>JAQPPZ010014788.1:10000000-12400000 GCA_028583015.1 Wollemia nobilis
TGTTAATCAGAATAAAAAAGAGCTCGCTAAACCCCATATGTGTTTTAAATGGTTTTCAAATTGGAACAAAATAGCATGAGCAAGGACAAAGCCACATAGTAGCAGCAATGCATCTTAAGAGCATCATAAGCCACATATGACACCACAGAAGAAAGTTCTACTAATGAAATAAGGAGGACAACCACAGAACAACTCACCCAGCTGTAAATTACGAAGGTTACCAGGTGAGGGGGTGCGGGTGCGGCTAGTTTTTAATATATATATATATCAAAATAATTAAACAATAAAATAAATTATGTACATTGTGAAATAATTAAATAAATGATAAATGATAAATCATAGGATTACATTGATTTTTTTACATAAATCATACACATTGCAAAATATTTAAATATGACATCATAAAAGCATATTGATATATGATATTCATGTAAAAAAATGACAGGATGTCAAAGTCATAAAGAGTCAAGAGATAACAATATACTATAAGTATATACTATAGTATATAGTAGTGGACATGTACAAAGTATGTACATCTTTATATTAATGTACATCTCTTAAGTATGTACATCTTTATATTAAGAGAATTGTTAACATAACATGAAACATACTAACATGCCATAGAATCCCCAATTTTAACAAGATGATTAATACTATTCTAAAATAATTAATACTATTTTAACAAGATGTACATACTTCAATTTTTTTCCTATGTTAATGCCCAAATTGGGCTGGGTTTGGTTGGCTGAACCCCAACTGGCCACAGGGTTTGGCTTGGCCTAACCCTATCAGACAGGGTTCAAATGGGTTCGGCCCAGCTGTACATGTACGTGAACCCGTGCACCCGGTGCGGGTACGGGTGCAAGTTCGCGCACCCAGCCAATCGGGTGCGCGAACCCGGTAACACTGTAAATTACTCATCAAAACTCATTGCTTGTTTTGGATGTCATTTTGAACCTTTTTTCAGATTATTGCAAATCAATAATTCTTCTATTAGGATGGTAGAAATACCATATCAAAGTCATTTTGTTATTTAGAGATAAAACCTGCAAACAATTTTTTAACAGTTTTATAAGTTTAAGAAAAAAATGAAAAAAATGAGATGAAAAAGTGTGGCAGTGCAACTGTAATGGGTCCTAAAAAATTGTGGTCACCCTACCTTGAAGAGGTTGTCCCAGGTTGTTTCCTGTTACTTCCTCTCATTTTATGCATATTGAGTTGAAGTTCATTGTGCATGATTCATGCTTTATACACCTGAAACAAAATTTGTACCTTGATGAGTTTATACTTGAGCAAACTTTTGTTTTGCTTATTATGTAAAGCCTGTGCTTGTCAAAAATGACATTAACTCAAGTGGTTATAATCCTTAACTTTCAAGGAGGAGACCCAGGTTTGAAACACGTGTGATTGTCAAACTGTTGTAATACCACTATGTGGTCATGAATACAAGTTTATAATAAATTTAAATAAAATATCTTTAAAAACCTAAAATATAGTTAAAAGTGTAGTGAGGACTAATATCCATAATCTTACTCACTAATCAAAAGAGTAAATCAAATATTGGAGGGCATTATTTAGAAATGGGTATGCATGATACCTTGTTTAAGTGGGCCTAGATGACATATGATTTAAAAAGCTGTAAACAGCAATCAAAAACTCATTTGTTGCATCTTGATGATAGACCATAAAAGTATTTTGAGATGTTGATCTTTTTACTCTTTTCTCATTACAAATTATTTTTAAATTTGGTTATGCAATAGAGGACATGTTAAGTGCAATGTGACTAGAAGAAAAGCATTATATAAAGAAAACTACATATTGTAGAATTTGCTTATAACAATAGTATTCATTTGATAAACTCATTCAAACCAAAAAATAAAATAAAAGATAACACACATAGTAATGACATTAGATTTAAGCTATTGAAAGGAAAAAACTAAGTTTTCAAATCAAATATTACAAGAAAACCATAAACAATTTAATTAATATAAGATATTTTGATTGAGTCAAAATGAGAGTGAAACTGAAATTAATATAAACATTGGACATAATGATCATTTAATGTAGTGAACAAGGTATACCTCTAAGAATTAAACAAAATGAATTGTTGTCAGCTAGGAAATGTATAAAATGATTGCTAAGATATTGTGGACTCTTTATAGCTTTAGAAAACATAAATGTCATAGCCTGAAAATTAGAGTTGACAACTTACGCCAAAATACAGTTGACATTTCATGTAAGTTCTATAAAAAGTATTGTCAAGGTACAACAACGTTATCTTTTTTTATGTTAAAATTTGAAAAAATGAATAAAGAATTTATTAGGGAAGTCAAAATGTGCATTTACTAAATAATAAAGTACCTTGGAATAGAGACCAAAAAGAGCATTTGATTTAAGCGACCAAGAGGATGTAATCCTAATTTTCTTTTTGTTGGTTAACTTTATTTCCCAAAACCTTTAATGTTTACCTTGCAATATAAATAAATTAGAATGATACCACCATATTTGGCTTGCATCATTTTTTTTTTATAATAAAGTAGAGTTTTGAAAGGCTTGCCATTTCCTTTTACATCAACCTAGTCACATCAAGCTATATAACTTATTTTGGTGCCCTTGAGATTTGAACCTTAGTGTGGGCTACATCATCCATATGCCCAACCATTGAACCAAGGCCTCATTGGCGGTTTGCATCATTAAAATACTATTTATCAATTAAAAGTATGACCCATTGACCATATGAATCTTGTAGAAAATTGTTTAGGTACTCTATGGTTTGATTGATATTGATTGATGAGTCTACTTACATGACCCATTTCTAAGAATATGACAAACTACATGCTATTTACTTAAGGAAGGATATTTGAAGGATATCTAATAACGAGTGCATTTCTATCCCTTGAACACATTATTAAAGGAAATTTCAAATATGTGACTATGCAAAATTATTCCAAGACAACTATGAAAACTCAAAGATAGATTATAACTATGTAACTATTGGAGTGAATGACAAGAGAGAATAGGGCAAATTTTTAGAGGTTGTTTGGGTATGGAGGTTCTTGTGATAAATCGATCCCTTGAAAACCTTAATAAATTCGGACAAAAGTGAGGGGAAAGGAGATGATTTTCAAGGAGAAAAGGCGCCTAAGGAAAGAATTAGAGAGTGACACCAAAGGAAGAAAACAATTTAGTGCTTGGTGTCGTCGACATTCAACTTAATGCCAAGAACTCCAGTGGAAGAGGTTGAATGATGATTAGTGCCCAAAGAAAAAAATTAAAGAAAGTTCGATGCCAAAGTGTTAAGCAAAGAGGGTGACCAGTGACGATCATGATTTTTCAAGAAAATTTATGAAGGCATGTGAGAATTAATTTAGAAGCTAGTTCCAAATTTGAAATGCTTTATAATGATGAATATCAACGATCATCCTTCAATAGGACATAGTTCAATGTTTTCACTCATCCTAGACCAATCATGTTTTGGGTAACTAAATTGTGTGAGATGTATATGCAAGTATTCTACACATTGGCCTTGTATATGGTCATTAGGTGCAAGAATGGGGAACAATCATTAACTATTCATGAACTACGTGCTTTGAAGTACAGGTCTGGTTATTGATAACACATATTTAATAGTTTGAAGTATATGGTTTTAAATAGTTTATGAAATCAAGGTAGCTTAAGTCCTTTAATAGTTTTTTTTTTTAATTTACATGGTGGAATCGGTAGCCGCCACGAATTCGGGCAGGCTGTCCAGCTTTTATGGCCGCCACAGTATTCTGCGTTGTCCGCCCTAGAAGCCGCCACACAGATCTTCGCGCAGTCAGCCCCTATAACCACCATGCCACAATCATTTTAAACCTTTTACGCCGCTGAAAGCACCAGAAAAGGGACAAGCGTTCAGTCCGGCGAGGCCCGAGATTTGAACCTTGGACCTCCGCCTCCCTTATGGGGTTTGGATGAACCAATTGGTCTACACCTCGGACCTAAAGTCCTTTAATAGTTGGAGGCAGATGAGGATCATTTTATGCCAAGCTCATCTTCAATATGAATTCGAGAAATAATATTAGAAATTTAAGTTTTTGTCTACATTTGTTAATAACCTGTTTTTGTCTACATTTGTTAATAACCTGATCATTAATGTATTTTTTATTCAATAAAGATGTTAACAATTTTTTTGAGAAGTTCAGTTAGAATTGAATTTTTTTACTAAAGTACTCGAAGTAAAAGAACATAAAAGAAAATTAGGGTCCATAAAAAATGAAAAATTTAGTTGAGTGAATATGGATACATTAGTAAATGGTATATGGGTTTTGAGCTAAATACATCTCTAATGGATGATTCAACAACAAACAATTCTATAATGGACGATAACTAAACCAAATGAATTGTAAATGAGGATGAAATGAGCTAAATCGACACATGAATTGTACATGTGAAATTATTTCATTGATATTCTATTATGGTTGAGGGATCAAAATGAAATGATTTTAGTCTAAATTAGTCATGCCTTATGGCAATGGACATCAAGGGATGTGTTAATAAAACACAATTTGGCAATGGGCTCAACTCATGCTCATATATTTATATTTTAAATAATTTACTTGTGTGAGATGTGCATGCAATTATCTTATATTGGTATCATAGATTGTCAAGTCCTTATTTGAGATATTGGTATCATATCTTGTCAATTCCATGTACCAATGGAACTTTATAATAATGACATTAAACTAGGTCTTTTTTTTCTTGGTCTATGTATACTATTGCCAATAACAACCAAGTCAATAATGAAGATACATCCACAAAAAAGTCAATTTTAATTAGTAGAACAAAATATGAGGAAAATAGAAAGATATGAAAGGGATACTATTGAAGGCAAAACTCTTCTCTCCTTTGGTAAGTAGGCCTAAAAATGATAGTATAAATTCAACCCTACTGACAGTAGGACTTATCAAGCACGACTCCAATCAATCGAGAAGTCTTTCAATTATGTGGCATTCCAAAGGTGTATAAAAATTATTTTATTCTTAAATATCTAGAAAACAATATTATATTGACATAATTGCATCAAAACAAAATCTAAACTAAAAAAAAAAAAAATGATGGGCACGCTCAGTCAAAGCCACAATGGAAATGGGTTTTGTAGTTCCCATCTTACAGTACTTGTTAACACTATAACTAGCACAAGTTGAATGACGCGTTTTTAAATAAAAATAAATACTATGCAAATAAAAAACACAAAAACCTAACCTAATTGGTGGATGACCAATCACCCATCATTTCCCATACCCATGCCTTAGCATGCTTCGCCTAATCTATTATCTACACACAAACATGGTAGTCACTTGCAGAATGTCCAAGGTTTTTCACCTTCTCATCATGACATCACATCATCCATAATAATATCCTATAACATAATATGTGCATACCCATGGTCACAGGATTTCAATAAACAACATAACCATTAATTGGTCCATGTCCACAACCATCACACTATATCTCGACCCAATACATCTTTGCTTAAGGCCTCCTCCCCAACCCCACCCCACCTCCAACATCCAATAAAATTAATGTTTGTTTGGTGGGGCACACAGACCGTGTATCTATGGAAAACTCAAGGATCTCCCCTATAACCATGAGATTTCGATAGATGTAGGTATTTGGTGGGGCACCCAAACCCTATACCTTTATGGTGTAAGGAGACCATGTTGCCTTCGACTTGGGATGGATAGGTTGCGAACCTTTGGTCTCTATCTCAACCCAACCCTTTATGGATATGCCCAAGTTGAACTGAACTAAAACCAAGGATGAGAAAGAGAGTTACCTCAATTTTGCAATCTAATCTTTGTAACTACAAAAAAAAAGAAATCCTTCCTCTCTTATCTCCCTTCATCTTTGAATATAAGTTATACTAACAATATAAATTATTAAAATATTTTGTAGAGCTAGTAATTGAATGGATAAACCATAGAATACCCATGAGGATCATCATACTTCACCTCATCTCTACCTTTTTATAGTTTTCATAGGAAAAGTATCCTTTTTGGAGTTTTTCTTCCTAAGAAACACTATGTTTAAAAGATAATTATTTACTTTTTTTTTGCATTAGGTTAGTGTGAGAAACTTCTACGACCGACGCTTAGGATTGAGCAGTCCCCTTCCAACCATGACCGCTCATAAGGCCAAGAGCTAAACTTATCAACAGAGGATTAGCACACAACCCCACACACACAACGGTTTGAACCTTAAGATAATTATTTATTATTATTTAAAATTTACGACTTGAGTGGGTCCAATAGTGAAGATTTTAGAACTCCAAGTAGGAGGTCCAAGGTTTATATCCAATGGGGGTAGAGGTAGAGTTGTACATCATGCTTCAGTAACCAGAGATTGGTTAGATAAACACATTAGGCTAACAACATCCTCTATGAGGATAGTTACATATAGCATTTGGCCTTGTGGGTAAAAACTACTATATATTTTATTATTTTATTATTGTTATTTATATAGTTTTTTTTTTTAAAGAAGAACTATTCATCTTTTTAATAGTTTAGATATAATGAAATAATAATACCCTTATTTAGGATTTTCTTGATTTTTAAACCACTTTAAATTAAAAAGAATGTTTATTTATTAATAGATCCTATTTTTATTTGCTTTTCCACTATGCACAACCCTTTGATTTATTTTAGATTCTTCTTTAGTTTATTATTTAAAACCTCACTCATTATAAACAAGTATGCTTCCCTTGCAATTATTTTATTGTTATTTTGATCATAGAAAAACTATGAGATTAATTAAAATTAAAATTAAAATTAAATAGAATGCTAAGTGTTATCATTATAATATTTTTTATGGATTTAATTGAATAAAATTTATGCATAAAATATCATGTATTGATTTTGAATCAGACGGTCAACTTTAAAAGGTCATTACTTCCTCAATACTTATCAACATTCATTCATTTTATAGTATGTGAAACACTAGCAAAAACAACCTCATTGAAAAGTATCAAACCTTGGATATAGCTCAAACATCATATTAGAAAAACATTAATTGCAAAAGGTTGGAAACATTAGGCTAATGTCTTGAAAGGGACACCACATAGTTATGTCTTTGGATTTTCATCAAGAAGACCCAAGTTCAAACTATGTGGTGGTTCAACAAAAAAAACATTAGCCTAAACCATATCACTATCTCGTAGAATGAAAACTAAAAACAAATGTATAAGCTAACCTTTTGAGAAAATAAATCTTATAAGAAGGAAGACAATCATAACAAAATTAGAAGTAATCAATTTAGAAAAATATAATGCCCAAAGAAAAACCTAGGTAATGACACTCAAACTATAACAAACATCATTTTTATAGATATTAGAAAAGCACATGAGAAATTCAACTACAAAGTAAAAAACCAAAATAACAAATGTAGTTTGCAAGGACAAGAAAATCTATTATAGTGAAATCACCAAAGATAAATGGAGGATTGTCCAACCTCCCTAGAAAGTAATAAACCTTGGATATAACTCAAACATCATATTAGAAAAACATTAATTGCAAAAAGTCCAAAAAAAGCAGCCCAAGACACATGTCTATCTTTTAGAATGAAAACTAAAAACAGATGTCTAAGCTACCCTTTCGAGAAAATAAATCTTATAAGAAAGAAGACAATCATAACAAACTTAGAAATAATTAATTTAGAAAATACAATGCAAAAGAAAGACCTAGATAATGATGCTTAAAATATAACAAACATCACTTTTATAGATATTAGGAAAACTACACGAGAAACTCAACCACAAAGTAAAGAAACCAAAATACCAAATATAGTTTGCAAGGATTGAAAAACTGTAGAAAATAAATTGCTGACTATTTGTACAAAACTATTTGAACAACTCAACTCCCATTATCTAGAGTTGTTGGCAATTTTGCCACACTGAATTTTGTTGTAAAAATTATGAAGAGAAAATGAATGAAAATTCTGAACTGGCAGTTGTGTTATTTTTACTATTTTAATATTTTCCTTCCTTGTAAGAAATTCCATTAAATAAAAGGCTGATTTTGTTTCTAGAGATGCACAGTAGTTTTGCTGGTAAGAAATTAATGGAAAATGTAGAAGGGAAAATTTGACAACAATGGATGTTTCGGGATTGAAGGGTTAATATGACTTTGGTAGTTTTTTTTGAAGATGAAGGCGCCAACAAAATTAAAAGACATTTTCGCCCCATGCCCTTTGCGCCCCTCCTTTGGGGCGAAATTACCTTGAACGATTTTATATGAACGAAGGGGAAGAGAAAAATTTGCAAGTGAAGGGTCAAAGTCAAAAGCGCCCTCGAAAAGGGGCGAAAATCATTTTTTCCCCTCTCAAGGGCGAAAATCTAATTAATAGCTTCTTTGGGCCAAAAATAGAAAGGAAAACATGTTGGGCACAATCAAAGTCAAAATTACCCCTCAACAGGGGCAAAAATCATTTTCGCCCCTCTCAAGGACGAAATCCTAGGAAAAAGCAGTTTCAGAGCGCAAACATGAAGATGATGTCATCCAGGCAACGACGGGAAAGTCAAAATCAAAGTCGCCCCTCAGGAGGGGCGAAAATCATTTTCACCCTCCTTCGGGGCGAAATTCCAAATGAAGGCGTCTTGAGGCGAAAGTCCTAGAAAAAGCAGTTTTGCCTGCTGGTGAAAGTCAACGTCGCCCTCGGGGTGGGGCGAAAGTCATTTTCGCCCCTCTCAAGGGCGAAATCAATTATTTTTGCCTCCTTCCTTCCAAAAACGTTTTTAAAGCATCTTCGGGGCGAAATCACCCAAGGAAGGGGCAAAAGTAAGTTAAGGGGTGAAACTCCCATTTTCTTGCCTGTCATTTGAACAAGAAGACATCAGGGGCGAAATCAACTAAAATGAAAGGTGAAATTCCAGTTGTGAAGGCAATCATCAACCAAGTTTATTGTCTAAAGTGCCATAATTGCAGAATTTTTCAGGAAAGGATGGCGATTGATAAAATTTAATGCTTGGGGCAGTAAGAGCGATGATCTAGAATTCCTGCTAAAAATTTATCGGGATTAAATGCTACATCCTCAAATCTGGTGCGATCCTGATGATTTTCGAGGCGCCCCTCTATAGACTTCGTTCCTTTTCGAAGTAGAAGTAAATTTCGTTGATTTCAACTGGCAAGGATAAGATTCCAAGGTGTAAGAGAATGTAATGGTGCCCATAATTTAATTTCGAACCACTTTTTTCCGCATAACGTTGCTTAGTCCCAATGCACCGACGCTAGAAACGTTTTTTCTCATCATCTATCTTTGTTGATTTCCCAAGGCGCATTCCATGAAAACTGGATCACTGCTCCATGAAGAACGATTGGATTTGAACATCATCATTATCGAGGAGAGAATTGCTGCTACTGATTTTTGACTAGCCGACATTTTGATTTAATATGCATTTAATGAAAGAGGCGAAATCCTCTATAAATACTAAGCATATTAATGTAATGAGAGGAGGATAGACACTCTGTAGAAAAGCACTTTAAGTTTTCTGCATAAATAGAAAGACATTCGGCTTTGGGTTCCTTGAATAGGTTTGTGTTTGATCTCTTTCCGCTTGGCATATATGCTTACGTTCATGTCCATTATTTGTTGATTTTAAATTCTACATTTGGATTTAATACTGCTTGTGAGGGAGGAATACTGGAATGTTGTCTTGGAAGTTATCTTGGCAAACTGTGAGTGGTTTTTGTGCCTAGCTTTCTGTTATATGCTAATCCATGCTTATTGTGAATTTTTGCTGTTAGTTTATCCCCACCTTATGTTTCCAGCTTATAGTCATATTTCCCATTTCTTTCCTGTTACCCTAATCTTTAAATCGATCATTAGTTTTAGTACATGAACTAACCCTCTCTAGAGATTGTCTTGGAGGACATTTTTTTCCTCCGACCTTTCAATGTTGGCCGAGTCTAGGGCGCACAAATAATATTTTGTACTTAGGCAGATTTGTGACCAATAGTTTTGACACGCCCGGTGGGACTAACCGTCCCATTATCAGTGAGACCAATAGTCTCCATAGTTTAAAGGAGCCTGAGTTGGTGAATCTTTGGCTTGCATTTATCTGGTAAAATCACCACCAATGCCAACAGTTTTGGCACACTTTAAACAATATTAAGGTTTGATTTTCGCCCTTGTACTATATGATTAGAACATTTGGCGACTCAGCTCTACCTAGAAGCCTTCGAACATGAAGTGAGTGAAAACTTTCTTCATGATCACAAGATCGAAGGTCAAAAATCCAGAAGACCCCATTGAGTTTTATGAGTTTGACACCCAAGTGCTAGGAGAACATCCTAGGTTAGTTACCTCAATTATCCCATCAAGTGCTACATCTTCTCAGTTAGCTGGTGTGTTCTCTATTCCTTCGAGTTCTGCTAGCACAACCACTAATTTTCCACCTCCCCAACCACATACTCCAATCCACATGGCTCAAAATCCACCACCACAACCACCAAGGCAGTTCTCGGCATGGAACCACTCTGGACCTCTAAATCTGCAAGCTCAAAACTTGATTCCGCAAGCAGCAATGAAGGCTTTGCCTACCTACAATGGTACGGGGAAGACAACTTATGAGCATGTCCAAGATGTAGCTTCCCTAGCAACGATCCACAACATCACAGACAAGGATATAATGGTAAGATTGCTTGTTCTCTCTCTCAGAGGTAAGTTACTTTACTGGTACCGGTCGTTACAACCTACCACCATTACTACCTAGGATCAATTGACCGAATTGCTAATCAAAGGTTTCAATGAACAAGCGGATCCGTTCTCTCTTTTGCATCAGTTTACCACCATTCAGAGGCATCCGTAGGAGGAAATCGTGGAATTCAATGTCACGTTTGCTCGAACTTGGCATAGAGTTCCTGATGGTCTCCAACCGACTCCTGAGCAAGCGACATTTTACTACCTCCGAGCTTTCAATTTTGATATTAGTATGGCTATCTGACAATCTAATGTTAATACATTCCATGATTTGTATTCTGCTGCACAAAAGGTCAAAGGTGACCTGATTGCTATTGGTAAGCTTCCGTCAAAAATGGCCATGCTATTTTCCTCGACCTTCCGTAGTATTTGTATGCTAATGCATCTTCTAAGCCTTTGCCCATGTCACCCATGTATCCAATCCCTTCATGGAATCCGAGTACATCTCAGACCACAATGACAGTTTTTGTCCCTCAACTCCCCATTACAACCATGCCGCAGTTACCCGATCTGGTTCTGTTCCCAGCACAACCATCTTCGCCTGTACCTCTTCCGTTACTAGCTCCCCGAACACCCTCAAACCCTGATTCACAAGACAAGTTGCTGAAAGAGTTGCAGTCCATGAACTCGACCATAAGAGCGATGGGTAATGAAATCACGGTAATCAAAAGGAAGCAAGCTGAAAAAGATTTCCAACCTAGGAGATTTCAACCACCGCCAATCACCAGGGAGCAAAGAGCTTTGACCAGCAAAGTGCCTGAGAGAAATCCAACAGTACTGACAAACGAAGAAGCTGACGCATCAGACAAAGCATATTGGTGCTCTACGTGCAATGATCCGCATGGCGAGGAAACTTGCATGGTTCACCTGAACTACGTGCAGACATTGGCAAAGTTCCTCCGCTGGTCAAATCAACATGATCACAAAAGTTGATCACAATTTTATGGTCCCTTTTGAAGAGCAAGTTTCAGTTCTCACGAGAATTCGAAGAAAACTCGTTACTATGGACCCAGCTGAGTTGGAGCCCCTAAAGGTACCTACTGACACAAAGGCGCAAAATGAGAAGAAATAGACGCAAGCAAAGGCAGTTGTTCCAGCGCCCAAGCAAGATGCACTCGTCTTGCTGAAAGATCTTTTGCCTCCGTGAGCAAGAGAGAAAGTGCAAGAAAAGGATTCAACTTCTCAAACAAGAGCTGAAATAGAAGTGCAAGCCAGAGAAAAGCTCAAATACCCATCCTTAACAAAAGGTCAGAGGGTGGAAGCCACACAACAGTATAGGAGCAGATATGAGGTTGCCAATGAAGGAAAGGAGTCCTGTGCATCCACATTTAATATTGTCGAAGAATTGAAGAGGATTCTAGCCAAGGTGAGTCTCTATGATGCACTGCAATTACCTGGACAAGTGGACTTGTTGCAAGAATCGTTGAAATTTGTGAAATATAAGGGGAAGAATCCAACTCAGACAATGTTAGCTCAAACGCTGACAACTTCTGCCACTGGAAAGAATAGGCCACCCCCTTTCTACCTGTCTCTTAGGATGGAAGGCTGGATTGTGCACAATTGCATGATCAACTCTGGCACTGCAACGACTGTCATGCCAAAGGCAATGTGCGATGTTATGGGTATGGAATATACAAGGAGCAGCCCTGGTGTCTTGCAGTTAGATGAAACCTCTATCATGACAGTGGGATTCATCAAAGATATGCCCATCGTATTGCACAAAATTCCACAGATAACTGTGATCCAAGAGGTGATCGTGGTTGATCTGGAGCCTTACTTCAGCATGTGCCTGTCACGGGAGTTTACTGCCAAGTTGGGAGGCTACCTTTCTCTTGACTATTCTCATTTGGAAATTCCTGTCAAGGGGAGGAGAATCTGAATTTATAACAAGAAGCCCTCAACTTATCACATAGAAAAGATTGAAGAAGAAGACACACCCATGAGTTATGTCAACTTGATGACCGAGGAACTGGAGGAGTTAGAATTAATGGAAGAAGTTCTGGACGAGCTCCGAACAAAAGACGAGTTTTCAATGCTCGATTTTAACGCCATGATGAAGACTGAAATCGACTGCTACACCATTATTAAGCCTAAAAAATTGAAGCGAAAGTGCTTGATGAGGAAGATCCAGTTCCTGATCAATTATGGAAGCTGTAATTTGACGGTGCAAGATGTAAGAATGGCGCAGGAGTTGGGATCATCCTCATTTCTCCTTCTAGCATACAAAAGACGTACTCTTACCGATTGACCTGGAGTTGTACAAACAATACCGCCAAGTACGAAGCACTCTGCTTGGGTCTGAAAAAGGCAGAAAAGCTCAAGATCAAACAACTGGAGATCTTTGGATATTCTGAGCTAATTGTCAACTACGTAACCAGTAAGTGCGTTTCCAAGCAACACTACTTAAAAGCATACCGAAATAAGGTTTGGGATCTTTTCGAAGCTTATACAACACTGAATATCCAAGCAATCTTGCGGAAGCAAAACAAGCATGCCGATCTCTTAGCATCCCTTGGCGCTAATTTTTCCCCAGTGGAGCATGTGGTGAGGAAGCCCAAGACTGTGAGGTTGATATACAGACCTTCAGTCCCTGAAAAAATATCCACTGACAAGTGTTCGAAAGCAACGAGCATATTGTTAATTTTTTGATAAAAGAAGCTAGTGACATGGAAGAAAGAACACTTGATGAGGGAAAAGCCGAGGGTTTGATCCAGTTGTGGAATAATCATACCCAAAGGGGTTGATCACACTTGAGAGCCTCTTTGATCAAAATGATAGGGTGGAAAAGCATAGGATCAAGGTGGATGAAAAGGAGTATACTGAACTGTAGTTGGGACCCGAGAAGTTGATCAAAGTTGGTACTGATTGCACCCAAGAAGAGCTAGAGCAGATTAAATAATTATGCCATGAATACCCAAACATCGTCGCTTGGAGCTACCGGGATCTGAAAGGCTATAACAAAGATGTGATCTAGCATACCATCGAATTGTAGAAGGAGTAAAACCCTTCAGGTAAAAGCGGAGACCGGTCAATCCCAAGATTGAAACACTGATGAAAGCAGAATTGCTAAATATGTTGGAGGCCAAAATCATCTACTCGATTAAGCATTCTACCTGGGTAGCAAACCTAGTCCCCGTAGGAAAGAAAAATGGAGATATTCACCTGTGCGAGGATTTTCGAAATTTAAACCAGGCTTCTTTGAAGGATCACTATCCGCTACCGCAAATTGATCATATTCTTCATGTGGTTGTTGGCACTCAGAGATTCTCATTGTTAGACGGATTTTTCGACTATAATCAAATCTGGGTCAAGGATGAAGACCGGTATAAAACAACGCTCACTACAAAATGGGGAACTTTTGCGTATCAGCGGATGTTGTTTGGTCTTTCAAATGTTGGCACAACTTTTCAGAGAGCAATGGACGTAGCCTTCGGTGAGTTGCTGAATCGTATTATTGTTATTTATCTGGATGACATGACCATTTTTTCTCACAACATTGAGGAACATAGTCTACATCTGAGACAGGTATTCGAAAAGTGTTGGGAGTTTGGAATATCAATCAACCCGAAAAAGTCCATCTTCGCAGTAAAAGAAGGAAAGCTCCTAGGCCATGTTATTTTAGAAGAAGGTTTGGCAATTGACCCAGCTAGAGCTGAGGCGCTCCTGAAGCTTCCGTTGCCAGCCAGCAAGAAGGATTTGCAATCATTCTTTGGGCAAGTTAACTTTGTTCGGAATTTTGCAGTAGATTTCACCCAAGTGGTGAAGCCAATGATAGAGCTGCTAAAGAAGAATGTGGAATTCAATGGACTGAGCCGAGGAGGCAGTCATTCAAGGAGATAAAAGAGAAAATTACTCAAGCTCCAGTCCTGGTGAACCTAGATTACTCGAAGGATTTTATCTTATATGTCATTGATGGAGATGAATGTCTAATTGCTTTCTTGAGCCAAATCATCCAACCACCTGAAGAAAAATATAACTTCATCGAAAAACAAGTATATGCGGTAATGAAGTCCTTGAAGAAATTCCGTCATTTGTTTCTCAAAGCAAGACGATAGTTTACGTCGTTCATCCAGATGTTCAGAGTTTCATTATTCAAGGAGAGCTTGGAGACAAGAGGGCTGGATGGGTCTCTAAAATCCATGAGTATGACGTTGAAATCTGTCCAACCAAGCTGGTCCGAGGCCGAGCATGTAGTGAGCTGCCCTGTTCAATTTGCTATTATCTCCAACTGATGGACTATAAACCTCTGAATCTTTGATTGAATCACATAAGCGTGAATCCTGAGTGAATTCACCAACCAAAAACTGGGTTTTCATCCAGCTCCCTTCTCCAATACTGAGGGTTTCCGTCCTCAAAACTTCAACAATCTGCACACTATCGATCCCTGAAATGGAATCGATCTGTCCTTCGGGCTTTCGTTCGTCGGGTTATCAATTGGGGTTTCCGTCCCTTTTGATGAAGAAATATCAACTGCTGACCTTAATCTCCAAGAGAAGAAATAACATAAACCAGAATGTCTAAAATGAGACCAAGTCACTGAATAAATAGGCTCCTCCTTGGCAAACTCTTTTTGCGCGCTCAATGTGGGATAAACATATTTCTTTCCCTTTAATTATAATATAAAGTTTTAACTTTATAAAATGAATTTAATAATTCACTTAATAAAGCCAAGCTTTGCGCTTTAAAAACTCTGCCTTATGAAACTCCGATTGACCAACTGAAACCTATTCTGGATACCCATTTTGTTGTAGAACAACATCCCCTTGTTCGCTCGGCAAGAAATTCTAAAACCCGACATTGCTAAAAATAGCAATTCCAGCATCCTAGCTTCGTTTGATCCCGAACGACCACCAAAATTGAGCTCTAAGAATCCAAAAGTTGTCTCAAATATCTCCAAAGGCTCTCATCCATATGACATAGCCTACGGGAACTCGTGTATAGGCTAGTCTCAATGTGCTCCCACTAGCTGATTAGAAGGGGACATTACAAAGCACTATGTCAAGAGCTTGCAAAATGCATCGTATCCGAATCTATGATTTGCCAACTCGAAGATTCAGCAAGTGAAAGCAATTTCGCTAATCGCTCTACAGGTAATCGTGATTGGACAGAGGACCTTGTCAAATATTTTCAATCAGGAAGATGTCCCCCACACCTTAATACCTCACAAAGAAGGAGATTCAGACTTCGGGCTCTTAGGTACGTGATGCTGCCAAATGGGCTGTTTTATAAAAATATTGACGGAGTACTTCTTAGGTGTGTTCGGGATTTGAAAAACAAGGTATCCTAGAGGAGTTTCACTTTGGTCTATCAGGAGGCCAGTATGTAGGGAGGCCAATGGCACTGAAGATCATCAAAGTAGGATATTTTTTGCCTACTCTCTTCGCAGATACTTTCAAAATCATCCAGAATTGTGACAAGTGTCAGAGATACGTCGTAGAAGCAAGAGCCCAACATTACCCCTTCATCCGATACAAGTGGAAGCACTGTTTCAGCAATGGGGTCTAGACTTTATTGGTGTCATCTATCCCAATTCCTCTGCCAGACAAATATATCTCGACTGCAACCGACTATTTTACCCAATGGTCAAAGGCAATTCCAACCAAGAAGGCGGATCAAGCAACAATGATTGCTTTCCTTGAGGGTTTAATCACTCGTTTTGGCATACCTGATGCAATCATAATGGACAATGGGACTCCCTTCATCGACGCTAGGATCAACGAATTTGTGGGGAAGTATGAAATTTATTTGCAGACATCATCTAACTATTAACCGCAGGGAAACGACTTGGCTGAGTCCACAAATAAGAATTTGCTGAGAATTCTGAAAAGGACCTTGGGCGACAATAAGTGCAGTTGGCACTTGCTGCTGAACCAAGCATTATGGACCGACCGTATCTCCGTAAAGAAATCCATTAAAATGTCTCCCTATTCTTTGGTATATGGCAAAGAAGCAGTGTTACCCGTTCATATTGAATTGTCAGCTCTGCATTCATGGCATTTGTTGTATGGTGAAGATGACGATGAATCAGATCCCATGAGCGTGAGGTTGGCGCAACTTTTACAGTTGGAAGAAGAGAGGGAGAAATCTTACAATGTCTTCATGGAGCATGCTCGGATGACACAGAAATGGTTTGGCAAGAAAACGTCTAAGAGGTCATTTGAGATAGGTGATTTAGTGCTGAAATTGAACGAAAACAATGCTAAGCCCAACAAGCACCACAAGTTTGAAGCAATATGGGAGGGTCTGTTCCAGATTTCGGATGTCAATCAAATCAATTCATTTTATCTGCAATATATGGACGACCATGAGTTGCCAATTCCCATAAATGGTCTTCATTTGAAGGTCTATCATCAGTGATAGAAGGTTGATCAAGTATGTATATATGTACATAAATTATTATGTTGTTTTGTTTCAATTAAATATTTTTAAAGTGATATAAAAGAGAAGATAATATATATATATATATATATATATATATATATATATATATATATATATATATATATTTTTTTTTTTTTTTTAAAGTGATAAATTATTATGTTGTTTTGTTTCGATTAAATATTTTTAAAGCAAGGAGGATTTTAAAATTATATTTTCACCCCCAAAGTAAATTTGTCTTGTTTTTCCTATTTTTGGGGCGAAATCCCATGGCGCCCCTTAAGCAGGTATTTTCAGAGCGAAACTGCCAGAGAAGGATTAAAAATAAATGCATGCTTTTTCCAAACTCCAGTGGATGGTGCTAAATCCGGAAAGGAAGAAGGTGAAATTAATTTCGCCCTACTTTTTCATGCAAAGCACTCTCAGTAAAAGCTTACTTTTTCGAGGCGAAATTAGAGAAGAATTATTTTAAAAGGGATTGAGGGGCATGTAATTTTACAAGGCAGGTAGAAGAAACAGTTTCGGAGCACAGGTGGTGTAAATATTTTCACCCCGAGACGTTTTCGGCTAAGCAAGCGTGCTCATTCAACGTTTTTGTTGAATGGTGCTAATTTCAAGGAAGATTTCGAAGTTAATACGTGCTCTCATATTGATTTTGCCCGCAAATATTCTAGAAGGTGTTTCGGTGTTTTAATATGACGAAATTAATTATTTTCACCCTATTCCTCACACGTGGTGCCTGCTTTTCCCGAGATGAGCTATTAAATATTCAGGTTGCATCCTTCAAGGCAAAAAAGCACCTGAGTTCGACATCCAAGGAAGATTTACAGTGCAAGGGTGTTATTGGCAGTTGAAGGGCAGTTAAGTTTTCATTAAAAACATGTTGGACGAGATAATTGAGGTGCACATTCGCCTGAATTCCTCAAGCGCAATACCTGCATTTAATCTGGTAGTTGGAGGGCGAAAGTTATAAAAGGAGCAAGTCAAAAGCTTGTGGAATAAGAAAGTTGAAGCTTTTTATTTTTTTGAGTTCACCCGAGTTGCTGCTTTGTTGTAGGTTCACTGGGCTATTGCAGTGGGAGCTACCATGCAAAGATGGGTAAGAAGACAACTGATCCGAAAAAATTTGTAGAGCCTCAAAAAGCACAGGGTGGTAAAAAAGCCAAAAAACTAGGAGACATGAAAATACTGAGCTCGATCCATATTCAGATACACTAGCCAATATTGGAGATTGTTCTATTTTGAACAAAGGCGTAGAAAAACTGCGTCAGGATGTGGAGACTGCGGGCAGGCAAGGTTTGACCCCGAAAATCCCATTGAATGTTGCTTATCATGCACAACTTTCCTGGTATCTGTGCACACTTGTGCATCCTTGCCCTGAGCTAGTAATGGCAATTGCAAAGTTTTATCAGCTTGCCACTAGGGCCGTCCGAAACGCAAAGGGAGAAAAATTATTCACCATTTCGCTCGACGCAATCAGAGAGACATTTTCTTGTGGGTTGAAGCCTTCCTTGGATGTCATGTTAAAGAAGATGAATCTCAAGGAGCAAGAGGAAAGGTACCAATCAACCGTAACGTTGCTTCAATTCATGGAGAACCAGCTGATAAAGGCACTCTAGTTTGGAGAGTTTCCAGCTCTGTTGAAACCCTTGACGGATTTTAAAAGCCCAGATATGTATTCTATGTTGGCTTGGTGTCAGGTCTTCCTACCGATACCATAGTGTACAAATGGCAAGCAGCGCTGGTGTAGTGGATTTCGCAAGTAGAATTTTGTGCCCCTACAGCTTTGCAAGCAAGCACAAATCCCATCTTCTTTGACTGGGCGAACTATGTGGCCCAAGCAATGCACACCCAGTTGGAGAGAATTCAGAGCGAGGAAGCAGTTTTATTCAGGCACGCTTCATTTTTGGCCTAGTACTTTTTCTTCCATATGCACCAACGATTTCTTTTATTGCAGTGAAGCAAGCTAATGAGGCAGATAATAAGTTGCCAGTATATTTGTGGACTTTGAGCTTGTCAAGGGGGGAGTCATTCTATAATTTTACCCGCATGTTCTTGGGTCTCGCCCTCAAACTTATTTTCTGTACAAGTGAGAGTGTCGAGGGCAATGAAGGAAGTTGTCACTAAGGATAAAGGAGATATTTTATTGTTGACGTAGGGCGTCACTGTGCGAATTTTCAGCTTCAATGGCAAGCCGTTTTTCCTTCCTTATTTTACTACCAAACGCCTCTTTGCAATGGAAGTCGTCCGACAGATCAAATTCATCAACGAAATCTACGGGGCAGGACGAGGCAAGAAGACTACGTGCACTATGCCATTTTGCTTTGGTGGCATCAAAGTTGACCAAGTCGGCCTAAATAAATTGCTTAATGAAGCACTCTTGGATATGGGCATGGTGGAGTTACCTCAGAAGCATGACCCTTTGGGTCGGTTCGCAGATTTTATTAACACCAAAAAATTTCCATTGCTATCCCAGACCTGATATTCAGTGACACATAAATAATCTAGAAGGGCATGATATCGAGTGGCATGTTGAGCAGATGATGCAACTTACACCATGGCATGATTTTTATGAGATGGAGGTCGAGTACATCCTCGCAGTTTACAGACATCAGATTCATCCCCCGGGTTTGTTTGGAAGGATGAAAGAACAATTGTCAGCTTGGTCTAATGAAAAATTACCAACTGGTGGGTTTGCTAAGTACATGGAAGTCATAGATCTGGAGAAGGAGATAGAGGAAGAGTAAAACAAGGGCGGGCGAGCGCCACAATCACCCTCATCACTGGCTTAGAAGGTGTTCGAGCCCGAAGGTACATTTTCTATACCTTCTTCCCTTTCTCTTGAGCATTTGGTGACCGTCGCACCCCATTTTACAGTTGTTGCTTACATATCCCCTCCATTTGGCATACCTACCACCTCCATTTCGCTTCTTGTTTCCCAATCCTAGAAACCGATGATCCCTCTTCTTCTATTCCCACTTCTACTGTTTTCCTTTCTTTCAGTTCTTTCGCAATTGGTCCCAACCCATTTTCGCTCCCTTCATCCTCCATTCTAGTAATTTCCACCATGGTTATAAGTATGCAAGCTCCTCCTCGAGTGAGTGTAACTGCACTCGAAACCCTCACTTCTGTCCCCTTAACCACTTTCGTTCCACCAACCGTTCCCATTTAAACTGCCCTTTTCGAGCCAAAACTTAAATCGACTCACTTTCCCCTTACTCCTTTTCTTGAGTTGCAGGTGCTTCTGGAGCCAGAGATAGAGATTGTACTAGAGCATCCTGTTGTGGCGAATATGAGCCGAGACTGATTAAGTGCATCACAATGGCTGAAGTTTCGTAAGAGAAAAGAAGCTCAGGCTCCAGCGAAGGCATTGAAGAAGGTCGCTTTTGATCCTGAAACTATGGAGTTTCATACAATAAAAATGATTCCCCAGGTCCAGAAGCCTCAAGGAGAAATGGCTCCAAGTGATTACACTTATGAATTCATTACAGAGGACCCTGACGAAGATTGACACCACAAAGAAGTTGGGGAATATGCAGGTGGACATGAGCTCTCTTTACTTGCATGACGAGCATTATAAGAAGAGCTTATTTGAGCCTGAGAAAAATATTATTAAGTTGAATGACGCTCTGGCCGAAAATAGAGATCAACTAGAAACAATAAATCGGAGGCAGAGTGCTGGTAGAAGAAGGCAAAGAAATGGAAGAAAGAAGCCAAGGGCTAGCAGACAGCTTGGGCAGGAGCAGAGAAACAAGTGCAAGCATTGTCAACCCAGCTTGAGGATGTGCAGAAATAGTTGGCTGAGAAAGCCACGCAATCAGTAGGCTTCTCCAAGGAAAAAATCAAAGAGACTTGCTACCATTTATTGAAAGATTGTATGACTTTGGTGATGGATGCACTCAAGGTTCTACTGTACATTCATGAGGCTCAGATAGTGATTTTTCTTGGAGAGCAAACTTTGGAATATGTTGAAGAGAGACTAGAACCAAAGCTGGAAACGACACTAAAGATTCAGGCATTGGCGAACTCTAATTTCCAGGTTAAGCTGATGAGCGGGATGGATCACAGTTGATCCAAGGCCATTATGATATTGCGCGGCTATTTTGCTCGGTTGGAGCTAGCAAGAGAAGCCCAGAAGCTGATAACTACGTTTGAACAGGAGCGTTGCGTTTCGCTCCTATATTTCGAGGTTTTAGCCGATGCTGGATTTTCAAGCTTTGTTGATGAGCAGGGTGAGCTATTGCCTACAAAAGAATTGAAGATGACCTGACAAGCTTTCGCAGAAGATACTTCAAAAATCGATAGCTGGGAAGAACCAATAATGGAGGAACAAGTATTGCCTTGTATGGAGAGGCTCACCCATATCGAAAATTCCTTACTGGAACTTCAGCAGAGAGCTAACCGCATCAGCATGGATCAAGTTGAGATGCTACACTTTGTCATAGATTCACTGAGCACATTCTCAACATTCACAGATGATGCTTGGGCCGAGGCAGTTGTCGTGTATGAAACTACAAGCAAGAGCCTCGCCAAGCACGAAGCCCAAGCATGGGCGAAAGCAGAACAACAAGCAGCAGAAGGACAGGAGAAGCAGGCGCAGGAGGAAAGAGAGAAGAAGGATGTTGCAGGATCAAACACACCATCTAATACAACCGGCATCTCTGATGCAGCCGTTGGCACTAACAACTGAGCCCAATGGATGAAGGCCTAGGGTCGATTGCATTCAAAAGAACTGAATACCCCGAGAGTTGCCAAAAGTGTTGGCAATTTTGCCACACTGAATTTTGTTGTAAAAATTTTGAAAAGAAAAAGAATGAAAATTTTGAACTAGCAGTTGTGTTATTTTTACTGTTTTAATATTTTCCTTCCTTGTAAGCAATTCCATTAAATAAAAGGCTGATTTTGTTTTTGGAGATGCACAATAGTTTTGTTGGTAAGAAATTAATGGAAAACGTAGAAGGGAAAATTTGACAGCAATGGACGTTTCGGGATTGAAGGGTTAATACAACTTTGGTAGTTTTTTTGAAGATGAAGGCGCTAGCAAAATTAAAAGACGTTTTCGCCCCATGGAGGGGCGAAAATCCTTTGCGCCCCTCCTTTGGGGTGAAATTACCTTGAACGATTTTATTCGAACGAAGGGGAAGATAAAAATTTGCAAGTGAAGGGTCAAAGTCAAAAGCGTCCCTGGAAAGGGGCGATAATCCAATTAATAGCTTCTTTGAGCCGAAAATAGAAAGGAAAACATGTTGGGCATAGTCAAAGTCAAAATCACCCGTCAACAGGGGCGAAAATCATTTTCGCCCCTCTTAGGGGCGAAATACCAGTAAAAAGCAGTTTCGAAATACAAACATGAAGATGACGTCATCCAAGCAATGATGGGAAAGTCAAAGTCAAAGTCGCCCCTCAGGAGGAATTTCCCCCTCCTTCGGGGCGAAATTCCAAATGAAGGCGTCCTGAGGCGAAAGTCCCAAAAAAAGCAGTTTTGCTTGCTGGTCAAGGTCAACGTCGCCCCTAGGGTGGGACGAAAGTCATTTTTGCCCCTCTTAGGGGCAAAATAAATTATTTTTGTCTCCTTCCTTCAAAAAACATTTTTAAAGCATATTCGGGGCGAAATCACCCAAGGAAGGGGCAAAACTCCCATTTTCTTGCCTGTCATTCGAACAAGAAGACGTCAGGGGCAAAATAAACTAAAATGAAAGGCAAAATTCCAACTGTGAAGGCAATCATCAACCAGGGTTACTTTCTGAAGTACCATAATTGCAAAAAATTTCGGAAAAGGATGGTGATTGATAAAATTTAATGCTTGGGGCAGTAAGAGCGATGATCCAGAATTCTTGCTAAAAAGTTGTCAGGATTAAATGCTACGTCCTCAAATCTAGTGCGATTCCGATGATTTTCAAGGCGCCCTCTATAGACTTCGTTCCTTTTCGAAGTATAAGTAAATTTCATTGATTTCAATAGGCAAGAATAATATTCCAAGGTGTAAGAGAATGTAATGGCGCCCAAAATTTAATTTTCAAGCTACTTTTTACCGCATGACGTTGCTAAGTCCCAATGCACTGACGCTTGAAATGTTTTTTTCTCATCATCCATATTTGCTAATTTCCCAAGATGTATTCCATGAAAACTGGATCACTGCTCCATGAAGAACGATTGGATCCGAACATCATCATTACCGAGGAGAGAATTGTTGCTATTGATTTTTGACTAGCCAACATTTTGATTTAATATGCATTTAATGAAAGAGGCGAAATCCTCTATAAATACTAAGCATCTCAATGTAATGAGAGGAGGATAGACACTGCAGAAAAACACTAAGTTTTCTGCATAAATATAAAGACATTCAACCTCGGGTTCCTTGATTAGTTTTGTGTTTGATCTCTTTCCGCTTGGCATTTCTGCTTACGTTCATGTCCATTATTTGTTGATTTTAAATTCTGCATCTGGATTTAATTACTGCTTGTGAGGGAGTGAATACTGGAATGTTGTCTTGGAAGTTATCTTGGCAAACTGTGAGTGGTTTCCGTGCCTGGCTTTCTGTTATATGCTAATCCATGCTTATCGTGAATTTTTGTTGTTAGTTTATCCCCACCTTATGTTTTCGACTTATAGCCATATTTTCCATTTCTTTGTGTTATTTCCCTTTTCTTTCCTGTTACCCTAATCTTAAACCAATAATTAGTTTTAGTACGAGAACCAACCCTCTCTAGATTTGATGCGGAGGACATTTCTTTGCTCCGGCCTTTCAATGTTGGTCAGGTCTAGGGCGCACAAATAATATTTTGTACTTAGGCATATTCATGACCAACAAGAGTAAAACTTAAAAACAAAGAAATTGCAATCCATGTATTCCTAGGATATATAACTTCATTTCAAAAAAAATTTGTTCATAATCTAATATTGTCACTATAAAATTTGAAAATACTCACTACAAAACATGGGATACAAATAAATCCACAATGAAACCCAAACCCAATAATATAATTTCCTCCTATATCTCAACACAATATAATGGTGTCTATATAGATGTCTTAATTCAAATCGCTACCTTAAATCATATCATTATCTCTTAAATTGAGAACTAAAAACAAATGTATGAGATACCCTTTCAAGGAAACAACCATTAGAAGAAGGAATATAATCATAACAAACTAATAGCCAATATAGGACCATAAAATGCCCAATGAAAATACTAGGTAATGATGTTCAAATTGTAACAAACGACACTTTTGTAGATGTTAGGGAAATACACAAGAATCTCAACCACAAAATAAAGAAACCAAAATAACAATTGTTGTCCACAAAGATAAGAAAACCTAGACAATAAATTGCTCATATGTTAGCATAAAATAATTTAAACAATTCAACTCCCATTAACTCTTTCTAGTAAGAGTAAAACTTGACAACAATGTAGCCAAAATCCATGTATACCTAGGACACAACTTCATTTAAAAAACAATTTGTTCAAAGTCTAATATTGTCATAATAAATTTTGAATATTTTCACCACAAAATGTGGAATACTTATTCAACAACATTACTCAAATCCAATGATATCATGCCCAATTATATTTAAACATAATGCAATGTTACGATACCATGTCATCTATGTAGATGTCTTAATTCATGAAAGAGACCTCACAATATAGAAGGATAAAAAACAAAAGTATATAAAAAAGGACCTTAGAATACCCTTCATCACACCTTCCGCTAAGGAGATTAGCTAAATATGTAATCTCTCTTACGTATTATTCATAAAATCAAGTACAATCAATGAACCTAAAATGAATGTAGAGATTTAACTTTACATAGGAAGGATGAGGATAAAGTGTCACTTAGATTAGATGTAGATTTCAAAATATTTGAAGTTGAATATAACACAAGAACAAGTTGAAAAGTTGGTGATAGAATAATATAGACAAAATTTGAAATAGCCTTGTGTTGCATCAATTGCTTAACTCAAAAAGGATTGTGGTAGAAGGGTGGAGACAATGTTTGAAATAATCATTTGTTGCATCAGTTGCTTAGTTTAGAAAATATGGAACATTGTGAATGTGCAAAAACATAATCATGATAAAATCACACTAAGTACCCTTTGCCTAGAATAGATTGAATGATACTAATTATTATGAACTTTTAGTTACAAGTTTTTATTGTCAATTACACTTACATTGTTTATGAAAATATTGAACACCACTTTTTGTATATAAGGAAATCCATAGTTGTAATCTTGTTTAGTACACCAATCCTTAATAAGATGATGGAGAATATAACACTTGAGAAAATTGCTAAACATCTTATGGAGTACAAATAATTTGTAAAAAATTCAAGCAAAATCTCTTCAAAAACAAAAGAAATTTTTTGGGGCACTTAGTATCAGACAAAGCTACAAGAAAGAACCTTAAGACAATCATAGTAACTATAATGTAAGAGAACCTCTTGACAATTAGTCAAGCAATGTAATTCTATGTCTCACCATTAGATGCAAAGTTTTGCATTGTAGATCCATGTCCAATCTATAAGATTCATTCTTGGATGTGGAGTAACCAATAGTAATTCTTCTTTTCTCACCAAGGGTTTATATTTATCCAGCATAATGCTCTCTTATTATTGCTTACTAAAGTGTCATAAGTTTGGGGATCATAATTGTTAATAATATATGAGTGCAAAATTAGCAACCTTTTGTCCTCGAGTTTGCTAAGGTCAACTATATCACCGACATCCTAACAATATCTTGAAGAGTTTGAGAGACCCATAAAGGAACTTGAGCTTCCCTTGCGGAAGAGCTAGTAGTTAAAAAATGCTAAAGATATAGTAGGAGTAGGTCCTATATTTTCATTAGAATACAAGACAACACCATCAAGGATCACAACAAAAAATTGAAAGTGAATTTACTTGGAGTAAAGTGAAAAAGCTTCTTTGAAGGCGATTAACTCACTTCAAGTATACATTATTTTGAGCAATGATTGTGGAGACTAAGGGTGCATACTATATATGCATTTGAAACCTCAATATACTATACAAAGATACAATGTCATCTATTGGGATTAACTTATATTATTATTATTATTATTATTATTATCATATGGAGTATTATCCTAAATATCACAACAAAAAATCCTCAAATTACCAACAATATACTTTTCCTACTTCAAGATTCTTTAGGATTAATATCTTGAATTCAAGTAGACATCCAATTTAAATGTAAGCTACAATTTTCTAATTAGCTTTGCATAGAATTACTAGTCCAAATTTATAAAGTGCAACATACATCTTGTCATCCCAATAAGGTTTAATTCTTACATGCACCCACCTTATTTTGTTTAACTGTATGCAAAAGAATATGCTCACATTTGAGGCCAACTTCTCTATAAAAGTTTTGAAAGGCATGTTCAAATATTCCTTCCTATTTTCTTGTCCAAAGCATTTTTATGGACTTGCCAATTTGTTTTAATAAAATGCTCTAAATATTTAAAATTTTCTACAACTCTATCTTTCGACTTTAGAAAATAAACTCAAATGTATTTAGAAAAATGATCAATAAAATCCATTGGTTCTATGAGGTTGTTATGCACAATATAAGGTGCTCATACCCTCCAAGCCTTTTTTTTGTAAAAAAAATTATTGTGGTACCTTCTAAGAATTCAATATTCACATATCCCATCCTTTGGATAAATAGAAGTCATGAACCAAGTCCAAGTTGACCATTAACACAAGACTTATATAATTTAGATGACAAAAAGTCTCATGCCATAATTCTCTAATATCATCTATTTGTGCAACGTAGTCATTAGAATCAAGAGATGAAGTGTGATTAAGCTTGTCAAATATGTAAAAATAGTATCCTTCTCTATATGATTGGGTTTTGTAGTTGCAAAGTTATTTTTGATATACTTGATTAGACATTTATCAAGCTAAAATTCTACCTATTTCTAGTTTGGATTATTTTGTTGCATTCAAAGAAAATTTGAATTATATTTATTTTTTGAATTTAGCGAAAAACCCCTTGTAGGGCCGCCTTGGTCTGAGAAACCACGATCAGGGGGTTCTACACTGTCAAAATCACCCCAGAGTCGCACTCGGCCCTGACCGCACCAACATAATCAACTGGATTTTGGGTACCCAATGTGCATTTGGTAGGGTGGAGATTCAAACCAGGGACCTCCCTTGGAGGATTGCCCTACCCTCTCCAACTCACCTACAACACGTGGGTTTTGCATAATATTTATTGCATGATAAACAATGAACACTTGTCCATTTTTCTGTACTTAAACATCTTGTCCCAATTACTTGTATTTTTCAAACTTGATCACTTATCTTACATTTTTTTAGAACGTGCCACAAGTTTTTCCCCTACAAGTTTCATTTCTCTCAAGATTTCTAATCATTGTTACATTATGGGCATGGGTGTGATGCTTTATGATCTACAACACTTTTTGTAATGAAACAACTTCAAAAAATGTAGTTAAGATAGTAGCAATTCAATAATGCACAACAATAAAGAACAATAAATTTAGATTCAATGCTAGAAAATCATAAATGCAAGTAATCAGATTTCATATTCAAATCAATACAAATCCTAGCCACTTGGAGAGGGCAAAGTTTCTTAGCCACTTGGAGAGGGCGAAGTCTCATATGCATAATAGAGGTGACTAAGATTCAAATATGAAAGATGATTCCAACTACAACATAACTCTTCCTATTTATAGAATAAATCAACATTAACCCTAACCCCTGATGCTCAAGGGCCAACTACCTTAACCTAGGGCCTAAGCTAATAAAATAAAGATAGTTGATGTGGAGTTATTATGTGGCTCCCCCCCAAGAGCTCTGTTTTGAAAGTTGGAAAAGACTAGAAAATGCTCTTAGGCTTCCACATAGCATCTTCTTCTAGAAGATCCTGTCATTTGATGAGGAAATCTTGAATTTTGCAAGACAATAGAAGACGGAATTTGGACTACAACAATACTTTTAGCTAGAGAGTAATTCATAATTCTTCAATGAGTATTGGAAGCTCTGTCGAGGACTACACCTTTTGGCCATTAACCTATTTGAAACAAGAAACATGAAATACAGGATGGATATGGGAATATGGTGGAAACTCCAATTGATATGCCACTTCATCAAAGTGACGAACCATCTTGTAAGGCTCATAAAATCTAGGAGCCAACTTTTGACAAGACTTGGTCTTCAAGGACAATTGCTTGTAGCGTTGGAGGTGCAAAAAGACTATATCCCCCACAATAAAATATCATTCAAAATTATATGAGTCCTGTTGCTACATTATCCAGTTCTAGGCTTGGGTCAAATTATCTTTAAGAAGTTGAACCACAAGTCATTGTTGCGACAACAAATCATCCACCTAAGCCACCTTTGAGGATTCTAGAACATAGTCTGCCATCGACGAAGGATTTTGACCATACAAAACCTCGAATGGGGATATTTTGAGGGGAAAATTGTAAGTATTGTACCACCATTCAACTAAAGAGAGCTAATGAACGCAGTGATACTGCTTGTCTTGATCAAACAATGAAGGTAAGTACCCAAACAATTATTACAATTTTTTTTAGACTTTAGGTCTAGAGTATCTTAAAGTTCCTCAATTTCAAACTTTTAGGGCTAGAGATAGTGGTAAGGATGCACATTAGAAGGCTAACTTCTCAAAATTGGGTGAATGGTATGATTATGTGTGCACTTTGGGGGAAGACCTATGGGCTCACCAAAAACATCTACATAGCAATCCACAATGTTTTGCAAGTCTAAAGGAAGAGTTGGAAGAAGCAACTCCAAAGGATAAACTTCCATGCAATTGACCTAGGCGAATAATTTGCAACCACTTTCTTCAATATCTTTTCTATGTTGTGGGAACTAACCACCTTGGAGGGAGGAGGTTGGATTCTTTGGAGACAAATGACTTTTTCATTATTCGTCTGTTTGGCATATAGTTGTAGATTAATAGTAACATCACCCAGCTGAGATAGCCATTGTGCTCCTAAGATGACATCTACACTACCTATATTCATGACAAAGAAATTGTCAAACCAAGTATAATCCCCCTTTCAGATATTAACCTTAGTCATCCGACCCACACATTGAGAGGTGCCCATTGAGCAATCAATTTTTGAAAATTTTCCTAATTTGACAAACTGATATACAAACCCAAAGACTTTATTGTATTACTATCAATAAAGTTATGTGTGCTACCTAAATTAGTAAACACATCAATGTGTTGTTATTTGATGAATCCTTGGACCTTTATGGTATGGTGATCTTGGAGCCCCATAAGGGCATAAGTGGAAAGACCCATGGTATCATTTGTATGTTCAACATCATCTGCTTTAGTTGGTTGCTCTCATTGCATGAGTCTTCATCTTCTGACACTACTACTTCTTCACCTTTCACTTGAAAGTTATAACATTCTTCACAAGCCTCATCTTAAGGATGGTGAGAATGACATTTGAGATAGATGAATCCATGGAAGCACTTATTATTTGCAGTTATTGGAACAAGGACACCAAGGGCCGAAGTCATGTCAAGGTTTAGAACAACGCACTTGGAGCTTCTATTTTGCCACCAAAACTATACATTTAGCATCCTTGAGAGTATAGGGATCAAGCATGTGACTTCCTACTAAAGTTAATTGTTAAGACCATGGCGAAAGGTGCAAACCATCATTGTTGGATCCAATTGGTAGGTGTAGACAAGAAGACTTGTAAACTCTATGCAATAATATTTAATTATTATTTTTTGCTTGGTTTGCATTAAACATACCACATATGATGTGGAAGATCCTTTGTCAAACCTTCAAAGGAATCAAGCTTTGAACTTAGGCCACAAAAGAGAGGTCCTCATTTGGTGAAGATTCTATAACAACCAATGATGAGCATGGGTTCCCAACTTAGTAGCAACTAATGTGACACGATCTTCTTTAGGAACATGGTGCAGAGGGATGACACTATCCATCTTGGCTAGCCACCCATGTGGATTAACACCTTTAAAGGTGGGGATGCCAATGCGTGGAACAAGAACATCATGAGGCTAGTAAAGGAAATTAGAAGAACCTTTCGTATAGGGATCAAGGTTAGAAGCACAGCCTAAGGTATAATCACCCATACGTGGAAGAATACCCTTGGTAACATAGGGAGTCACATGACTGCCATAGGAAAACAAAGGTTTATGACTAAATGATGACTATTGATGGACACTTGTGTCCCTTGTATTTGGTGCCCAACAACTTTTTGAAACTTGTGATCAAGGGAATGCATAGCAAAGATCATATTTAGAAAGCTTTGGATGTTTGCTAAGGTAGTCTTGATTTCATTTTGAGAGGATGAAATGAAATTAACCACTCTTTCTTGTTTCTCAAGGTAGGTATGCAGACTGAAGTCAATGTATGGGGAATAATATTACCAATTAGAGGGGTAATGAGAGGAGTGATAGGGAGGATTATTGGGAGGAGAGAAAGGGGAATGGTGTTGGGAAAAGGGGAAGCCATGGTGTTTAAGGAATAAAGAACACACTATTCAAAACTATTGGTATTTGGAGGAGTGATGTGATGCTTACCAAGATTTTTGGGTTGATGCTTGTTTTTCCTTATTCACACATCTGTTTAATGACCAATGCATTGTAGTTAACTGTTGATTTACAACCAACCAATAGGAGTAACAGGTTCATTCATACATTAGGGGCAAATGCAAAACTTGAAAGAATCATTTGGAAAACTTCTAAAAAAGTGTTGTGAGAAATACCCTTTGACCAACTTGAATAGATGATCACAATGAGATAGGTCTCCCATAAGGATCCTGATACACTTCATTCTTGAAAAAATTATTGCTATAAATACCCCATATTTTGACCAGCCCAAAGAGATGATCGTAATGGGATGTCTCCTACAAAGGTCCCAACACACTCAATACATGTTTTCCTCTAATTGGGTTTGGAAATAAGAATTAACAATAGTGAACTCATAATATTATAGAACAAAATGCGCCAAAAGATAAGCCCAAAAATTGACAAAAAATTACTAGGAGACAAGAAGTAGAATTGTTTGACAAAGATTCTAGAATGGTTCACGTGTCCTTCTACTACAATTTTGCACCACTACAAGGAGCCAAGATCAATGCTCTAATACCACTTTTAAGGAAACAACTTCAAGAAGGACAATAATGACAGAAGCAATTCAATAATGCACAACAATACACATCCACTGAGAACAATAAATTCAGATTCAATACTAGAAAATGAAAATATAAGTAATTTGATTCTAGACTCAAATCAATACAAATCCTAACCACTTGGATAGGGAGAAGTCTCTTAACCACTTGCAGAGGGTGAAGTCTCATATGTGCAAAACAGGCCATTGAGATTTTAAAATATAAAAGATGATTCCAACATAACTCTTTTTATTTATAAACTAAATCAACTTTAACCTTAACCCTAATGCTCAAGGGTCGAATACCTTAACCTAGGGCTTGAGCTAATAAAAATAAAGATAGCTGACATGACTACATTGGAGCCATTACACATTTATTCTTTGGATAATTTTGAGTAATAAATGTAACAAAAGTATAATGGAAGGCATTATAATAATGATCTTTATGACCACTATTATTTTGTCTATTTAGGTATTATTTGTTCTTGAAATGATGCTTCTTATTATGACAAACTCACAACATTATCTGATAATGTTGTGAATATCAACAACAGATATAAGATAGAAAGAAGCACCATTTCAAGGATTGAAATAGGCCCCACCCTTATTACATCATTACCATATAGTGGTATTACAACAAAGCTTGGATATTATCCATGTATAGCTTGGCAAGATTTGAACCTTAGTCTCCTCCTTAAATGTTGAGGAATATAACTGGTTGAGCTAATGCTACTTGATATCTAATTGAACTATTCCTTTAGTGGGACTCTTCTATATATATATTTTTTTATTTGTGGAAAACATCCCAAAAGGGATGCCACTTTCGGGTAAGACCCAAGGAGGCATGGGTATCCATTCCGCCAAAAACGCCCAGGACTCGGACCTGGCCTACCACCTTTGACATACTCAAGGAGCAAACAAACACACAAAACCAATTTAAAAATAAGTAAATAACAACAAAAATAATAAAATAAAATAAAAAACATGCTCCTTGAGTGTGTCAAAAACAAAAGCACAACCAAACACGCACAATAAGATAAAAGAAACCACAACACAAACCACATAGAAAAACACAAGAACCACATAACAAAACACAAACAAGACAAAAACAACAGAACACTACAAAGACATAACCCAAAAAAAAACATGAAAAATAAACACAACCAAAACCTAAAAAATTAAAATAAAATAAAATAAAAATAAAAATAAAAAACAACCAACAATAGACAATAAACAAAAACAAAAAACATAGAAAACACTCACACATAAAAACACGAATTAACACAAACAAAGAGAAACCCAAGAACAAGAACGAAAAAAACACAAGAACAATAACAAAAAACATAAAAAAAAAACACAAAACAACAAAAACACATGAACAACAAAAAACAACACAAAGAACACAAAAACAAAACAAAACAAAAGAACCCACCCACCTTAAAAAACTAAACAAAAAAAAAAAAGAAAAGAAAAAAAAATTGAACATAACAATGACCTATCTAGACCAGAAGACTAATAAGGCAAGAATCAACAGAGGAAACAAAATAAAGAATAGAATGAGCTAGGGAACTAAAAAAAACTGAATGAACCAAAGAGAAGCAAAAAAAAAAAAAGCAAGAAGAAACTAGGTACCTTAGAACTGGAGCCATCCAAAGAAATGATAGAAAGAAGAGCTTCCCTAATTTGAGAAGCCCACCATATAGGAGGGTGGCCATAACAAGTAAGATCACCTTTATCCAAAGCCCAATTAGCTAAAGCATCAGCACTCTTGTTTTGATCTCTGACCACATGATTGTAATCAACTTTCAAAAATCCCATCTGGATTAATTGAATCTTCTCAATAATTCTTTTTATTCTCCAATCCACCTTATGATTCTTAGAAGGAGTCTTCAAGAGATTAATCATAAGTTGAGAGTCAGACTCAACTAACACCTTTTCCCATCCAACCTTAGTAGCCTCCTGAAGGCCTCCGAGGATACCATACCCCTCAGCAAGGTTATTGGAAAGAATACCCAAATTCTCAGCAAAAGTAAAAACCAGGGAGCCATCTGAAAGTCTACCAATTCCTCCCACATTGGCTTTTCCAGGGTTCCCTCTAGAGGCTCCATCAGTATTGACTTTTCCAAAATCCTTAGGAGGAGGTTGCCAATTTCTAGTCCTATCCATCTTACTAATACTCACATTCCCTTTAAGTTGGTTGCCCTTAGAAGATTTAATCTTCAATCTTTGCATCACTTGATCCCATCTTTGGTGGGAGTTTTGGGGGTGATTAAGGAGTTGATGGACTGATTCAACTAAGTTGGCTATGGTCTTTTGCCAAATATAGTGAATATCCTTCCTATCTTGATTAAAAATTTGGTTGTTCCTTTCATTCCAAATATTCCAAAGAAGAATGGTAGAACCCATCCAAACTAACTGCCTAATAAAATGATCAACACCCTCTTGATTAGGCCAATCCCTCCAAAGTTGTTCAAAAGTAAAAAAATTGGACCACTTGTAAGCCAAGTAAAGTGGCCATTCTCCTCCATAGCTCAGAGGCTAAAGTACACTCAATAAAAATATGGTTGAGAGTTTCTACATTCTCTTCACACATTTCACATCTAAAAGGGCCATGAAAACCACGCTTCATAAGTTGCTCACCGGTAAGCACCCTACGATGCAATAAAAGCCAATTAAAGAACCTCACCTTAGGCCAGAGCTTTTGAGCCCACAATCGAGAAAAGATGCTAGAAGAATGGTTGGGATTATTATGGCATAAGGTCAAATAACCTTGAGCAACTGAATACTCACCCTTAGTAGTGTTGTTCCATCCAAAACAATCTTTTTCATGGGACCAAGAGAGGGATCTCATATGAAGGATGCCTTGGATATCTTGTCTTTGCCTTTCTGGGATTTGAATAGGCCAGTCCTCAATAGGGATCCAATATCTACCAACCTTTGAATTACCGGTATGGTACCGATGAGTAATTAGCCACCTTTATCCAATTAGCTCGGTGAAGCTCCTCCATCCAAGGCCTCCAATCAGGAAGCTGAGTTATCAAAGGCTTGTGACCATCCCAAGAATCTGTCCAAAAATTTGCCTGTTGACCATTATGAATGATCCAAAATAATTTTTTCTTTATCAAATCCTCACGAGTCTTAAGAACTGCTAAAATGGGAGAACCTTTGGTAGGAAGTTGATAGCGAACAAGGTCTTCGGGACTTTTGTTCTCAGCATATTTAGCACGGAGATTATTGGCCCAAAGAGCATTGGGGTTATGCAACATCCTCCAATATAATTTAGCAGCTAAAGCTTTGTTGTTATTAATAGAAGACCGGAATCCTAACCCCCCTTCACTCTTAGGAAGACATAAAGTATCCCATTTCACCAAGGCCCATTTTCTTTTCTCCTTAGTACCACTCCAAAGGAAACGATGACTGATTTGATCCAATTCTCGAAGAACAGCCTTTGGGATATTCAAAACGGAAGAAACATAAATAGGAATAGCTTGAAGGACTGATTTTACCAAGGTGATTCTACCCCCAGAAGAAAGCCACTTGTTGGTCCACTTTCCAATTTTCTTCTTGACTTTGTCCAACAACCAATTCCAATCTTTATTTTTCTGCCTTTGAATATTTATGGGAATACCTAAATAAGTGATTGGAAGGGAGGTCTTCTTATATCTTAATTTATCCAAGACCATGGATTCCTGTCTAGCAGAGCAGTGAAAGAAAATAACTTTAGATTTGTCTTCATTGATCAACTGCCCGATAGCCTTAGAAAAACAGCTAATGATTTGCTTAATATTAGAAGCTTCCTTAACTGTAGCTTTACCTAAAAGAGTAGAGTCATCCACAAATTGAAGATGAGAGATAGGTCTAGCTCCATGAGCAATGTTAACTCCCTCAAGGGTTTTGTTTTCCCTCTTTTTGGTTATAGTCCTACCCAAGCATTCAACAAGAATGATGAATAAATAAGGGGATAGCGGGTCACCTTGCCTAATACCTCTGGAAGCTGGGAATGACTGAGAAGGCCTGCCATTGATAAGAACTAAGTAGGAAACTGAAGAGATACATCCCATAATCCAATCCATCCAATCCTTAGAGAAACCAAATTGCCTCAAAACTTTGATAAGGAAGTGCCAATCCACTCTGTCATAAGCTTTGGATAAGTCTAACCGAATGAACATGGAAGGAGATTTTTGCATATCCATGGAATGGATGGCTTCCTGAGCAAGAACTATCTCATCTACTATTTGACGTCCTTCCACATAACCCCCTTGCTCTGGGGAAATAATCTTATGCAAAAGAGGCTTCAACCTTTCTGCCATTATTTTAGTAATGATTTTGAGAAGAACATTACATAAAGCAATAGGTCTAAAAGCTGAGATATGATCAACCTCTTGAGCTTTTGGAACAAGAGTAATATAAGTTTTATTGATAACCTTCAAAATTTCTTTGGCTTTCCTGGCTTCTTCCACCACCTCTAATAAATCAACATGAAGGATATCCCAGAACTCTTGGTAGAACTCAATGGGAAAACCATCGGGACACTGGGGTTTTCCCTTTTTGCATTTTAAAAACTACTTGTTGAAGCTCATTGATAGTAACAGGAGCAGTCAAAATAGAGTTCTCCTTGGAAGTGATAAGAGAAGGGATTGCTTGAAGAACATTTTGTTGTGAATATGAGTCAAGAGGAGTAGCGGCAAAAATATTGGAAAAGTAATCAACAACAATAGAGTTCATGCCATCCCAAGTATAAACAACATCTCCAGAATCTGATTTTAAGGAAGAAATAAAGTTGTGAGATCTTCGAGCTAGAAGAGATTTGTGGAAGAAATTTGTGTTTCGATCTCCTTCTTTGAGCCATTGAATTCTAGATTTTTGCTTCCATAAGATTTCTTCTCTTTTTTCCCATTCCTCTAAGCTGAGTTGTGAGTTTAATTTCATCTGCACTTCTCTTCTCTGTGAGGCCATCTAAACGGATTTTCTTATTCAAATTTTCAAGATGAGCAATAACTTCATGTTTTTTTTATGAACATCCCCAAACTCTTTCCAGTTCCAAGTCTTGATTTTGGATTTAATGTATTGCAGTCTTTTGGCAAAACAGAACATCTTAGTCCCATGCCTAGGTTTACCTTCCTTCCACCATTGTTGCACATGAGGTCTGAAGGAAATGTCTCTAAGCCACATTAATTGAAAACGAAAAGGAGAGAAACTCACATTGGTTTTCCACATTTCCACCATGACTGGCCAATGATCCGAACCAACATTATTAAGAGTCTTCACTTTAGGAATGTGACCATGGATTAAGAAATTTTCAGAGAGCAAAAACCTATCCAATCTCTCCATTATACAAGCTAAGCCTTGCCTTCTGTTAGACCAAGTCATAAGGCCATTATCTGGTTGGATATCCACAAGATGGAGGTTTGCAATATATTCGCTCATGAGGTCGGTGCTTTTGTCCAAATTTCTATTTCCCCCCTTTTCTCATCCAGAGAGAGGATGGTATTGAAATCTCCTCCGATCAAGATCCAAGCTTCAGGAAAATGAGAGATAATATGAGTAATATCCTTCCACTGTCTTCTTTTTTCCTCCAAAGAAGTCGGAGCATAAACAGTAATGCGAAGCATAATCTGGTTGGAATGTCTACTTTGAATAGCTATAGCCAACAAACCCCAACTGCCAACCATATGGTGAATAACTACCTCTTTTGGGTTCCAAAGACAAGCAATGCCACCAGAAGTCCCTTGGGAACCGAGGGAAACCACTTTTCCAGCTGGCCAAATTTTACTTGGCAATTGAGTCCATATCCTCCATTGACATCTTTGTTTCTTGAAGGAAAACAAGATGTGGATGATTTATCTGAATCATTCTTCTAATTTCATTTTGTTTTGAAAGACTCCCTTTGAGTCCTCTAATATTCCAAGTGATGATCTTCATTAATACCAGGGCTAAAAAATTTGGGAAGGGCATTAATCTTACCTTCCTCTACAAGCTTTTCACCTTCTTTTACCATATGATATTGATTGGTCTTGCGACCTGCTTTTTGATTAGAATCCATCTTCAATTTTTTTTCCCTGTTTCTTGACTTATTCCAATTGAATCCGAGATGGCTTCTAACCTTGAAGAATGCTCGTACACAGCCAAAATTTTACTAGATGGTTCAACGGAGTCTATATTGGGACCTGCATTATTTGAAGTTTTGACATTTGAAAGATTGTTTTTCTTGTGTAAATTTTCTCCCTTTTTTTTTGTTGAAAACCTTTGATTTGTTGGTTTGTCTCCGAGTTCTTCCCTTCATATTTAAATTGTGTTTCTAAGATTTCAGTTTCCATTATTTCCTCTTCCTCACTTGGGACATCATTTGTGGAAAGGATTTCAAACATATTAGCAGATGACTTTGATTGATCCTTCATAACTGGTTTTTCTGAGTGTTCTTCTTCTTAGGTATTTGGAAACCTGCTTGAGTTTATATCTTCTTTCTTTTGATCAGGAATTTTATTTGGGCAAGCACTGGCCAAATGACCATATTCATGGCAAATTCTACAACGAAAAGGAATGTTCTCATAGTCCACTACTTGCTCCCAAGTGTCTTCCCCAAATTGTAATGTGATCTTTTTAGGTAGGGGTTTGTCAAAATCCATTAAAACACAAATCCGAGCATAAATAATATGTTCAAAATTTTGAGTACAATCAGCAGTCATCATAAAAGTTCCTAAAGAGTTTCCAATTGAAGAAAAAATAGTAGGATTCCAAAATTCAATAGGGAGGCCAAAGAGTCTAACCCACACGGGAGCTATAGAAGGCATCTCTTCTTCGGCTTTAAATTTAGTATGCCGGGGCTTCATGAAAAGCCTAGCCCTTCCAAAAAACCAAGGACCCCCTTGAAAAGTTTTCTCTCTATCTTCATTATTAGCAAATAAAACAAGAAAATAACCATTTGGATAAATAGAGATTTGTAACTCACCTTTAGTTTTCCAGCTTTTTGCAGCCCAGACTTTGAAAGCAGATAGACTCGGACGAAAACCCACGAACCGACAAATTAGTCCTCTTTTTTCCAAATCTTCAATACCAATCTGAATGTTACCCATATCAAGCTTAACAATAGGAGTTCCATCAACTGCTTTAAGACATCCTGACTCCGTTTTCCTGGGATCAATCTTAGGCATTCTTAGAGGTTTATGGGAAGCCCTAAGATTGATATTAGCATTGGGTTGAGGCTGTCCACCATGAAGGGCATCCCTAAAATTCATTTTTGGGACTGAGTCTTCGAAATTCTTACCCTTGACAGGGGTTTTCACAGTAGAATTATTTTGTGGGTGCACCTTAGCACCAGATTCACTTGAGATATGAGCCATTTTTTGATCAACTGCTTGAAACTTGTTTCGTGATCTCTTTAATCCTTGCCCTAGACGTCGTGGAAAGGTATGGTTTTCACTTTTCTTTTGTGCAGCAAATTGGAAGCCGTTGTCACTCAAGTTCACAGTATGATCTGTTGAAAGACAAATTTCTAACCCATCTTGGATCCCCTGCAACATTTCCTGATAAAATATTGAGCATAAACCACAAAAATATTGGCCGCTAGGGCCCGAAGGCCCTAAAAACCAACCTCTGGAGCTGCTTGCACTCAACCCAGATGAAACCCTCGCATAGCCGCTTGCCAAATATCTCGTTCACACATAGGGATGCGCTAGGATCTGTGTTGCTCCAAATGATATGAAAATTGGTGGAGACGTTCTAGGGTTTTTCAGGCATCTACCCTCAAAATTTCAGCTCAATCCGAGTCCGGATGAGTGAGATATGGCCAAAACGAGTTCGGCAGTTTGGGCAGTCCTGCGAAAAACGTCCCTCCACCAAACTTTTATACTTGAAAGGGATAGGTTGGTTATCTTCTATATTTTAAGATTCAGTTTTATATTTTCAATAAAGTTGGCTAAAAAATATTTTAACTCAAAAATTCAATGCATTAAACACCTATATTCTAACAATCTATAATTTTTGTTGAAGGAGTGCTTAGAGATATTTATTCTATAAAGCTCTTCTTTTTGCAATATAAAGTATGTAGTGGCAAACATGCCTAGAAAAGACATCGCAAAAAATATTTAAACTTTTTCCAATGAGATTGTTACCTATAGAATTCATGAGATATAGAATAACTAGCAAGTTATTTTGAATTTTTTAATCATATAACTCTCCAAAGTGATATTTCTAATGCAAAATATAAGTTAAACCTAAATTTAATTATATAAAGTTAGAAGAATATTAGCTTGGGTGTGATGTTTGTAAATTTATTTTTGATAAAAATAATTTCTATACATTTACAATTATAACAATATACACCTTATCTTATATGATTATGTCTTGCAGATAAGTGGAGCAACCCTTTTTAATCTTTCACTTTTAACTTCTGATATGTGGGCAGTAATTATTCAAATATTCTTTTATCAGGAAGTGGTAAGATTTTTTAATGCAAAAAAAATGTTTAGACCACATAACAATTAGACTAATTTATCTTATGTTTTAATTTTATCAATATCGATTAGTCATTAATATTAGGTTGATAATGCATTGATTTGTTTAAATGGTTTCATGTCACCAGGTTGATTGGTTATACTATGTTTCCTTTGGAATCGTGGTTGTGGGTCTTACCATTTATTCTTTCTAGTAATTACTCCATACCGATCTTAAAAAAAATTCTAATTTGTAATAGCACTTATATTTTACAAAGATTGTAAGTTTTGTCTTCATAGATGTATTTGAGTCTAACACATGCTTTTGTTTTTGACAGTACTGATCAAGACACAAGTACATCAAATTCTATAGATGAGAATAATCCATCTGAAAGCATACCATATCAACAACTTAGCGAGGAGAGAGAGCTTGAACCATAACAAAATGCAATATATTCCCTTCCTATTTAAAGCATTTAATATCTACGCAAAGTTTCAAGACAAGTCAAATATATTCTTGATATATTGTCTTACATGAAAAGGGTGAACAAATATTGGAAAATAAAATATAATTCCAAAGATTTAAATAAAAAATACCAAATTGCAGTCTTTACCCTGCTCTTTAAAGCATATATTATGTAAAAATAATTTATTTAAAGATATTAAATATTTTTCATCTATTGTTCTACATAAAAAAATTTGAATAATAGAACATATTACAATGTAAATTTACATTTAGCACCAAAGACTTTTTATTACGAGAAACACATGAAATATAATAGATCATTTGATCTTGGTTAAGAATCCTTCTTGATGGCAAGATATTAACATCACTCAAATTAAAATTCTGCATCTATAATTGAGAAATCAACAATGATAGGAAAAATTAGGCGATATCTAAATATTAATGTTTAGGAGAATATAGTGTATTAAATTAGGGGTATTATATAGCACAGTTGATTGATTAGTTGCTATGGTGGTTGAGACAAATGTGACAACACATGCACTTTCTTGGTTTGAATTAATAAAATTGATAACCACTGAATAAAGACTTTTCTTGTGATCACATGCTTGTAGGCGTACACTACTATAATAAGGTAATGAGACTTAGATGGAGTACAAAACCAATGTAAGATTTTGAGTATTATAGCGTCAAATATATTTTAGGAGCATGAGAAACCTAATCTATGTTGGTTCTTGAAGGAAAAGAGTACCTCTCATCCATGGCTCAAGAATGAACAAGATATCCTCCTTGGAGGAGACAAATGACTCAACAAATCCTAGGAGCTTCAAAATTAAATCTCCATTTTGAACTTTAGAGTTAATTTGGCTTGATATGTGAAAGGGGCGAGCACCTTAAACCTTTGGCTTGAAGACTGACACAATAGCCCCCTTAGAGAAGACAACTACCTTGACTCTCTAGCCAATAATACATACACATGAATCCAACCCGAACCAAACATCCAGGACAACCTAGCTTGACAAGTATTTCATTAGGACCCCTTTAAGTTCTTGATTATGGTAGGAGAGCACTTCTATTTTTAAACACTCAAAAATGTAATTTTTGGCAATGCATACAAAGAACATATGATTTTGTATCTAAACTTGCATGATTTTGAATAGTTTTAATAAATTTTTAATACAAATTTCATGACAAAATGATCAAACTACATTAAGAACAATTGGAATTGCCTTGGAAATCAATCTCAAAGCATATCAAACTTTACATTAGAAAAATGGGATTTTTCATTTTAGTTGTTAGTGTTTTTTGATGCATCATTCTAGATCACTTTGTGTTGGAATTTTGTTTACTTAGGACACATTTTCAAGTACAAGGGATTGTATTTTTAATCCATACTATACGATAAACCTATGTGGTAAAAAAATTTCTATAAATGAGTTAAATATTTTTTATATTTTGATAGTCATATTTATCTAAACAAAGTTTTTTATTAAAAATTTTATTCATTTGATTGAATGCTATTTATTGGTCTAAAATTTGGTTGTAATAGTGCAAATGAACTTCATGGAAAATGTATAAAATAAGAATTGAATTTCCCCACAATTTTATAAAAGGGTGGATCCTCTTCATTAGGTAAGTTTTTTTGTGACTAAAGGATGTGGGAAAAATGAAGTAAAATAACAAAAGCAAACTATCTTAAATGATAAATCTTTCTAATGGATTAATACTTAACCTCTAGGATCCTAAGGAAACCATCAAATTAGTTAAATTTTTGAATTATGAATCATATATATACCTCAATACATAAATGAAGAACCTTTGGAAGCCTCATCAACTTCAAAAGAGAGAACTACTCATACCACATAAATGTTACAAACACTATGAGAGTAGAAGCATTCAATTTCTTCAATTACTATATGAGAACCAAGTACAATAGCTTTTTGCAAGATTGGAAATCTCAACCCTTGGTCCTTCCATTTCATCATATTTATACAAAATAATATCTTGTTACATGGAGTAACCAACCTTACTAACTAATCAACATTTAACTTAACTAATTTCCTAACAAAAACTAATTGCACTTCATACAAACTACACACTTGACCTACTAGACAATCTTATCATAAGTAAAAGTATTTTAAAATAAATTCCCACAAAAGGAAGGAAGAGTAGGGTATGAGCTCGCCATGAAGCAACTCCTTCAATCATTTTTTCTTTGATTACTTGATGCTGATTACCCAAATCCTAGGTTGCGCATTAAGGAACTCAAAGTTAGTCTTCTCCATGCTTGGCACCCTAGCATCAACCATCTTCTTCCCATGCTTCATTTGTTCCTTGTTAGTATCCAAGACATTAGTCAACCACTAGCTTTTGATCGAGAAAAATCCATCAAACTTCTTGAACTTCAAGAAAATTTGACTCCATAGTGAGTCAAAATCTGCAAGAGTTGCATCCTTAGTCTTTTTAGTTACTTTTTCTATGCTTACGCTAACATCAATGCCTATCCCTTCGAGATATTTGTCTATTTTACTGACTTGGTTGGTTGGATTTCTAACCAACTTGTTGTAATCCTCAATTTGTTGCTCTAGAGTCTCATTCCTTATCTTAGCTTGGGCTATCCATAGGAAAAAGTCACCATGTTTTCCTGCATGTTCAATTCCTGCATTTCTCCACTCTATTTTATTGGCATTGCATAGTGTTGTCAGTGGCTTCCAACACAACTTATATGACTCAATATTTGCAAAAGCTATACTACCTTGAGCCTATAGATTGGATAGAATTTTATTATGCCTTAAATACACTAGCTAAGCCTTATATGCCATCTCCCTGAAATCTTTGTGCAACTTCTTTGCCATGTTGGCTAAGACTTTTCTAGTCGTGACAATACTACATATCTTTTCAATGTCCACTACAGTATTTTTGGCATGCTCTTCTTATGTCGTTGGAGCCTCATTTTCTCTCTTGATAGCTTTTGTATTTTTTTTTACGGGATCAAGCCCCTTGATACCTTACTTAGGTGATAGTGACTCAAACACAATAAACCTGATATCCTCCTTTCCAATCTTTGTCATGCTAAATTTATCGAAGAGCTTCTTCATGTTCTCATTTTTTGCTTCTAGCTTGGCCTTTTTGGTACAAGGTCCTTGAAGTTTTCCTTCGTGAGCTTAAATAATAACTTGAGTAGCCTAATGTTGCCATAGACATCTAAAGTGGGCAAATCATGCATGACAACATGAAAGTATTTCTTCATCAATTCCTTTCTAGATGAAGTGTTAGGCTTTACAATTATTTGTTTTATTGTCACATTCTTCCTCAATCTATTGTGTGTCATGCTTGATTTCACTCCTTTGGGTTGTGGAGTTGTTAGAACACCATCAAATAAATTGAAGAGCTTTGTTTCCTTCTTTATCTTATCCAGGTGATGATCCTCATTTAATATTTGTATAAGAAATTCCTCATGGTCTTCTATCCTCTATTATGTCAAGGCCAATGCATTTTCTCCTATACTCCCCTCGTATACTTTCCCCACATTCTAGTCTTATAGGTTGAACAACATCATCGAGGGTATCCTTCCATTTTTCTTCTTTTTCCTATTTTTTGATGATAATTTCCTTTTTCTCCTAAGCTAGTCATCATCATGATCTTCATCATCTCTATCTATGTTGCCCCTATTAGCAAATAAGCTACTTCAATAATAAGCAAGGTGAAAAATCTCACATAATATATCAAAATGAGACACTCATATATTCAAGCCATGATAATCACACTATATTCACAAAGTAATGTATTGAAATTCTATTACCAATAGACTCACATGCTATTCTTACAATTAGCTTTTACAAATAAGCTCTTCACATTTCATCTTCAATTATCTCTTCATCTCCTCAAAATTATAGGAGATATGACTTCATATTTTTCATAGGAGAAATATTAACCTACTAATAATGAAAAACTTAATGATTACAAAATATGTACAAATATTTGGTACAAAGATCAATGATTCAACTGGATCTTGTTATTTGTGCAAAGATAGTTACGAAAGAACTCAAATTTGTTTTGACCAAGTGCCTTTGTAAAAATATCTACAAGCTAATCTTAAGTTGAGACGTACTTTAATTGAATGTGATGGTCTTGAAAATGTTCTCAAATAAAATGACATAGTTCCTCAATATTCTTAGTTCTTTCATGAAAAACTATATTTTTGATTAATTTTAGAACTCCCTGATTATCACAGTCTAATACTATAGGATTTCTATCTATTCACAGATCTAAAAGAATGTATTGTAGCCAAAATGCTTCACATATTGCATCTTATGCTACATAATATTCTACTTTTGTGGAAGAAAGTGCTACTAGATGTTGTTTCTTGTTATACCATGAGATAGGTCCTGAACCAAGATGAAACACATAACTAGATGTTGATTTTCTATCATCAACTAATCCAACATAGTCTGAATTTATATATCCTTATAAATATAAAATATCATTTCTCTTATATTCTATAGTATTTCTAATATAATGTAGTATCCTTTTTGTGGATATTCAATGACTTTTTTAAGATTTTGCATGAATCTAGAGAGAGAATTTATAGCAAAGATGATATTTGGTTTGGTATTTGTTAAGTATAAAAGACTTCCAATCAATTGATGATACAAGGTAGAAGATACTTGAGGTGATTCATCATATCTTGATAATTGTAGTCTTTGCTCCATAGGTGTTACTTTAGACTTGAAATATGTCATTTTGTATTTTTTGAGTAATGTTCTAGCATACTTAGTTTGGGTGAATACAATATGATTCTTCTTTTGTCACACTTCTAAACCAAGAAAATAATGTAGAAGTCCTAGATATTTCATTCAAATTTCCTTTTAAAATCATTTTTCACACTATTAATCAATCTTTCTAAACTTCTTGTAATTACCAAATCATCAACATAGACCACAAGAATCATTATATCAAAGCTATTTTTCTTAATATAAAGTTTTAGATCAAAAGAACTCCTTTTTAAACCATGCCATAGAATATGTCATTGGTCTTAATATACCAAGCTCTAGGGGCTTGTTTTAATCCATATAGTGATTTTTTAACTTACAAACCTTTTGTTCTTGTCCTTCAACCACAAAACCTTCTGGTTGAGTCATATATACTTTTTCTTCGAGATATCCATTGAGGAATGTATTGTTAACATTAATTTGATGTATCTTCCATCCAAATTGAGTTGCTAGTTGATGGCATAAATTATTCATTCATTGAGGCAATAACCTATTCAATGCATGATTTAGGGTTACAAACTAGAAGATTGATACTCTTGATTTAGGAGATTGTTACATATAAGAAATATTAAAATAATATTTCAATTAATAAAGCATGATCTAATAATAATGTAATAAAATATCTTAACATCTTCCTTTTATTACATTATTTGTGTTAGGAAATATTAGGCCCCCCCTTAATTTACAGGAGTCTAAGATTTTGTTCTTGGCACTTGGCTCTAGATCTTGGAACTTGGATCTAGCTCTTGCTCTTGGCTCTTGGATTTGGCTCTGGCTTTAGCTCTTAGATTTGGCTCTTACTCTTGGCTCTGGCTCTGGTTTCTCTAGCTTTGATTGCTTTGGCTCTAGTTGCTCTGGCTTTGGCTCTTGGCTTTGGTTGATCTAACTCTTATCTTTGGCTACTTTGACACTTGGCTCTATCTTCTCTAACTCTTACCTTTGGCTTATTTGACACTTGGCTGTAGCTACTATTGCACTTGGATTTGGATACCATAGCTCTAGCTACTTTGGCTCTTGGGTAAACACCTTTGAAGTTGCCTCTAGGTCCACCTTTGGGTCAGCCACTAGATTTATCACCTCTATATCTACCCCTAGCTCTTTATTAGTAGTGTGTTAACCTGGTTTCAACTGGATTTTTCTCAGACTCATCCTCTGTGTCTACCAACTTGAGGGCTGGAATTTCCAAGTGAATAGGTAAAACTACTTCTTTGCCATATACCAGAGCATAAGGAGAGGTTTTAATGGATTTTTTGATGGTGATCCTATCTGCCCATAGAGCTTGTTACAATAGTAGGTTCCATCTTCTCTTGTTACCTTCTAATGATATTCTCAAGATTCTTAGTATATTTTTGTTAGTTGATTCTGCTAATTCATTCCCTTGGGGATAGTAGTTGGAAGTATTCTTTATAGTGATCTCATACTTGCTAGCAAACTCAATGTATTTAGCTCCTATAAAAGCTGGTCCAGTATTATTTACTATAGTTTCTGGGACACCAAATCTTGTGATTAAGCTTTTCATGAAGTCTATTACCACCTCTTGATATGATTTCTTTATGGGAATAGCATCTACCCACTTGGTAAAATAATATATGGTAGTTAAAATATATTTATATGTTGCTGAAGAATTTGGATTAATAAACCCGATGAAGTATAGCCCCCATTGCTGAAAAGGCTCTTCAACCTGAATTGGCTTGAGAGGAAATGATGTATTCTTGGTTCTCCCCACATATCATTAGCATTCATCACAGGCTGTTGTAACTTTGAAGGTATCAGTGAAAATAGTAAGCCAATAATAACCTACCCTAATGATATTCCAAGCTGTGACTTCCTAAAAAGTGTCCACCAGATAATCCTCCATGGAATTCTTCAATAACATTTTGTTTTTTATCATCCCTTAAGCATATTAAGAGGACTCCATCAAGGTTTCTCTTGTATAGGTATTCTGGTAATATGACATATTTCAAAGCTTGAAGCCTATATCTTCTCCTATATGATGGATTAATATTAGAGGGACAAACTCTGATCTGAAAGTATTTGTTCATATGATCAACCTAGTCTGATTATCTTAATTGTAGTTCTTCCGTCTGATCTTCTGCTAGTGATTGATAGACTGTCACCTCTTCTATAATTGCTTCTTCTGTCAAACCTTGGTATAATGCTCTACCTCTGACAAACTTGGTATCATGAATTTACACATCATACTCCTGGATCTTAGTAATCCAACCAACTCTTTTATCTCCTAGTTCACCTTGTAAGATGAAACTTCTGACATCTGGATTAACTATGTATACCAGTGTTTTACACTGCACCAAGTATTGCCTAAATTTCTTCAATGACTTCATCACTGCAAGTACTTATTTCTCAATAGAATTGTACTTGAACTGATACTCATGGAGAGTTTGACTCCAAAATAATATGGGGTGTTCTTCTCCTTAATCATTTTTTTGAGTGAGCACAGATGCATAGCTCTCTTCAACTCCATAAGCATACAAAATGAAATATTTTTTGAAATTAGGGTTCACTAGGATTGGAGCAGTGGCAATGGACTGTTTGATGATATCAAAAGCTTGTTTTCTCACTTCAATCCATTTAAAATCTTCATTCTTTTTCAATAGTTCTGAGATAGGTTTCACCTTTTGAGCAAAATTTGAGATGAATTTTTTGACAAAATTGATATGGCCAAAGAAGGACTGCAAAGCTTTCTTGTTCATGGGTTATAGAAGAGCAAGAATTGATTTGACTCTATTTGGATCAATAGCCATTCCCTCTTTAGAGACCAAATGACCTAACAAATTTTCCTCATGGACTGCAAAAAATGACTTCTTTGGGTTGAGAGAGATACCAAACTCATAGCACTTTTTAAACACTTGCTCTAAATGTGCCAGGTGATCTTGCTTCTAATGTGAGAATACATTCATGTCATCCAAGTAGATTAGAATAATTTTGTTGACAAGCTCTCCAAAGGCATAATCCATTGTTCTCTGGAATGTGGCCCCTGCATTTGACAAACCAAAAGGTATCCTCTAATAGAAAAAAGTGCCCCATTTGGTGGTGAATACCATTTTGAACTAATACTCATATTTCACCTAGACCTGGTTATAACTGGAGAAGCCATCTAACAGTGAGAACCTCTCTGCTCCCGCAATAATCTGCAAGATTTTATCAATCTGGGGGAGGGGATAGTGATATTTTAAAGATGCTTTATTGATATTTCTAAAATATACACACAAGCGGATGTCACCATTATTTTTTCTTACTAGGACCAAGTTAGCTACCCAGGTTGAATGCTTGATTGGATATATGATTTTAGCCTTCAACAGATTTAACAGTTTTCCCCCATTATGGCTTCAATTTTGGGGTTCACAGGTCTCTATTTCTACTTGAAGGGTTTTGTATTTTATTCTAGCTCAATTATATGTTGGATCACCTAATTATCATAAACTTTAATATCTTCATATGACCAAGCCATAATGTCTTGGTATTTCACGTATAGGATCTTGATATCCTAATTTTCTTCTGGAGAACACCAAACTCCAACTTTGAGCTTCTTGTCCTTTTTGATCTCAATTTCCTTGTAATTTTTCTCATTGATCTCCATGGATTTGATCTTTTTCCTATATTCATTGTCAAACAAGCTTTCTAGAGTAATCAACCCTCTAGGGATATGGTTGTTTTTTAGTTGGATGACATCTTGTTGGTCTATCTCTTTTGGATTTTCCTCTTGAATGGTAGATAGACTTGCTTCCCTTACTAGGAAATCAATGATTTGTTCATCACTTTCAAAAACCTACCAAAAAATCTACTTGTATGGTACTACAGGCCTGAAAATCATTTTGATTCTTTTGTCTTTTTTGACTCCTATATTTGTAGATGGATTGAAATTTGCTCCCCTTACTTCTAAGGAGTCATCCAAAGTGTTCTGTCTTCTGGGAATAAAGTTAATATTTAGGGCATCAAAGGATTCCATCAAATCCCATATCCTATTTTTGTATACCTTCAGGTAATGGTGCTTACTACTGCACCTCTCTCTTACCTAGTTAACAACTAGTTCAAATTCACCATATATATTCAATATTTTGATGCCCATACTCTCAGCATGCATTAGTCCGAGGCACAAAACCTCATACTCTGCAGTATTGTTGGTACAATATCAAGTCAATCTGTATGCAAAACTCTTTAACCCTTCTAAATGAGACTGCAATAATACACCAATACCAGCTCCATTTTTGCATCTTGTACCATCAAAGTGCATGATCCAAGTATCTGTCTCTCTTAATGATTTATTGGATATGGCAAGGACTCTTTTATTTGTTTATAATAAAATACTATATGTACCCATGCCTATTCCAAATTGGTTGTAATATTCTTTGAATGGCAATTCGTCCTCAACCTCTAGTTCTTCAAAACTTTCCACCAGTTGGAACTCATCCAGAGGAGTGAGATTACACATGTCTTCAATTTTTCCACTATGATAAGACACGGGCTTCTTTGGCATAATCCTTTTTCTCTTTCCCTTAAGTAATCCATGTACATACATCCTCTCAATTTGGTAGTTAATTCTTTTGAAAGGCATAGGCCGAAATAAGGTTCTAGATCTACCACCACTATTTATTGCACAATGGTTACCTCTGAAGCTCTATGCAACCTCATTAGAACATCCTTTATCACCCATACTACCTTCACTAGGGTTCCATCCAACTGTAAAACTCTAGGATAGGACCTGGTATACTCCATTCCCATATCTTCACATACTGCCTTAGGAATAACTATAGTGGAAGCTCCTGAGTCAATCATGCAGTTGCGGATAATCCACCACTCCATCCTCAAAGAAATATAAAATGGAGGGGGTTTGTTCTTCAAAGCAGGAGGAAACATATTGTATTTTCCAGAGAGCATGTTGAGGATTGTAGTAGCCTGCTTTTCTTGAGGATATTTACTTAAGAAAGCCTTCAACAGGTCTATTTGGCCAGGGATAAAGAGAGTATCATAGAGGCTAGCCTTTGAGGGTATTATTTTCATCTCCTCTACAATATTATACTTTGATTTATTGAAGAGGAACTTCCAAACTTTCTCTCTGGTTCACCATATTTTCTTTTGTATTTTTGGGTGGCCTTAATACTTTACCTCTTGGTTATGGAGGGAAATATAAGCTTTTATTGATATTCACTCTTGGATCTCATCGCTTCTTTATGATTTTATTTGTTATATATTTTAGGGAAACTGACTTCCTTTTCTTGGCTCATTGGATATCATATCTCTCTTCTATTTTGCTTGAGGAATAGGAAAATATTATTACCTTGAGGGGGAGCATCTTTCTTCTTTTGGGAAGGGACTTGAAACTGGACCATATTTTGTGGATCAACCTGTAAGGTTTTCTTTCATGATCTTATCATAACTAAAATTGATCCTTCTTCATATGGGTCATATCCAACCATGATCTGATTCAATTGCCACATCATATTGATCCTATCCTTCTGATTCCTCTCAACCTTTTCCATAGCCTACTGCACATGGTGGTGGTACATGACACACGATTCTAAATCATGGGGATCATTGCATACGAGATACCACCCATTTACCAAGCTTATCTCAGAGGAACACCCTGGATCTTCCTGCATTAAATTTACTCTAATTCCTGTACTATTGCTGGTACCAGGTTTCTGGTCCCTTTTGACATAGGGAAATCTTCTTTGCTAATATCTCTCTATATATCCTTTTTACATTGAGTTCATATTTTTATTGAGCGTTTTAAGGGTATTCTATATATCAAGAAGCACAGTGGATTCCTAGGATGTTTGAACAAAAAGTGGTGGGAAAGAAACTATAGAAGATGATACTTTGGGGTGAGGAATGGGGGTCATCTGAGGAAATGAGGATGATAATTAAGTAGGATCCATATAAGAAGATGTGGCTACCTGTTTCTGAATATTGGGACTTTTTGAACAATAGGGTATGACAATTTTAGGAGGTAATCTTCCCACATTTATAAGAGTATTTTAAGCTTGGATAGCTGCATTGTAGACTTGGGGGAAGGTACATATCTCTAACTGTTGGGTTTTCAAACCTAATCTAGATCCAAGGGCTCTAATGTAGTACATGAAAGCAAGGGTTGCAGCTGGTCTGGCTTCAGGTTGAATTCTTTTCCAAGACCTACTAAATATCAAGTTAAAGTATGAAATAGATTATTGCTGATGCTTTTGCATGGACATAAGTTAGTTAAGGAGGAAAAATGGATCATCAGACTCATTGAACTCTTCTACAAAGGGTTCTGCTATTGCTGCCCATGATGTAATGGTATGATCTTCTAAAATCCTAAACTAGTGCATAATTTTCCCTTTGAAGGATAGGGTCAGGATTCTAACAATAACATCCTTATTCTTTATGTTATGGATGGCTGCTAGATTTAGAATATCTTGAAAATGTTCATATGCAGTCTTACCTAATACATAATATGTGGGAATGGCTTTAGTTACAGCCTGAGTAATATCATGTATATGAGATAATCTTAGGGACCAGTTGTATTCTAGCTGGGGTATTTCTATAGGGGTTGATTAGGGGGTACATTTTGAGACATATTTACTTATGTAATTCTTTCTAGAGGTGGCCTTGGGGGCCCTGCAACAGGTTTCTTAGGAGGAGTTTTGTCTGAATGGAAATATTTGTGCAAATCTCTTATTATGGTAGATACTCTAAAAAGGAGCTCGTAGTAGACGAAAGAACCTAAAGAACACAAGCTTATACTAAGAGAGGGGGGTGAACAGTATAAGACCACTTTTTACTTTTCTTTCCCAATCAATATTATGCAATGTAAAGATAGAAATATCAATAGCAATAATCAAAGCAATGCACAAATCACCACACACAATAGAGACACCACAATTTATGTGGTTCACCCAATGTGGGCTACTCCACGGAGAAAATATTTCACTAAAATTTTCTCAATCAATCTCTTGGGAATCCTTTCCCTATTACAATGTTTATGGACCTCTGTCCAAAGGAGACACCAATCCCCTAAATCAAGTTCATGGATCTCTATCCACAGGAGACACCAATCTCCTAATCTCTGCTCTGGCTGGTGATCCTCTAGAAGACCTCTACCTCCACTGCCCTTAGCAAATGGAACTCTATCCATAGAAGACACCTATCTTCCCTGCTCTGGGTTGGAGATCTCTATCCTCAACTCTATCACCTCCAAAGCTCTATCTAAAATCTGTACTAAACACAGTCCATCGGTCTAGCACAAATTTATCCTCAATATCTATCTCTAGTCTGGCACAAACCTGTCCTCTGATCTACACCAAACTCTGTCCTCGAATCTATACTAAACATAGTCCTTCGGTCTAGCACAAATCTATCCTCAATCTCTATCCTCAAGCCTTAACTCAAAGCTTGACTCAATCTCAAATCAACTCTATTGGATCTGCCCCAAACCTTAACTCAAGGTTTGAACAAATCAATCAACTCTGCTCTCAAGTCTTCTCAAAGACTTGTCTCAAATCTGCCTTGTAAGCTTCCACAAAATCTCACACTAATCTATCCTCAAGTCCTCTCTAGAACTTGTCCAATCTGCTCAATAAGTCCTCACAAGAACTTATCCAAATCTCTTCCCCCCCCCCCCCCCCCCCCCCCCCCCCCTTTCACTCAATTCTCAATTACTTTCTCAAATCAATTCAGAATATAGAATAGTTTGTTTTATGGAACTTGAACAATCACTTCACACACCCACTTGACTAGGCTCAACCAACTCTACTCAACAAATCACTCAATGAAACAATCCTTGCTCACAAACCCTAGTCCAAGCATATGAACACTCACTCAAAATGTTTCCAACAATACTTATCAACCAATCTCACATAACAATGATACTCATGTTCTTTCCAAACCCTAGTTCAAGTTCTTCACTCAACAACTCACTTCAACAACAATGCTTATAAAACAAGGTTTTAACAACTCTTTATTCCATAAAACCTTGAAGCATTAACTCAACACTCTCAATAAGGAAACCCTAATCAATTCCTTTTCACTCCAAACTTATTTTCCAGAAAACCAACCAATCAACTCAACTATGGAAGAATGTGCTCATACATTTTTCTTGATGATGAAGGAACCTCAAATATCTACCACAACCACAAACACTTCTTTGCCAAGCTCAAAGGAGTTAGAAGATACTAAACTCTCTCAAATATACAATGCAAAATATCAAAACACATATACACCTTATCACTCCATCTTAAAGAAAGCATCCATCAACATATACAAAAATTATTGACCAAATACACCTTATGATCTCCCAATTAAAACAATATTCAATATCAAAAATATTGTCAATACAATCTCCTTTTCAAACTAACTCAATGGCAAAAATTCCTCTTAAATTTAATCACTCTTCAATTCACTTTTTGATAAATCAAAAACATCACAATAACTTTATTTAAAAATAAAGTTCAACACCTTATTCCTTCATTTAATCAAAAACTAACAATTAAAATAAGCACCTTTCAAAAACCCCTTATAACTCCCTAAACCTTATGTTTACACCTTAGGCAATTAAAAACAATGCAAAATTTATTACCTCTACCTAGGTGAGAATCGAACCCTCGACGCAGCTTCTCCCAATGCCCTAGTCGCGGCTCCAACCACCGCACGAGCTAGGCGCTCGTTTGGAGAACAAAGAGCACAACGTGCTCTATGTTCTTCCTCCAATGCACCGAAACCAAAAAGGTCAACGCGTCTCTTCCTCCGACGCCAAAGCACAACATGCCAAAATGCTCTCACTGAGAATCGAATGCGAACCACTCTGCACCCTCACAACTTAACTCGTGATCGCTTGCCACTAGGCCACGTGCCTTGGTGGATATAAGGGTTTTGCCCTCAATGGTCTTTAACACTTTCATTGGTACCTTAAGACAAAGATTTGTCTTCTTCTCCGCATGAGTATTCACCACAACACATGCCACTATTATTTCTTTTGAACGAAGGGTAAGTTCTATGCCATTTAGGCATATAGTTTTTATACATATTATCTCCAATAATTTCGAACGTCGACGCCTTCGAAATTTGAATAATTAATTTATAAATTATTTAAATTCTTTAGAATTTAAATTTTATAAATTAATTTTTAAATCCTTTTTGGCTTATTAAAGCCCTCTTTGATTTTACCTCTTTGCATAGATAATATTTATTTATAAAATTTAAATTCAAATTGAATTTAAATATTTTATAAAATAAATATTAAAACCTCCTTTAACTTTTCAAAATGCTTCCTTGGGTTTTTATGAAAAACCTTTTATTTTGCTTGTCCATAAAAAATATTCCTTGGGTTTGTACGAAAAACCTTTTATTTTGCTCATCCATGGTTTTAATAAAACCCACCTTCATATGCTTCCACATAATATTAAAAATATTATGAAGCTCTTTTGCCATTAACCTTTGCATTGTTCCTTGACATATTCCTTGACATCAATGATAACTTCGTTCCTTGACATCAATGACAACTTTGACTCAAAATGTCCAACAATCTCCCCCTTTGTCATTGATGGCAACCCAAATTCTTTTTACCAGAAACTTAACCTTTTCTTTATTTTGCTCCCCTTGGGACATTGCTCCCCCTGGCTCAATGCTCTTTTCAAATTTCTCCTCTTTACTCAAATACCAAATCTCTCCCCCTTACTCAAATCTCTCCCCCTTTGACATCAATGGCAAAGGGTCACCTTTGGGGCTCGAGGCTAAGAATGAGTCTCTTAGCTTAGCCCCTCCCCCACCTCCTCTTGAGGTGGTTAATTCTGGGGTGGGAGTATTTCTACTCCCATCAAGCACTATTCTTTACCTTTATCCTCTTTTCTTCTTATCTGATCCTTTTGATTCCTTTGACTTTTCCTTTCCATGTCCATGTTCCTATTCTTTTTCATGTTCCTGTTCTTGTTCATATCCATGTTTCTATTCCTGTTCATATCCATGTTCCTGTTCCTGTTCCTATTCTTGTTCATACTTGATTCTGGAATGTCTGCTCTACACCACTTTGTTGTGTGACCATCATTATTGCACTTATAACACTTAATGTTATTATTCCTTGAAGGTGCAAATGTCTTAGGATTTATCCTAGTGAAGCCATATCCTCTTCTGTCATGAACCCTGCAATTCATTGCCTTGTGACCAAACTGATTACATGAGTAGCAATACCCATGGAAAGGTTGTTTGTTCCCATATTCCTGTCTTTCATGTGTCATGCACTGTGAAGCCATGTGCCCAAACCTGTGACATGAAAAACATCTTCCATTGAAACTTCCTTGTCTTGACCTCATTGGTCTCTTAGTCTCTCTTGACCTATTCTGATTGTTGTTCCATCTGTCTCTTCTTTGTGCATTATTCCTGTCCTTGTTGAACTTTCTATTGTCCAACTCATCCTCAGATGTCTCACTTTCTCTTACACTGCCTTCTTCTGAAGTGTCTTCATCTAAATTTTCTTCTCCTCCAGAACTTGAGGTTGACTTTCCTTCCCATTTCTTTTGTTCCTGTTCAAATCCAAGACCTATTTTGCTTGATGTAGGCCTTTGTATCTTGATGAACTTATCTAAATTCTTTGAGCTATTTTTGAATCCTTTTAGCTTGACTTTGGAGTCTTCTAAATCTTCCCTTAGTAGGGCTACTTCTTGTACTAACCTTTCACATTCTAAGACCTTTGCTTCTAGCTTATCCTTGAATTTCTTTGTCTTAGCCTTTGATTTGTCTAGATCCTCTATAAGCATTCTTCTCTCTTCATCACATTCTTGAAACTGAGCTTCTAATTTAGAGTTTTGCTTTCTTACCTTCTTTACTATTTCAAGAGCATAGATAAGTTCTCCCTTAAGATCATATCCTTATTTATCTGATTCTTCCTCTATTTGTTTGCCTTTGTCCACATATTTATTTTCTTTTGACTTGTCTTCTATAGGATCACTTTCTTCTTCCTCTAGAGCCATTAGAATATTTTCATCTGGTCCTTCAAGTGTATCCTCATATTCATCATCATCACTGAAACTATAACCATTCCTTGTACAACTATCTTCTAGATGTCCAAAGTTACCACATCTAAAACACTTGAGAATTATTGGTGTCCTATTCTTGACTAGTTCTTTTTCTTCAATCATAAATAGGACTTCATCTCTATCATTATCTGAAAAACTAGCATCACTTTCACTTGAGTACTTACTTGCCTTATCCGCATAGTAGCTCCTCTTTTGCCTTTGAAAGAACTTATTTCCTTGTCTTCTTTGTCCATCCTTGCTTTTATTTTGATGTCTGTATCTTTTTGATTCCTTGTTCCTGTGATCCTATTTTTCTTCATCATTGTTATTCTTTGCTTCTTGACAATCAGTTGCATAATGACCATACTTTCCACAATTGAAACATTTAACAAATTTTATATCTCTAGATCTTCTTGAATCCTTATTCCTTCTGCCATAATTAGCTTCTTCATCATTGGATGACTCATCGCTTGATTCTGACTTCTTACCCTTTGTCTTCTTGATTGCTTTGAAGGTTGCTTCCTTCTGGGGAATAGGTTCTTTTGTTCTCAACTCAAAAGTTGTAAGAATACCAAGCAACATATCTCTTGTCAAAGAATCACCATCCTTTGACTCTTCTATAGCAGAAATATTTTCACTGAATATTTTGGGAAGAGATCTTAAGACCTTATCACAGACATCTGATTCATCAACCTTCATTCCAAGTCCTTGCATAGCATTAACAACCTCATCAATTCGAAGTAGATAAGTACTAATGTTTTCCTCATCCTTCATTCTTAACTCTTCAAATTTTCCTTTGAGATTTTGTATCTTTGCTTTCTTGACACCTTTATCTCCTTCATATATATTTTGCAACTTATCCCACATTTCTTTTGCATTTTGACAATGCATAACTTTTATGGACTCTGTTCTATGCAAGCCTCTCAAAAGTGCATTCATTGCTTTTGAATTGTAATGTTGTAGAAGCTTACCTTCCTTATCTATAGGTGGATCAACTGAGGGGTCATATCCATTTTCAACTACTTCCCAAATCTCATTGCCAAGTGCCTTCAGGTAGATCTTCATTCTCAAACTCCAATATACATAGTCACTCCCATAAAATATTGGTGTTGTATTGTCTGATGATCCATTCTTAGAATCCATTGTGTTCTTGTAAGCTTTTCCTTCAAGTTGTTAAACTCTTCCGAAGGAACCCGCTCTGATACCAATTGAAGAACATAAGCTTATACTAAGAGGGAGGGTGAATAGTATAAGACCACTTTTTACTTTTCTTTCCCAATCAATATTATGCAATGTAAAGATAGCAATATCAATAGCAGTAATCAAAGCAATGCATAAATCACCACACACAATAGAGACACCACAATTTACGTGGTTCACCCAATGTGGGCTACTCCATGAAGAAAATATTTCACTAAAATTTTCTCAATCAATCTCTTGGGAATCCTTTCCCTATTACAATGTTTATGGACCTCTATCCAAAGGAGACACCAATCCCCTAAATCAAGTTCGTGGATCTCTATCCACAGGAGACACCAATCTCCTAATCTCTGCTCTAGCTAGTGATCCTCTAGAAGACCTCTGCCTCCACTACCCTTAGCAAATGGAACTCTATCCACATAAGACACATGTCTTCCCTGCTCTGGCTGGAGATCTCTATCCTCAACTCTATCACCTCCAAAGCTCTATCTAAAATCTGTACTAAACACAATCCATCGGTCTAGCACAAATCTATCCTCAATCTCTATCCTCAAGCCTTAACTCAAAGCTTGACTCAATCTCAAATCAACTCTGTTGGATCTACCCCAAACCTTAACTCAAGGTTTGAACAAATCAATCAACTATGCTCTCAAGTCTTCTCAAAGACTTATCTCAAATCTGCCTTGTAAGCTTCCACAAAAGCTCACACTAATATGTCCTCAAGTCCTCTCTAGAACTTGTCCAATCTGCTCAATAATTCCTCACAAGAACTTATCCAAATCTGCTCTCAATCTGTATTGTAAGCTTCCACAAAAGCTTACCCAAATTTGTCCACAAGTCTTCTCAAAGACTTACCTCAAATCTGCTCAACAAGTTCACACAAGAACTTGTCCAATCTCATAGAAACATAAAGAGAATTGTTAGAGACTCAATATGCTCTATACTCAACACAATGCTCAATCACTTTTAATCACTCTTTTAGAAACATACAAAGAATTTTTAGAGACTCAATATGCTTCACATTCACCTCAATACTCAATCACTTTCAATCACTCTTTGAGAAACATAAGGAGAATTGTTAGAGACTCAATATGCTTCACATTCACCTCAATTACTTTCTCAAATCAATTCAGAATATAGAATAGTTTGTTTTATGGAACTTGAACAATCACTTCACACACCCACTTGACTAGGCTCAACCAACTCTACTCAATCAATCACTCAATGAAATAATCCTTGCTCACAAACCCTAGTCCAAGCATATGAACACTCACTCAAAATGTTTCCAACAATACTTATCAACCAATCTCACATAACAATGATACTCATGTTCTTTCCAAACCCTAGTTCAAGTTCTTCACTCAACAACTCACTTCAACAACAATGCTTATAAAACAAGGTTTTAACAACAACTCTTTATTCCAGAAAACCTTGAAGCATTAACTCAACACTCTCAATAAGGAAACCCTAATCAATTCCTTTTCACTCCAAACTTATTTTCTAGAAAACCAACCAATCAACTCAACTATGGAAGAATGTGCTCATACCTTTTTCTTGATGATGAAGGAACCTCAAATATCTACCACAACCACAAACACTTCTTTGCCAAGCTCAAAGGAGTTAGAAGATACTAAACTCTCTCAAAGATACAATGCAAAATATCAAAACACACATACACCTTATCACTCCATCTTAAAGAAAGCATCCATCAACATATACAAAAATGATTGACCAAATACACCTTATGATCTCCCAATTAAAATAATATTCAATATCAAAAATATTGTCAATACAATCTCCTTTTCAAACTAACTCAATGGCAAAAAGTCCTCTTAAATTTAATCACTCTTCAATTCACTTTTTGATAAATCAAAAACATCACAATAACTTTATTTAAAAATAAATTTCAACACCTTATTCCTTCATTTAATCAAAAACTAACAATTAAAATAAGCACCTTTCAAAAACCCCTTATAACTCCCTAAACCTTATGTTTACACCTTAGGCAATTAAAAACAATGCAAAATTTATTACCTCCGCCTAGGTGAGAATCGAACCCTCGACGCAACTTCTCCCAACGCCCTAGCCGCGGCTCCAACCACCGCACGAGCTAGGTGCTCATTTGGGGAATGAAGAGCACAACATGCTCTATGTTCTTCCCCCAATGCACCGAAACCAAAAAGGTCAACGCGTCTCTTCCTCCGACGCCAAAGCACAACATGCCAAAATGCTCTCATCGAGAATCAAACGCGAACCACTCTGCACCCTCATGACTTAACTCATGATCGCTTGCCACTAGGCCACGTGCCTTGGTGGATATAAGGGTTTTGCCCTCAATGGTCTTTAACACTTTCGTTGGTGCCTTAAGACAAAGATTTGTCTTCTTCTCTGCACGAGTATTCACCACAACACATGCCACTATTATTTCTTTTGAACGAAGGGTAAGTTCTATGCCATTTAGGCATATAGTTTTTATACATATTATCTCCAATAATTTCGAACGTCGACGCCTTCGAAATTTGAATAATTAATTTATAAATTATTTAAATTCTTTAGAATTTAAATTTTATAAATTAATTTTTAAATCCTTTTTGGCTTATTAAAGCCCTCTTTGATTTTACCTCTTTGCATAGATAATATTTATTTATAAAATTTAAATTCAAATTGAATTTAAATATTTTATAAAATAAATATTAAAACCTCCTTTAACTTTTCAAAATGCTTCCTTGGGTTTTTATGAAAAACCTTTTATTTTGCTCATCCATGGTTTTAATAAAAACCCACCTTCATATGCTTCCACATAATATTAAAACTATTATGAAGCTCTTTTGCCATTAACCTTTGCATTGTTCCTTGACATATTCCTTGACATCAATGACAACTTTGACTCAAAATGTCCAACAGAACCAGGGTTATTCCTTGCAGATGACCTAGTATTCATGAAAAACTACAAGCTATAGGGATGACTTTTCTGGTTTCTTGCATTTAGGGAGTCGCTAGGTGATTTTACTGCTCACCGCTTAACAAGGTCAAGACAATTCACCAAATATTGATTCCTTTAGGAAAAGATACAAAATAAAGAAAGGGGTCGGTTAACTAGTGTTTCTCATAAACAGGTCCCACCGGGCATGCCAAAACTATTAGGATACGAATTGACATCAAGCAAAACTTGATACTATGACTATCTATATTTCAAATTTCTAAATTGGACTTACACCCACTAGTCATAGATTAGAACTCAATATTGGAAGGACTAAAGATTACTCTAGCCCAACCTCCAGAGTAGGCTGGTTCCTTGTCAACTGACAAGGTGTTGACTCAATTAAGTTCAGTAATTTTTTAAGAGATAGGGATAGAAACGGGTTTAGGGTTAAGAAATTATAACTAAAATGGTGGCCATATAGAGCTAACAACATAGGCATCCATAGGAAAAACCTTTCAACAAATCATTTCCAGTGTCCCACACTCAAGATTAACAACACCCACAAAAATAATCTTTATCAAGAAAACACAAAACAAAGACATACTCCAAGAAGCTATTTCAACAGCCACAATACTAATAATCCAATTTAGTAGAATAATATTAGTATCTAGATTTAATAGAAAAGATCTTTTTGAGAACATAGATTCAATTATGAAGAGGTTTCAATTGCTCTAAAACTAGTAATTCAATATCAGTAGAGTAAACTAACCATAACAACATTAGTAAAAATGCAATTCACAGCTTGAATCTCTCAAAAGAAATATCGAAGATACCAGTTTCTAAGTCAAAAATCCAAGTAATGCTCCTGTAGGTCCAAAATGGCCACATCCTTAGGAAATTTTGAAAATTTTTACCTAAGGCATGAAGTTTCCATTCCGCACACATTCTGGTGTATTTTGGAGCAGATCCAAAACAAAGGTTCTCAATCCACCCAGAACTTGGTGTATTTTTGCACTTGGAGAAATTCTGCATGGTTTCTAACGCTTTTGGCAGTAGACTGGCGATGCATCCTAAATCCACAAAAGTTTTTGGGGAAAGATGATGTCAACGCAAAAAAATGTAGATTGGTGACCGCTTGTTATCTTTAGCATCCTTCGAGCGGCTAAGTGTTGGAGAGCCCAATTTCGAGGAGCGCATAGAGTATTTTTTTCGGAATGGTGACAAGATGCAGAAAGTAAAGCAAAGGGATGCAGATTCACGACAAAATTTATTTTGACTAACTTCCTTCTGGATTGGCAACAAGCAGCGTTTTACACTAAATTTAGTGCGGAATGAAGGAAGAGCTACTTTACACTGTGACGGGTCCAGATTGGTGACATGAGTTTTTACACTTGCTTGGATCCGGATTGGCATTCTGCAAATGTTTGAAGGAAAATATGACGTCAGCAACTTTAGAGTGCGGATTTTTAAATGCTTCATCGCCAATAAAGAAAAAGAAAGGATAATGAGCAGATTTCATCCTGCTCCATTCTCATTATATTTTATTTCAGATTGACGTTCCATAGATTCAAAGACGTGGAAGGTGATGTCATTAATTTTAAAAAGATGGAATAGTGCTTTGGTCTTTTCCTATCATTGTAAAAAGTGTATTCCAGATCAAATCGTAGCCGTGCGATGGGGAAGATTGATGTTTGATATTTTGTCAAAAAAATTGAGGTATATAAAGGTACTTTCTTAATCGAATTTAAAGCACAGTCAGTTGGATATTGGAAACCGAAGCATCGTAGGGTTTCAAAAAATGAAAACCATAGACAGTTGCAGATTGACGACAATGAAAGCTTCCAAGAAAGGTTAACGGTGCATATGCAGTATCTAACGACCTGGACTCCAGTTGACACCGACCAACCAGCAAGTTGTAGAGGCTCTGAGCTACCATGGTGGTCTACTTACATCGGATTTCCTAGAGTCGAAACCAATAAGAAAATGCCAGTGAGAACTCTCTACTGAATTGTTAAAAAATAAATCTTTGTAATGTTCCTTATTATTCTTTAAATTTCAAACTATAAATAGTGGTCGAACTCTCATTTTTTAAGGGTCGACTCTAGTGTGTTTACCTGTGCTACTATAAATATTCCCATGAGCTAATGAAAGGAGCATTACATTAATATTCGCCTCAAATTTACATCTTTGTTATATGGTGTCAGAGGTTCAAATTTTGGAGTTGTATATTTTTGTTAATACTCAAATGGTTAGTTTTTTCTAGTTTTTGGATTACTAACCGCTAGGGTAATTGAAATATGCTTCTAATTAGATATTTATTGATAGGGAGTACATTTCTGTAAAATCTAAGTATTGGTTAATTTTGTTATTTGGATTATCAGTGTTTAGATATTGGAATTATTGTCTGCATATTTCTTTGTTGTGCTTTAATGAATGAAGGTTCATTTGATTTGAGATAATGTTGATTTGAGTAATGTGCATTTGAAATGGTTTATGGGATATTTTTGTTTTAGTGACAATGCTGTTAACCTATCTGTCCACTGTTCATCACATTTTCTAACCCTAATCTCTTTCTTAACCTGATCTCCAAAACCCTAAGTGAGCATAATTATGTCAACACCCTATTTAAGTTGACAAGGAACCAACCTACTCTGGAGGTTGGATCAAAAACTCTGTTTTAGTCCATCCAATATTGAGTGCTGAGTTGTAGCTATCAGGTGCATGCCTGGATAGAAAGTAGGAAGATAGACAACCATAGTATTAAGTAAAACTTGATGCAATTTAGTGCCCAATAATTTTTGGCATGCTCGATGGGACCATTTCACAAGGAACACGAAAACCCATCATATGAGTTATTATTTTATCTCTACCCAAAGGAATCAAGATTTGGTGAATTATCTTGACCTTGTTACCTGGCAACTCCCTGGTCCTTGAACCCAGAAAAGAATTAACCCTGTAGATCAGTATCCTTTCATGTATACCAAATCTTTCAAAAGGAATAACCCTAACTCCTTTTTACATTGTGAGCTACCTTATAGAGGGTCTATTGTTATCAAAAGTTTGAATCAAGATTTCCTCTCGAAAGAAGAACTTCTTGAGGAGAATCCTGTAGTTAATCCAATAACCCCTCCAACAAGATATATACCCATAAATACATAAGAAAATGTAGCCCAAAATCAGGGGAATGTGACCCCTAATAAGCCATTACAAAAATACCCCAGTTGTAACACAGTTGGTCCCCTTAGGATAGCCCATATGAATGCTATTCCCCAGGCTATGTCCAAATCTATTCCCACTTATGATGGATTTGGGAAGATAGCATATGAGCACTACCAAGATATTTTGAATCTGGCAGCAATCCACAACATAAAAGAGGAGGATATTATTGTAAGAATTCTAGCCCTGTCCTTCAAAGGAAATATTTTGCATTGGTTTAGAACTCTGGAAGATAACACCATCACTTTATGGCAAGCATTGAATGAGCCTTTGTTGGAATATGTAATGCAACATTGTGTAAATTATTCTTAGACTAAAATATAAAGTCTAAAGAATAATATTTGAATTAGAAAATAATTCTATTTTATGTAAAAATATTCCCACCCAATTAATAACTAAAATAAGGGTGCTAGAAATATTTAATTTGTGGGAAAAAATTATTTCTTCTTTTTTAGCAAATATTAAAAAGTAACCAATCACTTTTTAAAATTTGATATATGCCACTTGTCACACATCTCAAGATAATATTGTGATAAGATTTGTCACACATCTCAAGAGAAGATTGTGATAAGATTAGGGCAATTTTAGGGTTGTAGTAGAAAATCTTCTCTTTAAATAGGGGTGTTGTCTACTACATCTTGATATATCATGTTGATGCATATTGTTGCATAACATTGAAGCATTCTTGTATTGTTGAATCATTGAGTAATATAGTGAGCTTCATAGTGGATGTTTCCCTTCTTCATTTGAAGTAGGGTTTTACCACTTAATATTGGTGTTGTGGGTTTTCCTCTTTTGTGTGTGATTGATCTTATGGGGCATTCTTCGATCTTGGAGAGACTTTGCTTGTCTCACATTTGGTATCAGAGAAGTTGGGATCTCCATCAAGTGTCTTTAATCCTTTGAGGTGAAAAACCCATTAAGGTATATATATATATATATATATATATATATATATATATATATATATATATATATATATATATATATATATATATATATATATATATATATATTTAATGCATGCATTTGATATTTGGGTATTTTATGCATTTGATATTTGGGCAAACTTATTTTGCAAATATGTCATTAGGGTTTATAGATTTATTGTGTTTTTTTTATCTAGTTGTTAGATATTTTGCAAATGGTCTTTTCATTTTAAATATATAAATTTTTGGCATTGAGCTTTTTTTGGAAGGGTTTTGAAGCCAAACGGACCCCATGGTTGCGCTCGAAAGGCCAAAAAACCCTATTTCCACATATTATTTGCCCTATTTTGGTGAAAAATAAATCTGAGGTAATTTATTTTTTATTTGGGGGCAAAATGGCCCCCCACCCATTTTGCTGTACAGTCTGAATTTTTTTTATTATTCTGTTTTTTAATAAAAAACAGTCATTTTTTTTATTATTATTTTTTTTAATAAAAAAAATAGTCATTTAATAAAAAAAAAACAGTCATTTTTTATTATTCTATTTTTTAATAAAAAAAACAGTCATTTATTATTCTGTTTTTTAATAAAAAAAATAGTCATTTATTTTATTTTAAGACCTAATAGTCATTTTTTTTTGCATAAATTGAAATTCATTTTTTATTATTGTATAATGCAATTAGAATCCTTTTATGCAATTTTTGGCAAATTTTTAGTCAAATTGTCAAATAATTTAGACCTTATAGTCATTTTTTTCTCACATTAACAATGGTTGTTTGTGAGTTTGCTTGTTTTGCAAGGTTATCCAAGTATGTTTTGGAGTATACGAGGCAATTTCGGATCAACTTTTTCACTCTCTTCCCCCTATTTTTATTAATTTCTTCTAATCTCTCTCAAGCATTTGCTTGAAGCATAATGTAAAAATGTAACTTGTATCTCTCATAATGAAAGTAAAAGAGAATGAAAGTGAGAGAGAGAAAGAGAGAGAGAGTGTATTTGTGTTTTGCCTATTTTGCATCTCAACTAATTTAACTACTAACTTACTAACTTGCTACTAAACAATCTACTAACCAACTAACTTACAATTTACTAATTTTCATATTAATAAAGAAGGTTAAAAATGAATCAAATTACTAACCACAACTTTAGTATTTGATTAAAATTTACTTAATCTTGCAACACAGTTTATATTTGCTAGACACCTATTGAATCCAAAAGAATCCGCTCTATCGGTAGAAAGTCCTTTTTGGGTCCTCGTACCCATACCATTTTGGGTAGCTTGGTTGACCTTGGGTGAGATGAATTGGCAATTCATTAGGCTTTAGCAAAACCTTAAAATGAACACTAACTTACTAACTTATTGACTATATAACATTTAACAAATGTTTTATGGTTCAATTCAAGTTAGTTTATTTTGTTGCAAGATGATTGTTATGGTTAGTTACCTTCTTATTGCAAGTTAATCTATTGCAAGTTGATCTTGGTTTATTTCCTTTATTCAATTGCAATATGGTTATAGTTGTTTATTGCAATATGGTTATAGTAGTTCATGATGATGTTGATTATCTTTCATGATGATGCTTAATTTTGATTATCTTTCATGATGATTATATTTGATGATTGAAAAGTAGATTACTTGAAAGTTATGTTTTTTTTTAATATATGCAAGTATGTTTATCTACTTTCTTATTGCATCATTTATTTCCTTTATCAATGCATCTTATGTTTTGATTATGTTCACTTTCTAGAATGGTTGATCATGGAATCTCCTTCACACCTAAGCACATCCTTGATGGATCAAATTTTGAAATATGGGAACCAAGGATGAGGGCTGAATTTCAAGCAAGAAAGTTATGGCCCATTGTGAATGGAGATGAAACAATCCCAACCCAGGAAAGGGCACTTGAGATATACAACAACAAGAGTCACCTTGCACTTTTCATTATTATCAATAGTGTGAGTGATGAGATATTGCTCACTATAATCCATTATGAGCATGTTAAAGATGCATGGGATTTGCTAAAACAAGTCCATCTAGGGTCCAACACATCAAAGAAATTCACTTTATTGTCCAAAATTCTTAGCACTATGCAAGGTGAAGAAGAAAGTGCCTTGATCTTCCTCACAAAGATGAAAGACATGAGAACTCAACTATTGGCTTGTAATTGTGATTGGATAAGTGAGAAGCTCTTAAGATTTATCATTTTGAGGAACTTGTCAAGCAAGTTCAAGAATTTTATCACCATTATTGAGACTAGGCTAGAGAAAGAAGAGGATGTCATTCCTCTCAACACTCTTTCACAATTATTGATTCAACATGAAGAGTCTCTTAATAGAGACAAAGTGAATGGTCAAGTTGTCAAGGAGAAAAATGTTGCGTTGAGTGCCACTAAGGCTTACTTCAAGAAGAAATACAAGGGAAGGAAAAATTAAAATTTCTAACCCAACAAGCCTAGAGTTGATTTCACTTGCAACTTTTGTGGCAAGAAAGGCCACAAGGAACAAAATTGTTTCAATAAGAAGAATATTGCAGAAAAGGAAGAGTAAGAAAAGGCTAAGGGACAAGGACCTAAGAAATGGTTTGGCAAGGAAAAGAAAAAGAACAACAATGTAAATCAAAATTCTAATAAAAATGCCTTTGTTTGTGTCCTCTACTCCATTGACTCATCTACTTCTAATGAATGGGTGTTAGATTCTGGATGCACTAACCATATGTGTTTTGAAAATGATAAGTTTGTGGAATTTCATAAGCACTCTTCAGATTCAGTTGTCATTGGTGATAATACTAGACTTCAAGTAGAAGGTGTTGGAAATGTTGTAATTGAAGGGAAATTACTTGATAATGTCCTATATGTGCATAACCTTAGGAGAAATTTAATTTCAGTTTTGCAAGTTGCTAGAAGTGGTCACACTATTGAGTTCAATGCAACTTCATGGAACATTAGGAAAGGCATGCTACCAATCATTACAGATTATGTGAAGAATAATATTTATGTGTTAAGTGATGCTCCTCCTAAAGTGTGTTTAGAAACTAATGTTTCTCCTAGTAGCAAGATTTGACACTTAAGGTTAGGCCATACAAACTATCAAAATATTCAAATTATGAAGTCCAAAAATTTGGTTGAAGGCTTGCCTAAAATTTCACCTATTCATGGTTTGTGTGAAACATGCATCTTAGGCAAGATGAGCAAACAAAAGTTTGCAAAGGATAAGTCAACAAGGGCCACACAAATTCTTCAACTCATTCATATAGATATTATGGGTCCATTACATGTTAGATCACTTGGTGGTGCATCCTATATTATCACCTTTATAGATGATTATTCAAGAATGATCTTTGGGTATCTACTTAAGAATAAATCATATTGTTTTGAGACATTCAAATAGTTCAAAGCATTGGTAGAAAATCAAAAGGAAAATGATTAGAAGTGTCTCACAACATTTTGTGGAAGAATTTAATGAATATGCTAACCCTTTCTCCCTGCTTAACCAGTTTACATCATGTTGCAAGGTCCTTCACAACGACCCCAAAATTGGGGACCCACCTTAAATTTTGTGATTTTGGGGAATTTTTGTTTATCTGATTTTTCTCATATCAAGGTCTTGGAAAATTTGCTTTCACTTTGGAATTGCTGACATATTTGCATTTTTAAGGTTTGAATATAGTTGCAATGCTTCAAAACTGAATATTTTGATTATTTGCATATTAATTGAATTATTTCAAATCAAATAATTTGATTAAAATCATTTTCAAAGGTTTAAATGAAATAATTTGATTAAAATCATTTTCAAAGGTTTAAATGATTAATTTTCATTTAAATAATTAAATTTTATTTTAGGGTTAACCCTAAAATTAGTGCAAAATTGAAATGGACATATCTTGAGGCAGAGAACTCTGTTTGATCTCATTCAAAACTTGGTAAAAAGATATGGATTTTTTCTTTCTAATGATACCAAACTTGCAAGATTCCAGATGTCAATTTCAGTTTAATTTAACAATATGAAAACTTTGAAATACTTATAAAAAAAGGAAAATTACCGGAAAGTAAAGTTTAGTTTTATTTTGATATTATGATTATTGTTTCATTATGCAGGTAATACAAGGGCAAGGGTTTGAATAAGATCATTATAAAATTCATTCTCGATGATGAAACGAAATAACTAAACATTTCAAATTATAAATAAATCATTGAGATTCATGAAAATCCCAGATATTTTTATACAGAGAAGGAGAGGAACGATTGGAAGGAAGCAAAGCTACACATTCATTGGAGGAAAATGGAGAAAGTCATTTGCAGAACAATGGAAATTAATTGTAAGATTTTATAAATTGTTTTAAGCATTTTGGATCCAGATTTGTGCACAGACTGTATTTGGAATTAATAAAATGTTTATTACAATTTTTTTTAATAGTTTGTATACCTTAAAAGATTGCACCAATTCATTTGATTTCATTGTGTACACACTGGTGAACTTTGGATTGGTTTTATAATTCTGTAGATGAAAATATGATCTGTGTATTTTTTCCGAGACATTAAGTAATTTCTAAAATCTAAAATATTTTATTATCTTTTTTATTATTTCATTCTGAAAACTATATATTATAACCTAGCATAATTTCATAAAGTAAAACTATATGGTTAGGTTATAAACTAAATTTATTATTCAAATATTACATCAATTAATATTTGAATTAATAAATTTAAGAAGGGATAAATGAATATTTTTTTCCTCACCTTAATTTCATAAGGTTGAGGAACAAGGATTGATATCTCTAAAATTCAATTTGGATTTGATTTTTTAATATAGTTCTATTTATTTTAGAAGTCCAAATTTCAAATCAGAGATCATATTTATTCTTTTGAATATTTAATTTCATAAATATTTCAAAATATAAATATTCAAAACAAACCTAATTTATAAACTTTATTTTATCATAAAATCCAAATTTTATACATTAGTTTCATATTTGGAACCTTATAAATTGGGCAAGACATTATTTCATTTATTCACTTCTTTTGGATTTGATTTATAATTTCATAAGGGAGTTTGAATAAATGATTGCTTTATCAAATAAACATTTGGGAAGTGAGTTGATTATAAATTTATTATGTTTCAAAGGTTTATCAAGTTTATAAAATTTCATTTACTTTGATTTTTATTAAAGTTAAATTGAAATTTAATACAAAATGCTAGATTCTTTTTATGCTAATTTCATTTAAAGCATTTTGAGACATTAAATTGAAGAGAGGAAATAAAATTTGGTATACTTTAACCTAAGATCATAAAAAAAAATTATTTTGTTGAATTGATATCAAAGCATGTTATACATGATAAACTTGAAATCATTTACCTAATTCCAGGCCCCTTGTAAATAGTAGTTCACAAATCCAAGAGTTATTCAAGTACTCATTGATGTATATACATATGAAATGTTAGATATAACATAAGAACCTTGGAGATATATAATATTCTTTTCAAGATAGAATCATAATTCTGAGTTTGTTGGGTGGTTTTGTGACTGGACAAAATCACACCTCAACACATCCATGTAAAAATCTCAGCAAGAGACTATCTTAGATTTCAATTTGAGGTTTAACAGAACATGGAAAATAATTTCCCCTACAGCTAGACTAGCTGCATGCTTGGCCTATATGTATTATATCAGAGCTCTTGGATCAAAGCTAGGCTTGCAAACCCAATAATTTGGAGTGGAAACTTTTCCACAAGTTTATAATGCAACAGTTCATGCAGAGAACATCTTAATTAATGTGAGGAGGTTACCTCCCAAAGTTGTGCTGCCTTACGGTTCAAAAACCACTAATGGCCAAAGCCAATATACAAACTCATCTTACATGGATCTTCCTTCCTTATCATCCCCATATCTGCAAATGAATCCTATCCCTCAGTCGAAAGCATCATCTATTACAGTTCCTTTCCCTCATCTTCCTTCTCAATCATCTCAAGAGTTTTTTGCTATTCTTGATTTACAAAATACTCTAAAAAATTTGAGTAACAAAATGAATTTAATTGAAAAGAGATATCAGGAAAGGTCACAACAAAGGAGGTTTCCATATGTGAAAAAATATTAGAGACCTAGTCCTAGTAACGATAGAGTTAGAGTGAATGTAGTATATGAGGAGCCAAAGTGTTCTTTAGAGACAAGTCTAGTTAATGTATGGTGTTTGGTATGTAATGACCCTCATGATTCATAGTCTTGTGTTATGTACCAACATCATGTTCAACAAGCTATGGGTCAAGCTAAGAGGAATCAAAAGGGAATAGTAAATATGTTATGGCAGCCTGACAAAATCATGGTTGGAAAAGAGTTGGATGAGGATTGCTCAATTTTTATTATGACAAGGTTTGGAAAGAAAACCTTGCAAGTAGATCCCAAAAATATGGGACAATTCCAATTTCCTTCTAAAAAAATAAATGACCCACTTCCCCAAAGTAGTGATACTTTTCCTATTTCCCAAGCCAAAGGGAAAGAGAAGACAGATAATATCCCCACGATATTTGAGAGAGAAACTAAAGGATACCGAACAAAGTCTAAATATGAGGCTCAAGAAAGACTTAGATTCCCCTCTATTATCAAAAGGTAAATAATAGAAGCCACTCAACAGTATAAAAGAAAATATGGTGAGCCAAAAAGAAGGCCTAAAAAACCTACCCTGGCTAGGTATGAGTATAATATTGTTGAAGATATGAAAAATATTCCATAAAAATCTAGTTTATTTGACACTCTTTTCATTCCTAGCCAGATAGACCTGCTTAAGGCTTCTATCAACAAGTACCCATAGGAGAAATAGGCCACCACAATCCTTAATATGCCCTTAGAGAAGAAATAAATTTCCCTTGTTGTTTTGTAAAATAAACCCCCTCCTTTCTATATCTCCCTGAGAATGGAAGGATGGGTGGTCTGAAATTGTATGATAGATTCAGGAGCATCAACTAAAATTATGCCTAAAGCAGTCTATGAAGATAATGGGTATGGAGTGTATCCGATCTTGTCTTGGAGTATTACAATTGGATGGGACACCTGTTAAGATAGTGGGAGTCATAAAGAATGTTTTAATGAGGATACATAGACCTCCTGAGGTGATAATAGGACAAGAAATAGTAGTGGTCGATCTTGAGCCTTACTTTGGATTGTACCTTTCAAGGGAATTTACTGCAAAACTGGGTGGATGTATGTATATGGATTATTCTAGTATGGTAATTCCTTTCAAAGGAAAGAGAATCAAGATAACACTCGAAAAGCTAGTATCCTATCATATTGAAAATATAGGGGAGGACATGTGCAATCTTACTCCCATAGAGGAGTTTGAGCTAGTTGAAGGTTTTGAGGAGTTGGATATTGAGGATGAGTTGCCCTTCAGAGAATATTACCATTAGTTTGGAAGTGGTATGGGGATATATTGTATTTCATCTGAATCAGAGAAGAAGATATCTGTTATATATAATCAGTCTCTGAGAGAAAAATAAACATGGATTATGCACTTTGATGGTGCTAAATGCATAAATGGTATAGGAGATGGTGTGGTGCTACAATCCCAATTAGAGGGGACAAAGAGTTTTTCCTACAGACTAACATGGTCATGTACAAATAATGTTGTAGAATATGAGGCCCTGTACCTCATACTGATATAGGCAGAAAGCATGGGCATTAATATTCTAAACACATATGGTGACTCTGAGTTAATCATCCATCAGGTAATGGAAAGGTGCAGTAGTAAGCACCATTACCTTAAAGTATACAAAAATAGGTTATGGGATCTGATGGAATCCTTTGATGCCCTAAATATAAATTTTTTTCCCAGAGAAAAGAATATTTTTACAGATTCCTTAGCAATGAAGGGAGCTAAATTCAACCCCTCTGTAGACTATGGAATAAACAAAGACAAGGGAATCAAAATGATTTTCAAACCTGTAGTACCAGATAAGCAAATTTTTTGGTAGGTTTTTGAAAGTGATGAGCAGATAATTGATTTTTTGGTAAGAGAAGCATGTCTTCCCATTGTCTAGGAAGAAAATATAGAAGAGATTGATCAAAAATATGTTATTCAATTAAGGAACAATCACATTCCTAGAGGGTTGGTCACCCTAGAGAGATTGTTTGATAATGAGGATAGAAAAAAGACCAAAGCCATGAAAGTCAATGAAAATCTATAAAGAATTTGAAGTCGGTACTGAAAAGAAGCTCAATGTTGGAGTTCAATGTTCACTAGAGGAGGTAGAATATATCAAAGCCTTATGTCTAAAATACCAAGATATTGTGGCTTGGTCATATGAAGACATCAAGGTATATGACAAAAATATTATCCAACACACTATCGAGCTAGAGCCTAATGCGAAGCCTTTTAGGTAAAATCAAAGGCTAGTAAATCCAAGGATCAAAGCCATTATGAGAGAGGAGCTCTTAAATTTGTTGAAGGCTAAGATCATCTATCCAATAAAACATTCAACCTGGGTAGCCAACTTGGTACTTATGAGAAAAAAGAATGGTGATATTCGTTTGTGTGTGGATTTCAAAAATCTTAATCAAGTCTCTTAAGGATCACTATCCCATCCCATAGATTGATCAAATATTACATATATTGGTAGGGGTAAAAATGTTCTCATTATTAGATGGCTTCTCTGGGTACAATCAGATTTGGGTGAAATATGAAGATCAGCATAAAATTGCATTCACCACAAAATGGGGCACATTTTCCTACCAGAGAATACCTTTTGGGTTGTCCAATGTAGGAGCCACATTTTAGAGAGCCATGGATTATGCATATGGAGAACTTATTAATAAAGTCATTATAATCTATTTATATGACATGACTATGTTTTCCCACAATAAGCACGACCACCTAGCACACCTTGAGCAAGTTTTTCAAAAGTGCAAATAATTTGGTATTTCACTCAATCCTAAGAAATATTTCTTTGTAGTCCATGAAGGAAAACTACTAGGTCATGTGGTCTCAAAAGAAGGTATGGCCATAGATCTAGACATAATCAATTCCATTCTTGCTCTCCCATTGCCTACAAACAAGAAGGTCTTACAGTCCTTTTTGGATCAAATAAACTTCGTCAGGAAATTTACTTATGACTTTGCACAAAATGTGAGGCCCATATTTGAGTTGCTCAAGAAGAATGCTGAGTTTAAGTGGACTAAATTTAGGAAGCAAGCTTTTGAGATAATCAAGTGGTCCATTGCAATAGCCCCAGTATTGGTAAATATAGATTTTAGTAAGGATTTTATCCTTTATTCTTATGGATTTGAAGAGAGTTATGCCTTAGTGCTCACTCAAAAATATGATCAAGGGTAGGAACACCCTATATTCTTTTGGATCCAGACACTCCATGACTACCAGGTCAAGTATAACTTTATTAAAAGAAAAGTGTTTGCTGTGATGAATTCACTGAAGAAGTTTAGGAAATACTTGACCCATAGTAAAAACCTAGTATATGTTGTTCATCCAGATGTAATAAGATTTATTCTACAAGGTGAACTAGGAGATAAAAGGGTTGGTTGGATTATAAAAATACAAGAATATTATATGGAAATACATCCCACCAAGTTGGTGAGAGGTAGGGCCCTATGCCAAGGTCTAATAGAGGTAGCAACATTGCCAAATAGTAGAATAAGATCAGGTAGAAGAAGTGCAGCCAGTAGACTCTGATTGGGTTGGCCAGATGATTAAATACTTTCAAACTAGAGTATGTCCTAATATAAATGCATCCTAAAGAAGAAGATACAAGCTGTAGGCTTTAAAATGTGTATTGCTACCATAAGGCTTGTATAAAAGAAACTTGGATGGTGCCCTCCTGAAATTCTTAAAATATGATCATCAATAGAGAGTTATTGAAGAGTTCCATGGAGGACCGACTGGAGGACATTGCTCAAGAAGATCTACAACTTTGAAAATCATAAAATTTAGCTAATTATGGCCTACTGTATTTGCCAATACCTTTAGTGTTACTAATGCCAGTGACAAGTGTCATTGATATGTTGGAAGGACAAGGAATGCTTCATTCCCTCTCAGGCCAATACAAGTTGAAGAGCCTTTTCAACAATGGGGCTAGAATTCATAGGGATCATCAAACCTAATTCCTTGGCAAAGCATAAGTTTATCCTAACTGCCATAGATTACCTCACCATATGGATAGAGGCTATTCCTACAAAGAAATCAGATCAAAAAATTGTGATCAATTTTATGGAAACTTTGATTTCAAGGTTTGGAGTTCTAGAAGCCTTGATGAATGACAATGGCCCGGATTTCTAGGATCCAAGTATATTGAGTTTGCTAGCAAGTATGATATCACTCTTAAAAATACTTCAAATTATTACCCATAGGGTAATGGACTTGTTGAATCTACCAACAAAAACTTGTTAAGGATTTTGAGGAAATCACTTGAAGGGAATAAAAGAAGTTGGCACCTATTGCTAGACCAAGCTTTGTGGGCTAACAATATTACTATAAATAAGTCCATTAAAACTTTCCCTTATGCTCTAGTGTATGGCAAAGAGGTAGTGTTGCCTGTCCAATTGGAAATTCTAGCACTCAAGCTGGTAAATACAAAGGAAGAAGTTGAGGGAAATCCAGTAGAAATAAGGTGGACTCATTTACTACATCTAGAAGAAAATAGAGCTCAGGCATATGAGATTTTTTAGAAACACTTCACAGACATCAATTTATGGTTTGATAAAAAGGTAAGTTTCAAAAAATTCTAGGATGGAGACTCAGTTATCAGGTGGAATATTGATAGAGCAAAATCGGGCAAACATGAGAAATTTGATTCATTTTGGGATGACCATTTCAAGATAGTGGAGATCAAAGAGACCAATGTGTTCCAGCTTGAAGATCTAAAGTGGAACATACAACCGATTCCAATAAACATTTTTCATCTCAAACTCTATTATGATTGAAATATAAGCTTATTGTAACATATGTATATACATTGTATCATATTTCCCTTTCTTTCTGCACTTTGTATTCAGTTTTTCTTTGACATGTTGAAAAAGAGAAAAATATTCACAAAATGGCTAAGTGTTCTAAAGGATGTAGTGAGGATCCATTCTACACTTAAATACATGTAAAGTGGAGTAGAACGACGAGTGTCCTTATTTTGCATCGAAATGAACTAAAGTCTTAGAAGAATGGCACAAGTGTTATTTTTTGAGTGAAAAGATCCAAGTGTTAGCAGAATCAAACACATATTCAATCCATCGGTTTCAAGACTAAGGTGGAGCGAAGCAACGATTTTATAATTTTGCCATGTGGAGAGAAAGGAAGGAGCCCACATTCAATGCTAAAAGTCCCACACTCAAACCAAAGAGTAGATGAAGCGATGCCGCAAAGAAATAATGAAAATTTGAATCTTTGGCCAAGAGAGATCAGAACACCACCTTCGAGCCACCAAAGAAAATTAGTGGAAATTGAGAAGCATGCCAGTGGGAATATCGTGCAGTAGTCGCATTAATGGTAGAGGACGTGTATGTACCAAAAAATAAAAGTGCCAAGGCATAAGTCTCACTCATTCAAAAATGAACCATGTTCATAGAGAGAAAAGAGCGAGACAGTACTCAGAAGCATTTGTTGCAAATTTCAAGGAGAACACAAGATTGTTGCTAACAAAATGGCTTTCAAAGATACTCAAGAAGCTAAAACCTTAGAGAGGATGGCAGTGAGTCCATACATCGATAAAGCAAAAGCTATGGCGGATACCGAATTGATCTTGACAGAGAGAACAAAGCTAAAAAAAACATCAACAACAAATTTAGGCAAAAAGCAACCTTATCAGTTGAAGGTAGATGCAATGTGCTCTCTCTCTTGTCTTTTTATATTTGTGATTTTGTTCATCCCTGTCCGGAGTTGATAGCGGCTATAGTTAAGTTTTATGACCCCATGGCCAAAGCAGTGAAAACCGCTAAAGGCAAAACCCTATTTAGTGTCACCTCTACAAATTGTCATAAACTCTTCACCTTAGGGTCAGAACCTTCTATGAAACCAAAAGAGTTTAAAGTGACTACCCAGGCTAGGTATTACTCTTTGGAGAAGCGAGCTAATGATGGTGAGTCATTTAAGAAATGGGTTTATAAACAGCTTGATGCCAAGCCTAGGAAGAAATTGCTAAAAGTTTTGATTCCTATTGATGAATTTGTAAACCTTGAGCTATTTTCTATGTTGGCCTATATGGAGGGTTTAGACTCTGATAGAATGGTACACGATTGGCAAATTTCTGTAGCATATTGTATTTCAAATGAGAGAATGTATGAGGAAGATGTGGAGAAAAAGGGAACTGCGGTTATCTATTTTGATTGTCCAACCTTTCTTGCCCAAATAATTCATAGCTAATTGGTAAGAATGAAGAGGAGCTCTGATGCACCTAGTTTTAGGCATTGCTCGATCTTGGTTTGGATGTTTTATACTATCATGAAGGATATGATTCCATGGATCTCGGTTAAGGACAAAACCAATAATGGGGAACCCTTATCGGTTTATTATTGAATAATTCATTTAAGGAGTAGTGAGTCTTTTTACCGATTTAACTTGGAATTTCTAGGACCTACATTAAAAATAATGTATGGAGAGTACCACAGAATGCCACCTCTAGCTAAGAAAATATTTAGGACAAAGGGTTCCAAAGAAGGAGATTGGTATCTTTTGATTGAGGGTACAATAATCATATTATATGGATTCATGGGAAAGCCTTTTATCCTGCCCCATTTTATCATAGATAGTCTATTTGCCTTGGAGTACTTGAGGTAGGTAGAATACATAGACTTGAACTATGGCTCTGGGAGGAAGATAAAATCTCTGCTAACCTACCATACTGTAGATGATATTACTATTACAAATAAGGGTCAGAGTGAGAAAATTGACCAATACCTGGATAGGTTAGGTCTATTTTATATTCCTCAAATATTGAGCTATGATCCTGATGATATTTTTAGCAAAAGAAATATTGTCCTAAATGGAGATAAGGCCTACAAATTTGAAAAGAGACCTAGATCCCATTTTGAACAGGGCAAAAATAATAATAAAAATGCTCTTCTGGAGTGGAATGTATAAAAAATGGATCAGTTTCCTCCATGGCTAGACTTTTATGAATAAATTATGGATTTTGATCTGGAGAAAAAGCCAAAACATTAGTTGATAGAGGCTATCATCAATGATATGGAGGAAAAAACTAGGAAAAATAAGGACCCTCATTCTTAGGATTCCATGACGTAAGAGGTTGAGAAAGGAGAAAAATGGAATGTAGCCTAAATATTAGATTGGTGGAGAATGAGAATTGAAATTGGAAAACCGAAATCTAGGTTTGGAATGAAGATTGATAATTAATTTCCTAAGAAATATGATGAGAATATCAAAGCATGGAGGCCTAAGGACAAAAGGAACATAGTGCTAACTGTGATGTAGTCATAGGCTAGGTATGATTCTCTCTCTCCACCTACAGATGAAGAGGTTCTAGAAGAAGAGCCTAAAACTCCTTTGAAAGTTGCTAAAGTTTTGAAGAAATTTCAGCCTACCACTGAACAAGTAGAGAAGTTTCCTAAAGAAGAACAACTTTTGAGAAAAAAATCATTTTTGAGATGAAAGAGTTGTTATTACTCCAGTCATAGAAGCAGTAGTTAGTAAACCAAAAATAAGCACTGAATTATTAACCTTAGTATTAATCAAATGAATGTTTAAATAATACATTGTGCTAAACGTTAGGAGATATCTCGAGATATCTGCCACTAACCTAGCTAACAAATTCACTTCATGAATAAGCTCTAACAACTAACTACGTAATCAAATTGACTACGACTAACCTAGGATATTTAGATAAATATCCAAAAGGTAAATAGTAAATAGTAAATAGTAAAAGGTAACTAACCTAGTAGTAAAAGTAAATACTAGTGGTAAAAAGTAACAAGCTACTTTTTACCATGCAATAAATAAAATCTACCTAATGTAGGGAAAGGATAAAATATCCAAATGATGGAATATTTACTCTAACATCCCCCCTTATTACATTATTTGGGTAATACATACTTATCCTCTAATACAACAATAGTTGGGTAAAGTATATAACTGCCCCAATACAATGAAAAGGATGTCGATCTGCTGGTTCTTGCTCTGTCACAGTACTCTGGCTGCTTCTAAGCAAAAAAAATGGATCATTTCTCACTTTGTCTTCACACCAACAAATGTCCTTATAGTAATAGCATCATCCAACCGAATTGCATGGGTAACCAGCCGCTGCAATCGCTAGGTGTAGTAGAGTAGATCACTTCATACGAGATTCATTCATTTTACAATATGAGTTTGCAAAAGATAAGGTTGCTAAGGTGTCGGTCGCAACCAAAAATGCATCCTTATAAGTTCCCCCCTTCTCGTTGTAAAACATTTTGTATCTAATTTTTGAAAGAAGAGTGACTAAGGTGTCGGTCGCAGCAAAAAATGCACCCTTATAAGTATTTTTCCCTTTTTACAAAAATTTGTGAAGAAAATAAATGTTTATCCCCCCCTTAATTAAAAAAAGATGTGCAACTCAAGAGTTTTGTGAAGGATTTTTACAAACATTGCCTCCTAGGCAATTTTACACCATAAAAAGTCTCTTTTTTTTATTACAAGGACTTCAAACATTAAGAGTTTGCTATTTATGAAGCCTAAAAGAGGTACAAATCACCCCTTATTTGTAAGAACTTCAAACAAAAACTTATGCTATTCTATGAAGCCTAAAAGAGAGAGAGAGGATAATGGTGCTTTGCCCAATGTGACAAACATGTGTTTTCCCTCTACAATACTGTTTTAGCAATGAGCACTCTGTGTGCTTTTTCTGAACCAAAATCAGAATCTGAATTAGACACTTCACTAGCAATGTTGCCTTTGTTTTGATTTTGTGTTGTGCCTTTGTCTTTCTTGTTTTGCTTGTTTTTGAACCAACACCGATTGGTGTCATGGTTATCTTTTTTACAATATGAGCAAAACAATTTTTGAGATTTCTTTCCCTTACCTTTTCAGGATGATCCTCCCTTGTTATAGTTTTCTTTCTTCTTCTCAACCTTATTGTGTGAATAAAGTGCACTATTAGATGCTTCATCTCTTTGGAGTTGATTAGCTTCCTCAGTTTGAAGCAAATTGACTAACTCCACAAAGGTAAGAGTTCTTTGGGAAACAGAAAGGGATGTAATCAAAATTTTGTAGGATTCAAGAAGGGCTCTCAAGATAACTAAAGTAAAAATGGCATCCTCAACTTTGGCCCCTAAAGCATTAAGCTTAGTCTTCAATTCTGCAGTTTTGCAGAGGAAGGTTTCTATTGACTCACCCGACTTCATATGCAGTGTATAAAGTTGGGTTTGAAGGTTGAGAACCGTGGATTGATTCTTTCCTTCAAAAATGGTGGACAAAGGAATCCCATGCATCTTTTCCATTCTTTGCCTCACTAATGTGAGGTTGTACCTCATAATAAGTGGCTAGAAGGATTAACATGAGTAGACGATTGTTATTTTTATCCCATTCTCTTTGATCAGCTCCTGTTTTTGTGGGTTATGGTGTAGTGCCAGCAACTAAGTCCCACAAGTCCTCTACAGTCAAAATGGCTTTCATCATAGTTTTCCAAGCTGTATAGTTATGACATTTTAGCAATTGAGATTCACTCAAGTATTTGTTAATTGTTGCCATGAGGAAGGTCTTACAATGCACTAAGATGATATTCCTGTCACTCTCAAGTGGTATTTAATGGCACCTTCCTGAAGATTCTATTGAAAAGAGATAATCAGGTGGAGGAAATTAAGCCAAACACATAAGAGGCAAAAAGTTTATTTCAATCAAATAGCTATTTAATGGCACCTGCCTTAACACCCTTCAAAAAGGATGAAAATTTGGAGGAATTTAAGCCAAACAAATAAGAGTGAATTAGGGGTTTTGTTTTGATTTAGGAGAGAATATCAAGTTTTGAAATGGCTCTTAATTGTGCAATTTGATTTACACAAATTTGTGAAATTTTGGGGTATGATGTGTTCTTGATTATATGACTTATAATTGCAAAAATAAATAATGCAATAATCAAACAAGAATTCCCACAAAATTATTATCACTTAGGTTTCGGATGCAACCGAGAATGCACCTATTTTGCCAATTTTGAAATGAAGGTGTCGAGTAAAATCAACTTTTGCAAAAAAAATGTGTATTTGTGCAAGAATATGATATTTTTATGTCTCCTACTTTGTTTTACAATTTTGCAAAAGAAGTACAAGTTGTCTTCCCCCCTCTATGTTGCAAAATTTAACAATTTGAGCACTCCTTCCAAGACAAGTCGACACACGACTCGTGTTTGAAAGGCTTCCAGAACCAGTCGACACACGACTTGGTTTTTATGGACCCAAGGCTTCAAATTATTCTCAATTTTACAAAAAGAATGTGCAATTTTATGTCTTATATCCCCCCTTGGAGAAAACAATTGCACACTTTGCCTTTGAATTTGACAAAATTTTCAGTCTCCTTGTTTTTCTAATTTTGCAATAAAGAATCAAATGGCTTTGATTTTGTCCCCCTTTTTAAGTTGCAAAATTAACAAGGTTGAGAAGAATTTAGGGCTTTCTAATTTGCAAGAAAAATAGGTGCTCTTCTATGTCTTATATCCCCCCTTGGAGAAAACAAATGCACTCAATTTGGTGTTGCAAAATTAGAGCTCCTTTGTTTTAATTTTAATTTGCCAAATTAAAAAAAATTCAATCATATAAATTTAATTAATAAAAAAATAGAATAACATTTTATGAAGAAAATCAATTTATAAAAAAATGATTATCTTAAAATATTTTTCATATTTAAATTATTAAAAATATATATATAAAAAAAATTAATTTAATAAAAAACAAATTAAAAAAATACTTTACCTTTATCTTGACTTTTGTTTGGCCCTTTATAATGGACAAAAAAAATATCCATGGAGTCCCTGTCGGGACTCGAAACCTAGTCTTGGGCTTTAAATTAATGCTCCTTAGAGCAAAAGCTAAGGTTGGAGACCCCGGCGGGAGTCGAACTCCCGACCCGGTGGGCTCCGCCTTAGTGCCGATCCCTTCACCGGTCGGGCTAGCTAGCCTGACAGGGTTAGAAGGGAGGCACCTTCGATTTGAAGGCGCTTATCTGTGTGCAGTGGAAAAAAAATTTAAAGCCTTTTGAAAAAATCTTGTGGGAATTAATCCCACATGTAGCAAAATGCTGCCATTTTAGCCCTTTAAGAACAAAGGCGCTCGCCTTTGTATTTGATTGCCTTCAAGTAATCCAAGTGCCCATTGTCCTTTTGTTCACCACCATGTGGCACGGCTGTCAAGTCGCCATGTGTCATAGCTAGTCCGATCAGGTGACGTATGGCCTATCCACCATGTGTTGCTTACATGTCATGTCTGGTCATCATCCAGTGGTTGTCCGCCATGTGTTCGGTCCTCTATGTCAGATGCGATCACCATGTCAGATGCTCTGTGTCCTTTGTGTCCACGTGTATGTTCAGGTGTAGGGTCAAGGTTGGCGTCTAACAATTGTTAGGGAGGTTTTTAGACCCGAGGGCACTCCTACCCTCGGGTTTGGGTTTGGTCCCCACCTAGGAGGGCGTGCCTGCCCTCTCGACTGTGTGCAGGATCCACAGGGGTAGTACTGGTGACCACCAATGATCAGAGGGCCTCCTGCCCTCTCGAATCCTGATCATCGATGACATGCATCCCGATAGAGAGCGCTCCTTCCCTCTGTCGTGCAGGTGCCACTTGGGCCACCAGATGTTGGTGGGGGGTTTACATGGGCATCCTACCCATGGGGCTGCATGGCCTGTGAGGGAGGGCGCTCCTGACCTTCTCCAAATATCCTAACTCTCCTCTCAGAGAGAAGAAAATTGAATAATAATTAAACATTAAAATAATTGTCAACCTTAGAAGCGATCAAACACATCAAATATTTCCTTGCACGACACAAGAGGGGCCTTTTGCCTTCTCCAATGGAACAAGAGTGGCTCTCATATTTGCCACTTGGAATGAGGGTCACTCTCTTCATGCTCACAGGAACCAGGTGAAATCTCATGAATGATACCAATGTTAGTAAAGCAAAAATAAGCACTAAATTATTAACCTTATTATTAATCAAACAAATGTTTAAATAATACATTGCGCTAAACGTTAGGAGATATCCCGAGATATATGCCACTAACCTAGATAACAAACACGCTTAATGAATAAGCACTAAAAACTAACTACGTAGTCAAATTGACTATGACTAACCTAGGATATTTCGATAAATATCCAAAAGGTAAATAGTAAATAGTAAAAGGTAACTAACCTAGTAGTAAAAGTAAATACTAGTGGTAAAAAGTAACAAGTTACTTTTTACCATGCAGTAAATAAAATATACCTAATGTAGGGAAAGGATAAAATATCCAAATGATGGAATATTTACTCTAACAATAGCTAGGCCTCAATGCTTATCCCTAGGGGGACAGCCTCCAGATACAGACATAGACTAGAGAGAGAAATAAAAAATCTCCAAATTCACACCTCTCACTTCCATTACTGCAGTGTCAGTAGAATTAAATCCCATTTTTGAATAATTGTTGTTAGAAGAAACAACACAACAAGAAGCATGTGAGGAAGATACAGAGAGGGAGAATTTTACCTTTCAATTGTTCCAAAAAAGAGCCAAAAGAGCTCTAGAAAGAGAAGAGAGAGGTTTCAAAGAAATAGACGTTGGACAAAGAGGAGATTGCTAAAGAGGTAGCTATTTTAGTTGTAGAAGAATTGATACATCAAGAGTAGTAGTGGAATGTAGAGACATAGCAAGAACACCCTACATCTATAGATGAAGGTATGGTATCTAATCCCTCTTCTCCTCTTCCTCCTCCTTAATATGCAAGGAAGTCTCCCTACCCTTCTGGTCAAGAAAATGTGACAAAGGCACCTTCCCACTTTCATAGTCCACTACATGTTTCATTGGTCACCACTAAGGTACAAGTTGTCCCTTCTCCCTCAAAATCACCCCAGATTCCACTTTCATCATCCAAAGTTCCCACTTCATCATCTCCCATTATTTCATCTTCACCATTTAAATCGCCATCCTCATCAAAGGAGAAAATTTTTCCAAGCACCCCCACTCATCCAATTGTTAGTCTTGCTTAAATTTCTGAGTTTACAAGTAGAAACCACAACAGTAGTTACAAAGTCCATTGTTGTCACAAAAACTGGTGTAACTACTTCCACACCACCATTATCAACGGTTGATTATGCCATTGCATTCCTAGTATCTTCATATCCCTTGGCTACTAGTTATACAAGTCATGTAACGTTGCAAAAGGAGCAGGCAACCACATAAAAAATCAATAATTTTTATGCAAAAAATTTGTCTAAGCCTTCTAAAAGGATGGTTGTAATAAGAAGAAACATGTTCGTTGATCCAGTTTCAAGACAAAGAATATCCAGATCCATGAACCCACTTGTGAATAATCCTAAAACTAAGATGACTACCAAGGATTATCAAGTTGAAGAATTCACATAAGATATTGACAAGTTACCTAAAGGAGATGAATTGGTAATGGCCAGAGCCCATTTGGAGAGTTTCTATGTGAAGAATGACATATTCAAGCAGAAGGTGGGAAAACTGGAAAAACATATTGAAAAGATTTAGAAGACAATGATTAATCAAAAATAAGTGGAAAAGGCTTTGAAAAAGGAGGCTAAGAACTAGAAGTAAAATTTCCAAGAAGCCAATAAGCTCAAGGATTAACTAGGAGAGCAGAAGAAGCTAATGAAGAACAAGCCAAAGAAATACAAAGTTTGAAATAGCAGCTTCAAATTGAGAAAGCTAAGTCTTATAACTTTTCTAAATTTGGATTAAAGAAGATTAGAAAAGAATTGTTCTTCGAAGTCCAAGAGAAATTCTCAAGGCTTCAACTTCTCATTGACTATCTAGAGGATGTCAGTCGCTTACTCCAGAATATTAAAAAATATTTAGATCAAATCACTGGAGAGCTACAACCTATGGTGATTCTAGAAGAGTAGATGTACAAGCTAGTTGGTAGCAGAATCAGTGATTATGCTAAGTTGATTCTAAATAAGGAATGGAATCTTGTCAGAGTTATTGCCAGGACCGTGTTCAAGAAACACAGAGCACTTCAGAAATCATGGCTATTGTTTGATAAAATTGAAGGAGTGATTAAAGATGTTGTATATGTAAAAAAAGAAATGATTCAAGTTGGCTTTAGAGTTTTATGGATGGAGGATCATATCTTGCTATATATGGAAGAGATTCAAAAAGCACTAATAAAAATCTACAGGATGAATCTGAGATTGATTCTCTTGAAGAGCCATTGAACCAAGAGCAAGCTGCTCGATTTATCATTGATTTTACCAGGCTGAGAGATATTATGGAGGATCTAGTAAAAAAAGGTGATACTACTAACTATAAGGATATTGGAGAGTTATGGTTTATTTACAAGCAGTTAAAAGAAACATCAAACCCCTCTGAAGTAGCCTGGAATCAAGATTTGCAAACCTTGAAGTTGATGGTTCAATTTTTTGGTGATGATTCTAGAGGAAGAAATCAAGAACAATCTTCTCTAGAAGAAGAAGTTGAAGATGAGGCCGAGGAAGAGGCCCAAAAAGAAGAACAGGATGGAACCGCAATAGGCTCGAAAGGGTCACACACTTAAGTCATTTTTTTTTTGTACATATACACAAGTTTTGTATTTTTGTTTTTTGCTCTAACATTGTCAGAAATAAACAATAAAGGCATGAATCCATAGAGGCATAGAAAGCAACAAATTTTGTGTAAAGTCATTTTTGTAAGAAGGCCTTATAAGAAGAGTAGAGTTGTATTTTGTGAGAATAGTTAAGCAGTTTTACTGTAAGTAGCAGAGGAACCTATGTTTATTGCATAGTCTCCATATGAGCAGTTATCCTCTATGTTGTTTGAAGCATGGTCTCGATGTGAACTTCTACTCTCTAAGAGGACCATTAAATTTTTAGAGGGTAATGTTCATGTGGAAATTATTCTTTAAGGCATATTTTTGAATATGAGCAGTTTTGACTCATATGGTCCAATGGATAAGACTCTGAGTTCTACAACTTTGCAAGTAAATATACCTGAAAGGCACCAGAATGTAGGCCCAAAATGGCCATATCCTTAGGAAATTTTGAAATTTTTTACCTAACGCATTAAGTTTCCATTCCGCACATGTTCCAGTGTATTTTGGAGTGGATCCGAAACAAAGGTTCTCAATCTGCCCAACACTTGGTGTATTTTTGCACTTGAAGCGATTCTACATGGTTTCTAATGCTTTTAGAAATAGACTGATGATGTGTCCCAAATCTGCAAAATGTTTTGGGGAAAGATGATGTCAGCACAAAAAAAGAGTGGATTTACGACCGCTTGTTATCTTTAGCATCCTTCGAGCGGCTAAGTGTTGGAGAGCCTAATTCTAGGGAGCGCATAGAGTATTTTTATCCGTAATGGTGACAAGGGGAAAAAAACAAATCAAAGGGATGCATATTTATGACAAAGGTCATTTTGACTAACTTACTTTTGTATTGGTGACAAGCAACATTTTACACTAAAGTCATTGTGGAATGAAGGAAGAGCTACTTTACACTGTGGTAAGTCCAGATTCGTGACATGATTTTTTACACTTGCTTGGGTCCAGATTGGCGTTCTATAAATGTTTGAAGGAAAATATGATGTTAGCAACTTTAGAGTGCAGATTTTTAAATTCTTCATCGCCAACAAAGAAAAATAAAGGATAATGAGCGAATTTCATCCTACTTCATTCTTAGTATATTTTGTGTCGAATTGGCATTTCACAGATTCAGAGACATGGAAGATGATGCCATTAATTTTAAAAATGTGGAATAGTGCTTTAGTCTTTCATCGCTATTATATTAAGTGTATTCTAGATCAAATCATAGTCGTACGATGGGGAAGATCGATGGTTGATATTTTATCAAAAATTTTGAGGTATATAAAGGAACTTTCTTGGCCATATTCAAAGCACAGTCAGTTGGAGACTAGAATCGAAGCATCATAGGGTTGGCAAATCGACGATGATGAAAGCTTCCAAGAAAGGTTAAAAATGTAGATGTAGTATCTAATGACCTAGACTCTAGTTGACACCAACCAACCAGCAAGTTGTAGAGGCTTTAAGCTACCATAGCAGTCTACTTGCAACAGATTTCTTGGAGGCCAAACCAGTAAGAAAATGCCAATGAGAACTCTCTGCTGAGTTGTTAAAAAAAAAATCTTTGTAATGTTCCTTATTATTCTTTAAATTTCAAACTATAAATAGAGATCGAATCCTCATTTTTTAAGGGTCATCTCTAGTGTGTTTGCATGCGCTACTGTAAATATTCCCATGAGCTAATGAAAGGAGCATTACATTTAAATTCACCTCAAGTTTACATCTTTGTTATATGGTGTCAGAGGTTCAAAGTTTGGAGTTGCATTTTTGTTAATACTCAAATGGTTAGTTTTTGCCAGTTTTTGGATTACTAATCGCCAGGGCAATTGAAATCTACTTATGATTAGATCTTTATTTATAGGAAGTTCATTTTTGTAAAATCTACGTATTAGTTAATTCTATTATTTGGATTATCAATGTTTAGATATTGGAATTTTTGTCTACATATTTTTTTGTTGTAATTTAATGAATGAAGGTTCATTTGATTTGAGATAATGTTGATCTGAGTAATGTGCATTTGAAATGGTTTATGGGAGATTTTTTCTATAGTGACAATGTTGTTAACCTATCCATCCACTGTTGTTCACATTTTCTAACCCTAATCTCTTTCTTACCCTAATATCCAAAACCCTAAGTGAGCATAATTATGTCAACACCCTATTTAAGTTGACAAGGAACCAACCTACTCTGGAAGTTGGATCGAAAAATCTATTTTGGTCCATCTAATGTTGAGTGCTGACTTGTAGCTATCGGGTGCATGCCTGGACATGAAGTAGGAAGATAGACAACCACAATATTGAGTAAAACTTGATGCAATTTAATGCCCAAAAAATCCTATTGATTTGAAAAATATGTTACATAGTAGGGCAAGCAACCACTCTAGAGCCACCCTAAAAATCAAGGGTTTGACCTCTGTTAATAGTTTTACAATGAAAGAAGAAGATGGAACATTACAAGGAGAAAATCATGCCAAATCAAAAGAATGTTGCGGTGGCATTATTTTATTTTTCTTTGAAGTCCAAGAAATTCATGCATTGTCGCACACCATAAAAGTTCATCTCTGCAACTTGCTCGCTCTAAAATGGCAGTTAGGTTCTCGACTGTTAAATTCTAGATCTAAGCCATTTATCTTACTTAGAGAATTCATCTAGTTGTAGATCTGTAACTACCTGAGTTCTTGGTTCTTGGCTCCATGGATGCTTCACATACCTATTCAAATCAATTGGTTCTCATTTGCAAAGAACTTGCTTTTGTATCCCTAAGAAAATGTCAGCATGAGATTAACCATTGATTCACTCATGAACGACTGCAATTAAATCTCAGTAATGCGTGGATACGAGCGTCATGGAACATGTCGCTAGGCCACTCTTCAAAAAGGCTTGTGGATTGAATTGACCATGTTAACCAATGGTGTGGAGCATGTAAATAAATACACTATAATTTGAGTGGAATAGAGCATGTCACCAGATTTCTCCCTTTTATTCTTAAATATGTTTAATTTACTTTCATGTCCGCGGTGTAGAACACATTGTTTGCAGCCCACTTCTTGAAATCTGCTCCTTTGAGTTTTGACCAAATATGACTACGAAATAGAGCATGTTGCCAGACCACTTAAGAAAGAGTGTAAAATGATGTTTTATGAGAATATGTACTGTGCTGCTGCCTTGTGTTTAATTTTGGGCAGCTTTACCTATTTGACCAATGGGGTGGAACATGTTTTCTGATCTGCTCTAAAATGAACGTGGATCTCAGCGATGTAGAACACATCAAAAATTAGTGACTTTATTTGCATGGGTTGAGGCAATGTGCACTAGGCTACTCTTTGGATAATACTGATGTCAGCTTTGACCTGAGTTGAGAGCAGAATGGAACATGCTACTGTGTTGTTGCAAAATACATGAAGTGTTGAGTGGCTAAAAATATCTTTGTTTTTTTTTTTTTTTGAAAAAAATGAAAAACTTATATTAATACAAAGAACTAATACAAACGGGAGAAAACTCATCCCAACCAAGAGCAAAGACCAAAACAACAAGTGCAGAGCAAAAAGTCAACACTTTCCAACACAAGGCACAGAAGTCAACAGGGCGCGAAACAGTGACATGTCGCGAAATCGTGACATGTCGCAAAATTGCGATAGTCAACCCCGTCTCGGCTGCGTCAGAGCCACCAGTCGCAAAAATGTGACATGTCGCGAAATCGTGACATGTCGCGATATCGCGACAGCCAAAGCCCTCGGCACCCGTTTGCCAAAAAAGTCATGAAATCGCGACGACAGCTCCCTCCGGCGCCCCATCGCCAAAGGTGTCGCGAAATCGCGACTAGAAATCCAAAAAGCTCCATATCGCCGAAAAGGTCATGAAATCGCGACGAAGTGTCTTCGAATCGCCCAGCCAGCAAAAGCGTCGCGATATCGCGACGAGTTTTCCATTTGGCGCCCTGGCCGCAAAAGCGTCGCGATATCGCGACAGTTTTCCTCCAAGCCGCTTATGTGCCAAAAGTGTCGCGATATCGCGATGAAATTATGTTTCTGCACCCGATCACAAAAAGTGTCGCGATATCGCGACAAGTTTTCCACTTTGCATCCGATCGACAAAAGAGTCGCGATATCGCGACAGGTTTTCCTTATGTCACCAGTTCGCCAAAAGTGTCGCGATATCGCGACGAATTTTCCTTTCATCTCCCAATCCTCAAAACTGTCGCGATATCGCGACGAGTTTTCCACTTTGCTCTCCATCTTCAAAAGTGTCGCGATATCGCGACAAGTTTTCCAGATGGCACCAAGTTGCCAAAACTGTCGTGATATCGCGACAATTTTTCCTTGCGGCTTCCGAACAGCAGAAATGTCGCGATATCGCGACGAGTTTTCCACTTTGCTCTCCATCTTCAAAAGTGTCGCGATATCGCGACAAGTTTTCCAGATGGCACCAAGTTGCCAAAACTGTCGCGATATCGCGACAGTTTTTCCTTGCGGCTTTCGAACAGCAGAAATGTCACGATATCGTGATGGATTTTGCACTTTGCTCCAATTCACAAAAATTGTTGCGATATCGCGACGGTTATCCTCCTTGCCAACCCTGCGCCAAAAACATCGTGAAATCGCTGCAGCTTCCAGCCGAAGGCCGCGATGGCGCACCAGGTCGCGAAATCGTGACAACTTCCCTCTTAAGGCCTCGACAGCAAAATAGGTCACGATATCGCGACAGTATCTCACCAAGGGCCGCGATAGCGTGACATGTCGCAAAATCATGACATGTCACGATTTTGCGACAGGAACCCACCAAAGGCCGCGAAGGCGCAACCTATCGTGAAATCATGACAACTTCCAGCTAGAGGCCGCGACGGTGCTACAGGTCGCGATATCACGACAAAAACCTCCCTTAGCATCAAAAACTCTGCACATTATTTCAGAAATCGTTCAAGGCCTTGCCTAATCACTGCATCCTCCACAGGCAAATCACTGTGCAGCTGCATCCCAACCTCCCTCTCGGCACCCATCTTTGCAAGGAAATCGGCCGCCTTGTTGAGATCTCGGTTCACATGGATGGGAATCACATCATCAAGTTCCCTCCATAGCTCCTTGATTTGAGAGACCAGAATTCGCAACCTCCAGGCTTTCAAGTCAAAGTTCCTCATGCAATCAAGAGCGCCCACCAGGATTTGGGAGTCAGACTCGACAATTATCTTCCTGTGTCCCTGCTTGACAGCCCAGATGGAGGCAGATTTGATAGCAAAGGCCTCTGCTTCATTGTTTGTGGCACATCCCAGTCCCTGCAACTCCCAATAGAGCACAGACCCAGCATGATCCCGACACACTACTCCAATTCTAGCACTGCCCGGATTGCCTTTTGCAGCTCCATCAGTATTGATTTTGATCCAGCATTCTGGGGGATGTTTCCAACTACCTCTCACCTGTCTCTCTTGATCAGCAGCTCCCTCTTCCAGTGGCTCAGAAGCAGACTGATTTTCCTCCTCAGCATAAAGGGCAACCGTTTCCACGACTTTGCTCCAGATGACCTGCCAAATTCCATCTAACGAGGAGAATGTTTCCCAGAAAATACGGGCATTTCTCTCCAACCACACCTGCCACCAGATAAAGAGTAAACCAAGCTCCCAACCAATTCGAAGAGCTTTAGATTTAAATCTACCTCTCTTCCAGCTTTCCCAAATATTGGTCCGAGTCAAGTCACCGTTAGCCTGAAGTTTAAAATGGGAGAACCAACGCTTCCAGATTTGCCTTGTGAAGGGACATTCAAACATTAGATGATCAGCAGTTTCCTCATTCTTGTGGCATAACACACACTGAGAAGGACCAATGATGCCTCTAATTCTGAGATTGTCAAAGGTGAGAATTCCATTGTGCATAAACTGCCAGGCAAAGAAGTTCACTTTCGGCCAACCCTTGGAATGCCATATCTTCCTCCAATCTTGGACCGGAAAAAAGTGTGGGGGGGGCTCTGGGAGGATCTTATTGTATCCCTCCTTCACAGTATAAACCCCAAGGTTCCCATAGCCCCAAGCTAGTTCATCCTCCTCATCTGTTCTAGAAAGTGGGATCAATTGTTCCCTTGAAATATAATTTGGCATTAAAATCCCCTGGATCCAAAACTGGGAAACCACCTTCCTGATCCCTGGCAGATAATTTGGCATTAAAATCCCCAGCAATAATCCAATCAAAATCTTCCCGGGAGGATCTCATGTTATGAACAGCTTTCCATTGAAGCCGCTGGCCATCAATGCTTTGAGCCCCATAGAAGTTTGTAATTAAAACATGTTCAGCTGTAACAATGTTCCTAAAAAGGGATGTGAGAACACCCCTCCAAGCTATATGTTCTATTGCTGTCCATTCCAGAGGGTTCCAAAGAGTAACAATCCCCCCCGAAGCACCTTTAGCATCCACATCCATATAACTAGCGCCCCGCCATATTCTACTGACAGTTTTGCACATAAGATCTAAAGACATTTTTGTCTCCTGAATGAGCAAAAAGTTTGTTTTACATCTTCCTAAAAGTCTTTGAATAGCAGATTGATGGGTTCTATTGTTTAAACCCCTAACATTCTAGGATTGAATAATCATTGGAAACCTTGAGAGCAATAAGAATCAATTGTTCTCACCGATCCTCCATTGATCAGCTTGTCCCCTTGCACTACTAGTAAATCCTTATTGGATTTTCTGCCCGCTCCTTGGGAATTACTATTTTTAGACCTCTTCTCAACTTGGGTGATCCCTAGAGCTGGTCTTTCTCTATTCTTTTCTGCACTTCCCATGTTGACATCCTTAATAACTGGCTGTGCTGGGGAATGGATTACCAATGCCCCTGGGTTCGCTGGCTGCAAAATCTCAGAGGGTTCAATCACCTGTTCTAAAATAGGGGTAGATGAAGGAGGAGCATGAGAATGGATGTTATTATCCTCAACATTCCCATCCACTCCTTCCATGACTTGGTCTTCTTGATCCACTAGGGATTTAAAGATTTCATACCGGTTGGTTGGCTTGAGTTGAGCCTGCTCCTTGCCATTTTTCTTTTTGTTTCTCCTTCGCTTCTGCTGTTCAAAGCCATCTTTCTGGGCATCAGAACCTTGCGGGGTATTGTGTGGTTCTTTGACCGGAGTGAACTTACCCTCTCTGGGGCGATTTGGCATTCCCAGCGGAGCCTCCGCTTTTGTACTCAAAATATTCGGGCAGAACCTAGCCAAATGTCCATGCTTATGGCAAACTCTACATCGAAAAGGTAGGGCTTCATAATCTAACTACTGGATCCAGGATTGTCCTGCCAACTCCAGTTCCACCTCGGCGGGTAGCAGCTGGCTAATATCCATTTCTACACAAATTCTAGCAAAGATAGTAGTGTTTCCCTCTATGGTATCTTTGGAGACTCCCAGATATCTACCTAGTGAGTTACCAATCATCTCAAGAACCTGCTCACCCCAAAAATCCATCGGGAGAGCATACAACCGGATCCAAATCGGGACAGCCGTGGGCTCAATGCGAGGATCGAAACCCACTCTCCATGGCTGGACAAATAACCCTGTCGGGCCGTGGCTTCTCTTTTCTGATTCAAATGCTCTATTTCTATCTGCTAAAGAAGAAAAACTAATAATGAAATATCCATTGCTTATAGGCCATAAGGAGTACTCACCGAGTGGCTCCCAGTTCTGTCTAACCCAGGTATGCAAAAAGTTCAAAGTAGGTCGGATGCCCATGAATGTGCATATCAGGTCATGGTTAGCACGATAACTGATTGTATCCTCGACCAGCTTTGGTTCAATGACAATCTTGGGTCTAGAGGCGGATTGCGGGAGGCATCCATTAACTCGGTGTGCAGATGAACCCTTGCCAGCATTCTTGAGTAGCGTTTGATAAGCACTCCGCTGAGCTTCATCGGAGGAAGACGCAAGATTGTCTTTTAATATCTCAGCATAAGAGCTCTTTTTCCCATCGAGCGAACCTGGAGGAGACCCCATTGGGCCCTCCCGGGACAGCGGACGAACCTTCAGAGTAGAAAAAATTCAACCCACCAAAGTCCCTGGTAGATCCTTCCCACCAGAAACCCTAGAGCATCGGCCGACGACTGCTCAAAAATTTTCCCGCCAAATCGCCAGAGCTCCGTTTCGATTATCAATCAAGTTGGATTCAGCTAAAAATATCTTTGTTGCCTTAGTAAAATATATCATATTTTTCTCTACCAAAGTTATCACAACGCAAGTTTGGCTGCTCTAACAGCAACATGGAACATCCTGCACTGTACCACTAGAAAATGCACTGAGTGTTGAGAGGCTAGAAACATCTGTGTTGTGTTGCTAAAAAATACACTAAGTGTTGAGCAACTGGGAATATCTTCATGCCTTAGAAAATATTTTCAAAATTTTTCTAAGGATGTGGCCATTTTGGGCCTACAGGAGGTATATGGAATAATACCTAATATGATTCACTTGTGTGGCCAGGAAGAATGGTATCAATACTACAAAGAGGAAGAAGTAGAGGAAGAGGAAGACCTCCCCTTCATCCACCATTGACTAGACCAAACAATACTTCGATAGGATCCCATGATAGAAATGGAACAAATCCAAACCTAGAAGTAAATCTCACAATAGTTGTGTCTCTCTTACAAGGAAAATTGGATCAATTAAGACAAATTCTAGAGACCTTAGTCAATCAAAAATCTTAAAATAAAAATTCAAAAGTACAACAAGAGAGAACTCCAATACCAATAGAACAAGAGGCCAGAACTCAAATTGAATTAGAGTTGGCTAAAGACTTAAATAATGTTAAAGTATCTAAGTTCAATGGTAAAGGAGGTGGAGAAGTAACCAAAGCATGGCTAACTGAGTTAGAGTCATATTTCACCATAAAGAACTATTCATCAATGACTAAGACTATTTGGGCTACTCTACATCTCCAGGAAGAGGTATTGGATTGGTGGGAAACCTTTAGAAAAGGGTAATGGATTGAGGCAAAAAATCTAACTTGGGAAGGTTTTGTGGAAGCCTTCCAAAAAAGGTTTCTTACAAAATAGTTTTATGTGGAAAAGTTTGAAGAGTTTACCACACTTGTCCAAGGGAAAAATATAGTCGAAACTTACTTTCAATAATTTGTCAAATTACTTAAGTATATGTATACCTATGAGATAGATAAAAATATGAAGATGCACAATTTTATCCTAGGAACCCTAGGATAAGATCAGCTATCAAAATATATAAGCCAGAAGTAATATAAAAGGTTTACGATATGGTTCAACAAGCAGAGATAAACCTACAGACAAGTAAATCCTACTTCAATTATGCCAATGTATCAGAAGAGGATCATCAATCTTTAAGAAAGAGAAATAATGCAGGTTTCATGCAATGGGAAACCAAACAAACTAATAAGAGTAAGAATAACCCATGTTATGAGAAGAAGAATGACAAAAAGCAAGGAGAAAATAAAAAAAAATCTAGAAAAGGAACAACAATGCTTCTTTACTGCAGAGACAACATGACGTAGGACTGATAGAGAAACCCAAGGAGAAAAATCTAAACAAACACCCTGGACCTAAGATTGGGTGCTTCAATTTTGGAGGTCCTCAATATGCTAGTAGATGTCTACATAGAGCTAGATCTAGTAAAAGACCAAAAAAGCCAAACCATAGGATCTATGTGGTCATAGGTAGCTAGAATCTAGATGAACATGCTACCTCACTTCTTCTGAAATATATGATCTTTAATAAGAATGTTAAGATTTTGATAGATAGCGAAGAAACATATAACTTTATTTCATCTAGTATAGTCAAAGGCATACTTAAAATATCGATATTCTTAGTAGAAGGGTGGAAAGTAGAGTATGGTTCTGGATAAACCTACTCCATGGATCAATGTTATTATGACATCCAAATCACCTTACCCAATGAAACCATAGGATGGCACCTATATATAGCTCCTCTCCATGACTTCGATATTATTTTAGGGATGAATTGATTGAAGTCCAATGAGGTTGTAATCAATTTCCATACACTGATAATGATAGACAAAGACGATGAATTATCAATGAACAAGGATCCTTTTGACCTCAGTTACTATAAAAAATGCAACTAAATAAGACCATGAGAAAGAGAGGAATAAATTTCGGGTTTAATTTTAACAATGTTGAGATAGATAAAAAGGAAGAGGTGTTTGGTAAACACCTAATCTTGCAAGAATATAGGGATGTGTTCCCTGAATATTTTTTCGACTACTGCCAAAATAGGAATTTGAATTCACTATAGAACTAATACTTGAAACTGATTCAATACATAGAACCCCATATAGGATGAATTCTATAGATATGCAGGAGTTGAAGGTACAACTCTAGGGGTTGTTAGAAAAGGGGTTGATAAAACCTAGTGTGTCACCATGGGGTGCACCCATTTTCTTTGTAAAGAAGAAATATGGATCGCTCAGATTATGTATTGACTATAGGATGTTGAATAAAGTGACCATCAAGAATAGATACCCCTTACCATAAATTGAGGATATATTTGACCAATTGAAGGGGGTGACCATGTTTTCTAAAATTAACTTAAAATTAGAATATCAACAGTTGAGAATCTGTGAGGAAAATACTCATAAAACTACCTTTAAGACAAGTTATGGGTACTACGAGTTCATAGTGTTATCCTTTGGGCTGATCAATGCGCCAATGACCTCCATGAACCTAATGAATAGTGTATTCAGAAGACAATTAGATCGATTCGTATTGATATTCTTGGATGATATTCTAATATATTACAAGAGCAAGGAAGAGCATGACAAGCACTTGAGGATAGTACTTGAGTTAAGGAAAAAATGACTTTATGGTAACCTCTCAAAATGTGATTTTTATGTCCTTGAGGTACAATATCTTGGGCATATTATATCTGCAAAAGGAATAGTAGTAGATCCTAATAAAATCGAGGCTATTTTGAGTTGGCCACAACCCACCAACGTGACTAAAATATGAATTTTTATGGGCATCATAGGTTATTATAGATGCTTTGTGAAAAAATTATCTAATATTTCCTATCCTATAACCAATATTTAGAGAAAGGGAAAAGAATTTAAATGGACAAATAAGTGCAAAGCAACTTTTGAATTACTAAAATAGAAACTCACTACAACACCTATTCTAAAAAATCTAGACCTGTAGGGGAACTTTTCAGTATGCACAAATGCATCATTGGAAGGGTTAGGAGGGGGCCTATCCCAAGAAGAATTAGTGGTAGCATATGATTCAAGGAAACTCAAGAAATATGAAGTGAATTATGCTACGCATGACTTGGAACTTGCAGTAGTGGTGCATATCCTTAATATGTGACACTATCAATTAGGTAAGACATTCAAGCTTAGTACAGATCATCAGAGTTTGAAGTACATCTTCACTCAACCAATGCTTAATGTAAGATAGAGAAGGTGGATCGAGTTCCTAGTTGAACACAAATTTGGTATTGAGTATATCAAAGGTAAGGAGAACAAAGTCATAGATACCTTGAGCAAACAAAGGTATATAGCTGCTATAACCCGTAGTCATGTATACTTAATGGAGCAAGTTAGAGATAAGCAAAACCAAGATCGATTTTGCAATGATATTTAGGTAAAAATTACAAGAAATACTAAATAAAATAAATATTTTAGCATTAATGATGGACTCTTATGCTTTAAAAATAGGGTTGTCATACCAAAAATTGGTGACTTAAGGAGAATGACTATGTAGGAGGCACATATATCTCCTTACTCTGCTCATCCTGGAGGGGCCAAAATGAGGGAAAACATGAAGAAAACCTTATTTTTGACATGGATGAAGAAGAACATCAATGATTTTGTTGCTAGATGTATGGAATATAAAAAAAAGTGAAAGTTGAACGTCAAAATCTAATAGGTTATCTATACCCACATGATATACTTGTGTGGAAGTGGTAGGTGATATCTATGGACTTCATTGTGGGACTGCCTAAGAATAGATTCCAACATGATGCAATCATTGTTGTGGTGGATAAACTGATCAAAGTTGTGCACTTCATTCCTAGGAGTACAAAGGACGATGCAATTTTTGTGGCTAATATATTTTCCAAGGAAATATTTAGGCTATATGGATTCCCTGAAGTAATTATATATGATAAAGACTTCATATTCATATATGCATTTTGGAAAGCCCTACATTAGGCAATAGGTATGAAACTGGATATTAGGTATGCTTACCATCCAGAGACCGATGGTCAAACTGAAAGAGTTAATCAGAGTTTGGAAGACATGCTTTGCATGTACTGCATGGATAAAAAATCTAAATATGAATATTTTCTACACTTGGTTGAGTTTACTTACAATAATGGTCATCATGATTCTTTGGGAATGGCTCCATTTAAAGTGTTGTATGGTAGAAGATGCAAAACACCTCTCTCATAGGACAATCTAGAAGACTGGATTATCATAAGATCAAACATAGTTCAAGAGATGGAGAAACAACTAAAGATGATCAGATAGAGGCTTTAAGGAAGCCTCTGATCATCAAAAGAGTTATACCAATAGAAAGTGCACACCTAGGGAATTATTTGTGGGGGACAGAGTATTCCTAAGAGTAAAGCCCATGAAGAGCACCATCAAATCAACCAAGTTGGATCCTAGATATGTTGGACCCTTTGAGATCACCGAGAAGATAAGTCCAGTTGCCTATCATCTTGCCTTGCCTCCCAACCTATCCAAGATCCATGATAATTTCCATGTATCCTTACTTAGGAGATATGTTGTTGATCCTAACCATGTATGAAATGTTTCTAACTTGCAGATAAATGACCCTACAATGATTGAAGTGTAGCCTATGAAAATTCTAGAGTTTCATTCCAAAGAGATGGGGAATCAAACTCTAGAGCAGTGTAAAGTCCAATGGGATTGGTATTCAAAAAATAATTCTACTTGGGAGAAAGTAGTTGATATGCAAAAATATTTTCCATACTTATTTGAATGAATAAAATGTAATTTTGGTCTTATTGTAGGATATTAGTGAAACACAGAGGATTGTGTTTAGTCCAAGGGGGTAGTATGTCATGACCCTCCCCTGGCCAACTTTTTCATATAAAGGATTTATGAATTTATATGTTATCTTTAATAATAGATTATATGGTTTTATGATGTTTTGATGGTATGTTACTAATAGACTTGGATGTGTTGCAGGAATAGACACCTTTGCAAGTGGGCAAAAAATCTGATGGCTAATATATTCAAAATGATTTGACATATGATATATCTATTTTAGACCTAGTTTATACCTTTGCAATTTGATATGTCATTTTTGCACTTGCATGTTATTTGATATCATGTTGACATTACTAACGTGCTTGGTGATGGACTATGGTAAAAATATTTAATAGAAAGACTTATTAAAAGGAGGAAAAGAAATTAATGTGTAAACATTAGAATAAATGAAATAATGACATTTATTAAATAATCTCGCATTAGCTTCGAATTGAAAAAAAACAAATCTAGCAAAAACGTTATTGCGGGTAGTTGAGAGTTCGTTTCTTTGAGCGAATACTCTTTGGATTTTCTTTAAACTTGTATGGGGCAAAAAGGAGGAATTTTTATCTTGCTTCAACTGTGAACATGCAGAGTAGAGAAGGCTTTGGGAAGTTTTTGTAAGAACAAGAAATAGCAAAGGACCACCTCTTCAATGTATATTCGAGTCTTCTTCAAAAATAAGTAACCACTGCATACCCAAAAGGTACTTTACTTTGTAAGAAATTGATTCAAATCTATGAAAGGGAATAGTATTATGGTCATTATTATTTTAGATTTATTTGTCTGTGTTAAATTTGAAATCCTTCATGGTGTACCCATAATGGTATCGTGGGGAAAACCATGCAACTTTTACTATGAACACCTAAGATAACATAGGTGTTTGATGGGTTAAACCTGGAGTGTTTATTTATTATTCCCTTCAAAATTTGCATTGTTGTGTGTCTTCATGGAGAGCATTTGTGTGTGACCGTATTGGAAACATCCCTATGAATCATGAGTTTATGATTATGCAGAGCTATTATCTCAATGTAACCCTGTTACATAGGAATCGCCTTGGGGGAGTGTTGCTAACCTATGTGCCACTCACCCAAGTCTTGTATTGCATCACGATGTCAGTTTGATGCTTCAAACATATCTTGAGGCTCAGTTCATTTAGTTATTTGAATGATAAAGGGGATTAGCTTATGTTAGTGCTTAAAACTTTTTTTATATAGCATGTGTTTGTGTATATCGATTAGTCAGATTGAATAGCAAAATCGACCCTAAAAGTGTATACCTTATAACTTTAGTTGTTCTATGATTTGCTACCATAGAACCATCCCTACGTATTATTAAGATATATGCACTCAAAATACATGCTTCAATCTAAAGGCTAATATATTACTTTATGTAAATATATCTTTTTAAGATGGTCGATATATTCTCAAGGGAATAGAAGACCTTTTATGTACGTAGGTGAAGTTCATAGGAGGATATATTAATTCATTTTTATATTATAATGTTCAAAAGGGTAGAATGTTTAATAATCGAATAAGTGATGCTTAATATTGGAGTATTAAGATATTTAAAGATTTAATGTTCCTTCTTTTGGATTAATAAAGTTCATGCTATATATTGTTGTGCTATAGTGCCTCTATAGAAATCTAATTCATTGTTTGAAGATAATTCATTTGTTCATTATTCTAGATTAGAAAGGAACAAATCTAGGGATTAAAGATGATTCTTTTAATAAAATAAAATGAATTAGCCTTCATATTGAGATTAATCTATTATAGATTATAAGAAAGTAATATTTAGATTAAAGATGACTATTTTAGGTAAATATGAATTAAACTATATAGTATGATTAATTTATTATGGAATTGAAATAAATAATCAATAGATTAAGGATAATCTATTCTAGTGGAGTAATGAATTGATTATAGATTGAAGTTAATCTATTGAAAATAAATAATCTTTAGATTAATGATTGATTCATTTTGGAACAAGTTTACATTGTGGTTGATTTAAAATTAGGTAAATTGAAATGATTCTTGGATCATGCTTATTTTATAAAGGATACAAAATATTAGTGGGATTCCTTTATATTTATTTACGTTCACCTTTTTGGTTTTAACTAAAATGAAGATATTGAATTTAAGTTAACATGATACTTCTATAGTTATGATAGTCTTAGATGATTAAAGGATTCATCTTTCTTTACTAAGCTATTGTTATGTTTTATTTTGGAAAGGGTTGGTGATGAATTTTTAGACTTTGTATAAAAAATACTAATTCATTATTAGAATATGAATAGCCTAGTTGATATATATTATATATATATATATATATATATATATATATATATATTGCATTTGAATTCATTTGATGAATTAAGGAATCATTTATATTATGGTTTTTTGGAATGAGGGATTGGGCTTGTAGCCCAATTAATAGTTTGGAAACTTAAGGGGGTTCCTTTGTTATTCTAATTGAGAAAATATTTGTGCATGAACTTAAGAAAGGGTTCTTAAGTACTTGTAGATAGAAGAATGATTGAGGATTTCATTCGAGGGAATTATGGGGTTCCCTCACTATTTTGTAAAAAGGAATTACAAATGTTTATGTTTTATGGAGGGGCATAAGGATTATGGGGATTCTTATGCAATGGCTTGAAAATGTTGGAAAATGAGTAAAAAACTCCTTTATGTAGATTGACTATTAGACTTGCAATGAAATATGGATATTTTTTGAAGGCTAGTGTTTTTTCCAAAAGGGTTTCCTAGGATAAAATATGGGTTAAATGTGTATCTTTTATGAATCTTATTATGGAACTATTGCATGCATCTAGTAGCTTACTTGAATTGTTGTGATTTATTTAAAGAGGAAATGGTTTTAAATACTTAATCATATTATGCTTTCAAGTTAAAGTAAATGTGCTTTTATAAGAATAAGATGAATGTTATGCATTTATTTTATACTTGCAATAGAATAAGGACTATGCAAATGTGGATTTTAAAGATAGAATGAATGAGAAAGAAGGAAAGACTATTCCTTAGTTTACCTTAGGGTAAGGGATTCATCCTTGGAAGGTTTTATCCATAGGTAACCAACCTAGAGAGACCCTAGAGGTAGCTACCAGGACTAAGGGAATTGTGGTGTAACAATCCCTTAGGGTTACAATGGGCACATTGGTAATAGAACACCAAAGTGAGTCCTAAAGGTAGGTAAGCCTAGGTTCCACTGTAGCTAAATTCATGTGATGGATACCCCAAAGGATGGTGAGGTATCCATGTGAGAGATATCATGCAAGTGATAATCATAGGGACCCGAATGACTATGGGGAATCCCTATGAGGGATGTCACTTGGTGTGATAGTCATTGGAAACCCTAAATGAATGTTGGGCATCTAGGTGAGAGATGTCACACAGGTGATAGTCACCTCAATTAAACAATTAGGGGATGGTTTAATTGAGCACAATAGTTTTACTCATGGTGTAGTGGGTAATACTATAATAAGATTACGCCTAGATACTAGTTAAGATTGAATGAGACTGGTAAGGGAATCAATATCCCTTCTAGAAAGAACTAGAAAGGATTAATCCTCATGCTATGGTCAAAATATCCTTCAAAGGAAATAAAGGAAATGGGGAGACCACTCAAAAGGTGTCCTTTAAGCTATATGAGCAATGTACAAGGTGAACCCCAGAATTGTTATGGGAGTATGGCCACTCTTGTCCACCCGAGGGATGTTGCAGCATCTAGAAATTAGAATGTGGTTAGAAGCTTCTATTGAATTTATCTGGATTATCTTGGGTAAACTAGATCCTTAAAAAAAATTGGGTTATATTTTAGGTACATTACATTTCCTTTATGCTAATGTAAATTTCTTTTCAATGTTTCCTTTACCTCTTTTAAAGTTTTCCTTTTAATAATTTATCCTTTTATTTCTTTCTACCTTGACCTTTTTTGTTATAATCCCTTCTTATTATCAAGTCTTCTTCAATTTCATTCACTAAGATAACACATTAAAATATTCCTTCTTAATGCAGGAGCATCCGGTGGCAGCAGTGCAATATTGCATCAACCAAAATTTTTCTAAGTTTTCGCAACTCAAGAAGGGGAGAGAGGAAGTGCAGAGCAAAAATTGTCATGATTTCACGACGTTGTGAAATTGTGACAGTCAGCAGGAGAAAGAAATGCCATTGGAAATGGGTCACGATTTCGCGACATGTCACGAAATCGTGACTGTCGTGAAATCACAACAAGGAGCAAGGCAGCCGAGGGAAGACTTGGGAATGTCGCAATTTTGTGACATGTCACAAAATTGTGACCATCACGAAATCATGACAAAAGAGAGCAGCCAGGGTAGAGCAGTTGGAAATGTCACGATTTCGCGACATGTCACGAAATCACGACCGTCGCAAAATTGCGACAAAAGAGAGCAACCGGGGCAGAGCAGTTGGAAATGTCACGATTTTGTGACATGTCATGAAATCATGACAAAAGAGAGCAGTCGGGAGAACACCAAGGAGAATGTCGTGATTTCATGACATGTCATGAAATCACGACTAGAGCAAGAAAGCAGGGGGCATCCGAAGGCAATGTCGCGATATCACGACATGTCACGATATCGCAACTTGAAGTCAAGAAAGGCAGCATTGGAGGAAGATGTCGCGATATCATGACATGTCGCGATATCGCGACCTGAAGGCGAGAAAGGCGAGATGAAGAGAAAACGTCATGATATCACGACCAAAAGGGAGAAGGAGCACAAGGAGGCCAAAATGTCATGATATCGTGACATGTCACGATATCATGACAAATGACTGGTTCATGGTTCAAAAAGGCATGCATTCCAAGGTGATGTTTTTGAGGTGGTCAAGGGTCTCATTAATGCATGTTTTCGTATCCGGTAAGTTTTCTAAACACGACGGCCTCTCGAATGTTGCATCTAGAGGTCAAAAATGTCAGAGGGTTCTTTAATGCATGCTTTCATGGCAGATCGGGGTAGTTGCCCATTTATGGAAAGAAAATTGAAAACTCGACCGAGGAAGCCGACTTTGAGGTTTTGTTTAATATATTCTGCCAGGTGGGTCATTAATGGCCTAGAGGGTCGAGACCTCGATAAAAACTTAGAGATTGTAATGGATTGGAGGTGGTGGATTGGAGAACACACTTAGAGGGTAGTTAGAGAAAACCAAGCCGAGCGCTGGTTGTTGTAAAGCCTGCGAGTTGTATCTATAAAGAGATTTCTAGTTAATGAATAAATTTTCTAAATTTTTGGAGTTGTGTTTTCCTGAGCATCCAATGGCAGCAGTGCAATCTTGCATCAACCAAAATTTTTCTAAGTTTTCACAACTCAAGAAGGGGAGAGAGGAAGTGCAGAGCAAAAACTATCGCAATTTCGTGACGTCACGAAATCGCGACAGTCAACAAGAGAAAGAAATGCCATTGGAAAGGGGTCATGATTTTGTGACATGTCACGAAATTGCGACTATCATGAAATCACGACAAGGAGTAGAGCAGCCGAGGGAAGACTTGGGAATGTCGTGATTTTGTGACATGTCACGAAATCATGATCATCGCGAAATCACGACAAAAGAGAGCAGCCGAGGTAGAGTAGTTGGAAATGTCACGATTTCGTGACATGTCACAAAATTGCGATCGTCGTGAAATCGTGACAAAAGAGAGCAACCGGGGCAGAGCAGTTGGAAATGTCACGATTTCGTGACATGTCACAAAATCGTGACAAAAGAGAGCAGCCGAGAGAACACCAAGGAGAATGTCACGATTTCACGACATGTCATGAAATCGTGACCAGAGCAGGAAAGCAGGGGGCATCCGAAGGCAATGTCGTGATATCATGACATGTCACGATATCGCGACCCGAAGGCAAGAAATGTGAGATGAAGAGAAAACATCGTGATATCATGACATGTCACGATATCACAACCAAAAGGGAGAAGGAGCGCAAGGAGGCCAAAATGTCATGATATTGCGACATGTCACGATATCATGACATGTCACGATATCATGATAAATGACTGGTTCGTGGTTCGAAAAGGCATGCATTTCAAAGTGATGTTTTTGAGGCAATCAAGGGTCTCATTAATGCATGTTTTTGTATCTGGTAAGTTTACTGAACATGACAACCTCTCGAATGCTACGTCTAGAGGTCAAAAATGTCAGAGGGTTCTTTAATGCATGCTTTCATGGCGGATCGGGGCAGTTGCCCATTTATGGAAAGAAAATTGAAAACTTGGTCGAGGAAGCCAACTTTGAGGTTTTGTTTAATATATTCTACCAGGTGGGTCATTAATGGCCTAGAGGGTTGAGACCTCGATAAAAACTCAGAGATTGTAATGGATTGGAGGTGGTGGATTGGAGAATGCACTTAGAGGGTAGTTAGAGAAAACCAAGCCGAGCGCTAGTTGTTGTAAAGCCTGTGGGGTATCTGTAAAGAGATTTCCAGTTAATGAATGAAATTTTTTGGATTTTTGGAGTTGCATTTTCCCATCCCCCATCAGTGGTATCAAAGCGGGAGTTCCTAAGCATGTAACAGATCGCCGAATGAGAGGTAGTTACACCAGGATCTGTGGAAGGGTTTGTAAGAGAAGAAAGAAGAATGCCTCCACGAAGAAACCATGGTGGTGTAAGGAATATGGTGCCAGCAAAAGTTTTCAGAGCTTTATAGTGGCAAGTTCAGGCCCTGCAAGAAGAGCTGTGTAGAGGGCATGAGCCCAGAAGGGAAGAAGGAAGTGAAGACGAAGTTGATGAAGAAGACCAGTTTTAGGAAGAAGAAGAGGTTGTAGATCCTACATAGACCAGGTTATACAGAGCTATCTCCCAGATTGGAAATAAACCAAAGCTGGAGGTTTCTACATATTCTGGAAACCTAAATCCAGAAGAGGTGATTGAATGGATAAATGATCTAGAGGAGTATTTTGAATATGAGGAGGTTGAAGACCCTAACTGGGTCAGATTTGCTAAGACCAAGTCGAAGGGTCATGCCAGCATATGGTGGAAGGGAATACAAGTTGGAAAGGAATAGAAGAGGGAAGGAAAGAATAACAAGATGGGATAGAATGGTAGAAAAGTTGAAAAGACAGTTTATTCCTGCAGATTATGAGTTGGATCTGCTAAGGAAAATGTAGAGTTTGAGACAGATGAGCAAAATTGTCCAAGAATACACAAAGGAGTTTTATAATATCTCTATCCGAACTGGACATTTAGAGGCAAACAAGGAGAAGGTGGCCCGTTATATCAATGGGTTGAGACCTAGTATCCAAGAGGAGTTGAGCCTAGTTTGGGTGAGCACCATTGAGGATGCTTACCAGTTTGCTCTGAAGGTTGAAGAGAAACTGAACAAAAGGTTTGAGAGCAAGCAAAGAGGAAGAGGTCATGGAGGAAGGACTGGTGGAAGAAAATATGAAGGAAAAGAGGAGAAGAAAGAAGAAGCTAGCAGCAGCCAAGAGCAGAAAGCGGGTGAAGATTACAGACCCCAAGTTCAGAACAATGGCTACCCAAGAGGAAGAGGTAGATCTGGACGTGGGTATGGAAGAGGAGTGTTTCATGGAACCTATTTCCACTATGGCAAAGAAGGACATCGAGCATTCGAGTGTCCACAACACCGAGAAAGGATGAACAAGAGACCTGAGGGTCCTGCCAGAGCTGCTATAGCAGATGAAAGAACCAAATCAAAACATTCTAAGGAGGTAGAGAGAGGAGAAGTCATGGTCGCAAGGAGAGCCATGTTGATTGAGGAAGACAAACCAGAGCAGAGGAAGAGCCTGTTCCGCACAAGGTGCAAAAGTTCAGGTAAAGTCTGTAATGTTATTATAGACAATGGAAGTACTGATAACTTAGTCTCCAAGGAAATGGTCACTAAGTTGCAGCTGGAGAGGAGGAGACACCCGCATCCATACCGGATTGCGTGGTTGCGGAAGGACCACAGAGCATGGGTCCATGAACAGTGCTTAGTCACGTTCAAAATTGGGAGGTACCAGGATGAAGTCCTGTGTGATGTTTTTCCTATGGATGCTTGCCATTTGCTGTTAGGAAGGCCATGGCAGTTTGATCGGAGTGCAGTGCATGATGGTCATGCAAATACGTACTCCTTGACAAAATATGGAGTGTGCCACAAGTTAAAGCCATTACAGGCAATGGACGAGAAGGTGTGCAGCAGTGCCAAAATTTGTCTGGTAGAAGGCAAAAAATATTTTTTCTAGGAGACAAGGTTTAAGCGGGTTGCAGAGGCAGGTGTACGTTTGGAGATGTTGCAAAAAATGATGACCGAGCAGCACAGAAGTGAAGGTCACTTCTCCATCAACCCTGGGTGTTTGATGCAGGAGCATCCGGTGGTAGCAGTGCAATCTTGCATCAACCAAAATTTTTCTAAGTTTTCACAACTCAAGAAGGGGAGAGAGGAAGTGCAGAGCAAAAACTATCATGATTTCATGATGTCGTGAAATCGTGACAGTCAGCAGGAGAAAGAAATGCCATTGGAAAGGGGTCACGATTTTGTGACATGTCGCAAAATCGTGACAAGGAGCAGGGCAGCCGAGGGAAGACTTGGGAATGTCACGATTTTGTGACATGTCACAAAATTGCGATCGTCGTGAAATCACAACAAAAGAGAGCAGCCGGGGTAGAGCAGTTGGAAATGTCACGATTTCGTGACATGTCATGAAATTGCAACCGTCATGAAATCGTGACAAAAGAGAGCAACCGGGGCAAAGCAGTTGGAAATGTCGTGATTTCGTGACATGTCACAAAATCGTGACTAAAGAGAGCAGCCGGGAGAACACCAAGGAGAATGTTGTGATTTTGCGACATGTCGTGAAATCATGACCAGAGCAGGAAAGCAGGGGGCATCCGAAGGCAATGTCACAATATCACGACATGTCATGATATCATGAATTGAAGTCAAGAGAGGCAGCATTGGAGGAAGATGTCACGATATTGCGACATGTCGCAATATCGTGACTCGAAGGCGAGAAAGGCGAGATGAAGAGAAAATGTCACGATATCACGACATGTCATGATATCATGACCAAAAGGGAGAAGGAGCGTAAGGAGGCCAAAATTTCACGATATCGTGACATGTCACGATATCACGACAAACGACTGGTTCATGGTTTGAAAAGGTGCACATTCCAAGGTGATGTTTTCGAGGCGGTCAAGGGTCTCATTAATGCATGTTTTCATATTCGATAAGTTTTCTAAACACGGTGGCCTCTCGAATGTTGCATCCAGAGGTCAGAAATGTCAGAGGGTTCTTTAATGCATGCTTTCATGGCGGATCGGGGTAGTTGCCCATTTATGGAAAGAAAATTGAAAACTCGGCCGAGGAAGCCGACTTTGAGGTTTTGTTTAATATATTCTTCCAGGTGGGTCATTAATGGCCTAGAGGGTCGAGACCTTGATAAAAACTCAGATATTGTAATGGATTGGAGGTGGTGGATTGGAGAACGCACTTAGAGTGTAGTTAGAGAAAACCAAGCCGAGCGCTGGTTGTTGTAAAGCCTGCGGGCTGTATCTATAAAGAGATTTCTAGTTAATAAATGAAATTTTCTGGATTTCTGGAGTTGCATTTTCCCGTCCCCCATCACTTCTTTTAATAAATTTATTTGAATAAACTATTCTCTTTCAATATTTTTTCTCTTTTAAATTTCTTCTCAAATATTTTTCTTTCAATTTTTTTTCTCTTCATTGTATCTTTAAACAAGATTCCTTTTTATTCTTTTAATTATTTTTCTCTCTTTACTTTATAACATGCCTCTTTCAATATTTTCCTTTATAAGAGATTAAATTTTACTTAAGTATTCATTGCATGCTTTTGATAAATAAACTTGAGGTAAAGAATACCTTAGTGTGTACTTAGAAATTTTTTTTCATGTTCCTTGTAGAATTTAAAATGGTTCCACAGCTCCAAATTTTATGCAACTATGCTAAGACATCATCTTTGGATTCCTCTTTTAGCCCTAGTTCATCCAACATGGGGTCATTCTAAAACTCAATATCTTTCTTCACTTGTCACAATAGCAATTCATAGTTATTCAGTTTGGCAACTTAGAATATATTTCTCTTATCTAGTAGCTATTTTTTTTACTTTCACTTCTTCTAAAAGACATTTTCTCTTACTTGCACTTCTTCCCATATGCATTTCTCTTAATTGCACTTTCTCTAGTAGATATATTTTGCTTGGGTAAATCAAACTTTTCTCAGGCTTAATTCTTCTCTCACAAATAAATATCTCAGGAACATCTCTAGAAAATCATATTTGGATTCCTATTTTAGCCCTAGTTCATCCAACATGGGGTCATTATAAAACTCGATGTCTTTCTTCACCTATCACAATAGCAATTCATAGTTATTCGGTATGGCAACTTAGAAGACATTTCTCTTATCTAGTAGGTGTTTTTTTACTTACACTTCTTCTAAAAGGTATTTTCTCTTACTTGCACTTCTTCCCACATGCATTTCTCTTACTTGCACTCCCTCTAGTAGACATATTTAGCTTGGGTAAATTAAAATTTTCTCAAGCTAATTTCTTCTCTCACAAATAGATTTTTCAGGCACATCTCTTATTATCTCTCAAAAAAAAGCAAGAAGCTAGGATTTTATTTTTGTAGGCTATAAACAATAATTTGGATGATAATACTTATACTATTTGATATATTTTGACCACACAAGGCAATGGATTATTAACTGGATAAATGAAATGTCAAACTAGTACAAAACTTACAAGCATTTTACTTCCTTGTAGGCCTTACTTTCTCACATAGGGTGTTTTAATTCCTTAGGGCCAACTCACTCCTCTCTTGCACTCTTACTCCACCTCATAGATAGGTATAGAACTTTGCTAGTCAAAAAACAAGGGTTACACATATTATAATTTAGGCAATAAGATGGACTTAGCTAGAAAATAGCTCTGCAAAATTACTATGGCTCTCTTTCCTTGGATTGCTACTATATATTTCTTCTCTTGGATTACTTGATCATAACTTTCTTCCTTTGGATTGCTTAAGCATAGATATGATACCAGTGTTAGTAAATAAGCTAGCTTCAACAACAATCAAGGTTAAAGATATCACACAATATATCAAAATGAGACACTCATTTATTCAAGCCATGATAATCATACTATATTCATAAAGTAATGTATTGGAATTCTATTACCAATAGACTCACATGTTCTTACAAATATCTTTTACAAAGAGGATCTTGACATTTCATATTCAACTATCTCTTCATCTCCTTAAACTCATGGGAGATATGGATCTTCATATTTCTTATAGGATAAATATTAACCTACTAATAATGACAAAACTTAATGATTACAAAATATATACAAATATTTACAAGGAACCAAATAATTTAATATTCTCTAACAATCACATTCAATAACCTTACCTTTCCTTCTAACTAAGCTTTGTCTCTGTGATGAACTTGGAAGAGCACCTTGGGAACCTACCCTTGAGGAAGACTATCATGGAGATTGTTGTGTTTTTGAGTAACTAGTCAGCACTTCAACCAATTCTTCACACTTTTATATGGATAATACATGGGTGAGTCACTGGGAGAAATTCCCCTGGTAGTACCGAATTCTAGAATTTTGACCTCTACTTTAACTCTTATTTTCTTACCAAAGGAAGATTGACTCATAGGAGCATCTTCTATGAATATGATTCCATTGACCTTAGACATACGTGGTATTTCCTCCATAAATATAGTGGATGAGGGCCTTTAGAGTCTTCCTTGGTAACTACTCTAAATGATCACTTAGACTGCTTTGGCTCTTTGATTATTTTCTAGCCATTGTGAAGTTCAATCCATAGTGAGACATTAGTCCCCATTGACTCTTTCATGAATATCTTAGTTTCCATCGTATTTGGTCTAAAATTATTTTCATATTCTGTATATTAAAGAAAATTTCACCCTCTTAGAGTAAGTTATTTCAATCACTCCTCTTCTATCATATTTTTATCTCACTGACATAAATGGGAAGCTAAAATGTTGATTCTATCTCTAAGTTACTCAAGTATTTGGTTGACTTGCAAGTATAAAAGCCAATAGAAAAATAAAATATTATCAAGTTATTAAGGTTCTTGGTAGTAATCCTTCGATGAAGCATGAGTTACTATTGACATAATTTTCTAAGAATGGGGTCATCAATGGGCCTAATTATTAGATTTTGAAGCTTTAAACTCAATGAAAATGCAACCACAAGTATGGAAATAAGCATGCAATATTATAACTATGATAATGGCTAACTAATATGCATGAAAATATGGTAGAAAACTTGATACAATGCTCAAGAAATGATCATATAATAAATCTCATGAAAATATACAATGCTCTCCAATGGAGGTTACAACCTCTCCATTCTTACAAAATGGATCTACATTGTATCTACTACTACTCTACCTACACACTCCAAAATCCTCTCTCAAAACACTCACAATGAGGCCTTTATATAGGAAGATAGATTCCTTACCCCTTACTCAACCTAAGACTCATGTACATGTGGACTACATGCACATTTACATCATTGCACATTCTAACACTTGTGCATTTATTACATTGCTTTAATAAACTATTTAAATCCTAATATAATCCTAATCTAAATATGTATCCATGATGGTACATTAGTAAAGAACCAAATAATGTAATATATTCCAACACCCCCTGTATTACATTGTTTGGTTTTTGAAGACTTTAGTCTTCAATAAGGATCTTTGTCTTTTGAGTAATATTCCTTTTGATGAGGTTCTTCTTCTTCTTCTTCTTTTGTCTTCCTATTGTCTCTTCTTGTATTTCTCATTTCACAACTTCTTGTTGTTTCGAGGTATTTGGAAGAGTCTTTGACCTTGTAGTCTTTTAGGTGACTTTGATGAACTATTGATCTCATAATTTGACAAGTCATAAGTGGATCAACACTATTTTATTTTCTGTTACCTGGTTTTCTATATGGTTTTTTTCCTTGATCTTAAAAAAAAATAAGCTTGAACTCATTGTTAGTAAATGCTTTTGAAACAATAATTTGGAGGAAACAATCTAATCTGAAAATTAGTTTTTCTTCAAATATTTTGTAGTACTTGTCTTTGTAGTAACAGGAGTAAGATGAATGAGATTTCTCTCCATAATATTTGCATGGGTGGAAACTCCAACAATTTATCTTCTCATACCCAAATTTGTTGCAATAGGTACATAGCAAAGGTATCATAGCTTCTCTATTATCTCTTTTAGGAATATCATGTTTGTCTATTTCTTTGATGAAATAATTAAACCATGTGTGTACAATTGAAGCTATGCCATCTTTATTTCCTTCATAAAAATGTATGAGATCATTTTGATCAATATTATTTTCTACCTTTTCAATATCTTCATTAGGGTAGTTATCATCAACTCCCTTTACTATTTCACCAGAAGATGCTCTTGAAGAATCTATTTTCACTAAACTATTAGTTTGTGAATTTTTAGAACCCCTTTTAAATTCTATTGATTCTTCCCTTCTATTTTCATCTTCCTTATTATCCAATGAATTCTCTGAACTACCAATCATTGAATCAAGTGTATTTCTAAGCCATATTGGTATTTTCCTTGATCCTTTTCTAATTGCATTATCTAGTGAGTTATTTGAAGTAGACATTATTATAGCTCCCTAGTTTATATATATGGAATATTTGAGGTAGTCTACTTTATGATTCTCTAGTAAAACAATTAGTACTCTTCTTCAATTTGTAGAATTAATATTGAAAATGCTTTACCAATTCTTGTAAAAATATATGTTTGGTAAATATTGGACTTGATAGTAAGCTAAGATTTCCAAACTTGCTTTAGGTTGAATTCCTTTTGTCTCCCTAGTAGTGAAATATAATTCACTTCTCTTACTCGCAATCAACTATTTAACTCTTCTTGTAGAAAGCTTATAAATGCAATTTCAAAGAATAAGCTTTCAATGTCTTTAGTTGGATTGTTTATGTCTCTTTTCTTTAAGTATGAGACTAATAAGTTTACTTTTCCAACTAGTATTTGATGCAAGCAATAAACTTGTAATATATAGGTTTGGTGTGGGATTCCTTATATCTCCCAAGTTAGAAGTTTTTAGAAAGAATATATATTTGCAAATTACATTCTACTATCCTTATAACTCCTTGAGTTAAGGTTTGCAAATATTTGAAGCAATAATAATAAAGATTTTAATGCTTCTAATTTCTTTTTCTTTCTCAAAGTAAGCAATGTGCTTTCTAGGGTACCTTTTATTACCTTATAAATCCTACTAAATATCCCTAGATTATGAAATCTTAATTAATATCAAATGTAATATGTATATCCTTATAACTCCTCAAAGCTTTTGCAAAAGTAATAAGACTTTAATATTACCTTTATAATGTGTATTGTTCACTATTCTAAGTGCTCAATGAAGCCTGTGATCAACTTGTGCTCTTCTCCAACAATAGTATGTTGACCGGCGCTCTTTCCTATGATGGCCTCATGTTATGTAATGGTAGATTAACATTCTTCCTTATGGTGGTCTCACATTATTTAATGCTATTGCTATCTCCTATCAATGATGTTCTTCATTGATGTGCTTTATTGTGTGCTTCTCTATGACTTCCTTAGCTCCTTTAATGTTGCTTGACTTTGCTATGCACTCTTACTTTCCTTCTTGCTCGGTTATGTGCTCTTGTAAATACCTTTTAATATGGTTGTCTCCTATGTAATGTGTGACAAATATCATGATTCTCTAAGGCAATGAATGTTCCTTCCTGTTGAGTATTACTAGCTGAGTAGGGCTCAATACAACTGGCACCAACCTTGATTTGAATGCAAATCTGAAGTGTTACAAGCTTACGATAAGATAAGACAAGTGGTATTGGTCTTATGTGCAATTATCTTCTCCCTTTGAAGCATTATTATACTATGTTGGTTTCCTTCGAGCATTACTTTGAATGGATGCCCTTCTTCCTAGTCGTGGGTGTTATGAGATGATTCCTTCCTTGTGCCAAGTGGCACTCTCCTCCTTGCAAAGTCTTGGCAAGTGTTCAATCTCCTTTTGCATGTGATTTTCCTTCAACGTATCAAAGAAGCTTAAAGCTTCAACGCTTGCCTTTGGCCAACTATTCCAGGTTATTTTTCTCTTCTGTGATAGCAAACTTTGAGATGCCTTTCTCCTCCGACTTGGATGATTCTTTCAACATGGATGGCATGATGTGTAATGGATTTCTCTGCTACTTTGATAATGATTCCACCTTTCCTTATGTTGTGTTCTTGCCAACTAATTATGATATCTTGCCTTGGTTTATCAACTAAAATAAGATATACTCTATTTGCATTGTATTCACCTTGTTATCCTTGTGTTGATGTAGGTTTTCAATGTGGCAACTGAATCTCACTAAGATGCTGTCCTTGCATTGCTTTTTGCACCTAGATATGGTGCTTTTAGTACCTTGAGATGGTGAACATTGAACTCTTTGAACATCTCCTCTTTGTGGTAGTGTATGCCCACTATGATTTCCTTTTAATCTACAAGGTTTTCCAACTCTATTTATATGGCTCGAACGATGTTGCTTGCCTTCATGCAAGTCAATGTTATGATGTCAATGATGCTTCTTTCCAATGCATCGATGCTGGGATGTAGGTAGAATAGAACTTATACCCAATGATGCTCATGTATGTGTGCGTTGCTTGAGGTAGACTTTGTTGTACCTCTTTGATTTGTGTTCACCATAGACTTGTAGATGAACCTTACCTTACCTTCACCAAAGGCTATTTGATGCACCTTCTTATGTCTTCTCCAAAGACTATTTTGATGCTAGACATCTTCAATCGAACATCCTTCTTCCTTGTATTGCTATCACCTTCTTGCTGACTACAACTCTTAAGTAATAGTTGCTTTGTTTGGGTGATGAATGTTGGTGGATGCTACTAACCCAAAACTATCTTCCTTTCCTTGAGGAAGTTTCACTTTTAGAGCCCTTTTGAATGGTTCTATCTGGATGCTATGCAAAATTAGACTATGATGGTATAGACATTTTTCCCCCTGTGCTCTTAAACCGAGCCTCTTGACTCCTCAAAATGTTGGCTTCAACTTCTTTTGTTGGCTGATATAAGTTGAAGTAACTATTGCCTTCACACTCTTGGAAATACCTTCCTTGCTTGGTTATTCTTTCACTTACTAATCCAAGCTTTTCAATGAAGTATTTTTGCACTATAGAATATGCAAAAACTATAGTCTTATTTTACTTAGAATAAGCAATAGAATGTTGATATGTTTCTTTCTCTCAAAATATACCTAACTTCTATTTTTCTTCTATGTGTAGGTTTGAACCTTGTAGACTATAACTTCTGCACTTACCTTGAAGACTTAAATAAACATTATTTATGCAACCTTTAATCCTTGAAACTGGTGCTTAATAACCTTAATAAGAATTCAAATATAAAATCTCAACTAATGAAATTTTGCACCTTTTTGTTGCATACCTTTCTATCTTCGTAGATGATGATGATGATGGTGATTTAAGTCACCTCAATTGCTACCTTTTGTAGATGATATTGTAGCTCTTCTAGGTTATCCAAAAATAGCTCTTTGGCTCACCTTTTTGCAGCTTTAACACTTCACTAATTTTCTGCCCAATACTGTAACTTGGTGGCTCCAATACTTCTTCAGGATGTACCTCTAAAATATGAACCTTAGTAGCTTCTAATGCTGCCCAAATTGCTACCTTTTTTCTATCCTCAAATCTGAAAAATTTCAGATTGTAAAGCAGTCACAAAACTCACTAAAATCGTTGTCCTTGAATCTCAAAATTTGGTAGGACACTCCTCCAAATCATAGCTGAGATATTTCTCAAGAGCTCTTCAGTAATTTGTTGTAGAAATCAGCAAATCTTCTATCTCTAAAATGACCTTCAAGCCTTCAATGATAATCCCCAAATATCTTAGATTTGGTGGTTTCTCTATCTCCTTTCTCTTGTCAAGTTTTGACTTCACTCTTGGCCTATCTAATGGCCTTATTCTCAAGATTTTGAATGTCTTGAGATCTCTCACTATTATTCTCTGAAATTTGGCAAACTTCTTGCCAAATACTTTCTCCTTTGGGCTTGTTGTCATATGGTGATAATTGTCCCAACTCTTTTACTAGCAAGAGCTTCTCCTTGATAGTAAATTTCTCCAATGAGTTCTTCTAGGAACTCTTCCAATGAGGCTCACCAAGCCTTCTCCTTGTTTCTCCTTGAGACCTCTCCAAGGTCTTCAATCTTGCAGCTTCTAAAACTTCAATGAGACCTTCCTTGATCTCTTCAATCTTCAGCTATGGAAGTTTTGCAATGAGATATCCTCCTTGGATCTCCTAAATCTGTTGCTACTAAAATATTGCAATAGGAATTTTTGTTAGTCCTTCTCTATTCTCAATCTTCCAAATGTGGAAGTTCTTCAATAGGGCCTTCTATGGACCTCTTCTTCAATGTGAAGTTTTCAATCTTCAATGGAGATCACCAATCTCCAATATTCACTAGGACTCTTCTCCTTGAGTCTCTTCTTCCTTCAATGGGGTCTTCTTTCTAGGACCTCCTTCCTAGATTTGTAGTCTTCAATGTGGCTTCCTTGGCCACTAGATCTCTCCTCAATCTCCAACTAGGAGTCTTCAATCTGCAAATATTTCAATGGGACCTTTCTCCTTAGGTCCAATATTTTTTTTTTTAAACTAACATGGGTGACCCCCCCAGGCCTCCAAATATTCAATCTCAAACTTGTTGCTTTAGGTACCAAAATGATTCAAAGAAGATATTCTTCCTAGCTCTTGTAGGAAGCTTCCCAACTCTATTTGAATCTTCTTTCTTCTGCAACAAAGTATTAGGCAATGATAATAAAAATTTCTATAAATCTATAGAAAACAAACTTCACTAGTTGGATTGCCAATCTAGTGGATTCAATGTTGAGTTCTAGTCTTCACAAGTTTTTTTGCAACTCTGTGGAAAAAATCTAGCCAAAAACAATTTTTAGAAATATGAAAATGAGATTTACAATCTCCTCTCAATCACTCTTGTGGCTCTCACTATTTTCTATTGATATATCGTGTGCTATGATACCACTATTAGATTTTGAAGCTTTAAAATTAAAGAAAATGCAACCACAAGTATGGAAATAAGCATGCAATGTTATAGCTATGATAATGGCTAACTAATATGCATGAAAATATGATAGAAAACTTGATACAATGCTCAAGAAATGCTCATATAGTAAATCTCATAAAAATATACAATGCTCTCCAATGGAGGTTACAACCTCTCCATTCTTATAAAATGGATCTACATTGTATCTACTACTACTCAACCTACACACTCCAAAATCCTCTCTCAAAACACTCACAATGAGGCCTTTATATAGGAAGATAGATTCCTTACCCCTTACTCAACCTAAGACTCATGTACATGTGGACTACATGCACATTTACATCATTGCACATTCTGACACTTGTGCATTTATTACATTGCTTTAATAAACTATTTAACTCCTAATATAATCCTAATCTAAATATGTACCCATGATGGTACATTAGTAAAGAACCAAATAATATAATATAACACTAATGGGAAGTACCACTAGCTTTCTTACCTCCCTAAACACCTTGATGTATGACTATACTATGTTTTTCACAAAGTAATGCATGTAAGGGTGTATTGCCTTCATTGTCTCATTTGAAAACATTGTGCTAATGTCACTAGTCAAGATCTAAAAAATATACCTCAAGAAATTATCATGCACAAAACTCCTCTTTCAATTTCAAATTTTACAATAGAATGTAGGGTAGCACAAGGAAATTAATAGCCCTTGTTAAATTCTTCTCTTGACTCTTGACTCTTCCTTGGCTTCAAAAGAACATAAAATAAATATAAGATCATTTAAAATGATATGATAGTGAGGAAATTGTACATATGATTGATTAGCTCATGGTAAATGAAGTTGCCCTAGTTAATAATCTTATTTTTATATATAAGTTTTAAAAGTGAAAAAATCTAGGCTATAAAATGGTTGGATTCAACCTCTCCCTCCATATAGTTGAGCAATATGATTGCATCACCAATTTCCTTCCTAAAACTGACCTAGGGAGCTCTCACTATCATGTGGAAATTCTTTTTCTTAGGGTCCATCGAATGATTGATAATGAATATAAGAAAAGTCTCCTAGTTATTTTCCCAGACCTCCATTGGATTAGCCTTGGATGTAATTATTGTATCTTATGAGGGGCTATAACAACCCTAAATTATAACCAACCTAGGATAGAATATATATTTTTATATAGTAATGATCTCAGTTAAGTTTCACAGAAGATGTTTTCTATCAGAATTAAAGTTGACAAGGCATTACCACATTTTGAGTCCATAACACTATAGACATTTCTTGATTGGACATGAGAGGCTAATCTCTCGTAGATTTTGGGGTTTATATTGTATACCTTTGTGACATGAAGGATTATTCAAATTATCATCCCACATTTGTTGCATTATTCATGAATATAAGATATCTTGACCATGGCATTGGGGTTATTCCTTCTCAATATTTCGAGAAGGGGCATACCAATTTCCTTACCAATCATATTCTAATTTATGTTGGTTCTTTTGGGTGTAATACCTTTAAGTTTAGGTAATTGCACCTTCATGATGGAACTTCTAAATCTTCAATGCTTGAATACCCCATCTTCATGATGGGCTTAGTTAAGATGACTATCACTCCGCATGATACTTTTTGCGAGGAAAACCGAGCCTACTTGCTCAAAGTACCATCAGTTAATCCCTTGCATATGATTTCCTAACCTTCATAGTTGGAAGTAATATTCAAGCTACACCACTTAGAATCTTATCCAAAGACTTCCTATCTTTGGATCACACTCGAGTTCCCCACTCAAGATGTGCCCATTGCAAAAGAAACTCTAGTGTTTCCTCCCTGTAACTCTCTCAGGTTTAGATTCATCTTATAGGGATTCTAGACAAGGTTACTTATAGTATTATCTTCTCAAATCCCCTAAAACCAAAGTTAAAATAATCATCCAAAACCTTAACTAACTCTCTCTCTTTTACATGAAAATAAATATGTTCATCTTGATAAAGCAAGAAATCACTTAAAATATTTCTTTAAGATTTTTTTGAAAGCATTAAACATTTTACTAGATTATCCCCTAATCCATAAGCATGGTCAATTAATAAATTCAAACCTCCATCTACTTACAATTCATCTTACCATTCATATAAAACATCCCATTTTACTATAATAATAACTAAAATAATAAATTCCCAAAAGAGTTTGTAAACAACAATAACATTACAATGATACTCAATTATCATATCCTTTCATGACAAAGAGAATTGTTAACATAACTTTCATTTACAAAAATATTTGATTTCATCAAACCCATGCCAAATCAAAATTACATTTATTTCTTGAGTCTCCATTTACATCATAATTTAAAACAATATAAACCCATATAGAAGCATGATATAATCCTTTCTATTCATAACTTTGTCCACTAAATTCCTTGAGCTTCATTGTGAGGTAGTTGGAGTAAGGGATTAGGACAACTCCATGACATGAGAATGCATTTCCTATATGCTCTTTCATTTTCAATGCATCCATCCAACCATATAGAAGCACTATCTACTTTTCTATTTTCTCTAACAAAAATCCATTGTAGAATATTTTGTTATATTTCTACAATCAAAATTAACCAAACACGTGAAGGAACCCCATAATTCCTTCACTCAAAATGGACTTTGCATCCAGATAATTATAATTTTTTTTTACAATCAAAATTAACCAAACACGTGAAGGAACTCCATAATTCCTTCACTCAAAAGGGACTTTGTATCCAGTTAATTATAATTTTTTTTTACAATCAAAATTAACAAAACACATGAAGGAACCGCATAATTCCTTCATCCAAAAATGACTCCATGTCTGTTTTAATATTTTCACATTTAAAAGAATCATATATATAAGGAAACCCATTATTTCCTTGTAGTCAAGGGTCTCCATACCCGTAAACATTCAAATATTTCTTCTATTCAAACATTATTTAAATACAAACACACAACCAATACTTCTCTTTTTAAAAGTAAACAATTTATACCTCTTTCATTCTAAATAATCCAAAATCTTACGTTTCCTAACAGTAAAGTAGGATAAAGAATTTCCAAATTAAAATTTTTGAACCCACTTTCTAATTAAAAAGTTAAACCCCTTTCTAATAATCATTTTACCATATTTATAATAATTACTCAATGAATGATGTAATTATTTAACCTACTCACATATTATCACAACAACAAGCATTTGGCTACTTAAATGAACCATAACTTCTAAAAGGTTTTAATCTACAAAACATGCAAATTAGAAAGTGATTCCTATTTAATCAAAAATTATAACTCAACAACTGATTTAATCTCTTACTATGGATAGATCATAAAATTAAATAGTCTTAGGTTTCAGATATACACAGGACTGATAACTAAACCCCTAAAGCAAGAAGTAAGCAATGTTATGCTTAAAAAAAAATATTTATTTCCTTCTATCAAATTATTAATAAAAAAAAGACTTCTTTAGATCCAAAACTTCTATATTTCTAGACCAAGTGTATGGCTCATGGGTGCTACAAGCAAGGTACTAACTTAATAAAAATAAATAAAAAATTAAAGTTCCAAAACCTTAAAGCTTGCCAACCCAATGTTAACACAACATGAAAAATATCTACCAAAATAGAAGTAAAAATAAGGCCATTACGTTCTTTCCAATAGGAAAAAATGATTCAAGCACAACCTTAGAGGAGAAAGGTTTCCAAAAGAAACAAGCCTTTAAATCAAACCAACAACAACATTCACCCAATTAAAAATAGCATTCTTTAGATCAGAATTTTTCTTGGTCCTCTAAACTAACGAGTTCCAGAAACACAACACAATTAATTGGCTTGAAGCATTCCAAAATTTAGCAATGGCAACCACATACTAAAAACAATGGGACAAAGACATTGAACACAACCTCTAATGGCCAAACGTCCATAAGAAGTTACAGAACACTTCAAAACCAAAGAACCTTGAGCTATGAACAAGAAAACTCAAAAAGCAAAAGAAATATATGTCTACAATGTTGGCTATCTTCTCAGGGGTAATGTAATACATCTTATTACTCAGGTTTTGAATAAAGTGTAAGAAGCAACTATCTAAAACAATAAAATGTTTATTAAGATTCATTGAACACATCCACTGTATCAAAATTAAACCATAAATGCACTACTTCTATTAAAGCAACAAGTTCAAACACCAGCCAACACAACGTTTTAGGCTTACCTTTACTGTTTAGCTAATAGGTAAATTAAGGTAGTGAAGGTGTCTTCCTCTTTTGCAACCTAACCACGGTGCTCTCCAAACACCGCCTCCACATTGGTGTATCTTCTTGAGCTTTGCCTCCCCTATTTTTGCCCCAACCCATTTTGTTTTCTTTTCTTTTCTAATTTCAAGAACCCTTCACAACCGAATTTCCTTGGCATAACCATTTTTTTAGTTTATTCCCATTTTCAAAAAACCTTTTTTTATTTTTCATTTATTTATTTAATGAATAAATTATCCCCTTATTGTTCATAAAAAAGGATTTCATAATAATATATTTTTAATAAATATTTTCTAATGTTAATTAATTAACATCTCAAAAATTGAAAGCAAATTAATAAATATTTTTGCTAATGTTACTCATCATTGCAATATGCTATAACGACAAGAAGGATATTCATATTTCAAAACATCCAAACATATATGTGATGAATGCAAATGTTGATCAAACAAAAAAAAACCAAAAAGAAGTAACACACCACCATTTTTTGTTGCCCATATCCATAAGCAAAAGAGATTACGATAACTTCTAGGTTATCAACTTTTGCTATGGATGGCTTCAATTGATGATGATTATCTCCAAACATACCAATATAAATGCAATTATATGTGGGTAGTTATTTACCCAAGAGATGTCAATAAGTTAAACTAAATATCTTCATTTCTCTTTTTGGTCTCCTATTCTTGGTGGCCAATTTCCTCGTTCACCTACAAGAGTACCTGGTCCTACAAACATGTAAAATATCAATAGTACCATTTTCTTACATATTATAAACCAAACATAAATTGTAATAAAATATCCATAATGCAATTAATATCAAGCAATGAATCATCACACATTTACATAATTCATCTTGTAAATGAGTCCTGCCAAGGTGGGTCGTGCCATACTACCCCTGTGGACTAAACACAATCCTCTATATATTTTTGCAATATAAATTATATTTTATTGTCATTCAAACAAATAAGGAAAATATCTTTTCATCTCATCCATTTTTTTCCCAAGTGGTACTTTTCTCATAATATTGGTCCCATTGGACTTTGCACTATTCTAGAGTTTGTTTCCTCATCATTTTGGAATGAAACTCAAAAATATTTATTGGTATCACCTCAATGACCAATGGATCTACCATCTACAATTTTTAAAACATCCCACACATGATTAGGATTAACAATATACTTTATAAGCAAGGATACATGGAAAGTTTCATGGATCTTTGACAGGTTGGGTGACAAGGTAAGTCTATAAGCTACTAAAATTATCCTTTCAATGATTTCAAATGGTCCAACATATTAGGGATCTAACTTAGTAGACTTGATGGAAATTTTCATGGGTTTAACTCTTAAGAATACTCTCTCCCATAGATAATTCTCTAGGTAATATTTTCATATCAACATAGCTCTTTTGACAATCAATGACTTTCTTAAACCTTTGCATGATCATTCTGAGTTGTTCCTCCATCACTCTGATTGTGTCTAGTTTCATGACAATCTAATCCTCTAGATTATCCCAAAATATATGAGTTATGCATCTCCTATAATATAAGGATTTAAATAGGACCAATTTTAAGGAAGCATGATGACCATTATTATAAGTAAACTCTACTAGATGTAAAAAGTCTTCCCATTGAGACTTTTGGTCCATGCAATACATGTGAAGCATATCTTCCAAGACTTTATTTACCCTCTCTATTTGACTATATTTATGGATGGTATGCAGAACTAATATTTAGTGTGGTGCCTATTGCATGATGAAGAGCCTACCAAAACTCATATGTAAATATGAAGTCCTTGTCTAATATGATTACCTCAGGAAACCCATGTAACCTAAAAATTTATTTGACAAACCTATTTGCTACCACCAAAGCATCATCCTTAGTATTTCTTGGTATAAAGTGTGTAACCTTGATCAACTTATTGACCACAACAAGGATTGCATCATGTTGATACCTAGTCTTAGGTAATCCCATAATAAAGTCCATAGATATGACCTACCATTTTTCATTGGTATATCATGTGGGTATAACTATCTTATTGGATGTCTATGTTCAACCTTAACTTTCTGCCATTCTAGACATCGAGCAACAATATAAGTGATATCTCCCTTCATAACTAACTAGTAGAAGTTATTTTTCATGTTCTCCCTTATTTTAGACCCTCTAGGATGAGTGGATTAAGGGGATCTATGCACCTCATGCATAATAAGTCTCCTCAAATCATCAATTTTGGGTATAACAACCCTATCTTTAAAATATAAAAGACCATATTTTATGCCAAAATACTTGTTCTATCTAGGATTTCTTTCCATTTTAGCTTGAATTTCACTGCAATACTAGTATTGGAATTGCATTTTCCTAACTTGGTTTATTAAGTCCACGTGACTACAGGTCAAAGTAGCTATATGCATTCTTCTACTTAAGGCATCAATGACCTTATTTTCCTTCCGTTTGATATAATCTATACCAAATTTATACTTTGCTAGGAACTCAATCTGTCTTCTCTATCTAGCATTGATTATAGGTTGAGTGAAAATGTACCTTAAACTTTGATTTTCAGTTCTTACTTTAAAAGGTTTCCCTAGCAGGTAATACCTCTATATATTAAGAGTGTGCACAATCACTACCAGCTCTAGATCATGCATAGCATAGTTTACCTCATTTGTCTTAAGTTTTCTTGATTCATATGCCATGAAATATTCATCCTAGGATAGAACTCCTCATAAACCTTCCAAAGAAGCATCAGTACATACTAAAAAAATCCCTTGAGGATCTATAATTTTAAGCACAAGTGTGGTAGTAAGCTTTTGCTTAAGCAACTCAAAGGTGGATTCACACTTGTTCATCCATTTGTATTCCTTTCCTTTTCTTTAGAGGTTGGTTATAGAGTAGGCTATTTTGGAATAATATTTCACAAAACATCTATAATATCCCATAATACCCATGAATTTCTACACTTCAAACACGTTAGTGGGTGGTGGCCAAATCAGAATGACCTCAATCAATTTTGGATCCACAACTATTGCTTTTGAAGATATGATATGTCCTAGATACTACACCTCTGGAATATCAAAATCACATTTTGAAAAGATCCCATAGAGTTGATTCTTTATTAAAAACTCAAGTATGATTCTCGAGTGCCTATCATGCTCTTCCTAACTTTGAGAGTATATCAAGATATCATCCAAAAAAATCAAGACAAACTGATTCAATTGCTCTCTGAACACACTTTTCGTCAGATTCATGAATGCTACTAATGCATTTGTCAACCCAACTGATAATACTATGCATTCATAGTGCCCATACCTAGTCTTAAAATTGGTCTTGTGAGTATCCTCATTTCAGATTCTCAACTGATGTTATCCTGATTTTAAATCAATTTTAGAAAATATGGTGGCATCCTTAACTTTATCAAATATATCTTCAATTCCAAGAAATGGATACCTATTATTTATAGTTGCTTTATTCAAATTCTATAGTCTATGCATAACCTTAGTGAACCATATTTCTTTTTGACAAAAAGTATAGGTGCACACCATGGCAACACATTGGGTTTAATCAACCCTTTTTTTAGTAACTCTTGAAGTTGCACTTTTAACTCCAATATCTAATAGGATTCATCCTATAAGGCATTTTATGAATGGGTTTGACTCTCGGTATCAATTCAATAGTGAGATAAAATTCATTTTTAGGTGGTAGCCCTAGGAGATCTTTAGAAAATACATCCCTAAACTCATGTGAAATTGGATGATTTCTAAACAATTTCTCCTTTCTATCATCCTCGATCCTATGGTTCAAATTAATGACATAGATAATTCCACATTTTCTAATAGCTTTATTTAGTTGCATTGCTAAGATCAACTAAGGTTGAAATGATCCCTACTCACTATAGATTATTAATCTCTACTTATATTTATTTGTATAGTCTATCCATCTATCCTAGAAATTAATTAGGTCTCCATAAGCCTTTAACCAATCCATTTCTATGATGATGTCAAAGGCATGTAGTGGTGCTACATATAAGTGCAAAATTGTATAGATATTGGGTAGGATGATCTCAATTATGGAAAAACATTGATCCACTAAGTAGGTATCCAACTCATTTAGCCAAGCCTCAACTAAATCACCCCCATTTTTTCTAGTGAATTTGGATATTTTCACATTCTTCAAATCCTTATCCAATTCTACCTCTATAAGGGCTTTGAATTCTTGTTCTCCTATAATGGGATTTATTTCTTGTCTAACCTTAGGATTTATATTATGTGAACTCTAACTCACTATAGTTTTCAATAACTATCTTTTTTGGTTCATTTATTCCTTTTGCTGCTCTATTTACTCTTGCAGTAGAGAGACAACAATAATGAGATTCTCTATCTCTCTACTAGAATTTCTTAAAATTTCTCCTCAAGGTCTAACATCAACACCATTCTACCTAGTCTACCTTGGTAATTAGAAATATCCTCTTCCTTATCTTCTCAATTTTGGTGCCATATTCCTTGGCCACACAAAATACTTGAGTTAGATTACAATTTCTCCTCCAAATTGTAAGTCTAACTTCTTAGCTAGATACATCATCCATTGATAATAATGATGGTCATTTTTACTCCATGTAAGGTGCCATCCCCAATAAGATATTTTCTCTCCAAATTCACTCATCAAGTTTGACCAATCCTAAGTTCCCTACATGGAAGCTTCTGGTCCTATGACCTAAATCTTTGATACCAACTATAACAACCCTAAATTCTAACCAGCGTAGGAGAGAGTAATTTTTTTTATAGTAATAATCTCAGTTAAGGTTCACAAAATATATTATCCATCATGATTAAATTTGATAATGCATTATTGCATTTCAAGTCCATAATGTTGCAGATGTTCCATGAGTGGATAGGAGAGACCAATCTCTCATAGATTCTAGGGTTTACCTTGTATACCTCCATGGCATAAAGGATGCTTCAAATGGTCACCTCATATTTCTTACATTCTCCATGAATGTAAGATATCTTGACCATAGCATTGGGATTATCCCTTATCAATATTTAGAGAAGGGAAATACCAATTCCCTTACCAAACATATATCAGTTTGTGTTGGTTCTTTTGGGTGTAATACCTTTAAGTCTAGGTAATTGCACCTTCACAATATAACTATTAAATATTTAGTGCTTGACTACCCCATCTTCATGATAGGCTTAGTTAAGATGACTATCACTCCACATGATACTTTTAGCATGGACACCTAATCCTACCCACTCAAGGTGCCATCACTTAATCCCTTGCATATGATTTCTTAACCTTCATGGTTGGAAGTAAGATTCAAGCTACATCGCTTAGAATATTATCCAAATACTTCTCGTCTTTGGATCATGCTCGAGTTCTCTACTCAAGATGTACCCATTGCAAAAGAAACTTGGGTGTTGCCTCCCCGTAACTTCCTTGGATTTGGATTCATCTTATAGGGATTCTAGACAAGGTTATTTATAGTGTTTCCTTCTCAAACCCCCCAAAACCAAAGTTAAAATAATTATCAAAAAACTTAACTAATCTCTCTCTCTCTCTCTCTCTCTCTCTCTCTATTTTACATGAAAATAAACATGTTCATCTTGCTAAAGCAAGAAATGACTTTAAACATTTATTTAAGATTTTTTTCAAAAGCATTAAACATTTTAGTAGATTATCCCCTAATCCATAAGCATGATCATTTAATAAACCTCTATAATTCATGACTATCAAACCCAATTTGAGAAATTAACTAATAATACCAAAAAGTTGAATGAAGGTTTTTTCTAGAGTTGTTTTATGAGTGGCTTGAAAGATGATATCAAGGTTGATATCAAGATGTTAACACCATAATAAATGATGCAAGTCATAGGATTGGCAATATTAAAGAAGTTCTCCTATGGATAGATATCCAAAAACTTGATCAGGGTATTGGTGTCTCCTTTGGAGAGAGGTCTATAAATAGGGTAATAGGGAAAGGATTCCCAAGAGAATTTATTTGAGAAAATTTTATAAGGAATATTTTCTCTGTGGAGTTTGTAAAAAATAATAGCATTACAATGATCCTCAATTATCATATCCTTTCATGACAAAGAGAATTATTAACATAAATCTCATTTATAAAATATTTGATTTCATCAAACCCATGCCAAATCAAAATTACACTTCTTTATTGAGTCTCCATTTACATCATAATTTAAAACAATATAAACCCAAATAGAAGCATGATAAAATATTTCTATCCATAGCTTTTTCCACTTAATTCCTTAAGCTCCATTGCAAGGTAGTTGGAGTAACATGAGAATGCATTTCTTATATGCTCTTTCATTTTCAATGCATCCATCCAACCATATATAAGCACTTTCTACTTTTATATTTTCTCTAACAAAAAGCCATTTTAGAATTTTTTGTTATATTTCTACAATCAAAATTAATCAAACACGTGAAGGAACCCCATAATTCCTTCACTTAAAGTGGACTCTGTGTACATTTAATTATATATATGTGTGTGTGTGTGTGTGTGTGTGTGTGTGTATTTGTGTATATATATGTGTATATATGTGTGTATATATGTGTATATATATATATACACATATATATACATATGTGTATATATATACATATTTATATGTATATATATACAATAAAAATTAACTAAACACGTGAAGGAACCCCATAATTCCTTCACTCAAAAGGGACTCCACATCTATTTTAATATTTTTCACATTTAAAAGAATCATATATACATTTTACAAATATAAGGAAATCCATAATTTCCTTATAGTCAAGGGTCTCCATATCTGTAAACATTCAAATATTTCTTCTATTCAAACATTATTTAAATATAAACACACAACCAATACTTCTTTTTTTAAAAGTAAACAATTTATACCTCTTTCAATCTAAATAATCCAAAATCTTACGTTTCCTAATAGTAAAGCAGGATAAAAATCATTTTACCATTGGGTAGTGATGATTTTTCAAGCCATGAAAAACAAAATTGCAAAGTGCAAAGGATTAGGATTTTTTCTTGAAAAATATCTCATCTTTTAGGAGCCATATCTTCGCTAAGAGTTATCTGATTCTTGGACAAACTTGTGCAAAATTTGAATATCTTTAAAATGAGTATACAAAAATCCGAGTAATATTGAGGGAGATACGATCCTGTGAAGTCAACCATTTAGAACAAGGGTAGTGATGATTTTTGAAGTCGTGAAAAATAAAATTGCAAAGTACGAAGGATTAGGGTTTTTTCCTGAAAAACATCTCATATTTTAGGAGCCATATCTTCACGAAGAGTTATTCAATTTTGTTGATTCTTGGACCAACTTGTGCAGAATTTGAATGGCTTTAAAATGATTAATTATATTAAAAAATCTAAGCAATATTGAGGGAGATACAATCCTCTAAAGTCAAAAATTTAGAACAAGGGCAGTGACGATTTTTCAAGTTGTGAAAAATGAAATTGCAAATATTTGCCAACTAGGGTTCAAATGATGGGAAGAGCAATGAAGAGCTAGGACTTCAATGAGGCAAGACATTCTATTTGGACAAAGAATATTTCAGCTAAGTTCTTTTTTCCTTTTCTTTATCTTAGAAATTATGCATGAAAAATTTATAAATTTTTTATCAAATATTATATTTGCTATAGGAATTTTAGATAAATTAGATTTTGAGTTTTAGTTTCCTTTCCATGGATAGATTTATAGTTAAATCCTTAGAATATTCCCTAGTGGTAGAGGTTAGTGAGCTCACCTCATAGAGACCCTCATTGCTCCAAGATAGGGTAGTTTTTGGTAAATTTAATGGGTATTGGCCAGGGGCTTTAGCCTTGAGAAAATGGATTGATAGGAGTTGGAAGTCTCCAGGAGTGATTCTATCATTTCTTCCCAAAATTTTATTCCTATCAATTTTTGGTTCTAGGGAATAAATAAAGAGAATCCTAAAAGGATGTCCTTGGCTTATGGGAAGAGCAAGGCTCTTCCTTACCCGTTGGTATGAAGGTTTTTCACTTGAAAATGTAAATCTATCCCTAGTACCAGTCTGGGTTAGGATGTTTGGGTTGACCATTGAATTTTGGGAAATATATACCTTCAATAAAATAGGCAACACTCTAGGAGAATTCCTTGAGATTTTAGATACAAAAAAATATGGATTTTTGGCTATTTATGCTCAAATATTGGTTATGATTGATATAAGTAAATCTTTACCGGAATCAATCATTCTTAAGTGCAGGGATAATATGTGGATCCAAAATATAAATTATGAAAATATATCTTTTAGATGTATAAGATGTCATGAGGTGGGGTATATTGAGAGATCATGCCCTAAGAATATCCCAATAGAATCATTTGTAGAAAATCATAAGAGAAATTTACAAATGATTATGGATAAAGATGGTTTTTAACTTCCAAAAAATAGATCTAGAAAAATAAAAGAAAATGAACAACGAAGACCAATAAGGAAGGATACTAGAATAAATTACAATTCTTTTGAGGCTTTAGCTTATGAAGAAAAAGTATATCAAAACTTAGAGGACACAGTGCAAAAATTTCAACATATTAGCAAGGAATTGTCTATTCAGTATGATCCTAATTTAAGGAAGAACATTCTCGATGAACCTAAGGAATGTGTCTCATAATATTTTGAAGACTCTCTTGAAGTACCATGCACCATTTAGGAGAAAATAATTGGTAAATAAAATATAGTTTTAGAATTTTATACCTCTACCACTAATAAGGAAATACCAGAAAATGACCAAGATAAGTCACAAGCTTCTATAATATAGCTAGGAGAGGATAAATATGTTGAAACACAAAATTGTGAAAGAATATTGAGGAATAGAATAATAATACCTACTCCTGATATAGGTAATACATAGAGAGGAAAACCCTCAAATTATCAAGCAATATCCAAGGAAGCAAGAGCTAACATAGAGAAAGGAACACAAACTAAGTTGGTTGAACTTCTATTTACCAAACAACAAAATAATATTGGTAATACACAAGAGGGGCCAAAAGACCCTAATGAGACATGATTATCATCTCATGGAATATAAGGGGTGTTAATGCCTCCTCAAAGCATAGGTGTATTAGGGACCTATGCTTAACTAATAAATATGATATTCTATGTATCTAGGAAACTAAAATGATAAAAGAAGAAGTTTCAAAAACTATGAAAGCATTTTGAGCAAAATGTGAATGGGATGCTATGGGTTTTGAAGGAGCAGTAGGGGGAATTCTAACTTGTTGGAATCCTTATATAACGTCTTGTGTAACCATTCAAAAAACTAGGCATTGGATAGTCTCTTTAGTCACTTGCTACTTTGCAGATATTCATTTCATCCTTATCAATGTCTATGAACCTACAACTCAATTAGGTAGATTAGAATTTTGGAGTGGGACTGAATCCTTTATGAGAAGTAAAGACCAATAAACCCAATTCATGATCATTGCATTTTTTAATACCATAACCAATTTGAATGAAAATTTTGGGGGAATTAGAAAATCAACCCAAAGTATGAAAGATTTCTCAACTTTTATTCAAAACAACAATCTAAGGGAAGTTGAGTTTGAAGAAGACAACTATACTTGGACCAACAACAAGAGAGGCCAGAACCTAATTGTAAAAAAAATAGATAGATGCATTCTCTTAGATCATTGGATAGATGAAGGAACTTGTGCTAAAATTTAATACCTTAACAAGGATTGGTTTAGATCACTAGCCAATAAGATTTAAGATGATGGTGAATTCAAAAAAATATCATATTTTAAATATGAGTAGATGTGGGAAGACCATCCTCAATTTGTTGATATGATATCTCAAACATGGAATTATTTAGGTAATGGTGGGTTGTATGCTCTTCCAAACCAAATTAAAGCTATGACTTCTAGATTAAAAGAATGGAACAAGAACACCTTTGGAAATATTTTTGAGAAGAAAGAAGAACTAAAAGATAAACTTTCAAAATTCCAAAAAGGTGATGAAAATAATACAAGCTCGGAGGAATGGGAGTTTCTTAGTGATTATCATAATATTTGAGTAAGGAAGAGAAATTTTGGAGATTAAAATCAAAAATAGACTTGGTTAAAATAAGGAGATAAAAATACAAAGTTTTTTCATAGGATGGCTATAGTACAGATATCATCTTTTAGAATTAGTAGAATTAAATCAATAGAATGGGTATGGATTGAAGATCAGAGTGAAATTAGAAAAGAGGTAAAGTAGTTTTATCAAAATATTATAGGTTCATATGAGACCAACGTTCTTAATTATAAACTTCTTCAAGATGTTCCTTTAGATAATATGAAATTGATGGAGCATATTACTCTAAAATAAGTTCATTTATATGTTTTCTTTTTTAATAAGGATAAATTCCTAGGTCTAGATGGGTAAAACAATACATTCCTTATAAAATAAATGCAACTTATCTTACCCTAATTCCAAAAAAGAAGGATGTTGAATTGTTTGATTTTTTTAGACCCATAAGCCTATGTAGTATGGCTTATAAGATTATTTCCAAAGTGATGGCGAATATATTAAGGATTTTTTTAGACAAAATCATTTCAGAAGAGCAAGGAGGATTTGTGAAAGGGAGATAAAGTGTGGATGGGATCATTGTAGCTCATGAAGTTATACATTCAACGACTTCAAGAAAATAGAAAGCTATGATCTTAAAATTTGATATGTGTAAAGCCTATGATAGGGTTAAATGGGATTTTGTTTTTGCAATTTTAGATAAGTTTAGTTTTTATAAGAAATGGGTTAGTGATAGAATATTTTAAATTCAAGAGAGGCCTTAGACAAGGAGATCCTCGATCTCCTTATTAATTCATTATTATAGCAGATGTTTTGAGTAGGAACTTAAAGAAGGCTTACAAATAATGGATTATAAGTGGACTTAAGGTTAGTAATAACATTGATAACATCACCCATCAACAGTTTGTAGATGATATAGCCCTTTTAGAAAGGGCAAGGATAAATTAGGCCAGAAATTTGAATAAATTTTTAAAATAGTATGAAAGAGATTCAGGGAAAATAATTAATAGGACTAAATCCAAAATTTACTTCCTTAACACTCCTACTAATATCAAAGCAAGAATTTGTAGGTTGCTTCAAATGGAGGATGCAAATTTACCAACAACTTATCTAGGAATGCCTTTATTTGAGGGGAGAATAAGGATAGATTTATGAAATCCAGTTATTAGTAAAGTTAAAAATAAACTTCCATCTTGGAAAGGTAGATGGTTATCATTAGCGGGAAGAGTGCAGTTATCTATGCCAAAATTATTTGAAACAATTTTAATCTTTATTATGTGATACTTTTTATGGTAATTATTTACATGATAAAAGGAAATTTCCCTTGGTGAAATGGATCAAGTTGTGTGATGATAAAACTAGGGGAGGTTTTTGTTTAAGAGCTCTTATAGATGCAAACTTAGCTCTTAAGGGAAAATTTATCTAGAGAGTGTACAAAGAGATTCAAAGAAAATGGACAATAATTATTCTAAGCTAAGTATGTTGATCCCAATGACCCAAGTTTAATATTTACTGCATTCTCTCTTCCAAATGGTTCTGCTCTTTGAAATGGTTTAAAAAAATTTATTGATCTTATGATTAAAGGATTAATATGGGTGGTGGGAACTGGAGAAAAATTTTCTATTTGGATGGATACTTGGTGTGATAAAAAACCACTCAATTTAGATCCAGTTTTGAAACCTTGGATGAGATTGCTTCAAGATAAATATGGTGATAGGGTTTCAAATATTTTGTATAAGGATCAAGAAGGAAGATACAAATGGAAAGAATATTTTTTTACAAGTATACAAGATATTGATGCTAGGAGACAATTTAGTAGAAATATAACTATGATTATTTCGAGAGGTGCCAAGGATAAATTGATTTGGGTGTTGAATAGCTTAGGAGAATACACAAAAAGAAATGAATACAATGTTCAACAACAACATAATAATAATACCATTAGAATATGGAGAGATATTTGGGATAGCCCAATAATTCCTAAAATTAAAATATTTGTTTGGCTAGTAGGTCATAGAATAATTTTATCCTAGGATAACATTATGAAAATGGGTTTTCATGGTCCCTCTCAATGTGTTTTATATAATAAGGAGGAGGAAAGTATTGACCATCTCTTGGTACATTGCTCAATAGTATGGAATCTATGACAACGGATGGTAAATGCATGGTGATGAATAGCAAAATTGAAGATTGGTTAAAGAAATGGCAGAGGACTTGTAGAAGTGAGGATTTACAAACAATATGGGATAATCAAAAGATACAATATTTTGGACTATATGGCTAGAAAGGATTAGAAGAATATTTAAAGGAAAGGAAAGCAATTTAGAGGTAATAAAAAAGAATATATGTTTAGCCATAGAGGAGTCTAAACCAACCCTATCAATTCACCCAATTCCTAATTTGGAAGTAGAGAGTCTTGATAGTTGGAGTCAAGTAATTAAATGGAATTATGATGTTGGGTACAAGAGAAGAAAAAATAAGGTAAATAATATAAAGTGGAAACCACCAGATGTGGAGTGTGTTAAATTGAATTTTGATGGAGCATCTAAAGGAAATCCAGGACTAGCAGGAGGAGGAGGAATAATTACAAATATTAGAGGAGATATTTTGTCTCATTATGCTTTTAATAGTGTATTTAAGATAAATAATGAAACTAAAGCTTGGGTAGCTTTAGAAGGGTTAAAAATATGTAAACAAATGAAATGGAATAAAGTATGGATGGAAGGTGATTCTCTCATAGTAATAAATGCAATTTTGAGGAAAGCAAAGGCTCCATGGAACATACAAGAGATAATTATGGAAATTCAAGATCTTGCTAAAGAGTTTGAAGAAATTAGGTTTACACATATAATAAGGGAAGGAAACAAATGTGCAGATAAAATAGCCAATATAGGGGTTTTGATTGACGATCGTGAAGTTAAATTCTCCTTTCCATGGTTAGAGGAAGTAGAAAGTTTAGTTGAAGCTAATAAAAATTGTAGATTGCCAAAATCTATTAATGATTAAGATTTACTTTAATGTTTTCTATTGGTAATATATGTTTTATTTTGTAACAATAATGTGTTTTTATTTAGACTATTTTTTATATTTTTTGTGATTGCACTTGTGTTTCAAGAAGAAAACTAGCAATCTAGATTTTGTAAAGAAAACTATGATAGTGTGATGTTTTGGAAATATTACTCTACTAAGATGCAAGGCATAGATAGTAGAGGTGAAGTTTTGGCATTGTGAAGGCTACTATAGGAAAATGTCAAGAAAGATGCTAAATTTTGGAGTAATTGTATTCATACAGATATTTGAAAAGATACAAAAAATGAAAATCAAGAATTCAAATATTTTATATAAAATGATGTAGGTTTCTAGCTATAGCATCTCAATTGAGATGATAATTGTATCTATTTGTAAACTCTCAAGCTTTAAATAAAAGAGATGTAATTTTTCAAGGGTGGGGGACCCGAGTACAACCCCTTATTATCAAGCAAAAATTAAAATCATTTTACCATATTTATAATATTTACTCAATGATTGGCGTAATTAATTAACCTACTCACGTATTATCACAACAACAAGCATTTGGCTACTCAATTGAACCATAACTTTTGAATCTACGAAACATGCAAATTAGAAAGTGGTTCCTATTTAATCAAAATTTATAACTCAACAACTGATTTAATCTCTTACTATGGTTCGGTTATGAAATTAAATAGTCTTAGGTTTCAAATATACACATAAATGATAACTAATCCCCTAAAGCAATAATATAAGAAATTTTATGATTAAAAAATAATTTATTTCCTTCTATCAAATAAATAATAAAACAAACACTTCTTTAGATCTAATACTTCTATATTTCCAGACCAGACATATGGCTCATGGGTGCTACAAGCAAGGTACCAACTTAATCAAAATAAATAAAAAATTAAAGCTCCAAAACCTTAAAGCTTGCCAACACGACATTAACATAACACAAAAACATCTACTAAAATAGAAGTAAAAATAGGACCATTGTGTTCTTTCCAACAGGAAATAATGATTCAAGAATAACCTCAGAGCGGAAAGTTTTCCATAAGAATCAAGTCTTTAAATAAAACCAACAACAACATTCACCCAATTAAAAAGATCATTCTTCAGATCAAAATTTTGTTTGGTCCTCTAAACTTACAGGTTCCAAATACACAACACAGTTTACTTGGCTTGAAGAATTTCAAAATTCAAAAATGACAAACACATACTAAAAAAATGGGACAAAGATATTGAACGCTACCTCCACTAGCCAAACATCCATAAGAATTTGCTAAACACTTCAAAACTGGATAACCTCAAGCTATGAACAAGAAAACTAAAAAACCAAAAGAAATATATGTCTACACTATTGGCTATCTTGTCAGGGGTAGTGTAATACGTCTTATTACTTAGGGTTTGAATAAAGCATAAGAAGCAACTATCTAAAACAATTAAATTTTTATTAAGGTTCACTAAACACATACACTACATCAACATTAAACAACAAATGCACTACTTATATTAAAGAAATGGATTCAAACATCAGCCAACACAATGTTTCAGGTATACCTTTATTGTTTAGCTAATAGTTAAATGAAGGTAGAGAATGTGTCTTCCCCTTCTGCAACCCAACCATGATGATCTCCAAACATGTCTGTCTCCACATTGGTGTATCTTCTCGAGATCTTCCTCCCTTGTTATACCCCCATTCATTTTTCTTATTTTTCTAATTTCAAGAATCCTTTGCAACTAGATTCCCTTGACTTAACCATTTTTTTAATTTATTCCCTCCTCCCTCAAAAAAACATTCTATCCCCTTATTGTTCATAAGAAAGGATTATTTCATAATAATATCTTTTTAATAAATATTTGCTAATGTTAATTAATTAACATCTCAAAAATTGAAAGCAATTTAATAATGTTTTTGCTAATATTGATCATCATTGAAATAATAACAACAAGGAGGATATTCATCTTTCAAAACATCCGAACATATATGCAATGAAGGTAAACATTGATAAAAAAAAGAAAACCAAAAATAAGTAACACACCACCATTCCTTGTTGCCCATAACCATAAGCAATAGAGCTTATGATAACTTCCAGGTTATCAACTTTTGCTATGGATAGCTTCAATTGATGGTGATTACCTCTAAATATACCAATATTAATGTAACTATGTGCAGGTAGTTATTTACCTAAGAGATGTCAATAAGTTAAACTAGATATCTTCATTTCCCTTTTTGATCTCTCATTCTCGGTGGTCAACTTCCTCATCAACCTATGAGAGTACCTGGTCTCGTAAACAAGCAAAATATCAATAGTTTCATATTCTTACATATTATAAACCAAACATCAAGTGCAATAAAACATCCATAATGTAATTAATACCAAGTAATGAATCGTCACACAATTACATAATCCATCTTGTAAATGAAACATGCCAAGGTGGGTTGTGACAAGGGTATTCTAGGCTAAATATAATCTTGGTCATTGAGAACTTGATGAAGGAAAAATCCTTACTTTTTATAGGAATTAGGTTCCTAATCCTTCTATCTAGATGTATGAAGTATATAATTACTAGTTCAGGGCAAGAGAAGGTCTCATCAAAAATCAATATTTTATCTAATGCAAATTCCCTTAAGGGGGAATATTTTCCTCTACATTGATGTATCTTTCTAATTCCTCATAATATCCTATTACCATATTTATAATGGTGATCCTTGACAACTAAGAAACCATCTAACTTTCCTTTTTCATGGTGCATTTAAAATTCATCTTCTTCGTACATGGTAGAATGTTTAAAGTTAATTTTCTCATAAGTATTTATGGAAGAGAAGGAAGACAATTCAGAGAGCATTACCCTTATGGAATTTTATCCTCGCATAGACGTCCATGTGTATGGGGGTTACATACACAATAGGTGGAGTCACTTGATAAGACAATATATTTGTAACAACAAATTTGCAAAGCTTTGTCCACAAATAATATTTATTCAATGTGGGTGCTATCCCATGGGTAGAAACACCTTATGACTAGACTCAAATACACATTGTGTTAAGATTTCCATTAGACTTTAATGCACCATATTTAGCAGCATTTCAAGACTTGTATTAAAATATTGCATGAGAACTTAGGGACGATACTTGGAAAGGGAAACAAAAATAAAACATAAGATTTATTATCACTTCTTTAGGTTAATAGTTGTGAAAGTACCTAGGAGTCATTTGACCTTCTGAAAACAACTAAGAGGAGTTGCATTGATAAAAATACATGAAGACAGGTGAGATACTTTCTCTTTACATTAACACTTTAGACATAACACATCCTTGACTTATGTGTCCATCTTTTTCTCAGGAACAAGAAAGGAAAAAAAATTGATGAATCCATAAACTCAAATTGAAGGACAAAATTTTACACCAAATAAAATAGAACTTAAATACAATGATTAACCAATAAAATGAATCTTGTATAATTTATATTGATCTTTCATAGTGCTACAAAGGGATCCTCCTAAGAGGATTTCATCGATGATATAATAAATACAATAGGGACGTGATTATCATTTTTTCAGAAAGAGTTGTGATGCAATCTGAAAATATTTGTGCTAGCATGTTGTTGGGGGAGTGGGTTTTCTAGGACTACCACATTAGATCAAATCTAGAATCTCGCATCATCTTCAAATCATTTAACCTACACACAAAGAAAACAACAATGAATCAGTAACATTTGAAGGGTCCACCGAGGTTGGACCCTTATTTGATCTGGAAATAAAAAACTAAATGGAAAATAGATTCATGCATGCAATATTCAAAATCTAAACTAACACATGAACGATAAATGCACAGAGCTAAGCTAAGATGCATAAAAAATAAAAAAACTAGTCACCTGATCGAGACTATCTTAGGTCGAGACTATTTTTGTTTGTGAATCATCTCAAAGTGAGACAATCATTGTTGCAAATTTATGGCTTGATGTAACCAAGTTTTGAAGGCATTCAGGATGATGCACAAGATTTTTGATGATAGGTTTTACGTGTGTGAATGCAGGTGAGCAAGTGTAGGATATCAGCAGAGCAGTGCAAGTCAAGATTATGCATAACGACTATTTATTGCTAAATTGGCTAAAATTAGGATTTTTGAAATTTGGAATTGGCTAATATCTGGGACCCTTGACCAGGGCCCATTAGCCAAAAATTTCTGGACGCAAATTTTTTTGGGTCGATTCGCCCCAATTTTATAATAATTTGACCATTTTAAGTTTAAATTTCCAACATTACCCTTAATAATAGTGAACCTTCTACATGTGTTTGGACACTATTCACTTGGATTTCAAAACTGATTCACCAAAAATTTATAAATACTTTTTGGGGTTGACCCCTTATGCATAACCCTGGTGTGAGTGATCCTATGAGAGGGAAGAGTGCAACTTCAAATCCTAGATGAATATCCAATAGCATTGATTAGTGGGAGATCCTGGTAGATTATTTTAGCAGCACTTCATGGCATTCAAATTCAAAATTATAATCTAAAATAAATGGGGGTAGAGTTCCATTTTATAGGCCTCTTGGCAAGAAATAAATATGGCAAGTATCAATTAAGGACAGCCTGATTACCTGCCAACAAATAACTGTAGGTCATAGGTGAAATTACTACTTGCAGGTTGAATGGCATCAACGTGAAATTAGATGCAACACCGATAGGCAATTTTTATTACCCATTATTTTTTATTTTTGGTTTTGCATGATCATCTTGGGTCGAGATAATTACTACCCTATGATCATCTTGGGTCGATATGGTTAGGCTTCCCATGGGGAAAGTTATTGCTACTAGAGAAAATCATTGAATTAGCCCTGAGGCTGCCCAAGATGGATTGTGTGAGTTAGAAAGGAGGCTTTTTGGGAGTCTCCTCGAGATGATGCATTTTAGGTGTCTATAAATACCCCTTTTTGGGATGCTTTGTGTGTAAGCACAATGCGGAGCAAAAATAGATGATCTAAAATGGTTGAGTTGATGATGAGTGATGTTAATTGATGAAAAGTCAACATGAGATGCCCCAATCATGGAAAGGATGCATATCATTGAATCATTGCTTCCAACACATTGATGGATTTGATTTGATCTTGGTAACCTTTTAACCATAGGTAGATGTTGTTAGTCTACAAGATTTAGGCTTTAGGTATACCAAGTGTTTGTTTGATTGAGATTTTTTCTTTTGCCCCAGCAAGGAGGGTGTATGATAGTTTTTGGTAATGATTCTTGGATGAACATAATTTCCACTTTTGAGTGTTTGATTATTGACTTGATTTTGAGATGCAAATTTTATAGTTATTGACTACCCCCTCAAGCGATGAGTCGATGGAGGAGATGTAAAATGATGATAGCGATGAAGCGCTTGAAAAAAGTGGGATGGTTAGCATGGTTGCCCTAGGAAAATGTGAAATTCTAAGACCATCTCGACTCAAGATGATTTCTTTTTATAATTAATTTTTCTCTTTTTTTGCAAACATAGGACCATACCAGATGGTTGTGCCATGCCATATGACCATCCTGAATGATCACACCCACAAAAAATTATAAAATTCATATTTTGGAAAAAATGGTTCATTTTGATCGTGCGAGATGAGATAAGAGTGAGATGATGAGGAGAGATATTTTTTTACAATTAAGTGTTGTTGGGGGATGATTCGATAGACACAATGGACCCAATGGGTGCATCAACGAGCGATGGAGCGAGTGCAAGAAAGGTAAGGATGAAAATCCTAAATTTTTCTTTATTAATGAAATGAACCAAATTAAAATTAAAAGGAAATGAATGGGTGGGATGGGTGAAATGGGTAGCTTTAGGAAAATGAAAAATGTGGGTGGGGTGATGGGTAGATAGTACTTTATTGCTTTTGCTTTTTCTCTTCTTTTCTTCTCTCTTATTTTTTTTTTTTTTTATTTTATGTGAAATGGAGGTCATCTCAGGTTGAGATGACTCATTTTTGTGATCGTCTCAACTCAAGATGACTCATTTGTTATTTGACCATATCAAATCGAGATGGTTTCATTTTGTGATCATCTCGACTCGAGATGGTTTTGATTTTTGCTTTTTTTAATTAATATTTTTGTTGTGGCAGCTTGTTAGAGCCCAATATCGATTCATGAACACTATTAAGATGGCTCATGATGCTTTGTCTAGGGATGATTGGGGGTGGTTGAAGGTCATCAGACTTCAGCACATGACTCGACTTGAGTCGGTTCATGCAGACCAAGCCTATCTGATGGCCTTGATAGATCGATGGGATAGTTAGATGAATACCTTTGACATGCCCATGTGAGAGATCACTATTACACTAGAGGATATCTACCAGATTCTATGAGTCCCTATAGAGGGAGAGCCAATAGTTACTACTATGACTGGTAAGAGAGAGGTCGTGCTCCAATGAGTCTACCAAGAGCACTAGTGATACATGGACTGTGATACTGACAATGATGGGGTAAGAGTTGGAACCAAATTTAAGACCAAACTACTAATAGCTAGATAGGCAATGTTGATGTCACTGATGTCTAACTTTATTCTATCAAACTCTTTAGGTACGAGGTTCCCATGGAACCTATTGGGCCTTGTGATGGACTTGGTGGAGGAGCCTAGGATCATGGCATGGGGCTCCACTCTGCTTGCACAACTATACAAGGAGTTGTATGAGATTCATAGCAAGGTGACTAGGCTTAGGGTGTAGCTTCCTCCTACAGATATGGGGATGGGAGCACTTTTAGGTGGATAGGCCTATTGGGTTACCATGGGAGGTGCACAAGGATATAGTAGACATAGAGGTCCCGTATGTGATGAGGTGGTGCCATGAGTGAGAGCAAGATACGAGCCATCTATTTTAGGGTATTATTCAACATTACACAAATGCATGGGAAGGATTAAAATTTACATAGGTTATATGGAGACCATCGCAGGGAGGGCCGATATGAGCTAAGGAGGTCAATCACCTGAGGTGAATACAATGAGGCAAATGGTTGACTTGATGGCATGGAATAGAGCATGAGTATTTTTAGTACTCATGAGTGACCCAACAATTTGGGGTGAGATAGGGTGTTCCTAAGGCTATAATTATATACAGACAGAGGGGTAGTGAGACCCAACTGGCATGGCCATGAGCTGAGCCTTTGAGTGATGATGGAGATGAGGCCCTGATAGACATTAATTCTAAGGATCCTAGGACCACACTAGATTATGTTGCTTGGTGGATAGATTGATATTTTTAGGAATGAGTAGCAGCGAGGGAGGAGGTAGAGGCTAGCATAGTTAAGTATCCACTACAGTGACTAGTGCGGTACCAAGTGGAGCAGGAGGTAGGGGGATCATAAGGATATATAGAGGGTACAAATTCACCTTTAAGGAGAAATGGTGGAGATGAGGGGGATGAGGAGGACCCACAAGAGTAGATCACCATCCTAAAAGAGTAGGTTCACATCCTAGAGGGTCAAAAATAGAGATAGACACAACACATACCACTGAGTAGAGCCATTGGATGATAGATAGGCAGTGATGGTAGGGCTAGGAGGAGTGGGACACATTGCAAGCTCAAGTTTATATACTTTATGAGGAGAGGCGGAGACTCATGGTAGAGTGAGATGCTCTGTGAACTCGGGTGGCAAGTTTGATAATTGAGTGGGATCAACCATTTGTAGATGGATAGGTCATAGCTAAAGGACCAGGATACAGGTAGAGGTTACACGATTATAGTCCAGGGTGACCACAGATCACACTCGATACCAACTAGATTAGAATTATGTTAAGTAGTTAGAGGATGAGATGGATAGACTAGATGGGTAACTATCCTTGTGATGGTCAACATCATCTTAGTCTTAATAGAGTTGACATAGTGAGGCCTCTAGAGATCCATCAATGAGACCACCTATTCCATGATTTTCACTATCAAGGATATCATAGATGTTAGGGGCCAATGAATCTAGGCAGACTCATAGAGATGAGGTTGAGGGTAGTGGGGAGAGAGATGGAGCAGGGCCATCCTGAGGAGGAAACCTTCTTATTATCTTATTTTGGATGTGAGGTCTAAGGACCCACTATATTATAGCCTATGAGTATTTTGTATTATTGATGTACTTATAATTTTGATATATATGAGATGATCTTTATTGATGCTTATTGATTTATGCATATGTATGTGTAATTATGGATGAATGAATGTAATGATAGATGAGTATAGATGTATGCCTAGACTTGTAGATATGATGATGCATGTATGTTAGATGAATAAATATTTTGATATGATAGAGCTATTATGTATGCATAGAACTAGGTATGTATGTGATGTACTAATGACATAACAATTTAAATAATGCAAAGTATGAATATATGTTTTAATACTGAAACATAATGAATGAATTTGAAATGTAAATAACAAACTAAGTGTAGGCACTAAAAAATGTATAAGAGTCACAAATCAAGATTTAAACAATTTCATCAAGGGCATACACTCGAATGGAAGCCAAGCGAGAAAAGATATGAAATGGAGAAGCATGCAAGTAGTGGATGATAAAAAATGAGAAGTCACAAGGGAACAACAAGGCTTTCAGGAGACTCAAACACCCTAGTTGACCAATCAAAATTTATATACTAACCATGCAAGAATCTGAAAGATAAAAATATTCTAGGAAGACCAAGATATTCAATATCCCTATGTGTGCATAGTGAAGTTCATTACCTCAATTTTGTACTTAGTTGGACTTAACTACTCTAAATGCAAGCCATCAAAAGCTAGCTCAACCACAAGCTGACATTGGTCTATACAAAAGAAGGTCGCTAATATGATAGACATGTCACCATGCATAAGGCTACTCCACTACCAATCAAGCATCTATAGCCTCGATGGAGATTACCCCATGGTTATCAAAAACTAAGAATTCTAGGGATTCAAGCTCTTTTCTTTTTCTTTGGGATTTTAGGAATTTTGCTTTTTGGGAATTTTGCTCATTTTGTAGAGGAGCAAAGGGATTTTTTTTTTTTCTCATTTTGTAGAGGAGCAAAGGGATTTTTCTTTTTGGGACTTGCTCATTTTGTAGAGGAGCAAGGGATTTTTTTGGGAGAGGGATGAGCTTGTCCTTTTGTCAATTCTTAGATTTTTAGACCATGCGCATGATAGGAAGAGCAAGGAAAATTATTTACTTAAGAGGTAAGACTTACTTTGTAGTGTCATATTTCCTTGTTCAAAATCATAATTAAGATTGTGAGAATGTGTTGGGATTTTAAGATAAACAAAGTACGACCAAAGCGAGATCCTATCACCAGACATCAAGATGGTTTGCAATAAAATCTGAAAGAAAAACTAGGAATGGTTGAATGATCGAAAGACCATATTAGACACCTTACAACAACTACTTAGGAGCGAGCAAGAGGTGAGTAGACAACATGGAAATGTGAATGTGTATGAATAATGAAATGGGGTGTATGCCCAAGATAAAAGATATTACATCAAGACAAGTGACCCTCGTACAAATGTGATGCTACATGAAATGTTGAATGAAAGATGAGATGAATGCAACTATGGTGAACAAAATACCTAATGCAATGTAACAAAACATGCGACTAGCCAAGTTCATGAATAAGCGAAGATGATCAAATGCAAAGTGTAATACATGGTGATATGCAATGCATTAATGATGTGTAATGAAAAATGTGGTGGATGGTGGTATGAAATTTTATGTTATGTTTTTATGTTTTTATTGTTTTATTTTTTTTTATGCATAAAATACCCATAGGTGGAGAATATTAAGTGGTTCAGGTTCCTCGACACCCTCAAGTGTAGCTAACCGATAAGTTCTTGATCCCAGCTTGTGTGTGATGATGAATGGGCCTAACCAATTTGTAATAAATTTATCATGCAAATGGCTAGGTATGTTAGAATTTTGTTGGTTCTCCTTTAACACTAGATCACCAACTTGAAATTCTCTAAGATGTACCTTTGTATCATAGGCTCGCTTAATACGATCTTGATAAATGTGAAGATGTTCAAGAGCATTAATGCATCATTCATCAAGAAGAGTGAGTTGATCAAGGTGAGCCTATCATGCGGTATCATCATCGATGAACTCTTGTAATGAGATGCGCAATGAGGGAATTTCAAGCTCCAAGGGCATGATGGCCTCAATGCCATATACTAATGAAAATGGAGTTACCCCTGTAGGTGTTCGAATGCTCATTCTATAAGCCCAAAGTGCTAGAGGTAATTGAAGATGCCAATCCTTATGATGATCATTAACTATTTTCTTAAGGATGGTGATAATCATCTTGTTTGATGCCTCAACCTACCCATTACTCTATGGATAGTAAGGAGTTGAAAAGTTATGTTGGATATGATACTTTGTACACAAAGCTCGAACATCCTTATTTTTAAATGGTGGCCCATTATCCAAGATGATCTTAGATGAAATACCAAAATGATATATGATGTTATGAAGTAGGAACTCTACAATGCATGATCCTATCATAGTGGTAAGGGGAATAGCCTCAACCCACTTTGTGAAGTATTCAGTTGCCATGATGATGAATGTGTGTCAACCTAAATATGGGGGTAAAATTTTACCAATTAAATCAAATCCCCATTGCGAGAAAGGCCACAATAAATGTATTGGTTGTAAAGCCTATGAAGGTACATGTGATAGATTAGCATGATGTTGACACTTGATGCACATTTTGACATAAGTACAATAATCTCATTCCATCGTAGGCCAATAATAGCCCATTCAAAGGATGTACTTCATGATAGCCATGCCACTGAAGTGGCCACCACAAGTACCATCATGAGCTTGAGAAATGACCCAAGTAGATTCTTGGGGTTCTAAGCAATGAAGAAGAAGACCATCATAGCTTCGATGGTATAGTATATCTCCTAGAAAGACATATCTAGTCACTTTTTGCTTAAATATGCATTTGGTGGCATGCGACAATCCAGAAGGGAGATTACCAAGTTTTAAGAAATCTCATATTTGAGAGAACCAGTCTTGATATGGTTCTGCTTGTACTAAGTGGATGCTTTGCTCTTCTATAGAAATATCTCATAAAAGTATGGATTGATTGAGAATTTTAGCATAGATGGTTGTGACATTATCGAAAGGGTTTTATAGAATTAGGGATCCTAAGGAAGCCATTGTATCTGCAAAAAGGTTGGAGAAATGAGAAATATCCTTGATGTCATACCATTAAAATTTTGTGAGTGATTTATCCACAAGGGTATTGTATTTCTATAAGACTAGGTACTTGCATTGATAAATATCTTTGAATTGGTTGATGATGAGCTTAGAATCATCAATAATGCTAAGTCACTTGATAACTATGGTGAAAGTTGTTTGGAGATCCAAAAGGAGGGCTTCATAATTTACATTATTATTGGTACATGAGAAATCAAGCTTAAATGAAAGGAGGATAGGATCCCCTTGTGGTATGAAGAACACAATTTTGGCACCACCCCCTTGTTCACACTTAGAACCATCAAAGAATAGTGTGAGATCAACTTTATGTTTTGGATCATCTAGCTCTTCCAAGTTAGATAATGCAAATACTACATCATCAAGTAATTCGATAGTAAGAGGCTTATCATCGGGAAGAGGTGCTTCTACTAATTGGTCGATGATGACCTGACCTTTGATAGATTTTTGTCCAATGAATTCAAGGTCAAACTCTATCAAAAGCATGATCCACTTTATGGTATGACTATTATGATATGTATGACTCATCATATACCACAAGGGTTCTCTTTGGAGATAACATAAGTTGTTTGATTGATCATGTAATGATAAAGTTTCTTAGTGGTAAAGACCACTGCTAAGTAGAGCTTCTCAATATAAGCATACTTGATTTCGTAAGAGACTAAGGTGTGACTAATGTAATAAATGGCCTACTCCTTATTAACCTCATTATTTTGGGCCAACATAGTCCCTAAGGCAAAGTCAATTGCAAAGATATACAATAGAAAAGGTGCACCAAGTCAAGGAGGAGATAATACTGGTGTAGAAACCAAGTATTGCTTTATATCCTCAAAGACCTTTTGACAATCTTGATCCCAATGGAAAGTTACCCCCTTTTGTAGAAGATGATTAAATGATCGACATTTATCCGATAGTTGCATGATGAAACATCGGATGGTCTATATCTTCCCTTGTAAGTTATAAAGTTGCTTAAGATTGGTGGGGGGAGGTATGTTTAAGATTGCTTCAACCTTGTTTGGGTCAACTTTGATGCCTCACTTAGAAATGATGAAGCCTAAAATTTTTCTAGATGTTACACCAAAAACACACTTCTTAGGATTCAATCGAACGTTATGCTCCAAGAGGTGATCAAAGACCTTACGTAGAACATCGATATGGTCACCATGCAATAAAGACTTTTCTAGTAGATCATCGACATAATATTCGATAATCTTATGCATGTAGTCATGAAAAATGTATGTCATTACCTACTGATAAGTAGCACCAACATTTTTGAGACCAAAAGGTATGACTTTGTAGCAAAAAGTCCCCCATGGTGTGGTAAAAGTAGTTTTGGGCTGATCATCAGGATTGAATTGAATTTGATTATAGCCCAAGAAACCATCCATGAGGGAAAGCATTTCATGACCTACAGTTGTGTCTATGAGTGTATCGATGCTAGGGAGTGGAAATTCATCTTTAGGGCTCGCTTTGTTAAGATCCCAAAAATCTATGCATATGCGAACCCCCCATTCAACTTCCTAATAGGTACCATGTTGGAAACCCATTCAGGATAGTCGATGGGTTGGATGAAGCCTACATCCAACAATTTTTGTAATTCATATTTTATCATTAGAGCTATCATTGGATGTAATTTTTAAAGTTTCTGCTTGATAGGCTTGATTGTTGGATTGAGCATCAAATTGTGGACCACTAAGTTTGGGTCCAGACCAAGCATGTCTTTGTATGACCAAGCAAAAACTTATCTATACTCTGTTAGAAGAGTGGTGAATGCAACACGTTCTATCTCTGAGAGACCTTTCCCCAATTTAAGAATTTGAGGATGTTCAGGATCAGTGTTGATGTCAATATCGATTGTCTCTTCTATTAACATGTGAGATCCCTCTTCCAATTGATGAGGAGTGGGGATCAGATGAATATCATCAACTAGATTAAAGGAGTTAGATGTGTCATTTGACTCTATCTTAGCTTGGAGAACTACTAAGGTTGGTTGTGATGAAAGATGATATGATTGTAGCATGTTCTCAAAGGGAAGGAACTCGAAGGGTGATGGTGGGAGAGCAACCTGATCAAAATCAATAGCCTCAAGATCGAGGGGTAAATATTATGAAGGGTTACCTAGATAGAAAAGTGGAGTGGTGAGATCAATGGAGATCATGTTGATGGATGGTGGATGAACTTCATTCTTAGGTGGAAGGAGATGGTTAATGCTATGGTGGAAAAAATGTGTAGGAGGTGGTTGAGGTGGAATTGGGATGATAGGGTGTGATCGAGGTGGAATGGGGATGATAGGATCCTCTAGTGGAAGAAGTTATCGCCAAATGGGGAGCTACCTAGGGAATAGGCAAAGATAAAACTCATCTACATTTGTGAGAGGGACAATGGGGGAGGAATCCTCCTTTAAGCTATCTGAAGTGATGGATAGCGCATCAAAATTATCTTTAGACTCCTCATAAGATGAATCAGAATTATCCATTGATAATGTAGCAATTTGAAGATGATCGCTAAGCAAATGAGTATGGCTAGGATCAACATACTCATTATCATCTATGTCCTCCTCAAGGCCTAGGTTAAGGCACTGAAGGGAATCTACTAGAAGTTCATCAGGCATACGTATGGAGTATCCTAATCTTGACTTATCTATTGATAATTGATAATGTGGTTCTAGAGGGGTTTGAGGACCTTGCTCATAGTGACCTAAGCCATTTTTATGCCAATGGTAGTGATAAAAGTATCATAGAGAAAAGGATAGGTTTGATAGATAATCAATATTTGCAAGAAATGACTCTTCCTCTTTTGGTATAAGAGGTGTATCCATAGAGGTATCAATACCTCCATAGATAAAATTTGTTTGATTCAGAAAGGACCCAAGGGGGATGATGGTACCTATGGGTAGTGATGCATTGTGAGGTCTACCAAAGTCTCTGATTGACTCAATTAGAGGGGTAAATGTAACATCTTGCACTAAATATTCCCCAAGGCTCAGATTAGTCATATGAATTATGACCTACGAAGGAGGGGTAGATGAAGATGGATTTGTGGATTGTGATGGGATATGTGTGGTGGAGGGTAGTTCCTTAGGAATGAGATGAATGTGGGTGGATGTTGTGGAGATGGTTGAGATTGAAGGTGTGAGAGGTGGAATGGATGAGTGAGATGTGGATGTAGTAGGTGGTGAGGGTTCATGTGATGGGGATGTCATTGGTGCCTTGGATGGGTTCCTCATGGGAGGATCTGATGGATCAGAAAGGATTCCCATGGAAGTTGATGATTGTAGTTATGATGATGGTTGTGATGATGAAGGAATGGAGGCTTTTGGTGGATGATTTGAGTGTTTTATGGGGTGATTAGGTTGAATATCCAAATGAGTGGATGGTAAGGTGGACTCATAAGGATGTGAAACCATATGGTAAAATTTAAATGGTTCTAAATCTATTGGGACATAATGGACTTGACCTTAATGCACATATTTGATGCTTTGGTGCAATATAGAAGGTACACACTTCATATCTCTGATCCAGGGTCGACCAAGCAACAAGTTGTATTGCATGGCACCTTCCAAGACATGATAGAGTGTGTGAATGATTTTTAGTCCAACCTGAATAGGAAGGACCACTATCCCAATAGTGGAACACAAGGCATCATTGAAGGCATGTAGGGTGAAGGTGGATGATGCAATGTGTGATGGTGGAAGATTGAGGTGTTTGAGGGTGGAAGTGGTGATGATATTGATGGAAGAGCCTGTATCAATCAAGACATATTTGTAAGTAATCCCATCCACACTAGCCATGATATGTAGTGGTGGATCAGGTATTTCAATAGGTATTGTCTTGATTTCATGATCATGAAATGTTATTATAGGTTCTTTGCAATTTTGAATGTGTCCCACAAAGTTGGTGAAAGCATTGGAATCTTGTGGTTGCAATTCAATAGATTTTAGAATCTCCATTAGAGCTTCACGATGTGGAGTCGATTGTTGTATTAGCTCATAAATGGAGAGTTTTATTGAGGCCATTTTGAGACTTTGAGTAAGTCTATTTCTCAGTGTAAGCATCGAGTGAGGTGGAGGAGGTGTGATTGGATTTGATCATGAAGGTGCTTGTGACATTGAAGGAATATTGGAAGGATCCACAATTTGTGTGGGTTGAGTTGGGTATCTTTGATTCCTTATCACAATGTTTATCATTCCCACAAAACCTTGGTTAGGTGGGGTGGTGTGCACCTGATTGACCTACTTAGGTTGTTCAGTTGTAATGGTAGGTGTTATGGTTGTTCCACATTGAGGTAATGGATCTTGGTAGATACCTATGTTCTGATTTGAAGAGGCAAGAGGGTTATCAATTTGAATTTCTTATCTTTCAATCATGTCCTACACTAAGTTCTTGAATGAGTAGCATGATTGAATATCATGACCCTTCTATCTATGATAGATGTAGTAGTGATCCTCCCTATAAGATTTTAATTTTGGTTGATTTGGATCTAGTGGGTGAATCTTAGGGAGGGAAATTGCTTGTGCCTCACACAATCGATGAAATATGTTCACCAAGGGTTTCGATAATGGTGTGTATTGGTGAGGTGGATGATGTGGTTGAGTTGGAGGTTGATTTTGTAATATTTTGATGAGTTGGTTGAGGGTGATATTGAGTAAATGGAGGTTGAGCCTAATAATTAGGTGATTGTGGTGGAGTTTGATTTGAGGGCCTAGGGGCACTCAAAATGACTTGATTCATAGGAGCTACCTTTGGTTGGGTTTGGTTTCCCTTGGCATTTTTGTTAGGCCATTATTTATTTTAGAGTTTGATGTCTCCTTATTGAATTTTGATGTCCTCAATGACCTTTTCTTGGGCTAGGGCTTCCTCAAAAGTTTGATATTGTTGAAGTTGTAGTAAGAGTGAGATTTATTTTGAGCAACTTCTAGTGAACATGCGAGTAAGCTCCATAATGGGTAAGGTGAAGGGCAATTTTGTGATGACTACTCTCCACCTATTACCATAATCCATGACTGGCTCATCTTCAAATTGGTGAAGGTTATATAAGTCAGTCAAGGTAGCCTTTTTCTTGATGCTAAAGGAGAAGTGTTCCAAAAATGTATTGGCCAATTGTTCAAAGGTGTAAATGCTATGATGTGGTAAATGATTGTACCACTCCAAAGCACCCCCAACAAGTGTTATGAGAAATATTCTAAACATTAGGGGGTCACTATCTTGAAGATGAAAAAAATATTTATAAAGCTACTTACATGCTCTTGTGCATCTTCATCACCTTTGAACTTGTCTAGTTTAGGCATCTCAAAATGAGGTGGATATGGAGGTGATGGAATAGATGGATGGATGGGTTGATTGTTGAGCTACCTTAATGTGGGTTTTTGGTAACCCATGCCCAAGGCTTGTTTTTCCAATGAATTGATTTGATCGATCAATAATTTATAGGCTTCTGGTGAGATTATGTTGGTTGCTCACCTTTGATATTGTCGAAGTGGAGGTGGTGGATTTTGGTGTTGATGTGGTGGTGGATGTGTGTTATCAATAAGAATTTCACCATAAGGTATGTCAGGATATGTATCGATTTGCTCTTGATATTCTGGTTGAAATTCCTCATAGGTTTCATATTCTTGTTGATAGGGGTATAGTTGATGTTGTTTAGGATGAAGTGGTTCTTGATAATGAATGGGTGGTGGTCTATGGTGTTGGGGATGAAGTGAAATTGGACATGTGTAGGGTGGAAGGTTTTGATTCAAGTATGGTGGAAGATTGTGATATTGTATTGGGTGCTCTTGGATGATGTTGGATTGGTTGCCTTTGATGCACAGGTGTGGGTAACCATTGGTGGATTATTCATTGTAATTGTTGTTGATGATCCAAATTTGGTTTGGTTGTCTGATGAAAGTGATTTATTAGATCAACTATGTGAGGGTGATTCACATATGTCTCAGTGATGTGAATGGGTGTGCATTGTGCCCTAACCCTAGAAGGGTCAACAATTTATTTCCTAAGACCATATAAAGCTACATTAACTTGATGTTGAGGGTGAATGATTTACTCTATGTAGGTAGGTAGCATTAAAGCACAATGAACTTGGGTAGATGTGGAAGGTTTTTCATGATTTTGATTGGTATATGCATCCAAAAAATCATATTCATGGCCCATCCAGGGGTGCTTAGTTATAGTAACTTGGGCATCCCTATCTTGGTGTGGAGTATACCTCTATTCTTCATCTAATGGTGTTGTAGGATGAGTCAAAATGTGAATACATGGTAATGGCTTCCTAGGTGCTTTAGTGTGGAGATACGTATCCTTATAGAGGGTACGTAGGGTGGCATGGTTTGGATAGTCGATATCATGATCAACATCAAGACCTATAGGTAGATTCTGAATGGTGATACCTAGTATGTTGGGGTCAGTGGGATGATAGGTGGTATGTGAATCATATTGGACATGTTGTCCCTCAAGTGGATCAAGATCTTGGTAAGAGGATGCATTAGGCCAATCCTCTTGTTGGTCCTATTGAAAATGATCCATGACTCTTGGTGATGGATTAGGAGTGTTTGCTCATGATTGAGCTTGACTCCATATCACAACCATAAGCTAGGAAAATGGAGTGCACTTTCTAATCTACACAAACAAAGCAAGCAAAGCAAACAAGCAATTTTATTTTATCATTAATGTTGTTGTTTGTTTGTGAAATATTTTCTTTTGTTTTTGTTTTTAATTTTATTTTATTTTTCTTTTGTGTTTTTGAAGTGCCTATTTGAAATTCTATTCCTAAAATGACTAAGGTGGATGGAATGAATGCTACAAAAAAGGTAGCTTGTGCACACCTCCTATTAGGAAATGTGACACAAATAGTCAATATAGCTTCCTAGGATGATAGATAGGTGATAGGTATCCTTATAGGAATAAAATACCCCCTCAAAGAAGGGGTCATACTGTCTAAATCCTACTACTTGCCTAGTCAAGATTTTGCTTCACCCTCAGGTGGGCTTGGATAAAAATGATAGTTGTATTCCACTAATTATTAAGCCTTATGGTTAAAGGGCATCTAAACCTGACCTACTTTAGGATGCACCCAAAAGTAGGGGGCTTTTCAATGATGAAATCTAAAAAACCACTTATGGGGGCTACTATGGCTTTTAGGGGGCCAATCCATGGTGGGAGATGAAGGCCCACATTGCATGATTGCTATCGATAGTTGGTGATGAAATCCAACTTATCGATGTTTAAGTGTTGTATGAGTGTGTGAGTTCCTTTTATTGCAAAAATGGAAACAAAGAGCACACAATGATTTTAATGATGCAAGATATGAAGCAAAAATGCATTATTTTCCCTAAATGATGATCTATATTTTAATAGGCAACAATGCAGGAAAACCAGCAAGAAATGTAGAGACCATCTCTTACTGAGATGGTCATAGATAGGAGACCATCTCGACCTGAGACAGTCATAGTTAGAGACCATCTCGACCTAAGATGATCATAGTCTGATAGATTTAAAAACTAAAATGCATGCAACTATGCTATATATATATATTTATAATTTTTTTCAAAAATGTGAAAGAAAATGACAAGGAAGTATAAAACCCTAACCTTGAAAGCCTTCGTTTGATGTAGACTTGTAGATCTGTGACTATTCTAACTCTAATCAGAGACCATCTTGGGCTGAGATGGTTTCAATATAGGGACCATCTTGGGTAGAGATGGTTAAGTTTGAGTACCTGCAATCACCAAAAATAAGTAAAAATTAGTCATTTTGTTGATGTAACAAAACAACAAATGATGAAAGGGGGACCCAAAGGTCCCACCATGATCACCATTTGAAGGATAAAAATTTGCACCAAACAAAATAGAAATGAAACACAATGATGAACCAATAAAATGAATCTTATATATATTTATATTGATCTTTCAAAGTGTTACAAAAGGATCCCCTTGAGAGGATTTCACCAATGATACAATAAATACAATAGGGATGTGATTCCTCTTTTATCAAAAAGAGTGTCTTTGGGTGCAATATGAATATTTTTGTGCTAGCACGTTGTTGGGGGAGCAAGTTTTTTGGGACCACCACATCAGATTGGATCAGATATGGAACCTTGCACTATCCTCAAATCATGTAACCTACGCACAAAGAAAATAACAATGAATCAGTAGCATATGCGAGGTCCACCAAGGTTGGACCCATATTCGATTTGGAAATACAAAACTAAATAGAAAATAGATAAATGCATGTAGTATTTGAGATCTAAACTAACACATGAATGATAAATGCACAGATCTAAGCTAAGATGCACAAAAAATGGGAAAACTAGTCACCTGACCGAGACTATCTCGGGTCAAGATAGTTTCTATCTGCGGACCATCTTGAGGTGAGATGATCACCATCATGGATTTGTGCCTTGGTGTAACCATTTTTTGAATGCATCTAGGGTGATGCATGATATTTTTGATGATAGGTTTTGCATGTGTGAATGCAGGTGAGTGAGTACAAGAGATCAAGGGATCAGTGTGAGTGATCCTACAAGGGGGAAGAGTATGGCTTCAAATCCTATATGATGATCCAGTAGCATCAATTTTCTTAGTGGGATAGCCTAGCAGATTATTTTAGCAGCACTTTATGGTATTCATATTTGAAATAAGGATCTAAAACAAAGGGTGGAGAGCACTATTTTATAGGCCTATTGGAAAGAAACAAATGTGGCAAGTGTCAATCAAGGGTAACCTAATTACCTACTAGAAAATAACTATAGGTGGTAGGTGAAATTGTTGTCTGTAGTTTGAATGGCGTAACAACCCTAAATTACCAGCCAAACCTGAGATGGAATTTTTTGTACATATCTAACTTATCAAATTTACAACCAAGAATATTTGGATCAACATTAAGCAGGGTAGCAAGTAAACGAGAGAATTACGACATGGTCACTGTCAACTCTTGTGATAGGAGTGGCCAAATCCTATCTAACCTTACATCCCATCATGATATGTATGATCTTGGTTTAATTTTTTCTATATCTTCTGTCATTAGGAAGTTTAGTCGCTTAACTAATGAATGTAGTTTCAATCTTACTTTCCAAATCTATTATTTGTAGTGGAATACCATGCATGTATTATTTAAATATTACATATATATTACTTTACTCACATCAAGACTTTCACTTGATTCAAAGTATAAATCATTACATCATATTAAAAGATCCACTCATTGGAAAATACAAAGGCATTGATTATTACAATCTCAAGATCAATCATAATCCATTCTCACCCATGGAACATTGCTTGTTAACAAGATCATGCATCATATAACATTCTAGTGATTTTCTTACAAGAATGTAAAATGCATCATATTTTTGGAAAGTAAATAATATTTATATTCCATATTATTCTATAGCAGTAATCAATCTAGTTAACATCATTTTAGAAAGCAGGTATAACATCCATGCATAACAACAATTGCAAACCACCAAATAAAAGTACATTGGATATATCCTTGTAACCCTCATGGGGAATAAACCCAGCCTCCAAAATATGTTTCTCCTTTCATTTCATAAACTTAAGATATCATGTATATAAATATGAAAAGGCATCCCCATGGATCCCCCCTTTTTAATCAACTATACATTTAAAGAAATCAAACCATTTCTTTCTCAAATCATGATGCAAATAAGAAAATTCCATATTTCCTTTCTCTAAGCCATAAATACCATACATAATAATTCTCACAAATTCTTATATCTACATGTTTATAAATGATCATCATATGCATATTAAGGAGAAATTTCAATAATTAGTATAGAGGGAACCCCATAATTCCTACGAGAATGAATCCCACATTCATTCTCCTAGGATTGTTACGCATTCAATCCTTAACTTGCTAAGTAACCATACTAAGCATATGAAGAGGAAATATTATAACTTCCTCAAGAATGGATCTTAAATCCAGTCTTATCATAACCACATTAAGATCCTTAATCCAATTAAGATGTTGGTTGGTTTTTTATGCACACCCTGTGAAGAGTAAACAAGAAAAACCAGTAACACATAAATGGGAATAAATCCCTCTCACTTTAGGATCTTGTTGGTTATCCAAGGTGTGAGTTATAGGGTTAGGTTGAACATCCTCACTCTTTTCCACTTCTAGAATAGTTTCAAGTGGACTGCCTACGTACTTGCAAGGGTGTTCAACTTTTGCCTACTATTGTTTTGGTTATCAATTAGATTTACATTTTGTAAATTGATCTAGCTCTTTTAATATCAACATATTAAATGAACAAAAGAATTTTAAAGAACATAAAAAATGAAACCTTTCAAAAATAAAACAAAGAGAGTAGGGTAGATTGAAAAATAGAGGATTTCTAGTCCAATTCCAAATTATAACTACTAAAATTGATTAAATTACTCAGCTTCACAATAGGACAACATCAAATGAATAAAGTATCTAGCTTTTTAAGACCACTTTTAATCTTGAGCATGGGACATAACAACATAGAGATAAAAGGAAATTACAAAAAAAATAGAGGTTAATGACAATTGGTGTTTCTCACTAGTATTCTAGCTCATGTAGAGAGAATAAAGCAATCAGATTACCATCCTGAACCCTAAGCTTATAACTCCCTCAAGCTAAAAAATAGAATGAAGCTAAAAAACCTAACATAAGATTAACAATTACATATTTATAATTAAATTAAATAAATCCTTAAGTGAAAGGAAAATAGAAGAAGGTGTACTTATCATAGTCTGGAAAAGATTAGGCTCCTCGCCATGCTTTTTCAGAAAATGATGTCACACCAGCCATAGGTATAGAACAAAGTATTCAAACAAAATTAGTTAAAAATTGCTAGAAGTCTTTATTTCTAAGTTTTTGCCTCCAATTATATTTTATGGGAGTATTTATAGACTCGGGACATGCCCTAACTTTTCATAAAATATCTAGCTCCTTGGGAATTAAAAACAATTTAAAAAAACCACCACCAAAGCTTTACAATATAAGGCATTTTTTAAATAGAGTTTTGATCAACCCTAATCACTCCAAAAATCTATTTGGGTATCTTGCCATAAATTGCAAAGATATAATCTGATTTTATCTTCATCAAACGGATATTGCGTGCAAGTGTATCTTCACCTTCTGGAAAGTTGTAAGTGCATCACATTAATTCTTTATCTATAAAATCTGGATGGATTAGGAAGATCATATAAAATATGGGTATATATTCTTGCACTGCAGATCAAAGAGATTTGCAATGAGGTCATACAAAATGGCTTCCCTACAGAATGGACAATTAGCTTGACCATTCCTTTGTTTAAAAGTGGAGATGTAAATAATCCCTCAAACTATCAAACTGTCATGATCAACCCTCTCTTTGCAAAGTTATTTTAGAGTATGATAGGGCGTATTATCAGCATATGGATAGAAGAAAAGGGAAAGAGAGCAAAGGGACAAGTGGGTTTTTGGCCCAAGCACTCAACTATTGATCATTGTATCACACTTAGACACATAATGGAAAAAATATGGGATAAAAAAGAGAAGGATTTTTGTTGTTTTGTAGACTTCAAAAAGGCATTTGACATAGTGCCAAGGAAAAAATCATGGAGTAAAATGGAAGAGCTAGAGGTTCCAATTCACTACAGGGAAACAATTCACATGTTATATGAGCATGTAAAGGCTAGAATCAGAATGCATGAAGGGTTATTTGAATGTTTTAGGAGTGATATAGATGTCAAAAAAGGTTGCCCTCTATCTTTGATATTATTCGGATTGTACATTGACAAGTTAGAAGAATGGATAAATAAATTTGGGGGAGAGGGTGTGCACTTAGACAAATATGTGGTAAAAATCCTCATGTATGCATATGATGTAATTCTTGTGGTTGAAACAACTAAAGATCTAAAAGGTCACCTTCGGACTCTAAAAATATTTTGTAAGGAAGTTGGGATGCAGGTGAACACGAGAAAAATAAAAATAATCATTTTTTAGCAAAAAAGAAGAAGCAACTTCTCGAATTTCAATTTGTAGAACCTCTTGAGGTAGTGGTAGAATACAAATACCTAGGCATAGACTTTCATGATAAACTCAATTGGAATACATGTAGGATGAAAACAAATCTAAATGATTGGAGAGCACTATATGCACTTCAAAATTGGTGTAGGAATGTCGAGTTGTGGGACTGGAAGACCACCAAGGTCTTATTTGGTCTACTTGTCACACCGATTGTGTTGTATGGTTGCGAGGTGTGGGCCAGTGGCATGACAAATACAAAATGGAGGCAAATAGAAAGGATTCAAAAACTTCTAATTACAAATTTTCTTAGAATTAAGACCACAGTCCCTTATGAAATTATTCTAGCTAAAACTAGAATGTTCTCTTTAGAGGTAATTGCTATGACCAAGTTGTTATGTTACTTGAAAAAATAGAAAATATGAAAAAAAATAGATGGCTTAGGGAAGTTAAGAATGAAGAGCTACATAGGCAGAAGAAAACATGGATGAAACAAAATTAGAAATGGATGAAACGTTGGGAAATCAACATAAATGAATGTCCAAATTTTAATAAAGACAAAAAACTATGTGAACGAAAAGTTTAGAAGTGGAATGTGGAAAAATACAAGCAAGAAAAGATAATACTAAATTGCAAGTTTAACCCAACATATGACCACAAGGAAAGAGCATATATATGTGTTGAAATTAAGTGGAGGGAAAAAATCCTCATTGCTCAGATAAGGACTAGCTCTCATAGGCTTAGATGTGAAACAAGGAGATGGACAATGCCCAAGGAACAATGGAAAGAAAGGATATGTACTCTATGCAGCATAGGGACAATAGAGATAGAGGAACATTTCATCTATGAATGCCTAAGTTTTTTGGACATCCGTTACAAATACAAAAAAATGCTTGGAAAAGAGTCTATGACAAAGTTATTTGAAGACAGTAAAATAAAAAAAGTTGGAGAGTTGCTAACCCAAATCAGTAGGAGAAGGAACAACCTTCTCAAGGATATTAATGGTCATATGATTTGAATAACTGTGTTTCCATATTTGGAGGTCTCATAGGCCATGTTTTGGGTCTTGTGAACATAATTAAAAATTTTCTTTTCATTTCATTTCAATCCTTTTTGCTTGGTTTGCATTGAAATTCTCTGCCCACCATCGCTTTCGCCATTAATTTTGCCATTAAATGCATTCACTAGCAAACTCCTGCAAAAATTTAAAAGGGGTAAATGTTAGAACATTAGCTTTAAAATTAAATTAAATTAATTTAATTCTTAAGGTTCAAGCTTTAAATTTATTACTTTTCCAAATTTTACGCAAAATATTTTCTAGGGTTGAGATTTTAATTATTTTTTTATTATTATTTTAATCCCCAAGGTATGACATTTTTATATCATTTATTTTTCTATCTCCCTAAGAAATTCGTGAAATCCCGACCATTTTTCATTTTCTTCTATATATCATTTATTTTTCTCTCCCTTAGAAAGTCACGATATCGCCGCTATTTTTCATTTTTCTATCTTCCAATCTTAGAATGTCACGAAATCATGACCATTTATCATTTTTCTTCTTTCTTCCTTGGAATGTCCCGAAATCATGATCATTTTTCAGTTTTCTTCTTTATATCATTTATTTTTCTCTCCTTGAGAAAGTCACAATATCACGGCTATTTTCATTTTCTATCTTCTAGCCTTAGAATGTCACGACCATTTTTCATTTTTCTCTCTTCATATCATTTATTTTTCTCTCCTAGATATCACGGCTATTTTTCATTTTTCTACTTTTCTTTTCTTTGTACTATATCTTCTATATAAAAATGAACATATTGCACCTATTTTATTTTAAGTCTTATCTACTTAATCTAAATCTTGGGTTGTCTTAAAAAAATTAAAAATAAGGCTAATATGCAATCAATTCCAATGAGTACAATTAGTCAAATGTAATATCTCAGGTGATGTAAAAGGAATGACATAGGTGAGATTTCCTACTTCTTTGTTGTTGGTAGTCTAGCATTTTACATATTTAATCTCACTTGCCAAATAAAATATAAAGAGAATATATTGACTAGGAAATATCTATAAATTCATGATTCATTGCCACTCAATCATTATATATAGGGAGCATTCCATCCATTCTCATAGTTAAAGTCAGTTAAAATATCTCTCCCTCCACATACCATAGCTTTAGAAATAAAAAATAAAGCACAATAATCAATCTAGATTAATCAAAATAGATGGATTACAAACCCTTAATTGATCAAGTGAGTAAGCCTTGGGCCACCCTAATTAGGTCTAATACCAATGGGAATTCAAACCAATATCTTTTCTAATGTGAAATACAAACACCGTTGTTTATGACCAAGGCATTTTAAAATAAATAGCATCCCCTCTCACTTTTATCAATTCTTAATTGACTTTGATATAATATAGTGTAGACACCTAAAACGCATCATGTCGAGGGTGACTACTCATATGGACATGCTACAAGACCATATGGAGGATCTTGGACAGACTCCAAGATAGAGAAGTGGTTCTAACCACTCAATTTAGGGATCCTTGGCCTAATCAGTCCGAACCACAGCCCGGACCTATGGTCTATAGCTGAACCATGGCTGAAACTTGTGGTTTGCGGTCTAGACTAGCAATTGTGACCTACGGTCTTAACTAAAGTTTAGTTAGGCCTTCCATCCGAGCCAAATCGGTTGGAACGACCAAAAGATCTAGAAGGAGGTGGTTGAAGGACGAAAGATTCTAGAGGCTTCCATTCCAACTGTCCTAACCACCCCTTCTTGGTCTTGGCTTCTCCATGAAGCCACCCCTAGCCCTAGGGGCATGTTATAAATACCCCCTCCAAAATGGGGAGAGAGAGAGAGAGCAAGCATTGGAGATTTGATCAGCGAAGCCCTAGCGAATTGTACACTCAAACTGAGTATACTAAGAGATAGAGCTATTGCACTTAATCCCCGACCCTTTTGCCACTATTCATGATGAATTGCATTATGGATGCCCTAGGTGCTTAGGAGGATCAAGAAATGCAAATTCAAGAAAATGAAGGCCCTTCACATCGAATTGATCGCCAAATCAGTCTGAGGACACCGAAGGCGACCCTTGAACATCAATTTGGACAAGGAGATTGAGCCCACTACCCCTGATTTTGAGGGTAAACTCATCAGAGGTCAAACTATGGTTGTCAGCCGCGGTTCATAGTGTAGACCGCTCACTAGAGCTGCGGTTTGCAACAGGTGACATATCACCTTACTCTTTTATTTTCTGTCTATAAAGTTAGGTTAGATTAGCTATTTTGTTGATTTAATAGCATTTTAGAAGACTTATGATCGTAGAACTAGGCTAGATTCACATTTTATGCTTATGTTTCAATTAGGACTAAAATGCTTTCTTTATGCATGTTTATGCTTCATTTTCTATATTTGATCCATGCATAGTGTAGATGCTATTTTACTTTATGCTATTACATGAATCTTGATTCACTTTGCATAGTTTAGCAGCTTTCTTTATGCTTTCTTGATTATGCATGTTAATGGTGTCATTATGCATTTTACCTAAAAGGGCCTCATCACGAGAGGCTACCTATATTTTTGACATTCTTGTTGTTTCTTGACCATAGGGAACAATTCCAAAGGAGAGATAAAGCATCCAATTCCTTCCTCAACACGAAGAAGAGGGTCATCGACACCCTAGAGCAGTTCATGTCACCGTGAGGGGCATTTTGATCACACCTACCCTTGATAGGGATTAAACACTATTGTAATTGATGTATCAAATGGGTATCCCTAAGAGGGATGAATCTGTAATGTGACTCCATTGAAATTAATAAAGGATTCCTTGTATTCACGTTATTTCTTGTTATCAAATTATGCATTCCTATTTGTGTATTCTTCTTCAATTACGATAGTTAGATCGGGTGTGAGCTTCTTTGGTGGTTATAGATGGCGATCACGGTGGAACCCCACATTTATAGGACCTGACTGTGTTTTACTTGTTTTTGCACTTGTAGGTACAGACCACAGCTATCAGCTACAAGCCAACAATTGAACCGCAGGTTCAACACGCGGTTTACAGTGCAAACCGCAGACCAGACCTACGATTTATATTTGACAGAGTAGACAACAGAAAATAGAGTGTAGATCGGATGAGGACCTGAGGTAGGCCCCATTTTCACCCTCTGTTTTTTTTGTTTCTATTTGTGTTTTCCAGAGAACAAAAATTGAAACGTAAATTTACTAAGGCTAAAATGAACTAAAAATGGATTAGGTCCTTAGATTTCTTTTTCTAAATTCTTGATAGGCACTGCTAGGAACAACGGATCTCTGATTGCAGTCCGCCCTAGAATACAACATGCTATATTAGAACTTGTGTGTAGGTTTGCATGTTTGAGGCCCAAGTAGTGGCCATTTGCATACTAGTTTGCATTGTCGAAAAATCATGTAGAGTATAGCATGCATATTTGAATATAAAATGTTTCTTTTACATTACATGTAGGAAACAATCATTGTGCTATATTATGCATTTTTATTTTATGTAAATTAAAATAAACCACACACACCATGTTTCATTTAAACATCAATTGCGTTGGGTTCTCACATCCAACCCATTTGATTGAGACCAACAGTGGATGTCATTACCACTTGGTTGGCTCATTTGAAATTGTATTATCGGGACTCGCTCGTGGCCAAGGCCGACCCAAGAACTGTCCTATCTGTGCAAAATAGCACGCACTCATCTTCAAAAGAGTGTATCACTATGCACGGTGTGTTGGGTGAGGATTGGTAGTACCTATGCTACCTCGTTGAGTATGGACTTCACTCCCATATTTGGCTTGTGTGAGTATATAGGTGAAAACCTTTGAAAAAATTGAGTATAACATCAACTTTTGAAAAAAATGATAAGAGTTCAGAGTATATTCACAATAAATCAAATGCACTAAACCAGTTTTAGGACACACATTTAATCCTTAAAAGAGATAATCATATTGTCTACTTTGTGTGTTTCATTATTGTTAGGGAAATCAACATAAGATCCTTGATCTGGGGACCAAACCCTAACCCTAATAATAATAATTTTTTTAAGTAAAAATCTACTTTTTTATTCTACATCCAACGGTTCGAGAATCATGTAAATCGGAGCTATAACAAAAATTTTATTTTGGTTTTATGATTACTCTATTTTTGAGGCCGAAAACTGAGAAAAACTGCACTAAAATGGTCATAAAATGGTCTAGACAACTCCAAAACTTGCCAAATTTGTTTTGTTGTCTTAGTTTTACCATTGTGCACCTCTCAAAGAAATTTTGGGTCCTAAATCTTCATGGTTCAAAATTTCCAAGAAATTCCTAAAAGTGGTCATTTCACCACGAGCCCCGGTTGGCCAAATATTCCAAAAATACTAAATTTTGACCCAAAAATCATATTTTTGAGTTATAGCTCATTGTGATCAGCTCGTCGCACTAATAATTTTGATATATAACACTCACAACCTTTTTTAGAAGTCAAAATTCATAAGGTCATGGTCAATGCACGGGGTCATCCCCGATCTAAGACTGAGGTTGCACCCAATGCACCATAGGGTTTGGATCACCCTAGAGGCAACACATCTGCCCAAAACATACTTGAATACACTTCAAGTAGTCTTAGAGGAGACAACACCACTCACAACGGATCTCATCAAGGAACCCCGCTCAAGAGAACTAACAACAGATCTTCTCGTGACCTAAACGAGAACACCTCTAAACCTCCCACATCTCATTACACTGAGAGTTCAAATCAGTCCAATGAAGGGCGAGATAGAGGTAAGACAACCATTCACATGCCTATTATAATGCCAAATCCTTCCGATCATGGAGGATGTCATTTGTCTTATCGTAGTGTTGGTGAGGAAGGTACTCCTCTTGCACAACCTTGGAAGTCTCATCACTTTGACTTCTTAGACCAAGGTGTTGGAAGATCTCAACATAGGAAATTGGAGCATAGAAGCATACATCATGATCATTCCTCTCATGGATCTACCAGATCCGCTGAGGAGTACATCATGGATGAAGGAACTATCGCGCAGTTGCATCCTATCCGCACCCATAGTGAGTGTTCCTAGCGAACATGCGGTACCCCTGCAACATCCTTGCATGAGAATTGCACCCCTAGGGAAGAGCATAATATCAATGTAATCTTGACTCATCAAGGAAAAATATTTTCCAACCTTGTTGCGCAATTCGAAGCAAACAAGAACCCTCACAAGGAGTTGTAGAGTCCTAGACCTAGCACAACAAATCGATCAAATCGATCACATAGGTCAGATGCAATCCAGAGAGAACAAATGCTTCAAGACCAATTGAAGGATTTGCACATTGAGCGTGAGTGTTTAGAAAATCTAGAATGAGAAAGTGCAAAACAATCATGGTTGCACCTACAATGGTTATATGAACATCGCTTAGAAGAGCAACACCTCCTTGATTTAAAGGAGCAAGAAGAGCGATCAAACAGATTGGCTTGATATAAATTACCTCCTCATAGAGAGTACAAGCAGCAACACAATGAGAGACATGCTACTTCACACCTTGAGCTGCATAATAGGAGAGTAGATGATTATGTTCACCATACTTCTCGACATGCTTCTCAGCCATGAGAGTGTTTAGTGCCAAACAGGCATGAGCACAAGCAATATGAAAGATCAGAGTTGGATGACCAGGATCAATGATATCCTGAACTATCTTCTGTAGACGTGGTTGATGAATACAATCGACCACCTCGCACTCAAAGGAACTTACCTCCGCTTGCACCCCGAAGATCCCTTCGGGAGGAAGAGATCATCTCTTCTCAAGCCTACAAGGTGCTTGCTAAGAAAATCAAATCTCTCGAGAAACAAGATGTGGCTAGTCAAAAGCCCACTCTAAGAAAGATACACAATCAACCATTGTGTCCATCAGTGCCAAGTCCTGCTTACCCTAAACATTTTGAAATGCCTAAGTGGGATAAGTTTAAAGGTGATGAAGATGCACAAGAGCATATAACGGCCTTCATTAGTGCATGCTTCCAGATACAACATGATGATGCCTTGATGTTAAGAACTTTTGTTATGACCCTCTCGAGTGTAGCTTCTGAATGGTTTAATCAATTACCTAGGAACAACATCACCAACTTCGAATAGTTGGTGGATGCTTTCCTTGAGCGCTTCTCATTTGGAACCAAAAATAAAGCTAATCTATCTTACTTGGCCAATCTATGTCAAAATTATGATGAGCCAATCATGGATTATGGGAATAGGTGGCAAAAATTAATGGTAGAATTACCATTCTCTATTCCCACTGCTGAACTTAATCGAATGTTCACAAAAAGTTGTGCCAAGCACATATCATTGTTGCTCCAGTTGCAACAATATACAACATTCGAAGAGGCTTTAGCACAAGCCAAGGTCATTGAAGATATCAAGCTGTAAGAAGGAGACCTAGAGCTTCGTAGCAAGAAATAATGGAACAATAAGAGCACGTGATATCAACCACAATAGGCCGAGCTTGCACGTGTCAACCAGATCATGTTAAACATTCCAAAAGAAGCACAGAGCCAACAACAAGAGAACCATCAGGCTCAACCATCTCCCATGCATCACAATCAGCATGATAGGAATCCAGGCAAGGATAAACAAAAATGTCCACCTCGCAACTATACGCCATTGCCTAAATCTTTGGCATCAATTTTCAATCGCCTTTGTGAGGCTAAGGCCCTAATATTGCCTAAAGTATGCACCCTAGATCCTAATCACCGCAAACCTAGAGGGTATATAGAATATCTCTATTGTGTTTATCATCGGCAAAATGGCCATGATATCCAGGATTGTGTTGCATTCAAGAATATAGTGCAGAATATGTTGGATAAGAACAAATTACAAATAGATAGCCCCTCTGCTATCGATAATCAAGACATCGACATATCCAAAAACCCTCAATACAACCATGAGGATGACAACAATCAAGTTGAGCACGTTAATGAGATGCACATGGCCCCACCTAATGAGGGTTTTATCGGTATGATCAATATTGTAGCACAAAGTAAGAAATGCCTTGATCAGCCCAACATACCAAAAATTTCAACAAAAGTTGATAACCTATCATGGTCCATATCAACAATGAATCCAATTCACTTACAAAAGGACCCTGTGATTACCTTTCATAGGCAAGAGATTAAGCTAATCCCTAAGGATGAACCCGATCCTCCACTACACATCATAGCAAGCATCAATCAAATTCCATACAAGAGAGTCTTGATTGATACTGGGTCATCTATCAACATCATCACAACTGCAGCTTTGAAGTATTTAAATCTACCATCTTCACACATTAAGGACTCAACATTCACTTTGAGAGCCTTCAATGATGCCACATCCCCAACAATCGGCACAACAATCTTACCTATACAGGTTGGGATAAAGATGATACCTATGTTGTGCCATATCTTGGGGGGTGAGAGGCAGTATAACATATTGCTAGGGAGACCATGGATGAGAGATATGGAATGTGTGCCTTCCATAGTGCACCAAAATCTAAAATTCATACACCAAGGACAAGTGTATGTGGTCCCCCATGATCCTGAGCCGTTCAAATATTGTAAGAAAGTCGATGAGCCACAAGAAACTCTAGTGGCATGCGAGCCTCAAGATATTCATTCGAATAAAATCATCAAACATTCGACTAGGGCTTGCATCAAGAAATCGCTACCCTCTCCCATCACCAAAAATCATGGTATCATATTACCTGATGAGGAGAAGAAAACATCAATTTAACATGACCGATATAGAATCATCTCGACTAGTTGATGATTTACTTACAACTGGTCTGAAAGCTAAAGCACCTTCTCAAGAGTTTGTGGGAATGGTTGACATTAAGCCAGAGGATCAAGGGATTCTAAAGTAGATAGAACAAGAGAGGGGGCAATCAGATGTTGCTTCCACATTGAAAGGGCCAGAACCTTTGAAATTAGTCACTCCTGACTCATTGCTCATGGTGCCTCTTCAAGAGAAAGAACGGGTGCCTTCCCCACATCAAACTATGGGTACTCAGGCTTACACAGTTCAACAGTACAAAATGAAACAAAAATATGAACTAAGTCATGAACTTGAGCATGTGGATGACACTAACAAAGTGAATCATCAAGAAGTAGCCACATCAGCTCAAAGGAAGGAAATTGGTGATGTGCACTTATCTGGTGGATCTTTAGCATCCACTTTTTCATTTCCTTCAATAGACAAGGGTATTTCGAACCAATCATTGGAAATATGCATGAATTCTTTGTCAGTATTGCAATCCGTTCTAAGTCGTATAGATAGAATGGAGCATCGAATGGATGAGCAAGATAAGATGTTGCACAGTATCGTGAACCGGCTTGAAAACCTAGAATTACAAAAGCAACCCACATCTAAGGTTGAACCACTTTCTATGCAACCATAGGAAAAGCTTTAGCAAAAGCAAGAGCCAATTCGGCTAACTCAACCATTGGGTCCTCATGGCAAACCAATGCGGATTAGGTACCCAAGACAGTCGCAACGCATTTGGACTCTTTTAAACGAGTCTATGTCTGACATTCTTCAAAAGCTACAAGAATCTAAGGTCATCACCTTACCTGACATCAAACCTATAGATCCAAATCGAGTCAAACCTAAGGGTTATAGAGAGGATCATTATTGTCTCTATCATCGAATGGAGGGTCACAACATTCATGATTGCTATGGATTCAAGCATAAGGTATAGAACCTCATAGATAGTGGGATTTATCACGTAGATGGTTCACTTACAGTGCCCCAACCTACTAAAATAGAGTTTTCCTCATCCCAATCATCACCTCAAAGGCACCCATCGCCTCATAGGCCTAACAAGACTCTTCCACGAGTATTTGCATTTCATATGACTACTATAACTTTATTCCAAAAGTTGTACGAGGCAAATGCATTGGTATTGCCTAAGATCAAACAAAGAAAGTCCAAATATGGGTCCATGGATGAAAGTCTCTTTTGCATTTATCATCGTATGCAGGGGCATGACATTTGCGATTGCTATCCATTTAATAAGATAATGCAAAACCTGGTAGAACGAGATGTTATCCGTGAGGATGGTTCTCTCGTTCACCCGCACCTAGACACATGCAATCCACTGAGGTCCATGCCTCAATTGGGAGAGTTGATTTTTGTCACTCTTCCTAAGCAAGCTGATTACATTTCAGTAGATAACATGCATGCTGGGGGTCTTCAAGGTAGCATACCTTCCCCACCATCCACGCCAAATTCAATGAGGCAAAGTGAGGATCTTAGAGGTATCACACCTCCCTCACTTTCATCGAGTGGCACACACACTGGGGGTATCTAGGGTAGCGTACCCTCCCCAAAAGGCTCCAAGGGTTCCTAAAAACCACTTGGTCAAGTCAGTCAAAAGGCTTCGAGGGTTTACCTAAAACCGCTCGGTCATCCCCAAAAGGCTCCAAGGGTTCCTGAAAACCGCTTGGTCAAGTCAGTCAAAAGGCTCCGAGGGTTTACCTAAAATCGCTCGGTCATCCCCAAAAGGCTCCAAGGGTTCCTAAAAACCGCTTGGTCAAGTTAGTCAAAAGGCTCCGAGGGTTTACATAAAACCGCTCGATCATCCCCAAAAGGCTCCAAGGGTTCCTGAAACCGCTTGGTCGTGTCAGTCAAAGGCTCCAAGGATTCTCAAAATTACTTGGTCATCCCAAAATGTCCCAAAGGTACACATAATCCCTTTGGTCAATCCTAAAAGCTCCAAGGATTACTAAAAATCGCTTGGTCAATCTAAAGGCTCCAGAGGCATGTACTCGTCGTTTGGTCAATTATGAGGCTCAAAACCCGTATAAAAATTATAAAATAAATAAAATCCAAAAAAAATTGGTAAAGCTTAAAATCCAAAAACATTTGCTTTTGCAGTTTGCATTTTCATACATGCATTCACCTCATCATATTGCATTTAGGCATTTGTCATCCGTTGCATTCCACAGTAGAGTGTAATGTGTCTATCAAAATCTTACAAATGGTCGCACGTTTGTGTTTCAATCATGCACCCTTGCATTTATCATAATTCATTGCATTCATACACGATACTTGTTGTGGAGAAATATGTATGTATATTAAGTTTTCTAGTCACTCAAACATACCTAGTGGGTTCTTCAGATATTGTAGAAAGCTTGATTTACTTTTATAGATGAGGTCATTAGTTGGGATAGTGCTTCAACATATCAGGATCCCATCACTAAGCAAAACAATATAAAATCCTTCTAAGACAAGAGATGATGAAAGCTGTGAAAGTAGTCTTAGGTATCTAGAGAGATGGGTTTCACGACTTGCTTATCTTGCAAATAGTCGGTTTAGAAAGGTGAACTTTGGCAAAAGGACAAGAATTTCCCCTATAAATCCCAAAGTTACAAAGTTTAAATCCCAAGTTACAAAGTGCAAATTTCAAAATACAAAGTTCAAATCAAATGTAAAGTGACATAGTGAATCAAAAGCACTATAAAAATCCCTTGCTCAAAGAAAATGGTAACACGTGGACTAATAGTGATTTTTATCACTACATATGAGCAAGTAAGAAGGGTGAGAACTTGAATCCCTAGATTGTCCACCTTTTGAAAGCCATAGAGTGATCCCCGATCATAGCAATGGGTTGGAAGAGTCCCACCTACAATCGAAGGGGTAGTTCTATTGGGTGATCCCCAAATGTAGCAATGGGTTGAAAGAGTCCCGCTTGCATTTGGAGGGGTAGCCCTGATCAATTTGCAATATGAGCTAGCTCTAGGTACCTAGGATTGTCTAGTTGTATAAGTCTAATCAAAGCTGAAACAAGGATGGTACGATCGTATGAGGAACCCTATCTCACATATGGGTTGAAAGAGTCCCGATTGACATACGGGGTATGCTTATGGTCTATCTAAAAATACTCACATGCACACACAGGGATAATGAATAGTTGGGTCTGTCATGACAAAAGCCTTGTCCAATAAAAGCCTTGTACAATTAGTATGTGATTTTTGGAGAAGTCTACTAGGGTGTTTGAGTCTCATGGAAAACCTCAAAAAGTTCTCTAATAGCAACAAAACACCAAATATCATTAGACATCAAAAATGTGAGTCATTCATTTATCAGAATGCATTTTACAAAGCACAATCAAACATATAGGATAGATACCGCATGAATATCAGAAATGATGTTTAGACGGCCACTGACTATATAGTGCAGCAAAGAAGAAATATACAGAATGACATATTCATTCATTAGCATTATACCAATCCATTTCACTGCATTTCATATATGGGTGATTAATTGATTAAGTTCTTGTAATGAGAATTATCAATTATTTTGCATGATTGTCATACATTCTGTGGTGTCGCATTTTAAAATTGATATACATAGTTTACATTCATTATTTATGTTTTAAGTGATTAAAGCATACGGGTTCATTCCCATTAGATTACCATCATGTAAATAGTGCATTACATACATTACATTAGCATATCATGATAGTGTCATAAAATTAAATGCATGCCATTAAGCAAAATCAAATATGCATTTAAGTAAACATCGCATCCATATGCATCCATAATATAGCACATCTAAACATCTAGATCACTGCATATCATCATCATAAATAAAATAGCTATCTAGTGTATGTCATCCATATATCACATCATATAAGCAGTGCATCCACGTGCATCTCAAAAATGTAAAAATAACAAAAAAATCAAATAACTCAAAATCCAAATGTGCCTTGTACCTAGTTCTTTACCCTATACACTTGGCGGTTGCAACGACTTGCGATCCATGCAATCCGACAAGATGAGTAAAATACCATAAGGACATTTGGGGCAAATTCATCATCGTGAAGTTGCTATGCTTCATTTCAATCCCTAAGAAGGCCTAGACAACCAGACTTCTCCATGGGAATGATATATTTATTGCAATTCTTCTATGATCATTTCAGCAGATCATCGATAATATGATTCAACACATGCTTAATTGGAATTACTTTCATTTTGATTCCCTAAGAAAGCCTTCATGGCTGGACCATTCCATGGGATAGAAATAGGCAATTACTATCAATAGTTGCAATCATAGCTGATTAGGCCTTACCAAGTATTAAATGCTAAATTCTAAGTTTATTCAGATCATTCATAGTGGTCAAGCGACCTCGTCGCTTCCTTCCATTGTCATTACCCTCATCGACTCATCGCTTGAGGGGGTAGTCATAAATATCAAATCATAATTAAAATCAGTAGAAGATCCCTGAGATCGTAGATCCCTTGATCTTGTCAAAATTGTGTTCGTCTTACGAATCATTGTCAACAACTATCATAAGCTTACCCTTTACAGGGGCAAAAAGAAAATATGATGAGGTAAGCCTTTGTCACTCCGCTATCGGTTTTACTCGATTATACCTAGAAGTGCCAGAGCACCAAGTGTAAGCCTTTGTCACTCTATCCATCGGTCCTACCCGATTATACCCAAAAATGCCAAAGCATAAAATTTAAGCCTTTCACCCAGTTGAAAGCAATGATTCTAGGATGCGCATCCTTTTGTAGGATATGGGGCATCTAATGTTGATCTGACTAATGATCATCATAGAACCTTCAACATCATTTTAGGAGGTCTATTTTTGCTCAGCATTGTTTGATCTCACAATGCATCTCAAAAGGGGCATCTGTAGACACCTAAAACGCATCATGTCGAGGGCGACTACTCATATGGACATGCTACAAGACCATATGGAGGATCTTGGATAGACTCCAAGATAGAGCAATGGTTCTAACCACTCAATTTAGGCATTTTGGCCTAAGCAATCTGAACCATAGCCCAGACCTATGGTCTATAGTTGAACCACGGCTGAGACTTGTGGTCTGTAGTCTAGACCGCAACTGTGACCTACGGTCTTAACTAAAGTTCAGTTAGGCCTTCCATCTGAGCCAAATCGGTTGGAACGACCAAAAGATCTAGAAGGAGGTAGTTGAAGGATGGAAGATTCTAGAGGCTTCCATCCCAACTGTCCTAACCACCCTTCTTGGTCTTGGCTTCTCCATGAAGCCACCCCTAGCCCTAGGGGCATGCTATAAATACCCCCTCCAAATGGGGAGAGAAGAGAGAGAGCAAGCATTGGAGATTTGAGCAACGAAGCCCTGGTGAATTGTACACTCAAACTGAGTATACTAAGAGATAGAGCTATTGCACTTAATCCCCGACCCTTTTGCCACCATTCATGATGAATTGCATTATGGATGCCCTAGGTGCTTAGGAGGATCAAGAAATGCAAATCCGGGCAAACGAAGGCCCTTCACATCGAATTGACTGCCAAATCAATCTGAGGACAACGAAGGTGACCCTTGAACATCAATTTGGACAAGGATATTGAGCCCACTACCCTTGATTTTGAGGGTAAACTCATCAGAGGTCAAACCGTGGCTGTCAGCCATGGTTCATAGTGCAAACCGCTCACCAGAGCTGCGGTTTGCAATAGGTGACATATCACCTTACTCTTTTCATTTTTGTCCGGCTAGTTAGGTTAGATTAGCTATTTTGTTGATTTAATAGCATTTTAGAAGACTTTTGACCGTAGAACTAGGCTAGATTCACATTTTATGCTTATGTTTCAATTAGGACTAAAATGCTTTCTTTATGCATGTTTATGCTTCATTTTCTATATTTGATCCATGCATAGTGTAGATGCTATTTTACTTTATGTTATTACATGAATCTTGATTCAATTTGCATAGTTTAGCAGCTTTCTTTATGCTTTCTTGATTATGCATGTTAATGGTGTCATTATGCATTTTACCTAAAAGGGCCTCATCATGAGAGGTTGCCTATATTTTTGACATTCTTGTTGTTTCTTGACCGTAGGGAACAGTTCCAAAGGAGAGATAAAGCATCCAATTCCTTCCTCAATGCGAAGAAGAGGGTCATCGACACCCTAGAGTAGTTCGTGTCACCTTGAGGGGCATTTTGATCACACCTACCCTTGATAGGGATTAAACACTATTGTAATTGATGTATCAAATGGGTATCCCTAAGAGGGACGAATCTGTAATGTGACTCCATTGAAATTAATAAAGGATTCCTTGTATTCACGTTATTTCTTGTTATCAAATTATGCATGCCTATTTGTGTATTTTTCTTCGATTGCGATAGTTAGATCGGGTGTGAGCCTCTTTGGTGGTTACATATAGTCTCACAATTATTTTCTATAGATTGGGGTGTAAAAAAAGATATGATCCATACAATGAATAAAAAATAAACATTATCATCCACTCCAATATTCCTACTAGTAGTGGCAATTGTTAGGATATAGTTTTATACTAGGCTATAGTTTCATAAAATTTCTTCATTATTGTATACTCTCCCCTATGTTATGTTTCACTAATTATCAAGAGGTTTCTAGTTAGGTTTTCTTGTTATCCTATTACTTTAATGGTTTCTATAGTATTATTTACCTACAAGACTCACATGTAAGAATCATTATATACTTGCGATGTATGTTGAAACCTATATGAAAAATATCAATGAAGAATTCAATGTTTTTTACTCTATATCCAACATGTGGCAACAGAGCATACTATTTCTTGGACATTCCTAAGACATTAGCAAGTACATAGTTTGTTTTATTAAATAATTGAGTAAAAAATAATCTATAGACATTAACATGTAGGCTTTCCATTTTAAAATAAATTTAATATGTCAACAAAGTTCATTCTTGGAAGACAAATGATATTCTAAAATTAAGATGCACTAGAGACTCTCAAAGATCCAAAATTAGTTAAAGTTGATTAAAAATTAAGCATATGCATGGGAGTAAATAAAGGTAACTATATTAAAGGCATTTCATATTAAAATCATATCATTTGAGGGCACAAATATATTATGGGCTACTTGATAAATTTCTAGTATACTCGAAGATAATATAGGCCATTTGTTAATTTGGTAAGCCTAACATAAAATGGGCAAATCCATGAAGGCAAGTGCTTGGAAATTTCAAGCAAAGAGAATAATAAAAGAATGTGTTTTATTGGAGCATGTGCACCGACTATCAAAAAAATTACATAATATTTGATATTTTTTGTGGACATGCAATTAGACAAAGAGAAGCCTAAGATTTTGCCAAACATTAGAGAACCTAGTTGTTGCATGGAATAAGGTGTAATCTAGTTATTCATTAAGATGTGTTGACCAATTGAGAATGTGAGATGTTTATATGTTAAAAAAAAATTTAATTTTCTAAATAATTGAGAACTTATGTAAGGGGATTATCAAATATGGAGATCTTGTTGGGCATTAAAGAAGCAATCACTTATCATTGTTGGATTTGAAGAAATCATTATTTGGCATGAAGTTTTTAGAGGTAATTCATATATAAATAATGTGCCATTATCAAATCATAAATTGACGTTAGACTCTGAAGAGGAGGCATTAGGATTCCAGTTGTTCAAATATTAGGAGGATATTTCATTAAAAGCTTATAAATTTTTTGCACTATGGATATAGAGACTTATTATTGCATAGAATATCTATGTCATCCTATTGACATAATGAGGCATAAAAATTTATCATTTTTGTTGTGTATGAAGGTAGATGAACCATATAAAAAGAGTACCTAAAGTGCTATCAAAGAAGTGCTTGTTTCAAAGAGTTTAAGAGTTGTTAAAAAGAGTTCTTGAAGTGTCACTGAATGAGTGCTTGTTAGTAGCAAAAGAGAAGCCAAATATAATTGAGATCCAAACTCTGAGAAAATAATCACCATGAGCATTCAAAAAGGTTTAAGGCTTTTTGAGGTTCAATTTTTATAAAGTATTTTTTTGAAACTATATTTTTAAGGCTTTTGAAAATTCCAAAATCCTTTGTCAATAGTTGAAACTTTTAAAACATTAGAACAATATTTTGAAATAAAAAATCTTAAATATTCTTGAATTAAGAGTTGAAAAATATACTTGTATTTAAATATTAAAGAGTTAATTATAAGGAAACATTAGCTAAATATTTTTGTATTTACAGATTAAATAAGGGAGTTATAAATAAATATTAAAAATTGGTAACTCCTAAACTATTTATCTCTAAATCACAACAATTAAGAAGCCCAAATTTTATTCCATGGAAGAATAAAATGAGAACTATCCTTTAAGTAGAGAGACTATGGGGTATTTTACCAGGAGATGAAATACATCCTTAAGAACTAGCTACACAAATATACTATGATGAAAAATTTAACATCAAAAGAGGCTTGGGATATTCTATGCACTATTTTTTACTATTCATCATTTGCAATCTCAATTATACACATTACAAACACAAGATAATGAAAGTTTGTAATATTTTATTTGAAATATTATAGAATTAAAGGAAAAAATAAACACCTTGGGAGAAAGTATTGATGATAAATTTAATATTTTATTGTACAGCATGCTCTACCTAATTTATACAGAATATTAGTAACCTCTTTGCAAGTTTTGAACCGTAGAGTATCATTTGAAGAGCTAATAAATACTCTACAACAACATGAATTGGAAATTCAATTAAGAGATGATTCTTCAAATAATTCTCTAATTTTTAGGAGAAGATACCAAATAAATACTAGGGCCCCTAATAATTCATCCTCATCTTCATCACAAAACCACCCTGAATGGAACAAAATATATTATCACATATGTGAGAAAGAAGGAAGTCATGATACTATATTCTACAAATATAATGCTTTGAAAAATTAGAATCAATCACAAACTTCTTCTAAAACAAGACAACATGATAAATGCCAATCTATAAATCCTAATAATGCACCATGAACAAATTAGGGGTATAGATCAACTATCCATCACAACAAGGGCATGTAGTATAGGAAGAACCTAAGTTAGATCATGGAAATGAACCAAAAATAACATATAAGGTACTAATAACTCACAATAAGAAATAAATTAGGGATAGTGATTGGTATATATATCTTAGAGTTAGTAACTATATGACAAGGCACATGCACTCAAAAAATTTCAAGAAATACATGGGTGGCCAATGACAATGGTAGATAACACAAGCTATCAAATAAAAGGAATAAGAACTATTTTTCTAAATTTACCTTAAGTAGAATGTACCATATAAAACATGTTATATGTTTTAGGACTTACCAATAAATTACTTCCTATTGCTCAAATTATGGTTAAAGGAGTTGCTATTGATTTTCAAGTGGTTAATGGATATAAAAGGTGTTTTATCTCAAGACAAGAAAAATTGGAAGGTACTACATCTTACAAAAATAGACTATTTGTTTTAGATATCATTGCATCTCCATCTCTACTTCAAAATGTATAGTCACCATCTCAAAATCTAAAATATACACAAAGTCAGAAAAACAAAAAGAAGGATAGAACATATGAGACCAGATACAAAGCTCTAATGTCCAAAAAGGCAAGAAATAAAATGTTGAATCAAAATAATTTAGGAAAAAAAGATGAAGATCCAACACTTGATATACTAGAAGATGATTCTCTAGATGAATATACATTGCTTAAGACTTGGATACAAATTATTGTGAAAAGAGATGATGGTTCAAACCACTTACGATCAATACTCAAAGAGGCTAATGATGACATTTTCACTACACTTAAGACATAAGTCTTCATCTTGAGAAAGTAGGTGAATATGGTGAGTAATTTATTATAATTCCCACATGTTTAGTCATAATCATGTATGTATGACTTCTCACTATTGATATATGCAAAGAGAAGTATACAAAACTAGATGAAATAATTGCATAGATAAAGAATCAACCTTTAATTAAAAATGTCATGTATGATACAACTAATCATATCAAACAAAAATAAATTGGTTGTAATATAAAAAACTTTATGAAAAATATCATGTGCGATATAGTTGATCATAGAGATTGGTTGTAATACAAACACTATCCAAATGAAGGATTTCAATAGTGATACTAATTATTTGGAGGTTGTTCTATAAGGTAGCAATGGTGCAAAGAGCAATCATAATAACGATAAATAACATATTATATATATTGATGATAAATATTGTGATACAACAAGAATTGGCTATATATAAGCAAAAAATAAAAAAACTACAGGTCGATCTCACAACACAATATATGTCTATCCTAAGAAACAATTGTTTATATTTTAATAAATACAACTCTATACTCAACAAATTTTGGAACACTCCTCAAAGAAACTACACAAAAATTCAACTGAATTGTAGTTGGATGGATATCATGAATGGAGTCAGATAAATGAGATGTTTAATGGTTTTTATAAAAGAAAACCTAGTATTTTGTTGATTCAAAAGTAATTCATGGAGACAACACAAATAAAATGACAACTTCATTCTCCACAATTCATACCTCTAGATCTAGGGGGTAGTTATTTCATTATTTGCTCTCAAATAATATAATAAGGGTGGATGCTAGGCTATAGTTTCATAAAATTCATTATTGTATATTCTCCTCTATATTATGTTCCACAAAATATCAGGAGGTTTCTAGTTAGGATTTCCCATTATCTCATTACTTTAATGGTTTCTATAGGATTCTTTCCCTACAATACTCACATGTAAGAGTCATTATATACTTGCAAATGTATATTAAAAACTATATGAAAAAGATAAATAAACCATTCAATGTTTTTCACTTTGTATCCAATAGCAATTAGGTATCCTTAAACAAAATTGGTATTCCTATATCAATTTCACCTCCTCCTACCTATTGTTATATCTTTATTGAAAAACAAAATGAATGTCTTTCTCTTTACCTACATAATATTGGTGTTGCTCTACTACTCCCTCTCTACATGCTAACCCATCATGAAAGCATAAATTATTGCTACAACCAGATCCTCTATTACTTGTGCATACACCTAAGACTAAATCCATGCTCTCATATTACTACTTTAAAATACCATCATGTATGAAGACTTGTTGTTGACGCACAATTCTAGGTCTATTATTATAGTCCCTTTCTATCCCTACAATAACACATTTACTGTTTCTTATCCTAAAGGAGTTCCCTTAACCCTTATGATAGGTGGTCCCAAGTATTACATTAAAGGAGATCAAACCTCAACTCCTATAATATCTCAATTTCTAAAGGCCTCTTAATTTACTTAAGATCCCTTTGTATACCTTAAGATTTTGTTGGGGATGCTTATTGAGGGATATGGTTTTAATTTAGGAGATGATTCTAAGAGTTAAATTGAGTCTATCATATACGTATTAACTTGAGGTCTATGTTGATAGGGAGAGCTTAATCTTAAAGGATATGAATGAATAAAAAAGTAGAAGAGTGCTCTTCTCTTTATTAAGGTTAACCTAATGAGGTTGATTGAGATCTCTTAAGATTTCCATGGTTTTCTTAAAATTAAAAAGCTTAGACAATTTTTGTTCTTCTAAGTGGAGGTGGGATGATCTCCCAAATCTTATAGATCTTTGCAATATAAATATTTCTTTAAGATTTTTCTCCCTTCCTAATAGAACCTACCCTCTAATATAATGTTGAGTGATCTTCCATAGCATCAACTCTTGCTTTCACATGACTGAAAGATTCGATTGTGGGAGAATATTTTGTAAAGATGATACTCTTACACTCAAAGGTATATGGTATTTCCTCTACAAAACTAGCAAAGAGGGCCCTTCATATTTTTCTTTTCTATTTTCTCCTCTATATGATCCCTCTAACTCCATCTCTTTGATTATTTCCTAGCCATTATGAAGCTCAATCTATAGTAGGATACCTAAGTCCCCAATGACTCTTTCATAAACACCTTGGTCGTCACCACAATTGGACCAAATCCTTCTTCATATTCTTGATAGTTAAAATTTAAATTTCACACTCTGGATAATTTATCCTTATCACTCCTCTTCTATCATAGTTTTCTCTCTCATACATAGGTAATAAGGTAAACTGCTAAACCTTAACCACTATGTTAGTTCTCTAGTTAACTCATAAGTATAGAAACCAATAGAAATAGGAAATTTTACCAAGTTCTTGAGAGGTTTGTAGTAATCCTTTGATGAAGCATGGGGTACTATTCATAGAATTTATAAATAATAAGCCAATTGGTGGGCATGATAGGAAATGCGATCAACTTGCTTACTTTGCTAAGCACCCTCATCTACAAAAATATTATATTCTACATAAACCAATATGCATAAGGGTGTATAACCTTCATTGCCTCATTTGATAATTTTATGCTATTTTCCATGGTAAATATATCAAAAATGCACCTTAGGAAATTGTTATACATAAAAGTCCCATTTTCCTTCCAATATTTAGCCTAGAATGCTATGTAGCATAGGGGAATTTGTCCTTTTTTAATTTCTTATCCTAAATCCTAAATCTTTCTTATTTAGAATGAATTTCAAAATAACATAAAATACATGTGGGATCATATAAAATTATTTGGTAATGAACATACCCTAAAATTGACCTTGGGTTCTCTCACTATCATATACAAATTCTTTTTTTGGTAGATTTCATCTAGTGATTGGCTATGAATCTAAGAAATACCTCTCGATTAATTTTCTAGGCCTCCATTTTGTTAGCCTTAAAGGTGATGATTGTGTCTTCTAAAGGGAAGTCTATGATGAATATAGACTTAATAACTAAGGTATTCATGGAGTTGAAAACCTTCCTATTTATGGAGACTAGGTTCCTTGTATTTCTATTAAGATATTTGGTATAAATAATTACTAGCATATGGTAGGAGGTCTCAAATATTAACACTTTGGACAATCCAAAGTCCCTTAAGGGGGTATATTTTTCCTCTATATCAATATTTCTTTTGAATGCCTCATAGTCTCCCATCACATATCCATATATGTGATCTTTGACAACTAAGAAACCATCCTGGTCTCCCCCATGGGATGTATTTAAACTTCATATTCTTTGTATATGGTGGTGTTAAAAGTGGATGAACTCATAAGTATTCATATAGGACAACAAAAATAACTTAGTAAGCATTACCCTTATGGAATTTCATCTTCATGTAGAATTCCACACATATGAGGGTAATGCATTGTAACGAACCATTACACCAAAACCTCAAGATAGAATAAAATTTGAATACACCAGGATCATAAAATCACATCACTCTTCAAGACCAGACTCTGGAAAACATGTCTAACTCTCCATATTCTCCCACACGGGGACTCTAGCACGATAAACCTAACTTCACGTCTGCTCTACGACTTGAATCTGGGTGGTTGCTCTGATACCAAATGTTAGGAACCTATTATTAAAAATAACACTCTCACACAAATACTTGAAAACAAACACATGTTCACAATACACTTGGAAATAAAATGCACAATAAAAAAGTAAATTATAGAAAAAGAACAATCTCAATACACCAGGATGTTATGATCCTAATATATTCGGATTTCACTTCCATATCAAGGTTTTGGTGTAATGGTTCGTAACAAGTGGTATTAGAGTGCTTTCTAGGACCATGTTATACTACGACTATGATGGATTCTGCCAATTCAATTGTTATGTATACGATTTTTAAGTTCAATTTTTTTGTTTGCCATTTTTCCTTATTAAAAAAATACAAATATATATATATATATATATATTCAGCAAAAGGTAAAAAAAAATTACAATAATTTTACAGTAGTTGAGTAGGTTATAAACCATATGTTGGGGGTTTTAAAATATTTTGAAGGACCTATCATTATTGGCTAAGCTAGATAGCCCATGCATCTTCTAGTGAAGTGAGGGTCGATCAGGCTCCAATACCTAGGCCTCATATAGCACTCATGCATGGAATTGAACTCCCACATATCTTCGAGTGTATAGGGAGACCATCTAAGATTTAACAAAAATTTATCCCTAGGAATTATTTTCAGCCTTGCATTGTCCATAGTGCATGGGACACAGCATCTTGGAAGACTACCCTCCCATACTGTTAGAGAGGCAGATAGTGTGCTAAAGGGTATGTGTGGAATCCTCCTTGATTAGTCACCTGAAATATTGGTCCAAGCACTATTTCTCGTCACTATGGTATAATAGAGGTCCTATAAAAAATTACATACACCCTTGCCTAGAGTACCCTGGTTCTATTTAAACCTAAAAATAAGGTTTTTTCAAGTCTTTCGTTCTGCTCAACTTGCAACCAAAATTCCAAACCTATTACTGTATACTACACAAAAGTTGAGCATACAAAGAAGACATTCCTATTCTAGAATTATTGCATGCACAATAGGTAATACAAACTCCCAAAGAATAATAGGTAGAAAGGAATCTTCAAAGTCTAAAACAAGGGTTCAAAGTCAGTTATAGTCAAAAACATTCTATCGATAACAGTGAATACAGGGTGGTTAGGATAACAGTCACCTACATAGTCAGAATAGTTACCTATGCTAGTAATAATAGTTAGGGAATATCTATGGTAGTCATAATCATACAGGAAATAGAACAGTGTTAGAAATTATTCAGTGGTCAGATAGTCCAAAAAGGGAACAAAACAATATCAGTAATTAGAATATATAGGACAGAGATAGTTGACAGAGTTATTGGAACCAATATCCAGAGGCAAAAGTTACCTCACTAGTAAAAAAGAATTTTTTTTTACTAAAATAGGGATACTCTTCACTCAGAGCTCATAATGACTCAAAAATTTAGCAGATAATTCTACATTTTATTCCAAATAAAATTGTCCTTGGCAGCCCCTAGTAAAATTTTGCACCAATTTTCCAAAATTAGCAATTTTTTATTTTTCTTGTTAAGGTCATAACTTCTCAACAATCAATCAAATTGATCCAAAATTTTAGGAATATAAGCTACTTGTTATTCTACACCCACGACCCTCAAGGACTCACTTGTAAAATTTTAAGTCCACTTTGAATAAATTACCCTAACATCGGCTTGCAACCAACTAGGAGATCACTAAAAGTTAAAGAAAGCAGTATATCTCCTCATTGAGTGCTTAGAACTAGTGGCCACAGAAGTGGACCTTATCCTAAAATTAGTGTTACAACCTATTTCACAAATTAATTTTTGGACCCTTACTAAAAATAGTAACTCCTAAAAGCTACCTATCTATTTTTAGTAAGTCCCACAAAAAGCATCTAAACCTTCAATTACGGTTGAGGGAACTCACTAATAATTAATGGAAAGGGGAATTTAAAATAAAGTAGACAATATGGACAACCAAATAATGTCTAGGCTTAACAAAAGCATATAGGAAATGTAGTCACAAATCAAATATTTCCAAGAATCTATAACGGATCTCACCCATGCACAAAAAGCAATGAAGGTTGAATTGGAAAGTAGGGCCTCTACTGATTCAGCAGTTCCACATGACCAAGTGGAAATTGGTACAAGCCACCACCAATGAGCTATATCCAACCACATATCCAACCACAATGGGATGAGGTTACCCAAATTAAAATTTCCCAAGTTTTATGGAAAATATCCCGAGGGATGGATTTGTAAGGTAGAACGATATTTCACTCTTCATAATGTTGATTGTTTCCTATGGTTGACCATTGCTTATTTTAATTTTGAATCGGATGCACTCCATTGGTTTTTGTGGCTTAGATAGGCTGAACCTAACCTTTCATGGCCTGATTTGGTCAATTTCTACTCACTCACTTTGGTCCTAGTGAGTTTGAATATTTTATAGGAGCTATTCTTAAAGTCAAACAAACTTCAACTATTTAAGAATACCAAACTCGGTTTGAAAAAATTGCCAATATAAAATAGGACTGAGTGTTAAGTCTTTCCAGAGTTGTTTTATGAGTGGATTGAAGGATGACATTAGGGTTGAGGTTAAATTTTTGCGACCTCAATCCTACCACAAGCCATACAATTGGCCAAATTGGTAGAGGAAAAATTCAAGGCTCTTGGTCAAACTTCTAAATTTCCTCCATCTAAGTTATCTTTTTTGAACAAGCCAATTCCAATTTTGACTAATAAATCTCCACCTATTTAAAAATTGAGTCATGAGGAGATGAAGCATAGGAAGACACCAGGATTATGTTACAATTATGATGAAAAATATACCCCAGGGCATAGGTGTGTGCAAAAAAATTGTACTTTCTAGATATGGATGAAGTTCCCATTTTAGAATATTCTAAGGATGAGGAGTATCCTCAAGAAATAAAAACCATAGATCAACTGATCGATTAGGAGGAATACCAACTAGAAATATTTGTACATGCTCTAGCAGGAGTATCCACAACCCAAACCATTATTGGAACTGAAAAAATAAGGCACATAATTATTTACAAGTTATCTTACAATATATAAGCATCAAGCTTAGGAGGGAGATATGACAAGTGTCATAAGCTCCACTCCAAGTGTCTTTCAGAAGACACCACTCCAACTCAAACTGAAGACAGGGACAATTGACAGAAGACAAATTTCAACTTGCCAATTATAGGCATAGTGCACATTATAACAATAATAATATTCTAACATTCCCCCTTAATGTGCACTATCCTAAAAAATAATTCAACATTAGATAACATTCCCCCTTAATGTTGACTTCTTGTACATAGATATAGCAAATTGCTAAACTGAGAAAACTTGTCTTTCCCAAGTGACTTGGTGAATATGTCTGCTACTTGATATTGAGTTGGTACATACTTCATGTGTATAATATCTTCTTGGACCATTTCTCTAATGAAGTGATGATGGATCTCAATGTGCTTTGTTCTAGCATGGAAAACTGGATTCTTGGTCATCTTGATGGTACTTTGATTGTCACAATATATATATATATATGTTGGACCATGTATGAATAGCCCAATATCCTAAATTAATTGCCTCAACCATATTGCCTCCTTAGTTGCCTCAACTGTTGCTCTATATTCTGCTTCTGCTGAAGATAGTGAAACTGTGTGCTGCTTCTTTGTGCTCCATGAAATAGAGCCTTGGCCTAATTGAAAGCAATAACCTGATGTAGATCTTTTGGTTTCAGGACAACTGGCCCAATCTGAATCTGTGTATCCAATCAAAGAAAAATTATCACTTGATTTATACATAAGGCCATGATGAGGTGTGGCCTTTAGGAATCTCACAATCCTCTTAGTTGCTATCCAATGGCTCTTCTTAGGATCCTGCATGAATCTAGAAATAAGGCCAACCGAATAGCAAATATCTGGTCTAGTTGAAGTTAAGTAGATCAAACTTCCAACTAGTTTCCTGTAAAGTGTACCATCAACCCTTTCTTCTTCATCATTATTTAGCAATTTCAATCTAGTTTCCATGGGAGTTAGAGAGGGCTTACACTCCTCCATGCGAAACCTCTCCAAAATAGATTGAATGTACTTAGCCTCGTGAGATAAAAATATTACCAGGTTGTTGCCATACCTCTATTCCTAAGCAATAGTGGAGGAGGCCTAAATCTGTCATCTCAAAGTTCTTGCATAAGTCCTCTTTGAGCAACCTTATGCCTTCTATGTCATCACCTGTAATGAGGAGATCATCCACATACAATGTAATCAAAATGATGTGGTTCCTCCAATGTTTCACATAGAGAGTAGATTCTGCTGCAGATCTAGTGAAACCAAGGTTGAGGAAATAGGAGTCAATCTTTGCATACCAAGCTCGGGGTGCTTGCTTCAACCCATATAGAGCTTTCTTTAATCTGAGGACTTTGTTTTTTTGGCCTTCAACTATGTACCCTAGTGGTTGTTTCACATACACTTCCTCCTTCAAATGACCATTTAGAAATGCACTTTTGACATCCATTTGATATATTGGCCAATGTTTTTGAGCTGCCATAGCAATAACTATCCTGATTGTAGTCATCTTAGCCACAGGAGCAAAGGTCTCCTCATAATCAATTCCCTCTTGTTGCTTATAGCCTTGAGCTACTAGGCGAGCCTTGTAGCGATCTAGTGAGCCATCTGCTTTATATTTTGCCTTGTATACCCATTTTGTGCCTATGGTATATTTTCCTTTGGGTAAATCAACTAACTCCCAAGTGTGATTCCTTTCAATGGAATCCAATTCCTGATCCATGGCATGAACCCATTTAGGATCACCAAGTGCTTCTTTGACATTAGAAGGTTCACGTTGGCTAAGTACTTTGGCCATTAGGGCATAATTCACTTGGTATCTTAGGGCTGAAGGCCTTTTACCTGTATAGGTGGGAAAATGATTTTGTGCTTCATCTATTGTGGCTTGAACCCACTTGGGTAAAGGATTGGATGTTGTTACTTGATCATTAGGAGGAGGAGATGGAGGACATGGATTATTTGTAGGAAGTTCTTCTTGTGGATGAATTTCTTGATTTATGAGTGAAGGAGAAGAACGAGATGATATTGTGTGCATGAATGGAGCAACTATTTCATTAGTTATTTCTAAGGTGGGGGTTTTAGGAGGATTAGATGGAGGATACTCATGAAAGGTAACATCCCTAGATAAAATGATTTTCTTGGAAATAGGATCATATAATTTATATGCATTGGCACTATCACTATAGCCAACAAAGATGCATTTTTGGATCTTATCATCAAACTTCTTCCTTTTCTTATGAGGAATATGAGCATAGGCATCACATCCAAATATTCTCAAATGGCCCACATAGGGCGTTCTTCCACTCCATGCTTCTTTAGGTGTTCTTTCATGTAAGGCCTTTGTGTATGACCTATTAGTCAAGTATGCAGCAGTAAGAACAGCTTCTCCCAAAAATGAGTTAGGTAATATAGCAGCATGTAACATTGATTTTGCCCTATTTGTGATAGTTTGATTCATCCTCTCAGCAACTCCATTTTGTTGTGGGGTATAAGGGGTTGTGAATTGCCTCCTTATCCCATGATACTTACAAAAATTAAAGAATTCATTGGAGACATATTCTCCACCATTATCTTATCTTAAGGTGGAGATTTGATAGCCACTTTCTATTTCAACAAGTGCTATGAATTCTTTGAACTTATCAAGGGCTTGTCACTTATATTGAATTAGGTAGATCCATACCTTTCTGTTGTAATCATCAATGAAAGTGATGTAGTATTTTGCCCCAGTATAAGATTGAACAGACATTGGCCCACAAATGTTTGAATGAATCAATTGCAAAGGTCTATTAGCTCTCCATGCCTTTCCTATTTCAAATGGTTGCCTATGGTGTTTGGCTATTACACATGGCTCACAAAAACATTTTGACTCCTTAAGATGTGGGAGTCCTTTAACTAATCCTTTTGTAGCCATCATTTGAAGATTATTAAAATTTAAATGTCCTAATATTTGATTCCACATGTACTCCAAAGAGAAAGTAGTTGTTGTATGCAAAGATGTTTTTGTTATAGATTTTGTAAGGAGGTAGTAAACACCATCCTTTTTCACTCCCATGGCCTTGACATTGCCATTGGGTTCCTTAATGTAGCATTTTTCTTTTTCAAAATAGACATTATAGCCCTTATCTGTAAGTTGTCCAATAGAAAGAAGACTCCTTTTTAGACCAGGCACATACAAAACATCTATTGCAGGAATATTATTACCATCATGCAAAGTAAGTGGTGCCTCCCCAACACCTTCAATGGGTAGAGCACTTTCATCACCAAAAGTAATGAATTGATTTGATGTGGGCTGAACCTTGGTCAACCAATATTGCCTTCATGTCATGTGCTTTGCTGCTCCAGAATCAATATACCAACATTCTTTATCTTCAACATTAACTTGGTTGGCTGCATACAATGTGTTCATATTATTATTTTGTGGTTCTCCCTGTTCTCTTTGCCTTTGATAGAAATTAGCAATATTATGATTCCATTTTCCACAATATTCACACCCTTTTTTATTGTTGTTTTGACCCCCTTGAGGTCTTGTTTGCCATCTTTACTGCTGCTGGTACTGCTGTTGTTGTGGCTACTGCTGGTACTGTTGCTGACGTGGTTGCTAATGGTACTATTGATTTTGCTGTTGTTGGTACTGTGTGTATCTCCGATGTTGTCTACCCCTTTGATTTTGATTATGCTGATTTTGACCCTTGTTTTGTTTAGGCTGTAAAGTTGCCTTGGTGGCAAAAGCTACTAATGTGGCTTCAATTTCTTCATATTTGATTAGGGCTTGCTCATGCTTCTTAAGTAGGATCTCAATATCCTCAAGTGTTGAATTCATTGTTTTACCACTCAATTCTAACATGGTAGCATAGGAGTGAAACTTTGAAGGAAGACCATGCAACATTATTGGAATTAATTCATTATCATCTAGGGTTTTACCAGTAGCTAAGAAATCATTTTTAATAGACTTCACTTCCATAAGATAATCGATAAGTGAGCCTTTCATACATATATTGTGCAATTTTTGTTTGAGATACAAAATATTATCTTGACTTGGCCTATCAAACAATCTATTGAGAGCATCCCATGCTTGTTTAGGTGTTTTTGCAGCCCTTACAGTTTCTCTGCATTGAATTTCTATAGCTAGCTTGATTAAACTTAAATCTATGTTGGAATTCTTCTCAAATTATGCTTTTTCTTTAGGGTCTGTAGATGCAATGAGTGGGTCTTCATTATCCTGCCTATCTCTCACAAAGTCCCACATGTCATTCACCATTAATATTGACTCCATATCATACTTCCAATTTGCAAAAGTCTGTGCTCCTTCAAGTTTCTTTGTAAGTCCATGATGGCGGGCAAGAGATCCAACACCTTCTCAAATTCCACTTTTCATTAAAATCTTCTAAAATAAATACATACAGCAAAATAAAACAGCCCACAGGCTTTACAAAGGACCAAGCTCGGCTTGGTCTTCTCCCCTGCACTCTGTCTCCCTTGTTCTCTAATCCGCCACCCCCCTTCATTTACAAAGCTCGAGTTTTTATCAAGGCCTCGACCCTCTCCCCATTAATGACCCACCTGCACGAATAAATAAACGAGACCTGTAAAATCGGCTTTCCCTGTCGAGTCATAAATTTTCCTTCCTAATTTGCCAATTCCCTGATCCGCCATGAAAGCACGCATTTAATAGGTCCTTCACCTACAACCGTCGCTTTTTCAGAATATCCACCTGTAACTGTTGCCTCTTTTCCTGTGCGTATGGCCATCCACGTGTTCATTTTTTATTTGCTTTCTTCTGTGCCGCGTGTTTATTTCTCATCTGTTCTCTTCTGGTCGCGATATCGCGACATGTCACAATATCATGACATAATTTCACTGTGCCCTTTGTTTCTATATTCGATCGCAATATCGCGACATGTCGTGATATCACGACATGTCATGATATCACGACGTAATTTTGCTACGCCCTTCGCTCCTGATTTTGGTTGCGATATCACGACGTCGCGATATCGTGACGTCGTGACATCGCAACCGTTTTGCCTCCAAGTCCCTTGCCCAATTTCTTGTCGCAATATCGCGACCGTTTCTTCCTTGAGTCCTTCGTGCTATGTTTTTTGCCTTCGAACCCACACCTTGAGCCTTGCTTTCCACCCGACGTCGACAAAAACTGCCGCCCTGTCTCAATTTCCAACTGTTGTCGCAACATCACAACAAAACTGTCGCTTCACCTTGCACCCCCTTTGCTATCGCGACATCGTGACGTCGCGATATCACGATGTCGCAATATCACGACAAAATTGCCGCTTCACCTTGCACCCCCTTTGCTGTTGCAACATCGCGATGTCACGATATCACGACAAAATTTCCGCTTCTCTTTGCACTCCCATCGGTGTTGCGATATCACGACGGACTTCTGCCTTGTAAAGAAAAATATTCAAAACACAATTTTTACAAAAAAAAGAGGTTGATGTTAGATTGCCCTGTTGTCGTCGGATGCTCCTGCATCAGACACCTGGGGTAAATGGAGAAGTGACCTTCACTTCTGTGTTGTTCGGTCCGCATCTCTTGTAACAGCTCCAAACATGCACCTGCCTTTACAGCCTGCTTAAACCCCGTCTCTTGGCAAAAATATTTTTTGCCTTCTACCAGACAAATTTTGGCACTACTGCACACCTTCTCGTCCACTGCCTGTAATGGCTTTAATTTGTGGCACACTCCATCTTTCATCAAGGAGTATGTATTTGCATGACCATCATGCACTGCACTCTGATAAAACTACCATGACCTTCCTAACAGCAAATGGCAAGCATCCATGGGAAAACATCACACAGGACCTCGTCCTGGTAGTTCCCAATATTGAATGTGACTAAGCACTGTTCATGGACCCATGCTCTATGGTCCTTCCGCAACCATGAAATCTTGTATGGATGCGGGTGTCTCCTCCTGTCCAGCTGTAACTTAGCAACCATCTCCTCTGCTCTAGTTTGTCTTCCTCAATCAGCATGGTTCTCCTCACGATCATTGCTTCTCCTTTCTTAGCCTCTTTAGAATGTTCTGATTCAGCATCTTCCTCTGCCACAACAGCTCTGGCAGGACCCACTTGTTTCTTGTTCACCCTCTCGGGGTTCTGGGGACATTCATATGCCCGATGTCCTTCTTCTCCACAGTGGAAACAGGTTCCCCAAAACACTCCTCTTCCATACCCATGTCCAGATCTACCTCTTCCTCTTGGGTAGCCATTGTTCTGAACTTGTAGTTTGGGTTCCTCATCTTCCTTCTGATCTCGGCTACTACTAACCTCTTCTTTCTTCTCCTCTTTTCCTTCATCTTTTCTTCCACCAGTATTTCCTCCATGCCCTCTTCCTTTTTGCTTGCTCTCAAACCTTCTGTTCAGTTTCTCTTCAACTTTCAAAGGAAACCGGTAAGCGTCTTCAATGGTGCTCACCCGAACTAAGCTCAACTCTTCCTGGATACTGGGTCTCAACCCATTAATATAACGGGCCACCTTCTCCTTGCTTGCTTCCAAATGGCCAGTTCTGATGGAGATTTTATAAAACTCCTTCGTGTATTCTTGGATAGTTTTATTCATCTGTCTCAAACTCTACATTTTTCTTAGCAGATCCAACTCGTAATCTGTCGGAATAAATTGTCTTTTTAATTTTTCTACCATCTGTTCCCATCTTGTTATCCATTCTTTTCCTCTTTTGTTTCGTTCTAGCTGTATTCCCTTCCACCATATGCTGGCATGACCTTTTAATTTGGTTTTAGTGAATCTGACCCTCTCGGGATCTTCAACTTCATACTCAAAGTATTCTTCCAGATCATTGATCCAGTCGATCAATTCGTTCAGATCCAAGTTCTCAAAATATGTGGAAACTCTCATCTTCGACCTCTTACCAATCTGGGATATGGCTTTGTACAGTCTGGCCTATGCCGGATCTACAGCCTCCTCTTCTTCTTTAGACTAATTTTCGTCTTCATCTACTTCGTCTTCACTGTCTGCATCTCTTCTTGGTTTGTGTCCTCTACGCAGTTCTTGTTGCAGGGCCTGAACTTGCCACTACAAAGCCCAGAAATCTTCTGTTGTTGTCATGCCTCTCCCACCAACCGAGTTTCTTCTCGGAGGCATTCTACTCACTTTTCATGAGCCTTCCCACAGATCCTGGTGTAACTGCCTCACGTCCGACGATCTGTTACACACTCAAGAACTTCCGGCTCTGATACCACTGATGGCGGACAAGAGATCCAACACCTTCTCAAATTCCACTTTTCATTAAAATATTCTAAAATAAATACATACAACAAAATAAAATAGCCTGCAGGCTTTACAAAGGACCAAGCTCAGCTTGGTCGGCGATGTCACGATATCGCGACGTAATTTCACTGAGCCCTCCGTTTCTGTCTTCGATCGCGATATCACGACGTAATTTTGCTGCTCCCTCTGCTCCTAATTTTGGTCGCGATATCGTGACATCGCAATATCGCGACGTCGCGACATCATGACCGTTTTGCCTCCAAGTCCCTTGCCCAGTTTCTTGTCATGATATCACGACCGTTTCTTCCCTGAGTCCTTCGCGCTGTGTTTTTCGCCTTCGAACCCACACCTTGAGCCTTGCTTTCCACCCGACGTCGACAAAAACTGCCGCCCTGTCTCAATTTCCAACTGTTGTCGCGACATCGCAACAAAACTGCCGCTTCACCTTGCATCCCCTTTTCTATCACCTTCTCTTTGCACTCCCATCGGTGTCGCGATATCACGATGGACTTCTGCCTTGTAAAGAAAAATATTCAAAACACAATTTTTAGAAAAAAATAGGTTGATGTTAGATTGCCCTGCTGTCGCCGGATGCTCCTGCATTAGTCCACTTAATAGATTTGTAGTAGCCATGATTTAGAAAATGATCAAAAGAAAAGGGAGCTCAACAAAGGATGAAGTAAGAACAACAAATACCAAATTAGATCCCTTAAAAAAAATCTAGGGTACACCACTGAAGATCTAGAGGAGGGTTTGCCTAGTTTTTCCACTCTGAATCTTCAAGAGATTCCAATAGTGGGAGGGTTAAGTTGAACATAAGTGCCTTTTTCTATCCAAAGAGAGTAAGAATTAGAATCTTTCCAGACCTTTATACCAAACTTCTCAATATACCCACCCTTACATGAGGGAGACTGTAAGTATTTGAGCAGTTAATACGTGGAACATAGGCGATTCTGAAAGGGAATAACCTGCCAGACCTTTATACCAAACTACTCAATATACCCGCCCTTACATGAGGGATACTGTAAGTATTTTGAGAAGTTGATACGTGGAACATAGGCGGTTATAAAAGTGTGATGCTTGCTTTTTGTAGAATTATTACAATAAATGTGCCAATGTATTATTGCTGAAAAATGCCTGTATGTGTTTGCTTGCTTGTATATGGCTTAGTGTCAAGTGTGTATGAACTACACTTGATTACAATTTATAAAACCCAAAGTCATGCAAGGGTAATAACAAGCATAAAATATAGAGAAAGCCCAAATAGAAGATGCAAGCAACAAACACCTAGTGGCCAATAGAGTCCACAAAATGAATCCACCGACAAGAGACAAGGGGCCTTAAATCACCCCTTAAGTTGATTTGTATTGAAAAACTTGGCTAAGACAAATTAGCCCCAAACGTGCCTCCAAAATATGAGAAAATATCAATGCCTCCTTTTACAAGATTGCCCCCAAATTCAATATATATGACTTGGCATAATGTCCTCCCTAAAAACTTAGAAATTGATCCTTCACAATTTTACCAAATTATCAATCAAGAGTGTCGGATGCAATCGAAAATTCACTCTGTTTTACAATATCCACTTCAATTCAAAATTCAGCTGAGTAAAAAGTCTCAAAATTGAAAAATAATTGCACCAATAGATCCCCCTCGAAATTCTCTTTCCAATGACTATAAATAAGCCTATAGTCAGGTACAATTTGATGCTTTAAACAAAGCAAAAAAAAAATAATGGCTTTTTTTTTTTTTTTTTAAATGTGTAGCTCCGGGACATTCCCAAATGTCCACCCATCCGAGTTGTGCTCTGAAATTTGATGCTTGACTTGGGAGTTTTATAAAGCATTGTTACCAATATGCCAATCTTCCTTATGAAGACAAAAGGAAAACTTTCAAACTTCAAAAGTGCATTAAAAAAAAAAAACTTTGAGCGGCAAGCTTGAAATGAAAATAAACCCCCCTTTGGTTAACTTTTCAATAAAAAACTTAAAAATATTGTAGTGGGCGGAAAAAAAAAATTAGTGACATATTTCGACATCGAATCTTCAACAGTCGTCCTATATTCGGATGCTAACTTGGAGCTCACAAACACTCGGGCCAAATCACGTCGTCCTCTGCACCTTACACCTGTTGATGGGTCGTATTATGGTCCTCAATTTTTACAAATTTAAATTCACCTGGCTGCGTCTACAACTGCCGAAAAGTCTTAGAAGCTTCGCTTGTCCGTTCTATGGTGCTTTAATTTATCACTAAAACTGTTGGTAGAAAGCAAACCCCCTTCCTTTTTTTTTTACTACATGCATGTCGATGTTAGGCAGGACCTACAGCAATAGGGAGGTGCTCGGCATCGTTACGGTGCTCACCATCATGATTGTGTTCCTCACCAGCGTCGGCTTGCTGCTCATTTTTGCGGTCATGGTCGGGCTCGCCATCGTTTTCGTGCATGGCACGATGAGGGTTCCGGAAGATCTCTTCCTTGATGAGCAGGAGCCCACCGACGGCTTCCTTTCCTTCCTCGATGGCGTCGCCCCTCAGGCACCCATTGTCAGCCACGTCTGAGGCACTCCGCAGTTCTAATCAAGGTGTTAAAAAATAGTCTCTCTCATGGCAGAATTTTGGCATGTGGTTGCTTGATGGAAGATAAAGTAGGGAGCGAGCAATGCAGAACAAAGTGATGTTGCTGTGGACAGGGCTACATCCAAATGCGTTATTTTTGTATTCTTGTCAAAAATATATTAAGGCCCACTGCAAGTAGTGTCCTTATGTACACTGTATCCTTTCAAGTTCTTAATTTTGCCAGTATAATGGACATTTGTATAAGCAGGACCGATATCATGTTAAGTCACATATGAAAAATACACGTTGCTAGGTTTGAATGAAAACAATGGACGCAAAAACATAATGGGGGGTAGGGAGGGTTACCCACTATGGGTAAAACACAACCCATCAACAGATAGGTTAAAAAAAAAATATAACACTTCACACCTAAAAAAAATTACACTATAGATCTGGTGGATGCTTAACAATCCTTGTCCAGTGCACAATCACTCTGTCCTTTCTCAGAAATGTTAAAGCCTGCATATGCTGTAAAAATACAGTTGACCACGGGGAGACCAAACCCTATCTGCAAAATTTGCTATAAAGCTCATAAAAAAAATATTCATAAAAAAATATTTTTCCCCCCTTTAGCTTAGACTCTTTCTAAAAAAAATGCTCTCACAATGGAAACCAGACAAGAGGAAGCTTCTGGTTTTTGATCCACTCAATGAGTGGAGAGCATACTCCCTGACTCCATATCCTGCAGGCGGATCTCACCGCTCTGATACCAAATGTTGGAACTGAAAAAATAAGGCACATAATTATTTACAAGTTATCTTACAATATATAAGCATCAAGCTTAGGAGGGAGATATGACAAGTGTCATAAGCTCCACTCCAAGTGTCTTTCAGAAGACACCACTCCAACTCAAACTGAAGACAGGGACAAGTGACAGAAGACAAATGTCAACCTGTCAATTATAGGCATAGTGCACATTATAACAATAATAATATTCTAACAACCATGAAGGTGATTGGCCATTTCAAGGGATAAAGGGTCATCATTTTGATTGACTCTAGTAGCACACATAATTTTATTGATCCACGTATCACCAAACAAGAAAACTGTTACATTACCACATGCAATTCCTTTGAAGTTATGATTGCTAATGGTGGCACCCTACCATGTAAAGGAAAATGTCATAATGTTAAGCTTAAAAAAAGGGGACTATAATCTCAAGTCTAACATGTTTGCTTTACCCTTAGGAGGGTGTGATATGGTTCTGGGAGCATAATGGTTACCAATATTAGGACCAGTCCTATGGGATTTTGTAGAATTATGGATGAAATTCGGTCAGGATGAACAGGAATATACCTTTCGTGGCACAAATATAGGTGCAGTTCAATTTATTTCTTCTCATAATATGGAAAAATTGTTAAAGAAATCTTCCCATGGCATGGTAGCTCAACTTTTTACTATCATCGCTTTCGAGCAAAGGGAGTCTAGTCATCCACAATAATTACAACATATATTAAATAGGTATTCTCATGTCTTTGAGGAACCCAAGGGACTTCCTCCTTAGCACTCACATGATCATGCAATACAACTTGTTCTTGGTAGTTTACCTCCTAATGTTCGCCCATACCGATATGTTTATGCTCAAAAATCTAAAATTGAGAAAATTATATAGGAACTTCGAGCTTCTATAATTATTTGTTTAAGTGTTAGACCCTATTCTTCACCAGTTTTGTTAGTCAGAATGAAGGATGAAACTTGGTACTTGTGTGTGGATTATCAGGATCTTAATAAAATTACCCTCAAGTATAAGTTCCCTATTCTTGTTATTGATGAAATCTTATATGAGTTGCATGGGACTCAATATTTTTCCAAGTTGTATTTACGATCGAGTTATCACCAAATCTGTATTAAGAATGAAGATATTCCCAAATCAACCTTTAGAACTCATGAAGGACATTATGAAGTTTTAGTTATGCCTTATGGGTTAACCAATGCACCTTCCACCTTCCAGAGTTTGATGAATTTAGTTTTTTGTCGTCATCATTACAAATTCATTCTAGTCTTCTTTGATGACATCCTAATTTATAGTCACACATGGGAGGATCATCTTCACCACTTAGAAGCAACTCTCAAACTTTTGTCTAAGCAATAAAAATGTTCCTTTGGTCAGTAGGAGTTTGAATATTTGTATCATATAGTCACTAAGGAAGGATTTTAGGTAGACCCTAAGAAACTTCAGGTAGTGCAAGAATGGCCCAAACCTCATACCTTGAAGGGACTTCATGGATTATTTTGTGTTTAAGGTGTAATATTATGTAAAATATTACAAGACAATTGGTCAAATTTTGTAATATGATCCTATAGAATAAATTAAAACTATAGTAAGAGATAATTTATGGCTAAATGTGAAATGAACTATAGTGAAATCTTGCGTAACATGATTTTGATCAAACAAAAACATGGTGGAAATTGAATGAACATGGGAAGATCAGGTATGAGACCTAATCTTGGAGCGAGTATGGGATATCTCCATATGTTATGAAAACTTAGATAATTACTTAATCATATTGATTTAAATGGAATAATGGTAACTAGGTTGGGGAATGAACATGGATTTCATTCTCGGAGGAATTATGGGGTTCCCTCTTGGTAACTGATGAAATTTCTCCTTAATATGTAATCGATAATCTTTCATGAACATGTAGATATAAGAATTTTTTATATTCTTATTTATTGCATTGATGGCTTAGAGAAAGGAAATATGGCATTTTCTTAATTGCATCATAATTAAAACAAGGAACAAGTTGGTTCCTTTAATTGCATATTGATTTAGAAAAGGATCTACGGGATGCCTTTCTATAATTGTATTTATGACAATTTAAGTTTATGAAATGAGAGGAGAAAACATATTTTGGAGTCTGGGTTTATTTCCTGTGAGGGTTTCCAGGGTATATGTTGTGTACTTTTATTTTTGGTTTGCAAATATTGTTATGAATGGATGTTGTATTTACTCTCTAGTATGATGATATCTAGATAGATCATGGATATTGAATTTGATGAAATAAGAAAATGTTATTTGCTTTCTAATGGGATTATGTATTTACATTTTTATAAAGTGATTACTAGAATATTATATGATGTAACATTTTGTTAACAAGCAATGTTGTTATGATTGAGAAAGGAATTTGAAAATAAATGATGTCTTTGTGATTTCCAATGAACGAATCTTTTATTATGATGTATGGTTTATACTTTAAATAAAGTAAAAGTTTTGATGTGAATAAATTAATCTTTATGTGTTTTTTTAATAGTACATGCATGATATTCCACTTCAATTAATGGAACTTAGGAAGTTAGATTGAAATGGCATTCCATTAATTAAGTGACTAAACTGCCTAATAAAATAAGAGGTAGAATAGTTAAACCAAGAGATCACACATATAATTATGGGATGAAAGGTTAGATAGGATTTGGTCACTCCTATCATGAGAGTTGACACTAACCATGTCATAATTCTCTCTGTTACTTACTTCCCTGCATGATGTTGATTCAAGCATACTTGGTTGTAACTTAACGAGATATGAACAAAAACAAAATAGCTCAGGTTTGGTTGGTAATGTGGATTATTACATAAATTACTTTTGGAATAACTCATCAAATAACCATTAATGGAACCTCACAAAAATAGTACAATGCTTGGAAAGTATCAAGTATGCATCACATAACTCAAGGCTATAGCATGTGTAAATAGCCTTTCTACAATGACTCTTGGATGACTATAACTCTTCCATATCCTATAACTCTTGGCTCTTCTTTGTACACTTGTAACATGACTCTTCACTATCCTTTCCTAGTCTATGGATGCCTATACACATGGACTAATGTGCACATTTACATTATTGAATATTATGCACACTTGTGCATTTATTACATTGCATAAAGTAAATACTAAACCTAATGTACCAAATAATGTAATATACTTGAACACCCTCCCATATTATATTATTTTTTTATTGAAGACTTGTCTTTAATATGGATATTCATATGTGTTTTCATTCTTTAACTCAATTTGCATCTAGTCTTATACTCGAGCTTCATATTTTTATCTAACTCTGTATTCTGATTTTAGCATTGTCATTGGTGTCCATATGAATCTATTGTCAAAGAAGCTCATGCCTTTCTTGTACCAATATTTGTACCTTGAGAAATATACCTGAGAGAGTCCACTGATGAAATTTTTTGTTATTCTATATCCAGTAAAATAAATGATTTTTTTTGTACCAACAATATCTTTGTGAATGATTGGTTCCTCCACAAATTTTACAACTATGGAGATTCCAAAATCTCTCTACCTTATGCCCATATCTTCTATAATGACTGCACCTGATTTCTATTACTAAATCCCTTTGACCTTTATGTACTTCATAGCAACTATTCCTATCAATCTCTATTACTGATTTAGTTCCCTACTCATTATTGATGATCTAACCTATGTATTCAATGCTTCCATACTATGAACTACTTTCTGGTGCACTCGATTCTTTCATTTCCTACTCATGCTTTTCTAAACTTGTATATTCATGCCTCATAGAATCTGAATCAAATATATTAGTATGTATCTCAAAATAATTAATACAATCATTAGAATGATCTGATGTTTACACAATGACACTGAGAGGGGGGGGTGAATCAGTGTAGCTATTAAATTTTTATATCTACAGCATTTAATATGAAATAAAGAGAACAAAAAAAAACTTGAACAAGAGAGCAAACCACAACACTCAATATACCGAGGTTCACCAATTTGGCTACTCCTCAAAAATTACTGCTTGGACTCCAATCCAAATCCAGTCTTTGCAAAATCAATTTTACAAATATTTTACCAGCACCAACTGGAAGGAGCACCAACCCCTGTACTTTTTTGCTGCAACAGATGGAGCACCAACCCCAAGTACCAAGCACCAACTTGGACTGCAATTTTGATCAATTTAGGATGACATAAAATGTCTTCACTTCAAGCACGACCCTGACTGGTCTGCAATTAACCCAACTCTACACCCTCTCACGGCTCTGCTTATTTTTCTCTTGATTCTTATCTAACCCTCCTTTTACAGTAATTTCTCTCTAACAACAGCAACATCTTCTCTGTACGATTATTCTTTTATAACCTTTCAATCTGCATGCGATCGAATGACCTTCTCCAACTGTTCGAATTCATTACTCCTGTCCATAATGTGACTGTTCGAATGCATGAACATACGGCTGTTCGAGTGCCTTTTCTTTTCTCCATATGCAATTCTTTGAAAGCTTTTCGATTCTTCATGTTCGGCTTTTCTGTATGCTTCAAATACGTCTGTTCGATTCCATGAGTGCGACCGTTCGAAGGTCGTAAAAAGACTTTTCGAAAACCTTTCGATACTTTAAATTTGATTCTTCGAATACATGCAAACGGTTGTTCGAATGCATGACTGACACTTGTCAATCTGAATCGCAGATCTCGACATCGTTACATTTTACGTAATCGGTCGCATGATTTCCTCGTCGCTTTTTCGACACGTGTCACCTTGCATGTTGCTTCGGCATTTTCCTGCCAGACTGTTACCTGTCGCAATATCGCGACACTTTTTACTTATGCTGACGTCACCCTCAATGCTGTCGCGAAATCGTGACCATTTTTTCTTTTAAAGCTTACCTTCTGTTCATGTCGCGATATCGTGACACATAGAACTTTTGCTGACGTCATCATTAAGCATGTCACGAAATCGTGACGCTTTTGGCTTCCAGCAGCTTTCCTTTCATCCTGTCATGAAATCGTGACACTTTTCAACTTTGCTGACGTCATCATCCTGCTTGTCGTGAAATCGCGACACTTCCGGCTTCCGTACACTCTTCTTTGCCAGCAGCAGCAAAAAAGGAACATGTCGCGAAATCGTGACACTTTGTTCTTCCGTACAACTCTCCTTGCCAACTCCAGTGAAAATGGAACATGTCGCAAAATCGCGACACTTTGTTCTTCCGTACAACTCTCCTTGCCAACTCCAGCGAAAATGGAACATGTCGCCAAATCGTGACACTTTGTTCTTCCATACAACTCTCCTTGCCAACTCCAGCGAAAATGGAACATGTCACGAAATCACGACACTTTGTTCTTCCGTACAACTCTCCTTGCCAACTCCAGCGAAAATGGAACATGTCGCGAAATCGCGACACTTTGCTCTATGCAGTAGCGAAATCGCTACATCTTCTTGTTTGTGTCTTTTCACTTGTAGCGAAATCGCTACATCTTTGTTTACATTTGTTTCAACATGTAGCGCCATCGCTACACCTTAGTTTCTCCTTGTTTCAACATGTAGCGAAATTGCTACACCTTAGTTTCTCTTTGTTTCAACACGTAGCGAAATCGCTACACCTTAGTTCCATGTATTTTCATCATGCAGCAATATCGCTACACCTTTGTTTCCATTCATTTCAACATGTAGCGATATCGCTACACCTTTGTTTCCTTCTCTTCCAGCATGTCACGAAATCGCGACAGTTTTGCTCGCATCTTCTCTCTCCTCGGCCATGTCGCGAAATCGCGACAATTTGGCATGCATTTTCTCTCTCCTGCTTTTTGTCGCGAAATTGCGACACATTTTCTCTCTCCTCAACGAAAACTTGACATGTCGCAAAATCATGACATTTTCGGCTGCGCCTTCTCTCTCCTCGACCATGTCGCGAAATCGCGACAGAAAACATGTCGCGATATCGCGACAGTTTTCTTCCTTGTCTCTTTTTGCCAGTTTCTGAATCTGGGTCACTTCTGTTTTCCTTGAAACTTTCGGCACTTGATCTGACTGACCTCTGAACTGCATCAACTGCATCAATCTGACTGTGTTGACAACAATGACAATACTTTTGCAATTCTTTTGCTGCACCTTGCTCAACATGATCTTGAGCATCACCATAAATCCTAGTAGCATAAAATTTTCCTGAGCAATTATAAATTGTATCTAGATCATTTGTATCACATATAGAATCAGTCTCAGTAATAGGTTCTTATAAATAATTAGTATCACAAGATGCACCAATCATCAATGATTTTGACTCCATAGTATTGCAACATGAATCTACCATCAAAGGCCTTAGATCATTTGTATCAGTAGAAGCATATTTCATCTTTATTTTATTCTTTACCTTTTCAACCTTTTTATGTTCTCTCATCTTGGAAATATTAAGAGTGACAATTCCTTTGTAGATTATTCTCCATAGATTGGTAGGTACAGTAACAAAGTCTTCATAGCAATCATTAGCATTGTTAAGAACACTTTGTATGTATTTTTGAAGTGTAGAATAATATCATTTTTTTGCTTCACTAGTAATATCAACAAGCCTACTATTCAAAGCATTTGCTTCATCAATATACTTATTCTTCAACTCTTTAATTGTGTCCTCTTGTCTTCTATTCTTATCCTTTAGAATCACATTAGAAAGTAATACCATATACATTACTTTTCCTATATCATTACGTAGTGATAAAACATATTTTGAGTTCATTTCTGCTTCACCAATTTTTGAGTTTAAATAATATTCTACTGTTGAAAACTTTTTATTTTTGGCCTCTTTCATGATTGATTTCAAAACCTTATTTTTCTTCATGGATTTAATCTCTTGATTTTCAAATTTTTCTATCATCCTTGGTGTACACTCAATTAGTAATTGTAATCAATTTGTAGTTTCTCTTAGTGGGTCATTTTGAATTTAAATTTCTCCTTCTAGAAAACATAAGTCCACTCCAAGATCAATTAGTTCTTCTTGAGGATATAGGTTTTCTTCTTCAACTAATTTTGTCAACTCATGAAGTTCTAGTTTCTGAGCCTCTAATTTTAGAACACTTGTTCCTTGTTTATTTGCTTTCTCTTTGTCATGTTCCTTTGGTGTAGACTACCTTATAACTCCCAAATTAGGATTTTTGCAATTTAAAATATTTGCAAATTTAATATTCCAAATTTGATGTAGAAAACCTTATTTCTCCAAAATAAACTATTTGCAAATATTTTAATTTGAATTACAAAATTGAATAAAGTAATTTGTAATTAAATTTTCAAAACTCCAAATTATGCCAAAACACTTTAAACCATCTAAGGTTTCACTTGTCACCTAGATTCCTTATTCTTCCAGTAATATAATTAATCTAAGTAAAAATAGGTTAAATTCCCTATTCTTCCAGCGAAAAATAGATTAATTTAACCTTAAAATTTTCCAAACAAAATTAAACCATATTAACCTTATCCCTCCATAAAATTAATTAATCCTAATATTACCCTTTTATCCTTATAACTCCTAACTGTGTAAAATAAAATATGAGTTTAAATTCTCCCTTATTACCCAAATATAAAATAAAACTTCAAAACCTTATAGCTCCTTATTGAAGCTTATAAATAAAGACCTAAATTATTTATTTAAATTTGCTTGATTGATTTCCTTGATTGACACTCTATCTTCTGCATCTTTTATACTACATCTGTGAATACCAAATGCTTGACATGTTAGATCCACTTCAAAAAGTCAAGTTTTATCTACACCCTTTTGCAAAGATCATGTGAGAAGTATCTATTCTAGCATAGTCGTCCACCTCTCCTACGTAACGACTATTATTGCAGCACGTGGCAGTGATGAACAGGAGTGATGACAATAGTGTTATAGGGGTATTTGGTTTTTATTATTGAAGGTAATATGATAATTATAACTGACCACGTGTGAGCACGTAGTAACAATAACTATTGCCTTGTTGATGCATGCTTGGTTAGTGTAATGATAGGCTTGTCCAGTGACTGTAATACACCACTTCTTCATTCATGTAGCAGTTAGAGGTTACTACCAACAATGAAACCCTATCGGCACACACCAAAAATAATAGATGATTTTTTTTTGGTGATTCATTTCCTCAAAGGATCCAATCTGGAAAGCTCTCTGTAAGTTGTGTGTTTTTGCAGTCTCTTCATAATGATGTTGTGTTACTACCCATGAAGGGAACTATAAGTGTCAAGATGAGTCAAACTGTAGACCTCTCACGCTTGTCTACGATAAGAAAATGGTGCCATGTGCTTGAAGATAAATAAATAGAAGACCCTTACATAATATTCTTAATGGCTCTCTACACCTAGTAAAAAATGACTCTCTTTCTTGATTTCACCAAACATGGCACTCGAGCACTCAGATGTATTTACTCAACCTTTAAACTTTTGCTAGATGATTCATGCTTCATATCTCTTCAATTCTTTGTCACTTCACTTCAACTCTCAGCTCCTTCTTGATGCTCCTATTTGGTGCAATGATTGGGCTCTCTTTCCCACATTCCTTCTTTCCTGGTTTGTTTATCTCTTACTACACTTCTCTTTACTCCATACTCAGATCTTATTTTCAAATTTATTCTTCTCCTTACTCATTGTATTTTTCTACAAATTTGTGCAGGTTCAATGGTAAAATGATGTCTCAAAATTTGGCTCCAAAACTAAGACTCCAACGCCTCCTTTATTGCTATTTTATACTTTTGAAAATAATTCAAAATTAATATAAACACTCTTACAAATGCTTAAACAAGATGCAGTTTGATCATTAAAATTGCAGTCCTCTTTCTCTTCCTTTTTTAGCTTGCTTTCTTGCTCACTATTTTGCTATCCAATATCGTTGTCCAAAACTCCAAAAATTGCAGCTTTACTCCTCCAAATGCTGCTCAAAAATACTAAAATATGTAGCTCTTCTCTTTACAAAATATTTTCAATGAACTACCTTTTCCTTCTTCTAAAAATGTTCTTAAAAATTTGCTTTATCTCTTATCAAATGCTACCCAAAATATTTGAAATTTGTAGCTATTCCTTTCTTTAAAAAAATTGTCTAGAAACTTCTCTTTCTCCTTTCCAAATAGCTATTACCAAATGCTAAAATTTTCTAGCCTTTATGCTGCTCCAAAAATCTCTAACTTACTATCCTGCAACTCTTCAACTTCTACCTCAAAATTCAGCAGTATTCTCCTTTAAAATTTAACAATCTTCTCGTCAAATCCTTCTTCCTTTTGGGCTTGTCATAGGATAGCGATGATTGTCCCAAATTTTATGTGATTTCCACTTTTCAGGAGTTTATTTTACCTATAATTTTCTACCTTGAGCTTTCTTTAAATATCCTTCAGTGACCACTCCTTCAAGTCTACAACAAGACTTTCTCTAGCCATCTTCTCTGGAATCTCATTGAGACCACTCTTATTGGGTCTTCTAATTTTGCAACTTTTCAACTTCTCTACTCAAAGTTTTAATGAGACCTATTCTTGGTCTCCTTGATCTCCCAACGATGGGACTTCTAAAATGATATCACTTTCTTGGATCTCCAAAATCTGTTGCTCCTCAAATCTATAGTCCTTTATCTTCCAATTCTAGAAATTTTTTCAATAGGACATCCTTTGGGTCTCTTCAATTTCTTCAATCTTCAACCTATTACTGCAACTACTAGATCAATTCCAAAAGATATATATTCTTCCTATCCATTGTAGAAAGCTTCTCAAATTTATTTGAATCAACTCTTCTCTGCAACAAAGTATTAGAAGATGATAATGCAAATTCTTCAAATCTAAAAATAATGAGCTTCACTAGTTGATTTTTCAAACTATTGGAATCAATGTTGAGTCCTAGTCTTCATGAGTTTTATTGCAACTCGATGGAAAGACTAGATAAATTAATTCTCCAAATTTCCTATAATAGATATTTCCTTCCTCCTATCAAATTCCCTTGTGGCTCTAATACCACTATTAGCTTTTGAAGCTTATTGCTTAAAGGAAAATGCACTCGATGTTATAACTAAGATAATGGTAATCTAAGAAAGATGTAAATAGTATAAAATACTTGTGGACATATTTGTGTGAGCTTTTGTGGAAGCTTACAATACAGTTTGAGAACATATATTGAGAGCAAATTTGGATAAGTTCTAGTGAGGACTTATTGAGCAGATTTGGACAAGTTTTGGTGAGGACTTGTTGAGCAGATTTGGACAAGTTCTAGAGAATACTTATAGATAGATTAGTGTGAGCTTTTGTGTAATATTACAAGGCATATTTGAGATCAGTCTTTGAAAATACTTGAGATAAAAGTTGATTGATTGATTTTTTCAGATATTGGGTTAAGGTTTGGGGTAGATTTAGCAGAGTTGATTTGAGATTAATTCAAGCTTTGTGTTAAGGCTTGAGGATAGATATTGAGGATATATTTGTGCTAGATCAAAGTACCGTGTTTAGTGCATATCAGAGGACAAATATTGAGGATAGATTTGTGCTATAACTGAGGACTGTGTTTAGTACAAATTTGAGGATAGATTTTGGTGCAGATTTAAGGACAGGTTTGTGCCAGACCAGAGATATAAATTGAGTAAATTTGTGTTAGACCAAAGGACTATGTTTAGAGCAGATTTAAGATAGATATTTTAAGGTGATAGAGTATAGAGGATGATAGTCTCCTGTGGATAGATATCCATTAGCCAAGGCAGTGAGGATAGGTTTCTTTAGTGGATAGAGATCCATTAGCCAGAGCAGTGGGGGTAGCAGTTCTTCTAGAAGATCACCAGTCAGATCTAAGGATAAATATTTATCCTATGGATAGAGATACATGAACTTGATTAGGGGATTGGTATCTCCTTTGGACAGAGGTCCATAAACATTGTAATAGGGAAAGGATTCCCAAGATATTGATTGAGAAAATTTTAGTGAAATATTTTCTTTGTGGAGTAGCCCACATTGGATGAACCACGTTAAATTTGTGTCTCTATTGTGTGTGGTGATTTATGCATTGATTTTATTACTGTTGTTGATATTACTATCTATACATTGCATAATATTGATTGGAAAAGAAAAGTAAAAAGTGGTCTTATTCTTTTCACCCCCCTTCTCAGTATAAGCTTGTGTTCTTCAATTGGTATCAGAGCAGGTTCCTTCAGATGATTTTAACAGCTTGAAGGAAAATCTTACAAGAATACAATGGATTCTAATAATGTATCCTCAAATAATTCAATACCAATATTTTATGGAATTTATTATATATTTTTGAGTATGAGAATGAAGATTCACTTGATGGTACTTGGCAATGAAATTTGGGAAATAGATGAAAATGGATACACACCACCAGATACTCCACCTATAGATAAATATGGTAAGCGTCTACATAATTACAATTCAAAATCAATGAATGCAATTTTGAGAGGTTTGCATATAATAGAGTTCATAAAGGTTATGCATTGTAAATAAATAAAAGGAATTTGGGATAAATTACAAAGCATATATGAAGGAGATAAAAGTGTCAAAAAGGCAAATATATGAAATCTCAAAGGACAATTTGAAGATTTAAAGATGAAGGATGAGGAAAAAATTAGTACTTATCTACTATGGGTAGATAATGTTGTTAACGCCATGCAAAGACTTGGACTTGAGATTGAATAATTTTATTTTTGTGATAAGTTCTTAAGATCTCTTCCAAAAAGGTTTAGTGAAAATATCTCTGCTATAGAGGAATAAAAATGTGGTGATATTTTGACAAGAGATATGTTACTTGGTATTCTTACAACTTTTGAGTTAATAATAAAATAGGAACCTAATCTCCAAAAGGAAGTAGCCTTCAAAGCTACTAATAAGACAAAGAGCAAAAAGTCAGATTCAAGCAATGAGTCATCCAGTGATGAAGAAGCTAATTATGGAATAAGGAATAAGGATTCAAGAATATTTAAAGATGCAAAATCTATTATATGTTTCAATTGTGGAAAGTAAGGTCACTATGCAACTGATTGTCAAGAAGCTAAAAATAACAATGATGAAGAAAAACAGGATCATAGGAACATGGAATCAGAAAGAAACAGGTACCCAAAGAAAGGTAAGGATGGACAAGGAAAACAAGAAAATAAGTTCTTTCAAATATAAAAGAGGAGCTACTATGCAGACAAGGAAAGTAAGTACTCAAGTGATAGTGATAAGATTTTCTCAGATAATGATAAATATGAAGTCCTATTTTTGATTGAATAAAAAGAAGAAGTTAAGAAAAGGTCACCAATAATTCTCAAGTGTTTTAGATGTGGTAATTTTGGACATATTGAAGATAGTTGTACAAGGAATGATTTTATTTTCAGTGATGATGAATATAAAGATACACTTGAAGGACCAGAAGAGAATATTCTAATGGCACTAGAATAAGAAGGAGGTGATCCTACAGAAGACAAGTCATAAAATAATGAAGATGTTTTCAAAGGTAAACAAATAGAGGAAGAATCATAAAAATGAGAAGTTGATCTTTAGGAAGAGCTTATTTATGCTCTTAAAACTTTAAAGAAGGTAAGAAGAAAAACTCCCACTTTGAGTTTCAATTTCAAGAATGTGATGAAGAGAGAGGAAAGCTTATAGAGGATTTAAACAAGTCAATGGCTAAGACGAAGAAGTTCAAGTATAATTTAGAAGCAAAGGTATTAAAATATGAAAAGTTAGAACAAGAAACTTATAAGGGAAGAAGTAGATAAGTCTAAGGATAAGCTACATAATTTTGGAAAAAACTCAAATAATTTGGATAAGATCATCAAGGCACAAAAGCCTACATCAAGCAAGATAGGTCTTGGTTTTGAACAGGCTCAAAAGAAATAAGAAGAGGATTCAACTTCAAGTTTTGAAGAAGAAGAAAATTTAGAAGAAGACAGTGTGAGAGAAAGTGAGACTTATGAGGAAGAGTTGGATAATAGAAATTTCAACAAGAAAAGGAACAATGCACAAAAGAATAAATAGATGGAACAGGAACCAGTACAAAGAAAAATAAACTAAGAGACCAATGAGGTCAAGGCAACAAAATTTTAATGGATGATGTTTCTCATGTCACATATTTGGGTACATGGCTTCACAATGTAGGACACATAAAATACAGGAGTATGGGAACTTCAGGAACAAGTAAATTTTCCATGGGTATTGCTACTCATGTAATCAGTTTGATCACAAGGCAATGAATTACAGGGTTCATGACAAGAATATATATGGCTTCACTAGGAGAAATACCAAGACATTTACACCTCCAAGGAATAATAATATTAAGTGTTATAAGTGCAATAATGGTGGACATATAGCAAAGTGGTGTAGAGTAAACATTCCAGTTTCAAGCATGAACAGGAACATGAACAAGAATAGGAATATGGACATGAACAGGAACAAGAATATGGATAAGAACTAGATCATGGACATGAATAGGAATAGTCAAATAAATTAGAAGGATCAAATGAGAAGGAAAGAGGATGAATCAAGGCAACATCTCTCACTAGGGTTGTTTCTCACCAACAATTCGTCGATTATACCCTTCTATTGACTAAGGCGTTGGTGGTTGAGGCCAAAAGAATTAAATACATCCTGCAAATCTACGAGGATGCTTCTTGTTAGAAATTTAATTTTAGTAAAAGTAAGTCATATTTCTTGAACACCCCCATTTAGAGGTAAGGAAGGATTGCAAAAATTTTAGGGTGTGATATAGAAAACCTCCCCACTTCGTATCTTGGTCTCCCTCTTTTCATTGGTTCTTCGAGAGAGTCAATGTGGGACAAGGTTATTGAAATAATTCAAAAAAAACTTGTTGGATGGAAAGGTCATCTTCTATCTCAAGCAGGAAAGTTGACCCTCACTAAGGCCTCTCTTTAGAGCATTCTAGTCTATTTCCTCTCCGTTTTCAAAGCCCTTGTGAAGGTTTTCCAAAAAATTGAGAAACTCTAAAAAGAATTTTTATGGACTGGATCAGAGGAGAAAAAAAGGATACACCTTGTAGGATGGACCAAAGTGTGCAGACCCAGGGAAAATGGGGGCTTAGGTCTGAGGAGAATTGCTTATATGAATTTAGCTTTACTAGCTAAGCAGGCGTGGTGCCTCATTTTTGGTAAAGAAAATGAATGGACAACTATCATCAAATGAAAGTATCTTCAAAATATAGAATTTCTAAGTGACTCAGTTCCAATTAGATGTTCTACTTTTTGGAAAGCAATTCTCAATTGTAAGGAAATCAGCAAAAAAGGTTTAAGATGGGTTTTAGGCAATGGCGAGAGGATAAATTGCTAGAATGATAGGTTGGCTAAGGATGAACCACTGACGCAATATCCTAACTTAGCCTGAATCAAAGATATCATGAAAGAACTCATTGGTAAAAAAGTCTCTGATTATATGTTTGAGGACATAGGCAAAATGAAGTGGAAACAAATAAGGATTCATGAATTTCAAGTGAAATCAAATGATATTTGTAACATTCTTGAGAAACATTTTACCCCCATGAGACCCAAGGAAGATCAAGTGACCTGGGCTCCTACATAAAATGGGCAGTTCATTGTTAAATCAGCTTACAAGCTTCTACTTGATGACGAGGATTTTGTCCTCCAAAAGGACTTAGTTTGGATAAAAAATTTAATTCCAAAAATTGTAGTATTTTCATGGCTGGTTATCTAATGAAGAATTCTAACTATTGATAATATTATGTGTAAAGGTATTTGTATCACTAATCATTGTTATCTGTGCAAGGCTAATTGGGAGACCATTTATCACATTTTCCTTGAGTGCCCTTTTTCCTTGACTGTCCTAAGTGGGGTTTTTCAGGCCTTCAATATTTCTTGGGTTAAACCAGCCATCGTACTTGATTTGTTAGTCCAGTGGCCTTGCCCCTTTTCAATCCAAAGACTTAGATACATGTGGAAAATTTGTCTCAATCACTATCTTTGGTAGGTGTGGTCAAAAAGTAACCATAGAGTCTTTAATGAGTCTATCCATGATAATCAAACTATCATTCTCAAGATCATATCCTTTGTCAACGAGAATGTGAACATTATCCCTTTTGATAGTCGTAAACCTCATATGTAGGAGACCATGATTGCTCAATATTTAAGCTTAACCTTGTTATATGAGTCTGTGCCTAGGGTAGTCAACCCCAGAGCCAATGTTAAGTGGTCCCCACCTCCTACGGGTTGGTTTAATCTTAATTTTGATGGAGCGGCTAAGGAAAATCCTGGTAGAGTAGGCGCTGGTGATATTGTGTGAGATCATAATGGGAATATGATGCTTGTGTTTTCCAAATATTTAGAAACAAAGATGAACAATGAAGCTGAAGCTAGAGCTATGTGGAGAGGCCTTCAAATGACTCAAGACTTAAAAGGCAATTTGATCGTAGAAGGAGACTCTATGCATATTATAAATCTCCTCAATAATTGGAAAACACCTTCTTGGAAGATTAAAAGAATTTTTGAAGAGGCTAGGATCCTTTTTCAGGGAAGACAGGATAGAAAAACCCATGTCTTTCGGGAAGCTAACAAAATTACTGATAAGCTGGACAATTTGGGTGTTGATGGTGACGAACTTTTCAAATGGGAACGCGGTGTCCCAAGTGAAGTAGAGGAGCTTATTCAACAAGAATGCCAACAATTATAGTCAAATTTACCAATAGGGAAGGCACTGTAAGTTTGAAGGCTAGGAGTATTCCTGCCTCTTTTTTGAAATGGACTCACAATAAAAATTATCCAAGTTGTTAGTCTTCATGGATGTTGCTTGGAAATACCACAAAGACTAATAGGGATAGTCACATGTCATATAACATGGCTCCTAGTCATCTTAGTAATTTGAGGTTGGTTGATAATCACAGGGCAAGAAAGAAACGACAATATAAGAATTTGAACCAGATCCATGTGGACCACCAGATAGCCATCGCCATAAATCTAGCCAACAGGTTCACTTCTCCAAGGCTGATTTGCCAATACGGGATGTGGTCCCAAAGCATGTCATATACGAAAGAAAGCAATTACCAAAGAATTATTAAGAGTAATTGTCAATACAGAGCTTGTGGGAGTTTTTTTCAGTACTTTGTTATGTGTGTCTACAGCTTTTTGTTTCTCCACTGTTTCAAGGAAGGGATCCATGTATGTTTATTTTTTTGTAATTATGATGCAAGTGTGTTTTCTCGGGGTATACCCAAAATGTTGTATGGGAATTTTCTTTTTTATAACAGGCTATGTGCCTTACCGGATGTAATGGCTTTGGCAACATGTATATTTTACATATATATGATCCTTAGTAAGGACATATTCATCAACAGCCCTGGGCTGATTTTTGTAAAAGGTTTTGGGTCAACCTGTAAAATCCGGTATTAATGCTATAGTATCTTATCTACCAAAAAAAAATGTAAATATCAATGCTTGTTGGGAGTAGAAATACTCCCACCCCAAAATTAACCACCTCAAGAGGAGGTGGGGGAGGTGGGGGAAAGGCTAAGCTAGGAGACTCATTCTTACCCTCGAGCCCCAAAGGTGACCCTTTGCCATTGATGTCAAAGGGGGAGATATTTGAGTAAGGGGGGGATATTTGATTTAAGAAGAAAGCATTGAGTTAGGGGGAGCAATTTCCCAGGGGGAGCAGAACAAGAAAAATGACAAGTTTTGGTAAAAATAATTTAGGTTGCCATCAATGACAGAGGGGGAGATTGTTGGACATTTTAAGTATATGAGTTGTCATTGATTTCAAGAGTGAGTGGTCATTGATGTCAAGCTTTCAACACCAGTCAGTGGCAATTTTAGTGGGCAGCATCAGTTTCAGGTTCTCCAATAAGTGCAAAAGGATAGTCCATTTTCAGTTGATCAAGACCCGGTTCCAGGAAGTCAGATGTGGTCCAAAGTGCAAAGAAGAAGCCCAAGTGAATAATATTATAATATTTATTTATAATATTATATAGGTAAGTTTAAATTAATTATAAATTAATTAATATAATTTTTATTATAAATTAATTTATTAATTATTTTACTTAACTTATACGTTATTTATATTAATTATTAATTAATTTTAATATTAATTATAAGTTAATTTATGTTAATTTTAAATAACCCTAAGGTGGGTTATTAATTCAAAATTCAAAAATTTAAATTTTACATCGAGCATCGACATGGGGAAAAAATTAACCAAGTGTGTATAAAAGGGGGACTACACCACCTTAGCCAAAGTCTCTTATGCCTTTGAATTAAAATTTAATGCTATGCGAGCTTGTGCAAATCGTGTTGTGCAACAAGAGGATCTTTTTTATTAAAGTGCTTAGAGGAGGCAAAAGGATTTCACCCACCAATGAGGGAGCCTTGGTCACCAAGCACTAGTAGCGCAGTTGGCAACCACAGCGTGAGCAAGACATGAGGGCAGCGATTGGCGCAAGTTTGAATCCTTGGGAGGATTATTTTATTTTGTGTTGAAATCAACGGTGGACAAAGGTTGAAAAGGAAGGAAGTCTTCCTTCCTTCACGTGGGCATCTATAGCCCACGCGGTGGGCACCAAAGTGCTAAGGTGCTTGGCGCTTGGGGAGACGGCAGTTTGAATCACACTGAAACCATTTTGGAGAGAAGTCAAAGGTATGCATTAGTTGAGCACCAAAATTTTTGGAGGAATTAGTCGAGCTATTAAAAATTAATTTTTGCATAATTTATTTGGCTTGTAAGGTTTTAAGGGGAGTTATAAGGTTGATGCAAAATAATTTTTTGGTGTTATTTGCTTTAGTGTTTGAAAAGAGCAATAAGGTGTTTTAGGAAGATTGTTTGAGTTTTTGTGGTGTTGGATATTATTTTAAGTTGGAGATTATAAGGTGTATCCAAATAATTGTTTTTCATGTATGATTTGATGAATGTTAATTTCAAGGAGTAATAAGGTGTATTTGAGCTTTGATTATTTTTGTGTCTAAGGAATATTTGAGAAAGTGTTAAGAGTGATATTTTGTCATCTAACCATTGAAATTGGAAAGAATAAAATTGTGATTGATATAGGTTTTCTAAGGCCACTTCTACATCAAACAAAAAGGTATGGGCACATCTTCCTAGTGAATAATTGTTGAATGTTGTGAATGCAAAGTTGGAGTGAAAAGGATTGTTTGGTAAGCATTGTTGAGTGTGTTTTGAATTAATGCTTCAAGGTTTTATGGAATAATTTTTTTTTGATAAAACCTTGTTTGATAAGCATTGTTGTTGAAATGATTAGTTGAGTGAACTTGAAATATATTTTGCAAAAATCATGAGTATCATTGTTATGTGAATATTGTTTGATAAGAATTGTTGTTGAAGTGATTAGTTGAGTGAACTTGAACTAGGGTTTGCAAAGATCATGAGTATCATTGTTATGTGAGATTGATTGATAAGCATTTTTGGAAACATTTGAGTGAGTTTTCTTATGCTTGGACTAGGGTTTATAAGCAAGGATTAATTCATTGAGTGATTGGTTGAGTAGAGTTTGTTGAGCCTAGTCAAGTGGATGTGTTGTTGTGATAGTTCAATTTCTATGAAACAAATTGTTCTATATTCTAATTTGAGTTGAGAAAGATATTGAGTGTTGATGAATGTGAAACATATTGAGTCTCTAACAATTCTCTATATATTTATGTGATAAAAGAGATATTGAAATTGATTGAGCATTGTGGTGAATTTGAAGCATATTGAGTCTCTAACAATTCTCTTTATGTTTCTATGAGATTGGACAAGTTCTAGTGTGGACTTGTTGAGTAGATTTGAGGCAAGTCTTAGAAAAGACTTGTGGATAGATTTGTGTGAGATTTTTGTGGAAGTTTACAATACAATTTGAGAATAGAGATTGAGACCAGATTTGGATAAGTTCTAGTGAGGACTTATTGAGAAGATTTGGAAAAGTTCTAGTGAGGACTTGTTGAGCAGATTTGGACAAGTTCTAGAGAGGACTTGTAGACATATTAGTGTGACATTTTATGGAAGCTTACAAGGTAGATTTGAGACTAGTATTTGAGAAGACTTGAGAGTAGAGTTGATTGATTTATTTGTTCAAACCTTGGATTAAGGTTTGGGGTATATCTAGTAGAGTTTATTTGATATTAAGTCAAGCTTTGTGTTAAGGCTTGAGGATAGAGATTGAGGATATATTTGTGCTATATCGAAGGACTGTGTTTAGTGCAGATTAGAGGAAAGAGATTGAGGATAGATTTTTGCTAGACCGAAGGACTATGTTTAGTATAAATTTGAGGATAGAGTTTTGTGCAGATTTAAGGATAGGTTTGTGCCAGACCAGAGACAGAGATTAAGCATATTTGTGCTAGATATAAAGATTGTGTTTAGTGCAGATTTGAGATAGAGATTTGAAGGTGATATAGTATAGAGGATGAAATTCTCCAATGGATAGAGATCCATTAGCCATGGCAATGAGGATAGATGTCTTCAATGAATAGATATCCATTAGCCAGAGCTATGGGGGTAGCAGTTCTTCTAGAAGATCACCTATCAAAGCTAAGGAGAAAGAGTTCTCCTATGGATAGAGATCCACAAACTTGATTAGGATATTGGTGTCTCCTTTGGACATAGGTCCATAAACATTGTAATAGGGAAAGGATTCCCAAGAGATTGATTGAGAAAATTAAAGATTTTCTCTATGGAGTAACCCACATTGGATGAACCACGTTAAATTGGTGTATCTATTGTGTGTGGTGATTTGTGCATTGCTTTGATTACTGTTTTTGATATTGCTATCTATACATTACATAATATTGATTGGGAAAGAAAAGTAAAACTGGTCTTATACTGTTCACCCTCCCTCTTAGTATAAGCTTGTGTTCTTCAAACAAATATCCATTAATGGAACCTCACAAAAATAGTACAATGCTTGGAAAGTATCAAGTATGCATCACATAACTCAAGGTTATAGCATGTGTAAATAGTCTTTCTATAATGACTCTTGGATGACTATGACTCTTCCATATCCTGTGACTCTTGGCTCTCCTTTGTACACTTGTAATATGACTCTTCACTATCCTTTCCTAGTCTATGGACAAATGTACACACGGACTAATATGCACATTTACATTATTGAATATTATGCATGCTTGTGCATTTATTACATTTCATAAAGTAAATACTAAACCTAAAGTACCAAATAATGTTATACACTCCAACAGATTTTTCATCTTGACCTAGATGGGTTCAAAATCCTACATAAAATTTCAACATACCACATGATATCTATAGAAGGGTCTCTATATTAACTATGAGAACAACCTATTTTCCATATACTACTAAATAAGGAGAAGTTCTAAGTGAATTTTAAAACTTATTCTATTATCCTATAAGGTAAATAGAGGTTCCTCCTTATTTTTATATATGGTCCTCTTAATTATTATGATGAGGTTCTTATAGGAAAATTTAGCTAATATGTTACATTATGGGTAATATCAAAGGCATTCCTAGATATACTATAGTGCCTATAGAGATCAAATAACTCTATAGATTAAACTTATGAGGTATTATCAACTACTAGTTTGAGAGGAACTCCAAGCCTTGGTAAAATTTAAAATTCTAGTAAAATGATAACAATCTTGAAATTTATTTTCTTCATGGGGATGGCTTTTACCCACATAGTAAAATAATAAATAACATTCAAGATGTAGAAATGATCTTAACTAGATTTTAGATTAATAGGGCCAACAAAATCCAAGTCCCATTGTTGAAAAGTAAAATCAATAATTAATGACTTCAAAGAAAGTTTTGACCATTGTTTCTTTCCAACAAAATTTGGCATGCCACACAAGATCTAGATTTATTATATAAGTCTTTAAAAATTGATTGCAAAAATTAACGAAATCTTAATATCTAGTGTGCATTCTAGTCAAGAGTAAAGTGGTCACCATTCTAGAATTGTATTGTTCTAACATATTGGATATTTAATACAGATAAATTCATCTCAAGAGAGCACCAAATTATGATTTTCAATATAATTCATGTCTATGAGATGATATTTTGAGGCTTCCCTTCACAACTTTCATTTTTCTTGAAAATTTAGATCAAGCAAGGCAAACCCATAAATTAAATAATAAATAAAAATCTATTGATCTAAAATTTGAGTCAAAATTAATAAAGTGGGAATTGGTTCTTCTTCTAGGTTCTCATAGTATAAACTATCAACTAACATATTTATTCCATCTTATTAGTTTTTCGTCTTGATATCTAGATCAAGTTCCTACATATGGGCTACCCTTGATCTTATTTTATCTCTAAACTCTTGTTGAGTGATAATGGCTTTAACAATAGCATCAAACACAAACACTTTAGTCTTACATCAAAAAAATTAATATTTGAATATTATCACTACCTTGACAAGAACACAAAAATCCTTCTCAAGAGAATTATTCTTCAATTGGTCATTTTTTAGTTTTTGGCTTACAAGTGTCATATCCTAATTAATGTCTTGATTAATTTTTATATCGATATCCTTGAAGTAGTTTGATCTAAAGCATAATAAAATATGATAAACTATCTATTATATTTTGGTCATACCAACACTAGTGTTGTGGATATGGTACTTGTAATTTGCTAAAATTATATCTTTGCCTCTAGACTCTAGTTGAAAAGCATATCCTTCTTGAGCAATGAGTAAATATGATGAAAAATATTTTCAAAGTCTAGAATTAATCTCCTCAAAAAATTGACTTTCCTGAAAAATAATTGGATATCATTTTTTCTTGTAGGGAGTGGGAATTTAAAATTACCTTAACCTTATCTAGATATATTTTGGTTCCATGTTTAGATACAATATGACATAACAATTTTATATTGGTTGCAACAAAATATTTTATTTTTTTAAGAGGATATAGAGAAATCTCAAATTTTTCCAATGCTCAAAAACTTTTTGTTAATGTTTAGCATGATTTTTATTTTCTTAGAGAAAATTGTAAGATTATTAAAATAAATTACAATGTACTTATTTTTTATATCCTTAAGGGCAAATCCCATGATCTCTATAAAGTGGCTCTTAAATTACATGGATTATGAAATGTTGTTTTATATTTGCATTCTTATGACTCCTTAGTCTAATTACACCTAGAGAAAACATCCATTATAGACACCACTTGTAACCCATTAACTATCTACAAAATTTGCCCCATCATAAGAATCAATTACTTATTATTTAAAGAGGCTTGATTTAAATATTAAAAATCCACTCTACGTATGATTTCATCTATATTTATTCTCATTGGAATAATATTTGCAATCCATATGCAATGTCTAATTAGGAAGATAATTTATGCATTTAGTAGCTTCTTATCCTTATAGATTATATCTTTGATAGTTGGATTAAACCTCTTTTACTTTTATTTGGAAGTATTTGTACCTTCTTTAAGTGGAGTAGTATTTATTAGTTTTTTAAAAGAATGGAATTTAAGGTGTTCATAAGACTAGACAAGCACATCTTCATATTTTTTTATCAATGTGACCAGTTCCATTTTTCTTTTTCAATATAATATAAGTCATCAAAATCAATTTAAGATCCACCTTTGTTTTAATATTCATATTTTCAAATCTCTAATCAAGATCTTTAGTGGAGGACATTTTAGCCTACACATACCATTCATGATGGTCAAAATATTATTTTAAGGAGAAAAAATCTTTTGGTGTCTAATTGGTTTTCAATTAAAGACTTTTTATCAAACTCTTCTTCAAGATAAAAATTACAAAATTTAGTGGGCTTATTGTCAAGTTTCACATTACTTTCTAAAAATGAAAGGAAACAACATATTACATAGAAAAATATATATCATAGATAAGCACATGATATGAAGGGGTGCTTGTAGACATAAAAATAATATCATAAAGGAAATTATTAGTATCACATTAGTTACTAAAATAATGGACTCAAGGTATATAAATACCCAAATTGCATGTGACCTTAAGGTTAAAAAATTAACCTCAATTTTTATTATTAAAATATTACACTTAACTTATCTCTATAAGCTATGGAAGGGCCTATAAGGCCTATAGAAAGAAAATTCAATACAAAATAGTTGACCATGTCCTCAAGTAAATATTAGACACTATATATATTTCAACTTCCTCCTTACGTTGAACAAGGAACATAGAGATAAATATTTATCAGCCATATCTCTTAAGGGGAACTATCCTACTCGAGGATACTCCATAACTTAATGAAGAAGCTCCTCAAACATGACCATGGTCATGAAAGATGCTATCATATGCCCCTACACTTAAACTCCAATATTGTCTATATCTTGAATAAGAACCTCCTTGATCATGACCTTGGTCATGATAGCCATTGGTTTTCTAGCAACTCTATTAAGATATAATAACTAGATCAATACCCATGAACATTTAGTTTTAACCCCAACTCCTATATCGATGATGTTGAGGCCTTCATCATGAGAATATCATCAACATATAAGAAAATAATCACATGCTATCCATCAAGATAAAAAATGGATTACTACCAGATGTATATATTCTAATATTACCTACAAGGAAGAGCATGGTACACGCCAATATAGATTACATATCATCCATAGGAAAAAAAAAAAGATAAGAATACCCTAACAACATCCAACCAAGCAATAGGAGGAAAAGTCATCGACAAGTCAATTTATATATCTAAGAAAACTCCATTGGAATAAGGTATACCTTGTGCTAATTATAAAATGTATAGTCTTACTTACCATCATTAATGTGCATACCCTTGATCAGAATGGCCATACCACAATCACCATAAAATATCTTTCTCATAAAAGGGATAAACTCTCAAATATTAGAAGTACTTTTTCCTATGCATAGGGAAGCAAGCTACCATGTCTATTCAAGCAAGAAAAATTGAGTCATATGTCTCAAGGAACTAGAGTGAATGTTTCCATTCCAAACTTTTCTACTATCATCATTCATAACCATGACACCACCAAAGTCATTCTTCTTGGAGAGTAAAATAAATGGTATTTACCAATATTTTACATTTGATCATACTCATTATAATATCCAAAAATAATGATCTTGAAACCCTCATTATTATTCATGTTACCTGTCTATCTGGCTAAAACATCACCCTTTGGTTAGTGCGAGTGATGTGATAATAGAGAAAACATTAAGATGCAAACCTAGTATATAAAGGACATCCCTAAATGATGAAGAATCAATACTCAATAATCCATAACTAGCCACTTTCAAAGAAGATTCATCACCACTAATAACATGCTAACTACAATATTATTTGTTATAGTTAATAAAAAGGTGACAATTCTATCATATATTAAATACCTCATGAATCTACAATTCCCTCCTCTAAATATAAGAAACCCCAAGCAACATAATCATGTGAATTGACACCTTGATCTTCACATTGTATAAAGAAAATGGAAGCATCACCATCCCCTTCTTGAATGCTTATTCTACTTTGTTAATATATTCTAGATATAATATGTCCTTGTATTCTTCCTTCTCACAATAATGACAAATGGCCTTCTTGAAGGGCTTTCTAGATATTGTTTCCCCTTGTTTTCATCCCTTATTAGACTTGTAAAAATATTTTTTAAGCCCTTTATTTACACGATCCTAAATAAAGAGGATCTCTCTTTGTCTTAGCCTCTAATCCTACTAATGAAGAAGGTACTAGAACATATCTTCTATCTTGAGGAGGACTACTTAGGAAAATATATTTGATGCACCTCTAAGAAAATAAACGCTATTTTATAATATTTATTGTTACGTACCATATGAAGGTAGTCAACCTCTTCCTTCTTATTTTTTCATTATCCACTTGTGCAACATGTTTATCATTTTGCAATTTTTTAAATGATTGATAGATATATTACTCAAGTATACCAAATTGTCCATACTAAAGGTAGCAAGTTTTGATTCCAACATACTAATGTAATGAGAGCCAACACAATCACACTTTTGCTTGAATTTATCTAACAACATCTTAAAGTCATCCTCATGAGAAAGGTGATTATCATATATTTTGTCCATATGTATAGAAATCGTACCATGGGCTTCCTCCTCCTTGTCCCTATAAAATACCTTCTTTTTTATAGTATCAACATTAGTTAATTCCTCATTAACATATTTTAGAAGACCCTTGCTTTAAAAAATGACTTCTATTTTGATCCTCCAAGTGGCATAAGTTGGCCCATTCAACAAAGGTACATGTTGGTCCATTAAATTTTTGTAATAATACTAGCTCTTGCATGCAATTTTATCTAGGATTGTTACTAGCATAGTGAAGAGCTTGAAAATTCACACTTTTGTATGCAAAGGTTATGATCCACAAAATTTTAATCTTAAAATTACACACAATGCCAACAAAAACTTTCAAAAATTAAGGACAAAAAAATTACCTTTAGCAAATCCACTATAGTCACATGTCATGGATCTAATGATCAAAATTATATACCACTTATGTATTTATTATGGAGGGTGGTAATTATATAATATATAAGTTATCTACCACTAAGTGGCATGATTTGATAGAGGTGGTGCCACGTATGTGTTGGCTATGCAGGATACTGGGTGGTGAATCAACTAATCTATTGCTACCATGAATTGTTGATTCATTGAATGTGACAATACCATATATTTTCTAACTTTTATATTTATCAGATAAGTGACTAGGCGATATTGGAGATTTGTAGTATTTATTTTATCTCTAAGGTTGGCCCCTTACCCACATACATAATAAAAAATATTTTTCACCCTCAAATTAGGTGCCACATTAGCTAAATACTCTACCACATCAATTGCAGCTACAAGGTAAGTTTAAATTATGTCAAAGGTTATGGATTAGAACCCCAAACCTTTCATGCAACAAGTCTTAATGTGTTCTTAGATGGCCATAAGGTCCAGGGTCCATACATGATTTTTTAACACCTAAGTAAAATAATATATATGATGGAAGTCAAAGAAGGGGGAAAACATGGCTTATCAATGCTCATGTCATTTTTCCTTCTGACCATAACAAAAATGAACAATTGATGTTTAAACCTATGACCACCATCATTTAAACCTATGACCACATCCTTCTATTGCCTTATACCCCATGCCATAATCTTTATTTCAACTATCAAGAAGTCAAGGGGTTCATCACGTCTCCTCAACACCCTTCCATTCATATTACAAAATATCAAAATACTTAAATGCTACAATATACCTTATTCTAGATGCTATGAAAACCTTAATACCACATAACATTCATTCTCTTATGCTAACTTCTTCAACAAAAAATTCATGATTTTTGAACCCATACCCTCTTGGGTGTAATAATTATATCATTCACCATTTCCATCATGTCCTTGATACATTCAAGTGGAAAGGAATTCTTACCACTAAAATTTGTCTCATTGACTATGTGGGGGGTGAATATATCTATAAACCCCCACATGGTCCTTTCAAGTCAACACTTCATGGCATGATTCCCTCAAGGCAAACACAGTTTTCAAGGAAGCACCAAGTTTAAACTTGAAATCCTACACTCCACCCAAAAAATTAATCATCATTTTCTTAAGGCCCTCGATAGGGTATTTAGCACCTCCTTCCATCAAAAATATTCTATATTTTCTATAATTTAATTCCCTATAAATTTTTGAAACATTCTATGCTAATATTTTGCCACCATCATCGAGAATATTTCAAGGAATATTTTTTTAATTTAAATTCTTTTTAAAATTTGTAGGAAACATGCTATTTTTTTGACACAAAAAAGAGGTGCATAATGATAAAATTATACAAAGTATTGAACTTAGACCCCACTAAAATTTTACAAAGAATCAAAAAATATTGATGGTTCATACATATAACTATGTTCTATCCTATATAATTTTTTTTAAGATCTTAACTTGATAATCCATCCTCTCTTGACAATGACGCATAGATGTTATTAGGCCATTTTTACATATTTATCAAGTGTCCTAAAGATCTTTCCCATGCACTAAATTCTTCTCAATATTTTTATGGCATCTAGGGATGATTATAAAAAAATAGATCCTCTCCTACTACAAAGACCTTGCATACTCCTCTCACCTATGCTACACTAATGCCAAAGATTCCAAGTTGTGAAGGAAATCCTATAAACCAAATAGAGATAGCTAAAGTGTATAGATAAAACCATAATATCTAATCCATTTAAAAAAAAAATAGAGAAATTTGGAATAATCTATAATGAATGATTAGTTAACCGAATGGATTGAATGGAAAGAGAGGATAAAAGATGAACCTATTGGTAAAACTTTCTCCTAATCCAACTAGTTTTATTATGACACAACAAGATCCTCCCAATCAAATCCCCACCTAGATTTTTATGTGAAAGCATAAAAAATATTAGACAAAAACCTTTAATAAATAGATCATGCTTGCTTTTTGAAATTTCTATAGAAGTATGTATGCTAAGATTTTATGGTTTTGTAATGGATATTCACATTTTCTCAATACCATGTTAGATTTAAAAATACTTTCTATAAATGAATATAATCAACACATCACTTAAAAAATATATATCATATACAAGCACACAATATAAAGGATACCTATAGCCAATGGGTCCTTAGTTCAATGGCTGGGATAAATAGTTGATATAGCCCACACCAAGGTTCAAATCTCGGTGGCATAAAATAGCTCAATGTGACTAAATCGATGTAAAAGGGAAAGAGAAACCATTTCAAAACCCTACTTTTTAAAATAAATATATATATATAGGATACCTATAGACACTAAAATAATATGACTAAAAGAAAGAAATAGTATCACATTGATGACCAACTAAATGATCTAAAGGGATATAAATATCCAAATTACAAGTGACCTTAGGTCAATATTAAATAATTAACTTTAAATTGTATTATTATTATTATATTACATTAATATAAATTAAAAGCAAACCCTTAAAGAGTATTTTATGCATTGAGCTTTAACTTACCAATATTCAATAGAAGTTAAAAGTATTGTGCATCCTTCGGATCAACTATCTATGATAGTAAGAAATAAATCCACTATTTCTTTACATGGCTATTATAATAGTCATTTTTATCCTAAGGGTTGTAGGTAGTCCATTGAAAAATAGTGATTGCTTTCAGTGTTATTTTAATGGGATCCTCTTCATCAGGTTTGACCTTTCTTATGCCCTTCTTCATATCATACACTCCTATGTAATTATGTATAATTTCAAGGTAGTCCTAAACATGTGGTATAAATATTTATACAAGGTTTAATGCCCTAATTATGGTAATGGATATAGAATCGTTGTGTTCTACAAAGTCATATTAGCACTTGACCTCTTCCCTTATCAATTGTGGAGAATATTTTTAATTTATTTTGATCATTTTTACATATAAGTTTTTGTATAAGGTTTAGAAGGTATTGTCTTGGCCTTGGTCCTTTTTATCTTATGTGTTTCTTTAGGTATTCCTATACTATATGAGTCAACTTCAATCTAAGTCCCATTGTATTAAATTTCTTCTCCAACACTAATCCTTCATGGACTAGCTATAGCTTGAGTCATACCAATATGAGAGGTTGTAACTAGTGGGTTAACTTATACTATGGATGCCTCTAATACTTGTACCTCTAGGTCCATTTCACCACTTCTATAGGTCTAATAATCCATACTCTTATACTTATAAATTTTATTAATCCTAAAATTCTCCAAGAAATCCTTTCTTTTCCTTCTATCAATCAATTTAACTTCCAAATAGGAGAGTTAGTCTATCAATTAATTTGATCTTCTTATGGGTCCCTTAGTGAATCAGAACCAAGAAAATTGAAGTAAAGTGAATTAATCTTGGGGATAATAAGCTATAAAGGAATATGATTTTGTATATGAATTATCTAATTATAGCAAATTAGTTCAATACGATGTGACCTATCAGAAATAACCCTTCACAAGCTATTAAGCATGTGATGAAGAGTGGGTCACTAGTTTCTTATCTTAGTGACATTTCTTGTAGACACCTATATGTTGGACTCTATTCTAACTACTACTTATTTAGTGAATCCATCCAAAAACACTTCTACAAGTAATTTTATTTTAAGGGGTAGATCGATAACTAACAAACTTAGTTGATTTTGCTAGATTCATGCTCCATTTTATTCCCTTATATTATCAATGTCTCTCAAGGACTATGCCCTAATAAATCTCTCATGTTTGAGAAATATGTACTAGTCAATCCAATTAATAGGAACTTAGTTAATATTTCATCTAAAATTCCTTTGCTTATTCACCTTAATGTAAGGTGATGAGGAATCAATGATCAATCTAGACTAGTCCCTCATCTAGTCTACACTATTGACTACTACACTTTCTCTTTATTTATAGTATACTTAGTTTCAATATTTGGTTGATGGCTTTAGAAGTTAGTTCAAAATTACACTTTTAAAATTTATGATTATGAAAATGTTTCTTAAACTCCCAACTTCTACTTATATGATCAATGGGTTAGAGACAAATTTTTATTTTTATAGTAGCAAGCTATAATTTTGTGTATTTTATGCTTAGTTTTCAATGCTCTTTGTGCTCTACTATATCTATATTTGATTCTATAATATTCAAAAAATAATGGATTTACTTGGGATTATTTGATGATAGTCATTGTTCCATAGAATACACCTCACACCATTAATTATAATAATGGAACCACCCTTCTCCTCCATCCCCTTAGGCTTTGGTTGGTGGATTACATGAATTAAATTTTATTTAGCCAATGGCCACCAGTCTCCTCAAATTATTTATAATATTTCTTGATATCTAGGTCTAAAATTTAGGCCTCATAAATAATAAGTAAATGAATGCATGGATGTCATATCACCTTCATTATAATATCATAGCTTCCATGTCATTTCTTTGTTATCATGACTTTAGCATAATCTATACGTTCTCTTAGTGAATTTGACATCTAGCCTTGATTTGGTGATATTCAAGTGGATGCATTTCAACCTATGGTCATTGAATCAAAGCCTCAAGACTTTACATCCATTTTTTTCCTTACACGCTAACTGACCTAATTGATGATATCATCATTGCTCATATGTCCTAGTAGAGTAAAATAGTATTTCTAGAGGATACATTCTTCCCTTAACTTTCCAAGTATACATTAACCCATTATATGGCATCATGGTGAGATCATATTGGATCTTGTATAATTATCTCTATTTCAACTTCACCTAGGCATCATTTTTCTTCTGTCTACTGGATATGTAGTCATCCTAGTGTGATGGTGTTGGCAATGCTTATCGTTATTTTTCTCTCACATTTGATGAATAAAGCCAATAAATCTTTCCTTTGTATTTATTTCCAATTTTGATTTGTTTAATGGGTGACATCATCATTTTTACATAACAATTGAGAGTGAACAAGTATGGTCCCTCTCAAGATAGCCCTTCTTCAATTGGCTAAAATAATTGATAGACTTACAAAATGACATCAACATTAGTTCATCTTCAAGTGGGTCAAACCCTTAAGACTTGGTCTTTTCCTTTTTAAGGATAGATATTGATTTTCTTAATAGGTGATATTATAATTAGATTTTTTGTGTTTTTTTAGGGATTTTGATTCCTTAGATCCTTCTCTCATTAATTGGATTATATCTCAGGGCCATGTGGCTCTTTGGGTATCACCTTGGTCTCGTTGCCCTAACACCACTTTCTCTTTTTTGTAAATTAATAGGGACCATGTGAATTGGACTAATCATTTTGAATTTGAATAAATTAATGCACATATGAGTATCAAATCATATAGGACTTGGCTAATTTTTAAACTTTTCTTGCTTTTGACCTTGTGTTTGTTGATTTTAAGGGTATCTTGGATCATTCATAAAAAGGATAGGAATCCAAATGGAAACCAAAGCATCTCTTTCAATATTTTTCGTGATCTTGGTGATATAGAAAAGTGAATATATACATGCATATATATGTAGATTGAAAAATTGAGGTCATTGTCTACTCCTAGTTATAAAATTTTAAGTGCTACCCATTTATAAAAATGGACAATTGTTGATCGTTTAAAGTTATCAACTCATATGCATTTACACCCTATATCTTAGTGATATGATATATGCTACTTCATAGAGAGTCAAATTTGGATGCTTTCCCAACCTAGCATGATATTCATTACATTTGAGCACAATTTCTAATTTTGAATTCAACCTTCCTTTTGTCAACCCAATGTGTTATTTTCAATTGATGATGATCAAACTTCTTGAATATTTTCATATGCTTTTCTTCAAGAATGGTAGTTTGCCTAATCTTGCTTGCATGGGAGTGACATCAATATTTTGAACTCAAACTACTCCATTTGAGTTATTGGATCTCCAAGTTAATAGGTAGGCCTACTTTGCCAAACACCAACTTCTACAAAGAATTGTCAATTGATTTTTTTTGGGTTATACTATCTTCCTATAGTGCTTTTCAAACTATGTATGCCAATCCCTTTGTGATTTTATGATTATTACAAATCATACCATATTTTTACTATTTGATTTAACTAAACCATTTCCATAAGGAAAGTAGTTCAATGACGCTTTTAGGACAATGTCATATTCCAATGCAATCTATGTCAATTTAAATCTAAGTAATAGTGTCAGATTACCCATAATGATCACTAAAGGTACCCATATATCAAAATTGTGTCTTCTAATAGTTTAACTATAACTTCCTAATTAGTTATTTTTACTAGGATTGTCTTTTCTAATCTCGTAAATTAGTTGTTGCTATGCGAATCTATTTGTGACCAGCACTTAATAGCAAATTAATTTTACCAAGAAGTATAATCCCCATTGCTAAAGTGATTTAACAATAAGTATCAATTACATTGGCATAGTTGTTTTTCTTATCTTTTTGACAAATATTTATAATGATTTACATTATTTTACCCATTGAAACATGTCTAAAATGATACATGGACAATAATATCTTGCCTACAAGATTTTATGCATCATTGCATATATTTAATATAACCATCTAGATTGTCTTAATCTTGAAGCAATTCTTACACTTTCTTCTTTTCAACACATATTAGAATTACACCATCATAGCCCTTTTGAAAAAAGACCTATCAATCCATCTATAATTAGTCATATTCTAAAAATATTATTTTTTTGCATGGGTGTAAGGCCTTATTGGATGGTGTTATTTTGCATATACTATATGATTTTATACATCCACCCAAACTAATATTAAGAATTGGATTTTTTTTCTTGTTTTTCTTGCTTATAAATAAACTCAACTTGTTGTTTTGCATGATCTAAGTCTCATATAATACCCTACCTCATACCAGATTAGTTGGTTTTATCTTGATGTTGAACTCCTATATTTTAGTTATCTAACTACCTTGTTTCTCTCTAATTTTAGATGTACCAAGAATATAGTCATATATTACTCTATGAGAAATATTTTTGGAATGTTTTTAGCACTTTTATCATGGAATAAACCTGATTTTTAGCAAGTGTACCTCTTTTCATTGTTGTGCAAAGTTTAGTTCATAAATGTAATCAGGTATTCTTCCTTTTTCTGGTTTTTCTAAGTGAGCATGGTGACTATATTGGTATCTATCCCAAATATATAAAGAATAAATCCCTAATTATAATTTGGGTTGAGCAACATGGGCACTTGAGATATTATGAATTTGATATTCTGAAATGCTTGTTTTCTTTCATCCAAGTGAAAGTTATATCTTTCTTCATCATTTTAGAGATTGGTATGATAATTTTGGCAAATTTGGTAATAATTTTTTTGATAAAGTTAATTTAATCCATGAGCGGTTGCACTCTATTCTTATATGATGGAAATAATAATTCTAATATGGCTTTAATATGGTTAAATATAAATTAGGATTCCATACTTAGAAATAAACTATCCTACCATTTTTCTCTCTTATTTACCAAGTATTTACTTATTTGGGTTTAGTGATGTTCCTTATCCCCTATATTATTCAAATATCATCAAGAGGTGATCCATGTGTTTATTCCTATCTATTGAGAAAATTATTAGATCATCTAGATAAGCTTGGATAATATTATGTCCATTAAAATGTTGCATCTATATTTGACAATCTAAATGTCATTATTTGATATTGAAATATGTCCCACATAGTTGTAAATGTTATGTTCTTTACCCAAATTTAATTATACCAATAAATCCATCTAGTAAGAACAACATTTTAGATACAACTACTACTTGCAATATCTAATCCATAGAGGGTAATAGATAACGGTCCTTCAATGATGCCCTATTTAGGTTTTTAAAATAATGCATAACCTAATTTCACCATTTTTCTTCCATATTGATACCAACTTTACAAACTAGGTTGAATGCTTTATCAGATAAATAAACTATGCTTATAATAGCTTTAGCAATTCCTTTCTTATTACTACCTCAAGTTTTAGATTAATGTGTCTTTGCTTTTTTCTTAGATGGTCTTGCCCCTAGAATCAAGCCAATTTTTTGTCTAATGATTTTCCTATCATAAGAAAATCTTCATAGCCCTATGAAATTATGTCAGCATATCCAATACAAAATTTCTTAAATAAGGCTATATCTTCTTTTGTACATTATTTTCCTGGCAACAAACAGTTATTGTTATTAATTTCAACATGTTGATAGGCAAAGGATTTTACATGAATGCTCTTCTTCTTGACACTATTGTAGGGTGGAAGAGACTCTCCAGCATGATTAATCCTTTACTAAGTTAATTTTACTTTAATTGTAATATTTCATTCTTGATATCATATTTATACTTATTGTATTCTTGCACATCTTGAACTTCTCTAGTTAAAAAATCAATGATTTACTTATTGTTATTACACACCTAAAAAATATTAATGTTGTCTAATATGGATGGTCTAAAAATTACCTCAAATTCATGTATCTTAGCCCACATATTGGTTGAAGGATAAAATCATGAAGTTAAATAAATTAGTTTATCTCCTTGTTAATTTTATTTTACTAAACCATAGGATGTTCAAGGATATAAATATTTCAAATAAATCCAAAACCTTATACTTGTACTTTCTTATTAGTTTATTCTTGGTAGCATAGACTAATCAAATTTGTCTTATCACTAACTTCTAATTGTCAAAGATCTTCAATTTTTTAATTCTAAATCTTTTTGCTTTCTTGAGGCTTATGCACAATGCTTCATACTTCATTACATTATGCAATCAAATAAAAATTAGTAGGTATATCCTCATGACCTTCCTTTTAGATTAGAAAACTTAATTTTATCCCCAACACCATTATTAGTTTGAGCTCCACCAAAGTGTAAGGTCTATATGTCATCGATATTCTAAACCTCCTCTCTCATGAGTGTTGGCTTTTCATATGGTTTGCCAAAAACTAGGTACATACCTAAGTCAAATTATTCAAATAATAACAAAATTCATCATAATATTCTTGGAAACTACATGTGATCATGTCTATTTCATTCAGTTGATCATATTCTAACTATTGTTTACCTCTTAGTTGCAACATTCTATTTTAGGTAATAGTATTGAATTTTTAAAACAATTCAATATGGAAAGGATGTATCTGCTCAATTTTAATTCATATAATTGTATTATAATGTGATGCCTTTATTTTCATGTAGTCAATCTAAATGTAACCTTTATCCAATAAATTTCTAGTATACTCATACAATAGCAATATCTTGAGGAATGGTTGTAAGTCAACCATCATCATTTCCTACACAATAATTAATTTAGAATGTGAGCATACTATCACAATTAAATATTTTAACATCAATAATATTCATTGATGTTCCATTCCTTTGAGTAGGTCTAAATTTTATCGATATAAGTGATACTTATTTTATCGCATATAGATTTTGATATAACTATAATAGACGCTCTTGAATCTTCTATAGAATTATGTAGTAAATATCATTTAATTCATAGGGTAATGTAGAATGGCGGTGGTTGCATTATATTAGGCTTTGGTAACCTCATGATATTTGTAGAATTCACTTATACTTCTAAGGTATATCTAACCATTAGATTATATTTTTTCATCAATTAAACTATATTATGGATCCCTTTATTATGCTAACTTTGATTTGGCATAGACTTCCTCTTATTATTTCAGGGCTTCTTTTAATAGGTATTATTGTCTAAGCCAGATAAAGCTTCTAACATATTTACCTTTGCAAGGATCTTAATCAATTCCTAAGTTATATTATTCACCTTTGCAAAGGTCTTAATCAATTTCTAAGTTATGTTATTCACCTTTGCAATGGTATTAATCAATTCATTATTTATGTTGAACCTAATTTATGTTGCATTCCCTTTATTCCATAGTGCAAGACTCCTAAACAATTTACAAACTACTTATTTATCTTACTAGGAAAGTAATGGATACCTTAAGTTCCTTTTCTTAATTTCTCATTCCTTTTCTAGGTCAATTCATTGTCCACGTTGTTCAATTCTTGGTGCAGGCTCCATTGACTTTTTTCCTTTTATCAATAGTGCCTATTGGTCTTGGCTTTAATTGGTATGGTTGTAGCACTTTGCATTTGTATTTGTAGCTAAATAGGTAATTGTGAACACTTATTTTTTTGATAAGTTAAATTTTCATTCAAAAAAGGGATTTTAATAGGAGACCCCAAAACCTACGTACAAAAATAGCTTAAGGAGGCTAAAAAAATAGAAACATAAGTGGAAGGAGGGATGCAGCCCAACATAGGAAAAAACAACTAGGACTAGACACCATAGAAAAGGACCCCTCACAGGGAAGCCCCACCACCACCACCAGCAAAAAGAAAAGACATTATTCTTTCTCTCCAACTTCGACATCTCTGTCCTTCACTTCATCCTTAGCCACATCCTTGACCTCATCTTCTATGATGACCTTAGACATACTGGCATCCTCCAGAGTAGCCCCAAGGAATTTTTCATGGAAAAATAGGAGGTGAAGGGCATTATGGATATCAATGAATATCACCACAAAATATTTCAATTGGGATATGACGCTTTCCAATTTAAAAATACCTTTGTAAGTAGTAGTGATGATGAGATACTACAAAAGTTGAGCTTTAATGTCACGATCATCCTCATCAAATTAAATTTCTATGATCTTCTACTTGTCCTAAGTAAATTTATTTCTTAGGAGAGATGAAAACCTAACCGCACCCTCAGGTTCCTCCCACTTGATATTATTATTCATGAGCAATTCTCTAATTGCCTCAATGTTTGCTCTCTTATTGGCAGCTAAGGTCGGGGGAGGGGTGGAGTATGAGGATGGGCTTAGTTTGGCCTTGGTAGGGCTAGGTCTTCCTTTAGTAGGGATATTCTAGGAAGTAGGGGGGTTATGCCACTAGGGCAATGGACCATCCAGTGGTTATAAAGGACTTTGAAGAGGCCTTGGTGAGAAGGGAGGTGATCTCCCTTCTTCTTTCTATAAGCTTCAATGAAGTAGCTAATGGATTTGAACATAAACTAAGGAATACTGATAGGGTTAACATCTTTAAAATGATTCACAAAAGCAAAATAGAAGTTGCAGAGAGTTTTCTCAAGGTCATCTATAGTAATGAATTCCATAACAGGCTTTATTTCCTTATTCCATGGGGATGGGAGATCCACATGGTGCATTCCCACCTTCACTTGCTTGCAAAAATTTTGATATTTAAACTCCTTTAGTTTGGCTTCCCATTTATTCTTTTTGTGTCAAATCGATTGCCCTTTGGTAGCTTGTCTAGTGAGTTCGACCAACAAATTGATATCAATTAGGTAGTATTTTCCTCGAACATTAACCTTTCCTCTGTCCTAGCTCTCTAGGATCACCATGGTGATTTCAAGTTTATCTCCAAAAAAATTCTTGAAGAAGGGAATGAAACCCCTCTCAACAAGGATCACCTCAGCAATGGGTTCAAGCTCTAGGGAATTAGGCTTGACAAAACTCATCTTGGGCCTCCAAAAAGGATGCTTGTTGAAGGAAGAAGTAGGGGATCAAAGGTCAGGCTCAGGAAGATGGATGCTATAGTAATCGAACTAGTTCTTAAAATAGACAAACCATGCATACTTAAGGGAGGTAGCTTCTCTTAGAAGGAACCAAAACTTTTGGAAGGTGTTGTAGAAGTTGCAACAATCATCTTGGGGAATCCCACCATTCATATAGTTATCATTGAGAACAATAGCAATATTGAATATTGAGGTGGTTCGAAACATCAAGAAAGGCCACGTGAACCAAAAAAAAATATGGCAATGGGTAAAGGGAAGTTGAAAGGGTAGGTTGGATGAAGTAGTAATTATGGGAGGAGAATGATGAAGACATGTATTAAGGGTGTGAGAAATGGAGGGTGGGAAAGTGAGGGTACGGCTAGCCTAGGAAAAAATTTGGTCATTATTCCTATCTTGGAAATGATAAAAAAGTAATTGAAAATTGAAAATGGTAAGGGAATGCTCTGCAATTAAGGCTGAAAACAATGCTTTCATGGAAACAACCATTGTAAATATCAAATTTTTTGCCCTTGGGAACAAATCTCTTGAACCCAGCACCCAAGGAAACATGGGTGTCAAGGTGAATTATTGGTAGGACGAAGATGACCATTTGATTCAAATTCATTGTTGTTAATATGTAGTAGCAGTCATCATTTTCTTAACCCTATAGTTTATATCCTATATCTAGTTGCTTTTGTGTGATTAGTTGAGATGAAGGATGTTGAAGTTGTACTTAGGTTGCTCTTCTCTTACCTTGAGTCATAATTTTATGTTGTTAAATGGCCATATCTTTGAAAGAATATCTTTCTTCTTTGTTTGTTGACCTAGATAATAAAAACGATATTATTACTATTCATCATCACATCATACTAAGGTAGTTCTAGTTGATTAGCCAATAGTTTATTTACCATTGATGAGTTGGTTATCGGTCGGTTTTTTTTTTTTTTTTTAGCAAAAAACCCCATGTGGGGCCGCCTTGGTCTGAGAGACCACGAACAGGGGGTTCTATACCGTCAAATTCACCCGGAGTCACACCCAGCCCTACCCGCAGCAACATTATCAATTGGATTTTGGGTACCCAATTCAGCTTTTTGGTAGGGTGGAGATTTGAACCTGGGACCTCCCTTGGAGGATTGCCCTCTCCTCTCCAACTCACCTACAACACCTGGGTGGTTATTGATCGGTTAACTATGGCAAGTTGATTTACTATTATTTGAGTCACTATCATAGGTTATTATATGTACTAATTCTATTATGTATATACCAATTTTTGAGCCCTCTATCTACTCATATTTTAAGTCATTGGATCATGAGGTTTGTTCCATGAAAAATACCAAAGTGTACTTGGATCAACATTTAAATTTGTTATCCCATTCACCATGTTGTTTTAAGCTTGATTTATTGCATTCATATTGTACACTAGTTTATTTGTCTATTGGGGAGTCAAATTTTTTGATACATAAGGCATCTTCCTTTGTTCCTATCCCTTTTGCTAGTTAATCATAAGTTTATTTGAAATAATTGTTAGCTTTTGAATCTCAATACTTAATAAAATTACCATAGGAATTAATTACATAAATAAAATAAAATGCAATAGCAAATTAATATATAAATTATAATAGAAATAATAAAGCAAATTAATATGTTGAATATAAATGAATTCACACATTAATTGCTCAAGTGTATGCAACTTTTATTCCACTAACTTCTGCTACAAAAACTTTCAATGAATATACAATAGTATGACACTCCATGTCACTCTTCACAACTCTTCACATTAATAACCTCACATAAATCTAGGCTATAACATATATATAGCCTTTCTATGAAGACTCTTGGATGACTATGACTCTTCCATACCTTGTGACTCTTGGCTATCAATTGCACACATATGAAGCTATCTTTGATATACACTTGTATCTTGACTCTGCACTAACTCTTCCTAATCTCAGGACACATGTGCACACTCACATGAAGGACACTTGTGCACATTTACACTCATCAAAATTGGACACTTAACTACGTGACACTTGTGCATTTCATGCACATTATTACATTACATAAAAAAATTACTCACACTCTAAACTAAGACACGCTCCTAATATAAAGATGTACCCAAGGTGGTACATTAGAATATACTAAATAACGTAATATATTCCAACAATTTCCCTCATAATGAATAACATCTCATCCTTTTGTTGTTCTATCTTGTCTACTCTTCCTTGTACTTGTAATGGTTGATTTGATATGTTAGTGGAGCAGCTAGACCTAATCACAATGGTCCATGGTAATGTTGGTAATTATTGATACAAAGTAGTTGACATGGGCACACCTAATAATGTCACACTATATGAGATCAATGATAGCATAAATAATAATTTTTTATGCATATGCTCACTTGGTGATTGCACATCAAGTATCAATCCAATATAAGATGGTTTTGATAGCATTAGAAGGTGTTGTTGGTATTTTTGAATACTTTAAAAGGATGTATTTCATAGTTATATAATTTTTACTAGTGGGAAAAAGTGAAACTACTATATTAGCTTTTGGTCTAATTTTGTTGGATGTGTCATTAAAAATGACAAAGATGGTTTTCCTACTTGCATATGTATCTCCTTTACATGGGTATCTTTCTCAAATGCTCTTACCAATATGACATGATTTGTTGTTCTCACCATCATTGCCAAGTTTGATTGTAATGCCCTTACATAAAATAGCATTGCTTGTTTATCAAATGGATAAATATTAACTAATATATAATATAACATGCATATAAATATAATCTTAATATCATGAATATTATTATTCATATGGTTTATCATGATATTTAGCTAAAACAATACCTAGTATGCATCAACAGGATTGTTAAATCATCAAAAAAAATAATCATTAATCATGGCCTAGTAAGTAACCTAACCATCATCAAGCCCCCTATACCATAATGTAGCTTTACTTCTTATCGAAAATATGAGTAATTACTCCATTATGTCTCCCTCTTCAATATGATGAATCAATTTCAGAATTAATAGAATTTTGATGTGTTCTAGTGTCATCTTTCCCTGGTTCCTACTAAAAATCCATAGGGATATCAAGTCCACTTATAGAATGGATGAATAAATAGGTAGGTTCAAAGGGACTTGGTGGATCCAGTCTTGGAAATTACATTGAGGTAAAGTTTACACTTGCATATATATTATCAGTTATGCTTGTAGTGCTCATTATCCTTGATGAGCATATTATGTTTGTTGAGTGGCTTGCACTTGTTAGGCTTATTGTTGGGAAGATTATGCCTATTTTGCAACTTGTTGAACTTGCTAGATATTTTTTTGTACTTGTATTATTGGTTGCACTTTTTATGCCTATTGCGCAAATTGACTAGGTTGAAAATTTAAGCCATGTTCATGACAAATTTATGTAACAATGAAATAGACCTCACTCTTATATCTAGATCTAGGTTGGTAGATTATGGGAAAGGTTACTATATTTTTGGATATTTTTAAACATGTTAAGACATTTTAGGTATTTTATATTGAAGGAATGTCCAATAGTTTTTTCTTATTTTGGGTAGTGGGTTTGTTGCTCTCAAAATTCCTCTTTCGAATTGAAGATAACCTAGTAAAATCAACAATTTATTTAGATATTTGGGACTTATATCTCATGATCATAAGATCCTAAAATATCCTTTCTCAGTATAATTACCATAATAATTCTTTTAAATTTTACCTGAATGTATATATGGGTATTGATTTAGCTAAAAGATTTTTGGATATTTTAAAATTTTCCAATGTTTCAAGCATACATTTATATATCAATGTTTTATATGTTTGATATTTTAAATTGGCATGCATATTTAAGCATAAACATATTGTATCAATAAATTTGAACTTAAACTTTAAGTAAAATTTATGAGATCTGCTAGAAAATAGTTAAACATTGCTAAAATCATATAAAATATCCATATCTACATAAAAACGATAGGGTTTTTTAGCAATAGAGTTGCAATAAAATATTGTGTAGCGGATACTAATAGATCTAAAAGTTTGTTCAATAAAACCCCCAAATATCAATGTCAAAATGCTAGGTCTAGTCAAATTTATGGGTTAATTTCTTTTATGGATAAATCTCACTAGATGTAAATATTTTCATCCTTATAATGTGAATATATTGTTGGAAATAGATTCTATTTCATCATTTGGGTTATGTAAATATATCCTCCAAGATACATATCTAGATTACTTCATGTGCAAGTTATCTAGTTACTTCATGCAATGTAATAAATGCACAAGTGTCAATGTGCAAGTTGTACATGTGCAAGTTATCCCTTGCACATCTAGATAGAGTGTTGGCCAAGTATCTTATTTTACCTATATAAGGATGACCTCTTAGATATATAAGGAAGAGGGTCGAGGAACATAGTAAAATAGCATAGCTTAGTGGATAGTGTAGTTCTATGTGCCACATCATTTAGTGGTGATGGATACAATGTATATTTGTAGCTTTTTTAATGGAGTGCTCACTTCCTCCATAGCTATATTGTGATATTTTATGTGATTTATATTTTTAACATACTTCAGTCATCTAGCAGATTTACTTTATTTCATGTTATTTTGCATATTTTGATTGTTATCTCTCAAGTTTCATTCATCAAAAGCTAAAAATGGTATCACAACCACAATAGATCTAGTTTGTGCAGGTCAATAGGGAAACCACCATTGTTGGTTAGCCTGAGAGTTTTTGTCAAACTAACATACCATTGGACCATCCACTGATAAAAGATCTTAGAAGTATCTAGGTGGTATATTTTAGAAGAGTCACAAAGATAGGACTGTTAGAATATTAATGTGTACTTTTTTTGTGCATGTTATGACGTGTCCTTGACACTTGTCATGTTCGAATATAGGCCTCATGCCTATATATTGTAATAATTCTTGTATCAATATACAACATCTCATCTCTTTCAGTTCCAATATTTGGTATCAGAGCCCAGGAACTCTCCTGCCCTTGTGAGCTTAAGGAGGGTTTCCCTCATGGAAATACCCCCCTCATTTTTCTCCTCCTATTTTGACTACCAAGACCAATGCATCAGAGAGGCCCTCCTACGTTTTGCATTTATTGTTTCATATGTAGTTGCAGCACTCCCACTTGTTTCATGAGCACTTTCTAATACTCATGCTCACTTTCCACCTAGTCGAACACTGATGGTAGACGTGCGGATAATATTTTTTCATGTTTTTTTAAATGTGGAAAAGTGATATAGTGGAGGACTATTTATTTACAAATGATGGGGGGCATTTTATTTAAAAAGAATCTCTTTATTGTAAGGGACATGTTTTATTAAAGTGGAGGGGACCACTTCACTTTATTTGTATGGGGACTTGGATGCCCATGAATATTGGCCCACATATAGTCTTATTGGGCATTTTTTATTAACCCACAAGGATAGTGGGTAGGGTAAAGCATTTTTTAATATGGAGAAAAAAAAATTAAAAGGGACACTAAAACCATTACTTCCACATGGGAAGTGGAAAAGCCACATGGCCCTTTATTGTATTCAAAATATTATGGCCTATATGGCCCATGTAATTCTCCTGCAAGGGAAAATTAAAGTCTATATTTATTCCACCACAGAGTGATGCCACCATTGAGCGATGTTTTCTATTTGTTGCCTAGAGAGGTATGTTGTCTTTCTCACAAATGAAGGCCCCAATGAGAGTGGAACATAGGGGTGTTTATAGTCTTCAGAAAGGTTTTTCTAATATGGACATATTTTTGGTGTCCAATTGTAATTTTGAGGCTATTTCATTTGCATTTTTTAGCCTCAAATATTTTTGTATCATGGAGTGCACTCTCGGTTGAACCTAAAACTCCCAAGGTAAATTGTATGTGATCCTAGTACCTAGTCACCTTCTCTATAGCACCTAGTGGATGCAATGGCTAGTTACCCATGCATTCTGGTGGGATGAGATCACCATATGACACCTACTCTAGGGACTACATACATAGACACCCTAGACTCTATCCGAGGATTTTTTTCGAATCAACTTAGGAAGACTACAGACATAGACACTTCAAAATATTCTCTTATTTTTCCTTCTTCTCCTCCACATTTGCATTGTATGGCTCATTTTATTGCATTTTTTGAGTGTATTTTTGGTAGAGATCGACACTATTATATGGCTCATTTTATTGTATTTTTTGAGTGCATTTTTGGTAGATATCGACACTCTTATATGGCTCATATTATTTGTATTAAGGTGCATTTTTTGCAGATACCGATACCTTCTAGATTGAATTTCACCATGAGGAGGATGATATTCATAGTGAAACTAGTCAGTGACCTACGAGAGGCAACATACCTAGAGGATGATCTACAGAGAAAACAAACCTAGTAGAACAGGCTAAACCTGAGGCACCCAAGATGATCCTGAGACACTAAGATGGCTAACCCATAGGCAACAGACCCAAGTAAGTTGTTGACCTTTATGTAATAGATCGAGATGTATACATTTTTGATCTAACATAATTTACAGTTGGATATCCAAGCGCAAAGAGCACGAGCCTAGACCAAATCATGTAATAAAGGAGGATGTTAGGGTTCTATTTTTAGAAAAGTACACATTAAGGGGGGATGTTAGAATATTAATGTGTACTTTGTTTGTGCATGTTATGACATGTGTCCTTGACACTTGTCATGTTCTCATATAGGCCTCATGCCTATATATTGTAATTATTCTTGTATCAATATACAACATCTCATATCTTTCAGTACCAAAAAGGACTAAAAGGAATTTCAATTTCATAAAATACTGAGATCATTTTCATCTAGATTCTTTTCCACAGAGTTGTTATGAAAACTCATGAAGACTAGGACTCGGCACTCAATTCACTAGATTAACAAATCATCTAGTGAATATCATCCAAGTTATATGGAATTTGCTAACTGGTGCTTAAATTTTCTTTTGTTGTAGGAAATTAATTCTTAGAGGATTGGGACTCCTCCTACGACATAAAGTTAGGAGACTCCAACTTCATTGCCCTAAGGTCGATGTGCCCTCATAGTGCAGAGGCTAATTCATTGTGCAAAATAAGAATACTACAGAAGAATACTTATAGTAAAGGATCATGGTGAAGATAGGAGACTAAAGATCTCCATTGTTGGATTGCAGAATTCCGTAGTTGAAGAATAGTCCATAAGAGCCTTGATACAAAAAGGCCATAGAAGCCTTGAAGAAGAAGCCACAGAAGTCTTGATACTGAAAAGGCCACAGAAGCCTTGATACTAAAAAGGCCATTGAATCCTTGATACTAAAAATGCCATAGAAGCCTTGATACTAAAAATGCCATAGGAGCCTTAGTACTAAAAAATGCCATAGGAGCCTTGATATTGAAATAGGCCACAGAAGCCTTGATCCTAAAGAATAATTCAAGAAGAATATATAATTCAAAACTAGACTAAAATATTTTAGTACTAATATATTTGCTGCAATAATATAAGATTCAGTGAGTTGGGAGACTTCCTAAGAGAAATTTAGGAAGAGTATCTTCTTCAGAATAAGCTCTGACCTGAAGAAAAAGTGAAGATATTAGGAGAAGATATCATTGAAGGACTTCTAGTCTTGGAATAAGAAGGACTAGGAGAGTCATGCTCAAATATAGGAGAAGCAAAATCAGAAGATCCAAGAGAATATCTCACCACCAACACTTCCAGTAAGTATAAGGTTGAAGAAAATATCTCAAGAAAGACCATTAGAAGCTACCAGATCAAAAACCTTGTGAAGATCTCATCGAGCATCCAGGAAAGGCTATGATAGCCTTGCTGAAGAACAAGAGAGTTCTTTGAGAACTCATTGGATAAATCTAATATATAGATGAAGTCCCTGATAGTGAAGGACTTGGGATAATTGTTGCCATATGACAACAAGCCCAAGAGGAAAATTTGGCAAGGAGCACCAAATCTATGAAGAAGAATTTGGCAAGGATTTTCAAATTCGAGAAGAAGAATTTGGCAAGGAGTTCCAAACCCTAGAATAAGATCCTGCTTTAATTCAAAATTCAATAAGAAGACTTAAATATAGAAGAAACTCACCAAATATTGGAGATTTGAAGATTACCTCTCATAGCAATAAGGCACCACTTTAGAGACATAGACTTCTCCAAATCTATAGCAGAAGGAAGAGAACACAAGAGGAGAACAAGCCACCAAATCATAGGCTTGTGAAAGAAGGTTCAAGATCATCATTTGGTGAAGGAATTGTTCAGGACTACCTACTTGAAGTAGCAACTTGGTTCTTCTGATACCAAGGTCTACATCTTCTACGAATATGGGAGAAGATCTATAGGAAAAATATATGCAACTTATGGTGCAAAGAGATTCATTAATTGAATTATTTATCATATTTATTAGAGCACCTGAATATGGATTAATGTTGCAAAAAGGAAATTAGATTACAGTCTTCTAAAAGGTGCAAAAGGAAATAGATTCTTTTAAGGATTCATTTGCACATTTATTAGGGTTTGATTAGATTTTATATTAGCTACTATCAACTACTTATTATCCATTTTTGAAAAATAATACTAAGTCCTACAACATTGATTGTAGTGAAATTGCAGAATAACTCTTAAAGATTAATTTTAGGTTATTCTTGATTAGTTGTAGTAAATTATTAGTGCACAACTTTGAGAGTTGATTGGAGTGATAAGGTGTAATATTAGTGAATTAAAAGTGAAGAACTTGTACTATTATATCACTCTCAAAAAGAAATTTAGTTTTGTGTTTCTTGAAAGGCACAAAGTCTGATTTGTATCAAGTGTCTAAAGACACTATTGAAGCAAAAAAATCTACAACTTAAAGTGGCCAATAGAAGCCACCAAAAGGGTTAGAATCCTCTAGAATTTGGAGAAGAACTTAACTAACAAAAAATAGAAATAGAAGATTATGAAAGTGAGACTTGGTAAGTCTAAAAAATCAGAAGCATTACGAGTTGAATGCAAGAAAAAAAATGCAGAAAATTTGCATTAATTAAAAAGCTTCTATCTACTGTTATTGAAGCTTGGACTTGTTATCAAAAGTATCCAAGCAAAAATGGAAAGGTGTATCTACTATTTAAAGACAACCTCAAACCCTTGTATTGCTGGAAAATTTGCCACAAAACCAGAATTTCAGATCTGGAAATAGAGTGCAAAAGAAGGTATATTAAAAAGCCTTATTATACAACATTATAATACATTATATGCACTACTCTAATCTAGTTTTTAACAGCATAAGAGCACATTTGGAAGTGCCACAAAAGGGCACATTTTTTACATAATAAAAAAGTCCAACATACGTTGGATGTCAATACTCTTCTTCCCAAGTCAAGGAGTCACTCAATGGCTCATCTTGGATGTACGTACCTATAGAATCAAAGCTCATTTAAGATCATTCATGAGCCACATTTACGTATACAAGCAAGTGCATATCAATTTCAAAAAGGATGTCAAAATAAATCTGCAAGGGATTCAATACATTTGGAGGAATAAAAGAAAGAGAAAAAGGTGTTACATTCGTTGTCTCTAACTTGGAGAAGACCAGCCACTGAAGGAAGCTCCAAATCATCATCCAAGCTCCATAGCACATCGTCCATCCACCTGCACAACGTTGCAAATAAAAGGGGTTATGGAGTTATAATCTCCATATTCGAATATATTACAAGAATGGACTCCATGTAGAAATAACACTTGGCATTTTGGTCATCATTCCTCTCAACGTTCTATAAACTCCCACACAAGAGTTACAAGAAAATATGTGACACTTGGTATTCTCCACCAGCTTCACACAAGTGCCCATACATTTTTTAATCTCTCCAAGAGCATTGAACAAAGGACTCAGAGTGTTACGTAAAGAAGGGAGTGCTCACTTGTAATGGATATGACACTTGTCACATTTTCTATGATCAACCACCCTTAAAGGCATTCGAATTCCAAGTTCAACATACATGAGTGAAACAAATTCAAATACATCTAAAGGAGGAGCGTAGCACAGTCAAGGTGTGAGATAAGTGCAGCAAAAAATTTTAAAGTGTAGCATGGAAGATAAAGGGAAGGAGCATTAAAATCTCCCCATATTTGAAGGTCAACTTTTAGCACCATACGTACCAGCATTCAAGACCAACCACTCCAAGGAATTGTTAGAGTTAAAGTGCATTATGCCTTCACCTTGACACTTGTCAATTTCTCTTGACAAGTGTCATGTGCTGAATATAGGCTTATGCCTATATATTGTAACCATTTGTATCAATAAAATCAATCCCCTCAGTTTAAGTTCCAATATTTGGTAACCATTTTGTATAATAAAATTGACTTCCACGATTTCGCTCACTGTGGTTTGCTGCAAAACAAGAAGCCGGAGGTCGCAATGCAGCTCCTGGTCGGAAATATGTTCACTAGCATTTCCATTGGCTGGTGGAAGTGGAGCCATAATGTTCACCATACATCGCTTTATTTTTAATATTGGCTTTCCAGCATACAGCAGCATTCGAGCCTTTCAAGGTAGGCGAGGATTCGGTGCTCCAGGTGACTGAAAAAATTTACTCCAAGTGCAAAACGTCGAATCTTATTCAATATTCGAAATCTGGTGAAGAGATTTTCCTGTTTCGTAAATCAGGTGCGTTCTATTTTCGACAGCGGCGCTGCGAGGCATTGCCAGGAGGGATAGAAGCTCGTTGTTTTTGTCATGGCTGTTAGGGATGTTAGTGGCGGTTGGAAGGCTCCCAGACCTTCTCAGTTCAATGCCGCTCCTTCATCTTCTTCTATCATGCTTGGCGTGGGAGTGGGATTTGCCAATCAATCTATTTTGGTATACCTATCAGAAATGGCTCCAACGAGATTTAGAGGAGCTTTGAATATTGGCTTCCAATTGTTCATGACTACCGAAAGAATTTTTTTTAGCCAAGCACGATCCCGAGAACCCATAGAGGCCATGACCCCCATCTTTGCAATGATCCTGGTATTAAAATTATGAGGGGCACCGGCTGGTTATGGCTTCTCCGTCTCTGTATTCTGTCAACTTTAGGAGACCTCACATAAGCCATGCAATCCCTGTGATAGTGGTCGTGGTTTGCAGCTTGGTGGCTCTCGGATTGTTGTTGCTTGGATTCTACCAATGCAAAAGATGCAAGAATGCACCCAGGAAGAAGGATGGATCCTTCACAAAGCCCGTCACAAAACCAATGGGCTTGGAAGACCTCGATCGTAGCAATGATGAAATCAGCATCAGAGAGATGCTAACTAGGAGTGTTCGTCGTAGAATAAGATGCATATAGTAGTTGAGGAGCGGATATGTGCAGTCAACTGATGCTCTATAGTCATTAAGGAGCGGATAGGTGCAGTCTGGTACTCGACTATGCGGACGTTGTTGGTCGGTGATGCAGGCAACGGAGGCGAAAAGTCCACGGTGGCACTAAAATGATTCTTGAGCACGATGATGCAAGGTGTGCCAAGGACGACGGTGGAGCGGTGTCAACTAAGATGGCGACGACGACGAAGAAAGAGTGGCGTCAAAGTTACCGATGATGTTAATGACGAGAGCGGTTGAAGATGGGACCACTATGCACGATGAAGTCATTGGAGCTGATCGAGATTTGACCGCGTTAACACTCATGTGCGATAGCGGGAATCTTGTGGAAGTCAATTTTATTATATATGGTTTTTTTGTCTCATTTGGGGAATGTTTTACATAAAGTGAGTGAGTGGGACATTTTATTATTTAAGGGAATGAATTTTATTGATAGGGCATATTTTATAAAATGAAAGGGGGGCCACTTTATAGTTGTTTTTTAAAATGATGAAAAGCATGACCCAAGGGCCATTTGCAATGGCGAACGTCCATTTCCTCTTAAAAGACAATGTAATGGGGAAGAATTTTATTTGAAAAGGGGCATATTGGCCGACAGTATGGCCTCTTTGGCCATTATTAATGTTGGAGAGTGAAAGTGGAAGAGGCCCACATGACCCATGTAATTTCTCCTGCAAGGGAAATTGATGTTTTTTTCCGCCTGAGAGCGATGCCGCTATTGAGCGATGTTGTTTATGTACTGCTTAGATAGGCATGATGGTTTTTTTCCATATAATGAAGGCCCCGTTGATGGTGGAATATAGGGGTATTTAGTCATTGGAAACGGTTTTTCGTGACAGACACAATGGTGGTGTCAAATTGTAATTTTGAGGCTGTTTCAATTAAGTTTTTTAGCCTCAAATTTTTTCTACCTTGGAGTGCACTCTCGGTTGAACCCGACACTCCCAAGGTAATTTCATATGTGATCCTTGTACCTAGTGATCTTTTCTATACACTTGGCTAATGCAGCGGCTGGTTACCCATGCATTTCGGTGGGATGACATGGTCACCATAAGGACACTTATTCTAGGGACTACAGACATAGACACCCTAGACTCTATCCGAGGTTTTTTTCGGATCTACTTCTGAAGACTACAGAAGAAGACACTTTAGAAGATTCTCTTCTTTTCTTCTTCTCTCCTCCTATTTTGATCTATGGCTCATTTTATTGTATTGAGTGCATTTTCGATAGAGATCGACACTCTTATATGGCTCGTTTTTCCTTTGTATTAGGTGCATTTTTGGTAGAGACCGACACCTTCTAGATTGAGTTCACCATGAGGAGGGATTTGATATTCATAGTGAATCTAGTTCGTGACCTATGAGAGGCAACATCCTCTGAGGATGACCTACAGAGGCAACAGACCCAGAAGTGGCTGACCCTAAGGCACCCATGATGACCCTGAGGCACTTGGACGACTGACCCAGTGGCAATAGACCCGTGGAAGTGGTTGACCCTGAGGCAACAGACCAAGATGTATACACAGTGAATCTAGCATTATTCACATTTGGAGAGCCAAGCGCAAAGAGCACGAGCCTAGACCAAATCAGCAATAAGAGAGGATGATAGGTTGTTTTAGAGAAGTCAACATTAAGGGGGAATGTTACCTAATGTTGACTTGTTTTGTTTCTTCTTTAGTTAGGATAGTGCACTTTAAGGGGGAATGTTAGAGTTAAAGTGCACTATGCCTTCACCTTGACACTTGTCATTTCTCTTGACAAGTGTCATGTGTTGAATATAGGCTTATGCCTATATATTGTAACCATTTGTATCAATAAAATCAATCCCCTCAGTTTAATTTCCAACAAGAATCTCCATTAAATCAAGCACCTAAGGTACCTTTTATATGTTGTTATACTCAAATGTAGAAAGCACTGAATATTGAGGAGATACTACATCTAAAAGGTAAGTTATAAATCCCATTTATTATTGCTTTCATAAGTTGGAGATATAAGGGTTATAAACTAAGGTTAAAACTTAGATTTTGAAAGCTACACAGGTGACCTATCTTATTAATCTAATATTTGCAATCTTACTTAGGAGGAATAAGGAATTCAACTTGGATTAAATTATATTGCAAATATTATTATCATTTCTCTAATTTTCCAAACTTGGGAGTCACAAGGATTACTCCATCAAATTTATTTTATTGGAAATTAGAAATAATCCAAGGGATATAAAAGAGGTTATTAGGGTTTCTATTAAGGTTGGATATATATATATATAGATATATTTCTTGTCTCAAATCTTCAAAAAGGAACAAAAAAATTCCAACATCAAAACCTCTTCAAAATTGAAAAAGTGCTTAGTTCAATTAGGAGTAATAAGGTGTTAAAAAGTTGATTTTTGACTCTTACAAAACTTGTACAAAATCAACCAAAATTGAACTATATTTTTACAAAAAGCACTATATCATACTCCAAAACATTAGGGAGTCATAAGGTATTTTACAAAACTTGATAACATTAACATTTGTCTAAAATTATCAAGTGGGGAAGATATAAGCTTTCTTCAAAACCTAAAGTTAGGTGTTCATCCTAGGGAGATATAAGGTAGTTCACAAACCTAAGAATCTACAAAGGTTTTTCAAATCAAGCTTATATACTTCAATCAAGGAGCACATATCCTAGGACTAAGGAGCTATATAAAAATATCTACTTCTTTTAATGAATGCTTCAGAAAGCAAAAAGCCAATGCCATAAAACTTGGAATCATGAATCTTCTCATGAAATCAGAAAGAAGGTTGGATCTAGCTTCCAAAATAATCCATAGTGAAGCCTTAGAAGATAATTTTGATACTATGGAATGCTATCTTCAAACTCGTCTCAATGAAGCAATTACCAATGGAAAAAGTGATATTGCACTATTCTTAGACTTTACAAGCATATTATATATGGCATTGTTCACATATAAACACTTCAAGGCAGAAAATGAAGAACAAAAAGTATTGATAGAATCACTCAAAAAGAAGTCATAAATTGATGAAACATATCTAGAAAAGTGTTTACAATCTTCATGTAACATCAATACTTCTTGTTCTACTAACTCAAAATCTTATCATGATGCCTTAAGTAGTTGTTCAAAAGCCTTTGTACAGACTAAAGACAGGAAAGGAGAATCACCTTCACAAGAACCGGATAGTAGCTCAACCTCCTATGAGAACACAAAAATCAAAATCAAAGGCAAAGCCAAGAAAGAAGAAGAAGCTCCAGCTGCATCATATGAAGACTCAAAGTACCTATTGAACCTGAACACAAAAAATTAAAAATAAGATCAAGCAGAAGAAGATGAAGAAAATCCATATTGAAGACTAAAGTCTTCAATACCCAAATATTATAATACAAGAGGGTATTGGAAATAGAGTCTATTCCATCATTTGGGTTATGTAAATGTATCCTCTAAGATACATATCTAGATTACTTCCTGGGCAAGTTATCTAGTTACTTCATGCAATGTCATAAATGCACAAGTGTCAATGTGCAAGTTGTACATGTACAAGTTGTCCCTTGCACAACTAGATAGAGTGTTGGCCAAGTATCCTATTTTGCCTATATAAGGATGACCTCTTAGATAGATAAGGAAGAGATTCATGAGACATATTCAGATAGCGTAGCTTAGTGTATAGTGTAGTTTTGTGTGCTACACCATTCAATGGTTATGGATACAATGTAAATATGTAGCTTTGTTAATGGAGTTCTCACTTCCTCCATAGCTACATTGTAATCTTTTATATGATTTATTTTCAACATACTTCATTCATCTAGCAGATTTACTTTCTTTCATGTTATTATGCATCTTGTGATTGTTATCTCTTAAGGCTCATTCATCAAAAGTTAACATATATTTGATTTCAAAGGTTCCATTGAGTTAATTTTGCATGAAACTAAATTAATAGTCCCATCGACATGCTATAAAATATAACTACTAATGAAATTTGTGGTTGTGTCCTTAGATCCTAGTCGTATTAGAAGAGAGTGTTTTATCCCCCTCAACCTCCAAAGAGTTTCAATTCTCTTTCTACTTTAAAATAACTAATTTAAATATCGTAGGAAAAGGGTTAAGATGAAATAAACTAAAATGCAAAAAATAAATATAGATGTGAGGTTGTAACAAGATAAGATTGATTAATAAGGCATTAAACAACGGGTACGGAGCTTGACGATCAAATTTTTTAGGATAAAAAAAGACCTAGGGTTTAGCATAGTAATGGTAGGAGTATGGGCTTATTAAGATGGATTGGAGGAATGCTACGATGGCGTCAGGCCCATCATAGAGCGTGCATACTAGTGATATTTTTTCATCTAAAAATAATTGGAAAGAACAAGATTTCCCAATTCATATCGGGAATCATTTGTTAAAGAACAATGGATTTTTGGAACAATGTGAAGCCAGGTCGGTTCTAGTGGTTCAACCAAACTCGGTGGTGGAATATATGGAGTATTTAACCAAGCATGTGCTTATTAGAAAATTTATGGGTATCTAAATTTCTCTTCCCTTTGTGGAGGCTTGGGTTAGGAAGACTTGGAATCCTAACGGTGATGTGGAGGTGATGTTGAGTACAAATAGCTATTTTATGGTGGTTTTCCCTTGTCTTGCAAATCATAACAAAGCATTTGAAGGGGTCCATATTTCTATAACCAAGCTGGACTCTTTATTAAACCTTGGCATGTGGGTTTCAACCTATCAAAGGAGTGATCATCATGGGTTCTAGTGTGGGTTTGGCTCCCATGGTTTCCGTTAGAATTTTGGAGAAATGACATCTTGCATATGATTGCCCTTCTTCTTGGGAAGTCGGTTGGACCATCACAATAGATGATGGAGAAAAAGGTAATTTCTATTACCCATATCTAAGTCGAAATTGATTTAAACAATCATATTCCAGATTCTATTGAAATACATTTTGGATCATCTACATGGGTTCAACAACTTGACTATGAAGCTCTTTTATTTTTTTTGTCAAATCTATCATGAATATGGCCACCTACAAATAAAATATCCTAATTTTGTCTCACCCGTGGCTTGAAATATCGGGTCCTCTCGAACTATACAAAATATGGATAAATAAAAAGCCCTAATAAAGGAAGGGGATCGGGATAAGGAAGGATTTGTTCCTATAAAATCCTAAAACAAAGGAAGAAGGGTAAAAAGAGCCCTTAAGGATAGCCAGCCAGATGCTCTACTCAACCATTTTGAGATACTGGATGATCTTGATTAGTGCATGGAGTAACCTAAAAGATCGCTACCTGATGTAGATATAATAGGGTCGAATCGGATGTCTCTTCTTGAGGTGGAACCTAAGGAATTATGTCTAGTGTGTTTAAATGAATAAAATATGGCTTTATCTCTGAGTATAGGTGATATGGTTGGCTCTAGCCTTGGAAGGAAAAATATTTTGGAAAGTGGCATAAATATAGTTGTACTCTTTCCTACTCAAGCACTGATCCAGTCATACTTGGACTGCAAAACTCCTACGATGCTGGGATTACAATAGAAAATAATTAAAAAAGGTGCTTCAGATAAGAATATGAAGGTGGAGACTTTGATGGAATCATGATTGGTGAGAACATTGGACTCCCATTTTTCTAGCCCCCAAAAATGATTATCCTCTTATGGAATGTAAGGGGATTGAACAACATCCCTAGATAAAAAGTTGTTCATGATTTGATTCATGTACATTCTTCGGATGTGGTGTTTATTAAGGAGACTAAATTGGCTACTGATAGTATGTTCAATATTGCTTCCAAGTTGTGGATAAGGGGTCAATGCCAGTTTATTTTCACATGTGGATATGCTAGTGGTGTTGCTTGTTTATGGGATCTGGTTAAGATCTCTCCTCTTACTTGTATTTCTAGTAGATGTTCTATTTCAATGATTGAGCATGATAATGAATCTTGTCAAACCATCCTACTTTAAAATGTGTATGATCCTATTTATTACAATGGTAAAGCAAATTTTTGGAAGCACATTGACTTTTTGAGAAGTCTAGCTCTCTTGTACCCATGGATTTTGGTTGGAGATTCCAATTATATCACTTGTCTAGAGTAGAAATACAATGGAGTTGATCATCTTGAGCCTTTTTATTCTATCTTCAGTGCTCATATCCTAGCCCTGAACTTGGTTGAAATCAAGCCGGATAATGGGATCCTTACCTGGCACAATAGAAGATGTGGGGAAGAGTCCATCTCAGAGAGACTGGATAGGTTTTTGATCTCTAGTTTTACATTGGTAATAACAGAATCTCTAGTTCTATAATTTTGGAGGGTAGGGGTTCTGATCATTGGTCTATCAAACTCTTTGCTCTTGATTTTGGGCTAAATAAGAATAATTCCTTTAAGTTTCAACTTATGTGGCTTCGAGATCCTAAGATTTATGATTTCATGTGAGGCTGGTGGACCAATGGCAAACCTTCTCATGGCACCGCTATGTATTCCTTTATGAAGTGGCTACAATTTTGTAAGCATAGAATGAAGAGGTGGAATAGTCTAAATTTTGGGAACCTTTCCTTGGCTAAGTTGGCGGCTCTTAAGAAGGTGGAAGAAGCTTAAAATAATATTAGAGATCATGGACTCACGGAGGAGCTTCTCTTTGAGGAATCTGAGGCTGTGAAAGAACTTGTTGAATGGGAGTTGGGGGAAGAATTTTTTTGGAAACAAATATCTCGAGTGGATTGGCTTCAAGAAGGGGATAGGAACATGGCCTTATTTTTTAACTCAGTTAAGGCTCATCATAATGGTAACCTGATTTCCTCTCTTGTGAATTCTCAAGATGTCCTTCTCTCTTATTTTAGGGATATTTGAGAAGAGACTATGAGGTATTTTCCCTCTCCCTTCAAGGAGGACTCCCTCTAAGATGATGAGAATGAAAAGCTTATTCTAAATTGTATTCCCTTGATTGATTCTAGAGAGATGAATGAGCATTTGATGGGTCCAATTTCCCTTGAGGAGTTGGAAAATATTGTATTCAAGATGAAAAAAGGGAAAGCCTCGGGCCCTAATGGATTCCTGATTGATTTTTATTAGGATTTTTGGGATTTAATCAAATTTGATCTTCTGGAGGTGGTCCATGAGTCCCAAAAGAACAAATAGATGCTAAGGGCCCTAAATGCTACCTTTGTGGTGCTTATTACCAAAAAAGAGGCAAAAAATTCTCTAGATAAGTTTAGACCTATTGCTCTCTGCAATGTTGTATATAATATCATTACAAAAATAATTGCTAAGAGTTTGAAGATATGGTTGAGCAAAATCATCTTTGAGGAGCAAGGTGGGTTTGTTGTTGGTCGACAAATCCTAGATGGGATTGTTATTGCTACGGAATATATTCACTCGATGGAAAATTCTAAGGAGAAATCTATGTTCATTAAGTTGGACATGGCCAAAGCCTATGACCAGGTCAAATGGTCCTTTCTTTAGAAATTTCTTGCTACTTTTGGCTTTGAGGAGGAATGGATTAGATGGGTGATGAGTTGTGTTTCTTCTTCCTCATTCTCTATTCTTGTTAATAATGAGTCATCAAATTTGTTTGAGGCCTTGAGGGGATTGAGGCAAGAAGATCCTCTATCTCCTTATTTTTTTATCATTATGGTGGAAGGGTTGGAAATACTTCTCAAGTCTTAGGTTATGCATGGTCTCATTCAAGGTTGGAAGTGGGATAGCAATTTTCCACCTCTTTCCCACCTTCAATTTGTTGATGATAGTTTCCACTACTAGGGAAGCTAGAAATATTAGATGATCTCTTGACATATATCTTGGTGCTTCTGGGTAGTTGATTAATGAGGAAAAATCTTCTATTTTCTTCTTCAATACCCCTTCTCTTATTCAAGCTAGGATTGCTAGAATTCTAAGATTCCAGGTCGGGACTCCCCCCTTCATTTATCTTGGTATTCTGATTTCATATCATCCTCTACCTATATCTTCTTGGTAGTATATGCTTGATAAGTTTAGAGGGAAGGTGAATCACTAAACCATCATATGGCTCTCCTTTGCGGGTAGAGTGTTGCTTTTAAAATTTGTTATTCAAGCTTTACCCATTTATAGGTGTTTTGTGCAAATAGCTCCCTCTCATTTTATCAAGGACATGTATGATTTGTCAAGATAGTTTTTGTGGTCTGGAAAACTTGCTCAATCTATAATAAGTTTGGTTAGGTGGGATTCTGTTTGTAGGCCGATTCAAGAGGGAGGCCTTGGGTTGCAACATGTGGCTCTTTCTGGGCAGGCTTTAGCTACAAAACTCTACTACGGATGGTGTACTTCTCAATATCATGTTTGGGCTAAAATCTTATCTTGTAATTACTTGAGAGGTATTTTTGAGGCTGAGATCGCTAGAGTCGACTTGGTTGGGAAAGTTTCAATTATCTAGGACACTCTAAAAAGAGGGGCTAATTTAATTAAGCAGGGTTTGTTATAGATTTGTAATCGAGGATCAGATGCTCTTTTTTGGGAGGATTCTTGGGATGGCCACCCTCATATCTTGACTCAATATCCCAGGTTATGTTCCCTAAGCATTTTTTCTTGGAAACAAGCTAGTCTCGTGTGGAGGACTTTAAATAATCCATCCTTTTTGTAATCTATATATGTACAAGTGGAAATATTCGTAAGAATGGCCCCAAGGGGGATTGGTCAAGGATAGAGATGTGCTTGCTCTTATTCTTGTGGGGAGGCCCTACTCTTCATTTAGGGGTAAGACATTTCGTCTTGGAACCCTAATCCCAAGGGAACCTACTATGTAGCCTATGGTTGTCAGGTTCTTGATATGCAAAATTTTAGGAGCCTTCCTATCACATGGTGGAAAAATATGTGGAACAAATTTGCTTGACCTAAATGTAACTTCTTTCTTTGGTTGGTCGCTCGTAATAAATGCCTCACTTGGGATAACATGAGGAAGAGGGGATTTTAAGGTCCCTCTTTTTGTATCCTTTATGGTAATAATGAGGATAACTCTTCTCATTTATTTTTTCAATGCTCCCTTGCCAGAGACATTTGGCATCATTGGTGGAGTACCGGAACCATCCTTGTTTTCATGAGCTCTCCCTAGTGGAGTTTTGGAGTAGTCTGGGAAAACCTCTGACCAATGCCCCCTTCCTCCAGGTGGCTTGGAATTTGGACCCTTGTTGCATCATTTGGTAGATTTGGATCAAACAGAACCATCGCATCTTTCAGGATAGACATTTGGTTGTTCAAAATATCTAGTAAAGGATCTTGTGTATGGTTCAAAAAACTATCCATAGCAAATATGATGTGGATCCTCTTTTGAACTCTAGGGAGGAGAAGGTACGGTAGGCCCTTGGTCTCTTTGGGGTTGGTGCGGACTCTTCTCACCCTAGAAGGGTTCCCCAGCTCAGTAAGAAAGTTCAGAGAGATGGTTGGTGGAGGCCACCCCCTAGAGGAATTTTCAAAATTAATATTGATGGGTTGTCTATGGGAAATCCTAGATATGCTAGAATTGGCGGTGTTGGGAGAGACTCTGCTGGCGTGGTTAAATTTTTCTTTTCTATTTATAAAGGTGTTCACTCCAAAAATTTTATGGAAGCTCTTACGATTCTCGAGGCCTTACAGAGGGGGTTTTCTCTTGGTTAGCGTAGGAGCATCTGCGAATCAAACTCTCAAATTTTGGTTAATATTTTAATAGCAAAATGTTGGAGGATGTTAATTGGCAGTTGGCCTATGTGACCATTTAGATTCTCATAATTAGTGAAGAGTTCAAATTTATTTCCTTTGTGCACATACCAAGGGAATGGAATGGGGTTGTTGATTATTTGGCCAAAAGGGCTTCTGAGCTTTCGGGTCCTTGGATTATGGATAACTAGGAGAGTCTCTTGGTTTGGGACTCTCAACACCTCTAGGAGTTGATCCACAAGGATTTTAAGACTTAATGTGGTTTATTCTTGTTATTTTCTTCGGGTTTCGACCCTGTCTGGTGGTTTTAGCCTATTTTGATGTTTATTTGAGCCCTAGTTGGGGGCTTCATTGTACTTTGTAATCTTGTTTTCTTATCAATAATTTTTTACCTCTTTATTTAAAAAATATATAAATTGATTAATTGACATATAATGAAATGAAATAACTATAATCCATGATAAAACTAAATAGATCTATAATAAAATGCATGGAAAGGATAAATAGATATGAAGGAAAATCCATAAATATCATTTCACTTGAAACCAAAGAAATTAAGAAGAGATATAAAATTCAATATAAATTGAACATTCACAATCCATAGTATCCATTGAAGGAGTCTATCTAGCATATATTTCATCAAGAGAGAAAGTGTAGTTATTAACATAGCCAAAAGAATCCTTACAAATAAGATTTAGCTCATATCTATAACAAATAGTTTTAACTCCAAGTCTTAAGTGTAGTAAAATAAAACCCTAGCATCTAATTTAGCATAAATTATAGCACATTACATCAATTAATAGAAAATGATAGCCTAACCAATTTACTCTAAAAGCTTTTACTTGTAAACTTTAGTGATCACTTTCATCCACCATCTACATTTAATAGAGATTTTGTCTGTTTCTAGATTGTTATAGTGGATCCTATATAATCCATGTAGTGATTCTTACCAAAAACATGCATCAAATTAGCAAATCAGTTAATTTGGACATATTTTTACACGTTTAGATTGTATTGAATGATTCCATTCATTGTGAGTAAATAATTTACTTGTGACAAAATCAACCCCATTGCATGCCTATTCTTAGTGAATGGTTGTTATCTAGGCAAATCAACCCTTTCAGGATAGATCAATTTTAAAAAATCAAGATACCTTGCACTTAGTAAATCAAGAAATCATTTTTACTTCATCCACATTGATGTGGCTTGCCACACATGGTGCCTACTGATTTAGCATCCTCTTCTCTTCACTAAGAAAATTAGTCCATTGTATTTTTCCCTTGGTTGAGCTAATTGGCACTCCATGATGATGTCACCCTATAAGTGAATTAGCCACTGACACTTTCCTTTCATACTTGTATTCATTCATCAATTGGATCCTCCTATTAGTCTTGATACACCATGATGTGGTTTTCATTCATGCATTTAAACAGTCATTTTTTAATGAATCAAATAGATCCAATTGAGATATTGTAAGTTAATTGGCTCTCATTCTTCCCTTTCTAAGGAAATATTGTGTGCCTTATGAGTTATTCCATCTAAATTGAATCAAGCATATCATATTATCCTGGAATTAGTCAAAATTTATAATATTATACCATCAAAAGAAGCATGGTGGTCTTGGTCTGAGGAGACTCAGCCTAGTTAATAGTTCTATAGTAGCCAAGGTGGTATGGAGAGTTCTAAGGGATGGTTAGACTCTTTGGTAAAGGATTATTAAAGAAAAATATCTTGACATCTAGGAGGATGCCAAATTTCTCATAATTCAAGACCTCTGTCATGGCTCTTCTTTATGGAACCACTTGATGGAGGCTAGGGAGGCCTTGTGGAAGGGTGTGAAATGGCATATTGGATATGGAACCTCTATAATTTTTGGGGAAGATACCTGGTTATATGACAACCCTTTAGCCAATAATGATATTTTTTCTAATCTGAAAGAGGATCTAGAAGATAGATATGGTAAAAAGGTTTGTGACTACATGACTTTATTGGATAACCAGTTGAGCTAGAAATATCTATAGGCAGGCCCTAATAATTTGGAGGCTTTAAACCTCTTTAAAGCTAAACTAAAGGCTTATTACTTAGGTGTTGTTAGGCAAAGATACTTTTTGTTTTTTATTAGAACTGAGACTGGTGAATTCAGCGTGAAGACAACCTATGATCTTTTGGATCCTGTTGTAGATAATGGTTTCCCTTGGAATAGAATTTGGGGTAAGAGAGCTATTCCTAAACTAGATATTTTTCTTTGGGAAGCAGTCCAAAATAATATCCTAAATAATCTTAAGAAGAGAGGTTTTTAGTTATCTAATAGATGTAGTTTATGTGAAAATGCAAAATAATCAGTGGAACACATCTTCTTGGAAAGTCCCTATGCTCTAAATATTTTGTAGCTCCTTATCAAAAGGATGGGCATCTCTTGGGTGATACCTTCCAATATGGTTTTGTGGATACAACAGTGGGATAACCCATTTTTAGTCCTCATCTTAATGTAATTTGGAACCTGATTTCATTTCATTTTGTGTGGGGAGTATGGTTAGAGAGGAATAGGAGAATTTTTAGAGGGGAAAAAAAGGTTAGCAATGAGAATTTTTGGAAGTATCATCCATTTTTAGAGGAGAATGTTAAATACATCAAGTACCTTATCAATCTAGAGAGTATTTAAGAGACTATGATAGCTAAGGCATGGAATTTGGAACCCATTAGTGGTGGAGAGGCAAATGATCAAGTTAAAACTGATGTAAAATGGTAAACACCTCGAGATGAATGGTTGAAGTTAAATTTTGATGGGGAGGTAACCCAGGTAAGGCTAGAGCAGGAGCAATTTTGAGGGACAATCAAAGCAGATTGATGGGGGTAGCCTGCAAGTTTTTTGGGAATTACTACTAGTCGTAAAACTGAAGTTAATGCTTTATATCTGGGTGTAGAGCTAGATAAGGATCTAAGTGCTAAAAAAGTTTTCTTTGAAGGAGACTCCTTGAATATTATCAATCTTTAAAAAAATGAGGGAGAAGCTAATTGAAAATTTGATTACAATGTGCAAGATATTAGAGAGATTGTAAGGCATTTTGAAGAAGTTGATTGTGTTCATGTCTTTAGAGAACGTAACAAACAAGTAGATTGGCTAACAAAATTTGGTGCCATTAAAGAAGAGGATAGGAGATGTATCCTCCAAGGGGTGGTCCATTAGGACTTTAAAAAGTTCACAAGGGAGGACTGCAGCTAATTGGGGTCCAATATGGATATTGTTTGTCTTACATCCAGGGAATTTTTGACTACTTGTCCTTGGCAATTATGCAAATGATGGACTAAATTTGTGTTGTAAAATGGTTCGAGCCCTTTCAAAATTCCATTTTTACCCTAATCAAAAAATATATATATTATTTCATGAGCCTTCCTTCATCTTGCTTCTTAATCCTAAGCAATTTAGATTTCACCTTAACTTCTTTCAAACCTACCCAATGGCCCTAATTGAAGTCTAATTACATCAATCCATGCCTTGTTTCTCTCTTGAATAACTAATATAATATACATGATGTGATATTAGTAGCAAAACTAATACACCTCTACATAGATCTAATTGATTAACCAAAATGATTGAAAAATAAGACTTATGATCTTATCCAAAATATTTTATACTACGAAAAAAATTTAAATTTCTAGGGAAGGTCTTAGAATCCCAATAAACATTGAGGTAAATATGGCAGAGGTGAAAACCAGTGATGGCAATGGTGGGAACCGACCCTTTGGAGTGGCGAACGAAGGATCTAGACCAGGAAAGGAAGTCGCATATGGTGGTGGAGCGGGTTTTCCAGGGAAGCCCCCTGAGGGCCCTCAGGACAAGGAACCTCTCGACAAAAGGCCTATCGATGGCCCCATCCCCAATAAGAGCCTAGATCCTAGAAGCCCTATGGGGACTTCATACGCCTAGGTCATCTTCAATGTCCTAAACATTACAAAAACCTCAGATAACCACCTAACCCCTATCGCAGTGAATATCGTTATCCTAGAGGAGGTTTTCTCCAGCTACATTTCAATGGAATCATACTCCCTAACCGATAAGTTCATTGGGTATGACTGGATATGGAGACAATAAGTCATTGGGCCTTCTCCAAATTAAAAACCCTAGGAAGCATGGATATTGTAGCCATTTCCAAAGGTTTTTTTGCCATAAGGCTATGCATCCATTATGATGCAAGTTGAATCCTAACGAGGGGACCATGGTTCTTGGGTATAAGGAGCTTGTTCCTTATAAGGTAGGTTGTGGATTTCAATCCCAACACCTATAGCATTAACTTCACACCCATTTGGGTTCGTATCCCAGATCTGCATTTATACTTGTGGCACAAGGGCATCCTGGAAGCCATTGCCAAGACCATTGAAGACCTAGTGGCAATCGATTCTACAACCAACGCATGTTCAAGAATGGTCCATGCTCACATTTGTGTGAAGGCCAATCTTGATTCTGAGCTTCCAAAATTTGATAACCTAATATTGGGATTCTTCATATGTCACCAACCTCTAGAATATAAAAATAAGCCAGTGTTTTGTTTCCATTATCACATGCAAGGCCACCTCAAGAACCAGTGCCTCCTTCTCAAGGCTAAAACTTCAAAGGAACTTGAGGATTTCGATAAGTTCATTTTGATGCCTCCCCCTTCCAGATCCTAGGCTCGGTTTTCTTCCCAACCATCAAGGAACCCTAATCTCAAGAATATCCAAACTGGTCCCAAAAATAACAGCTCATCTTCGCATGCCAATCAAGTCACAAGCTATCAAAGGAGGGGCAGTTCCTCCGATGACAAAGGGAAAAATATTATTGATTCTCCTTCGGCCCTAGAGCAAGACCAGATATCTCTTTCACTTGAAATTAATATTGTTTTCTTTGAGGGTAAAATGGACTTTCTAGTAGTTGATCCTCCTCCCCTAATCCAGTATACTCCTCCCCAAGTTGATCCAATTGAGAATGAATCCATCGAATCTCCATAAAAATTTGGTCCCTCCCAGCCCCCTCTTGAACCTTTCAAACCAACATCCATTCCATTCTGAAGATGAATAAGAAGGAAGCCCTGTCCCATCCCAGTCCATCCCAAAGAATTTCAGTCCTAAGCAAACTCGGAGCAAAAAATCCCTCATTGACTATGGAAGTGATAAAAAGAGAGGGAGGCCATACGCTGCTAAGCAAAGAAGAAAATATATTGAAGAGAATAATGGCTTCCAAGCGACCTTGCTTTTTGACTCTCTGAACCTGATTAGAGATGAACCCAAAAGATCCAAACCTCCCCCACAGTAGTCAAAGGGAGGAAAAAAATCAAAAAGTTTTAAATGAATATTCTCACTTGGAATGTGAGAGGCCTTAATGGAACCCCCAAGCAATTTCTAGCTACAAACCTCAGAAAGGAGTATAGCCCTATAATTTTCATCATACAAGAAACAAAAGTAGATGAGATATCTTCCCCTAAAGTTACCAAAGCAATATGGAATAAAAGTGAATTTGTCTTCACTCTTGCCCAAGGAAATTTTGGAGGGTTGATGTGCATGTGGGATCTGACTAGAGTTTAAGGAAGAACGATTTCCTCCTCAAATAGGATCATAAAAATGCTTTTTTATTGCAAAAAAATAGTAACAACACCTGGATCCTCACCAATGTCTATGCTCCCAATAACCCCCTTGAAAGAGCCTTGTTGTGGAACTCTATAAGTCAAATGAGAAACTCTTTCAATACCATCCTCTGGATCCTTGTAGGTGATTTCAATAGCCCTCTCTTGCCTTCTGAGAAAAGAGGAGGCATCATTTTTCTCACCAAAATCATGGAGGAATTTAGGGAGTTCATAGACGCCAACGAACTCATGGATGTCCAACTGAAAGGATCAAAGTTCACCATGAGCAACTGAAGGACTGGAAATAGTCTCATCCAGGTTAAATTGGATAGGTTCCTTCTCTCAAGGGAGGCTATTCCAATTTTTGGAGATGCCACTATCAAATCCCTCCCTAAAATTGGCTTATACCATAGTTCCCTTCTACTTGAATCCATCAAATCCCCTTCTTTCAAGACCCTTTTCTGCTTCGAGGCAATGTGGTTCCATCACCCAAATTTCAAGAATCAAATATCTCAGTGGTGGCAGTAGTCCTTCAAAGGGTCCCCCTTTGCCCAAATCTATCAAAAACTCGAATTCATTAAATAAAATCTTAGAACCTAGAACAGAGAATTCTTTGGAAATATCTTTGAAAGCAAGCATATAGTCAAAGAGAAACTGAAATCATAGAGCAGCAAAACCAAGCAGGTAACCAAGATAGCAGCATCTGATTTAAAGAGGGTAAGCTCCTAGTTGAGTTCCACAACATCCTGGACAGAGAAGAAACGTACTGGAGATAGAATTCGAGGGCACTTTGGCTCTGAGATGGTGACTTGAATACCAAATTCTTCCACGCATCAACCTTAAGAAACAAAAACTCCAACAAAATTTTAGAGCTCACCTGCAGTGATGGAAGGCTCATAAGGGAAATATTTAAAATTAGGAATGAATCTATCAATTTCTTCTAGTCCCTCTTGGGCACCTCCTCTCCTGCTTCCCCCTAGGCCAAAGAAGCCCTCTTGGGCAATATCTCCCATTCCATCCTCGTCCACCAACACAATGCTCATTAGCCCTCTCACCCATGAAGATATCAAAGGAGCACTATTCTTTATGCAGCCTGACAAGGCTCCCAGACTAGATGGTTTTTTCCCTCACTTATTCTAAGAGTTCTAGGATCTGATTGGCCCTGAAGTTTGTACAACATTTAGAGACCTCCAATCCTCAAAAGTCATCCCTCGAGGGATCAATTCCACCTTCATCGCCTGGGTTCCCAAAGTTTCATCCTGCAAATCTTTGTCTGACTTTCGTCCCATTAGCCTCTGCAATATTCTTTACAATATCCTAACCAAAGCATTGGCTAACAGGCTTAAGGATATCCTCCCCATTATCATTGATCTTTGCCAGGGCAACTCTCTTAAAGGGAAGACCATAATAGATGGAGTGATTACCATTCATGAGGCCCTACACTCTGCAACCCTAGCCAAGGAACCAACCTTCCTCCTAAAGCTGGACATGAATAAGGCCTTTGATAGAGTCAACTAGAACTTTCTCTTTGATGTCTTCAAATTTGACTTCCACCTGGATTGGGTTGACCTCATAAAAGGTTGCATATCCTCTCCTTGGTTCTCTGTCTTAGTCAATGGGTCCCCAGCTAGTTTCTTCCCGAGCTCTAGAGGACTACGGTAAGGATATCCCCTCTCCCCAATCCTGTTCATCATCCTGGCTGAAGTGTTAGGGAGATCCATTGCAAGTGCTAGCAAGAGAGGTCTAATTTTCTAGATCAAAACTACCACTAGTGTTAACCTTGTTACCCACCAACAATTTTTTGATGATACCATCATGTCCATATCTGCCTCAGTTTCTCAAACTAAGCCTATCAAACATATCCTCCACTTGTATGAGAATATTGCAGGACAGAATATCAACCTCCTCAAAAGCAAAATCTTCTTCATCAACACACCCCTCATCCGACAAATCAAAATAGCACGGATTCTTGGATGCTCCTCGAAGGCACTCCCCACCACTTACCTTAGGCTCCTCCTATTCTCAAGAAACCCCATGGTGTCAATGTGGAACAACATCATTGAAAGAATTTAGAAAAAAACTAGCATCCTAGAAAGGTCACCTTATCTCCCAGGCAGCCAAATCTACCCTTACTTCGGCTTATCTCCAGAGCATCCGGGTTTAATTCTTATCTGTATTCAAGGTCCTAGCATTAGTGAGCTCAAAGATCAAGCAAATACAAAAATATTCCTCTGGTCTGGGAGCGAAGACAGGAAGAGGATTCCCCTGGTGGCTTGGAATTTGATCTGTTGTAGCAGAAACCAAGGGGGCATTGGGCTCAGGAAAGTCACCAAAATGAATCTTGCTCTCCTAGCCAAGCATGCGTGGAAGCTCTACAACAACAGTGTGAAATTGATCGAGATAGTCAAGAAGAAATATATATATATAACCATCAATTATTGAATGAACAGGGGCCCTAGAATGGATTGACTTTCACTTAGACCAGAAACCTCATCCAAAAAGGTAGTAAATGGATTCTTGGCAACGGGAACAACATCAACTTTTGGCATGACAGGTGGCTTCAAGATGAACCTCTAAATTAAAATAGAGCACTAGCGGTCCTCAAGCCTTCCACTGATACCCTCATGGGGAGTAAGGTTGTTGACTTCATCAACAACCACAATGGAAACCCTCGATGGAAAACCATTAATGATGTCAACTTCCCCAATAAAGATGTTGTCATATCCAGTGTACTCAATACAGTCATCATTCCCACTAGAGAAGTTGAATATAGACCCATCTGGGGAGGAACTGATGAAGGGTCTTTCTCTGTAAATTCATCATACATCCTCCAGGATAATACCCAGGCTCCACCTATTCCTTTCAACCCGGTTTTGGAAGAAGAAACTCATACCTAAAATAAGCTTATTCTCTTGGATTACTATCCAAAATAAGATCCTCATTATCAAAAATTTGGCCAAAATAGGATTCATGATCCCCAACTGCTGCTACCTGTGCCTTTCTAACTGGGAATCTTCAAACCACATCTTCATCAACTGTGCTTTCTCCTCCACTGTCCTTGGCCACCTACTCAATTCCTTCTACATCTAGTGGGTTCAGACAAAATCAATCATTGACCTCTTCTCCCAGTGGCCAAATCCCTTTAGCAATCCTAGGCTTTGCTCCCTCTGGTCCTTCTGCCTCCATCACTTAATTTGGTAAATCTGGCTAGAGCACAACAACATGGCTTTTTCTACCTCTTCTAGGTATCCCCTATTTGTGGCCTCCAAATGTATTGCCTATGCTATCAAAAATATTTGAGTTATCCCTTGCTCCTTGACCCCAAACCTGGATCTTGAATGCTACCTCTTCAAATCTCTTTCCATACCCAAGGAGGATTCCAAAGTTTAGCCAAGGCCCAATCCCAGAGCTAATATCAAATGGAAGCCCTCCTCGGAGGGTTGGATCAAGCTTAATTTTGATGGGGATTCCAAAGGAAACCCTGGAACTGTTGGAATAGGAGGGGTCATCAAATATCATAAAGACAACCTAGTCCTCGTGTTCATTGAGCACCTTGTACTCAAACTAATAACTTTGCGGAAGCCAAGGCTCTATGGAGAAGGCTTGTTCTGCTCCAAGAGAATCCTAGGGAAGCAATCATAGAGGGTGACTCTATGAATATAATCAACTATATGAAGAATGATAATATTCTATCTTGGAAAGTCTTCAACACCATCCAAGAATCCAGAAAGAATCTACAGAATCGCCCACAGATGACTATCCACCACAACTACAAGGAAGCCAATCACACTGCTAATCTTATGGCCAACTTGGTAGCTTCCTCCAATAGCTTCAAAGTGTGGAGAGATAACTTTCCCTAGGACATCATTAATATTGTAATCCATGAAAAGCCTAATATTCAGAGTGGCAAGTCCTAATGAAAGTAAATTTGAAGCTAAGCTCATCATAGGGCTTCTCCTTACCAATGCTAGAGCCCTCAAATTTTCATCCCTAAATACGAGTAACTATCACGAGTGGACCTAGACAATGCAAAATTACACTTTTATTAGGTTTTAACTTGCAGGTGACAAGATGTGGGAAGTTCCTATCCCTCACCACATGTTCAAATTATTATGGTGTTCTGATCACAAGGCCAGTGGCACGTGCGCTAGTAAAGTCACCTTGCTCCACATAACCAGATCCCGACATCACTTTGATTTTTTCTATGTGGCCAATCACAAAAATTTGGGAAGGCATATCTATCCTCGTCCTGCTAATCATGCCAAGAATCTCTATCATTATCTGTCATCCTAAGTTGTCAATTACACTTCCCAACATCCCCCGATCTTCCAAGTATTTTTTTGGCCTCATCCCAGAGTTTTCGCTCGTGTCCCAATCATGCAAATCTCAGGTATTTTGGCAATGATATTTTCAAGCATTGGGGCAATGTCTTTTTCCTTCCCAAGCACTCCCGAGCCCTAACCTGTGCCTCGTTCCACTGCAATTTTTCTCAGCCCAATTCTATCATTTCCAACATTTTTTTCTCGCCCCATCCCTTTTTAATCTACAAAGGCTCTACCCCCTTATCTTGCACCCCCTCTGTTGTCAAACCTGGTTTAGTTTCACTAAACTCTGGATTCTACGTCTGCCCTCTTTGACTTATTTGCCTTAGTCCTTGACCCTTAGCTAAAATTATGGCTTACATCAAACCAGCTCAGCTTAACCTGAACCCCACTGCCCATATTTTCATGGATGCCAAAGGCTTTACCCCCTTCCTGTAGAATTTTTCAATGGAGGGATTGAGGACCAGATAACCAAAGACTTCATCGCTTCATGGAACCAAAGTGAGGTTACAATTTAGGATGTTCACTTCAAAGTTACTATCGAGATGTTAGCAGAGATCATTGGTCTCTCGCTAATAGGCCGCTTCATTCATCACGACAAGCACAACTGGGAGGAAGAAACTGATCAATTCTCTAACAAACGTAAAAGCCTAGGTTGGGATAAGTCTACCCTCCATTTCTCTTCCCTCTCAGCTCCCTCGAACATTGTGATTATCCCCATCATGCAGTACGTAATCTGTGATGACCCTGAGAAGCCCCTAAGGAGCTACCACCTCGCCTTTCTCAATCACCTTCGGGACGACAAGTTTGTTTGTGTCCCTGACTATCTCATATATTCCCTCACTCTGATACTCAAGAAATGCCAAAATTCCAATGGTAAACCTCTTCACCAAGGCCTCCTGCCTATCATTTTCAAGCATGCCCTAACCACCCTGCCCCCTATCCATAATGTTCAGCCCATGTCTGTCAATCCCCCTGACGAACCTCCCCTTCTCCCAATCAAGACCCCATTTTTGATGACTTTCCTATTGTTGGTTTAGATTGAGTTCGTTCAAAGCCCTCTCCCCTCAGAAGTTCTAGGTGAAGTGATCAAAGGAATGTGCAGCTGCTTCGAACACTCCTTCGATGCCCAGATCCTCTACTAGGCTCAAGAAGCCAAAGGTGGAGCACTTGTCTTCCTCAACCCATGTCATTTATGATTCTAGGAGCGACAAAGATAACCCTTACTCCCAAATATTGTTGGAGCTTGTGATCACAACCATAAACATAGCCATAAAGTCTCTAGAGGAAGCTTCCAAGGTTTTGTCCCGCTACATTCAGAGTGCTACAGGATCCAGTTCAAGGAAGAAGGATTACAATAAGAATTGATTGGAATGGGATCCTCTATCTGGGCCCTCGAGCGTGCAAGGATGCTTTTGTTTTTCTCTGGTTTATCTGGGTTAGCATGTTTATTTTTGTCAGGTTGTATTCAGGTGGGGCATTTGAAGTCGAAGCAGGTGTTTTTTGGTCTGGTGCATATATCTAGTTAGGGCTTGCCCATTCTAATCTTTGTTCGTGTTGTTTTTTCCTTTTGGGTCTAAGAGGATTGTTGTTATGGTCGTTTATCTAGGTTTCTGAGGTTCCCAGCATTTCCTTGGCATTTTTTGTTCTGCGTATGGCCACCCGGTCTCTACTGTAATAAGGTTTTGGGTCACTTTCAAAACCTGTAATGTAAATACAATACAAATTATCAAAAAAAAAAATATTTTATTCTACCAACAAGGAATAAATTACAATGCAAAAGAAAGGTGTAGAGTATATTTCTCAATTCACATTGTGTAAAAGAAAAACATGCAGATTTTTAAATATATATATTTCATCTCTTTATGTTAGCATTGATTTACAAAATAATCCCTTATGTCACCAATGTGGTGATCAAATACAATACAAAATTCTACCTTATAATACCAAATTAAATGCACAAGTTATATTGAAAGCTTCTTTAAAGTCTTAAAAATGTTGGAAATTCTAGGAAAAATAAAAAAATTAATGATTTGTGGAAAAATCCAAATTTAGAACATTGCAAAATGTTATAATTCACCATACAAAAATTGACAAATATAAAGTTTGTAAAATTTGAGATGTTCACAATAAGGGTTTGACCTTTACCCCCTTGTGATGTTGGATGTTAAAGAACATTCTCCTTATGTTATCATTGATTAAAAAAATAATCCCTTATGTCGTCAATGTGTCAATCAACTATAATACAAAATTTTACCTTATAATATCAAAAAAATGCAAGAGTTATACTAAAAACTTTTTTTAAGTCTTAAAATTGCTAGAAATATCAGGGGAAAAAAATAATGGTTTGTGCAAAATCCAAATTTCAAACATTGAAAATGTGGCAATTCATGAACATTCAAAATTTGTGACAATGATAAAGTTTGTGAAATTGAAATCTTCACTATATGGGCTTGGCATTACCTCCTTTAAATCTATTTATGATGTTAAGGAAAGTAGTTAAGGTTGTTGTTATGGACCTCTAACAACTATATAAAAGATTACAAAGTTTGATCTAATTCATTATTATTGACTAAAATTAAAATTATCAATTTATTTACATTTTCCAACATTTCATTATTTTTTTACCCTAGAATGCATAAAAAAATAAAATATAAATAACAATCTTATTTTGTTGTCTCTTTTTCTTGGTAAATAAAACTAAAACACTTTTTAGGATTTCTTGATAACCACCTTGATCTCTTCTCTAAAGAGGAGGAAACATTTTCAAAATATTCAACAACTAAATTGTGCACTTTCTAGGAATGATATTTCCTTTCCTTCTAGATATTTCACTTGCTCAATAACATTACTATTTCTTCTTTCCAAAATTATTTTGTAAAAGACACAATAATTCCTATCCTCTTCTTTAAACCATGAAATAAAAGACCTCAATTGTCAAATTATCCCTCACCTTAGTTTAAATGCATATATTTTGCTTTATAGTTGAGTTTCTCTAATAGACTATTCTTATTATAAACCTTAGTCATATCTCTAGTTATATCTTATTAATTTGTAATTAACTTCTTTACATTATATTATGCTTTTTTTTTTATAGGGGAGTTGGTTATATCCTTGCGATTTTTAGTAACTGCCAAATGCAAGGTTCAAACCACATGGGTTGCTCTTAACAAGCCTATACGACCTTATTGTTGATGACCCGACGTGAGAGGGAACATCGATCGATTCAAACCATAGGGACTGCTCCTAACAAGCCTATATGACCTTGTTATTGATGACTCGACATGAGAGGGACCATTGGTTGATTCAAACCATAGGGACTGCTCCTAACAAGCCTATACGACCTCATTGTTGATGACCCGACATGAGAGGGACCACCGGTTGATTAAGAATCGTATCGTCATCATCGATCTGTTGCACACTCAAAGGATTCAGATCAGACTACTACCTTTGCAACAAGCATGCCCCCAAGGTTTGAACCTAAGTCTCTTCTTGATAAGTATCTAGCTAAACAAACAATTACCAATCCACCTAACCTTTGGAGGCTTACATTATCTTATGTTGCTATAGTTCTTATTACTTCAAAATTATATTTTTACTTTTAAAATATTCAATTTATGAACTAAATAATATATAGTTTATTGAGCAAGGTGCAGCAACAGTATTGTCATTGTTGTCAACACGGTCAGATAGATCTGTTGATGCAGTGGATAGGAAGTTCAAAAGCTATTCAGATGCAAAAGACAGGAGTTCAAAGGTTATTCAGAGTATGTACAGTGATTTTCCAAGAAGACCGAAGTGGCCCATATGCAAAAGATCAAAAAAAAACAAGAAAAGTGTCACGATATCGCGGCATATACAGCAGGCAAGAAAAACTGTCGCGAATTCACATGTTGGAAGAGAGAGAAAAAGCAGGGAAAACTATCGCAATTTCGTGACATGTTGGAAGAGAGAAAAAGCAGGAAAAACTATCACGATTTCGCGACATGTTGGAAGAGAGAGAAAAAGCAAAAAAACTGTCGTGATTTCGCGACATGTTGGAAGAGAAAGAGAAAGCAGGAAAAAGTGTCACGATTTTGTGACAAGTTCGAAGAAAGAGAACAAGTAAGAAAAGTGTCGCAATTTCGCAACATGTCGCATTTTTGCTACTAAAATATGAGAAAGTAAGTTGGAAAAGTGTCGCGATTTCGTGACATGTCGCATTTTCACGACTAAAATAGGAGAGAGAAAGTAAGTTTGAAAAGTGTCACGATATCGCGACATGTCGCATTTTCATGATAAAAGAAAGAGAGGAAGCGTACGGAAGCAGAACTGTCGTGATTTCGTGACAAAAGCAAAGAAGTAAAGTATGGAAGCAGAAGTGTCATGATTTCACAACAAAAGCAAAGAAGAAGACTTCAAAGGCAGAAGTGTCGCGATATCGTGACAAAAGCAAAGTTGAAGTCTATGGAAGCAGAAGTGTCATGATATCACGACAAAAGCAAAGACGAAGTATACGAAGGCGAAAATGTCACGATATCACAACAAAAGAAAAGATGAATCCTGCGAAGGCAGAAATGTCACGATATCGCGATAAAAGAATAGAGAAAGCGTACGGAGGCGAAAGTGTCACGATATCGTGACATGTATTTTCGCGACAACGACAACAACAAAAGAAGCTATAGAGGCAAAAATGTCACGATTTCACGATAGGTCGTAAATGTGCAAGTCAAGAAGGAGAACCCGACTGAAATGAGAAGTATGATAGTGGACCGACATCACTATGGCATTTACAGGGGCAATTACAGAGTGATTTCATACTGCTAAACTATGAAGAGTGATCAAAAGTCAGTATGGTGGTTACAGGGTCTGTCCAAAATGAAATCATCAAGCGATGGATAAACCGAACATCTTCTTGAGTTGAAGCCGAAAAAGACCGATGACAGCCCACTAAAATTAGGTTTTACAGTTGTTATGAAAGCCGACTAAGATTAGGATTTACAGCCGACTAAGATTAGGGTTTTCATCATAAAAATATTGTTATAAAAGGAGGGATGTTTGGAGAATTGAATATGGGGTCGAATGTGTATGAAATACGGTCATTGTACGCAGAGAGCAAGTCGTGTCAAATCGTGCTAAGTGCAAAATTTGCAAAGAGAGCAGAGTGCACAAAAGGGAGAAGACGATCATGAAGTTCGACTGTAGCGAATCAAAGTGTGCAAAGTGATTGTGCAGAGAGAGTAGAGTGCACAGAGATCGAAAAGGTTGAATTTTGACCAGGTGCTGCTGTGATTGCATAGAGAAAGCAGAGTGTGCAGAGAACGCAAAGGTGAAGAAGACCAGTCAAGGTCTTCCAAAAGCAAAGGTATCTTACTGTCAAACTTATAGATTCAAATTGAAGTCCAGGTTGCAGCTTGGCATCAGGGGTTGGTGCTCCTTTCTGTTGGTGCAGATAAATAAGGGGTTGGTGCTCCTTTCTGTTGGTGTAGATAAAAAAGGGGTTGGTGCTCCTTTTTGTTAGTGTAGATAAATAAGAGGTTGGTGCTCCTTACAATGGGTGCTGGTAAATTGATTATAAAGTTGATGTTTTACAAAGACTAGATTTAGATGGTAGTCCAAGCAATCAATTTTTGAGGAGTAGCCACATTGGTGAACCTCGTTAAATCTTGTGTTGTGTGATGCTCTTTTGTTATACTTGTTGTATCTAGTAATAAGTTTTAATTGTTGCGATATTAAGAGCTATAATTTCAAGTTTAAATAGCTACACTGATTCACCCCCCCCCCACTCAGTGTTATTGTGAGACTAAAAATTGGTATCAAATCCAATTTCCTATACAAGCTTAATCGCCTAGGATGATCTTGGAAGTAACACAGTGGCAGGTGGTGAAGGTTTCTCATCAAACAAAACACCGTTGTTTGACGGATCTAATTACGCATTCTGGAGAATCAGGATGCAGACATATCTCTGTGCTTTGGGATACGACATCTGAGATTCAATAGTTAGTGGATACATAATACCCATCACTCCTCCAAAAGAGGCTGACGAAAAAAAACTGTTTGAAAATAACTCAAAAGCAAAGAATGCTATGCAAATTAGCAGACAGTGAACTAGTAAATATCATGAGCTATAAAATGGTAAAAGAAATATGGAAAAAACTGAGAAGTATTCATGAAGGAGACGATAAGATCAAGGAGACCAAGTTACAGACACATCGAGCTCAGTTCGAAGCATTAAAGATGAATGACGATGAAAACATTGAGGCATATATGCTGAGAGTTAATGGAATCATTAATGCAATCAAAGGACTCGACGAGGATATCGAAGACTCTGCCATCATGAAAAAGGTATTAAGATCTCTTCCTCAAAGGTTTGATTCTAAAGTCTTAGCGATAGAAGAAGCTAAAAATCTAAATTATTTTAGTATAGATGAGATGTATGGTTCTTTGACTGCATATGAGATGAGGATAGGAAGATCTAAACCCACAGACAGAGAAGCGGCTTTTAAAGCCCTTAAAAATAAAAATGTAAAACAAGAGTCCGAGGAAGAAGAGACATCAGATGAAATAGAAGAAAACTTTGTTAAAAAACTAAAAAGGAGAAAAGAAAAATATAGAGGAAAGTTACCGTTTAAATGTTTCAACTGTGGAGGCGTTGGGCATTTTGCGACTAAATGTTCACTTAATGAGAACACAAATGATGAAGGATCGCACCAAGAAATAAGTGACTGGAAGAAGAAAACAAATTTTAGAAAATGCAACTTCAAGAAGAAAAGTTTCATCTCCAGGAATGCCAGTTCATCATAAGACAGCTCCGGTGAGGATTCTGAAGAGGAAACAAGTGAAGCTCTTTTCATGGCATTTGAAGAAGTAAAATCAGAAAAGGGAGTGAACTCTGAAGTATGTGGTGAAAAACCTGAGGCTGAAGTAGATCTAAAAGGTGAGTTGATCTCTGCACTTGAAGAGTGGAAAATGAAGAGGAAAAATAATAAGAAAATTTCAAAAAGGCTTGAGGATGCAAAAAAAATCATAACCAGTCTGAAAGTACAGACAAAAGAATACAAGAAAATATCTAAAGATCTTGAAGTACAAATTACCATAAAAATATATTATTGCTGCAAACTAGAAGAAGAGAATGTTGGTTTACGGACGCAGATAGAAGAGATGAATCACAAAATTAGTTGCTATCACAAACGCGAAGAAAGTTCTATGAAACTGGATAAGATTATAAATGACCAAAGGCCTGCAAGCATCAAATTTGATCTGGGTTTCATCGAAGGAGAATCATCAAATGGATCAAAGGCCAGAAATGTAGAATCCATAAAGAATGAAAATAAGAAACAGGTTGATCAAGGAAAAACATCTCATGCAAAAGAAAGCAAAAATGCCAGGCACGAAAGGAGAATTGACAATGATGGATTCACCAATGTCACACATCAAAAAAGAAGAAGACCTATGGCTCCTACGGCAACATGGCAAAGACCATCACCCAGGTTCAATTATCCCTTTTCTGGTTTTTGTTTTAAATACAATGGCTATGGACATAAAATCTCAGACTGCAAATATAATGTAAGACCAAGGAATTTCACCAGTAGAAATGTTTTTTCTCCTTTGATGAATTATACAATAGAATGTTATAACTGTCATAATTTTGGGTACATTGCAAGAAACTGTAGAAGTACATTTGCATCAAATCATTTTCAGGGAAGAAAATTTCAACCAAATAGGATGAGACAAAATAGAAAACTTCCCGAAAAACATGCACAAGCTATTGATAAGGGAAAGGCAAAACAAGAGCCCAAAACTACTATCAAAACGGAGTGGAAAAAAAAAAAGTGACTTAAGGAAGAAAAGGAATCCTTAATCGTACAAACGACATTTAAAGCACAGAATAAATATGTACCATAGATACTTGATAGTGGATGCTCCAGTCATATGACAGGTGATAAACAAAAATTTGAGAAGTTACGAAATATGAAGGTGGTTCAAGTAAAGTTTGGAAATAATGATGGAGCTAAGATAGTTGGCAAAGGTTCAGTTAAAATTAGTGACGAAAAAATTAATTCAGAAGAAGTATTGTTTGTGGATGGTTTGAAACATAACTTGTTGAGCGTAATTCAGATTTGTGATAAAGGTCATGAAGTAGTTTTTAAGAAGCAAGGTTGTGAAGTCAGAAAAACAATGGAAAATTGATAGCAACTAGATCAAGGACATCTGGCAACCTATACATGCTCTCAAAGACTTCAGAAAGAGCTTGTTTTATTGGACAAGAAGAAGAAAATTGGTTGTGGCACAAGAGACTCGGTCATATCAATTTTGATAATCTAGTAAAAATCAACTCAAAAATGGTAGTGAGAGATATTCCCACCATCAGCAAACCTACAAATAGCATTTGTGCTTCATGCCAAAAGGGGAAGCAAACTAGAGTCACATTCAAAACAAAAGAGTACTACACAAGCAAACCTTTGGAACTAATACACACTGATTTATGTGGACCCATGAGAACACAAAGCATAAATGGTGACAAATATTTTATGTTGTGCATTGATGACTATTCCAGAATGACAGATATTTTTTTTGAAGCATAAATCAGAAGCTTTTGAAATATTCAAGACTTTCAAAAACCAAGTTGAGAATAAAATAGGAAATAGGATCAAATGTTTAAGATCAAATAGAGGAGGAGAATTCATTTTAGAGGAGTTTATAGAGTACCGTGAAAAATACGATATTAGGAGACAGTTTTCAGCAGCCATGACACCTCAGCAGAATGGAGTGGTAGAAAAAAAGAATAGGACAGTGCAGGAAATGGCATGGACTGTGTTTGCTGAAAGAAGAGTAGCGGCATGATTTTAGAAAGAAGCAGTCCATACTGCAATGTATATCCAAAATAGGTACATGTTGAGAACACATGAAAGCAAAACTCCTTATGAGTTGTGGTTCGATAAAAGGGCAACAACAAAATACCTCAAAGTTTTTGGTAGCAAGTGCTACATCAAAAGAACTGAAGATAATCTTGGTAAGTTTGAAGATAGAGCGGATGAAGGTATTTTTGTTGGTTATTCGTCAAAAAGCAAAGCTTACAAATGCTACAACAAGAGGCTAAAGAAAATTGTGGACAATGCCGATGTTAAATTTGATGAAGGTAGAGAACAAGTAATTAGCTATGAAAAGAACTACCCAATTTATGAAGAGGTTATTGCAGGAGATGAGGAAAACGAAACGAAAAAGATATAGAAAATTGACTCAGATGATTTAATATGTGATTCAAAAGTAGAAGAAAATAAGAAATTCAAAACAGGCAGTTGGCAGAAAAATCATCCTAGAGAGCAAATAATTGGAGACCCCAAAGTTGGTGTTCAGACAAGAAGAAGAGTAGTAAGTAACTACTCTCTATTATCCAAACATTGAGCCCAAAAATGTTGCTGATGCAAGCAAAGATGAAAGTTGGATGAAGGCAATAAATGAAGAATTAGATCAGATCGAGAAAAATGAAACTTGGGAGTTAGTACCTAGACCTGCAAATAAAAATATAATCGAGACTAAATGGATTTTTTGAAACAAATTGAATGAAGACGGATAGATAGTCAAAAATAAAGCAAGATTGGTATGTAAGGGTTATGCACAAGTTGAAGGCATTGACTTTGAGGAAACTTTTGCACCAGTAGCTAGACTAGAGGCAATTAGAATGTTTCTGGCTTTAGCAGTCTATAAGAATTTCAAAGTTTATCAAATGGATGTGAAATCAGCGTTTTTGAATGGAAAACTTGAAGAAGAGGTTTATATTGAGAAACCAGATGGTTTCCAACTTGGTGATGATCCCAACTTGGTTTGCAAGTTGAAGAAAGCATTATATGGATTAAAACAGGCACCCCGAGCATGGTATGCAAGGCTAGACAACTATCTCACTCAACAAGGGTTTAAGAAAGGTATGGTGGATAGTAATTTGTATGTCAAAACAAAAAATGGGCATCTTATTGTTCTTGTTGTATACGTAGATGATATCATATTTGGCAACAACAAAGATGAGTCGTGTAAAGATTTAGCAAATAAGATGCAGAAAGAATTTAAAATGTCAATGATTGGTGAACTTTCGTATTTCCTTGGGTTGCAAGTTAATCAAAATAAGAAGGGCATATTTATTTCTCAAGTTAAATATGTGAAAGAGATGTTAAAAAAGTTCACAATGGAGGATTGTAAGCTAGTTAGCACTCCCATGACGACAGGTTGCAAGTTGAGCAAGGATGACAAATCTTCACCTGTTGGTCAAACCATGTACAGATCTAAGATTGGGAGCTTATTGTACCTGACAGCTACCAGACTAGATATTTTGTAGGCGAGTATGCATGGTAGCACGATTTTAGGCTAATCCCAAGGAGACTCATGTGACAGTAGTGAAGAGGATTCTTCGGTACCTCAAGGGTACTATGGAGTGTGGGTTATGGTATCCGAAAGGTAAAGACTTCACCCTTATTTCATATTCAGATGCAGATTGGGTAGGAGGTGTCGATGATAGAAAGAGTACCAGTGGAGGTGCATTCTATCTTGGAGACAGATTGGTTGCGTGGCACAGTAAGAAACAAGAGTCAGTTTCTTTATCGACAGTAGATGCAGAATATATTACAGGGACATGTTGTACGTAGGTATTGTGGATGAAACAAACCTTGAAAGATCTTGGTATTAGCTTCAATGAGCCAATATCAGTTAAGTGTGATAACACCAGTGCCATTAACATCTCCAAGAATCCGATTATGCATTCGCGCACAAAACACATTGCTATCAGGTATCACTTTTTGAAAGAGAAAGTTGTGGAAGGTGAGGTTAAGTTGGATTTTGTTCCAACTGCAGAGCAAGTAGCAGATATTTTCACAAAACCATTGCCCAAGGAAGTTTTTGAGTACCTTCGCAATAAATTGGGAGTGGTCACACTTCCCAAGAATTGACTAGCTACAGGGATCATATTCTCAGGGGGAGCATTTAAGTATTTGATTATCTTTTTGCTCATGTTTATGATTTTTGCTAAGTGTAATAAATTTTGCCTGAGAATGTTGTGCATGGACTCAGGGGGAGCTCTGCAGTAGCCCTTTGGTATTATTGTCAAAGGGGGAGAAGAGTTACAAGAAATTGCACGTGTTGCCAAAAATTTCAAAGGGGTAGATTGTTGAATAAGGTACAGCAATACTATTGTCATTGTTGTCAACACAATCAGATAGATCTGTTGATACAATGGACAAGAAGTTCAAAAGCTATTCAGATGCAGAAGACAGGAGTTCAAAGGTTATTCAGAGTATGTACAGTGATTTTCTAAGAAGACCGAAGTGACCCATATGCAAAATATCAAAAAAAAAGACAAGTAAGAAAAGTGTCGCGATATCGCGACATATACAACAGGCAAGAAAAACTGTCACGATTTTGCGACATGTTGGAAGAGAGAAAAAGCAAGAAAAACTGTCGTAATTTCGCGACATGTTGGAAGAGAGAGAAAAAACAAGAAAAACTGTCACAATTTCGTGACATGTTGGAAGAGAGAAAAAGCAGGAAAAACTGTCACGATTTCACGACATGTTGGAAGAGAGAAAAAACAAGAAAAACTATCGCGATTTCACATGTTGGAAGAGAAAAAGGCAAGTGGAAAAACTGTCACGATTTCGCGACATGTTGGAAGAGAAAGAGAAAGTAGGAAAAAGTGTCACGATTTCACGACAAGTTCGAAGAAAGAGAACAAGTAAGAAAAGTGTCACGATTTTGCGACATGTTGCATTTTCGCGACTAAAATAGGAGAGAGAAAGTAAGTTGGAAAAGTGTCGCGATTTTGTGACATGTCGCATTTTCATGACTAAAATAGGAGAGAGAAAGTAAGTTTGAAAAGTGTCGCGATATCGCGACATGTCGCATTTTCACGACAAAAGAAAGAGAGGAAGCGTACGGAAGCAGAACTGTCACGATTTCGCGACAAAAGCAAAGAAGTAAAGTACGAAAGCAGAAGTGTCACGATTTCGTGACAAAAGCAGAGAAGACTTCGGAGGAAAAAGTGTCACGATATCGTGACAAAAGCAAAGTCGAAGTCTATGGAAGCAGAAGTGTCGCGATATCGCGACAAAAGCAAAGACGAAGTATACGGAGGCGAAAATGTCGCGATATCGCGACAAAAGAAAAGATGAAGTCTGCGAAGGTAGAAATGTCACGATATCGTGACAAACGAATAAAGAAAGCGTACAGAGGCGAAAGTGTTGCGATATCACATGTTTTATTTTCGCGACAACAGCAACAAAAGAAGCTATAAAGGTAGAAATGTCGCGATTTCATGACAGGTCGTAGATGCGCAAGTCAAGAAGGAGAACCCGACTGAAATGAGAAGTATGACAGTGGACCGACATCACTACGACATTTACAAGGGCAGTTATAGAGTGATTTCATACTACTGAAATACGAAGAGTGATCAAAAGTCAGTATGGCGGTTACAGGGTCTGTCCAGAATGAAATCATCAAGCGATGGATAAATCGAACATCTTCTTGAGTTGAAGCCGACGAAGACCGATGACAACCGACTAAAATTAGGGTTTACAATTGTTATGAAAGCCGACTAAGATTAGGATTTACAGTCGACTAAGATTAGGGTTTTCATCATAAAAATATTGTTATAAAAGGAGGGATATTTGGAGAATTGAAGATGGAGTTGAATGTGTGTGAAATACGGTTGTTGTGCGCAGAGAGCAAGTCGTGTCGAATCGTGCTAAGTGTGAAATTTGCAAAGAGAGCAAAGTGCACAAAAGGGATAAGACGATCGTGAAGTTCGACTGTAACGAAGCAGAGTGTGTGAAGTGATTGCGTAGAGAGAGCAGAGTGTGCAGAGAGCGAAAAGGTTGAAGTTCAACCAGGTGCTGTTGTGATTATGCAGAGAAAGCAGAGTGCGCAGAGAACGCAAAGATGAAGAAGACCAATCAAGGTCTTACAAAAGCAAAGGTATCTTATTGTCAAACTTATAGATTCAAATTGAAGTCCAAGTTGCAGCTTGGCATCAGGGGTTGGTGCTCCTTTCTATTGGTGCAGATAAATAAGGGGTTGGTGCTCCTTTCTGTTGGTGCAGATAAATAAGGGGTTGGTGCTCCTTACAGTGGGTGCTAGTAAATTGATTGTAAAGTTGGTGCTTTGCAAAGGCTAGATTTGGATAGTAGTCTAAACAATCAATTTTTGAGGAGTAGCCACATTGGTGAACCTCGTTAAATCTTATGTTGTGTGATGCTCTTTTGTTATACTTGTTGTATCTAGTAATAAGTTTTAATTGTTGCGGTATTAAGAGTTGTAAATTCAAGTTTAAAGAGCTACATTGATTCACCCCCCCCACTCAGTGTCATTGTGAGACTAACATAGTTATGGAATATCTAAAACTTTCTTTTACCAAAATTTTATTCCTTAAGGGAAAAATAATCCAAATTCAAAAAAACAAAGTTCACATAAACAAATTGACAATGATTTGATTGTGCCCCTTTACAACTCAGAACTAGGTCCTATGTTTAAAAAATAATTGGTCTTCACTTAATAAAAATTCTAAGCTTTCCAATAGCATGAGCATTTATTGCATGCATACATTGTAAGTGTAAAGATTGTTTAAAGGTTGCAAGTATAGACATACTATATTTCTTTAAAAATTTCCATCGTACAAGGCACACCCTGTTTTTTTTTTTAAAGCATGGCTAGCTTGATCCAAAGACTTGAATCAATCCTCATAATTAGAGGACCTCATCCCACATTGATAGAAACGTACTTCTTAATCAATTTTTATTAATATAATTTTTTTTATATCAACTAATATAAAAATAATGTATTTTTAATGTTTGTAAGGTTATAGGTTATATGAGATAACCCTAGAATGTTGGTTATAGGTTATATGAACAACGGGAGCAGATTAATAGCGAATAGAGGAGCATATTAATAGCAGAATAGAGGGCCTATTTAGTATAGCAAACAACAGAATACAAGAAATGAGAGCAGATTAACAGCGAACGGAGGGCCCATTCAGTACAACGAACAACAAAATACAAGAAACGGGAGCAGATTAACAGCGAACGGAGAGCAGATTATTGAAACGGGAGCAGCGAACAACAGAATACAATCATCATATTATCAAAGAATAATACAATCACAACATAACGGGAGCGATGAATGATTATGGGAGCAAATGAGTGCTTTTTATTAGACACCTATCTCATCGGGTAAGCACATTTTCCTTCTTATTTTGATAAATAAAACAATTTAAGTAAAACATTGTTAGACAGAGCAAGTAGAGGGTTTGTAGTGGAGGAGGTTTTGCAGAGCAAGGAGAGTTGGGTTTTATTATATATTTATTTCATCAGATCAATAGTATAATGGGGTTTGACAAGGGCTTGTAGCGAAGGAGGGTTTGCAGCAAAGGAGGGTTTGTGGCAGAAGGTTTTATTACATATATATTTCATCGAATCAATAATATAGGGGGTTCAACAATGGAAGAAGGGAAGCAAAAATTGCAAGAACCAATATATGTCAATGAGAAACAATACTGGAGGATAATTTATTCATTCTCTAAAGCAAACAAGAAGACTTATCCACATCTCATGCACCTAGCAACATAGTTTGTTTTGCATTTCACATCTAGAGATAGTTTATAACTTTTTTACAAGGACCAAGAATTATATTTTTTATTTTAATACTTCAAAATATTTAAAAATATATATTTATATTAAACTTATTGGGGCCATCTTCCTTGGGGGCACAACTGAGACCACTCTCGTGCAATTCGAACTTGGGTTGCCTGGTTGAGAGTGGATGAGAGTCCAATGACATGCCAATGGGGTTTACGAACATGGACAAATTTATATTAAAAATTATTCCTTATATGTCCGTGGAGTCGATGTTCTCATTTAAAAACCTTATGAGTCAAAGTCTAACTCATGAGAATGCTTGGCTCATAAAAAACACCAATAAGAATCAATTCCTGTGCTAATCTTCTAATACAGCTGCTTGTAATTTTTTTATACATAATACCATTGGATGCTCCCTCTATAAACACTAGCCCCCTAGGTAAGACGAAATCAACAGGACCCCGAACCCTCCACGGCATCAAACTGGGACAGTCAACCAGCAAACACTCAGCCGCTACCATCCGGCCTATCCTCTTCTGGGTACACCGTGGTTTAAACACCTCCCCAAAGAGAGGCCAAAGCCCTAACCACTGCACTTTCCTAGGTTACTATAAACAGTTCGTTTAAATAGGCCCTGTTTCAATCCCATATGATAACTTAAAAAGATTTTAAAAATAAATAGTTATTTAAAAAACAAGCTTGTTCTAGTTCTATTAGATAATTCATTCAAATGGAACCTATTTCAACCCGATATGATCAATTAATTTAACAAGATTTAAAAATAACTGATCCTATAAAAAAGCAAACCATGAAACCATGGCTCCTCCACTTAAATAATTTGACGATAGAGTTATTAAAATAGATATATAGAAGCAAACCAACTAATGAGGCTTATATTGTATATATAGCCATATAAATAAATACATGTACTAGGCATTTTCTTTTCAACGCCTCTTCTTTAAGCATTCATTACAGATACAACCCACAAACAACCCTTCAAAAGACAGATTTTAATGAAACTTTCTCTGTTCTTTGTTAAAAAGGAACTAAATTTCCATCAACAAGCTAACTGGGTAGAGGTATTCCATATAATCTGTCTTCCTCCAGCATCAATTCAAACAAGACTAGGAAGAGACGCCTATAACTGTCCTTTGCTGTAGGGGTTCTTTTCTTGGTTTAAGGGTTTAAACTCGTTTCTTTGCAGTGAAACTCAAACACTCTACTATAAATATGCTTTAATCTAGTTCCATTGGCAAAGCTAAATCGCAGTATCACATAGAGTGCAAAAACGATAAGCATAAGCTTGCAATAGTGCAAGATGCCCTTTGGTTAAGTGCATTCTATTCAGATAAGGTTACCAGCGACAGGAACAAAATTTCAGGGTATAAGTTTAACCAAGGGGGATGAACAGATTGCGTTTTGAGTTCTTGATATTAGATGAGGAGGGAGAGCTGAGACATTGATGAATATTCTTGTATTTCGGATTTGTGTAATCAGAAGAAACTAAAACTGGCTATAAGTGGCAAATTCACTCTTTTATTCTGATCTTGTGTTCTGTAATTGCTTTCGTCATAAAACATTGCCACACATTTTCAATTACTTGAAGATGACTACATTTTTAGGTTTGATGATTGTTATGTTCGCCAAAATAAAATTTACATTTGGAACTGTACATTCTAAGAACTTGCTCTGCCAACCCAAAATATATTAAATCACTTTGCAAACTATTATGCCAGATATCTTCTCATTAAATGATACAAGAGAAACAATTAGTCAGAGACAAAACTTGAACTACAGTAAGAAGCCTGCAGTAATTTAACAATAAATAAGGCTGAGTGCAGACACTAGGAGGCTCCTGTGGGTAAATCACTCTGGTAACCACGCAACTCTGTTCTTTCTTTAGAGGCAAATGAAATATCAACAGCAGAAACCCAACATTTTTACTGCAGAAGCATTGGCAGTTGACTCCTTGTTTTGTAGGTTCTATATTAGGCTTCTTTTAAGGTGAAACCAAGGAAGCAACTTCTACTATTTGATTCTAAAAGCTCCACCTTGTCCACAACTCTCTTGGTACAAAACTTAAGAAATAGGGTGGCGCTCTGTCTGCTAATATGCAAATAGCGCAGAATTGTAAACTGTCCATAATGGTATTCTTGAAAGATCAACTTCTTGAGACCTTAAGAAATCTGTGAAACCAAATTCACCAGTTTTGAAACAATCTGTAGATGATTACCATATCGATACATTTCAATCAATGCTTGCATTGCCCTTAAAATGATTGATTTCTTTTGTGTTACTTCTTTGACAGAAGCATTGGATTCCACATCATTACAAATGTCAGGAGGATGACACTCCCAAGACTTTTTTCCATCACAGACAATAAAACCCATGACATCAAGTTCTCTACCCTTTTCTCTAGAGACATCTTTAGAAGTCTCATATGACTGATAGTCAGCATAAGCAACAAGCCTCAGGACCTTCGTGCAGGTTGACTTTAACCACTCTTCTAAAAAAAATGCCCTCTGAATGCAGAAAGAAAAAAAAAAACAAAACAAAAAACAAAAATAAAGTCAATCATTCCAAACTTTTAAGACCAAGAGCCTGCACAAAACGTAGTGATTCAGACAATTTGGAAGTAGAAAATATAAAAATTGATATCTGCTTACCTTGTTCAGAAAATCATTTAAATTTTGATAATCTTCTGGCAAAGCAAGACCAAAGATATGAAGGGTTGTTGATGTCAACTACAAAACATGTCAGAAACATCATAAGACTCATGGAAAATTGATCAAAATTGCAATAAGAGGACTATCGCCCTGACTGTCAAATACTCAATAACATAATGAGAATAGAACCCCTCATACCTGCTCTTCAAGACTTTTCCTATATTTGAAACTCGAAGGTGCTATGCCCTGATCACAATCTAAAGTTTCCAAGGTATGCACCAGAGTCTGGACAAGATCAGCAAATGAATCCCCATAATCTGCAGCCAAAAAGCATGCCAATCAGACTGGATTCTGCATACCTAAGAAATCAGAGGAACTCAATTTTTAAGGAATACTTCAATAACTAACCAGAAGATACACAACATATGTAATCTTCATCATTTCAATGAGGGGAACATTTTAAATTTACTTTCACACAAAGCAAAACTCTATATATCTAACAATGTGAATCACCGAAATTACTAAAGATAGGCATGCAAAAAGACTCATCACAGAAGCTTCAATAAAAAACAATAAACATTCTTCAGCATACAAAAACATAATGCAACTGTAGTACAGATTTTATTTACAAACAGTAAGAATGAACAGATTAAAAGAACATGCAACAAGGAATGAACAACAATTATATGAACATAACCATTTCATTATGTGCAATTGATATACATTTACATAGAACAACATGATCTTTGCATCCCAACAGTACAAAATGATCTCTCGTCTTCAATACCAACAGCACAACAATACACAATGACAACACACAATGGCAATCTAACAATGCAACACTACAATGCTCTCACAATGCTACCACGCTGTAACAATGCCAACAACACAATTCAACTACTCTCATATGAAATATATACAAAATGAAAGATGAGGTAGACGGTTGCAACTCCCAACCGTCACCCACATACCAAACTACCATCTGGTCGCAAACTAATCATAAAACATAGTCTTATTATGTTCATGACAATTCATAACACTACTTGATCAACATACATGACAACAACATGATCAATACACTAATCAACACTATTTACAAACTCAACTTGTTAACTCACTTAAGTGGTGCCCGTGGTTGTGCCACGTCTGCCTGATTGTTCTCATTAGATTGGCTGCCTACACCTATCCCCTCCTTAGACTTGTTAGCATCCTCACCGACAGACCAACTGATCGCTAGAGATAGAAGCAATAGATGTTGTACTTGGAGATCTTGATGCACTCCAGATTTTTTCTTTGCTTTGTGAAAACGGTGATTCCTCTGTCGGGGTCAAGGGGGTGGGAGCCCACTTGCAAGGTTGAGGGGCAGTGATGAATTTTTCTTAAAAAAGGCATTTTGCAGGCCTCCTCTCGACTCATTCGCAGTCCCAAATTGCTGCTCTGATCTTCAATCGCTACCACCCGATGACAATGATGATGAACTTCTCGGCTATTGGGGAATGAAAATTGCAGAAGGGGGAAATTTTGATGCCAACAGGAGAAGACTGAGACTTGTGTCTCCCCTTCTTGCTTGAGCCAAGATGAACCTGCTCCAAACTTTGTCTCCTTAGACTGGGTGAGCCATGCCACCCATGTCCATGTCCATGTCCATGTCCATGTCCATGAACATGCAGCTGCTTCTGCTGTGATGGATATTGTCCAGTTATTTGCAGCAACACCCCCTACAATCCATACTCACAGCATTGCCCCTTCAAATAAAGTTCTTTAAATTTGAATTGCCCCAAATCCACCTAACAGCCCATACTCAGCAAACCCCAACAGTTATGACAGTTACAACTACCCTGGCAACCATTCACTGGGAAACTGGTTTCTGCAACTGCTTTGGCTGGCTCGGCATTCTCTTCTCCAGCCAGGTATGCTAACCCTTGTCTCATTGGCTGACAATGTTGGCGATCGATTATTTGACAAATGAACTACAGACAAGGGCTTGGTCTCCTATCCTGTCTGCAAGGCTGCACTGTTCTTCCGAATTCGTTTTCTTGAATCAGGTTGCTCTCCTCTCTGTCTTCGCTGCGCAACACTGTTTGGACATGGGAATCTGAAGAGTGGCAAATTTAGATGTCTTTGATGAAGCAAACATGGTCTCCTCCAGTTAGAACACTGTGTGCAATTGTATTCCGATTTCAGATTTGGACTTGAATTTGGACTAAGACTCAATGGACAACAACACAGCCCATGAACATTACTTCTTGAACACACGCACACAAGACTCAAATGACGACACCACTGGATTGGACAACACTATTGGATTGCACAATAAGGACTATGTGAGTGGGAGAACGAGGGTTTTGTTGGCTATGATGAGGAATAGATGGTCGATGACAACAAGGGGATGCAACAAGACGATGGCATAGACAACTTTGTTGATGGTAGCACTCAACCTATCAAAGGCGACAATGGATGTAACTCTGGATACTATCTACCCGTACTATCTACCCGATGGTATTGGGCACAATTCTGCCTATCTCTTGATAGCCAATGACAACGGGAACTTGGCAGGTGACAACGACAACATTCTTGACTCTACAATTGCTATTAAGTATTAACAAAGGCCTACCTACAACCATCATCGAGGATTTGAAATGAAATGCTGACAAATTATCATCTAACAAGGATTTTGACAATCCTACCGACAAGGAGTGTATTCAGCCTTACGTTATCAACGACCAAGAAGGTGAGTCTGTCATCTATGCTAAAATTGATTATGCCTATGAGGAAACCCTTCTTTCGACTACCCATAAAATGGGACTGGGTTGACGACAATGTGCTAGCCCGACGAGAGGAAGCAGAGATTGGTGTCAATGAGGCCTTGGCTGACGAGGAACCCTTGGTCGGTGATGACATCACTGCCGACAAAATTCAACTTGTCTCTCTTGCTGATGACAAGGGTGAAAAAAATGCAAACTAAGTTGTCCAATGGATAACACTCAGCAAAATTTCTTTCCACAATTTTGCAATCGACGATGGTTGAAAATTTGGTAACAAGGGTTTAGGCAAAGTCCAACAAGTGTTCTTTGAACAAACCTCAATCAACAAATGGAGGGTTGTTAACGGCAACTACCCCGGCAATGGCAACCGCCAAAATCCTTCTCATTCTCTGAATTTGTCAATGACAACATGAGTTACGTCATCTACAATTTCTTCTAACAATTCATCATCTCCAAAATACCAATTGGTAGGGTCTTCATCTACAAGAAAGGGGGCATCAATGGCTTCTCCTGGGCATTGTGTTCTTCTGCGAGGCTGCAAACAACTTTTAAGGCAATGGCAATGCTTTTCTCAGGTTTGTCCTTGCCCAAGCCGGCCTCTACACTCCAAGTGCAACACAACCCAATTTCTCCTTCGTTTGGGAATCTACAAATTCTGAATGAACCTTGGTTGCACATTCCTGGTACATCCTTCTTTAGAAAAGCACCATCCCAAATGTGTGAAAGCTTGGCAGTTTTGAGTATGCTCCCTTGCCTTCAATTTCTATTCCACCAAGGGTTTCTCCTTGGTCATCCTTATCTGTCAATCAGTCCACGCTTATCCCCTAAATCATGCTCTGCAATGACTAAATTGTGCCCTGGTATAGACTTCTACAATTACTCTTCTTCTATCTACTTCTATTCGTGCCAAATGGCAATCTTAAAAATTCTTTTTCTCCCTTTATACAAAGAGCCTCTTGTCCCTTCTATTTGAATTTTTGAAGAACAATTATGGTCGTTGAGGTAGTACACAACCATATTCGTCTTCATCTTCCAACACTCACACTGGTGTCGAGGTCTCCCCTCACAACATCACACTAAACTATTACCTTGATGGCTTAGCTCTCCTTTTTCAAAAAACTTATTTTCAACATTAAAAATTCTACCCTTACTCTAGTTGTCTCTAATTTTATCTCTACATTCAGGCTCATAAACAACTTTCCTTTGTGCTCTTCTTCTCAACATCTGATGATCTCATGCAACTCCACTATGTTCATCCATCGTTGCATAATCAATGCATTCATCGAGCATTGCAACCTTTCACTATCCTATTGTGGTTGCCCCCTTTCACGTTGCATCTCCAATTGTGCACATCCAATTTGAGCCAATCTATCGGGTTCAATTGCACTAGTATTAGTCAATCCTTCATTCTCCGATATGTTGGCATTATCCAATGTGTCACCGTCTTCACTTCACTTCTGCTCCAATCAACCCTTCACCTTCTTCTTGCGACCAGTTCTAACAATAGTCAATAGTCCACCACAATCTCTAAACTTCAAGTAGAATTCTTCTTTCCATGATCTCGCCATTTTCAACATCGTGGTCCCCAACTTCACTTCCTCCAACTACTTCGTGCGTTGTTGGGACATGGCCCTCCATGTCACAAAAAACACATCTCAACAAGCAATGTTCTAAGTCCCTTGGAAACTCAACATTAGTTTAGGTGTTAGCAATTGGGTCTTTGTTGCCTCTTTCCTTGCCAAATTGCCACTTCTTGGACTGTCATCAGTTGGTGATATCAAACTGCTTTTGCCAGCTTTAAAATTGTCAACCCATCAAACAAGTTAACTTGTGCACACACCCTATACAATTTCAAATTGGAATCATTGATAGGGCCTACACATGACATCTCGTCCAACTTCATCAACTAGAAGGATCTATTCTCCATCACCTTATCCACTTGGAAGGAGCCCAACAACAAGGTTTTCAGCTTTCAAAGATTCAATTCTTGCATCTTGTTGTATCACAAGACGAGGTGTCCCTTTTTCAGTTGCATGCGATGCTTGCCATGCTAACATTTCCTTCGTTGTTGGGCTACCTTAGTGGTCCACTACATCATTACCCTCCTTTCTTCCAACTGATTCAATAAAAACAATCTCTCCTCCAAAATTTTTGTCTTCAAGTCTATTCTCCACCACCACTCTCAAGCTCAAAATTAGGAACTCCACTGGCACAAGTCACAACCACCTCTTGTCCGTATAAAAATTGAAATGGGGTATCGCCCATTGTTGGCTTGTACATGGTCCTAAATGCCTACAAAACTACAAGCAGTCGCTCCTAGTCTGCACTTATGACACCACATGATTTATAAATGATAGAGACAAGTATCTTGTTCTTTAGCTCTACTTGCTCATTGGCTCGGGAGTAGTGGCTTGACGAAGAGTGGAAAATATGAAACTCTAACATCAATTTTTGAATCACTTCATTTACAAAGTGGCCCACATGATCACTGGTGATCTACAACGAGAAGCTAATCCTTGCAATGATTTGCTCATACACAAAATTCATTGTATTCCTTGTTGAATTATCAAGCAATGCTCTTACCTCTACCTCTTCGATTTGTTCTCAAGGATCCCACAAAATTCAATCTCCATCTCTCAAACATCTCCTGAGGCTATGATACGCATAGGGGCATTCACGTCGTATGGCTTCCCTGTTTGTTCCCAAGCGTCACATGAATTGACAAATTATGTTGCATCATGGAACAAAGTTAGCCACCATAATCTTACCAAGAGGACCTTCCTTATTATTACATCAAGCCCCATGTGTCCTCCTACCAATATTTCATGTTCCTCCTTCAACACACTGCATACTTCTCCCTCCATCACACATTGACGTAGTATCATGTTAGAACCCATTTTATATAGCAACTCGTCGATCAATTGAAATGGGGATGACATCAACACAATCCTCCTCCAATCAGCTATCAACAACTCCTTTGGCAGCAAACCGATGTGCTCATACTATGATGGCAGCAAAACAATGTGAAAATATGGGCATCCAGGATCACATTTGACATCCCATCATTCACTGATTTTCCTAAATGGATTTAAGCTATTTGCTCATCAATCATATGCTTCCTCCCTAACCTAACCACTACTACTCAAAACATGAATTTTGAAGCATGACAAGCCACTTGTTAACTCGCCCATATATGGTCAGCTCATTGATCAAGTTAAACAATGCCTCAACATATAAGGCAAAGAAATTTTCCAACAAGTAGTGCTTGAACTTCTGCACTACATACACCATCCCAACACCTCCCGCTCGATCATGTTGTAATTATTTTCAGCACTTAACAATAGCCAACTTGCGAAGTATATGTGTTAATCCAACCCATGACTAAATTCCTGCACCAACTAGCATCCAATTGCAAAATTTGATGCATCTAGGTGGATATGAATTTTTTCTCCCCAATCTAGGAAGACTAGAATGGGTACACGAATCAACTTGTCCTTAAGCTACTCGAAAGCTTGTTGGTGATCTTCTGTCCATTTGAATATACTTGGGAAGTATATAGGTTGATCTAACCTATGACTGACTTCCTATGCCAAACTGCATCCAATTGTGAAGTTTGAGGCATCTACATGGTCATGGAATTCTTTTTCCCAATCTTGGAAGACCAAAATGGGTGCATAAATCAGCTTGTCCTTAAGTTGCTTAAAAGCTTGTCGGTGTTTCTTTGTCCACCTAAAGTGAATACCTTTCCTTGTTAGAGCATCCAACATGTGGGATAACTATGCAAAATTCTTGATGAAGCATCAATTAATACCCATGTGACCCAAGAAGGACCTCAATGAGCTAACATCATATGGCTCCTCCATGCTGATGACAACTCCAATCTTGTCAAGATTCATCTTCAACCAATTATGACATACAACATCCCCCCACAACTTCCCATAGGGCCAAATAGTTTGCATTTCTTCAGATTAAACAAGAGACTGGTATTTCTTCAGATGTTCCTCCTTTCGTCCATACAGTGACTAGTCATCCAAGAAAACTTTAAACGTTCATGTCAAAATCTACTTAAATATGTACAATATGATGGATTGAAAAGTGGGAGGAGCATTGCACAACCCAAAAGGCATCCTATTGTATGCATATATTTGTTAGATCTTAATGCTTCAAATGATTGTATTATGGAAATGAAGGGTATTTGAGTACATGGGATGCCTATTTTAGGCATGACAAAACCTTCAAACAAACTTGCAACTATCTTTGTCCTATACTAAATGCACGTACCTTGTGAGGGATGGTTATACCACTTGACTTCTCACATGGTCTATGATGTAATAACTCCTAACATACCCCCCTTATAGTCAAAAGCTCTATTTTGCTTATGACCAAAGAATAATGTCTAGGGTGATGTTGGAATTTGAGAGAGAAATCCCCCCCACCCTTAATGTAGACTTTCTACTTTGATACTTAGGAGTGTCGAGTTCCATTGATCATGCACTCCAAATACATTTATTCAATGTTTATAGATTTCAATGCAAGAGTTGTGTTTCCACGATGTGGAGGATCTTCATTAGATATGTCACATGTTTCCAATATTTTGTGTGTTGTCACATCTTTTGTGCGAACCAATTTCCCTCTCAACTTTTGATTCTCTTGATGTAGTAAGATTAACCATTTTTTGCTTCTTCTTGGCATTGTCCATCTGAAGAACATGTTCGTGAAATGCAATGTATTCACGCTTTCTTTTAAGTGTTACTGATGGTTGAATCTTGAATCCCTATTGCAATGATTCTTCATTTTCTTTGTTGTCTTCAACTTCAAAAACTTCTACTGATGGTGAAGAGTCACATTTTGAGTGTACATATTCATTCTTAGGTGTTTGGTTCTTGATGTTCCTAGTTGCATTGTACCAATAATAATTTGGATGATTCAAATGCATCCAAGTTTCTTATGTTTGGGTTCATACCAAACATTATTGTGTTGCCTCAACTCTGCTTGTGCGACAAACACATGTTCTTCTTCTTCAACTTGATTCTCCTTGGTTACATTGCTTTGTTGTGCCTTTCTCCATTTTTGATTTTGCTATTCTGAAGATGACCTATCTTGATGTTGGTTCATCTCTCGTGAAGAGGATCCATTTTTTAATGGATTATGCCAGCATTCTCTCACAGTGTGTCCATTTCTACCACAATGTTCACAGAGTCTTTTGCGTGTGGAAAGTACTTTATTGAGAGCCATTTTTCTGATTTTGATATCTTTGAAAAATGTTTCTTTGTTGGAAGCGTTGTGGAGGTCTCATGCCGCTTATGAATGGTTGATTCCCTTTGTTCTTATTCATCAGTTGTATGTAAGGCCTCTACATTTTGAAGTAGGTTTACCAACTTTTCAAAGCTTGGCATTTGATCAGTAATATTTAATGTAGTCACAAAAACATTGTTCTTTGATGGGAGAGTTCTCAATATAGTGTTTCATCAAATACATGAGTTCCCTATGCTTGTAAAGATGCTCATAGCTCTGCAATTCTCCTCACAAATGATTCTAGCTTTTCTCAACTCTTCATCTTCAAACAATGGAACTGGCTCTAGAGGAATAGAATCTGATTTTGATTCTTGGCTTCAAATATTGTTTTCAGCTTCTCCCATGCATCTTTGACTGTGGTTAAATCCCTGATGTATGCTTGGACCTCATCTGCTACTCCAAACATGATTAGTCTTGCCTTTTTGTCTGGCTTGTCGAACTTTATTTGATCTTCTCCTTTTGCAATAGGACGGGTAATGGTCCCATCTACCAATTCCCATGCTTCCTCAAACTCAAGTTGCATCTCAAGTTTGGTCTTCCAAGCAGCATAATTATTTTCCCTTAACAGTTGAGAATCTAAGTAACAAAAACTTCGGTGCTCCACTAGCCATAGTAAACTTTCACAAAATTTTGATATCTTCTTTTCAATGAATCAACCTTGAAAAATACTTTCCGATGAGTATGTATAAGCCTATACTCAAACTTTGATTGATGTTTCAAAACGCGAGAAAGTTGTCTCGCTGAATAAAGGAAATATGAAGGTGAAAACATTTATCCCTTCTTTTGAAAAAGAATAAAATCTCTTTTAAAAGAATAATATTTATTATTTCTACTTTTCTCTTAATCCAAATACCTTTTAATTTTATGTACCTTTGTTTTCTTCTTCCCACTATGAAATAATCAAGTCTTCTTTAAATATTATTTCTTCCGACCTTTGATGGAAAATAAATCAAACTTTGACTTTTGCACCTGTCCTTTTATCAATGCGTTCATCCTTTGGAAATACCTTAGGCGAATTTAATTTTCAGGTGTCTTGAGAGATTTTTGAGATTGCTTGGCATTGGACAAGCACTGTATGAGATTGACGCCTTTTTCCTTGAATGCTTCATTCTCAGAGAAGACCCTTTGCATTCAACGTTCTACTCTGGTTTTGTAAAGCTTCGTTCTACAAAAAACTTCGTACTGCAACTTTGCTTTGTCTTCTGGATGGATGCTTAGTTTACAAATGACTATTTCATCGTTCAGGCGAATTCCCTTGATGTCCAGGTATCCGTATTATTGTTTCCGATCTCCGGTAAGTTCCCTTTTAACATGCACTAGGTGCTTGGATGAGTTCCTATTGCCAAATTTTGTAAAGGGGTAAAATTTTGAAAAATTGCTGCACTTTTTATGTTCGAATCCTCTCCTTTTCCTCCTTTCCAAGCATTGGTCCAAGCAGTCATCAAGGTCATCAGCGAAGCGCAGAGGAAGGCCAGTTTTTCTCTAAGGACAGATAACCCCGAGAATCGCTCCATTTCTGAGCGATTCCTGGCATCGCGGCAGCCTTCCTACGAGCCCCAGTTTCGCCCCAGCTTCCAACGATCTCCAACAAATCCATGAGGGGGCTTAAAATTTCTAACGCATGGGTACTTCCGGGTCGCTCCCCTTTTGATCGATTCCGGGAGTCGCTCCATTTCGGCGATTCTCAGCCTCGCCAACTTCCCCAACAAACCCTGGCGTCGCACCATCTTCGGAAATCGGGAACAGGATATAAAATTGGTTAAGTCATTTAGGCATTCCTGAGTTCGCCCTCCTTTTGAGTGACTCCCGTCTTCGCTCGTATATGGCAGCGAACAGCAACATGGAAGTAATGGAAAATACTCTCAAGGCAGAGGAGGCCCTGGGTCACTCCGTTTCGAAGCGACTCCCGGCTTCGCAACAGCCCCCTGACGATCCTCGACATCGCTTCGTTTTTCGGCGACCGGCGAAAGAGTCTTTAAAATTTTTAAGGCATAATGTCGGTTTTGAGGTTCGCCCTTCTAATAAGCGAACCCCGTCCTCCCCCTGTCCCTCCAACGACGCCCGGCTTCGCCTCACTCCCCAACGATCGGCAGCAGAATCCAAGGTATAAAATTTTCTAAGTCCGAAACAGCACCAAGGTTCGCTTCACAGTTGAGCAACTCCCTGTAGAAAGGCATTTTACATATTTCCAACAGTTCCCTTTCCACGTAATAAATTACAGATCTGCAAGCATTGTAGTATAGCAATAATAATGCATAGAAATCCTGCAACAGCATTAATAACAGCAATGACAGAAATACAGCAGCAATGGTAGATACAGTAAATACAGCAGTTTTTATATTAATAATGGCATGTATGATACAGCATTACAGTTTCAGCATTACAATACAGCCTGCAAACCCTAGGCTGATTAATCTCCATGGCTGCATCAATCACCCTGCATTATCTCCTTACTGTCTGCACATCTCCTATGGGTGAACGAACAACTTGAATGAATGAGGGGGGGCTTATTTATACACCCACAAAGTGGTTATGTCCCAACTACCTTGTAACTACCCTCAAATTACATTTCATTTGCATTTGCTTTGCATTACATTTCATTTGCACTACAGGACGAAATAGCTTATTTAGCCGACATAAATGACTTAATATGACTTTACATGACTTTATTCTTTACGTACAATATTAAATTGCACTTACAACATTAAAATATATGCACGTGCATTTCGTCAAACACTTTGCGTGCATTTACAATATAACCCATAATATCAAAACTGGTTCAGCAATTAAGGATATCTCAATGTGCCTGTCTACACTCCCGGGATCGCTCGTGCCCTTGTGTGACTCCCGAGTTCGCTCCACTTTCTAGCGACTCCCGGGATCGCTCCCACTCCCGTGCGACTCCTGAGTTCGCTCCTTCATGGAGCGACTCCTGAGTTCGCTCCTTCATGGAGCGACTCTCGTCGTCGCTCTTCAATTACGGCGAACTCCGGCTATAAAAATTCCAAACGCATAGTGCTTACCCAGGTTCGCTCAAAATGCAGCTTCTAAAGATCGCGCAGATGTCGAGCAATTCCCACCATCGCCCCCTTGCAGCGGCGATCCTCAGTATGAGCGACTCTCAACAGATTTTCAAGTGAACTCAGGAGACAGGGTAGGTGGCCGGTCAAAGAGCATTAATGGCACATTGATTCGGGTTTCAGCCCCAGGACACCATGTCAGGTCCCTTAGGCATTCCAAGGGGTAAATTGTACCTGTCACATTAATGGGACATGCCTCCTCAACTACCAGAGCAGTCCCGAGCCATTCCAGACATGGGTAAGCCTTCTTTCAGGTACGCTGACAACTGACAGAAGTCAAATCTCAACTGCTTCGGCAGTTTTGGGGATCTGAGCATCAATGTAATTTGGGGGGAAAACTCTGCTATAAAAGGCAGTTCATTTCAATGTAAAAGGGGGGGAACATATTGCTAGAGAGCTACTGTAAACAAACATTTGCATCAATACAAAGGATCCTTGGCTCTAACTCTTGTCTCTTTCTTGTATGCTGCCTTCTGCAAGTATTTCTGCTAAATATTCATTTATTTTTCTGATTGTTGTAATTCTGCATTCTGGATTAGAGCATTGGGCATTAAGTGAATCTGGAATTCTTACAGGAGGATACATAGGGAAGAATCGCAGTGTTAGTTTCTGTTACATGCTTTGTTTTGATTGCTGTTAGTTTGGATATTAGTTAGTAATTGTGCTGCTTGTTCTTCCCCACTGTTACTGCAATACCATTTACATTTCTTTCTGTAATTTCCTAATTTCTTTCCAGTTCCCTTATCTAAAACCCCAGTTAGAATAGAATAGGAGCCGGCCTTCTCCGGAGATTGGCACGGAAGGCATCTCTTCCTTTCGGCCTTTCAATCTGTTGGGCGAGTCTAGGGCGCATAGATAAGACCAAATCCCTTCCTAGTGGCAGATTCGTAACCAACAGTTCCTTCAACGTCCATGTGTCGGATGTTTGGTTTTAGCCTTTAGGTGAGTCCCTGCAGCAGGTGCTTCTCTATTCTCTTCCATTCCAAGGGGTGTCTTTTCGTTCTAGCGGATGCTTCCACGGGGTGTCTTTTCTTCTCACTTCTATTCGAGCGGATGCTATCTTCTTTCTTTTGTTCAAGCGGATGCAATCTTCTGTCCGTCTGTTCAAGCGGGTGCTATCTTCTATTCATCTGTTCAAGCAGGTGCTATCTTTCGTTCGCCTGTTCAAGCGGGTGTTATTGTTCATTCACATGTTCGAGCGGGTGCTATCTTTTGTTCGCCTGTTCGAGCGGGTGCTATCTTTTGTTCGCTCATTCTATCCTCAAGCACTTGTTTTGTGTGCGTGTGTATATATTGGTTCCATAATGATTTTTGGTTCATTCGAACACGAGTTTTTGATTGAAATATCTTTACTAAATTTATATCCATGGGTTGCTTGCACTTGCTGTTCGAATTTTTTTTTTGGATTGGTTGGTGGAAGGGGTTTTGAAAGGAACCCTGAACCTTTTACAATAAAGACACAACAAAACAGACTGTCTCCCGAAGACAAACAAAGAGTAGCCAGAAAGGGGAGATAATCTCCCGCTCATAATTAAATAAAAAAAGTTTCCAGCCCACGAGAAACTGCATTGTCAAGCTTCCAATATAAATTTAAAACGAAGTTTCCCGCTCAAGGAAACCTTCACTAGCAAGCTCCCTGGAAAGGAGGGTCCCACGGACTAGCAAATAAACTACACTGTCAAGCTTCCAATAAAAATTTAAAACAAAGTTTCCCGCTCAAGGAAACCTTCACCAGCAAGCTCCCAGGAAAGGAGGGTCCCACGGACCAGCAGATAAACTACACTATCAAGCTTCCAATAAAAATTTAAAACAAAGTTTCCCGCTCAAGGAAACCTTCACCAACAAGCTCCTAGGAAAGGAGGGTCCCACGAACCAACAAATAAACTGCACTGTCAAGCTTCCAATAAAAATTTAAAACAAAGTTTCCCGCTCAAGGAAACCTTCACCAACAAGCTCCCAGGAAAGGAGGGTCCCACAGACCAGCAGAGAATGCCAAGAAGCTTGGAGGATGCCCTCCCAAAATAGAACAAGTAGGGGTTCACACTAGATCCCGATTGCTCAAACCGATATGAAATCGAAATAAGAAAATCCTCCACAGGAGGACCACTTCTAGAAAAACTAACAGCAGGAAACCACTAATCCTATTCCTAGCCATACATTACCAGCCAGAACACCAACCAGGAAAGAGCGGAAGGTCTCGCGAAACAACAAAAGACAAAGGACAGAGAAAGGACCAAAAACAAACCAAAAACAAAAGTGTTGGCTCCAAAGATGTCCAGAACAAACGCAGACCACCATGACGCGTCTACCACCCACCAAAGCCCCTCCAACCACCTGACCACAAAGCCGACACCAGAACCTCTCCTCCGCAGCCATCAAAACACATGGTCTCTCCCCAAGACCACACAAAAACGCAGAGAAAAAGGCCCAACAAAACCCCTTCCAAAAAACCAAATGAAAAAGAGACTACAGATTGCCTAACGAAGAAGTCGTCCAAAGAAACCCTCCTCACAGCGATCGTGGAAGCACATGGTCTCTTCCCAAGACCAAACAAAACCGTAGAGAAAAGGCACACCGAGACACCTTCCTCATCAGATGATCAACACCCGACCCAAACAGCTTGACCGAGAAGCTACCAACAGACCCCTCCTCTGTGGCCATCGTGGAAGCACATGGTCTCCCCTCAAGACCCCACAAAAAACCGCAAAGAAAAGGCCCATCGGAAAACCTCCCACATCAAACGAGCAAAGGGCACCCCCACCGCCAAGCTGCTTGACCAAGAGGCTACTACCAAAAACGCTCCTCTGTGGCCATCGAGAAAGCACATGGTCTCCCCTCAAGATCACAAAAAAAACCGTAGAAAAAGGGCCCACTGGAACACCTCCCAGAACAAACAAGCAAAGTACCAAAGCTACCTGACCGAGAGGCTGCAACCAGAACCCCTCCTCTGTGGTCATCGTGGAAGCACATGGTCTCCCCTCAAGACCACAAAAAACCGCAAAGAAGGGGCCCACTAGAACACCTCCCGCAACAGACAAGCAAAGGACCACACACCCCCATAGAGGTGCCATAGAACCACATCCGAAGGAACACCACCACAAGCACAACCAGCACCAAAGAGCAAAACAGATCTGAATCACAGAAACCGAGAAAAAGAAGAGAGAAGGCCTCCCAGACAAAACCGCTCAAAGCAGGAGCCTTTAGAAGGGAAAGATGGCCTCCCACTCAGAGCGGGAGGCCATTTCAAAAATGATATACTTGCTGTTCAAATTTGGACATTTGGTCTTGCTTGGATTTTCCTTATGCGGTGTTTTCTTACCATTTGATGCAAAACGGGTTTGCCAATTTTAGACACCTTGGAGCGGTCTTTCCATCCAAAATTTGCTTTTCACTTTCAAACAATCAGTCATTCCAAATGGAATGTTCACAATAATGTCTTGAAGTTATCTACTTCCAATCGCTCAATGTTCTATTGCTTTTGTAAGTCGTTCGTTCAAGGTTCTTCTGTCCTGTTCCGAGTTCTTCTTTGAATTGAATGCTTTGTCAAAGGCCTTTTTGAATTGCAGTTTGTTTTAAATGTCTTTTTGAGAGAAAATCCTTTGTAATGTTGCTTCTCTTTGAGGATTTATGGTTCCACTTTTATGAGCCTCCTTGGACTATGTTTTAACCTTTTTTAAGAGGCAGCTTATTTCTTCTGCAATCTTCCTTGCAATGCTTCAAGAAGCTTCAATGGCTTCTTTATCTTCTTTAATTTTGAGGAGCTTCTTATAGCTTCCTTTCTTGCTTAAAATGGCCTGGTTGTTGCTTGTAGGCTTATGACCTTTGGTCTTAGAAAGGATTAAAACCCTTTTTGAAACTTGAAGGTTTTTTGCCTTTGGCAGGCGATTTTCACCCTGAAACTTTTAGATCTACTATGGAATTTTGCTTCACGGTGATGTTCTTCATTTCTTTTGAGGATAATAATAAATTTTGAAAGATAAACTTATATATTTTAAAAAACCTCTATAAACCTGATGAAGTCTACAAAAAGCTAAAGGATCAAAAGGAGAGCTTTTCTTCCTTCTACTTGATCTGATACCACATGTTAGATCTTAATGCTTCGAATGATTGTATTATGGAAATGAAGGGTATTTAAGTACATAGGATGCCTATTTTAGGCATAACAAACCTTCAAACAAACTTGCAACTATCTTGTCCTATACTACATGCATGTACCTTGTGAGGGATGGTTATACCACTTGACTTCTCACATGGTCTATGATGTAATAACTCCTAACAATATTCCATTCTACACAACATAAGTGGTTTTTAGCTTATCTTCTACTACAATGATTTGATTATAGCTAGAGGACATATCCAAAAATTAATATATCTAGTGGCCTGCCACTTTCTCCATAATCGAATCAATAAACGAAATTGGAAAAGGATCCTTGATCATGATAGCATTTACACTTCGAAACCACGCAATTCTGAATCTATGCACTTTCCTTGTTCAAGTTGATGATGACTAGTGATGCCCACTCATTGACAATCACCTTGAAAATGATCGTTGTGTCCAATATTTTCTCAATTTCCACATTTACCAATGCAACATACTTGGGGTTCATGTTGTATGATCTTCATCTTACTAGCTATGCTCCAAGATTCAAACAAATTTGATTGACACAGCTCAGTGGAATCCCTCGGAGATATTTGTAGGTCCATGCAAAGACATCCTTGCACGTCATGAAGATCTTGAATGCATCAGCCTTCAAGACCAGATCTCAATCATCAACAACACTGAGTATCTTTTCCTCATCCCTTTATTTGTGGTTCACTTGTACCATCGTTTATCCCTCATACTTGATGTTGTCTGGTTCCTTGGTCATCGTTGTATCAAATTCATGTGTTGGCTTCTCATCCAATTGTGCATTGCCAATGCTATACTCTGAAAAGTTAGGGGGGCATAACAACTTCCCCTCCTCTACTACTTATGACTGACGTGTCATGGAATTTCTTAAAGATGCTTGGAGGTCCATGCAAAGACGTCCTTGTGCTTCATTAAGATCTTGAATGCATCAGCCTTCAAGACAAGATCCCAATCATCACCGACATTGATTATTTTTCCCCATCCTTTTATTTGAGGTTTTACTTGTACCATCCTTTGTCCCTCATAGTTGATGGCATCTAGTTCCTCGGTTATTGTTGTTGTATCGAATTCATGTGTTGGCTTCTCATCCAATAGTGCATTGTCAATGCTATACTGTAGAAACTTAGGGGGGAATGACAACTTCCACTCCTCTATTGTTTATGACTGACTTGTCATGGCACTGGTCTCTCCTACTTCCAAAGTATCCAGCACAATAGCTTTCCCTTTTACATCTGCTCCATCACATTCCTCCACTGTTAAGCACAAGCATTCTAGTTGGAACAATTCATATTCACCCATTTGCCAGTGGTAATGACCACTATCAAAGTGCCTCTCATTTTTTGTGCACTCCTCCAATTCCAATACAATGTCTTTATTTGGTTCATGGTTGGCTTCTTCTCCCTTTTCTCCATCAGACAACGAAATTTCTAACTCGTCTGATGATGCAACGTCCTCACCAATCGATTGGTCTTGCAAGTTCATGGTAAACTTGCAATGTCCCTTACTAGTCTTTCTACAAATTGTGGTCAACCTTTGTCACCCTCAACCACCCTCATTCAAACAAAGAATCATCAGCAAGCTTATCCATTATGATGACTACAATATGTAGGACGAATGTTTGATCACTAATACTAATTTTTTGTACTATCAATACAACCTTCATCTTGATGTCATATAGATCATTTGCCACAAGCCAAAAATTAGGCTGCTATGGTGGTGTTCCCAATACCCTCCATGACTCCTCCAGGAGTACATTCACACTTGACCCACCATCCATAATGACGTGTGTCAAGATGTTTCCCACTATCTCCATGTGCAACAGTGTTGGCCGCTTCCATTCTTCAATCATCAAAACTGCAGGGCCGAGGAGTTGATCACATGTTGCAATATTTTGTGGCACCGTTCATTCCTCTTCTTTCTCATTTCTCCCTAGTCCTTGTAGCATCTCTCTAATTGTTGCATGCAAGTTTAGGATTGCCTTCAATAAGGTGGCCACGTTCACCACTACACTCATCTATAATAATTGACGTGCCACAAGCCAAGCTACTCTATCATCATTATCCTTCCCTGGCCATTATCCTTGTGTGCATCTCGCTCCTTTACAATCTCGTCTTCAATTTCTACTCAGGCTTCTTACCACCACTTCCTCTCTATCACAAGCTCACAATACTCCTTCGCCTATGCCTGAGTTATTCCACGAATGCCTCTCGTCCTTGTGCTTCGTTCTTGGAGTAATCTACCTCTATGTGATTATGAGGTCCACACCATCTACATCACCTAGCCATTATACTCAGCAACATTGTTGCAATGTCCCACACACCTATGCCCGAGTTACTACATGAATGTCTCTCGTCCTTATGCTTCGTTCTTCAAGGTCAATTAGATTGACATTTGGACTGGTTCCACCCTTCTTGGAGTAATTCGCCTCTACATGATTTCGAGGTCCACACCAACTACACTTCACCTAGCCACTAGGCTTGGCCACATTGCTATAGTTTCGTGCAAAGTGCCCCCACTCCTAATACTTGTAACATTGTATGATAGGCCTCGCTATTGTATCATGCCACAAATATCCTTTCACTCTAAGCACCTTGCTCATTGTTGTCCCTTCTTCCCTAGCGGTATTTCTACGCCACTAGTGGTACCTCCACTACTCTTTGAAATGGTAGGCTTTTCCTCTACTTCCTTTGGAGAGCTAATATTAAATGCTCCTAACTCTTGATATAGAATGTACACTCGTCGACTAAGTAACCCTAAATCTTGCATATGTCACAATAACTATGTTCTAGACAATTGGCACGTGTCACTCCGTCAGACATTTTGTACACCAAATGCCATGTTTCTCCCTGTCTTCTTTGATTTCACACACATCATGCATCAAGCACATCATATCTTTTTGAAGTACCATGATGAATGACCCTGTCTTTGTCATCATTGTCATTGTGGAAGTCACTCTTGTTCCAACTATATCCACCACCCATCTTCTTCATTTTGCTCTTCAAGTTGAAAGCGTTGTATACCTTCATCTCCTCCACAACTTCGAAAGAAGGTCATCCTAGAACCACACTTCTTTAACCCGTCTATCAGCTGAACTTCCATCTTGTTGATCACTCCCTTCAAACGACAATTATAGGACTTAACATCCACATCTTTCTTTTGCTTTGTCTTACACAATTCCATAATGATCTCAATATCATCACGCAAAAAGAAAAAATTATATTCAAAGGCTTCTTTTAACTCTCGCCAAATATTGTAGGTATTTGTTAGTTGCAAATTCCAATCCATTGCCACACCTCTTAAGGTTGTTGGGAAGAATTGTATCCACATGGCCTCATCTATCACATCAAATACATTCTAGACGGTGACACAAGTCCCTATATAGTGAACAAGATCCTCCATCCCATCACCATGGAATTTCAAGTAGTTCTGCTTTCCCATAGCAAAAAATAGTGATTATTGGTTAGCTACTTGTTGAATGACTTGAAGTCGACTGACTTATCGGCTGACCTACTCCGTCCAACAATGTTGAAGGTTATGTTGCACTAACCTCTTCGTCTTTGATTGTTCTTTCGAACTCAATGTTCAATTGTCTCCTTATTGGACTTTGTTTGCTTCTATTTCATGATCGTTTTGGTGAAAAACAATCGTAGGCTCCAATTGACTCCTCAACGATAGTCTTTGTGACAAACTCCCGTCTCGTATACCTCCATACTCTTCCTCACGCACTTCTCGTATCTATACTTGTGTCTCTTGTCAATCTTCTACTTTGTTATCTTCATGAACCTCCTTGTCTTTACGACCTCCGTCAACACTTCTCTCATCATTGCAACCTTTGTCAACGACTCTTTTGTCAATATCACCTTTGTTACCTTCATAAATACCTTCATCAATTGTCTCATAAATACCTTTTTCAACACTCTTCTCATCAACACTCCCTCCATCTTCATGACCTCTTTCTGCTACATGTTCTTTTGTTGCAAGACCTTTGTCGTCTCTATCTTCTCCAACAATCAATAACGTCTCTAACAAATTCTCACTTCCCTCCTCTCAGGAAGGCCACATGCAATGAATCTATAGGGCTTTGACTTATTTTACCTAAAGTGTATCCAACCCCCTTCTCGTCCAAGGACTGGCTTTGTAGATGGTTCATGTTCTACACTTCCTTCTGATTGCACAAGCGGCTCTCTACCTTATCAGCACCTCTATGTTGGCTTCGAGGCATTCACCATCATTACTTCTAGCATTTGAATCTCTTTCATCTTCACAATATGCAATACGCTAAGACCTATGTGTTGGTCCTTGTCCTCGCTACATGCACGTTCCACTTCCATGTGCACATCTTCATGTTTCACTCATTCACTCTGTTGCATTGTGTTCGCTCTCGTCATGTGCCCTCCTTTATCCAGGGTCATTAGAGGAATGGCTCCAAATCTAGTATAGATTTTATGTCTGAATAAAAAAAACAAATAAATTAAAAGAATACCCAACAAGGAGTGAACAACAATTATAGCAACAAAACCATTTCATTATGTGCAATTGATAAACGTTTACTTACAACATGATCCCTACATCACAATAGTAGGAGATGATCTCTCGTGCTCAATACCAAGAGGACAACAATACACAATGACAAAACACAATGGCAATCCAACGATGCAATTACGCTACAAAGCTCTAAAAATACTAACGCTTTGACAATAACAACAACACAATTTGACCTTTCTTATATGAAATATATACAAAATTGAAAAGGGGAGTAGATTGCAACTCCCAACATCACCCTCCTACCGAACTACCAACTAATTGCAAACTAATCATAAAACATAGTATTATTATATTCAAAACAACCGTGATGTGTGCAAAATGACAATTTGTAACACTACTTGATCAACATATGTAACAACGCCTTGATCAACACACTGATTAACATACTGATACACACTTATTTACAAACTGAACTTGTTAACTCACTCAGTTGGCCTGTTATGGTGCCACGTCTACCTGATTGCTTTGATTAGATTGGCTGCCTACATTAACTTACAGCACTGTTAACAAACCAATCAAATTTGGGTAGTAAACTCAGGGATAGTTAAAAAATTTGCATCAAAAAAGGTAACCTTCCAAATACCAAATTGTGGCCAACCCTACGAAGCAAAAGTCAAACAACATAAAGCCTCAAATCCCAAGAAGTATCAATCATGAACCTAAAGAAACAACATCTCTTAATGTACTTGATAATGTTGTAACAGACAAAAGCAAAAGGCTGCTAGTGGCCTTGAGAGACTAGGCTGGCACAAATGTAAGTCTCAAAGTGTGCAAATGAAGCGGAAAAGGTGGAGGCAGACACTTGAGAATAACTATCATCAATGAAGCTAAAACTAGTGTTTGGTTGCACTCTTAATCCTCCTTCATTAAGGGTAAGTATTTTATTTCACTATATCAGATTTCTATTTTTGAACCATTTCAGAGGTCAAATGTTTACTTCTAAATTTCGGCTCTAAAACGCAAGGCAACAGCAATTGATTCTACAACAAATAAACCCAACATTCTGCTACATCTGCACCACTTTAACATATAAAGGTAATTTTGCTCACATACACACACATGCATGCACAGGGTGTGTGCATCTATGTGTAGAGGGAGAGGGTTCTATTTCGGTACCTCCATAAGTTTTGAGCTTGTGAGGCTCGCCAATCCAACAATGGCCTCAAAGATATGAGTAATCTTTTGATTGTTTGTTTGAAGAAAATGCACATTCTGAATATCACCATTACATAACTTCACAACGTGATGGAGTCACATAACTTCAAAACATAAAGGTTATGCCCACCAAGATTTGAATCTTGACCATCATTATAGTTAATGCCACAGCTTAACAGTACACCAAGACAGCTTCTTGGAAGTTAAAACAAAGTGTCATGCCCCATTTCTTTTTCACCTTTGAGCCATTGGATGTATCTTCTTGATTTTGGACTCAGATACTCATTGGACCTTGATATAGTTTCGATATGATCAATTCACATTTCCTTTCTAGACATAATATGAATATTATGATATTTGGACTTTACATCATGGGTAATAATGCTACATGATTTTACTTGGGATATGTTATATGCCAATCTTTAAGAAAAATAAAATGGATAATGTCTATTCATATTTTGTGGAGCGTTATAATTAACTATAGGAACTATGTTATGGTTGTGCTTATAACTCTTTTAATTGATTCATGGCATATATAATTAGTTAATGGTATTAGTTAATTATGACTATGGTATGGTTATTAATAAAGCGTAAGTTAGGAAAGTTACTTGAATTATAAAAATCAAATTTATTAAGATGAGAGTATCAGAAATAAGTGAGCTTTCCCTCCTCTCATTTTAAAGAGAGCTCTAAAGGGACACATGTCAAGTCCTTATTGGAGGACCCTCTATTTTAGTCAAGAAATATTATTATATTTGTATCGGAATTTAAGAAAAAAAAAAAAAAGGAGATTCATTATGCCCTGTGGAGGAAATAAAAGGAAGCGCTGAAGGAGAGGAGGAAGCACAGCTACATTGGAAGGAGCTACAGCAAGTTTACCATCCCTGGGCAATTGAATGTAGGGTCTCAGAGCCATTTCCCTTTTGTGTATGTTAAGCTGTGTCATAATTTCTGAGACGGGAAAAGAAAATATAAGAGGGAGAGGTTTTAAATTCTGCACTTGCTTGTTAGGCTTAAATTTTTTATTGCATCTTAATTAAATTTAAGGTATTAATCTAGAAGTGTCATACTTGCATTCAGTGACTGTATTTATTTAGATTTAAGGTATTAAATGGAGTGTAGCATAAATTGGGATTGTGGGTGTATTTCATAATTTAGTATTTGCATGTGTGCATACTGCTATTTAAAATTTATTATGGCTGCATGCCTGACGGTGTAGAATCATTACTGGTGGAATTTGGGAATTAATGTGTATTGTGGTAAATTTACATAGTTAATTGTAAATAGGAATTTCTATGGCATTTCCTATTATGCATTTCATGTTTCTTTTTAGAAAATGAGGTTAAGAGGACCCCTATGTGGGAAGATTTTCTGTTGTGATGGATTGAGTCATTGTTTATTGTTATGTGATGTCCCAGCTAAATCTGAAGAATGGAGCCCCTCTAGCTTTGGTTGGGCAGGCCACAAATTGGCAAAACGGGGGTAAATCCCTTAGTAAGGCTCAACACCTCCAATATTTATTCTTTTAATATGATACTCAGGTTGGGTAGTGTGCATGACCATACCCACTAGTCCAATCCATCCTGGAGAGATGGTCTTATGAGTCACTTCCCATTTAACCTTAATATGGGATTGCACTTAGGTTCCCCACAACTGTTGGGTCCTAAGGAGTTTTTTCTTTGGAGGTATGAGGGGGCCTCCCAAGTCTTATGATTTATTATTAAACCCATGGTCATGGGTATGTGCATGTCAAAGATGGATTCCACTTCTGGGTTCAAAAGCAAGACCCTTAGGTACACCCAATTTGGAGAAAGGGAAGATCAGCAATGTGAGTTTGGTGGCCTCGTGGGGAGCATGAGGAAGGGGCAGGCTATGGCCCAGTGACCGGTTTGAGATTAGAACACCCACTTCAGAAGTCCATTATGAGACTGCAGGATATGACTTACTGCTATAAAGTGTTTATATGTGTAAAAGAGAGTTTAAACTTTGTACTATAATTGATTTCTTTTTGTGTTTTCTTTGAATGAAAAAAAATATGGTGTCTGTTTTAGTTTCTATGTTTCAGCTTCTAAGGTAAGGGTTTCTGTTAATGTTCATTAAGAGAAATGTCTAGATAAGGTCATTACATTTGACATAAGAGCCAGGGTTGAAACCCTTAGGACCTAGGGCTACAACCATGGTCATAGAATGTAGGTCTTTTAATATGAATTATAATTCAGGTAATACATGTGACTTATGGAACAAGGTGAATTGAATATCAATGTAAATCAATAGATGTAAAATAGGTAGCAGTATGATACATCCATAGTGGGACTCTATTAATGGTAGCCTCAATACTACCTGTCAGCAACCACATCCCCAACAGGCATTGTTCCTGATGGATTATGGGTGACACTGCCCATATGGGAGGGACACTGTAGGTAACTGCATCTATACAACTCTAGCTGTGTGTGTGGACAGCCCTGCAGGCACTCATAAACAACAGTAGAGGTTGTAAGAGGGTGGAGACAAAGTTGCCTTGCAAAAAGTCAAAAAATCACTCAAGGGGCCCAAAATATGGATTTTCCAGGTAAGTGGGGAGACAAAGTTGCCTTGCAAAATGTCAAAAAATCAGTTTGCACATGCAAGGAGGCCAAAAATCATTTTTCTTTTTTCTTTCTTTTTTTTTTTAAAAAGTCCCCATTCACATTGGTGAGTTTTGCTAAGTGTTTTTGTGTAGTTTGTTGGTTAGGTCTGTATTTTTGGAATGAAAAGGTCTAAGCTTCCTTCCTTGGTAATCTCTAGGCTTTTTTGAATAACAAGGAAACTGGTACAACGCGAGGCCTTCCCAGGAGGTCACTCATCTCAATACTTCTCTAGGAAAAACGTGCTTAATTAAGGAGTTTTGTTTGATTTAATGTCTCTATTTATATTTCAAAATTTTGTCTACTTTCTTTCAAGTGTACAACAGCGGTGCAAAGGCTCCTTGCCTTTATTTAATTGTTTTCCCTTCATTTAAAATTATATGTTTTTTATGCACTTTAGTCAAAATACAAGGTTATTCCAAAGGATTTACCTAAACTACCACCCAAGAGGGAGAAAGACTTCACCATGAAACTTGTTCCAGGTTCCCAGACAGCATCCAGGGCACCATACTGGATGACCACACCTGAATTCCATGAGTTGAGATTAACAGTTACAGGAGCTTTTGGATCATGGGTCACTCTGCCCAAATGTTTCCCCATGGGAGTTATCTCTATGGAGAAGAAAGATGACTCTATGAGATTGAGGATTTGATTATAAGCAGTTGAACAAGCTGACCATTAAGAACCGATACCCTCTTTCTCACATTGATGATTTATTTGATCAGATGAAGGGAATCAAGGTTCTCTTTAATATAGATTTGAGATCTGGATACCATCAACTTCACTTCAATAAGCAAGATATTTCATAGACAGCATTTCAGACTAGGTATGGCCATTATGAGTTTACAGTAGTATCTTTTGCTTTGCAACTAATGTCCCAGTGGTCTTCATGAGGTTGATAAACAGTGTATTTAGAAAATATTTGGATATGTTTGTGCTAATGTTCGTGGATGATACCTTGATCTATTCTTCCACCCAAAAGGAGCATGAAGAGCATTTACAGCTGGTATTGTAGCGCCTACCAGAGAATCAAGTGCATGATAAACTCTCCCAATGTTCCTTATTTAAAACAAAATCCAATTCCTAGGGCACATAATATCTGGCGAGGGCATCTCTGTCGACCCTGCCAAGATTTAGAGCTGTAGTGGAGTGGCCAGCACCAACTAATGTTTGCTTAAGTTCAATGATTTGTGTATGCTTTCTCCAGGACAGCCCATCCCATCACTTCTCTTCAGAGGAAAGGGAAAATGTTTGATTGGACTAATAAATGTAAGACAAACTTCCAGAAGATGAAATAATTGCTCACTAATGGATGAATCCTAGTAGGGCCTGATATAGATAAGGAATTCATTGTACGTACCGATGCTCCAGTAGAAGGATCAGGTGGAGTACTTATGCAGGATGGAGTCCTTAGAAGGATTAGGTGGAGTCAATGCCTATGAGAGAGAAAAGCTCAAGGACCATGAGCTTAACTACCCCATCCATGATCTAGAGTTAGCAACAATGATGCCTGTCCTTAAGAGTTGGTGTCACTACCTTTTGGGATGACAGTTCAAGCTAAGGAGGTGGTCAGAATTTCTTTGCCATGACTTTGATTCCACATTTATCAAAAGTAAGAGTACAAAGTGGTGAATGCACTGTGTGTATTCAGCGATGCAGATTCAAATTTGAGGAGCCGCATACATAAACAGTTGCCTAGTGATGGGTGGTATCAACAATTGCATCGGATGATGTCCTCTGAGAAGAAAAGTAGTAGCAGGACAAGGGACTATAGCTTTGACAAGGATGGGCTAATTTGCTTCCATAAGAAAATTTATGTTCCTAGCACTGTGAGGGAGCAAGTCATGATGGACAGACACAAGGCCGTGTATTCGATACACCCAGGGGTCAAGAAGATGTATGCAGACTTGAGACAGCTATACTTTTGGCCTGTACTGAGGCACAACATTGCCGACTATGTCTCCAGTTGCTTAGAGTACCAGAGGGAGAAGGCAGGGCATCAGCATCATGTAGGATTGTTGTACCCACATGATATTCCCATGTGGACGTGGGATATAAGTCTCTATTGATTTCATCATTAGGTTACCTACATCTCCTAATCGTCATGATGCCATTGTGGTAGCAGTGGATAAGATGACCAACATAGTTCTTTTTTGCCCAACCAGGATCACATATGATGCCTTCCCTATTGCACAGGTTTATGTTAATGGGGTTGTGAGGGTACATGGGGTTCCCAAGACTACTATTTTTGACAGGGATCCTCTTTTCACTTTTTAATTTTGAACCTTTCCAAGAAGGCCTGGGCACCTAAATCAATTCCAGTAGAGCTTATCACCCTCAAACAGATGGACGGACAGAGGAATTAATCAGATTCTGGAGGATAAGTGGAGGATATATGTAATGAAATGCTACAGCAAATGAGAGTACATAGACTTGGTGGAATTTGCTTATAACAATAGCTTCCACAGTTCACTAGGTATGGCTCCTTATGAGGCCCTTTATGGTCAACCATGTCAGAATCCTTTAGGACCAACTGGAGGATAGAGTAGTGATTGGACCAGGCGTGTTAAGAGAAGAAGGGTAGGGGGGAGTGGGGCGGTAGCAGGCGTCTCTGATTAGGCAATGTCTTGAAGAGGCTCAAGATCATCAAAAGAGCTTGGAACAGACCAAGCATGTTGATCGGAGGTACAAGGTGGGAGATAAGGTCTTCCTTGGTAAGACCCAATCAGAGCCCTATTCACTATGGCTGAGGTTCTAAATTGGCTCCTCATTACATAGGACATTTTAAGATTCTGGAGAGGATTGGACCATTGCCCTACATATTAGCCTTGCCACCCACCTAGCATAAGCCCATGATTGTTTCATGTATCTGTGTTGGGGAAATATATCTCAAACCCATCTCACATTTTGGATTTGACTGGACTGCAGGTAATCCCATAAGGAAGCATGCATGTGGAGCCAGTTGGCTGTTGGACCATCAAACCTGATAACTGAGGGTCATGTGGTGGGCAAAGTTATAGTCCTCTAGGATTATTGTAGCGAGGACTATGCCACTTGGGAGGACACAAATATGATCAGAGAGAGATACCCCCAACTTCTTACATAAACTTCTAGAAGGAAGTTTCCAAAGGGGGGAAGGATGTCATGCCTTATTTTTTTTCACCTTTGGGCCATTGGATGTATCTTATCGATCTTGGACTCAGATACTCATTGGACCTTGACATAGTTTTGATATGATCATTTTGTATTTTCTTGCTTCATACATAATATGGATATGATGATACGTGAACTTTATATCATCAATAATAATGCTACATGATTTTACTTCGGATATGTTATATGCCAATCTTGAAGAGAAATAAAATGGATAATGGCTATTCATATTTGAAGAGGAAAAAATGGATAATGGCTATTCATATTTGAAGAGAAAAAAATGGATAATGGCTATTCATATTTTGTGCAGCATTAACATTAACTATAGAAACCATGTTATGGTTGTGCATAAACTCCTTTAATTGATGGATGGCATGTATAATTACTTAATTACGACTATGGTCTAGTTATTAATAAAGTGCAACTTAACAAAGTTACCTACACTATAAATCTCAGATTTATTAAGATGAAGGTATTAGAAATAAGTGAGCTTTCCCTTCCCTCATTTTAAAGAGAGCTCCAAAGGGCCACATCTCAAGTCCAAATTGGAGGACCCTCTATTTTAGATATAAGAGATTTGTATAAGATTTAAAGAAAGGGGATTCATTCTGCTATGTGGAGATAAAGAGAGAGAGTCGAACAAGAGCAGGAAGCATAGCTACATTAAATAGGAGCTTTAGCAAGTCTATCATTACTAGGCAATTGAAGGTAGGGTCTCAGAACCATTTCCCTTTTGTTATATGTTAATCTATGTGATAAATTCTGGGATGGGAAAAGATGAAGCAGGGAGGGTTCTAAATTCTGTACTTGCTTGTTAGGCTTAAATTTCTGTTGCATGGTAATCTGCATCTTAACTGAGATTGAGGTTGATCTAGAAGTATAATACTCAGCATTCTGTCACTATACTTATTCAGATTTAATGTATTATAGGGAGTGTAGTGTAAATTGGGATTGAGGGTTTAATGCATTATTTAGTGTTTGCATGTGTACATACTGTTGTTTAAAAGTTTATTGTGGTTGCATGCCTTACGTTATAAAACCATTAGTTATGGAATTTGGGAATTAATATGCATTGCATAGAATTTATCTTATTGTTTGTAAATAAGAGTTTCTATGGTGTTTTCTATTCTGAATTTAATGTTTATTTCTAGAAAATTAGGTTGAGAGGTGCCTATGTGGGGAGATTTTCTGTTGTGATGCATCAGGTCAATGTTTATTGTTATGATAGGTCCCAGATAAATCTGGAGAAGAGAACCCCTCAAGCTGTAGTTGGACAGGCCACAGATTGGTAGAAAGGAGGTATGAGACTGGGGTTAAGTAGTGCATTGGATGTATGAGACTGGAGTTATGTAGTGCATTGGCTAAAGCTAAATACCTCCATTATTTGTCCTTGTATCTCCATTGGGTGTATGAGACTGGGGTTGGGTAGTGCATGACCATAGCCACTAGTCCAATCCATCCAAGAGAGATGGTGCTATCAATCAAATCTCATTTGCCCTTTGGATGAGACTGCAACTTGGTTCTCCACAAGCAATGTCCTAACAAGTTTCTCTTTTGGAGCTATGAGGAGGCCTCCCAGGTTTTATGATATATTATTAAACCCGTGACCATTGGAGAAAGGGAAAATGGACAAAGTGGGTTGGCAACCTCATGCAGGGAGCATGAGGAAGGGATGGACTACAACCCAGTGACTGGTTTGGGATTAGGACACACACTTCAGAAATCCACTAGGAGTCTGCAAAATATGACTTCTGCTATAAAGTGTTTATTTGTGAAAGAAAATTTTTAAAATGCTCTGTGATTGATATTCCTTTTATGTTTTCTTTAAACAAAAAAATATGACGTATGTTTTCACTTCTATGTTTCAACTTCTAAGGTAATGGTTTCTATTACTACTATTTAAGAGAAATGCCTAGAGAGGGTAATTGCACAAAGCAGTAAAAATGTTCGGAAGCATATCATGATGTTAATAGTAATTTGAGCATGCTAGATACCTGGAGGTATTCAGAATCCATTTTTAACTGCCTATTAACCACTAATTTGTTTGTATTATTTACCATATGGTCCAACTTTAAGCATGTCTTAGATAATAAGGTTTGACAGACATCATGGATCCTACTCACATGTACTTTCAGACACGAGGGACAAAACCCATGCAAAATACTCAGAAACAGGTCACAGGAAAATCCAAACGTAATTGCAACTATTTCTCATTGCAATTTTTAGTGAGCAAATCACAGAAGTCTCATCGACACCTGGACTTTGTCTCTAACAAATTACAAATAACTAGGCAAGGACAATATTGCTCTGAATTATGTCTGAAACCAAACAATAATGTAAACATATTTTTAAGTAAATTAATGGGATATTGCAAAACCAAAACACGTACCAAAGTCCATCCAAATCCAAAAAACATAAAACGCTTGCAAAACATCATAACATCATAGTAGACATGGCAATTTACTATGCCATTATTAAAACCTTTGGAAATTTTGCTTAAAACTATGTCATAATTTGCTTGATGAATACAGCATTAGCAAAACAAACAACAGGAATGCATCCAAGCCATAGAATGTCATCCTTGTAGGAGGAGATAAAATCTCTATCAAACACCATTCAGGGGTAAGATTAGAAAGTATACACAGATCATCAATGTTAGTGTTTTCATCATTAATATTTCAAAATCCAAGAGGATGATTCAAACAGTGAGCACCTTTTTTTAAATGTTTATATTGTATTGAAACCTCCTATTATACTGTGACCACATTTATTTCCATATTTCAATGAACCACATTATTGTGGTATTACAACAAACCCCAGTATCATGGGCAGCCTTATCACAGGAGTGCCTGTCCCAATGCAGGGAATTGAACTTGGGCGTCCTCATGCATTTGCATCTTATTTACTGTTGTTCCACAATATCCTGTTCAAATGGTAACATTGAGCACCTGAATCAAATACCACGAACACATTTAACAACATTACAGTACCCTCTTCATAAAAACCCATGTAAACTCAATTATTTGACCCATGAGGGATACCGTAGTGGTAAGTTCTTGAGTTTTCATTCCAAAGACCCAAGTTCAAACCCCGGTACAAGGGGCTCAGGACCCCTCATACAAACCTGCACTTTACCCTAACATTTTCATAAAAACCTGCGCTTTACCCTAACATTTTGGACCAGTGCCCCCTAAAAAACCCGTGTAAAAGAGAGAGCTGCAAGCCTACTGCAGTGATAAGGGCTTTGACCTCTCTTTGGGGAGGTTCAAGGTTAAAACCCCACTCAATACGAAGGGACCAGGACCCCTCATAAAAACCCGTGCTTTACCATAACATTTTTAAGACCAATGAGGGAAACTGTAGTGGTAAGTCCTTGGGTTTTCATCCAAGAGACCCAAGTTCAAACCCCGGTACGAGGGGGCCGGGACCCCTCATAAAAACCCGTGTAAACTTAAATTTTGAAACCCAAGTTCAAACCCTGGTATGAGGGGACCAAGACCCCTCATAAAAACCTGTGCTTTATCCTAACATTTAGACCCGTGAGGGATACCATAGTGGTAAGTCCTTGGGTTTTCATCCAGGAGACCCAAGTTCAAACCCCAATACAAGAGGACTAGGACCCTCATAAAAACCCATGTAAACTCAATTTTTGTCCCGAGAGGGATACCGTAGTGGTAAAGTCCTTGTATTTTCATTCAGGAAAGACTCAAGTTCAAACCCCGGTATGAGGAGACCAAGACCCCTCATAAAAACCTGCACTTTACCTAACATTTTGGTCCGGAGAGGGATACCGTAGTGGTAAGTCCTTGGGTTTTCATCCAGGAGACCCAAGTTCAAACCCCGGTACGAGGGGATCTGGACCCCTCATAAAAACCCGTGCTTTACCCTAACATTTTGGTCCCTGGAGGGATATCGTAGTGGTAAGTTCTTGAGTTTTCATCTAGGAGACCCAAGTTCAAACTTCGGTACGAGGGGACCGGGACCCCTCATAAAAACCCGCACCTTACCCTAAACATTTTATCCCGAGAGGGATACCGTAGTGGTAAGTTCTTGGATTTTCATCAAGGAGACCCAAGTTCAAACCCCGGTACGAGGGGACTAGGACCCCTCATAAAAACCTGTGCTTTACCCTAACATTTTACCAAGTTCAAACCTTGGTACAAGGGGCCTAGGACCCCTCATAAAAACCAGGGTAAAATTTTGAAGAAATGGAAAAATACAGATAGAATGAGATTTGAAATTCACAGACATCTAGGGTTTGGCACCGTAATGGCAGGAGAAATACATACAGAGTGAGATATGAAAAAAAACAGAAAGAGTGATTGCTTTAATATTTTTAAAATGCTCTTGTTTTTTCTTTTGTGGTTAGCAAGCTTTTGTTATTCTGGTAGGTTTGTATCTCAATCCTAGTTTGTGGACTGCATTTTGTTTCTTGTTGGCATTCTTGGAATAGGTGGCAGTCTTATCCCCTTTTTAGTCTTTTGGCTCTCAAGCCTCTTTGTAAAAGGGTAAGGGACCCTTTCAAAACCCTTTTCTTACCCTTATCAGAAAAAAAGACATTACAATACCCTCAATAGACAGTGTTAAGAATGTTCTTAAAATCTTTTACCGCGCGACAATCTTCATTAACAAATATGTCATAAATCTTGTTCTCCAATATACACTCCTTTTTAGAATGGGGTTGTATAAACATATAAGACAAACATCATGCAAATAATGCTTTCCAAGTCACCTGAACCACACAGACCTTCCATGTAAACAATTCCCTGCTTAAAAAAAAAATATCACTAACACCACCTACCATGTCAAACAAGAAAATCCTAAAGTTATTATCCTCAACCATGACAGATCTTAAAACACTCAAGTATGCTACTCAAGTCCAAGAAATCTAATTGAGAAGATCATCCTATAATAATTTCCATAGGACATAATTATATGCAACAAGAAAAATCCCCATAGCACTGTTAAAAGAATTCCAGAGCATCTTTGCTTGAATGTTCAAGGAAATGTGGGGTATGAACCCACTTTACCTTGAATACAATTCCTCATTACCTAATTTCATTAACTCTATCAAAAATTGCATGGCCATGCAACATTTAACTAAAATATTAAGCAAGATTTTGATGGGCTCCCTGAAGCATGACCTACACGAATTGCTTATCAACCATGGTAATTGGCCTCGAAAAATCTGACAAAACTCAACCCTAAATAGATTTTGCAACTATTCCAGTTCTGATGACAACCATTGGTACCAGGACACTAAGAGGGTCATGACCACGCTGCTCAACACAAGGTCTTTGCCTATGTGGATGTGTTTTTAGGCTAGAGGCAAATTGACTCTTACACAGCAACCTTCACAATGTTCGAAAAGATCTTTTAATTAAATATCAATGCATGTCAGAGTTGCATGTGATATCTCATATATGTTTCACCCATAAAGACAAAATTTAGTTGGGGATCGTTGATATTCAAATCCCAGGGTGGACTGTATATGCCAAATAGATAATTCAGACTATCTGAGGCAATGACGCATGGAGATGTATTTTCAATTTTATCTTGTCTATTTTATTGTTTTAGGAGTGTCATTTGGAAAGAAGCAGCTTGTCTTAGTCTCCATATTGCCAAAACCCTTCTTAAGGTTACAGGCACCTTTGTGGTGAAAATATCTAGAAGGGTTGGGAAGTGGTTAAATCACACCTTGATGGGTGAGAGACCAATTTAAAACCCATCGATCACTCCTTATAATCACCGTATGTGCTCAAGTATCATAGGTGTTAGCAGAAGACCGCTGATCTCTGATGTATGTCTTTACAAGAAAGGAGTTTAATCTACCAAGCATATTCATCCCCGAGTTGATGGATGAAGACCATGGGAGAAATCAAAGAAAGATTTTGACAAATTAGGAGAGTTACTATGAGAAGAATCCCAGAACTCATTACTAATTATCCTTATTATAAATTTGCATGTAAGCTAACAATTTATTGATGACAAGATTGTTGATAGAATCGGATCAAACTGTCATATGCTAGTGCCCATTTATCAACAGACACATAGTAGATTGGCCATTGTTGATGACTTGAATGATAGATGAAAGCTCAGTTCACGCATCAATCAATGCTTCGTAATGCTCAATTGCATAAGGAAAACCCAATTTTTATTTCTTCCTCACATATTATGGCTTGCCAGTACAGTAGGAGTTCAAGCACCTAGGCATTTCATTGTCTTATTATGTTTTTGTGTGAGGAAAGACCACTCCATCAGTCACCTTCTCCCGTATTGCCTGAAGGCCAAACGGACTAGTTTTGGCTAAATGTCCTTGCAATCTATTTTTTTATAACATGGTTAATTGGAATGGTTCTCTTAGGGGATTCTCCTTGTTGGCATCTAACTTTTTAAAACCTTGGCATTTGATTTGCATTGAAATCATAACTTTTCCAAAAGAGGGGGTAAAAATATATGGGTGAAGGATTTTCTGCAAATCTATGCTGCATGACGTTTCCAGGACAGAGAAAGCATAACACAACAGGATGTGTTCCTAGGACAATAGGGCAGCAAAACCCATCTCCATGAGGGGTCCCAAGGCCCAAGATGCATACCCATGCAACATAGCTGTAAATAGATTTTTGTCATTGCGTGCACTTATTGGTATAGTCTCATATGTTTTTTTCTTTCTTTCTTTCCTTTTTTTTTCCCTTCCTTTTTGACAAAAAATTAACTCCATCAATCACATTCTCCAGTACTGCCCGAATCCCAAACAGACTAGTTTTGGCTAAATGTTCCTGCAATGTCTTTTTTATAGCTTGGTTAACTCAAAGTGGCTCTCTAGGGGGATTCTCCTTGTTGGGATGCTAATTTCTCAAAACCTTGGCATTTGATTTGCATTGAAATAGTAAAAAAGAATTATTGGTGAAGGATTTTCTGCAAATATGACATTTCCAGGACAGGGAGGGCACAAGACAGCAGGATGTGCTTCCAGGACAATGGGGCAGCAGAACCCATCTCCAAGATGGGTTCCAATGCCCAAGACACATCCTATGCAACATAGCCATAACTACATAAATGTCATGAAGTGCACTTATTGGTTTATTGTCTTAAATTGGCATGTAAATCTTTCACTAAGTTGACAAAATGACAATGGAATTCAACCATTTGCAGCCAGTGATAGCTTATTGCAGAAGTGCCCCTTCTATTTAGTTGGGGGGCTACTGGAGCATTCCACAGGGTGCTCAAAGAATTCACAGGAGGAATCAGGAATATACATCAAGATAATCCTGGTTCCCAACCACCTGAGCACACTTTCCTAAGCTGATCCTGCTTGCATACCAAGTCTTCACACAATGGATGGCAGTTTACACTCATATAACACTAAACTTCCCACACCAGCATTTATGATCTCTGAGCATCAGTGTTTACAAGACAAAGGATGGTTAGCAAGTACAGCTGCCACAATAAGAATTGGGTCAAATGAAGACACATCAAAGCTTTTCCTCATTTATCTTGACCAGCCATATATAGAGGAGAATTGAATCTAAATTTTGTGCTTGCTTTGAGAACTCATCAGTGGCCTAATGGGACCTAAACATAATTTATTAGTGAATATATGTTGTGCCAGAGTTCTTGCGAGGGAATTTTTGAATTAATGCTTAATATCTAGCGACTCTGGTTTAAGGGCCATTGGTCCACACCATCTTCTGCTCATGAGCATGCTGCCATTCGACCCAATTCCTTGTACCAAAAGTTTGCAATAGAAATTTGTACTATTTTTTACATATATGAATGAAAAAGCTTTTTTACAAGAAGGAAATCTAGAATTTTGATAGACTTGCACATCACTCCGAATGTCCTTTCAGATATTAATTTCAAAAGTTGACTGGAAAATGGTAAAGACGATTGATATTACAAAGTAAGAAATTAAATTCCAAAATAAGAAAATTGGGAGAGAGAGAGAGAGAGAGAGCTTCCAAAGGTATAAAACTTACCTTCACGTGTTGATGGTACAGCTAATGCGGATGCTGCATGTATGCGTATTTTATAATTAGATGAATCACGAAGCAAAAGCAGAAGAATACTATAAACAGAAGGTGCCCTGAAAAGCCAACATAAAGGGATTTCAAGAACTTGATGCAAATGGTTACAAAAAGGCCTTGTGAAACACTTAAAATGACAGTAAAAAGTACACCAGAAACATAAAATAAGCAAGATTTGGATGATGAGAAGTCCTCATGATAGAGGAATATGATACTTCACCATGACATGTTCTGCAACGTAATAGACTCATTTAAAAAGAGGTTCCCCAAGGCATGACACACATTCCACTGGACCTGCCGCAAGATAAAAATTCCAAGTTGAAATACATTAAGATTTGTTGAAATGATCAGCAGTTATAGTGTAACTCCAAACATGTATAAGACAAAACATTTTGAAAGCTCACCTTAACATTCCCAGTAGTCACACAGGAAACAAATGCTTGCACCATTCTCTCCAATGAAGGTAAAATTATAGATGTTCTTACTTCTTTCTTTGTTTCAGACTTAAATTCATACGTTAATGACAACTTGTATGAATCGCTAAGAGAATCAATGGGATTCGCACCAAACTGAACAAATCTTGCAAGATTACCCAGTGCTCGCACAGCATTTGCCTTGATCTGAAAGAGAAATGACAGGAATTTATGTTTAGCGTGCTATAGAAGGAAGCATGAAGGTGTTCTTCAAGTGATCAACATACTATTAACTAAACTTGAAAACAAATCTAAACATTATGTTTATCATAACAGCAAAACAACTATTATCTACAGAGATTGTTAATATAGTACCTAAAATGAAGCCCATGGAGGCCACATATACAGCCCCTTGGAGATAATGTGGCCCAAATGAAATGAAAGGTTTAGGCATCAGAAAAATCATGGGTTCTTAAAATAGAGAAGCAGTTCAAGTTGTTCATTTCCATTATCTGTGAAGAATTAATACACCCAAAGATGTGTATGGATTTGGACAAGCACTTAGCACAGATCTTAACTCCTTTAATTTCCTTTCATAACTTCACAATATTATTTAGAAATTACATATTTTAAACCCCTCAGTGTTCAGAAAGGACTTATAGCAAGTTTCCAAAAATGGACAATAGCAGATTGCCTTACTCCAATTCTGTGAGATAGCTAATGGAAATTCATATGAATGCCACTTTATGGCTTAAAGTCATACACCTTTTGCTGGTCATTGCAGTGCTTCGCATCTGTATAAATATGCAGAAGTCTTTTACTTATTACCTCTAGACAGTATATTAAAATTTTCCTAAATTCCTGAGATGAAAATAGCAATTTTGGAAATCATTAATGTATATATATTTCAAAATAGCTACTCCCTGTCTTCCTGCCCTCCCAAATAGAATCTATTTCCCAAGTGGAAAGCTTTCAAGATTCGTGCCATAAACCTAAGCAGCCAATGCATATTATAGTGAGATAAGCAGTGTTGAATCAAAACTAAGACTAACATTAAATAAGGGTATAGCAAATTTTTAAGACCCATGATACATATTACTTAAAACCCAAAATAAAGACATTACTTAAGAATCGTGCCATAAACCTAAGCAGCCAATCCATATTATAGTGAGATAAGCAGTGTAGAATCAAAACTAAGACAGCATTAAATAAGGGTACAGCAAATTTTTAAGACCCATAATACATATTACTTAAAACCCATAATAAAGACATACAACATTATTTATAAACAATTATAAATTATAAATAGCATACTTTCATTAATTAAGAGGACTTTCATGGTTTTTTTTAATTTCATTATTTTAAAAAATTGAATGATCTTTTTTTTTTTTTTTAATAAATCTCATTTCTTTGATACAACTCCAAGAATGCCAAGGCTGTATCCAGACATATTAAATATGATATGGACGTGTATTCATATATGTGCAGATACAGTATTTGTATCTTTCAATTTGGTATCTTGCAAGAACGTATTGATATCCATGTACAAGATACATGAGTCTGGAAATAAGAGAATTATGATTGTAACTACCAGTAAGGAAGATTTGGGGAAAATCATAAAATTAGTGAAAAACATGGTTCTTTTAGGCTTGCAGACTTTTATCATAAATAGTAAAAGTCAGAAAATTTTAAAAAATATAAACAAAATAAAATAAAAAATTTAAATATCAGAAAAGGGAGGAATGTGTTTAGGAAAATCGGGAAAATAGCAAAGAACATTAAACTTTAAAGGAAAAAAATCAGGAGTAATCACAATAAATCGGGAAAAGGAAAAAGAAAAACTTGGAAGGGGGGCAGGAATCAGCTGTTTTTCTAAAAAAAATTAAAAATTTGCCCTATTTTCATGATTACTTGCCAATAAATTCCTGATTCAATTTTTTACAAGCCTCATTAATAAATTGCCTTGCACATTTTTTCAACATAGGTAAATACTAAATAGTGATAAAAGAAAGTTAGACTAGACAGAAACACTCGTCACATTGATCAGTCGTTCAAATAACACCATAGATGCATATTCCATTGATGCTTCCCAGCTTTATACCATGTATCTCTAGACAACAAGGCTGACCAAACATAGCATTTGAAGCAATAATTACACTTTTGAATCAATCATTGCAGCTCATCATGAGCTTTTAATTCCTCCTCTTTGACCAACAAAGGTCACATTTGATCAAAAGATTCCTCAAGCGCTAAAAAGCCTGCAACTATAAGCAGCTAAAATTTTAAAAACTTCTGGGTTCATACCCTGCAGTGCTTTACTACATTTTGGAAATGTGAAAGCATAACTCACACAAGCCTGCACCGGTATCACATGACAAATTTGAGTCATTAAAAAATAATAGAAATGATATAAGATTTAATATGAATTGTTTTTTGTTGTTCATGATTTTTCATATATTAACAACTATGTCTATGATATAGATTTAATATAAATTGTCTCTTCTTGTTCATGTTTTTCATATATTTTAGTTTTCTGTTTTATAAATCCTTTGGTTAAATCTCACTAGGTAATGTTTTCTGAAATGTCACATGAACCACTTTAAGTGGCCAAACGTGCTTCTTTTCTTCGTGAGAAAGATAAGTTTCATCCTTCAATCAATAGGAAATATTGAGAAAATGTAAAATAATTTCAAGAAAATGTTGGAAATTTCCATTATATATAAATAAAGATGCACGATGGGAAGAACTAATATATACATGCAAACATGCATCATACAACATGTATCCTTCATACTTCAATTATCTGCAATACATCATTATATGGTCAAGCATAAAACATACTCATACGGACATGCCTTGACCAACATCATACTACAATGAAAATCTTGCTCCCTCTACCAAGGTAGGTGGTTGTACATGTAGTTATCACAAGAGACAATAAGCAATTGTCAACTAACCCAAGTGCCGCAAAATTACCTAAGTAAATGAACAACATAACATAATATTTATTACAAACAAGTCACCACATATACATTCAACAACATTGTGACAAAAACACTTAAAACAAATGTCTATGACAAATTTACTCAACATTAATGCATCACTCACATGGTGCACATACAAACGTGACATTCATCTGCCAAGTAGTCTAGCTACATCTACCCCCTCTTTTAGACTTTAAGGAAAGAAAAACTAATTGATCAACTCAACTACAGGACCTGATCTCCTGACTTGAACACTTGTCACATTCCCTCTCCTTGTTTCTGCTTGATACATCTTTTGCAATTGATCAAGTTGCACAACTCTAGTAGAGCACTAATTTTTGTCAAATACTTCTTGTGCTTTGTGCAATTAGCCGCACCGCAATTCCGACAAGCAATGCCCGTCACCACTTGTCTCAAGCATATTGGGGTGGAAGCCCACTTGCAAGGTCGACGGGTAGCACTGTCTTGTCCAAAGTTTTCCTTGGTAGATCCTTCACTATTTTTGTCCAAATATTTCATCCCATAGAAACCATTTTGGTCACTAATGGTGATGACATTCTCAAAACAATTTTTACACCTACTTGGCCCATACTCATGGCGTGTTCGCAACTAGCACCCTTCATAGCCTGGACAACCTCCCTCTCTTGGTCAACAACCCTAGGCTTTATTCCACATTGATCTATACAAATGACCTCCTTGATACATACTAGAACCACACACATTAGGACAACAGATTGCATGATGGAAAGTAATGAGAAGATAGGTTGCATGATAGCACCTTGATTGATGACACATCCCAAATAATGTATGGCTCATTCAACAACCTAGTAGATGGTACGATTCATGCAATGATGTGTGCACATTCAAAAGCAGAAGCTCCAATAGCAACATAATGGACAACACCCTATTGAATGGCAATTTAGTAGACAACACTAACAAATAAAACATTGGTTGATGGCGCCCTAGCAAATAATAGTGCCTTAATAGTGTATTCAATATTGCAAGGATGACAAAACCCTACAAATAGTAAAATGACCAAGGGCATGTGCTCTCACAACAACCTGATGAATGACAATTCAATGCATGGCACCTAAACCTTAGATGACCACCTCCCAAATGGAACTACCTTGGACAACACTTCAAACAACCACTTCTCAGACCACATTGCCTCAACAACAACCTCATCTGTCAGCATCTTCCTATATGACGATGATCCAATCTCGAATGGCGAGCAAGTCCCAAACAACACACAATAAGACAATGTCAATGGCAAGGTGATGGAAGACAACAGTTTGGCAAACGGCTTAATGTGGACTATGTTTCTCACCCAAATGGCTCCTTAGATCTGGCCAACTCTGTAAAAATCAAGACAACAAGATGGCAGATGAGCAACTCTAAGGTGTGGATGGCATTTTCTATTTAGTGAATATCTAGATCTCCAATGTTCTTCAACAGAGGTGCATGGTGGTGCAGTTTATAGCATAGTTACGAAAATCGGCAAAAAATCGCAAAAATCGCGAGTTAATCGCGAGTCATTCGCAAAACGAGTGACTCGGCAACTTATCGCGAGTCCGGTGATTTTTTGACGATTTTTTGAAAATTTTGAAATCGGCGATTTTTTGCCGATTTTTTCAAAAAAAATTAGCAAAATATCTGCAATTTTTTTTTTTTTTTTTTTTTTTTGATTTTTTTTTTTCAAGCTGTGGCCAATTTAGGGTTTTCTATGCAAGCCCATTTTTCAGCTGTTAATGTTTGAACTTCGAAGTTTAAAGTTTAAACCCTAAATCTGAAACCCTAGTTTAGGGTTTTGGGTTTTTTTTCTTTTTTTTTTTTTAAGTAAATATTGCTGCCTGATAACTATGTATGCAAGCCCATTTTTCAACTGTTAATGTTTGAAACTTTGAAGTTTAAACCCTAAACCCTAGGCTAGGCCCTAGGGTTTTTTTTTCCTCCTCTTTTAAAGTAAATAAGTAAATATTGCTGCCTGGTAACTATGTATGCAAGCCCATTTTTCAGCTGTTAGTGTTTGAATTTGAAACTTTAAACTTTGAACTTGAAGTTTAAACCCTAAACCCTAGTCTAGGGCCTAGGGTTTTGGGTTTAGGGATTTTTTTCCTCCTCTTTTTAAGTAAATATTGCTGCCTGATAACTATGTATGCAGGCCCATTTTTCAGCTGTCAATGTTTCAATTTTAAACCCTAAACCCTAGCCTTTTGGTTTAGGGTTTAGGTTTTTTTCCTTTTTTTCAAGTGATTGTAACTTTGTTGTTACTTGTTTCCATGTGCAGGTATATAAAAAATGAAACCTTTTTTTCCTTCTTGTTACTTGTAAATTTGTACCTTTACATATTATAACCAATACGGGATGTGTTTTGTCACTTTCATGTGTACTTAAAGCTTGAGCCTTGTATAATGTCTTGAGTCTCTTGACTTGAATTGTTGTTTTTATTGCAATATTTGATTTGCATAATGTTAATTCATTGTAAATATGCATGAAAAAAAAAATTAAAAAAAATCGTTTTCTTCGGTTTTTTTTCCCCGATTTTTTGCCTTTACATGGATGACATCCTTGTCATGGTCTGCAATTTTGTGTCAATTGACAACTACCTAGACAATGCACTAGCCCTGAACGACAAGGCATTCAACAATCAACGGCTTGCTAGAGCACAACACAGTATGTCATGGCAGGGTATGGGGCAACGTGCAATACCTATAATATTCTGCCCTCCCTTGTTTATACTCTAGACGACATCAAATATGCAACGACTGGGATGGCTATCTCTTTCCCATAGACAATAACTTTGCCAATGCCACGGTCAACATCTTGTCTAGTTTGGATGGCACACCCTTTTGAACCTTAGATAGCAAGCATGTTGATGGTGGTGTCTTACATTTTTATGGTGGCCATGACTACCCTTTGGATGACTCCAATCCCTTCACAAGGAATGGCCTATTGCACTAAGTTTTTGATGTCATTTGGCAATTCATCCTTATTCAAACAACCATGATGCCAACATGCTCTTTGACAATAGCTTGTCCCACTAACTGGACGGTAGAATTCATTAATTGGATAGCAATAAAGAAGAAGGCAATGTCCCAAACTTAGAAAAATTATTTTCCTTTGGCTTTACTCTAAACTACTAATAGTAATTAAATAGTTTTTCTCTCAATGACATACATTCAATCCATGATAATAACAAATTCACTGAAAAATATTATTGAAAAAAGTATCTACTTAAGCAATATTCGATGTTTCATTACGATGCTTTGTCTTTAATATATACAACTTGGACATGAGACTCTTCACATTCACAAGAATCTTGACCTTTCTACTTTCATTAACTCTCCATCTCCTCAAACTCACGGGAGATATGACTCTTCATATTTCTCATATGAGAAATATATTTTATTGACTCCTAATAGTGATAAACCTCTAATGATTACACACACTAAAATACAAACATTTACAAGACTCTTTCACACCACACATTTACAAAGTATTTACAAAAATATTTACAAGTACCAAATAATGTAATAGACTCTAACAACATCTAGAAAAGTAACTTGGACAAAAATTATGATGGTGTCTTTCTTCTAGATTGCTTTACCTCCAATGACTTTGACCTCCTCCCTGACTAATGACTCCATGGCAACCCAAAACTCATTTCAAACAGTGTTCTCGAAGTTCATCCATTTTTGGTGTGCTATAGGCCCTCTTACACCATGCATTGCATCTCCACTCGAACCGGCTTCGTCACTACCTCAATTGTTTTTGTCATCCAAGCCGCTTCCACGTGCTTTATCATCTATATGCCAAGATTCCTTACTCGGATGGCATCCTTCATTTAAATGTCCTACTTCCACGTGTAGATAGCATCCTCTATTATTTGGACAGAATTCATCCTCAATCAAGTGGCCTACACCTTCCTCAATCAAGTGGCCTACACCCTCAGCCTGATAGCTCAGCCTATCCAGGTGGCACCCTTCATCAAAACTACAAACTTGCTCCCATTAGTCTTCAAATAATTGTTGGTCCATCCCTATTCTTGTCCTCCATATACAAATAAAAATATTCAAAAGAAAAAATACCAACGGTAGATGCCTCTAAATTTGTCTTCATCCACATTTGTGCCACTCATCCTCTACTAGTCATTCATCTACCACAACATGCTCCACCTACTTGACTTCTATTGCAATCAGGTTGAATTAGGGCATCGACTATCCTCATGACTTTTGTAACCTCTACACATCACTGGTTCATCTTGACTGGTTTTTCTAATAATATTGTGTAAAATTCCCCTAGACATTACATCAATAGAATTGTACCATGGGTCCTCAATATTATACTCAATCCGTCTTCTTCTATTGCATTGGTAGTTGTCAAGAAACGCTCCACCAATGGTGTTTCTCATTAGAACATTCTTCCTTTAATCCGCATACACTTGTTGAATGTTTTATTTTTAGGGGCATTCCTTCATCAAATGTCCTTCCTCTTCACAATCACTACAAAATATATGGTTTGGACTTATTGCACCCTGATTCTTGTTCAATTTGAATTTGTCAAACAAGTTCACCATCTCCTTATAAAGGGCACTTAGTGACATTCTTGCTTCGTCACACTTGTTCCTTGTGTCACGCTTGTCTAAGTCATCACTCTCATTGCTTGCATCTTTAGAGTCGGTCTCATCACTTACTCCCATTCTCCAACATCTAGATGATATCCTCAAATTGTCCTTCAAGTTACTTTCATTTTCAGAGTCATCACACTCGTCTTTAGAGTCACTCTTGCCTTCAAATCACTCATATTTGGAGTCGCTAACTTTCAAACCCCAAGAAGGATATGATGTCTTCACTTCACTTTCCAAATTCATAACCCACTCAAAGGGCTCGTTATATGACATCAGAGGGACCACTCCAATCTTCTTTCTACATATTGGAAGAAGTCCCTCTACAAACCCTCAGTTCTTCAATATGTTCAACGACTACTACTCATGATGGTTGACCAACATGTTCAACCTTTGATTGTAAGACCAAATAGACTCTGACTCAGTTCATTCTTAGGGAGATAACTCGGTTTTGTCAACATAAAAGCTCTCCTCTAGATGGATCTCAGCCCCCTCAAAATCGGCTCATCACAACTTACTTCACAAGCTCAGACGGACCACGTGACACCTGTCGAAAACGCTCTGCTTCATCCAGTTCGGATGGCAGCAGGGTCACTAGACAACGCACCCACAGCTTGTTAGGGTCCCAAACTAGCAATGGACAGAGACATATCATGGATTTCTTCAGCTCGGATACTTCGGCCTCGACTGTTAGGAGAGATTAGTTTTAGGAGAGATTAGTTTCTAGGGGTTCTTGGAGCTTGCCCTTCCTGGGCTGCTCCCTCCCCCCTCCCTCTCTCTCTCTATTCTTCTTGGCGTGCACTCCGCTCTTCTGGACTGCAACCCTCCCCCCCTCTTCTCTCCCTTCTCTTTGGCCCGATTGTCGGGTTACGTCTTGTATTTAACTTAGTTTCTTTTCTTTGTTGGGCTTTTTAGCCTGCTAGCTGGCAATCATTATTGTCCTTGTTATTGTCCCTTGGATCTTTTTTTGGCCCACCCACCACGAACATTAATAATATTTCATTTCATTTCTATAATTCTTTGCCATGATATTATAGAACAACTTGAGTTCCTTCTTGAAGGCTTCCATTTACTAGTCCAGTGCAGACCCGTGTAGCATGGTAGACAATTAACTCTTGCAATCTACCTTATTCCTCTGACCATTGGCCATCTAGATTGTAATGCAGATTTTCCAATGTCTTACTGGTTCCCTTCTCTTACCACTAAGAAATATGGAACACTTATGTGTCCCACCAATACTAGTCGTCATCATGACCGATTGATATAGGCAATAGTCACTCCCATGTTAGACTCTTGTTGTGCACTTTATCGAACTCACCACACTGCAATTGCTCTCATGCCACTGCCAAACTCTTGCCCCACATATCATCAAACACACCAACTTGCAATTACTCATGTACCAAACACCTATCATGCACATCGTCACCCATGTCGGTTCCCCATCCCGTTCACCATCAAACATGCCAACTTGCAGTAGCTTAAGTGTCAAAATCTTATTACATGCACCATTGAACACGCCAACTTGCAATTGTTCCAATGTCAAACTCCCATCGTACTCACCATTTGATGCGGCTTCATCAAGCAATCCTCGATTTCAACAAAGAAGCTTGCATCACTTTTGATGTCAGTTTCCCATCTTCCCTCCTTTCGGAGGGCAAAGACAAGCTTGTACCACAATGCTTGTTAACTATGCTTTGATCTTCTCATTGTTGTCATTGATTGTTTTCTGTCACGATGCTCGTCGTAATTCCTTGTTACCAACTTCAGCCTAACTTTTTATAGACAACAACAACAAAATGTAGAAACGCAATGCAACACACTACAATATAATTTTGTTATATATAAATAAAAACGTACAATGGAAAGAACTTATAAATACATGTAAACATGCATTTAAAAGCACGTTTCCTTCATACTTTAATTATTTGCAAAACATCATAGTTCGGTCAAGTGTACAACGCACACAAAACATACAAAAATGCCTTGACCAACATCGTACTTCGTCAAACATTTCCCTTCCTCTACGAGGTAGATGGGTGAACATATAGTTATCATGGGAACCAATAGGTTGTTGGCAACTGCCCAGCTACCACCAAACCCATATACATGAAACATTAAAATTACCCTTAAACACATTACATAATATTTGGTTACAAACATTTATGTCACCACATACACACAGGTGACAACAACATTACGACAAGGATCAATGACACATACCACAAATTCTATTTACATGACTAATGCATCATTGGTTTGGCAAGAATATTCATGCTCTCATATAGATGTGGTGTTCATGCGCCAACTCATCTACCTTCAATATTAAGATTTTTATGTGCAAAAAATGGTAGAAATGATAACTTTGAGATATTAAAAACTATGTACACATGATATAAATTTTCTTTTGTTGTTTATGTTTTCATGTATTTCAGTTCTTGTTTTATATATCCTTTGGTTAAATCCTATGTTCCATGGGGATCTAATCCTGGAATTTGGGGGTCATCTCGATGACATGTCCCATCATCCAAAAAAGTCATCCCATCATCCTACAAGGACGATCGACCATCCCAAAAACGCATCATGTTGTCCCCATCTTGGAATTCCATGGAACATAAGTTAAATCATGTAGTGTGTTCTGTTTTGAAAAATCATACAACCCACTTTATCCCTCAGCCAAGAGGAAATGTTGGCAAAATGTCAAAGCATTTCAGGAAAATGTTGGGAATTTCCAGTGACATAGCTCAAGGTGAAAGAATAGCAAGATGATCATGGTAGAGATTGACCTCAATTCAGCCAACTATTTCAGAGAGGGAATATAAAATAAAAAACTACATAAACATCCAGCCAGAGGGTAGAATGAATACTTTTCAAGAACCAAACATTGACTGCAACCTAAACATTAAATAATCTGCATTCTGTTAATTGCATCATTCTAATCACCTACCATTGCACACATAAAAAGATAAGTCACAGCTCAAGAGAGGGATACAACCAAATTCTCTCAAAGAACAAGTGCTTTTAAAGTTTTCCAGCAATCGAAAAACACCATTTGTTTTCCTTCCTATGAAATAGGTAACTAAATATGTAATGGCAAAACAGGAAAGAAACCAAACATAAAAGGAAACTCATGCTCAGAAGACTGAGATTAAAAAAAAAACGTGAGAAGGTAAATAAGTAAGGGGAACAAAACCAAAAGCTCAGAATGTAGACAGCAATAGTAGATAGTGGATCACATCTAAAATAATTGCTACATAAATTTTGGATCACATTCCTTGGATAGTGGATGCTGGACTACATGTTATTCCTTGCTTTAAATCTTGTCAATCAACTCATGACCTTGTTATGTGATTTCTTCCATTTCTGATTTGGTAGTGGACCTGGTCCATACCTTTTTATACAACTTTGTTATGTTATCAACTTATATTATTCTAATCCGAAAGGGTATAGGGTATGTACACTCTGTTGGCAGATAGCACAACACGAGTGCCTCCCCCCATGCATAATGGACCCAGGAAGTATACGGTAGTCTAATGGTCTAATACGCATAATGCTCCAGACTTTCAAAAGTTAATATATACTACCTATTATAATTATAATCTATTGTCTTTGTAAGGTTATTTATTAAGAGGTCCGTTGTTTATAACTCCAATTTATATCCCTTGGAGATTATATATACCCTTGTACCGGTTGTTTATAACTCCAATTTATATCCCTCGAAGATTATATGTACCATTTAGTAGAGATAGCATCCATTCATCACTCTTTTACAAAATATATACTGACTCCTTAATGAATTTCATGTAAAAGTCCTACTTCCCTTACAACTTGCAGGTTGATGAGTTGCTCTGCATCATCATAAGCAAAATCAATGACTAATATGTCGCACAATTAAATTTTGTGTGAACAAGTCAGCTGAATCCTATTGTACATAGTAGGATAGTGCATGGTTGGAAAAAATGCAACTTGGATGCAATCCAATTTTGGAGATGTTATCAGCAACTCAGGAAAACTCAGCCAAAAAAAAAAAGCGAAGAAAGTTTTCAATTTAAAAAAAAAAAAAAATTAAACAACAATTGGAGAGCTAGAAAGCTGATTTTATATTAGATATTCATAAAAAAGAGTACAATTACAGTTCTTGATCATGAAATCCAACAAAATACATCATACAAATTCAAAATTTCAAAATATAAAGCAGTTTTTAAACTGTTTTTTGTTTTCCCCTTCTCCCCCTCGAACTAGATGGTTGGACTTGGCTTTGGACAGGTGGTCGAATTGGAGGCTCCTCAGGTATAGGATCATCATGGTATATCTCCTCCAATCCTCTCAAATGTTCTGCTTCTGCCTTTATTGCCTTGATGTTCTTTGCAGTAAAATCAGTATCCGACGGACTTTTGGTAGTAAACTTAATATTTGTTGATTTGGTCTCAAAACATGGTTTAAAGTTCATGATTGACCTCTAGGAAGATTTCTTTCTAAGCACGAGAGAAGAAAAATGGCAAAATGGGGCCAAAACCCCTTTTAAATAAATGATATAGTGTTTTATCTGCCACAGAACAAAAGCTTTGCCAAGTTTTTGGCAAGAACTCAACAAGAAAATAGCGCAAGTAGCTAGATAGTTAGGCAAGTATAGTCGTCGTCGTTCATCAACCTTCTACTACATCCTCTCATGTACATTATCCTGGACTTGAGCATTGCCCATGATGGCGTATCATGATAGAGTGTGGTGTGTTACATGCTTGACAAAGATATCAGATGTATTGTAAAGTGCGATGATAATGCATTGCTTGATTTCATACATTTTGTGTTGCATATACAGGTAGTAAGCGACTTCTTCTATCCATCTTTGTTTACATATTGTAGTATTCACTGCAGTTTACTTTCTTCAATACTTCACAGCATTGTATTGCATTATTCATGAGAAATAGTCCATAAACTACACAAGTGGCATGAAAGCCACACTCTCGATCTTCTGGTTCGACTTGTGATTTATAACAAGTCGACTTTATTGAGCTTGTAGCCTATACTTGTTTTGGCTTGTCACAAATATAGTGTTTTTCCCCTCCAAGCTATGAGTCTTCACTTCACCCGTCTAGAGTTTCACTGAATTCAATCAACATTTGTCTGCCACATGATCAGAAAGGCTATGACTTTAATACAAAGAGGAAGAAAATACAAAGAGGTATAACTTGAGATATGAAAGATTTTAATTACGTCCGCGAGACCCAAATATGGTCTATGGGACCTCAAATATGGAAGTACAATTACTCAAATCATATCATATGATCTTTAATATCTTTGAGAAGGTTGTTCCTTCTTCTGCTGATTTGTGTTAGCAATTCTCCAACTTTTTTTATTTTCCCTGTCTTCAAATAAATCTGTAATAAACTCGTTCCCAAGTGTTTCTTTGTATTTGTCACGGATATCTGAAAAACTCGGGCATTTATAGATGAAGTGTTCCTCTGTCTCTACTACCCCTGTGCTGCATAGAGTACATATCCTTTCTTCCCATTGTTCTTTGGGCGTTGTCCATCTCCCGTTTCACATCTAAGCCTATGAGAGCTAGTCCTTATCCGAGCAATGAGTATTTTTTCCTTCCACTTGATTTCAGCGCCTATATACGCTTTTTCCTTGTGGTCATACGTTGGGTTAAAATTTGCAATATAATATTGTCTTTTCCTCGCTTGCATTTTTCCACATTCCACTTCCGAACTTTTCATTCACATAATTTTTAATGTCTTTGTTGACATTTGGGCATTCATTTATGTTGATTTCCCAACGTTTCATCCATTTCTGATTTTGTTTCATCCACGTATTCTTTCGCCTATGCAACTCTTCGTCCCTAACTGCTCTAGGCCATCTGTCATTTGTCATGTTTTCTGTTTTTTTCAAGTAACATAACAGCTTGGTCATAGCAATTGCTTCTAAAGGGAACATTCCAGTTTCAGCTAGAATAATTTCATAAGGGGTTGTGGCCTTAATTTTGAGAAAGTTTGTGATTAGATATTTTTGAATCCTTTCTATTTGCCTCCATTTTGCATTTGTTGTTCCACTAGCCCACACCTCGCAACCATACAACAGAACCGGTGTAACAAGTAGGCCAAATAAGACCTTGGTGGTCTTCCAGTCCCACAACTTGGCATTCCTACACCTGTTTTGAAGTGCATATAGTGCTCTCTAGCCACTTTGAGTTCTTTTCATCCTACATGTATTCCAATTAAGTTTGTCATGAAAGTCTATGCCCAGGTATTTGTATTCTACTACTACATCAAGCGGTTCTCCTGCAAACTGAAATTTGAGTTGTTGCTTCTTCTTTTTTGCTGAAAAAATCATAATTTTTGTTTTGCTCGTGTTCACCTGCATCCCAACTTCTTTACAAAAGAGTTCTAGAGCTTGAAGGTGATCTTCTAGATCTTTGGCTGTTTTGGCCACAAGAATTACATCATCTGCATACATGAGGAGTTTTACCACATATTTGGCTAAATGCACACCCTCTCCCCCAAATTTGTTTATCCATTCTTCTAACTTGTCAATGTACAGCCCGAATAAGGTCGGAGATGAGGGCAACCTTGTTTGACACCTATGTCACTACCAAAACATTCAGATAACCCTTCCTGTGTTCTGATTCTAGCTTTTACATGCTCATATAGTCTGTGAACTGCTGCCCTGTAGTGAATTGGAACCTCTAGCTCTTCCATTCTGCTCCATAATTTTTTCCTAGGCACTTGTGTCAAATGCCTTTTTGAAGTCTACAAAACAACAAAAAGCCTCCTCTTTTTTGTCCCATATTTTTTCCACTATGTGTCCGAGCGTGATACGGTGATCAATAGTTGAGTGTTTGGGCCTAAAACCTGCTTGCCCCTTTGCTCTCTTTCCCTTTTCTTCCGCCCATATGCTGATCCTACGCTCTATAATACTCCCAAACAACTTTGCAAAGAGAGGGTTGATCATGATAGTTCGATAGTTTGAGGGATTATTTACATCTCCACTTTTAAACAAAGGAATGGTCAAGCTAGTTGTCCACTCGGTAGGGAAGCCATTTTGTATGACCTCATTGAAAATTTCTTTGATTTGCGGTGCCAAGATATCTACCCCCCATTTTATATGCTCGACTTGAAGATTGTCTATGTCACGGGCTTTTCCGATTGCTAGCTTTTTTATCCCTTGAATAATGTCTTCAATTGTGAAAAGTTCTTTCTTGACAATGATAGTAGGGGGTGTCTCCTGCTGGTTACTACGCTGATACAGTTGTTTTGAATACTCCAACCACTGATTAACCGTTATGTTATTTTCAATTTGCATCCTTTTCACACTTAGTTCTTTCCAAAATTTCTTTGGTTCATGCTTCCCTAAATAAATCAATTCTTCCCTCCTTGTTTTAGTGTATTCTTCTTTTTTTGCCCTTACCAGTTTCTCATATGCTTTTTTGTTTGCTCTTGTTTTACCCGTTGGTTCCTTTAGTAATCTTCGCATTTTTTTGCAATCTTCATCGAACCATGGGTTGGTTGGGAAGCTATTCCTTTCTTTCTTTTTAGGTTTAGCTCTCTTGCATTTGTTTAGAGCTTCTTGAATAACTTGCATTAACCATTCACTCTTACTGTAATCTCTACTACTGTGATGTAGTTCTTCCCTTTCCTGTAACTTATTATTTAATACTGCTCTAAAATTTTGCCGATTTGAGAATGTTTCCCTTGTGAGGATATGAAAGGTCTTGTGATACAAATGGGCATGAAAACCTTAAAATATCAGAGGGGCTGGTTCCTACGTAAGAAAATGCAGAAGTTTGATGAAATATCTCCTAGAAAAACACTACATTTCTGAGTTGTTTTATATAGCTTTGTTTTACAATGGAGGCAAAGGATTGATGGAATATTCTCAATTCTGAGCAAACAAAATATTTAACCTAAGGCCAAACATAAGAGCCTTTCCTAGGCAAAAGGTCTAAGAAAATTCACAGATGAAAAGCTAAAACTAGGAATCACGTCATTAAGAGCCAAGTTGAAATAAATGAATGATAGGATCCTTAGACTGAAGGCACAAAAACAAAAAACCACATGTTTGAAGAACTAAATCTAGGATTTGCTTATAGAAATAAAAAATTTGAAGAATGATCAAAGGCCCCAAATTGTAAGCCCAAATTCCAATCCCACAAGCACGCACCTTGTAGAGCCATGAGGACACCAACAAGTATGGGTCAAACCTATGGTTATACATGGACCTAGGTTGAGTGGCCATATACCTTGGGTTGAGTGCATTGAGATCTAGATCAAGTGTTCTCTATGAGCTCTGCCCAATGTTAACCTTAACATTTATAAGACCATGGGGTTTAGGGCAATTGGTTGGGAGTGAAGAGCTTCACACCATAAACCAAGTTTACAATCCCATGGATGAACCTTAACATATAGCCCAAAGGGTTGGGGACCTGCTATAGGGAGCAAGGAGTTTCACATTGTAGACCAAGGTTCCACCAAGGGTGATTCTTACAAAAGTCCATTGGGATTGGGGCAATGATGGGGAACAAGCAGTTCTACACCATAAGCCAAGGTTCCAATCACAACAGTGAACCCTAACATTTAAACCCATGGTGTTTGAGGCAAGTAGTGGGGAACAATGAGTCATCTAAAATCAAGAACCACCCTCCCAAAGCATTCATACATTTGAAAAAATATAAAATGCAGTAGCATGCAACTGACTCATTACTGGCCTTCCTGTTTGTTGGAAAGAGTCACCAATCTTAACTCATTCTTTGGCATACCAGAACAAAGACAGCCAGCAGTGTCCTAATAACTAAGCCCTCGTAGCAGTTGTATCAAGAACCATCAAGCTCTTTACTAGCCCTTTATAAGGCCTACTAAAAGCCATCACCTTTGGACAATTTGACAAACCGCATCCTATGCAGCAGTCCAATTGTTAATTGGAGTGGTTATAATTTGTTCACAAGCTTCCTTCATTCCTCCAAGGGCACATTTGATGAAAAAGCACCCAAAGATAAATACCCCCCAGTATCCTCATACAATTTTGACAGGACAGCAATTGGTAATATAAGTGTCTGCATCATCAACAATCATGAGAAGCTCGCCTCAAAAGATGCTTGACAATCAGTTTGGTCACCCTTCCCTAAAACATCAATTTATTGAATAAATATAGAAGTGCTTGACAATGCACATAAACAACAAAAGAATTAGCTGATGAAAAATGATGGAAGTTATGGACAACATATGCCACCCTCTTGTTTCATCGTTCTACAGTTCATGTTTACATTGGAGTCTCCTACTTCCAAAGTAAAGAAGGTTCCAACTTACTCATCCCTGTTTACCCTAGCATGCAACTAATTATATACTTAAAATTGTCACAACAATATCACAAAGACGGATTAGAAGTGCCTACATCTCATGTTCAACCTCCAAATCCTTACTAGTTTGTTTCCTCATATAAAATAGACATTCTCCATTAAATCAGCTAACATTTACAATGTTTGTTAATGCTTGCAAAAGAGGAATTATCCTATTTTTTTCTTATATTGTTCTTTAACTCATTGATGCAAACACCATGAACGAGCAATTTCCTGTATGGTACTATCAAGAATTGTTATCTAGGCTGCCTGAAAGTGTCGATCACTTGGCATAGCGTCATTCATTCTTTTAAAGACTGGATGTTTTAATCTCAACTTCAAGCATGAAGTTTGCTGAACCTTCTTACACATATTCCACCATAATAACATACCAAGTACATGACACGTCAAATAGTGTGAAATTATATAAACATCACAATATAACAATAAGATGAATAAAATTTTGATTCCAATCACAACCAAAACTAATTTTGAATAAATATGGCAATCTGCTTACGTCTGGATTTCAAAAGGATGGCATGGTTGAAGAGGGTTCAATGGTTCCACTAACAAGAATTTTAAAAAATCATTTCCTCTCTGGAATAAATTCCTTTTAGATACAGGCACACATACATGCATACAGTTAATTATTCATGTGCACAGACATCTATCTTTTTTGGCAGTGCTGGTTACATGTCTCAAGTGAACTAGAACTCCAGACCTTATCACCATCCTTTGAAAGTCGCAGTGCACATTCTGCCAACAAGGTTATAGGGGATGAGTCAATTGTTGGACCTGAACAAGGCATGCAATTACAAATAAGTTAAAAATTAACTAGTAAGTTTACAACTTTACTATATCCAGAAAAAAAAAGTATTAAATTGCTTTTATCCCAACATTACTGGACTGACATACATTTTTCGGAATTCAAAGTTCCAGCATTGTGACGTAATGAATCACAAATATTTGCCAATGCCCACGTTGCAGTGATTCTGACCTGCATCAAGAAATTTTTCATTAACACAAAAAAAATGACACAAAATCTCAGACTAGTTCATTATATCTAATGTTGCAAACAACATGGAATAAATATCTATAGAGGATCTTACTGATACTGAAGTATCATATGTATTAGATACGATGACATTCACAAGCTCTCCCAACAGATTGCTGCACATCAAATGTGAAAACTTGGGCATTGTGAGTTGGATTTGATTTATATGACTAAACATTTTCATCTAAATGCAGAAAATAAAATACATTCCGCACTATGTAATGTTGTATCAAAAACAACCTCATGGAAATCTGCGGAAAACTTGCTATGACACCAATTGCCCGGCATGCAGCTGATCTAACTGAAGGTATCTCATCCTTTGATGCAGCATTTATCTAAATAATGAAGTTACCCACCCAATGAGAAAAGGGATGCCAAAGTAAAAAAAAAAAATCTGAAAAGTAAAAAAAAAAAATCTGAAAAGAATGAATAGAAATGAAAACCTGCAAAACCACATAAACTTACAATAGAAGATATAATGAAAGTTTGTTTGCCATCAGGAAGAGCAAAGAAGACCAAAGATGTTGAACCAGCAAAACAAGTAAGAGCAGCTGCCCGAACCTGCAGAACAAAAGTCAAAATATCTTAATAATAAGAATAAACCCAAATCAAATTTCTCAAGTTCCATAATTTATATATAATTCCAAAGAATATACAAATGGATTATGCATTTCATCAGATGAGGAAGGCCAGGATAAATACACGTAAGAATAGCTTTTGCACCAAGTCATTACAAAATCTGGCAGAACAAAGATAGATAATTGCCCTCTATAATGGTCTATTTACTCTACTTTGTCAATATGTATTTTGGGAGAAAATACTACAGCTTCTAGGATTGTTTTCAGGTAAGGCAAAGCTCATAGAATTGTCCTAAGAAATAACAAAATTATAGCAATGTCAACAAATAACCAACGTAGATCAATGGGACTAAAAAGTACATTGAGTCGCAATAACAAGAAGTGCTAAGAAAGATCTTTAAAAATCATACATAAAGAGAATGTCTGAGACCTAAATCCCAAAATAGCAAAATGCAAACAATTTGGACCACCATCTAATGGTACACAGGGTGCACTCATAAAAGCATGATCCAGGTTCAAATTCCTAAACTGCAATAAGGCAGCCCACACCCTACAGACACCCCAGCAATAAGGAGGACCATGACATTGAGGTTATATTATAAAATGAAGAAGGCTCGTTTTAATCGCTGATTTAACCATTTATAAGATTTAATTTGAAAAAAAAAAACACGATCGCAAACAATAATGATAAAACCAACTATAGAAGATACAAGATCACAAACAATGTATTAAAACTATTCAATTTCAAAATCCAGGAGTATGATGAATACAGTTAAACAGCTATGTAAATATGGAAAGGTTAGGATCAAAGAAATCATAATCCCCGTACCACCCCTTCATGACCTGAAAGACTCAACATAGAAAATCTGCAAGACTTCTATGACAGAAAGGCATATCCTAACAAGTGCAGCTCAAGTCAATTGTTTATCATATTCAATCGTTCAAAATTATGTTTCACAGAGTCCCCTTTGGTGGAGATGAGGAAACTCGGGGACACGAAAAGGGGGCTAGAAGACAACCCCCAAAATTTTGACAAAAAGGGGGGTGAAATAGTGAGCAGCCATAAAAAAAAAATTCAAAAATATAAAATAATAAAAAAATTATAATTAGAGATGAAAAAATATTATCGCATATACAAATATGAGTTAATCATTGTTTTCTCATTATAAGATGAAATTATAATATGGTCCATATTTCGAAATACATATTTGCATTACATAAACTTCTAGTTTTAGAGTTACTGCATTGCAAAATTATACCAATTTGACAAAAACTATAAACTAAGATTATAACTGCCTGGCTGCCTCCTAAATCAGGCTCAAATGGGTCCTATAGCTCCTTGGTCCTATCTCTAAAACGTTTCAGCAATGGTTCAGACCCCTCAACATCATCACTATCAGGCTGGTCAAAGATATCCAATTGCACTCCAAACAAACCAGTGTGCCCCTCTAGATGTTCTCAACAAACCGTGTAGCATCCACTGGATTTCACCATCAAGTCACTGGTCTAAATTTATACTCTGTCGTCTTTCAAGTTAAATTGAAGAGCACTATGAACAGCCACTAGATTCTCTTATTTCTTGGATATCAATCTATTTCCTTTAACATAACGAATGATGCAATAGGCTGATGAATTCCTCTTTGCAGCTGGGTAATAAACAAGAGGTAAATGGCTAGCTGCTTAGGTTGAAAAGCTCCATGTCCATGCTTCCTCTATCATCCTATTAAATTTTTGGGGGGCCATGGTTTTTATATTTTGCCTCACTCCAATGTGATGAAGGGGCCAGTAAATTCTGCAAAATCTAAGACTTGATGCTCAATCAAATTAGCCTCTTCCGATATTAATATCTATAAATATCTTGGCAAAGGCAACTTGATATCCCTCCTCAACCTCATGATCATTAATGGAAAGAACTCTACTAAGGTCTCTACATATATCATTTTGAACATAGATCATATGCTACCAAATGGAGAAAAGTACTCATCTTCTCCCACATTTTATGCATAGTTCATTAAAATTGCGAGTACAGTGCCAAAGTTGGATCCCTCTCATGAATACTAGCCTTTCGACATCCCAATATGCTATCAAACATCCCAGATATTTCCCTTAAATTAGGGGATTTTGTGTCTGCATATCGAATAATCTTCACCAATAAAGCGGTGATGATAACATATACTTCACATCAGCCCACCAAGAATCATCCAGTACCTTCAACTTTATCTGTTTTCCTTCACCAGTCTTGGACAGTTTCCACTTTGCCAAATCACTGATATCACTGTAGTATGCAAGGCATCTTTCACCTCCACCAACTAATCCAATAAAGCAAAGTAACTTGCATAGCAAGTTTCTGCAAAACTTCAGGATCGTTTTGTTATATGCCTCCCAAAAACAGCTAAGGCTATATGATGACTGCAAATAAACATTTGCATATTTCAAGCTGCTCAAATCAACTGAGCGATGCAAGGAATTTTGCATATGTAATGAAGTGTAATGTTGAGGGCATGCACACAAAATGGGGTCCAATAGACATGTTTGTACATTGCTTCAATCATTAGCCCAACTGCACAAAAACATGCGGTGTATCTATAATTGAAAAGGTACATCTTTGAGCTTCCTATTATAATCAACTCCTGTAAGGAAAAATGGACCTATTGACAAGGAGACTATGATGTTAATCAATGGACATTAGAGGATATCCATCAACACATCCATAACAATGGCGCACCCTGCCCACATCCAAGTTTGTTTTGCATCAGCCTCTTGCAATTCAATTAGTGAGACATTTTTGTCCAACTGTGTTGTTTTAAGTTTAATCTCAGCACAGGTAGATATGAAGGTCCCACAGCCAAAGCCTTCCTATACATCTTGAAAAAAAAAGAGAAAAGGTAATGTTGAGTGAGAGTCCATTAGCATTAAAAAAATCAGCAACCTCTTCCCCTGCAGTATCTCAGAGTTGAATATTCTACATATTTGAAACCTGCCCTGCAATTGGAGCTGCTTCCCTTGCTACCTATTGTAACACCCTCCGTTCGCGCTCTAGACCCTGCAAACCTATAGTAGTACTGAAGGAACATTTAAGGGATTTTTGTCTTTCCTTTTCTTTTTCTTCTTCTGCACATAATTCTATTGAAGGGTTATCTTCTTGCATATCTTAACCCCTTTGCCTGAAATTGCAAGTACATGTTGCTTTCCTCTTGAACAACTTTTTTAAACATCTCATTACAGAAATGGCAAAACCAAATTCATGTCCCACCACTGGTTTTTGATATTGGCCCACTCAATTTGGTTAGAAATTGGAGCAGTTGCTCTTCTATCAAACACAACATTAGGAATTCTGTGTTCAGTTTGGCTAGGAGTTGTTCCATGGCTGCTTTAACTTGTTTGAAACTTAATTGAAGTCTCCCCTGAAGTGAGGTGCATATAAGCTTTTCTTAGCTTCCACTACAAGGGTACTCATTTTGTTTTTTTCAATTTCACCCTCCTAAATTTGTCTTTCAATTTCTAATGCATGCAGCAAGAGTGAAGGATAGGCCTTTTAGCTGGTAGTGGTGACTTAAAAGAAGAAGAAAACAAAAGATGAAAAGAGAAATCAGAACAAAAGCAAGAGTGTGATTTACCCCAACCCAAAAAAAAATCTCACCTTAAGACATAACACTTAGCCGACTAAAGGATGTGTCTTTCACCTAGTAATAGGGAAAATAAATATTAAGAACAGACATGTCACATAGATGACACACAACGCTGACCACAGTTGGCACATAGCATGCTGTTGAATCACAACACACAGTGTAGGGGCATTCTTTGCCCTCTTCCTGCCCACTTGTGCAGATCATGAAGGCACCCGCCAACCAAACAATAAGAAACACAGGGCAGGGTGCACACACAATTGGGCAGTGCAGTTTGCCCAAATGCAAGTCACCGCCATCAGGCAATGCACAAACATCAATAATCAGGGCCAACCAAACTGAAACATAAGTCATGTTGTGCAAGAGGATCCCATCAGGCAGGAGAAGAGAACATTGATGCAGACAGACATTCTTCTTTTCTCTCTCTTTTCTTCCTTGAAACCACAAGAGTTGGGTCTTCTTTTAGTTTTGGTACTCATTTTTATGACTCTAAAGATCAAGAACTAATTTTTTGGTGTATCCAATGTAGTTCAATTTTGCATGACATGTAGATCCTAATTTAAAAAGGTTGAGATTTGACATTAATCATTGTACAATATATAAGATTTAATAGTTAAATATGTTTATCCATTTTCTGACCTCTTCAATCCAATTTTGTCTTCAAATCTTAAAATTAGTACATATATTTTTAATTAGGTGTTTTCTTTTTTGACTCCGCATTTCCAACGGGTATGACTGCTCACATTTCCTAAGGCATTTCCGTTTCAGAAACTTTACCTGTTTCCAAGTTTGAAGCAACTTAGTTTACTTTACTTTAGCTACTCTCCTCTAGTTTTTCTTGTTGGCACTTTTTTGGTTGCTTCAGTGCATTGTAACACTATTTTTTATGAGTCCCCTTGGCCTTTGTTATTCATCCGTGGTCACTAATAAGACTATTTTATCTTATCTTAAACACACACACACATGTAATCAATAAAAATGACAGAATGTGCTTCAATGATGGTGGTGGAGCAAAACAGACAGCTTGCTTTGATTCACATATGTTGGCTTCATAGCGCAACAAAGGACTCCCTCCCTATGGATTCCACTGAAAGAAGATTGAAAGGAAGCGGTAGGACACTACATTTTTCCATCTCAGATGGCTTCTCCAACTATAACCCAATGAAAAGTGCAAAAGAGAATAGATAATAGACCATCTTTATGAGTCCGGTCTGTATGCTTGTTGGGAGTAGGTGTCATACACCTTGCAAATCCTAACGCTGAAGTTTAATTAATTATTTTGTATTAATTATGTGTACACATCCATCCCACTTGATGTGGCAATTTTTGTTATCCTATGTATTATGTACTAAGAACATAGTAGAGGGCGAAAAAAAATTAGTCAACTAGAAAAATATCACTGAAGAAGTCTAAAATTAGACTGCCTAATTTTGGTGATTCATCATGCAGTTAAGGCACACTAGAGAAATCTAAATTTAGACTGGCTAATTTTGGTGATTCATCATGCAGTTAATGCACTGGAGAAGTCTAAATTTAGACTGAATAATTTTGGTGATTCATCATGCAGTTAAGGTACTGGAGAAGTCTTAGACTGCCTAATTTTCGTGATTCATCATGCAGTTAAGGTGCTGGAGAAGTCTAAATTTAGACTGTCTATTTTTGGTGATAAGTGATGTTAGTCCACCTTGCATTCAACATGCTGGAGAAGTTTTTAAATAAGGCATTTGGAGTGGAGATCTAACACACTAAGTTCTTGATAATTGCAAGAGGATTAACAGTCTGTGTAGTTCCAGCTTTTCTGATTATTGGGAGTGAAGGAATGGATACTTAGTCACTGTAATGTAAACGCAAATTGCTGATTACGGAATAATACAATGAGTGCTCCTTTACTGCTGGGTTCTTTTCCAAAAGGGTTTTCCCAGGATACATGCTGCGTTTTATGTGAGTTATATGTGATTTTCTAAGTGTTGTGTGTTGCTGCAAACAGTTTGTATGTTGCTGCAGTAAGTTTACATGTTTAATTCCTTTGCTGAAATTGAAAGGTCTAGGCCTGTTTTGCACTGCTTTCCTCTAAAGATTAAGTAGGAAGTTGTTCTGCATTTATCTAGCTCCCTTTCAATGCTTGTAATAACATTCAGATAATGCAATTTACCACCTATATTTTGAAAGGTTCTACTTGTTCGACATATTCGCTTCGGCGCCAGCAAAAGTATTTAGTTATGATAGGTCTATATATGGGAAGCAGTTGACATATGCAGAGTGATGAGAGAATGCATAGAGATATGTGGGAGTTCTGCCTTTTAATGAACCTCAATAAGTTTGTTCTTTTGGTAAAAAAGGCAATATATTGGAAGATGTAGTAAGCAATAGATAAAGTTCTAATGGTTGCTTTACACCTCAAGTAAACAGCCCTTGAGTGGTATCATAATATTCAAACCAAAAGCCAATACTAGAAAACAATGCAAAGACAGATGGAACAAACTCAAGCACACAATGGCTATGAAGTCTGCACCATGAAATAACATTTTAAAATCAAGACTTTACACAATACTTAGCAAACAGGTAAACAGGCGATGTTAAAGACTATAATCAGGCAAACTTATCTGTAACCAGGATTCCCAGAAGAATATCACAGGCTAAATGGGAATTCCAATCAACCAAATTACATTTGAATTGGACGCTAAAATCACATTCCTAATTTTGACAGCATACTTAATCCAGACAAAATAGACACATGGATCAAAACTTACAACCATACTTCAAACACAAAATTCATACAAGTTATTACAAGGTTGCTTAAGTCCACATTCAAGATTGGGACCTTACTTATGGCAGGCCTCACCATTACCATGTTGCATGGAAACAGATACGACATCCAATATGGACAGCATCGGATACAGATACAGCAAATTTTCGAGACCCCCTAATATGGATAAAGCTGGATACAACATTATAAAAAACATAAATTTGATATATTTAAAGAAAAACGGAGAACACAAAAATGTTTACATAAGCATAAACTTTAAATAGGATATTCTCATTAACTAAGAAGAGGATTATCATTGTTTTTTAAATTGGAAAAAAAAAATTTAAAAACTGGGTATTCTCATTTTAATCTCATTTCGTGGTTACAGCTCTAAACGTGCCTAGGCCATATCCAGATGTATTAGATAAGGACCAGATAGGGGCATGTATTCAGAAACATACACATATAGCACCCATGTATTCAGATACGTTTGGGTAGGGTATATAAAAAGCATTACATCTGTATCCATATCTGATACGCAGATAAAGATATCCTGGCAACAGGAGTGTCAGATATAATAACTCTGCCAATCAATGATCACATCTCTAGACATGGTTCCACTCCCTACATTATTGCAATGCATGGCAAAAGTGGAACTAGGTGAAAACAAATTAAACAAAATTGCTAATGCACCACATAAGACACAAAAGGTTATTACTTTTTTAAAGTACTTGATTGTATGCTTGAACCTTCAAATATTTTTGTGTGTATGAGAAGAAGTAGTGTCCTTCATATGAAACACCCTTTATCAAACAGCACCCATCTCAGGTATCTAAAAAGAAAGCTTTTAGGTAACTACAGACACCTAAGTGTTTTTGTTGATTACTAAGCTAAATAGCTAAAAGAAATACTATGCTAAATGGTTCACTAAAGCCAAAATTCACCAGAGACAAGACACCTTATAATATCTATCCTCCTAAATACTAAAGAACATAAATTTTAAACCATGATATGCATGAATGATCTTGTTTTCATCGACAATCCTGGCCTTTATGTGAGAAAAAATAATAATAAGGTCTACTTTGCAAGTTTTGCAATGGTTATAATATACTCCCTGATAATCTAAGGAGGACTATGATTGCAGTCACGAAATCCTCTTTGAGTTTGGTTCCACTGCACCTAAATTTTTAATAGGTGCTTGTAAATATGTCTGGCAGCAATAGGTGAAAGCAATCTTTAACCATAAAAAAGCCATTTTTGCAGTGAAACTCCTTCACAACCTGTACTGATATAAAATTGCACTAAGATCTGCTCTTTACTGAGAGCTGACTTTGTCACAAGTAATAACATGGTTCATTGACTTTGTCACAAGTAATAACATGGAACCCAGGTGTTGTAGGTGAGTTGGAGAGGAGAGGGAAATCCTCCAAGAGAGGTCCCAGGTTCAAATCTCCACCCTACCAAAAAAGCTGAATTGGGTATCCAAAATCCAATTGATAATGTTGGTGCGGGCAGGGTCGGGTGCGACTCCCGGGTGACTTTGACGGTGTAGAACCCCCTGTTCGTGGTCTCTCAGACCAAGGCGGCCCCGCAAGGGGTTTTTCGCTTTAAAAAAAAAAAAAAAGTAATAACATGGTTCATTTTGTATGTAAAGACCATACTTACTAGGTTCATGTGGTTCGGTTTGAACCAAAGGCCAAAAAAGTTTGGATTTTTAGTTTTTTCAAAAGGGTTCAGTTCTGTTCAGAAAATGTTATTTTATATGCACACACACACACATATATAGGCAGAAAAAGTTCAGATTTCGTAGTTTCAAAATTTAATGCAATCAGCAAGTAAGTCTAAAACAGATGAAGATCTGTCAGCGTCGAAATGGACAATGTTTCACATGACTTTTGCCACTAGTAGACATCTAACAACTTTAGTAAATTTGCAATGAATGTCAGATATTTCTACGTTACAAACTTACAACTATCTTTGACTATATAAATCTATGGAAATCGGAGCAATTGAGTGTAATGAAGGCACACTTTTTTCAGCAGCTGTTGAAAAAGGTTCAGACCAAACCGAACTGGTTCAGTTCAGACTGGACTAGATTCAGCTGAACCTAGTAACAATGATGAAGACTATAGTCAGCCTGGCAATCTATTTCAGAGTTTGTTTTCTGATTCAATTGTTGGATATGCAAACATTATTATATTTATAATTTTTATAAACCAAAACGTTCCTTGTAACCATGCCATAGAAATTGTCAACAACTTATTTTTTGTTATGGTAAAACCTATATGCACATTATCGGTGATGTGACCCGGGTTCAATCCCCATGGTGGATGTGTGTATAAGAAGTATTACTCAAAAAAAAAAAACTATATGCACTTTCTTAAATATTTTTTATCAGAGTTTCGCATTAAATCTATAGAGAAAATAAGGATTGTGAAGCCCTGATGCACCACATGGTAGAGCTCATCAAACCACACCATATCCACATGCAACACACTTCCTGTAAGAAAATGTTAAAAAATGTATTGCAATGCCCATAATTGTTTCCATTATATGAAAAAACAATCCATGCAGACCTCATCCTAAATGTCATCAAAACTCAAAAAAGGGCCCACTAGAAACTTTGTACATCACATAAAAGTTGATTTAGAACATTATAAATCTCAAGGATTTAACTAGTCACTTTCTCTAGGTTGCAGTTCAAAAAGACTAAAAAAAAGCAAGTGAGTTGCAATTAGATGAAAATGTTGAAGAGCATATACAGAAAAAACATACCATAGGAGCAACATGAACAAGAGCTGGAGGTAGATGTCTCTCCAATGCTTCTATCCACTGACTCGTACCAGATCCTTTTCCAAAAACAGTTTCGCAGGCTTCTCTACCTTTCAATCTATGTGTGGATTGTCCTGACAAGGGCCTGATTGGCCTTGGCAATACTGATGGAATAGAGGGATTAAGCAGACCATCATCCAATAAGTCATCTGTCCCTTTAAAACCAGACACAACACGAAGAAATTCATCCAAGACCTGCATGTATAACCAAGGTTACCAAGAGGCCATGCAAAGATGAAAAAAATATAGATTTTAAGCATAATGAACCAAAAGGTAAATTTGTTTTTATAATAACCAATATCATTTTAAAAACCATGTGAAAGAATTTCATCTTCTCAAAATGCAGTCTCATGAGCAAAAAAAGCACAAATAAGATAGAAGACACCTTTACTCATTGCCACAATAATTTCCTTATTCCCACCTTCAGTCATTCCAAAAAAGCATTGCTTCTACGAAGTTATGCTAGCTAATGTATTAAGTATTAATAAATGGCTCCATAGTTCTGTGCAATAAAATCTTGCACTTTGTGTCAGACAAGTGTAGGGGATTGAATCACACAACACAATTGACTTGGATGAGCTTGATCCAATTTCAGATTGGATTGTCGACGATGTGGATCCCATGTTCACCAAGAAAAATATCAAGGAGTTGGAGAGAGAAGGAGCGGAAGGCACAGCAATGGACAAAGAAGTATCTAAGGAACCAACAGTTCATCTATCCAGTTTAAGATCAAGGAAAGGAAAGCAGAAAACAATTTATAACTTCTGAAGCATGTTGTATTTTTGTTAGATTTTGATGATCATTGATAAGCATTTAATCATCATGAATTTTAAGTAGTGTTTTGTCATGAAAATCTAATAGAAAAACAATCTTTTAGCTCTCTAATTTTGTTTTCAAACATTATTTTAATGAATTTAAATATTTTGCTCAATGTTTTTTTGGCGGAGTTTTTGTTGGAGTCACTAAGTCTAAGTCAAAATTGACTTTGCCAAGTAATTGCGAAGTCTGATTTTTCCAACTATAACCATAATAACCTTTTCCAACAATGACCATAACCTTGACATTCAATAGTCCATTTTCCTCTAGATACTCAGACAACTCCTATTTGTATTTCATCCCAATCATCGTCCATATTTTACAGAAAAAAACAATGTATTATGCTTTTTGAAATATTCCTATAACTTTCAAGAACAAGTTTGTTTTGCTGATAAAACTAAATGGCCATAAAGATTTTTATACAATTTAATCCCAAGATAAAGCTTTTCACCTTTACAGCACTAAGAATGACTTTGTCATCTGTTGGTCTCATATTTTGCTCAGAGCTTCCCTTGCAGATCAGTGCTGATAATGTCTGAGGATCATTAACAGATGATGATTCAATCACTCTCAGAACAATTGAAGAAACTTGATTCCAACATGCAGGCATAATGGATGGGTAATTGTGTATTGCAGCTCTAAGGGCCTGCACAAATTTTTCATGTGTATACAATTTAGTATAACTTAACTAAATAAATATTTAGCAGAAATAATTAACAAGAATATATGATGCAAAGCTACAATGCATTCTTATTTCTAAAATGTTTCGAGTTTCTACTTAAAACAAATAGTACAAAACAAACTTGGAATATTTATTAGAATGCTTTTCAAAATGGAAAGCAATCTGCAAAACATTGTGCTAATGATTCTTAGACATGAATGTCAAAAGTCAAAAGAAGCATTACCAGACGGCGAGCAAAGACAAAACATAACAATAACAATGAAGATACACTTGTTAGCAGTTTTACTCAAATCAGCAACACAATAACTAGATGCTTCCAAGTCAAATTGGAGTTCACTCTGCTCTACACTTTTAGACATTTAGAAAAAATCCCTACTTTATCATAGACACTTATAGTACAAGCAAACCATCTTACCTGAAAAGCCTCAAAGCGAATACTTGGATGTGCTGCTGGCTCTAAAAATAAAAAGAGCTTGGAAAGCAAGGTTTGTTTGTCATCAGCCCCAACAAAGCCTGAAAGAAGTCAAGAATAATGCAATACCAACAAACTAAGATCTCAAATTACAAGTTAATCATGGATGTACTGAAGCAAAAACCAATTTACTTTGATCCTAAGGAAAACTAGTACATTATCACACTCCCACCTATGACACTACAGATTATAATGATTTTGAACCTATGATCTGAAAGTCACAACAACAAAAAAACTCTTTGAAATGGTGTTAGACCTAATGTGGCTCTGGTTTCAAAACATTGACATCCCAAACAATAAGAAAATGACTAGGGAAATCATTTGCCATATAAGGCTATTAACTTGCAGTGAACTAAGTTACGCAAAAAGTCTTTGGAATAATTTGTCAAAGGCTATGTTCCGTGAAATTCCAGGATGGGGATGGCAGGGCAGCTTTTTGAGATGGCAGGATGCATTTTGAGACAACGAAACGCCTTCCTGGGATGTCAGGAAATGTCTCCGAGACAGCCCCCCAATCCCAGGATGAGTCCCCATGGCACAAAGGTTAAAGGGTATGAGATAGTATAAGCTAAAAAGAACAATGAAAACTTTACTCAAGATCATTCAAATTTCACCATAAAAATCTTCTTCATCAGATTACTGAAGCAAGCAGCCTTAAATAAGTTCAGAATCACATTTGTTCTACTTTGATTACTCATGTAAAATAGCCCTAAATAAGATTCAAAACTGCTTGCATAATTCATTCGATTAACCTTGACACTTCTATTGTAATGTATAAATTATAAATCACCCATACATTTTACTAACAAATACAAACCTGATGATAACTCTGCTGCAAGCATTGCTTCTACCTGTGGAGATGGAGGAGTTGTGCTCAGTGTTGCTCCCAGACAGCTGACTGCAATAGCCTGTGGAGAGGATGAATCTAATTGCATAAAGTTTAAACATAGCATTTCCCCCACTAATAAACTAGGGTCAAAACAAACACCTTACCACTATGTTACTTTGATCCAATGGAGATGCAAAGAGTTCCTTTGCTTTCTTTCCTACAGAGGATATAATTTTAGGAAGAAGATCCTCAGGCAATCGATTAAATCTGGTTTAACAAAAAAAAAATGAGGAAAACTTAGTAAAGTTCCTAAACAATGAAAGTGTATAATACTAGATATTGTGCCAACAAGAAATGAAAGAATGCCCTTGGCACAGCAAGAGTATCATCGATGTTAATTAAATGATAACATTCTGCCAATTCCAATGGCAAGTCAACTATTCACATTTGGAGAATAAAAACAAAAAACAGGACAGTGACCATACGGAGCAGCAGATACCAAAAGCGAAAGAGCCTTCAAAATTGTCATCAGCATTCCACTATGAGATTCATTTACAACCAAATGCAAAAAACCTGCATAAGAATAAATATGTCAAAAATTGAATCCATTTACCTTTGACATGTAATTTTGACATTGAAAATTTGAAATTATATGGTTTCAAAAAAGCATGTGTTATGCTTCCAACAAAAAAATTGAAAATGGGCACAATGCACCTCAAACCCCTTGAGAAATACCTGCATGAATCTGAATTAGTATTTGCCCTAGTGAGCTGGAAAGTGTTGTAAATGAGCCTGCTTTTGTTGATTCTTTATACTCTGCTACTTGAAGGAAAGCAGAAGAAGGATCCTCCACCATTGTAGCTAGAGTAGTAGCAGCCGCCATCCGTGTCTTCAATTAGGAAAACCAATTTATCAATTACATACAATAAATATATAAGTATTAAATATTTTAAGGTTTTTCTTTATAGTTGAAGGGGAAAACCTTGAATGCAAACTCAACTTTTAAAGGCTTAAGATAGTCAAAAATGTAGATCATTCTACTTAAAACCCATTCGTGTGAAAATACCTTCAAAACAGGATCAAACAGCAAACATGTCATCAATGTTGCCTGATAACGCCTGCAACCTACAGTGTTAGTCAACTAAGGTAAAAGACTAAACATGAAACTTTTTATGCTAAAATATTTGAAGTGAACAAACAGAGCTTACCGAGGGTGCAACACGTCATTTGTAGGCAAAAGCATAGCCCATTGTGCATGTAGTGATTTAGGATCAGCTCGACAAAGAGCCTGGTCAACAAAGAACTTTTTGTCAGTAAAATCAATGTGTGAAACCATAGTTACCAGGTATGGTTTGGTTCAGATGTTCAGAAGGCCAAAAAAGTTCGGAGGTTCGATTTTTTCAAGAAAGTGAGGTTTGGTTCGGTTCAAAAAATTTCGGATAACTAACATATATATATACACCCATACAAAATATTTATAAAACATATAAATATATGCAAAAAAAAACATAGAAAATTTCAGATTCTTCCATATTTTCTACATTCAAGTATATTTTATACTTTATAAATATATAAGTTATATTTTATGAGCCATATTTTATGTTTGAATATATAAAAAACTTTGCAAATTAAAAAAAGAAAATAGGAAAAGAAAAAAAACCAGGACTTTGGTCCAGTTTGGACTCTTGGTCCAGGTTCGGGCAAACCTGGTAAATATAGTGAAAACAATAAGAATTTATATACCAGTGAAGTTACTAATTATGTAGTTCCAGAGTCAATATCACACAAATGAATAAATTGTTCGCTAGTAATTTGATGCATGTCAAAGGCAGCAATAAGATATATCCGTGAGGATAGTAAAATGTTGAAGAGGTGAATATCTGTAGACCTCTATTATATTGATATAAGCAGAAGTGAAGTGACATTCTGAAGGGGCACACATGATAGACACACTCTTGTACTTTAGTAACACAAAGTATGTTAAATACTTACACACATGGTTATCAAATGGCATGAGTTCAATCGGTTAATTTCCTCAGCTTTCAAGAAGGAGACCCAGGTTCAAATCTCGCCAAGTGACAAATGCATAATTGCCAAACTGTTTTAATACCACTATGGTAACGATGTAATATAGATGGGGCCCATTTCAATCCCCTATTACCAATTTCAAAAAAAAAATTGCACACATGGTTCAAGGAAATGAATACAGAGTATTTTGAAAAAGAGAGTTGCATATATCCGAATAGACATCACCATATGAACTTTTGTGTATGTTAAGATAACCTCACTTGGAGTTGGCATAGAAACAAACCAAGGCAAAATGTATGATCTGAATTTGCTAGCTAGATGAAAAAAATATTTATATTTTAAGCATGTTGAGCATATTATCCAGGTGAAAGAGACCAGTAATCAGAGATTAAAAAGTCATCCTCTTCAATTACTAATTTAGGCTAACCTCTCTTGGGAATAGCATGCAACAAATATAGAAGAGGATATCTACAGTAGGAAAAACAACAATTAAAATTAAAAACATCCTACAGTAGCACAGCTTTAGGAAAAAAAAGAATACAATGAAAGGGTCTTCAACATTTAGCAACATGTGATAAGGATGGGAGAGCAATACAATAAAATACCTCACTCTTTTGCTTATTTGCTCTTCCATCCATGGTACTAGCACTCAAAAGGAAATGACTGCTCTCTTGTATAAGGATACAACACCCTCGGGGAACAATCACTGGCAATCCCCTAAGGCTAGAACACGAACTTTTAAAGTGGTCTATACCTAATTTAATTTAATTTAAAGGTCCATAGATTCTAGGGTCCAGCTCTTGAAGAGCTCCAGTCGCACTCACACAGTAAGCATCTAACGGATTGCCCACGCTTGCTCCATTGCTCCCTTTTCGTGTATAAATTCTCGGATGGGATAGACAACTCTCAATTTAAAAGCCATCACCTTTTCATGTATTGGATCAGATCGGATTTGATGTTGAATTTCTGCCACCTGTGACAAACAGCAACCCAAAGGCACTAAAAGGGCTAAGCTCATAATAGAAGCGCCAGCAGGAACCTCAACCCCACACAAGGAGAAGCCCAAGAAGCAAGTGACACCAGTAATCACCATTTCAGTTGTGCCAATGACTCTAACAATAGTCAGTTCAATAGTCAGGTAGACGATAATAAAAGGGTAGTAGGAAGTTTTTCTAACATTTCCAAAATTGGTCAGAGAGAATGGCTGTAGTGGAAATAATTTATTACCGTGTCCCTTTCATGCTTCTTTACTTGGGAAATTTAGTACTTCACATATGTGAAAAACTAATATTTTCCAAGTAAAGAAGCATGAAAGGGACACGGTCATCATCCAAGCTAAGTCCATTAAAAACTTCCCAGCATGTCCAACCCATGTTCAAGTAGATCTTCCTAGATGTCCATAATAAAGATGAAATTTAGAAAAGACTGCAAATCACAGAATGACTTTACAACAACTGCCCATCCGAATTTACAGTGTAAAATGCTAGCACATGGATGAAAGAGGAAATATTAGAGCAGGGAATATAGCATCACAAAAAGATGGTAAATACAATGTATAAAGTATGTGGGGCCAGTAGGACCCATAACCTAATGTCCCATATAACTAAGACTAACAAATATGGCATGCAACTAATTAAACTAGATATTATATTAAGTTAATCCTCACCCTGAATATCCCATTTATATGACGAACTAATATATTCCAAGTAAAGAAGCATGAAAGGGACACAGTCATCATCCAAGCTAAGTCCATTAAAAACTTCATATCATGGCCAACCCATGTTCAAGTAGATCTTCGTAAATGTTCATAATAAAGATGAAATTTATAAAAGACTGCAAATCACAGAATGACTTTACAACAATTGCCCATCCTAATTTACAGTGTAAAATGCTAGCACATGGATGAAAGAGGAATTAAAGCAGGGAATATAGCATCACAAAAAGATGGTAAATACAATGTATGAAGTATTGTGGGGCCAGTAGGACCCATAACCTAATGTCCCATATAACTAGGATTAACAAATATGGCATGCAAGTTTTTTGCATGTCAACGGAGCTCAGAAAACTGACAATAAGTTTATGACAACAGACAAAGATAGGCATTACATTCCCAACATCATCTCTTAAAACTCATTCAGATTCTACGGATCTCCTTCAGATTCTACAGATCTCCTTACAGAATTGGTTCACGTAATTACAATTATGAACTCAGCACCATCGGGAATCTTAACAAATAAATAAAATATGTTCAGGCCCTATAGCTACAATAAAAACAATTAAAATTCGTTATCTGTAAAAGATAGACAACAGAGAAAGCTTGAATCTAGGTTCACAGTAACTCCCAAAAAAGATCTTCAGATTGTACTCTCTCGGTATGTTTGCTTACAAGTGAAGCCAAGCATTGATCATTTAAGTGAAAAAAATAATAAAGAATTACTATTAGAGGACTAAATCATGGAGCTAACAGATTACCTGCAAAAGAAAAGAATAAAAGGGATGATCATTTGCAAGTCCAGATGAGTTCTTGAGTTCTGATCGGTGAGAAAATTACAGAAACAGTCTGATTTTGTATTTAAACCTCTTGACATGCCAGCAATTTTACCCCATAATCTGTTAAAGATTATGAATCAAGTATGAGGTTACCAGTTTTTCCTCTTGAAGGACCAATAAAAAGAGAAGACAAAGAACAAAATTTTATTAATTTCCACAAATGATTAAAGTGGGAAAATTGGAATAGGACTAACAGATGATCAAATGCTGTTTTAAACGAAGGGGACATATTAATAGAAGTCACAACATAGAAAGGCATTTTAGTCACTATTTCCTCTAAAAGCTAAACATTTGAAGGGCATTTTGCCGATCACTTTTACCTTAGTCTTTCATTTCAAACAAATGACCAGCTGTGTCAGACACATCAAGAAGTGCATTTTATCATTCTATACAATCCTGAGGTTAAAACGATGTCTTATTCAGTTATTAGTAACTTTTTTAACCTAAAACTAGAAGCTTTTGCATCTCATAAGGAATTGATTTCAAAAGCACTTTCCACAAATTCCATCTGACATGTCACTTGCATGGAAATTTCTTCAGCCATCATCACCTGTTATTAGTTGCATTTCAACAAAAGACAAGTCTATTGTACCTGTATGCACAAAATTGCAGCTGTTCTGGCTTTTGAACTTTTGAAACGGTCTCCCTCCCTCAATGATCCATCACTATCACTAAGCTCTGAATCTGAAGAAAGGGCCCGAATTCCAGAAGCTTCGGGCTGCAAAGATGCACTAACATGTTTATCCATTGCTATTTGATGCGTTGCTGACTTTGTCCTACTACGCAAATGAGGTGGACGATATGCACTAGAATCACCGCTTTTCAACATTACCCCCTCTTTAGTAGCTCTTGAATCCAATTGTGGATCATACGTGCTCTTCATATGATTGCAAAAAGGGCGTACAGGAGGATTACTTGTCAACCCATAGGTGAAAAACATACGCAATGCTGCCACAAAACCTGGAAGCTGTAAAAGAAATATCAAAATTAGTTGAGAAACCAAGGAGTTACCCTAAACTAAATAAAAATCCAATTTACCGATATGATCTAATCAAATGCTATTCAAAATTCGTCTCACTTTCTATTGTCTTACATGCTCTGCAAGAGAACCTTTTGGGTCTGACAGCACCAACTGCAGGCAATGAAGAAGAGCAGCATAGTACCTGTGGACCCATTCGACACTCTGGACTTAGCATCAACTATCAGAATAGTCAAGCTTTCTCAGAAGTCTCTCTCAAAAGTGAAAATCATCGGTGAGCTTACCTCGACATAGCCCTGTCTTCTTCCAATTGGGACTTGGACGCTGTGAAATCCATTACTTTCTTCAGGGTCTGAGTCCAATGGCTGTATTAGTTCTTGAAGCAGTTAATTGTAAAATGAAATTTTTTGCGGCTAACATTGACAACAAGTCCATACCTCAACTGTTGCTTTCCATATATCTTTTGAAACTGCAGAAGCAGCACGTACAAATATGTTGCCTAAAGCAACAAAAGCTAAAGTCTGAACCTCGTTTTCATTTTCCATATTCTGGTTCTGAGAACAGTTTTTTGCAGCAAGTTCTGTTTTCGTATTTGTACATGAGGTTTTTGATGCTTTAAGATTATGACATGAGACTAGGTGTAGTAGAAAATCCACAGTAAATTTGACATCCTGGAGAGACATGCTCCCTCCATTTTCATGTGTAATGTGCCTGTGGAAGAAACAATTGTTAAACTATCGACCAAGTACAATAAAAATCTAAAAGAGCAGTTAAATGTACCATTTACAAACCTTTTTTTATGCCTTTCTCAAGACAAAAGAACACAGGACCTAAAAGAACAAAAGCATAAAAAATGAACAAGAATATAGCAGAGGAGAACTCACGTAAGGACTTGCAATGCCTCCACTGCCATTTCACTTCTGCAACCATAACTAGTATTATTTTTCTTGAAACATCCAACTTTCCACACTGTTTCACTGTAAGATATATCTATAATCCTTCGAAGAAAATTGACCATAGTGATAAAGGATGATGCTTTTAACTCAAGTTTAGATCGGCAGCTCAAGTCGAGGATCTAGAGAACAAAGAAACAGAGGCTTAATGATGAGCATACATTGAAAATAACAACAGAACACATACAGCTGAAAACAAGTATAACATTTGACACAAGTATCTACAGCCAATAACTTGATAACTTCATTCTCAATGAAAGGAATGTAGTAGATGTTATCTTCACAAAACAGTGGAAAAAAACACATGAGATGCATTTTTTAAAAATACGAGAAGACTATAATAATGTTTGAAGAAGCTAGAGCATCTAAAAGGAAAAAGAAATTCAAGAACAAAAGCCAAAATGGAATATATGGTCCATGACTCAAGAAGTCGAAGAAATGTAATCCACATCACTAATAACTGGTGAATTTGAAGACAAGAAATAAGATGATACCATAGAGAAAGCAAATGGTTAAAATCAAAATTACCATCAAAAATTTGCCATGAACAAAGAATCCACATCACCAATAACTGGTGAATTTGAAGACTAGAAATTAGACGATAACATAGAGAAAGCAAGTGGCTAAAATAAAAATTACCATCAAAAATTTGCCATGAACAAAGATATTGAAATCAGTTATCCAGACAACAAAGAAAATGGTTCAAAGGTGACTATCAAGAAACAAGGGAAGCAAACTAAATGAAGGTAAACTTAAAAGAATAGTCCTAGGGTCTCAACAAACATGACCAAACCTCTCAAAAAGAAAAAATGTGATATAAACCTTTTTAACCCTTAGTAATATACTTGATTCCAAACCGTGTAAACAGACTCATTCTCCAGTGCATGAGTAATAATTATAGATCCAAAAAATGTTCACCTAGTAACTAAACCCAAACCACTCTCACCAGATGACAAATGCAACTAACAATGTTGCTCCAATCACCGTCTTCAGTAAAAAGCCCCTCCCTGGAAGCCAAATCCACTAGTAGTATTATATCCCCAGTCACCTGCCAATAACATTTGCCATGATAACAACAGAGTTGATAAAACATTGTGCAATCAAAAGCAATCAGATTCTCTTCCATCCCTTTCTTTCCAATTCATATGTGTATCATAAAACAATTTTGATTTCACTTTTGAGTACACTTTCAGTTATCAACAATAATGATTAGATTTCTTAATTGCTCATAAGGCAAATTTTGAACCTTCATAACCCTTCATGAGCCAAACCTAAAGTTGATCATCACAGACACATAAAAAGAACAAAATTCGAAAGAGAGATTGTAGGTAAGCCTAGCATGAATGAAACTAAATAAATAAATATATTTTGCCAGACTTAAAGCAAAAACCATTAAAACCAAACTTAGAAAGACAGTTGTCTATTGGCCTGTAGCCTTTATAGTTGACGCTAGGCATTGTCATGCATTTGTGTGTGGAGATCTCTCTCTCATTTTAAAAAATGTATCTCACAGACGGTGAGGAGTATAGCATATGGAAAGTATTAAAGTTCCCTTCGTTCACGATATGAATGTTTCTTCACTGGACAAAGCAATGCGTCTAATCCCTTCTATTACAACCTGAATTGAATGGGCCTAATGGTGAAGACTTTGGAACTCTGAATAGAAGGTGCAAGGTTCAAACCCTGCAGAGGATAGGGTTGTACACCATGCTTAGGTAATCAGAGTATGGTTGGATAACTATATATTAGGTAAACAACATCCTCCATAAAGATCATCCATAGAGTGTGGTTGGATAACTATATATTAGGTAAACAACATCCTCCATGAGGATCATCCATATAGTCTGTAGCCTCATGGACGTTAATAACTACTTTATGCCCCCTATCTCTCATAGAATTCCACCCTCACCCCTCCTTTTTAATGAATGAAATGGTTCTGACGCAATGGCCATAGGGACTCATCATCATTCCAACCTGCATGAATTTCCCCGTCTTCAAAAGCAATATCAGCCTCTTTTCCAAACATTTATGTGCAACGAACCTATATCTCTATAACCAGCCATTATAACTGATATCCCTTTCTTTACAAGATTAAACAATAAGTATAACAAGTAAAGCTCTGTCTCTATGCCTTCCCCCAGCTTGAATTTCCTCCATCTTAATTGACCTACACGATCCAAAGCACCATGTATCAACCGTTGTAAATGCTATAAATTATCACCAGGTATTTTTAGTACATATCTTCAAAAGTGCACTTATGATGTTAGAAACTATGTTTTTATGAAGATCAGGATCAATGTGTTTATGAACTCTGTTAATGCCAAAAGGCCTAACTTTCCACCATTCCTCCAGCTAATTTTGATTAGAGGAAAAGTTTAGCAGGAGAGTATGTAGTGAGAGAAAATTTCTGGGACCTCGATCTCCAGAGTATTGAACTTTGTTTCTGTCGAGTACACTACTCTTTTACATTTTTTTTAACAAGAAAAATAAACGTGGTTTAGAAGAGTGAAGTCCAAATGGGTTATGGTTCGCGGACTTTAGATAACCCTCTCTGCCTTTAGGGTTCACGAATTAATATCAAAATATGAAAAAAAGAAGTCCAAGTGAATTGCGGTTTAATAGAAATGGAGACATGTGAAGATTTAACAACAAAGGAAAAGCAAAAAGAGAGAAGGCGTGAAATGAAATGACAAACCTCTTGCCAAGGCAGGTCTGGAGCAGCAGAGAGCAAAGCCTTGGAATGAGATACCACATCTCGCAGAGCACTCGCCAACAGATAAGATGATGAAGTGAGTGTCGGGTCCTTCAATGGAAGAAATGCAGCCCTCCATGTCCTTGCCTTGGTGGAGGTTGCCATTGCTTAAAAATCCTTTCCTCTTCTTCCAAAAACACGCAATTGGAAATGTTGAGATCTGACTGTAGTTTTTTGAATTCCAGAGAGCCTGGATCATGGGATTTGGAATTCTACATTGCCTTGGTGAATAAATTATCCTCTTCGATGTGTGTTAGTGGCAAAATGTGTGTCGTGGTCCTTCAGTCCGTTGTCTACTTGGGGTTCGTGGGGTTCGTGGTTTTACGGAGAGTTGGTAGCTATAGGAGCCCTAAATGCGTCTCCTAAAAAAAAATTAAAAATATTTTTTTTATACATAAGGAACTTGGTTACATTCATATTAGGTCGATCCCAACAAGCTTATACCATCTTGTTATTGTTGACCGGGACCACCAGTCGCTTGGGTTTCACACCGTACCACCTTGTTATTGTTGATGCCAGGCATGGAAGGGAGAAGGGAATCAATCGTTTGGAGAACATTAGTCGCTCTAATTTTGTATCGTTGTCGTTGTCGATTTGATGTGCATTGAGAGGATTAGAAACAAACTACTACCTTTGCAACTGGACTTAGGTCTCTTTTTTGGTAAATGCCTAGCCAAATAGACAACTACCAGTCCACCTAGCCCTTGGGGGTAGCGAAGACAACAAAATTACATAGGATAATGGGTTGACAAGGCATATTGGTTTATTTTATTAAAAAAATTAAAAATAACATTTTAATTTTTTTAAATAGTGAATATTTGTAAACTGGGCGAATACTTGGATTTTCAAAATTAAAAATTGGTGAAAACGAGGGTTCTCAAATTTCACTCTAGAAATCAACTTCCTTAACGTTATTTCTTTGGTTTATATATATGAAAAAGTGACCCCTTTAAAAAAAAGAATTTATGCCTAGGCCCAAGCCCATGATTTTAAAGGCAAGGCAAGGGCACTCTAGAGATCGACTTCCTCAATCAAATTTTTAGAGTTGGTTTTCCGATGTTGGCCCATTCACCTAAAATTTTCGGGATTAATATTCTTTCAAGGTAAATTCGTCACAATATATATCTAAACATAGGCATATTTGTATTTGTTGGAAAGCTTTTTTCGAGCTTTGATTTGTGTTTTTATGAAGTTATAAAGTGATTTAATAGGTCAAAATTTATCTCAAATATGGTCTTACTTTTTAGATCTTCAAATGTCTCCAAATTTTGGTGTGAAGATGATTGATTTGATTTGATTAGGATTCACCATTTTTTTACAAGTACATTTTAGGTCAAACCCAATGTTTTTTTTTAAATGGAGGACAAAGCAAGGTTTCGAGCTTTGGCTCTTATTCGGAAGGTCCAAGGTTCAAACCATAGCATGGGTGAGGGTGTGAGGATGGGTGTGTATGGTTGTGTGTTTGGCCCTTATTAATAAGTCCAGCTCTCACCCTTATAGTGGGATGCGGATACCTAGTCCTAAGCATCGATTGTAAGGGTTTCTCACACTAACCAAATCTAAGTCTAAGAAACCCTTATGACCAGTGCTTAGGGTTGAGCATTCCAATCCTAGCCATGATGCCTTGTATGTAAGACCGAGAGCTAAGAAGCGTCAAGGCCCAAACCGTTGCGCAGTTTTACCGAAACAAGTTATAAAGTAGTTTTTAACGCCTAGATTATATGAAATAGATGTTATGTAATGTAATATATGTTTATTTAATTAAACTTGAGCTAAGTTATAAAGTAGTTTTTAACGCTTAGATTATATGAAATAGATGTTATGTAATGTAATATATGTTTATTTAATTAAATTTGAGTTAGCAAATTATAAACTTTCAACCTCTAATTTAAAGTTAGCAAAATATAAATTTTTTTATTAGGTTAGTGTGAGAAACCCCTACAACCAATGTGGCATCCCCATCCCAACCATGACCTCTCTAAGGGTGAGATTTGAGCTTATCAATATGGACCATACACACCCACCCCCTCACACACTCGTCCACGTCACGGTTTGAAACTTTGACCTCTTGAAGAAGAGCCAAAGCCTGAACCATTGCATTGTCCCTAGGACAAAGTATAAACTTTCAACCCTTAATATATGTTTATTTTAATTTTATTTATTAAGAATTTTTAATATATTTGTGTGGTCGTTTGTCTTATGTTTAGATTTCTTAAACTAAGTGGTGCATAGAGAGAAATTTTTTATTTTTTTAATGTAGAGGAATTGGTAACACCTTAGTCTAATATCGAGGCAAGCACTGTGAACTTGAACGTCATCACTATAAACCCTAGCTTGTTGGGTAAGACGAAGTCAATGGAACCTCAACCCTCCAAAGAATTGAATCAAGGCAACCAACCAACAAACACTCAAGTGCGACCTTCTAGCCTATCCCCTTCTAGGGATGTCATTGTGACAACCCATCCTAACACACTAATTGTAACAACCTAGTCTAACTTACAAGTTCAAAAAATATTTACTAACGAGGGAGGAGGTTTGTTAAGGTAAAAAAAATCATTTTTTAATTTTTAATTTACACCCATTAAGTAATCAATACATAACATCGAATACCACTTTTGGGTTATGGTCGTTGCAGACAACCTTCAAGTAGACAAGATTGGCCAAACCCTGTAAGAGGTACCTTTAGTGGTTCCTCCTTTCTCACCCTCTGTCCTGGTGTGAGACCCTAGAACCACGATTTGGGGTTATCCTCTAAGGCCCATATCACTTAGAGGGTGGATGCTTTCTTCCCCTTCCTTAACATGTTATCAAAAAGTGGAACCTTGAGTCTAATTTAACTTATTTAGTGCCAATATAATACGTAAGGTTGTTTAAGGTTGTTTAGCATAGATGCTATAATACTTTATTTATGACCATATCCTTGGACAATTAAGGTAATGTCAATCAACTGCACTGACTTGGTTTCTCTTGACAAGTTATGAATATTGCGATAAGTTATCCCATTCCAATCATCATGGATTCATCTAGCCATATTTCTTGCTACATTCCTCCTTATTTATATATTGTTTAAGGAGCCATCACTTGTATTGCTTGTGCAATAGCCTAAATGGATGTCCCATACCGCCCATCTTTACATCCCGTCCTGACCTACCTTGCCTAAAGCGACCATTCTCGAAGCATCGTTGAAAGCCCTCACACATTTCAATAAAATTGGATAACTTGTTTTCCTTGGTTTTACATCCTCTTAATGTTTCAATCAATAGATAAGTTTGGAGTTATAATGAAGTGTCTTAAATTTTAATATAATTTTTTTTTTAATCTAAGCTACATATTTCTAAAAAAATTCCTTTCAAGAAAAACCCTTTACTTTAACTCTAGTAAAGGAGTTTTCCAATTATTTATTTATTCATTCAAAAAGTCTTAAAACTTTTAAGAGAAATATATCTACATCTTTCAATTAAGAAATCTATTAATAATCCTTTAAAAACTCTTTTAAAAAAAGACTAATGCAATTTATTAAAAGGACCTCAAAGTACTCCTTTCAAGAACGATAATATTAACATATTTGAAAACACCAACTTATTTATTAAGCTAATATTAATTTTCTATCTATTATGACTTTTAAAAGGAAATTCAACTATTATAAGTTAACAACTTCAACTAATAAATAAGAGCTTTTATATAAAAGAAAAGCTTAATGTAGGGGCTTTCTACATGGAATACTTTTTCACATTTTTATCAGTACCTTAAAATACCAATCACATTCATATAACTTCAACTAATAAATAAGAGCTTTGATAAAAAAGAAAAGCTTAATGTAGGGGCTTTCTACATGGAATACTTTTTCACATTTTTATTAGTACCTTAAAATACCAATCGCATTCATATGCAAACTAATGCACATAAGTAAATGAAGACAATTTAACATATCCTTATGGCATGCAGGTTTTAACATAAGGTTTAAGATATACTTTCCATTGACACCTTTTTGAATATAGGGCTCAACAAAACATTTTATCGTTTAATTTTTATACAATAGATGCTTATATCCTTACATGTTTGAACTATACATAGTTGCAATATATATTCCAAATGTTTTTCTTTAAAATATAATAATGCATTACTACAACCCCTGTGCGTCCGGCGGTCCCCATCTCACGCCGGGTTACCATGTACCGAGACGGTGGAAGTCCTGGGAGCCTTCGTAGATAGTTTGAACCCTACCAGCTGTGCTGGTAGTTACTAAAAATCGTGATTGTAACCATTGCTTCTATATACCCCAAAAAAAAAAAAAAAAAAAAAAAAAATAATGCATTACTATTTTATAAAAAAACATGTTGTTCACATGTCATCTAGCATCATGGTCCAATTGTTTGGCCTACCGCATCGCAAACTTTAAGAATTTTTTATTCGGGATCATAATTTTTTTAAAACGTTTTGAATAAATACAAATGTACATTTTGGAAGAGCAATTTCTATAGACAATAATCATTCAGAAAGGACATTTCACAGCGTAGATTACACATAATCACAAGAAGATCCAGTTTAAATAAAAAGAACACATCATGAACACTTAGGGTAGGTGAGATAGTTTTACAAGTACACAATTTCATGGATAAAGAGACTACCAATTCATTTTCAAACAATACGTTTAAGAAGAGAGTTTAAAGTCAACACTTCACAACACTGCTCAGGCAAGCTTAAAAAAATAAGGAGACGTTTTAACAGAATTAAATTGTCCAATATTAACAAGGGAGACAATGTAAGTAGTAAACACAACCACTCCATTCCAGCAATAATCAAAGAAGGTAATTTAAAAATACCACAATTTTACTCGACTTCATCCCAGGTGAATTTTCCAAAACAAAATAATAGAACCGCTCACTCAGGTGACAAGATACAAAAACAAATTATTACAAGGCTTCTTAATTCGTTCAAATTAAATATGCTTTTCAAATAAAACAATCATACAATAGATGTAAACAAATGTGATATCCCTTACGATCAAATAGTGAAACCATCGCAAAAGTGGAATAGATAATTTCCTAATTGTCATAGTAAAAGCATATGGAAAAATAGTTCATAAATACTTAGTTATTAGAAACAGATGAACATTTTATTGTACATATTTTAACAAGGATTCTTGACTTGGTTAGTACTTAAATAGATAATAGTCTTCTAATACAAGGAATCATTCCCAATCATTATGTTGTAGTAGGCTTATTTGTAATTCAAGCAGATTTTTTTAACATTTACAGATTCGTTCTTTTTTTAATTTCAAAATAAGAAATATGAGCACTTGATAAACACAAACCAAATAAAGCAACTAAACATAATAATGTAAGCGAAATTTGTTATTACCATTCAATTGGTTTTTAACTAACATAACACTAATCTACTCTCCTTCTCCACTTACCATCCTCTTTTCCTTTCGTTTCCCCCACACTTCCATTCTCACCTTCTTTTAAAATGGAGATTAGGGAGAGACTATTAGACAAGTGTAAAGTCATGCAATCAACCAGCTTAATTCTCAATTCTGTGACCAAATGGTTCTCAATATCATATTTTAAGATTTTACTAAATATTGAAAGAAATATCCAAATGCAAGATTTTTTTGGATTAAATTAAAATTCACCAAATGCATAATTCTTTTAAATTACTTTAAAATCCTTTTTAATTCATTTCATTAATTAATAAATAAAGAAATAAGTCATTCAAACTATCATATGTGTCTATACCTCCAGCAATTATTCTCATACTGGCAATCTGATGATAACAAAATGTTATCATTTGCCAAACAAGAATAGCTCTCGTGCTTTGTGGCGTTTTCCTTGTTTTTGGAGGATTATTAAAAGCAAGCACTCATTCATTTTAATAATACGAAATATTCACTTATTTTTCCTGGTTGGTCTTCCAGATTAGATTCATGATTGTGGACAACCTCCTTTCCATAGGTATGATCCTACCAAACCATTGTGTCCTTTGTTCCTCCGAGTGGGAGATGGTCCGTCACTTATTCCTTGAATGTCCCTTCTACTCTTCGGTGTTGTACTCCCTCTTTTCATACTTTTATATGGCTTGGGTCCAACCTAATTTAATCTGTGACTTGTTCAATCAATAGCCTAATCCCTTTAGTCATCAGCTTTTGAGTTCTCTTTGGACCATCTGTCGCCCTCACTTCTTCTAGTAAATTTGGCTCGAAAGGAATAATAAAATATTTAATGGTGCAGGTCACGATCCTTCTTTTGTTCACTTGCAGATACTGAGTTTTGTTATTGAAAACGCTCGTCTGGTTCTTGTTAACGAATCTCCTAGAAGAGGTCTAGAATCCAAGCTCTTTGCTCGTTTCAATCTTTCTGGAGAGATTATCCACCTGATTGCAGATCATTTTGGCGTTAGATGATCTCCTCCCCCAACCAGGTGGATCAAATTTAATTTTGACGAAGCAGCCAAAGGAAATCCAGGGAGGGTTGGTTGTGAAGGAATTGTTAGAAATGATCTCTCCAAGGTTATCTTGATGTTCGTTGAAAATCTCGACATCCAAACCAACCACTTGGTCGAAGCCAAAGCCTTATATCAGGGTCTCTCCATCCTCGACGAGTTCTCATTTAGCAATATCATCATCGAGGGTGACTCCTTGAATATCATCAATATCATTAAATCGAATAAGACTACTTTTGAGGGCATGTCTTCAATATGGTCGAGGAATGAAGGAGGTTTCTTTGGAAGTATAATAATGTGATTATCCAACACATATTGAGGGCAACAAGGCAGCGAACGTAATGGCCAACATCGCTCATTTTGAAGACAACCTCCGTGTCTGGGTTGACCATTTTTTACAAGGTACTTTTAGTAACAACAATAATGATGATTCTACCTTTCTTTAACGTGGATGCTCAGTTTTTGGGAGCTACCAACTAGCTTGGCAGGATTACCCAGTCTAGGTAGCTTTCTAACTCATGTGCCAATATTTTTCATCATACGTGGCAACTGACTATTAACCGATATTACCTCTTGATGATCATTTATTGTAATCAAGGGTGGCAGTCAACTCCTTTCCAGTGCTACCATAGCCATTTGGTGGGCCTTCCTCATAATCAAGCATGGCATTTGACTCCCAAGTTGTATTGCTATACACACTTGTTAGGCTTATCCCATAATAATGCCATTAGCTATGTTGAGCAAGGTGCAGAAACAATATTGTCATTGTTGTCAACACAGACAGATAGATCAGTTGATGCAGTGGACAGGAGTTCAGAGGTCAGTTAGAGCATGTACAGTGAATTTCCAAGAAGACAGAAGAGGCCAACATTCAAGAGCTCAAAGAAAAAGACAAGTAAGAAAACTGTCGTGATATCGCGACATGTTGAGCAAGCATGAGAACATGTCGCGATATCGCGACATGTTAGAAGAGAGAGAAAGCGTAAGGAAAACTGTCATGATTTCGCGACATGTTGGACGAAAGAGAAAGCGCAAGGAAAACTGTCGTGATTTCGTGACATGTTAGAAGAGAGAGAAGAAGAAAAAAAACTGTCATGATTTTGCGACATGTTGGAAGCAAAGAAGGCAAGTAGAAAAACTGTCACGATTTCACGACATGTTCGAAGAAGAAGCGCATGCAGGAAAAATTGTCGTAATTTCGTGACATGTTCGATGAAGAAGGCACATGCAAGAAAACTGTCGTGATTTCGTGACATGTTTGGAGAGAAGGTGCGGGCAAAGAAAACTATCACGATTTCGCGACATGTTTGGAGAGAAGGCGCAAGTAAAAAAAAATTGTCGTGATTTTGTGACATGTTCGGGGAGAAGGAGCTTGCAAAGAAAAGTGTCGTGATTTCATGACAATCTGCAAGAGAGGCAGTACAGACGAAAATGTGTCACGATTTCGCGACATGTTTGAGAGAAGGAGCTTGCAAAGAAAAGTGTCACGATTTCGCGACAATCTGCAAGAGAGGCAGTACAGACGAAAATGTGTCACGATTTCGCGACATGTTTGAGAGAAAGAGCTTGCAAGGAAAAGTGTCGCGATTTCGCGATAATTTGCAAGAGGAAGCGCTAAGGAGAAAAAGTGTCGCGATTTCGCGACATGTCGAGTTTTCATGACCCGAAGCGGAGAAAAGCACAAGGCAGCGAAAGTGTCACGATTTCGCGACATGTTTCATTTTTGTGGGCGAAAGGCAAAGAAAGGCATAAGGCAGCAAAAGTGTCACGATTTCGTGACATGTCATGTTTTCGCTGGTGCATGCCGAGAAGAGTGCAAAGAAGCAAAAAGTGTCACGATTTCGTGACATGTCATGTTTTCGTTGGTGCAAGCCAAGTAGAGTGTATGGAGGCAAAAAGTGTCATGATATCGTGACATGTTGTGTTTTCACTAGTGCATGCCAAGAAGAGGACAAGGAGGCGAAAAGTGTCGCGATATCGCGACATGTCATGTTTTCACGAGTAAAAAGCGAGAAGAGTACAAAGAGACAGAAGTGTCACGATTTTACGACAAGTCATAACAGCACGATTATAAACAGTTAACTGAAGTAGAACGACAATTATAGGGGCAGTTGTAGAGGAAAATCATGCATGCACAAAAAAGAAGAGTGAACAGTCAGGTCGTAAGTGAGATATAGCGAAATCATGACCAAGAAGACGAACAGTTACAAGGGCAGTTGTAGAGGAAAATCATGCATGCACGAAAAGAAAGCGAACGAGTTACTAAGCGAGAATACCGACAGTCCCATGACCAGAGAAGATCTGTTGACAAGTAGCATAAAGAGAATATTATGCAAGAAAGGAGTTACAATTGACAAGTGGAGTATGAGGAATGAAAGAAGGTGTTATAACTAGAGTTACAAAGCAAAAGGTTTGTTATAAAAGGGCAGTTATGCAGAGAATTAAGATGTCGTTGAATGTGTGAAAGTGCTGCTAAAAAAGAGTGCGCAGGAGGTGAGTGAGCAAGGTGTGTGCTGGGTAAAGAGTGGGCAATGTTGAGAAAGCAATAGACCAGTCAGGGTCTTGTAAAAGTGAAGGCATTTTTATGTCAATCATCTAGATTCAAAACATAAGTCCAAGTTGGTGCTTGGCATCAGGGGTTGGTGCTCCTTCCAATTGGTGCTGGTAAATTAGGGGTTGGTGCTCCTTTCTGTTGGTGCAGATAAATTAGGGGTTGGTGCTCCTTCCAGTTGGTGCTGGTAAATTAGGGGTTGGTGCTCCTTTCTGTTGGTGTAGATAAATCAGGGGTTGGTGCTCCTTCTAGTTGGTGCTGGTAAATTGATTGTAAAGTTGTTGCTTTGCAAAGGCTAGATTTGGATGGGAGTCCAAATAGTCTATTTTTGAGGAGTAGCCAAAACTGGTGAACCTCGGTACATCTTGTGTTGTGTGTGATGCTCTCTTGTTACATTTGCTTTATGTGATTTTAAGCTTTCATTGTTTTGGCTTTAAGAGTTAAAGTTTTAAGTTATAAAGAGCCACACTGATTCACCCCCCCTCTCAGTGTCATTGTGAGAATATCAATTGGTATCAGAGCCAAGTTCCTGAACAAGCTCAATCAGCTAAGGTGATCTGGGAAGTGACACAATGGCAGGTGGTGAAGGATTCTCATCAAACAAAGCTCCTTTGTTCGACGAAACTAATTACTCATTTTGGAGACTCGGGATGTAGACATATCTGTGTGCGTTGGGATACGACATTTGGGAGTCAGTAGAAAGTGGATACACAATACCCGCTACTCCTCCAACAGATACTATCGAGAAGAAAAAGTTTGAGAATAACTCCAAAGCAAAGAATGCCATAATGTGTGGGCTAGTAGATAGTGAACTGATAAGGATCATGAGCTGTAAAACGACAAAAGACATGTGGGACAAACTAAAGAGCATTCATGAAGGAGACGACAAGATCAAGGAAGCCAAGCTACAAACGCATCGAGCTTAGTTCGAAGCTTTAAAAATGAATGATGATGAGAACATAGAGGCCTATATGCTGAGAGTCAATGGAATCATTAATGCGATCAGAGGACTCGATGAAGAAATGGAAGATGCGGTCATCATGAAAAAGGTACTAAGAACTCTTCACAAAAGATTTGATTCTAAAGTATCAGCTATAGAAGAAGCCAAAGATCTAAATACGTTTAGTATGGATGAGATGCATGGTTTGTTGACTGCGTATGAGATGAGAATAGGAAAGTCTGATCCCACAGACAGAGAAGCTACTTTTAAAGCCCACAAAAATATGAAAGCAAAACAAGAATCCAGAGATGAAGAGACATCAGATGAGATGGAAGCAAACTTTGTTCGAAAACTAAAAATGGGACAAGGAAAATACAGAGGAAAGCTACCATTTAAATGTTTCAGCTATGGAGGCGTTGGGCATGTTGCAGCTAGATGTCCGCTTAACAAGGAGAACGAAAGTGATGAAGAAATGCACCGAGAAAGAAGTGACTGGAAGAAAAAGACGAATTTTAGAAAGGGCAACTTCAAGAAGAAAAGTTTCATCTCCAGGAATGCCAGTTCATCAGAAGACAGCTCCGATGAGGATTCTGAAGAGGAAATAGGTGAAGCTCTTTTCATGGCATTTGAAGAAGAAGAATCAGAAAAGGAAGAAGAAGTTAACTCTGAAGTATGTGGTGAAAACTCTGAGGCTGAAGTAGATCTAGAAGGAGAGTTGATCTCTGCACTTGAAGAATTGGGTTTAGAAAAGAAAAAGAACAAAAGACTGTCCAAGAAGTTGGAAGAATATGAGGGTGATATTGAAGATCTCTTCTTACAAATTCACAAAGCCAAGAAAATAGAAGAAGCCTTGAAGTCGTAGATCAATGAGAAAGAGATTGTTTGCTGCAAACAAGAAGAGGAGATTATGTTATTGAGGAAACAACTAGAAGAGGCCAATACAAATCTCAAATTTGAGAAGAGCACAGAGATGCTAGATAAAATGATAAGACAACAAAGAAGCCCCATGTGCAAGCTTGGTCTTGGATGTGAAGTTGAACAACCTTCATCTTCTAAATCTGCAGAGAAGAAGAAATCCACTGCTGAAGGATCAAAGCAAGAAAAGCTTGAAGTTGAATCCTCAAAAGGAAGAAAATCTCAAAGGAGATCTACAACAAAGCAACCACAACAAAAGAGGTTCTATCACTCTCACTCTATTCATAATAATGCTTTTAATGGCTATTGTTTTAGATGCAACCATTATGGTCACAAGGCAATTTATTGTGGATTGAATAATAGTTCAAAGAGTTATGCTGGAAGAAATACATTTGTTACTCCAGTTGAACACCATGTGCAATGTTTTAAATGTAATGGTCATGGGCACATAGCAAGGTCTTGTCCAAGAACTTTTGTATCTAATCTAAGGGAAGACAGTAGATTTCATCAGACACAAAGAGTGCAACAAAGACAGGGAAGAAATCATGTGCATCAAAGAAAGGAAAATAATCATCCATCAAGGATGTACAAGAGACAACCACCCAAGAGAAATGTTCAAGTTCACGAAAAGGTTCAAAATAGGGATGCAGGTGAAAACCTTCAGCCTAAGTTCAAGAAAGACTGGAGAAAGAAAGAAGAAAGGAAATCGTGTCTCCTTGGACAGAAGGAGATTACTCCTCTATTGCACTAAGCAGCTCCAGGTAGCACATCCTCAGGGGGAGCAATGTTAAAGTTTTATTTTAATGCTCCTATGTATTTGTGTGGTTATCTGAGGATGAAAGGAAAGTAGTCGGGGAGTTGTTGTATAGCTATCAAAGTGTGTTTTCTATTCATACAGTTGTTTGTGGTAGTGTCATGAAGGGTGGTGATTAAATTGAGAGTTGTCTTTATTGGTAATATTGCTATATGTCATTGTTGTACTGTTGATGGTTCTCACTGCCACTGTCAAAAGTTAAGGATTATAACAGTTCAGATGATTTGGTTGGTTTTGTGGTACTATGTTTGATGCTTGCACAGAGTTGGCAGTAAAATTGCAGTGTTGGTATAGTGTTGGACAAAAGTTGGTACAAGTGTGAGTCACTTGTCAATTTTGTTGACAGATGTGAAATCAGCGTGTTGAATGGGAAGATTGAAGAAGAGGTTTATAATGAGCAGCCAGATGATTTCCAGCCTGGTGATGAATGGTTGAGTTGCTTTCATAGAGGTTGTTTTGATCAAGTTAATGCTTTACTTGATACATGATTTGGGCTTACTCCATTGAGATTGATTTGAGCAAGTTATTCTTTGCATTGGTGATTTATGTTGGTGGCTATTTTGTTCAAATACCTTTGGAAGGAAAAGGATGTCTACTAGTTTCCTTTTCATGTAGTGATTGGTTGAATGCTTCAAGGTTAATCTTGAGTTGAATGATGTTGGTTAAACCTTGTCTATAAGCATTGTTGTTAAAGCCCTAATTGGTTGAGAAAAGATATAGGTTGTGGAAAGAACATGAGTATCATTGTTATATGAGTTATTGCATGGTTGGCAATTGTTGGGTTGTGTTTCATGTTCTTGAGAAAAGCATACTACATCTATCTTATTCTTTTGAGATTGAGATTGAGATTGGGAGTTAAGTATAGAACATACTGAGTCTCTAACAATTCTCTTTATGCTTCTATGAGGTTGATGAATCACATTGGGTCTCTAACAATTCTCTTTGTGGGTTCATGCTAAGCAAGTTTTTCTTGATGAACTTGTGAGCTGATTTGAGGACAATGCTAGGACAGATTTGAGGACAATGCTAGGACAAATTTCCAGATGCAGATTTGGGCAGGATGTGTAGATGACAGAAAGAGTACCAGTGGAGATAGTTTGGTCGCATGGAACAGTAGGAAACAAGAGTCAATTTTCTTATCCACAGCAGAAGCAGAATATATTGCAGCGATAGTGTGTTGTACGTAGAGGGAGAATTTATATATTTAATTATCTTTGTGCTCATATTTGTAATTTTTGCTAACTATCATAACGTGTGCCTGAGAATGTTGTGCATGGACTCAGGGGGAGTCTGCAGTAGCCCTTTGGTATTATTGTCAAAGGGGGAGAAGAATTACAGGAGATTGCATGAGTGTTGCCAACAATTCCAAAGGGGGAGATTGTTGAGCAAGGTGCAGAAATAGTATTGTCATTATTGTCAACACAGACAGATAGATCAGTTGATGCAGTGGACAGGAGTTCAGAGGTCAGTCGAAGCATGTACAGTGAATTTCCAAGAAGACAGAAGAGGCCAACATTCAAGAGCTCAAAGAAAAATACAAGTAAGAAAACTGTCGCGATATCGCGACATGTTGAGCAAGCATGAGAAACTGTCACGATATCGCGACATGTTAGAAGAGAGAGAAAGCGTAAGGAAAACTATCACGATTTCGTGACATGTTGGAGGAGAGAGAAAGCACAAGGAAAACTATCACGATTTCGTGACATGTTAGAAGAGAGAGAAGAAGAAAGAAAAACTGTCATGATTTCATGACATGTTGGAAGCAAAGAAGGCAAGTAGAAAAACTGTCACGATTTCGCGACATGTTCGAAGAAGTGCATGCAGGAAAAACTGTCATGATTTTGTGACATGTTCGATGAAGAGGCACATGCAAGAAAACTATCATGATTTCGTGACATGTTTGGAGAGAAGGTGCAGGCAAAGAAAACTGTCACGATTTTGTGACATGTTTGGAGAGAAGGCGCAAGCAAAGAAAACTGTCATGATTTTGCGACATGTTCGGGGAGAAGGAGCTTGCAAAGAAAAGTGTCATGATTTCATGACAATCTGTAAGAGAGGCAGTACGGACAAAAATGTGTCACGATTTCGCGACATGTTTGAGAGAAGGAGCTCGCAAAGAAAAGTGTCGCGATTTCACGACAATCTGCAAGAGAGGCAGTACGGACGAAAATGTGTCGCGATTTCACGATATGTTTGAGAGAAAGAGCTTGTAAGGAAAAGTGTCATGATTTCGTGATAATTTGCAAGAGGAAGCGCTAAGGAGAAAAAGTGTCACGATTTCGCAACATGTCGGGTTTTCACGACCCGAAGCAAAGAAAAGCACAAGGTAGCGAAAGTGTCACGATTTCGCGACATGTTCCGTTTTCGCGGGCGAAAGGCAGAGAAAGGCACAAGGCAGCAAAAGTGTCACGATTTTGCGACATGTCATGTTTTCGTTGGTGCATGCCGAGAAGAGTGCAAGGAAGCAAAAAGTGTCGCGATTTGGCGACATGTCATGTTTTCGCTGGTGCAAGCCAAGTAGAGTGTACGGAGGCAAAAAGTGTCGCGATATCGCGACATGTGTTTTCATTGGTGCAAGCCGAGAAAAGGACAAGGAGGCAAAAAGTGTCATGATATCACGACATGTCATGTTTTCGCGGGTAAAAGGCGAGAAGAGTACAAAGAGACAAAAGTGTCACGATTTCGTGACAGGTCGCAACAACACGATTACGGACAGTTAACTGAAGTAGAACGACAGTTAAAGGGGCAGTTGTAGAGGAAAATCATGCAGCCAAAATAAGAAGAGTCAACAGTCACTAAGGAGAATACGAACAATCATGATGAAGAAGACTAACAGTTACAGGGGCAGTTGCAGAGGAAAATCATGCATGCACAAAAAAGAAAGCGAACAGTCACTAAGGAGAATACGAACAGTCATGACCAAGAAGAGTTGACAAGTGGCAGAAGAGAATATTAAAGAAATAGTTACAATTGACAAGTGGAGTATGAGGAATGAAAGAAGGTGTTATAACTGGAGTTACAAAGCAAAAGGTTTGTTATAAAAGGGCAGTCATGCGCAGAGAATTAAGATGTCGCTGAATGTGTGAAAGTGCTGCCGAAAGAGTGTGAAAGTGCTTCTGAAAGAGAGTGCACAGGAGGTGAGTGAGCAGGGTGTGTGCTGGGTAAAGAGTGGGCAATGTTGAGAAAGCAATAGACCAATCAGGGTCTTGTAAAAGTGAAGGCATCTTTATGTCAATCATCTAGATTTAGAACATAAGTCCAAGTTGGTGCTTGGCATCAGGGGTTGGTGCTCCTTCCAGTTGGTGCTGGTAAATTAGGGGTTGGTGCTCCTTTCTGTTGGTGCAGATAAATTAGGGGTTGGTGCTCCTTTCTGTTGGTGCAGATAAATTAGGGGTTGGTGCTCCTTCTAGTTGGTTTTGGTAAATTAGGGGTTGGTGCTCCTTTCTGTTGGTGTAGATAAATCAGGGGTTGGTGCTCCTTCTAGTTGGTGCTAGTAAATTGATTGTAAAGTTGTTGCTTTGCAAAGGCTAGATTTGGATGGGAGTCCAAACAGTCTATTTTTGAGGAGTAGCCAAAACTGGTGAACCTCGGTACATCTTGTGTTGTGTGTGATGCTCTCTTGTTACATTTGCTTTATGTGATTTTAAGCTTTCATTGTTTTGGCTTTAAGAGTTAAAGTTTTAAGTTATAAAGAGCCACACTGATTCACCCCCCCTCTCGGTGTCATTGTGATAATATCAAGCTACACTTATCCTAGACCCTGTGGCCTCATGAGGCATGGTAAGTTGTGTGGCGTGTACCTTGTGGAGTGGGCTCCTGGAAGTGGTAGCTCTTACCTATGCACTCATGTGTTGAATCATTTTTGAAGGTGGAGCAATTTTATCTCCATATTACTTCCCACAAGCATAATCAACAAAATGTGGTACCTTTTCGAGCGGTAAACCGATTCCATTGGTCACATTAGCTTCATCGTGGATTGGACACCCAATTCAATGCTCCTTGAAATCGATTTCACTGATCAACCACCAACCTCCTTTGGCAACATGTGTGTTTTGAAATACGCTGACACTTTGAATTCTTGGATGGATTTTTATTGCTGCATGGGAGACATTGCTCTTTACCTGTTTGTTTTTGTACTTTGGAGGTGTTTTTTGTGGATGAGGAAGACTGGTCAAAGGTGGTTCTAAATTGAGAAGGTTGTGTTTTGTAGGTGGTGCCAGTGGAATTTTTGTCAGAGCCAAACTAGGGAGAGAAAGACATCGCTCCAAAGTGGGCATCCAAAGCATGTGTGTAACAAAGGAGTTGATACCCTTGGGTGGGATCCGCAAAACCCTTCTTTGTGGAAGTCTATTCGGCTACACCAAGACCTAAGAATGGCATTAATAGAACCCTCTTCCCTGCAAGTTGATGCTCTAGTTGAAGAGTTCTTGGAGATCCATCGCGTGTTGCCCTTTATCCATAACTTCAAAGGCAATGACCTGACCCTCTGACAAATTCTTTGCCTCCTGAGATAGAGTCCGAGTGACTCTCAGAGGACTTAAATTTAAAATTAGCACCTGACTGTTTGTGGAGGTGATCAAATTACCTATTGATGGTGATATCATCCATAGGGATAAACATTCCCTGGCAGGGGAACTCTTCCATTTAAGAGAAAAGAGAAAGCGCTTGACCAAGAACAAAGGCGGTATTGTTCACAAAGGTCTCCCTGAGCCCTGCGATAGGGTGATGGTCCCCATCATGGAATATTTCATCGTGGATGATATCAACTCACTATTAAGGAGATTTCATATCGCATTTTTGAACCATATGCATGCAATGAGGGAGATCAAAATTCTCAATTATCTCTTTTAATCACTGGAACTCTTGGTATCAAATATCAGGGATGGCTCTTCTACTCATCCCAAGCACTAGGACCTCCACCTTATGTTGTATCACCACGTGGTGCAGAAGGAAGTTGACAAGGTGACTCTTACTGTTGTTTGCAGTCAATAAGGAATTTATTTGGCCTCGATCCTTAGTGATGATTTAGAGGATGACTCTACTGGCACAACCAAAGGCAAAACTAGAACCCTTATTTACACCCCATATCCCGCTAAGTTTGAATCTTGTTGCCGCTCATACAAAAGTGGAGCCTTGAGGTATAAACGTAAAATTGTGGATATTGACCAATCAATATATTCTCTAGATATGACCTTGATGAAGCCCAAGAAGATCAAAATCAAGGGAGGCTCCAAACAGACTCATTCTAAGGATGCGAGGAAGTCCTAGAAAAAACTTGAGTCTTGGGCCAACATGGTGAAACTCTTAAACTTTGCATCATCGATGCTCCTCCAGGTTGGAAAGATCTTTGCCACCATGAATGATGGTGGTACCCAAGGAGGGGAGGACAAGCCTAGTGTTGACTCGTCTGAGGAGGATCACCTTGACGAGTAGGCTAGGTCTTCGTGGTAGTGGTTTTTTTGCTTTTGTGGTTTGTTGCTTGTATGATCCTTTCTGCCCTGATTTTGCTTTGTAAGGATGGTTTCCCTCTCTTCTCTTGTTTGTCGACCTGTTGAAACCTTCTCTGGTTTGTTGGTCTGCAGGGATGGTTTCCTTTTGCTCTTTTTTGAGATGATCACCTTTTTGTTTTCTTTTTATGTTTGGTTGTAAAAGGTTTGGGGTCCCTTTCAAAACCCATTTTTTCTATCTATCAAAATAATAATAATAATATGAAACATTCATTTGCAATGCACATACATGAATGCATCTACAAGGACTTCCATGTACCCTCGAGCCATTGTTGAATATTTCACTGTTAGGGCTATTTTGCCCTTTAGATAATAGTGAATGTTTCATTACGGTGAAAATCTTCACCGCTATCATTTCCCATTTTATCTTTTGAGGACCTGCACCTACAACACATAATTCATCAGTAGTATCATGTCCAATAAAATGTAAGAAAATAATAATTCATGAGAATTAATACTATATTCATAGCAACATCATAAGCCATGTTTTGGGAGAGTCATGACAGCCATGGTTTGAACCTGGATCTTCCCAAAGAGAGCCCAAATCCCTTACCACTACGTTGTCATTAAGGACAAAAATATTAGGGTAAAACATGGGTTTTTATTAGGGGTTCTGGTCCCTCATACGATGGTTTGAACGTAGGTCTCCTAAATGAAAATACAAGGACTTTACCATTATAATATTATAATAGCTTGGTAGTTATGCATGTATCCTTTCATAGGATTAGAATTTAAGTTTTTTCCTCAAATTTATAGAATCTTGAGAGGTTAAGTCCATGTCATTTGATAATAAATAGTGTAAATTATAGATAATGTATATCTTGAGCCCCTCTGGCGTCCCCCTCACGTGGAGTAAAAGTTTATCAAGGTGGGGCAAGGGTATAGTGGTAGCTTTTCAAATTTGAACCGCACCCACAAGTAGGGGATAAAATGCTAGAAACGTTGTTGATTCCTAGTATAACCAACAAAATTATAGATAATGTAAGTAATTTTAAAAATATAATATTAAATAAAGTTAAATTTTAGATTATAAAATAACATTAGTTTAATTTGTTATATCCTTTAAATTTTGAGGAGGAGACCTAAGTTTGAATTTTGCTAGGTGATATATATACATAATTGTTAAGTTATTGTAATACTATTCTCTAGTCATGATGTAATATAGGTGGTTGCTTTCAATCTCATATATAAGTTATGTGTGATTTCTATTGGGATCACTTCCATTTAAATGATAAAACATTGCATTGCTTTTATTACATTACTATTAGATTAATTAAACCATATCAACTTGTTTTTTAATAGAATATATTATTCATTTGTCTCTATCAAAGATATTCATTATCTTTCTGTAGACACCTAAAAGTCACACATAGCTACCTCTATGTACTTGTAGATCCTTTTGGACACTTGTAGGTTTACATAGGTCATCCTAGACACCTCTAGGCTATTATAGTTCGACGTAGACTATTGTAGATCCCTCTAGACCTGCGTAGACTATCGTAGACATGCGTAGACATGCATAGACTACCGTAAACATGCGTAGACATGCGTAGATCGCTCTAGATTAGCATAGCATATCGTAGACTTGCATAGACCATTTCACTAGTTTATAGGTACAAAATCCTATTAAACTACTCAATTAACGTCATAACCACTTTGCATCCATCAAAGGACCACTCGTCAATCACCTAAGACCACTTAAGCCCTTACTAGACTTAATTAGGACCCCACGAGACTATTAGTTCCCAAAAAGTCTTAATTAAGTTTAATTCTAATTCTAATTTTAAAGTGACTTCACTTAAAGTGCACTTTTTGGATTAAAAAGGTTAATTAGGTTCCTAAACCCTAATTATTCCCTCCCACGTGTGTGCACAAATTTGGTTAGGATATTTCTTAGGAAACCCTAACCTAACCCTAATATAACCTTAGAGTTGATTAATCATAGTTAATCCTAATATCTCCTCACACATGTGTGAGGATGAGATATTTCCTTAGGTAATTTGGGGATGACACCTCACAAACCATACCTAACCACCATGGAACCTGGCCTTAGGGTTTAGTTCTCTTAACCACACCCCCTACACCTTTAGGTTTATCTATAAATAGTGGACCTAATCCCTCATTCTAACAGAAACCACTTACAGTTGAATTCCCCCCTGGCTTGCGAATTTGGTACCAATTCGTCCCCCGACCTGCGAGTTGGGTCTACAGGCCTTAAATCACCCTAAATTTGTCAAGTAAGCATACTTTCATGTTTTTATGATGTTTCCCATAGTTTTTAATGCATTTTAGTATAGTTTTATTTCCTGTTTTTATCATCTTTTCATCAATACGAGGCTTGACCAAGGCAAGCCCCCAAACACTTTAACCCTATTTTTTAGGTCATAAAACAAGTTACAAAGCATCCACACCAACACCAACAATGGCCCACATATGCAGGAAGCCCACCTACATCGAGGAATCTCAAGAGAAGCTATCAGTCTATTTGATGTTCATTATGAAAGGATTCCCTATGATCCTTATTGTAACCTATGAATTCCATTTCAAATGAATAAAGAACAATTTTTTGAACATTTGCATTTACTTTGTATTTATGTTTGATCAAATGGTAGCTTTTGTACATTTCATTCTGGCACACCTAGTGGGACCCCCACAAAGGATTGTGCTAGACTAGTTTTATTGTGAATCTAACACAATTCATTGTTTTTGTTTTGTTTCAGGTACAATATCTAGGCATTACAGAGATCGTTGAAGCCCTAACAACCTCCTCAAACCTTCAAAATAGGGATTTAAGACCTCTATATCTGATTTGCCCCTTGACCTGTGAATAAAAATCCAATTCACCCCCCGACCTGTGAATTGGTCCTACAAGCCTTAAAACCCCTCAAACTTGTAGGGGTGAGCAACAGAGAAGCAAAGAAGACCACCTGTAGCATCAGAAACCAGGTATTCCCCAAAATTTTCTTTTTTCCTGACATTTATGTGCGAAGAAAGATTTACTAGTAAATGCATTGATACACTGGGTAAATTTCCTTTTTCTTACACATCCATCATGCTAGAAATGTTTACTTTAGTTGCAAAAACTTGCACAAAACCAGAAAGTTCGATTTCATTTATTTTTGAGAAATTTTTTATTTCTTTTTGCAAATTGCATGTTGCATAAGTTTTGCATTTATTTCTTGTCCTTTCACATCAATTCCCCTTTACAAGCATTTTAGATTTTAGTTCTAATAGTCATATTTAGAATTAGAGTTTTGCAAATCCCTTTTGCACATTTCTCTTGAAGCAATTTTGAATTTCTTTTGTTGTACAAAAATCAATTTCAAATTTCTCTCATGCTTTTAAGAATTAGGGTTTTCCAAATTTCTTTTTGCATATTTCATTAAAGCAAATTTTAGATTCCTTTTTGTAAATACAAATTTCAGATTCCTTCTATTGTCATTAAGTTAGAATTTCCCCATTTCTTTCGTAAATCCCTTGGGTAAATCATAATTGTTACATTTCTTTCTACATATTTAGTTTAATATTACCTATTTATCTTTGTATAAATCTTTCTTACATTTCTTTCATGCTTCAAAATTAGGGTTTTGTAAACCCCTCTTCTTAGATATTATACATCGTTTGTTTACACGCTTTATAGAATAGATCTTAGTTATCTTTCCAAAAGGCACATAGGACTAGATTTCTTTTGTAAAACACATCTTACTTTAGCCTTTGCTTCCAAAAAGTGCATCTAGGGCTAGAATTTCATTTTAAAAAGACATCTAGTTAGTTTTCTTGCTTTATACATCATCATTAGAAAACTCAAACCCACACACACACGTGGTTCAAAACAAGTGGTGATATTGGACTTCATCCCCAATCCATTGCTTGAGATTGGTGTGGCAGGAGTTGTACCCTCCACCATCTCACCTCCTTAGACACCTAGTAGCCATACGAGTGGTTTTCTAGATTTCATCACCGAAAAACCCCCCACTTTTGAGATTGGGATCCTGGATTTCATCACCAAAAGTTACCTTCAGAGTGGGATAGGATTAGATGCCTTTGTCCACAAGGCTCACATAATTCATGGACAAGATAACTATCGTTCTTGACTAATCTCACCCGAGGGTGAAGCGAAAGCATGGAGTTGTTGACTAGGCCTAGAAGGTCTTAGATAGTACCACCTCTTCTCTTGAGAGGATATAGCGAGCTCATTCTAGTACAGTGAGTTCTCCCCCTTTTAGGTTATCATTTTACCGTGCCTTCCATATAGGTCACCATTCGCACGTTGCAATATTGTTCTATTTTGTGCATCTTTGGATGTTGCAAGAGTTTTGGTACTAATGAAATTCTTGATATTTTAGAGTATTCACTCTACCTATGATTATACCTAGGAAGTATCAACATCAAAACACACTAAAATGAACAAAGTACTTTATTTCTTGTATTTAGAATTGATTCTAGTTTCGCGTTGTTTACATGATCATAGACTGGTTTCAGCACATCACACCATGTAGCACTTTGTTTTTTGGCTCCACATAGCTTGTCACCTTATTTTGAATCCACACATCACAAGGTTGTTCCCAACCCCCTTTACACATCGAATACAAAACCACAGATTCTAGTTCCTATTTAATTCTAAAAACTTCACGGCATGACACACATCATCATGCAAGTTATTACCTGTAGTCGTGCATGCAAGCAAGCGCGACCTATAGAGGAGGCACCTAACACCCCTTCTAGTTAGGCCACCCACCTCCTTCGATCATAGAGAGGAAGTCCACCTACACACACGATCCACTCACATATTTTGATCCACGCTATATACACAATGGCTCACGGTGATACGTCCACTTCTAGTGAAGTCCTTGCCACTTCGCTCATAGAATATTATACACTCCTTTTCCCTGTATCATCACCTAATCCACCTACCATGTTCTTTGATAATGTGATCTACACTGCTCCAGGACAACCTAATTTGTTCTTTACCATAGATGAGTAGACTCCACCTACGTCCCCCACCTTTGCAAGCCCTTTCTTCCATAGTTTATCTCAATCCCTCTTTGAAAATGACTCCTCCCTATTGAACAACACTCGCCCTGAGGTTGCATCATTCACCCCTACTGTATGAATGATCTCATACCCTTCCTCCTTCACCATAGGTACCCAGATGCCTTCATTCCAAATTGCGCAACAACAACCCCCTTTGCAGGAGCAACAAGCGCCATCCCAAACACCATATCCATACTCTTCTCAAGAGTTCCAACCATCATCATCCCAACAACCATTTTTCACAATTTTTGAGGACCTATCGCAACCACCTCTCCAAACTCAAACCACGCAATATCAACAACAACAACCAACTACTCACCCAATCGAGGGTGGACACAGTCCTCACTCTATTTTCCCAAGCTCCTCCCTTAGAAGCTTACCCTCCTTCCTCATCATCATTCCTACCTTCATCTCAGGTGTCTGGAATGTACCCTTCATCTACACCGACATTTAGATTACCTCCTCCTCCTCCTTATCAGGTCCCAATTGCTAGTCCTCCCCCCACCTACGGATCAAGACCCGTATTCTACACTCCTACCTCTCCAAGCTATGCTACATAGTTTAGTTTTACCACCTATCACCCTTCAGTACAGAGACAGGTCCCATATTTTGACACCTTCTCTCGACCACCCCTAGCACCGATAGCCTTGATACCTCCACCATTACCTATTGGATACACATTCTTCATGCTTCTCATGTTGTGGTCATCATCGTCTACGACTCAACCACTACAACAGTCTCCTACCCAGCAGACACCCATGCCACAAAAATATGTCCCGCAATCACAATATTACTATCCCCAATAAACATATGTTCCACAACCTAGTATCCCACTAGCTATTACATCATACGTCGCCCAACAACAACCTTACGAGGACCAGTTGCCACACTTCCCCCCTCAGTACTGGGAAGAATAGCAACTCCAATACCCATCGCATTCCTAAGCTCAACCCACCTTAGTACAGCCTATGAGATGAAGTTAAGATGTTAAACCTAAGCCAAATCAGGCTATAATATAAAAAATAATATTTATTAAACTCCAAAAATTTCATTACAAACCTCACGTAGTTCTTAGTATTTATAGGGAGTAGGGAATTATGGAGGAAGAGGAGGTGGAGGGATAAGGAGGGAGGCGGTGGGTAATGTCGACGAGGGGAGATGAGGAGGAATAAGGGATGAGGAGGAAGCGAGGAAGGTGGCGAAGAAATAGGAAGGAAGGAGATGAGAGAATATAGGCGAGAATGTAGGTGAGGGAATTTCGAAAGACCAAAAAATCATGCCAACAAATTCTTGATGTGTTCACACTTGGGCCTAGAAATATCTAGATATTTTTGGGCCTAAACCCTTTTCACACTTGCAACATTCTCCCCCTTAAAGTTGAGAGAACTGACTACACAGTCTCTCAGCTTTAAAAATTGAGCTTTAGCCATCGCTTTGGTGAATATGTCAGCAACGTTCTCCAAAGTGCGGCAATATTGAAGCTCAACAATTTCATTTTCCACCATATCTCGGATGAAGTGGTACTTCATATCAAAATGTTTCATTCTGCTATGGTGGATCGGATTATATGCCAACTGAATGGCACTGATGTTGTCGTAGTAGACTCTGGTCGGACCACTTTGCTGCTCTCCAATCTCTTCTAACACTTTTCTTAGCCATAAGGCTTGAGTACTAGCATAGGTGACTGCTATATACTCAACTTCTATAGAAGACAAAGCTACTACAGTCTGCTTTTTGGAACTCCATGTTATTAGTCCTGACCCTAGACTAAAACAGTTCCCTGAAGTTGATTTTCTGTCGTCAATGTTGCTGCCCCAATCACTATCACTGAAGCCTACAAGCTTGATAGTGTTACATTTATGGTACTGGATTCCAAAATCCAATGTACCCTTCACATATCTGAGAATTCTTTTAGCTGCCTGCAAATGCAGCTCAGATGGGCTAGCCATAAATCGAGAGACAAGAGAAACAACATATTGAATATCTGGTCTGGTGTTGGCGAGAAACATCAAACTCCCAACCATGCTTCTAAAAGTGGTCACGTCAACTTTTGGTGCTCCATCATCTTTGCTTAATTGGATCCCATGTCCAACTGGAGTTGCAACTGGTTTGCAATGCTCCATAGCAAACTTCTTGATCATATCCCGAGCATACTTATGTTGACAGATGAAGATCCTGGACTCTGTCTGATGAACTTCCATTCCAAGGAAGTAGTGCATTAAGCCGAGATCCTTCATCTCAAACTGCTTCATCATGGAGTGCTTGAACTCCATATTCACTTTTTCATTACTACCCATGAATATGAGATCATCCACATACAAGCAAACTATGAGGATGTCATTACCTTGCTTCAGGTAGTAAAGGGTGGGTTCATTTCTGCTTCTGGTGAACCCAAAATCTTTGAAGTACCCATCAATACGTGAGTACCAAGCTCGTGGTGCCTGCTTGAGGCCATAGAGTGCCTTTTTCAGTCTGTAAACAAGGTGCTCCTTACCTTGCTCTTGAAATCCTTGAGGTTGCTCAACATACACTTCCTCTGTCAAGTACCCATTGAGAAAGGCACTTTTCACATCCATGTGTTGGACTTTCCATCCCTTGTGTGCAGCTAAAGCAAGAACTATTCTGATGGTCTCCTGTCGAGCTACAGGAGCAAATGTCTCTTCATAATCAATACCATACTTTTGTGTAAATCCTTTTGCAACCAATCTTGCTTTGTGCCTTTCAATGCTTCCATCAGCATTGAATTTGGTCTTGAAGACCCATTTACATCCAACACACTTCTTTCCTTTAGGAAGCTCTACCAACTCCCAAGTATCATTGTTTTTTATAGAGGTTATCTCCTCTTTCATGGCATCTTGCCATATCTTTTGAGTACAAGCCTTCTCATAACTAGAAGGTTCAAGTTGTGCACTAGTTAACAAGGCATAGTTAACTACATCTCCCCGAGGTTCTTGGGAGTCATCATCTCCATACAAATGCATATTTTCAAGTCTTTGCAAAACTGAACCCATTTCACTTGCTTGACTTCTAGTATATCGTCTTTGAAAATTTGTATCCAACATCTGATAAGATGGATGATGTTGGAGAGTTCTCTTACCTCTAGATGGAGAATCAATATCCATTGGTGAGGAACTAACTGACCTTTGTGGAGAAGGACTTGGTGATGATGATGATGAACTGGAAGTCGAATGTCTTCTTGGGCTTGGAGGAGGAGGAGGCTTCTTGCTTTTCTTTGGTGCTTTTTGAATTTGTGAAGAACCTGCATCATGAGATTCAACATCACTATAAATTTGGGGATTTCCCCATTCTCCCCCTTCATCAAAAATCACATCCCTGGAAAGTATTATCTTTCGAGTCCTAGGATTGTAGAGTCTGTAAGCTTTTGTGTTCTCACAGTACCCTACAAAAATGCATGCTTGACTCTTAGGATCGAGCTTCTTCCTCTGTTCATCAGGAATGTGTGAGTAAGCCAGTGAACCAAACACTCTGAAATGCTTGACATTCGGTTTCTTACCATACCATGCTTGGTAAGGAGTTTTCCCTTTCAAACTTGAAGTAGGACTCCTATTCAAAATATACACACTGGTCCTGGCTGCATCTGCCCAATACATATTGCTTAAATGCTTCGTCTGAAGCATAGATCTTGCCATCTCTACAATGGTGCGGTTTTTCCTTTCAGCCACACCATTCTATTGTGGAGTATAGGCAGTAGTGAACTGCCTCTTTATTCCATGTTTTTTACAAAAATTCAAAAATTCATTAGAGGAGTATTCTCCTCCTTTATCTGATCTGAGACACTTAACAAAATATCCACTCTCATTTTCAACTCTTGCTTTAAAATCTACGAAGCAATCAAATGCCTCATCTTTATGCTTCAAAAAATATATCCAGCACATTCTTGAAAAATCATCAATGAAAAGAAGAAAGTAAGAGTTGTTACCAATGCTCTTGGTCTGCATCGGACCACAGATGTCCGAATGCACTAGCTGGAGTGGATAACTAGCCCGCCATGCTTGTCCATGAGGAAATTTGGTTCTAGCATGCTTGCCCAAGGCACAACCTTCATAGACTTCCTTATTGTCCTGAACTTTAGGAAGTCCGGTCACCATCGCTTGAGAAGTTAACATCTTCAAACTGGCTGAATTCAAATGACCGTATCTCAAGTGCCACAACACACTTGGATTTGCAATAGCAACATTTACTAATTGATCTCCTCCTGGCTGGCCAAAATTTAAAGGAAATAACCTGTTCCTTGTCATTGGTACTTGAGTAATGACTCTATCACTATTACTCTTATCAAAAATAGTACATTTACCCTCATCAAATAGCAACTTATAGTTCTTCTCTAACATTTGACCAACACTTAAAATATTGTGTTGGAGATGAGGTGTGTAATAGATATCACTTACTTGTTTCATGCCCTCTTTTGTTGGAACCTCCATGGCTCCAATGCCTTCAACTGCCAATGACTTGTCATCTCCCAATTTGATGTTGGATTTGTAGGAAGAATCCAGAGTAGCAAAGAGTTCTTCTTTGCCACTCATATGATTTGAACACCCAGTGTCCAAGATCCAGGTATCATTCAGGTTCTGATCTGACTTGCCATATGAGAGAAAGAGATTTGAGGTCCCTTCCTCTTCTCCAAAATTGCCATACTGACTGCTCTGGTTGCTGCTCCCTTGTGAAGATTTTGACCAGCAGTCACGAGCAAAGTGGCCAAGTTTGCCACAATTGTAGCAAGCTTGTTTTGACTTGTCACTTCCTTTTCCTCATCCTGGATGCTTCCCTCTGTTCTGTTGTCCACCTCTATTCTGACCTCCACCTCTGTTTGAAGATCCTCCTCTGTTAGGAGTTCCACCTCGTGGACTATTCCTACCTCTACCTCTGTGTTGACCTCTGCCTCGACTTCTGCCTTGTCCTTTTCCTTCTTGTGAAGCGAAGGCTTTGTCATCGCCTCCATGGCTAGTGGAAGGAGATTCCTGCAATCTCTCTTCATGTGAAAGAAGAGAACCAATTAGTGCATCAAAGGAAAGTGCAGTCAAATATTTTGACTCTTCAATAATGATTGCTACATGATTCCACTTAGGAAGAAGTGTTCGCAACACTTTCTTCACCACAACCTCTGGTTTAACTTCTTCACCTAGAGTGACCATTTTATCTACTACGGCTTTGACTCGCATGCAGTAGTCTCCTACTTTCTCATTCTCCTACATTCTGAGATTTTCAAAATCTCTTTTCAGAGTTTGAAGCCTGACTTGCTTCACTTGATCACTCCCTTGAAAACTTTCCTTTAAAGCCTTCCAAGCATCTTGAGCTATTATACAAGATGCTATTCTAGGAAATATGCTTTTATCTAGGGCTGCTTGTAAATGATATAGGGCAAAGGAATTGTTTTTCTGGGCTTCTTTCTTGGCTTTTCTATCAGCAACACTTAAGGTAGACCAGTCAGTAGGAGAAGGTTCTGTGTAACCCTCTTCAACTATTTCCCATAAACCTTTACCAATCAACATAGTTTTCATCTTTATTGACCAGTATTCATAATCACTACCATTAAATTCAGGAATTGGGAGATTTGAATTTGAAGCCATTTCTACTACTTGAAAGCAAACTTTGATTTGACTAAAAATAGGAAGTACAAAGCAATTACAAGTTCAAATCAAATCTAGATTTCTTAACTCTCTCACTGATTTCTTCTTCTTCTTCTTGTGGATTGCCCAGTACTTGAGGCCCAAAATTATCTGCAATGGAATCCTCGTCGTCACTGATGACAATAATTTTAGGAGTTGCCACAGGCTCGGCTTGTGTTGGCTCAGCCTCTGCTAGCTCAGGTTTCACTGGATCAGGCTCTGTTGGCTCAGGCTCTCGAGAGCATGGGGAATAGCTCTCACTGGATTGTTCCTCAGGTTCAAATGCCACTGAATCGGACTCCTCCACTCATTGTCCAAAAATATTATCCTCTGAGTCAACCTCGTATCCAGAATCGGGCTTCCTCTGGTGAGCTATCACTGAATTCTGTAGTTGACTGAATACAGTTTGTATTCCATCTCGTCGGACCCTCTCATCAAAAGACTCAACAGATTCTCTCCTCAATAGAGAGCACAAAGCATGGTAACATCCAGTAGATCTGATCATCTACTCATCAAGGCAAAAAGAAAAATTCGTTAGAGCTTCTGAGGTTACAATTTTTGCTCTTTTACAACCGTTGAGGCTATTACACAAAATTTTTAGCCTTGAACGGGGTTCCAAGGGGCAGCGCCCGTCCAAATTTTTGGTAGTGCTAAACAGGCACTCCGGAAGGCTTCCCGTCACTTTTATGTTACCCCTTTTTACAAAGATTGCCCTTTTAAAGTTTTCAAAAAATCAAGCTTTTCAAGCCCCTTGGGCGATTTACAATTTGCCACAAAGTCTCTAAAGTTTTCAATTAAATTTTTATAAAGCCTTTTTTAAAACAAACTTTAATTTAATAATAAATTATGCTTTAAAAAATTATAAAAACAATTTTTAAATAATTTAAAAAGCAAAAATTTAATTATTAAATTAAATTAAACATTAATAAAAGGCTTTTAATAAAAATTAAATGAAAAACTTAATAGAAAACCTTAAAAAACAAAAACCTTTTGTTTTTTTTTTTTGTGGAGGAGGAGGATCGAACACTCGATCCCGTGCTACCAAGCAGGATGACCTAGCCGCTACACCACGCGGCCCCTTTGGAACAAACAACGCCTGAACCTTTATTTATGCTGCAATTGAAGATATTTTAATAAAATAAAATAAAAACTTTTCGCCGCGTCCCCGACGGGTTTCGAACCTGGGACCTCTTGTTTGCGACGAAGAACTTTTGCCGACCGCGCTACGCCGTCCGACGGGTAGCAAAGGAGACAAATCAAATCTTAAACGTGCTTTGGGATTTTGTTTTTTTTTTTAAATAGGGACTATTATCCCACATGCGGTAGGGTATTGAAAAGCAGATGGTTTATAAATGCAAGAACAAACAATGTAAAATGATTGCCTTCGGGCAATCGTGTCACCTCGCTTTTGTTGCGTTCGGCCACTCCCACGATGCCACGTGTCACCTCTGCTTCCTCAGTGCCACATCACACCTCTGCGCCACGTCCACACGTCTGGATGCCAGCTCAGCGCCACCTTAGCGCCACGTGTCCTGCTCTCTGCCTCCCACGTCAATGCTCGAACTACGTACGACCAGCTCAGCTCCTTATGACTACCTCGGGATCCATGCCCTCGGATCTGCCTCGAAGTCCATGCCCAACTCTCAGCTCGCCACCTCAGACCTCGATTTTTGTGCCCTCCTGGCGCTCCTCGACCCCTGCGCACACTGGCTCTGATACCAGTGAGCCAAATCGGGCTATAATATAAAAAATAATATTTATTAAACTCCAAAAATTTCATTACAAACCTCACGTAGTTCTTAGTATTTATAGGGAGTAGGGAATTATGGAGGAAGAGGAGGTGGAGGGATAAGGAGGGAGGCGGTGGGTAATGTCGACGAGGGGAGATGAGGAGGAATAAGGGATGAGGAGGAAGCGAGGAAGGTGGCGAAGAAATAGGAAGGAAGGAGATGAGAGAATATAGGCGAGAATGTAGGTGAGGGAATTTTGAAAGACCAAAAAATCATGCCGACAAACACCTTGCCGACAAATTCCTGATGTGTTCACACTTGGGCCTAGAAATATCTAGATATTTTTGGGCCTAAACCCTTTTCACACTTGCAACAAAACCTATGCATGGCCAGTTATGGACCACAAAAATCAACATATGATGAACTCTGCAACGAGCCAGTTCATCCATCAGTTCCTATCCCACCTTACCCCTATCGCTTTGGGATCCCAACGTTTGATAAGTACAAAGGTAAGGAAGATCCTAGAGAACACGTCAGTAACTATTGCTCAGCTTACTACCAGCTTCATAGTAGCAACCCCCTTATGTTATGTACCTTCTCCCTCTCCCTTGTAGGACAAGCCTTAGACTGGTATAACATGCTTCCACGCCATAGCCTGTATACCTTTAAACAATTGGCCAACTCCTTCCTGGAACACTTTTCCATAAACATTAAGAAGAAGACTAACTTCTCAGACGTCTATGCCTTATGACAGGCTGATGATGAACCCATTACTAAATTTGTATTGATATGGAGATCAATCATCCATGACCTTACCCATAGCCTCCCTACTAGTGAGCTAGTAACACTCTTCTCCAAGAGTTGCCACAAACACATTTCTACCTCCCTGTAACTTCACCAAAGTCGTACCTTTGAAGAAGCCATTTTCCAAGCCAAAGTAATTGAGGACATCAAGGTCCAATCAAGAAAAATCAAGTTAAGACAGAATCCCAACTACAATTCTAACTTTTGTTTTAACATAAATACGCCCAACCAACCCTTCCTTCCACCGCCACAAGCCAATCAAATGGTAGCCTACCTTAGCACCCACGTCTGTTTCACAACCCCCTCTTCCTCAACACTAAATCTTTCAAACCAAAGCACCTCCCCCTACTAGGCCCCAATAGAAGACCCAACAACACAATATCACCCACTTTTTGAACCTTTGCTAGCCCTCTTCCAAAGGTTATATGAGGGAGGTCACATCATCCTACCTGAGATTCGACCATTGGATCCAAACCTACCTAAGCCTCATGGATACAATGAGCAAGTCTTCTGCCAATACCACCGACAACGGGACCATGATATCGATTCATGTCGCTCTTTTCGTGGTCAAGTACAAGACCTCATTGATAGGGGTACCATCCAGGTTTCAAACCCCCTTGCCCCACAAAATCAAAACCTAGGGATTTTCTAGAACCCCTTACCTAATCACAGGGGAACTAACCCCTAATGACCACCATTCAATCCTCTAGGGCTACCTAGGCAAGTAAATAGTGTCCAATGCAATCCCCTATCGCGTGGTGTAGTGGGTATGATCAACCTTACTATGCACAACCAATTATACCCATTGCACCAAACAACACCTATTATTTTCCCGTCAGTCCAATTCACATCATCGTAGTCCTCCATGACTCCTAGCACCATTCCACCTTTGCTACAAAATATCATTACCATCTGTGGTAGCCTTACCCACCAATTATGTAATGCCTCCACTTAGCTATCCATTTTCGATCTCTTACAATAATATCAACCCCATCGCGAGGTGTTGAATGACATCCTATGTTCCATTGATCTAGAGACACATGACACGAATGCTTTTGTAAACTTTGTAGGAAATATCCAATGATGCCTTTAAACCTCCATTAGTTTCCATGATCATGAGATTACAGAATTGGTAGGAGGAGCAGATCCTCCCCTTCATATCACCTACAAGCATGTCCTCGTTGATACTGGTTCCTCTATTAGTATTATCTCCACAATGGCATTGCATCACTTGCATATCCCACTAGCCCATTTTACCACTCCATATCTCGACCTTCATGCATTTGACAGGTCCATGAGACCCATAGTAGGATCCATCGTCTTACCCACCCAAGTAGGCATCCGTATCATTTCAATCCTTTTTCACATAATCCAAGGTGAGATACAATATAACATTATCCTTGGTCATCCATGGATTAGTAACATGCAGTGCGTCCCCTCCACACTACATCATTCTTAAATATGTCCATGACGGACTTGTCCATTGCATTCCTGCCAATGGGGATCCCTTCAAATTTTGCAACATTGCAGACCTCCCACCTATATATTCCTTTTCTTCCACACAAATATTTCCTGTATCTTTCCATCAATCTGTTGGAGCATCAACATCTTCCCCAATATCCACTTCACTACCACAATCCTCATCAAGGACACACACCTCAATGTCAATACCATTAGCACCATCTTCTGTAGCACCTAACCCTGCTACCATACCTTTTTCACCACCATCCTTGTGGCCACCACCACCATCACAACCATCATCATCCATAATTCCACCTACAATACCGCAACCATCATCACCTTCTTCCTCATGTCCTTCTGCTCAACCTCAATCATATCCCCCTACGAGAGAGCCTATTCTCCCTACACCACAAACACCTCCCCTTCCCTTTCGCCTACGACCTAGGTCATTCACCTTCTAGTGTAGTCCAACATCGACACCCTCTCCTCCTCCATCATAGTTCCCAGAGGAAAACCACCCTATCCCAACTACCGTAGATTAATACCATGAGTGGGAGTAGCGAGCTTCTCACCTTGATGACCAGTTATTACACCCCTCCTCTGCAACTATAAGAGAGTCTCTGATTGCACCATCATCTTCTGATTCAGATTCACCACCTCATTTGCCATCATGCACATCACCATGTATTTCCATCTTCATGAAAAATTTAGGCCCAGGGGATTATAAGGTACGTGATGCCCACATACGTCCACCTGTCATATAGTCCACGTGAGACTTCGACCATCCCTCAACCTTGATTTTGACCATTGGAACTGTTATACAATTAGGATACCTCGACAATCATACCAACTTTGTCTATGCATGAGTTGATTCCTCACTCTTGCCTATAGTCCCTCCACCACCACAATCTAGCTTTTGTGGTACATTTGATCACTTGGCTAATCCCTATTTTGCCTTATGCTACCTTTGGTGTTTCCATTGCCATAAATTTGGATTAGGCCGCTATGAAGAAGGGTCTCATGTCCAATTACCTATGGATAAATCTAGATTAGGTTACCATCCCACTATCGTCCACACGCTTGAGGGTGAGTTATAGGATCTCTCCCTACATCCTTTCCCTCTTCCAATACACACCTTGGAATAATACATTGACATGGACATTCTAGAGTACAAACCATCACCTCACTCTACCATCACAGTTCCATGTGATTTCTTCCACGAAATCCCCTCTTTCGACACCACCTCATCATGTTGTGTCGATGAATTGATAAGTCAATTTGTTGCCCTGTCCTTAAATGCTCATCACCTAGAGAAAGACATGACATCTCCACCACCATCGCCAACATATTTAGCCCTGTTTCCACCTATACATCGACAACTCCACCGATATGCTAGTCAACCATGTTCTCCACCTGTTATCTTGTGCCCTCCATTGAGCCTCCTATGACATCCACAGGTTATTGAGTTGTCATCATCAAATTCGTCACCACACACATCCTCCACAATGTAAGGTAATATGGTCGAAGTGGATATCTTCTCCCCACTTTGATACACACACCATCTAACCCGTGATGACACACCAAACCTTAATTTCATCGATCTCATGCACATATCACCCATATCGGCATCCCAATATTTTCTACTTTCACCTCATGTCTTGCATGCTGCAAATGCTCCTTCATCCTCTACACCACCTCATATACCATAGGTGCACCACATAGACATTTATCTAGATGACGAGTATGATATTCTCGAGGCCATCAACGACCTCCACCTTATTCCAATTCCAGAACAACTACGTGATGGTTCTCACATGCTCATAGAAGAAATCATCAATGTAGATATCGATGACGACCCTGTAAATCCCCACATCATCAAACTAGTCGCAAGCCTTTCGTCGTATTTTATTCACTACTTTCCTTCGAAAGTATATCAGAGTCTTTGTGTGGTCCTACAAAGATATGCTAGGCATCGATCCCACCCTTGCAGTCCACAACCTCATGCTAGATAAAGATGCTAAACCTATAAGACAAAAACTACGATGCATGCACCCAACAGTTGTGTTACTCATCAAAATTGATCTACAAAAGCTCCTCGACATAGATTTTATAGTACCCATAGACTACCCCGAATGGGTCTCCAACATGTTTCTAGTACCAAAACCGTCCGATAAAGTTTGTGTCTGCACTAAATTTTGCGATTTGAACAAAGCTTGTCCCAAAGACAACTTCCCACTACCTAACATTGACTCACTCGTTGATTCTATCACATGCCATGAGATGATCTCCCTCATGGATGGATTCTATGGTTACAACCAAATCAAGATCAACCTTGCTGATCAATACAAGACATCATTCACAACCCCCTAGGGGACCTTTTGCTATAAGGTCATGCCTTTTGGTATTAAGAACGTTGGGTAAACCTACTAGCATGCCATGACTTATATCTTTCACGATTACATGCACAAAATTATGCAAGATTATGTAGACGACCTCATCGTGAAGTCTAAGAAACACTCGCAACACCTAGACGATCTCCACCAGATCTTTGATTGTTTATTAGAGCATATTGTTCGCCTTAACCCAAAGAAGCATGTCTTTGGAGTTACCTCAGGAAAAATATTAGGGTTCAATATCACCCAACATGGTATTGAGGTAGACCATAATAAAGTAAAGACCATCATCGAGATACCTCTGCCTACTACCTTAAAACAACTGTGCAACCTCTAGGTAAGATAACATCCATTCACCGCTTCATTGCACAACTATCAGACAAGTGCAAACCGTTCAACCATCTCTTGCAAAAGGGAATCAATTTTAAGTGGGACGATAACTACCAACACGCCTTTGATGCTGTCAAAAATTACCTCATTTCCCCACCAGTTATGTCTCTCCCGCACCCACAACTACTGCTAATTTTGTACATCTCAACCACAAATTTTGTGCTAGGAACATTACTAGCTCAAAATAATGCACTCGACAAAGAGCAAGCCATATATTACATAAGTTGTATGCTAGTCAGCTACGAAATTAGATACGGGTACATAGAAAAGCTATGCCTAGATGTAGTCTTTACCACCTAGAAACTTTGCCATTAAATGTTAAAACACATAACCTTTGTCATCGCTCGAGACAATCCTCTTCGATACATGATGAACAAAAGTTATCATAACTGTCGCACAATAAAATGGATCATGCTCCTAATTGAATTCGACCTAGAATTTATTTTGCAAAAATTCATTAAAGGACAGGTCATTGCAAACCAACTCGTAGAAGCTCCCTTGCTTGATGATCAACCTCTCCTCATTCAACTTCCTAACGATTCCATATTCCACATTACATAAGTTGAAGAGTATGTCGAGCCAGAGACACCAGCTGAACTAACCCTATTCTTTCATGGATCCCGATGCACTCACGCTGGGGGTGCAGGCATTGTGTTCTTCACACCCGAAGGGGAACCACTCCTCTTCTCATTTAAATTGGACTTCCCCTGTACAAGAAACGATGCAAAATATGAAGCCTTAATGCTTGAATTAAAATAGGCTCATGCTATGCATATCAAATGCCTCCACATCATAGGTGATTCCCTCCTAATAGTGAACCAAGTGAAAGAGATCTGGAAATATCGTTGTTCGGTTCTCCAACAATACAGACAGATTGCACAACTTCTTACACAATTTGAGTGGTATGACCTCGAAGCTGCTCCACGATCATCAAACCATTTTATGGATATAATGGCCTCCTTAGGATCATTAATACCGCAAAACCCATCATTAGACACCACATCTGTATCCATACACACACTCATCGAATCTTCCATATTGCCTGTCTCCTATAGATGATGGTGGCATTCATGTGGTCGATACCGAACCACATGACCCTTGGTTTATGCAGATAAAATATTACATCAAGTTAGGATTCCTACCATGTGACCTACCACATGCTCATCGTTGAGCATTCAAATAGCGAGCGATTTTCTATATATTGCTGGGGACATCCTCTATTGCTGCAACTATGATAACATCCTCTTACGCTACCTATAACCCCATGAATCTCAGCGGGTTGTACAAGAAACCCATGATGGTACTTGCGGTGGCCACTTTAGTGGCATGACAATCACAAAACACATCCTTCGCATGGGATATTATTGGCCAAATATGGAGCATGATTGTTGTGAATATGTGAGGTGCTATATCAAGTGCCAACAACATGCAAACCTCACACATATTCCATCTCAAGCGCTTCAACCTATCCAGTCCATGTGTCCTTTCTCTCAATGGGACCTTGAACTTATTGCACAAATCAGACTTGCTTCATCAAGTAATCACAAAGTCATCATTACATCCATAAAATATTTTATAAAGTGGGTCGAAGCCATCCCACTCGTCCAAACCATAGGAGCTAAGATCACAACATTTATTACAGATAATACTATATGTCGCTTCGAAATTCCTTCCCAAATCATCTCTAACAATGGGAAATTCTTCATTAACAAAATTGTTCACACCCTTTGTGCCAAATTCAATATCCATCACAGTTTCTCTACCCCATACTACCCACAAGGTAATGGCCATGCAGAAGCTACAAACAAAACAATATGTTCCATACTTTGCAAAACAGTAGCAGAATCCCATCGTGACTGGCATAACCAAACACCCTGAGCTTTGTGGGCTTACCGTACAAGGATACGTACTCCTACTGGGAAAACCCCTTTCTCACTGGTCTATGGCACCGAAGCCATCATGTCCCTTGAACTCGAGATACCTTCCTTGTAGGTATCTATGAAGGAATTCATTGATGACGACACTACTTGTCAAGCCTACCTTGATTAGCTAATACTCCTTGATGAGCATCATATCCATGCCACTACTAAGATCACCTTCGTCATGCCTACAGCAATAAGGTGCATCAACACAAATTCCAAATTGATGATTTAGTTCTCAAAGAGAACTAGCAAATTACAAGTCAACCTTGCCAACAACGAGATAAGTTTACCTCGAACTGGTTGGGCCCCTTCATAATTACACATAGATTCGGTTCAGGTGCCTACCGTTTGGCTAATCTTGAGGGTCTCGCTAAACCTATTAATATCCTTCACCTTCGTACATTCAATGCCTAGCCCACATAGACATTCACTATCACAAATAGTACATATTACTATTCACAAACACATCGCCCACTTAGCACATCACAAAAAATGCATACCTTTTACTTTACAATAGCATTATACATGTACTTTTGCTATTTATGTCATTTATATGTTGTTGGTATCTATTTATTTTTGCAAGATCGACATAAGTTACCGCTATGTTGTTAGTAGCGACATGTGACCATACACACTTGCTACCAACATCCCAGCGTCCTACCATGCAGGACCATCCAACACCACCCCTAGTATCGATTAGACTGACTGATCTAGCTAGACGACCCGCTACTCTACAGACCATACAGTCTTCACGTTCCTCTCATTCAGACCATCACACTCCACCTTGATGCCTTTCACCTCACCTTAGAGGGTCATCCTACTCACCTCATTCAAGAGATAGTCAGGTCTCCTTATCCTCCTTTGACAAAAAGGAAGAAAGCTCTCATGTTCGTACCTAGGGGTCTCCTCCACCTCGACATGAGGATGCCAGGAACCCCTACTCACTGTCCTCTTCCCCTCACCATTCTCTAGGAACCTACCACCCTCCCAATTGAGGATACACTCCTAATCCTCCATGTCCCTCATGCCTACCTCCCCCACTTCTGAGTGGGATGTCTCCCTATGCTCAAGCCCTTTAGTCCCATGCTTTCCAAGCTGCTTCTATGCGCATACCTCCATCCTGCACACACCATTATTCATAGCCTTCTCCTACGCCACCCTTCCTCTAGATGCCACCTTCACCACTTCATGGCCTACCATTCCAGCCAACCTCACAATCTGTGAACTTATTCCACTCACCCCCACTATCACCTCATGCAAACTTTGCTTCATACCAATACTTCACCCCTTATCCAGTGTAGTCTCGTTCTCCATCTTCTTCGATCCTATCACCTCCACATCATGATATCCAAAACATATTATCTCAACTCGACGCTCTCGAGTTATATTTGAGCTATTTTTGTTGCCTCACGTCTACTCGTCGATCCATCGTACCCCATACATATTCACCCCCACCCAGGTCCATTCCTCATCTCAGGGTTCGCCCCACGTCTGAATCTTGACCCACTTCTCTACCATTCGACCTCAATCCATCCACTACTCGTACACCTCCGATGGATCCCTACATCTATCCCACACATATCCCATCTACACCATTATCTAAAATTTTTCACAATCTCCTGTACCAAGGCCTCTTGGTATTACCTGAAATCAGGCCTATCGACCCATCGCATCCTAAACCTTAAAATTACCACGAATATCAGTTTTGTATATACCATCGACAACCAGGGCATGACATTGACGCTTGCCATACATTTGAAACCTTGGTAGACAACATGTTGATTAGTGATCATGTCCCATCATCTGAGCATTCATGTTCATCCACCCGACTTCAAAGTCCACCACGTCGCATTGTCCCTCAAAATTTTCCATCACGTGAATCATTGACAGCGCCATACCACTACATTCACCATATATCCAATTACACAAACCATCAAAGCCCAAGCAACATCATCACTTCACATCCTCACTCACGACCTGACCCATGCCCGTCAATAATTTCTTTTCCATCTTTCTCCTCACTTCTTATTCTTCTTCTACTTCTTACTTCCTCGCGTAGTTGTATGGTCACGCTTCGAGCGGCTACATACCTAGGTTGATCTACTTTCTTTCTTCTATCTTCTGAAGCCTTTGGTAATCCCCTCATATTGCATGGTCAACATACGACCTAGGGATAAACAAAGGGATAAGCATAAGCAAAAATAAGACAAACAGGCAAAAAACAAAAGACAACGCCCATAAACAAACAAAAGAGAGAGAGAGAAAAAAGAAAGAAAAAGAGCACCACAAAATAAATACCAAAAATAAATGATGGGCATAAAACAAAAGGAAAAGTCTCCAGATATCACCATTATTATGCTTCATTGCCTTTGGTCCTTAGGTTCAACATAACATCATGGGACGATTTCCATCGCTAGCAATAGGCTCTAAGAGCCTGCCTACCAGTGGAATAGTCTTACAAGTGGCAACATATCTATCATATTAGCAACTTTCTTTTGTACATATCACTATTCACTTATGGATGAGCCAGCTAGTCTGGTCATGTCTACAATGGGTTAATCCTACCTCCCTCAAAATGGATAAATTAACCTCACTCATTTACACACACAGGTCCATGATAGACTTTGAACCAATCATATTAGTTATGAGTTGTTGCCAACACTTGCACAGATTCTGGTCTAAAATTTTATTACCATAACTATGTTGGTCAAAGTCGTTACATATACCTTATACCATCCTACATCTCTGAGATTATGGAATGAATCACATTCACATAGGTACATGCAATGATACAAGTGCTTGCTTTATGCATTTCAATCCCCTCATACATGCACCTCTGCATCTATGTTACATAGAATCATCAAACATAAAATTACTACATTTATCTTACATACATTCTCTCACATTGCATTGTCACATATATGTTTCATACATTTACCACAAATTTCATTCACATCATATTGCATTGCATTTAACATACAATCCTTCACATCATTCTACAGTATATTTATGCCACAATATGATCATATATCTACACCCTACCACATATGTATATCCATGTATTATGCATTCACTCAAATGTTACACTATACTATCTACGCAAATATTATTCAAATACATGAAAATTAACATCATAATACATGTATATGTAATAGCCGAAACGAAAAGGTATATATATATATATATATATATATATATATGTAGTCCATCAAAAATGCTTGTAGGCTACAATCTGGGACCATGCCCACCATACAAAATCCAAAATTTCCCATAGGCTACAATGGTCATCAACCTAACTACCGCCAGGAGCCTCTCCACTCCCCTCGTAGCTAGCCCTCCCTGACGCTACCCCACGTGTCGCTGCAACCCTACTGAACTCAACCCTCGCTCTTGATCTCTAAACCCCTACAGGATACAATTCCACCCCTAAGATAGCAACCACATCGCCACCCGATGCCATGCCTCACACCTCGGTCCTCGTCCCTCTTTGACCCACTAATGATGCACTTTGATGACTCCACTAAGATTGTATTCGTACTCATGTCTGTATCCCATACTATGACACCACCTGGTCATAATCAGGGAGTAGGATCCCATGCAACCCCAGAGAATACTCACAAGTTGATTGCCTTGCTACCTTTGTAGCCAGCAGCCCTCTCCCAAAATCACTACCCCTCCGTAGCCGCTGTAACTCTGCTCTTAGAGATGCTTTAAGCCTGTTTAACACTTCGTGTTCCAGTTTTAATAAAAAAATGCCTAAATTTTTAAATTAACACAAAAACCTCCCCCCTATTTCATGCTTTTTGAGAAACAAAATTGCAAAATAAATAGAACAAAGAGCACTTATCGATGGGTCACCACATCGAGCTCCAGTACCAGTGCATCCTCTCGCCATCCTACTGCTCAAACTGGTCAACTACAAGCACTCTGCGTCACCAATCATCACTCGCTCCTCACTCTCCAATTTTACCGCCATTAAAATGACCCCCCATGCTTCCAACAGAGCTTAAATACACCTAAAAAACCTAATTAGGTCTAATTCGCCCCCAACCTGCGAATTAGACCCAATTCATCCCTTGACCTGCGAATTAGACCAATTCACCCCTCAACCTACGAATCCAGATCTAATTCACCCCCTAGCCTGCGAATTGAATTTGGAAGCCCCAGTTTGTCCCAATTTTGATTCCAAACCCTAGGAAACCTATCCCATTTCCTATCCATCTAATTTTTCATCAATTTCATCATGCATTTTTCTTCTATCAACCAATTCATCTCCATATCACCATATTTCATTCGCCTCATTATTGATTCCTCATTTGAGGGGGTATTCATATCCAAAAGTCAGCTTTGCATGCAACCAAACATCCAAATCACGAATATCACATTTGTCTACAATTTTTTTGCTGAATATTATCTTATGATTATAATCTCAATCCCAACCAGATATTTGTTAGATAACGAGAGTTGTGCATAACAATGGAAAGGTCACTTTGGCATTCATGATACATAATGAATGACACATTTGACTAGCCCAACACAACATTTGGAGATGTCACTCTGGCGTTCATGATACACAATGAATGACACAATTGAATAATCCATATGTTAACTAACTCAAATGGTTTGACACTTGTCACCATGCACTCATCAATCAATCAACATCAAAAATTTGAATAGGCATTTGTTCTATTCATATTTTGGACCATCCTGCATTGGTCGCAAAAGCAATGCAGTCAAAATTTACCACCTTCGAGCAACCAATATGACATTGAGAAATGTCATACAGACTCAACAAAACCATCGCGTTGCATTCACAATCACCCATTTCCATTCAACTGCATTATTTTTCATTTTATTCTTTCTTTCTCTCTTCTCCCCCTTGGATCCTGGTCAATGTTGTATGGTCATGCTTCGAGTAGATACATACCTTTGATTAGATTCCATTCTTTCTCTCTTCTCCCCTCAGATCCCGGTCAATGTTTTATGGTCACGCTTCGAGCAGCTACATACCTTTGATTAGATTCCATTATTTTATTTTCTTCCACCTAGATTTCCAGTCAATGTTGTATGGTCACGCTTCAAGCGGCTACATACCTTTGGTTGGATTCCATTCTCCTTCTTTCCCTTATCCCCTACACATCCCTTCACATTTTTGTATTAAAATGTGTTCCACACAGTATAGTACAAAAAGAGAAAATGTAGACACCTAAAAGTCGCACATAGCTACCTCTATGTACTTGTATATCCTTTTGGACACTTGTAGGTTTACATAGGCCATCCTAGACACCTCTAGGCTATTGTAGACTGACGTAGACTATTTTAGATCCCTCTAGACCTGTGTAGACTATCGTAGATATGCATAGACTACTTTAGACATGTGTAGACTAGTGTAGATCGCTCTAGATTAGCGTAGCATATCGTAGACTTACATAGACCATTTCACTAGTTTATAGGTACCAGACCCTATTAAACTACTCAATCCATGTCATAACCACTTTGCATCCATCAAAGGACCACTCGTCATTCATCTAAGGCCACTTAAGCCCTTCCTAGACTTAATTAGGACCCCATAGGACTATTAGTTCCCAAAAAGTATTAATTAAGTTTCTTTCAAATTCTAATTTTAAAGTGACTTCACTTAAAGTGCACTTTTTGGATTAAAAAGGTTAATTAGGTTTCTAAACCCTAATTAGTCCTAATTATTCCCTCCCACATGTGTGTGCACAAAGTTGGTTAGAATATTTCTTAGGAAACCCTAACCTAACCCTAATCTAACCTTAGAGTTGACTAATCCTAGTTAACCCTAATCTCTCCTCACACATGTGTGAGGATGAGATATTTCCTTAGGGAATGTGGGGATGACACCTCATAAACCCTAACCTAACCACCATGGAACCTGACCTTAGGGTTTAGTTCTCCTAACCAAACCCCCTAAACCTTAGTTTTATCTATAAATAGTGGACCTAATCCCTCATTCTACCTCTCTCTCCCCTTTTAGTTGAAGTACAAAAACTTTGTCAAAATGTGATCAAAAGTGCAAGCAAGGACATCTAAGCTGTACCAACAACATTATAACACTTAAGGAGCCCATCCGTACAGAGATCTCCAATAGAAACCACTTACAATTGAATTCGCCCCCCGACTTGCGAATCCGGCACCAATTCACCCCTTAGCCTGCGAGTTGGATCTATAGGCCTCAAATCACCCCAAATTTGTTAGGTAAGCATCCTTTCATGTTTTTATGATGTTTCCCATAGTTTTTAATGCATTTTAGTATAGTTTTATTTCCTATTTTTATCATATTTTCATCAATATGGGGCCTGATCAAGGTAAGCCCCCAAACACTTTAACCCTATTTTTCAATTCATAAAATAGGTGACAAAGCATCCACATCAACACTAGTGGTGGCCCACATACGCAGGAAGCCCACCTACATCGAGGAATCTCAAGAGCAACTATCAGTCTATTTGATGTTCATTATGAAAGGATTCCCTATGATCCTTATTGTAACCTATGAATTCCATTTCAAATGAATAAAGAACAATTTTTTGAATATTTGCATTTACTTTGTATTTATGTTTGATCAAACGACAGCTTTTGTACGTTTCACTTTCTCAAACTACTACATTTTTGCACTCAGTTCTTTAGATATCATTTTTATTAAGATATAAAATCTGACTTGCCCAATTTGCCAAGATAAAAATCAACACTCTAAATGGCTAAGAATATATATATATATATATATATATATATATATATATATATATATATATATTTTGTGGAAAACATCCCCGAAGGGATGCCACTTTTGGGTAATACCCAAGGAGGCAGGGGTATCCAAATGGCTAAGATATTATTTATCCATTTTTTATATCCATAAATATGATGTTTATAATAACTTGTCAATTTTCTAATACCTTTTTTTTAGGAGTCTTATTCATGCCCCTAATATTCCAAGATATCATTTTCATAATTACCTTTTGTTTTTTTTTATACATAAGGGAGTTGGTTACAACCACATTTTTTTAGTAACTGACAAGTGCAGGGTTCAAACCATAGGGACTTCCCAAAAATCCTATTCCAACTTATTTTTGTTGACCTGGCATGAGGGGGAGACCATCGGTCACTTGAGGTTCGTACCGTTATCGTCGATATGGTGTGCACTAAGAGGATTTAGAGTAGACTACTACCTTTGCAAATTGGTACCCCCAAGGTTTGAATCCAGGTCTCTTCTTGGCAAGTTCCTGACCAGAAAAACAACTACCAATCCAACTAGCCCTTGGGGGTATTTTTTGTTTTTATTTACAGGCTTAGCCCCACTTCTTGTTAATATCAATATCCATTCGAGTTTCCTTTTCTCTTTGTTTTTGTTTCTTAGATCTTCCTCTCTTTTTTTATTCCTACCAACACTTTCAACTTCATCAATCTCTTCAATTTTTTCACATTGTTCATAGTGAGACTTATCATATTTCTTTTAAAATATCCGAAGTGTAAGGAATGACCTCAAGATCACTTTCTTCTTTATATTTATTTAGAAATCCTAAAATGCCTAAAGTGCAGGAACACTCCCATGGCAATTACTTGTGCCTAAAAACCCTAAACTGTTATGGATTTCCTCCATCCTAATTTCTTTACCATGTTGTCATTGGAAACTTAAAGTGTAAGGCATAACCTCTACACTACTTAAAGTGCCTAAAGTGCAAGGACGCTCCCATGGCAATTACTTTCTTGTGCTTAAAAACCCTAAATTGTTATGGATTTCCTCCATCCTAATTTATTTACCATGTTGCTATTGGAAACTTAAAGTGCAAGGCATAACCTCTACACTACTTTTATTTATATTGCTAGGATAGGATCCTATACTACTTAAGGAAAATGAAGATGACTTATCTAGGATAAACTTGACCTTTCTTGTTGTATTTGATTTAAATCTTTGCTCCATGGTTTCCTTTACATATTTAATTCCTTTTGAATTTAAACCTTCACGTTGTACTTCTTATTCTTATATATCCTTCGTTGTTTCTTCTAATGGTTTATCTAAGTAAACTATGGTAGCCTTAGCCATATGATGTTACAAATATGTTTTCTTTGCTTCTTATTTTGAAGTGGAATATCCTTGATCTAATCTAGCTTCTTTTACAATATGGTTTCCTTGCTTCCTCATGAAGTTTATCTCTTTCTTAATCATTTTCACTTTACAATATCTTGCCATGTGTCCAATCTCATAACAATTGCAGCATCAAAATGCAATATTTTCATAATCCACTTGGTGATCCCATTCTCCTAATTTAGATTTAATCTTAATGGATTGTGACAAAGGTATCCAAATATGTATAACACAACATATTTGAGTATATATTGCATGTTGTTGCTCCTTAGTAGTCAATACCTTATTGATGAACATCCCTAGGGTATTTCTAATATTATTCAAAAAATCCTTATTGATAAGCTAATATAGAAAAACCAATGGGCAAAGCTAGGGCAATTTTTTCCAAAAAAAAAAAATATTTTAGGAGTCATATCTTTGCATAGAGTTGTCTCATATAGATGATTCTTATGTCATTTTATGTAATTTGAAAATCTTTGAAACAAGTGGTCATTCAAATGAATTCAAGCAGTATTGAAGGAAATGTGACCATGTGAAGATAGTTGTTTGAAACTAGGACAACATTAGGGTAAATTTTTCCTTAAAAAATGTCTCATCTTTTAAGAGTCATTTATCTGGGAAGGGTTATCTAATTTAGATGATTCTTGGATCTTGTGCAAAATTTTAAGAGTTTTAAAGTGAGTGGTCATATGAAGGAATCCAAGTAGTATTGAGGGAGATATGACCTTATGAAGTCATCCATCTAGAACAAGGGCAGTGCAATTTTTTGAGGTGAAAAATAAAATTGTAGATATTTGTCAGCTAGGATTTAGATGATAGGAGGAGCAATGGAGGGCTAGGGAATCAACAAGGCAAGACTTTCTGCCTGGGCATATAATTTTTTAGCTAAGTTTATTTTTCCCCTTCAGTATCCTATAAGTTTTGCATGCAAAATATTATAGGTTTATTTTCAAAAAAATTAAATTGTTATATGATATAATGGTAAATTTCAGTAGATTTTGAATTATATTTTCCTTCCCATGGATTGATTTATAGCTAAATCCTTATAATCATCCCTAGTAGTAGAGGTTATTGAGGACCTCACAAACAAATGCTCCTTGTTACTCAAAGATAGAGCAGTTTTTGGTAAATTTAATGGGTCTTGGCTAGGGGCTTTAGCCTTGAGAAAATGGATTGATAGGAGTTGGAACTCTTTAAAAATAATTTTATCCTTTCTTCCCAAAGGTTTATTCCTAGCCATTTTTGTGTTCCAAGGAGGGAAGATATAGAATTCTAAAAGGGGGTCTTTGGTTTATGAGAAGAGTAGGACTCTTCCTTACCCGTCGATATGAAGGATTTGCTCCTAAAACATAAATCTATCTGTAGTACCAATATTGATTAGGATGTATGGGTTTCCCATTGAATTCTAGAAAATATATACCTTTAAGGCAATACACAATACTATGGGAGAATTCCTTAAAACTACAAAATATGGATTCTTGGCTATTTATGCTTGGATATTGGTCATGATTGATATAAGTAAATCTTTACCAAAATCAATCACTCTTGTATGGGAGTAAGTTATGGATCCAAACCATAGATAATGAAAACATATCTTTAATATGTAGATGTCATGAGGTGGGGCATATTAAGAGATCATGCCCTAAGAAGAGCCCAACAAAAACATATGTAGAAAATTGCAAGAGAAACATACAAATGGATGTGAATGAAGATGATTTTTAACTTTCAAAAAATAAGTCCAAACAGATGAAAGTAAATAAATAGTGGTTGGGTGCGATCATACCAGCATTAGTGCACCGGATCCCATCAAAACTTCGTAGTTAAGCATGCTTGGGCCGGAGTAGTATTGGGATGGGTGACCTCTTGGGAATTCCTGGTGTTGCACCTTTTTCTTTCTTTTCCTTTGATCAATTCTATGAAAACCAGCACGTTGGCTAGTGAAAGGTGTGTTATACTTTGTCTTTAGATATGGCAGCTTCGGGGGGTCCAGGTGACCCCCGATATTTTTCTTTTAAGGATGCTTTTTTGAATAAGGATGCCTCTTCTTCTAATCATGCAAATGCCATGGATTTTTTGCTGCATGCAACCTTTGATCCTGTTTCTAATTCCTATTCGACTTCAAAGCTGAAGAATAATGGTTATTTGGAGAAAAGCAAAGATCGTCTTGTCTTGGTTATCAATCCTGATTCATTTGTGGATGTTGTTTTATATTTGTCTGAGCAAACGCTCATCTGCAAATTCATGGGTCTCAAAATGTGTATGCCTTTTTTATAAAAATGGGTTATGAGAAATTGGAGCCCTGAAGGTGATTTGGAGATTATTCTTGCAGGTAATGGGTATTTTATTGTGGTGTTCTCTCGTATGGCAGATCGTAGTAAAGTGTTCGAAGGGGTCCTTACTTTCACAATCAATATAGATTATCTATCAAACCCTGGCATTTAGGATTTGATCCGATGGAGGAGAGGCCTTCTAGGATTTATGTGTGGGTCCCTTTGCCACGACTCCCTATGGAATATTAGAGGATGAATATTCTTCATTATATTGCAGATATTATTGGGAAATCGGTTGGTCTGTCTCGCCAAACTTTGGATAGGAAATTTGCTTCTTTTGCATGGCTTTGTGTTGAAGTGGATCTAAATAATTCGTTGTCTGAATCATTGGAGATTAAACTAGGAAACATGTCTTGGGTCCAACAGTTAGATTATGAATCTCTCCCATTTCGATGCGGTATATGCCATGAATATGGGCATCTTCAGAGAAGCTGTAAGAAAAAGAATTCTCAACATTCATCCTCTGCATATGAATTTCAAGATGCATCTACAAAGGCAAAAGGAAAAGCTCCTATAGTTAATGAGATACCTGGTTCTGATGGATTTATTCTTGTTAAGTCTTGTTCAAGATCTAAGCCTTTTGTTCATCATAATAAAGGTGTTGGGAAGGGAGGTTCTGGTAATAGATTTGATGTGCTTGAGACTTTTTAGGAGCCACATGTTAAGGAGCAAGTCTGGAACAGAGGTGTTCAAGAGTCAAGTACTTGTTATTTCCTAAATTATTCTTTTGAAATATAAACTTATAATAAGGAAGGGTTGGTTCCTAATAACCCTCTTATAGGAAATGAAGATAAGTCCAAAGAGGTGTCGAATTATCTTGATAAAGTTCTTGATCATTCCCCTTTGGATGAAAACTTGATTGAGGGAAATTAGGATGAGACTGTGTTTGAACCCTCTCAAGACAGGATTGTCAGAGAGGAAGGAAAAAAGAAAGTTTCTTCTGTGTTAGGTATTCATCGAACAACTATAAAAAAGGTGGGGTGGAGAAGGTGGTAAAAGCAGGAAGAAAGGAGGATCAAGAAAAAGTGAAATTGATAGGGTAATCCTTAGTTGAGTTTGGCATTGTTAAGACATTAGACTCACTTCTCTACTCCCCCAAAATAAAAGTGATATATTGGAATGTTAGGGGTTTGGGTAGAAGCCCTAGACAAAAAGATACTCAGAATTTGATTAGAGATCATAGACCTGATATTATTTTCATCCAAGAAATAAAATTATCTTGTGAATATATGGTTAGAATTGCTTCTAAGATATGGAAAGGTGGTCATTGTCTTGCTATTGGATCCCAGGGTAAGGTGGGTGGCGTTGCATGTTTGTGTTATCCATAAAGCTTAACTCCCTCTTGGTGGGTGGGTAGAAGGAACTGTCTCTTTGTGGTTTCTACTTGCTTTTCGTTTGGATCTTATATTCTTCTATATAATGTGTATACCCCTAGTGATTTATCAGGTAAAATCCTATTATGGAATCATCTTAGATTCATTCGATCTCTTGCTTCCAATTATCCTTGGATTGTGGCTGGGGATTTTAATTCTATCATATCCCTGGAGGAGAAGAATGGTGGTGTGGAGTGTTTGGTCCCTTCTTCTACTTTGATGCGGGACAATATTTCTTTCCTTAATCTTGTTGATGTGAAGCCTCGAAATGGGATCTTTACTTGGACTAATAGAATATGTGGAACAAATTTTATTTATGAAAGATTGGATCGGTTCCTTACTTCAGATAGTTGGTTTGATGATAGCTAGACTTCATTCTTAGATATTCTAGGCTGAAGGGGCTCTGATCATTGGCCCATTCTCTTTCAGTCCTCGAGATTCTCATTGCCAAGAAATCCACCTTTCAAATTTCAACTTATGTGGCTTAGGGATAAGGATTTGTATGAATGTGTGGAGAGGTGGTGGGTCGAAGGGAAACCCAAATTTGGCACTGCTATGTTTACTTTTTTCAAAAGCCTCCAGTTTGTTAAATTCAAACTCAGGTAATGGAACAAATTTTCTTTTGGAAATATTTTTTAGAAGAAAAAGCAACTACAAGATAGCCTGGAGGAGATCACTTTTTAAATTAAATATGAAGAATTGACAAAGGATTTATTGGAAATGGAAGCTTCCCTTTATAGTCAGCTTGTTGAATGGGATCTTCGTGAGGAGATTTTTTGGAAGCAGAAATCTCGGATTGACTGGTTGTTGGAAGGGGATGGAAACACCTATTTTTTTCATAATTCGGTTAAAGACCGCATGAATGGTAATGCTATAGTCTCACTTACTTCTGATCAGGGGGAAACTCTCTCATCCTTTGAGGATATCTCTAATGAAGCAGTTAGGTTCTTCTCCTCTCTTTTCTTCGAGTAGGGTCCTCATGATGCTATTAATATGAGGCTTATTTTGGATTGTATTCCTAGGTTGGTTTCTAATGATATGAATAAGATGCTAATGGATCCCATATCAATGGAGGAACTTAAAGTGGTGGTTTTTTAAATGAAAAAAGGTAAAACACCTAGACCTGATGGTTTCCCTATAGAATTTTTCTAAGAATTTTGGGAAGTGTTATCTTTTGATCTACTAAAGTTGTTCAAGAATCCCAAGTTAATAAGCAAATGCTTAAAGCTATTAATTCAACCTTCCTTGCTCTTATTCCCAAAACTAAAAATGCTAGCTCATTGGGGTTTTTCCATCTTATTTCCCTATGCAATGTTACTTACAAAGTTATTACCAAGATTATTGCGGATCGGCTAAAGAAAGTTCTTGGTTTTCTTATTTATCCTGAGCAAGGTGGGTTTGTTAAGGGTCGTCAGATTTTAGATGGTGTGGTGGTTTCTATTGAAGCTATTCACTCTATGGATATCTCTAAGGAAAAGGCTATGTTCATTAAGCTTGATATGTCCAAGCTTATGACAGGGTTAGCTGGCCTTTTTTGCAAAACATCCTTCAAGATTTTGGGTTCTCGTATAATTGGATTGAATGGGTCATGAGTTGTGTGATTTTGGCCTCCTTTGTAGTTTTAATCAATGGTTTATCGTCCGCTTTCTTCTTAGCCTCTAGGGGGATTCGTTAAGGAGATACCTTGTCCCCCTATATTTTCATCCTTATGGTTGAAGGTTTGGGCAGACTTCTCAAGAGTTTTCAGAATCGTGGTGCTATCCAGGGATGGTCTTGGGTGGAGAATTATTTATCCCAGTCTCATCTTCAGTTTGTCGATGATACTGCTCTGATAGGGAGGGAAAAATTTGAGGAAGCAGTGAATTTTAGGAAGCCTTTAGATATTTACTTATTTGCCTCTAGTCAAATGATTAATGAAGAGAAATCAAAGATCTTCTTCAATACGGATGGTCAGATTCAACGTAGGATTGCTAATATTCTACGTTTTTAGGTGGGTTGTTTGCCAGTGGAGTATTCAGAGATTCCTATTTCTTCTAAAAATCTTGGAAGGGCTTATTGGAAAAGTATTTTGGATAAATTTCGATCAAGGGTTAATCATTGGACTTTTCAATGGCTATCCTTTGCTGGTAGATTAACGCTTTTGAAGTCTGTCCTTCATGCTTTACCTATTTATAGGTTTTCTATCTTGGCTACTCCTAAGTGCTTTCTCAAAGAATTTGATTCTCTTTCTAGAAAATTTTTATGGGTAGGAAATCTGGACTATAATAAATGGAGCCTGGTCAGTTGGGATACTGTGTGTTGCCCTAAAGATATGGGGGATCTTGGTTTGAGGTAATCCGATTTGAATAGTCTTGCTTTGGTTGCTAAACTTTATTGGAGGTGGTGCAGTAATCATGATTAGCTTTGGGCTAAAATTATTAGCCTCAAATATTTTGGTGGTGCTTTAGATGATGAGATTCTGAGATTGGAGCTAAGGGGGAAAGGTTCCATTGTTTGGGACACTCTAAAAAAGGTGCCATGCTTATTAAACAGGGTCTCTTTTGTATTGTTAATAAGGGAAATAATGCCTTGTTTCGGGAAGATTCTTGGGATAATCATCCTCCTATCCTTTCTTCTTTCCCCAACCTTCATCTTATTTAGGATATATTTTTTAACATGGGTTGGTCTAAGGTGGCTGACTTCAAGCGACAAAGTCCTCTTGGTAGTTATTTTACTCACTATTGGTGGGATTTACAAGGCTGGCCAAAGGGTGGTTGTCCCAAGGATTATGACACTCTAGCTTCTATTTTTTCTGAGACCGTGTTGTTTTGTTGAAGACTCTGATATTCTTGCTTGGGGCCAAAATTCAAAAGGGAAATACACTGTTGCTCTGGGTTATCAAACCCTTATTATGTAGAGAAGAGAGGAGATTGTGTCCCCATGGTGGAAGAAGATTTAGAATAAGTTTGGCTCGCCCAAATATAATTTTTCTTTGGCTTCTGTGTCAAAAGAAATGTTCAACTTGGGATAATATTCAAAAAAGAGGATTTTAGGGTCCTTCACTATGTTTTCTTTGTGGAAAGAATGAGGAAACCATTCCCCAGATTTTATTCCAATGCTCATATTCCCTAGAGGTTTGGAACTTGTGGTGGAAGATCTAGAAAAGGCCCATCATCCATGCTACTTCTATTTTTGAGTTTTGGAAAAGCTTGGGTAGACCCCCTACCTCTGCTTCATATCTTCAAAATGCTTGGGATATTGGTACTTCCCTCGTATTTTGGCAGATTTAGTTGGAATGCAACCGAATAATTTTTTAGGGATGTCAACTTGGAGCCTTACAAGTATGGCTCAGAGTCAAAAATATGGTTAAGAAGACTATTGAGGCCAAGTGTGTTATGAGTTCTCCTCTTACTTCCTCTAACTAGTAGATTATCAATAGATTAGAGATTTTTTTATCATCATCAACTGCAACCAGAGGCCTTGTTAGGGGGATTGGTTCATTGAAGGTCAATAGATATGGGAAGTGGAGTCCCCCTAAGGGTGTGTTATCAAAATAAATATGGATGGTTATTCCAGGGGTAACCTAGGTAATGCTAGTATAGGAGGAATTAGCCATGAAAGTGAGGGTGTGGCCCACCTATTTTTATCTATGTACAAGGGAATTCATTTGAATAATCATATGGAAGCATTGGCAATTCTCCATGCGTTGGAAACACCTTTTTCTTTGGGATGGAGAAGGGTTATTTGTGAATCTGATTCCATGATAGTGGTGTCTCTTTTGAACAAGCATTTTTAGGATACTTCCTGGTTTATGGCTAGAATAGTGAAACAGTTTTGAGCTTGTATGGAAATTTTGTTGAAATTTATTTTGTTCATATCACAAGAGAATGGAATAGAGTGGCTGATTGTTTGGCGAAGTGGGCTTCTAAAGGATTCCCTTACTAGAAATTTGACAGTTGGAATTATCTTGATCAGGAGAAATCCAGACTCCTTAATTAGTTAATTCATGAGGACTAGGAAAGATAATTTCAAGGTGGAGGAACCCGATTATCATGGGTTGTGTCATGTTGAAGTTGTTGTCAGAATGATCCATGGATTTCCTTGGCGGATTTATTGTATTTCGTATGATGTGTTGGCTTGGATCACTTGGAAATCCTTGTGGAATGTATTGCTTTAGATTCTAAATAAAAAAAATCCCCCCCCCAAAATAAATAAATAGTGGAGACTAGAAATAAAGGATATTGGAAGAAATACCAATTCTTTTGAGGCTTTAGCCTATGAAAAAACATATCAGAGCTTAAAGGACATGGTACAACATGATCAAGATATTAATAATGAACCTTCTATTTAATATGATATTAATTAAGGAATAAACATTCTTGTTGAACTTAAGGAATGTGCCTTATCAAATTTTGAAGAATCTCTTGAAGTACCATGCACCATTTAGGAGAATAAAAGTAGTAGAGAAAATGTAGTGTTAGATGTTAATACCTCTACCATTAACAAGGAAATATAAAAAAATGAGCAAGACAAGTCAAAATCTTCTTAGCAAAGCCAAGAGAGGATAAATCTATTGAAACAAAAAGTTGTGAAAGAATATTGAGTAATAGAATAATAAGGTCTACTTCTGATACAAGCAAGAAAAAAAGAGAAAAACCCTCAAATTATCAAGTGAGAGCCATGGAAGTAAGAGCAAACATACATAAATGAACATAATATAAGTTGGTTGAACTTCTCTTTTCCAAACAACAAAATGACACTGGTAATTTGTAGTGAGGCCAGTAGCCCCTAATGAGACATGATTACCATCTCATGTAATATAAGGGGTTCTAATGCTCCCTCAAAGTATAGGTGTATCAGGGACCTCTATTTAAGTAATAATCCTGATATTCTTTGTATACAGGAAATTAAATGACAAAGAAAGAAGTTTCCAAAACTATGAAAGTCATATGGGCGAGATGTGGATTTTAAAGGAGTGGTAGGGGGAATTCTAACTTGTTGGAATTCTATTAGAACCTCTTGTGTAACCATCCAAAAAACTAGGCATTGGATAGCCCCTTAGTCACATGCTAATTTATAAATATTTGTTTCCTCCTTATCAGTATCTATGGACCTACAACTCAGTCAAGCAAATTAGTAGTATGGAGCGGGATTTAAGTCTTTATGAGAAGTAAAGACGAAGAAACTCGATTCATTATCATTGGAGATTTTAATGCCATAACCAAGTTGGATGAAAATTTTGGGAGAATTAGGAAAATAACCGAAAGTATGAGATATTTCTCAGCTTTTATTCAAAACAATAGTCTATAGGAGGTTGAGTTTGAAGAGGACAACTATACATGGACCAACAACGGGATAGGTCAAAACCTAATATTAGAAAAAGTAGATAGATGCACACTCTTAGATCATTGGATGGATGAAGAGACTTGTGCTAAAATTAATACCTCGACAAGGATTGGTTCAAATCATTGGCCAGTAAGAGTTAAAAAGGTGGTAAGTGAATTAAAAAATATCAAATTTTAAATATATACACGAAAAATTGACCCATCAAAATGAGTCATTTTTCCCTTAGAACCCTAAGAAGTCACTCAAAGTTGCTAAGGGTAAGTTTGAGCTTATGCTTCCTCTTTTTGTTTGGCTTTTTATCTTAGCCTTGTCGAATTCACGACCATCCAAGACGGGGCATAAATTTGACAGTTTTAGGGATTTTCTCTTGAAAAACCTATTGGAATATATTATATTATTTAGTACATGCTAATGTACCACCTTGGGTACATATTTAGATTAGGAGTGTGTCTTAGTTTAGAGTGAGTAAATATTTTATGTAATGTAATAATGTGCAGGAAATGCACAAGTGTCATGTAGTTAAGTGTGCAAGTGTGATGAGTGTAAATGTGCACAAGTGTTCTTCATGTAAGTGTGCACATGTGTCCTTATATTAGGAAGAGTTAGTGAAGAGTCAAGTTACAAGTGTACATCAAATATAGCTTCATATGTGTGCAAGTGATAGCCAAGAGTCACAAGGTATGGAAGAGTCATAGTCATCCAAGAGTCTTCATAGAAAGGCTATATATACATGTTATAGCCTAGAGTTATGAGAAGATGTTATCAATGTGAAGAAGTTATTAATGTGAAGAGTTGTGAAGAGTGACATGGAGCGTGATACTATTGTATACTCCTTGAGAATTTTTATAACAAAAGTTAGGGGAATACAAGTTGCATACATTTGAGCAATTAATGTGTGAATTCATTTATATTCAACATATTGATTTGCTTTATTATTTTTGTTACAATTTATATATTGATTTGCTATTGCATTTTATTTCCTGTAATTAATTCCTATGGTAATCTTATCAAGTATTGAGCTTCAAAAACTAACAAAATCTAAGTTTTTAGTCGACCTCTATGATGTCAGCTCTTAGCCAAGTTTGAGTTTTTGTTTTCCTGTGGACTCTCTTTTTCACATAAGAAGAATATCTAACATCATAAAAATTATGCTCTCAAGTCTTGGTGCTTTTGGAATGCTATAGCGCTCTGCTTTATTTTTGTACCTCTTGTGATTTACTGTTGTGGATGAGCAAGTGGAGGATCCTTGACGATAGATTGTGTACATCATTTGTCTTCTAAAGGAGGAGAGGTCTTCCATATTGGTTGTTGCCTTTACTCTTGTTTCCTCCATAGTCTTATCAGGTTTCTTATGTGCATCATTAGCTCTTTAGATCATTAATTCTTAGTTTTAATTGCATTTTAAATTCATAGTTTAATTTTTAAAAACCTTCTACAAATTCATGTCCCTCCCTTATGGTTTTCTTCTTTGTTTTCAAATTTGTGGCTGCTAATTATAGGGTGCAAATTTGGTTACAAGTAGTTTGGGGGTAAATCTCTACTCCCAAACCCCTAGTTTATCTCTTGCATACTTGTTTTCCATTGCATCCATTTAGTTTGCACTCTTACTATTTAATATTGTTATATCTTTTTTTGCTTGTTTCCAAAGGTTAATAATCATTTTCATTTTCAAATGGTCAACTAAAAATACCAAGGGGGCTTGACTGCTACACCTCCAAGCTCAATCACACAACAACCTAAGCAAACCCCCAAACACTGATCATTTTTTCCAAGTTACTATTGGTGATTTTTAGGTTTGACCGAATTCACGATTGAGATTTACAGGGCATGAATTTGGCTAGGATCAACCATCAAGTCAAGTAAGTGCTTTGATTGATATTTTAGGTTGTTTGTTAAATGTCCATGTTCACTGAAAACTATAAATAAGAGTATTTATTAGGAAAAGGATGGCCATGGTGACAATTGAAGATCCATTTATAATTGTTTTGTGCATGTGAACAATAGTTTGAAGAAGTTTGTTTGGCTAAAATAGTGGAGTGCACAGAGAAAAAAAAAACACAAGTGAAAGTAATTTATTTTTTGAAAAAATATTTCATTTTCTAGAGGAATGAATTTGGGGGAAGACGAAAAACCCTAGCATCGAGCGATTTTTCTAGGAGAGATTGTGAGAATCAGTTTGGGTATGGTATTTCTTTGGATTTAGCATTGAAAATATTTTATTGGCTAGGGCTTTAAAAATAGGGACCTCTTCTTTGGGAAGTGATTTATGACAGTCTGATGCTTGCAATGATGACTGCAACCTCACTTTTCAAACAAGCAGGCAATGACACCTTCTCCATATTTTCACAATAATTTCCCTTTGACGAGGAGAAGTCGGATCATATGCGTCAAGTGCTTAAAGCGAGGAAAGCACCCCATTGATCTAACAATGGTACCTTTGTTCCCAAGTTATATGAGTATCCTGTGATTGAGGTGCCTCCAACCCTCATCCAATAGCATTTGGTCATGCTTTCCACCTAATATGGAAATGGTTTGTTTTATGAATTAAGGGTATGGGACTTTAGTTCATGAAATGAAGAAAAATATTTATTTATAAGTTAAAGTAGTTGGCTTTAATGGATTAAATAAATATGGAAATGGTTTGTTTTATGAATTAAGGGTATGGGACTTTAGTTCATGAAATGAAGAAAAAGGTTTATTTATAAGTTAAAGTAGTTGGCTTTAATGGATTAAATAAATATGGAAATGGTTTGTTTTATGAATTAAGGGTATGAGACTTTAGTTCATGAAATGAAGAAAAAGGTTTATTTATAAGTTAAAGTAGTTGACTTTAATGGATTAAATAAATATGGAAATGGTTTGTTTTATGAATTAAGGGTATGGGACTTTAGTTCATGAAATGAAGAGTAAGGATATTTATGGATTAGAGTAGTTGAATTTAATTTGTGTAAATATTGGAGAACTTAGATCATTCAATAATTAAAGGTATGGGACTTTAATTATTGGGTGAAAGTTGGGTAATTTATTACCAGTTAGCAAATGATCTTGTTGCATTGTTGAATAAATCTTATAGGGATGTGAGAGGGGAAATAGAAAGAGTAGTTTCTATAAGATTCATTATGCTTTGGAAAGTTGAATTGCTTAGGTTATTTGTATAATTACAAATTGGCATTGAAATGATTAAATGCATTTAGAAGCATGTCTATTAGGAACCATGAGTATCCTGATCCCCTCCTATCCTCACTTAATCGATGGAGGAGCGAGAGGACCAGTGTCATGAGATGGACCGATGCACGAGTTTGCTCTCTGACTTACATCTTGTTTAATTATGAAATAGAATAGATTTATGTAGATATTTCCTCGATTGAAATGATATAAAAGACCATTTGAGAGTATGGGGTTACCATACCTACTTGTATATTTAATGAACCATATGAATGTTGTATCATGTATTCCATTATTGAATGTGATTGTATTTGTATCTTCTACTGCATGTTATTCCTTACTCAGTGCTTATTGATTCATATTTTGTTAGATTTAGTATCTGTATTTACTCTTAATGTTCTTGTGTTGTTATCATAATTTAATAGTAAGTTCTAGGTGAACTTAGAGGTTAACCTAAGGGCTTGAGACCCCCTTAGGGAGATTGGATCTAGGTTTGGAAGATCATACCAGAGTTAAGATAGCTTGTCAGAGGACTTATGTGCATGACACCTTCTAATTCTTGAAGGTGATAAGTCTAGCTCATCAAGAATGATGATATGGATGGACTTATGTTTATGATACTAGATATGCCTACGCAGAAGGGACTTGCGTGAGGGGAATATTGTGTGGTATAGTTCTTAAAAAAATTAGGGGTTGTTAAACATTAAGTTAGTCTAAGGTTGGTTAGGGATTTATGAATCCATCTCCTTAGTCAAAAAAAAAATTGTTTCTATCTTTGTGTGTTTTCTTATTTCTTATTTTTGTATCATTACAAACATGGTAGGTGGATTGGGTTCTCATCCCAAAGCAGCTTGTAGGAATCCATTTCAGCAAAATATCATCAAACAATCTTGCTAAACCAACAATAGGGTATCTATTACAAATCTTAATACCAAGAAATCAGTCAAGGAGTTGACAAGGAACAGTTCAGGGTCTAAGCCTCATAGTTGATTCCAACACCTTTCAAAGGGTTATACTAACAACTAAGAACATAAAATGCAACAATCATTAGCGGCTCTAAGGGTAAGTTCGAGATCACGATTTTCAACATGACTACACTTAACATCTCAGATGGTCAACTAGAATTGTCTAACACAAGAGAATCCACCCCAACAATAAAATATGAGGTCAACATAGGTTGAAAGGAGAAACTTTAAACACCTCGAATTCATATTGGTTTAAATCAAAGTTTACAACAAACAATCAAGCTCCAAACTTTAAACTAAATACCAAACAAAAAGTAGAAATAGAGTGGGAAGATCCAACCTACTTCTCCCCCAAGTTCCTTCTTCCAAATTTGTTTCCAAGACCTCCTCCAAATCGCCATTCCTTTTTCATCGCAGGGGTTCTCTTCCTCTCAACCGAGCTCCCTGCTTTATTTTTGTAGATGAGTCATCCATCGTTGAAGTCTGAAAAACAATAGCTTGAGCTTAGACATCCCTCCTCTAATCCGCTTGACCACGTCACCATGTGCCCTTCTTAATCTATTTATCGAGGCTCAACGCTCAACCACCCTTGACAGTCTTGAAGGCTCACCACCCCTCTTCTATCAGAAAGCCTATTCTTTAATAAATATCGTTAGCCTATCCTTATCCAAAGGATGACAAAGCGAGAGATATTTAAAATATCTCAAATATTATTTTAAAAGAAGTCCCAAACTTAAAATAATATCTGCCCCAACCAAATGATCATTCAAAGAATAATATTAAATATTATTTTAATTTTATAATAATTCTAATGCTCCCCTATTATAAATATCCCCTTATTTATAATAGTATATTAATCATAATTACAATATCTTTTTATTACAAAGGATATATGCTCTCCTATTATAAATATCCCCTTATTTATAATAGTCTATTAATTATAATTACAATATCTTTTTATTACAAAAGATATATGCTCTCCTATTATAAATATCCCCTTATTTATAATAAGCCTATTAATTATGATTACAATTTATTACAAAAGATATATGCTATCCTAATATAATTTTATATAATAGTCTTTAAATTCGATTATAGACATTGCATCGTTGTTTAATTACAACAAAAATATGTACAAGTTATGTTTAAACAACACACAGTTTCCATGCCATAAGGCCCACCAGGGAGGATCATGACACTTTGATTCTTCTTCCAAATATAAGAACAAATTACTTCTTAAAACTTCATAAGCATCTTTAACATAAGAAGAAGAGAGGAATTTTTATTTCACAAATATCCATTTACTCCTTTAATCATCCCAAAGAATTTGTGCCTTCTCCACCATTTGATTTATTATCACTAAGGTATGCTTGCAGATATGAAATCATTAATTTTTGAGTTTTGTTTCTAGGAATTATATGGTATTGATTTTGAAAGAGAGCAAGGTGGGAAAATTTTAAATTTTAATTTTTTCCCTTTCTCACACACACTCTCTACAACATTATGCTATTAGGTTAGGACATCCTTCTTCAAGGAGAGGATGCCTTTCCAAGTGTAATGAAGATGGGTATTGAGTTGATTAGCAGGGGGGAAGTGTTAAGCTTGTTCTTATTTATGTAATGCCATTTAAATTATGTAAGGAGTGTTTTTGACTTAGATCAGGGTTACAAGGAATGAAATTAATGAGTGATTATGTTTTGATTACAACCTGAATGAATGACAATATGGCTAGAGGATCGAGCATTAGGTTGTTAAAGATAGACGAGGTAATGCTTGAATCTCACCAGTATGTTTTTACCTTATTCTATGAAAAACTAAGAGGTTATAATCTATAGATACGACAAGTGCATCATGATGTACCCTAGCTAGTTGTCTATGCCAAGGCAATTAAGATGTTTGCAAATGAGGCTATCCACATCCAAATATCTCTAATGAATATTTTTGCACATATTTTTGTCTTGTAAATATTAATATTTTATCTTTAAAAGGAGGAAGCTCATTGAAGAGCCTCATGTAATGTAGAATTATCAAAGATAACACAAAGTTTTTTGGGTAGCAAAGATCTAGATTTGAATCCCTCTAGCACTAAGAAATAAATAAAGGTGGACTCTAGTTGACATGGTGATCAACATGGTCCTTCTATGCACCACATAAAATAATTATATATATGGACCTAGTCAACCAATCAAAGAACAAAAAGTATCAAATATTGAGATAATAAGAGAAATTGAAGTGATGAAAAAGGATTGGAGTGCATCAAAAAATTAGAAATCACCAAGTGGAGGGTCAATATTGGCTCTTGTATCTCTAAGGTTTGGGGATTTTATTTTTTCATTTTTGAGGTCCAGTAGAGCAAAAAAATTAGAGGCCATAACTTTTGCATACAAAAGAATTTTGAGCCCATTTTTTTAAATCACACAAGTTTTTAAGCCCTATGCATTGGTAGCATTAGTTTAAGGACCTACTATAGTTTTAGGGGTTGAATTGCGTAATATGGATCATCAAGCCCTAGTTACTTATCTTAATGGGTGAAACTACAATATTTGGTCAATCCAAATGATTGGTTTTCTTCACAAGAACCTATGATGCATATTTCAAGAATAAAAAGCAAAAACCCTTGAGGAATAAACTTGCTAGCATGAGGAAGAAGCTATTGGCCTATTATCCTTGTTTATTAAACCAAAATTGCTTTTTCATATCAAAGAAGAAAGAGAACTTATCAAGGTATGGTTAAAATTGCATGTGTTATTTTGAAAAGTAAATACATCTAAACTAAGTTGCTTGGAATTAGATATTTTTTCTCTCAAATTGGTTGAGTTTGATAATGTTGAGGACTATGTTACAATATTTAAAGCATTGAGAGAAGGTATTGCATCTTCTAGAGGTAAAAATAAAGATCATGTAGAATATGTGAAGATTATCCTTATTAATTTTTCTCCTTTTTAGATGTCAAACCACATGGTTCATATGATTCCTATGCTCTTAAAATCTCAAAAAACTCTTACTCTTGATCAAATTTTCTCTCTCCTAGTTAATTTTCAAATGGCAATGAGAAATTGTGATGGGGTGTTGAAGTGTAATTTGATTCATTGTCAAGATCGACATTGTATGATGTGTCATATTGTATAGGCCTAATAGAAATCATTATACAATGTATTTAATGTATTGTAATATTTATTATGTATACCTCATGGGCCACATTAACCTTTTTATGGTTAAACTTATCTTATAACTTATAATTAATATTAGGGCCCTCTTGTTATGTTAGTTTAAGTTAAAATAATTTATGTAATTTTGGGGATTAGATATTGGTATAAATACCCCCAACCACTCCATCCATTGAATATGAGTGTTGTGAGTCTTATCAATGGATAATATATTGATTATTTATCCCCATGAATGTGGTCTACCGGTAAGGACGCCACTTGCATTATCGGTGATGTGACCGGGTTCAATCCCCATGGTGGATGTGTATAAGAAGTAAAAAAAATATATATATATATATATATATATATATATATATATATATATATATATATATATATATATTGATTATTTATGGTGCCTATAGGTACCCATTAATTTTTATCTCTTTTCATTTCTTTCATTCCTTTATGCTTTCTAAATAAGGTTTGAGTGGATGAATTACTTTTGACTGTTTCTAGAAAATATTATGAATTTCAAAATTGAAGATTGTTAGTAAATAATCAATAATGACTATTCAAATCTTAATATATCATGCAATAAATTATTTACTAGGATTCAAGAATGGAAATAAAACATAAACTTATACCATGAATCAACAAAACTCACAATGTATTCTCATAGAAGATAAATGTATTATAGTACAAATAATACACTGCAATATGGTTATATCAATATTTCTCACAATCCCTTTATAAAGCCTTTACACGAAGTCTCGTGATAGTTCATATTTATTTTATCTCTTCATCTCCTCCAACTTATGGGAGATATGACTCTTCATATTTCTTATATGAGAAATATTTTATTAACCTCTTAATAATGACAAAATCTAATGACTACATAAAATCAAATATATACAATATATTTACAAACTATTTACAAAGTATTTTCATGGTACTAAATAATTTAATAATCTCCAACACCCCCCCTTTTACATTATTTGGTATGATGTTCATCTTTGTCTTTAGTTCTAAATTTCAGCTATGGTTTTGCCACTAACTTTCCAACTGTAACTCTGTCACTAACTATGGCTCTTGCCTTTTGACTCTAACTCTTTCTGAACATTTTTCTTTTATATGTGCATATATGTCATAATAGTTGTAATTGGTGTTTGTTACAAATTTGTCTTCATTGTATCCTATTAGACATTCAATGTTATCTGCCACAACATTCCCTATTCTAAAATTGCTTTTATCATTCAGTGTTACAAAACTATTAGTATTTTCTTTCACAAAATCACTTTCATCACCTTGTCTTGTTTCATTATATCCTTATTTAGTACCAATTGATTTTGTGTGCCTTTCAAACTCATCACTATCCTACAATAAGTCATCACAATAGTATTTGATAAATTCTAAATAACTTATACCATTATTATTCTTGTTGCTAATGAAAAACTTCAAATCACTAATAGCACATTGTCTAACAACTTGGATAATTTGGCCTACATCTTGATGAACAAACTTTAAACAATCAAAACTAGCATTTTTATATGAATACATATGAGACTGTCACTATCAAACTCAAAAAACCTCAAATCTTAATTTTCTAGAAAAACATATCTAAAGCTATCCTTATCAACATTTATATTATCACAAATACTAATTATCTTACACACATTTTCTGTATGATCAAAAAAGTTGGTTCGGGACCATTTTTAGTATCAAAATTTTTAAGAGTATTTATTAAACCATTAGTGTCTATTTGTTTTTAAATATGACCACTACATGCATCAACATAATCAACACATACACTTTTTGCATACTCTTTGTCTTCACAAACAATGCTCAAATTCCTTGTGTCATATGCTATGTATGTTCCCTGAACAAAGTTCCTTGTATCATAACATACATCTATTGTCATGGGTCTCAAATCAAGAGTACCACAACTCACATGAGCCTCCATAGGCTCCAAATTATTTGCATCATAAGAATTGTGTACCATCATGGGTTTTAAATCATGTGTTATAATTCACATTTTTCTTTTGATAAAGATCACTTGTGTCACAACTCACATCTTTCATATTGAGTATATTTTTCAATATCTTTGCTACTTAATTTTGTTTTTGACATTGTTCTTTTTAGGCCATCAAGTGTGGATAGAGCCATTTAGGACATTTTTCCATTATTTTGAGCTATTATTTGCTACCTTATGATATTGATTTATTTCTTTCATCATGAAAGCCATATATACTATATTGTCTCTTTGATGATTTATACTTCTTTGATAATGCATTTGTGATTGATATTTCTCCAATGGAAGTAGATAATTCAAATTTTTGTGAGAAAGTGATGTCATATCTTAGAGCAAATGTTTCATTTTTGATAGAACCAATGCCTTCAAGTTCTATCTTTAATGAAACATTTTTTTATTCTATTGACAACCTTGAATTCACCTTTCCTACCATTGTTGATCAATTGTAACACTGATATCAAGTTATTGACTAATCCTGGCACATACAATATATTTTTTAGTGTGAATTCATGAATAGGTAGGTTGAGTAAAATATTGCCTACTTCCTAAACCTGGTAGATTCTATCATCTATAATTTTCATAGGTATGTTCTATTTTACTTGAAGAGACCCAAACCAATGCAGATTATTAGTCATGTGATTACTTGCCCTTGAATCAATATACCAATAATTATTCTCTGAATTTCCTATATCATGTGCCATTTCAAGTTTATATTTTGAATTTGATTTCCTATTTTTCTGTTGAAAGAATATGGTGGTTTGACCGAATTGACCATATTCTTTTCAGTGATAAAAAATTATTTGTTTTTGAGTCCTTCTTCTAATAAAGTTTGGTTCTTCAAAAAAATGAGACTTTGTAAGAGGGATTTTTGATGAAGACATAATTAGGATTCCTTGTAAAAATAATTTCTTTCAATTATTTTTCCAATCCTTCAAATGATTTTTTTTTTGTAGAAAACATCCTAGGAGGGATGCCACTTTCGGGTAAGACCCAAGGATGCAGGGTATCTATCCTTCAAATGAATTAAGAATCCCTTAATTAATGTCAATTTTGTAATTTGCTTGGATGATGGAAAGTTAAAAAAAAAAAAATTCAAGTAGAAAACCTTTTGGATCCTTAATTAATTCATTATAATCAAAAAGATTTTTCCCATTATTTCCCATTCTTTCTTTTCTTATAAATTACTTTTCAAGGTTTTTTTTCTTTAAATTTTAATTTTATAGTTTTAAATAAATAATTTCCATATGAATTCCTTTTGGATCCCTAATTATTTTCCTTTCAATATTCCAATGAACTTTGGAGAATGTAAGCTGAAGTAAAAAAATGTGTACCTTATAGAGCTTGCTCAAAAATAGTTGTCCTTCAATGCCTTTGCCTTGAAAATGTTTCTTCAACAATGTAGCTTCCAAAATTTCCTTAACAATATCCTTTGCAAATTCAAATGCACTTTATAAAATCAAATGAGTTTCAATATTTTATGAAAACATCTTTGGATGAATTTTTTCTTTTCAAAGTGCAAGCCAATATTTCTTTTTCTTAACTTTGTGATTTTTATTTTTCCTTGTCTTTTATTTGTCCACTTCCAATATTTTTTTCTCACTTTTCAATATCAATATTTTCATATTTCTTTTGCATATGAATTGCACCTTATGGACTTCAATAAGGTTGAATAGAGTCAAACTTCCTACCTTGTTTTCAATCTCACTTAAAAGATTATCAATATTTGGAGATTTACCCATTTTCTTAATTTTTAAGATTTTTGTGTCCAATAATATTTAAGAGATCTTTCTTTCTCTTTTGTATCCCTATTTTCTTTCTTTCTTCTTGCATTTTGTTATTATTTTTAAATAATCTTCATTTTCATTTACTAAGGCAACAAATTATCTTTCCTTTTCTCACTCTTTAAAAGAGTATCGATTTCTTGGATATTTACCGTTTTTTTTAGAATATTTTCTCCTTTTTAAGAAAGGGATAAGGCTTCACTTTGGCTTTGTTATTTTAAATAAATCGTTACAAATGTCTTTCTTCAAAAAAGTTTCCTTACCTTTCTTCCTTTCAATTATTAAATCTCCAATAATCAAATTAATGCAACCTTTCAAATGAATTGGGCTTGCTGAAACTTTAACCCGAAATTTGACCTTTACCAAAGATTTTAATCTCTTTCAAATAGTAATTGTTCATGATGCATCATATGATTAATGAAATAAAAGGTTGTTTGTTTAAAATAAATTAAAGTACCTTAGAGTGTAGGCACTGTGTTTTTTGAGATGCTTTTAGAAAACTCTTTTCTATCTCAATGAGTAGAGGTGCTCCATTATGCATGATTTGGCATGTCCACATGGCTTGTCCTAGTCAGTTTTATCTTCACACATGTCACCTTTGATTACTGCTCAAATAATAATCCCAATATTTCTCACGCAGAGTCTATTTTTATTCAGATGCTTTTAGGAAATGTTACAAGCTTCTTATATCATGCAAGTTGACCTTTATGTAGAGCATGGTTATAGCAAAGGACATCTGTGAAAGAAGGCATTGTATATGTTACAATTTAATCAAAGAATGAGGGTGATAAACTAGACAAGAAATAAGGGAGAATACATTGTACAGGGGATTAATAGAGAGAGTTTGGAATATGAGATATTTGGATAGAAACAAGAATATATTGGCTCCTTTCTATTTTGCACTTGTGACTTAAATCAACAAAAATGACACAAGACTGGAGGTAAAATAGGTAAAGTGGTAATTATTTCAATAATATCTAAACACCTTCTTCATGGGTGTGTCGTCAAATGGTGATGATTATCCCGTTCTTGGAGGAACAACTCCTCACAACTAGTTTCTCACTACTTCCTCATAACTTCTCACAATTCTCATGGCTTCTTACAACCCGCTCTAATACCAATGTTAGTAAATAATCAAGATTGATTATTCAAATCTTAACATATCATGCAATAAATAATTTACCAAGATTCAAGAATGGAAATAACACATAAAATTATGCTAAGAATAAAAAAAAAACCTCACAAAGTATTCTCATAAAAGATAAATGTATTATAGTACAAATAATACACTGTAATTTGGTTACATTAATCTTTCTCACAATTTCTATATAAAGCCTTTACATGAAGTCTCTTGACATTTCATCTTCAATTTATCTCTTCATCTCCTCAAACTCATCGAAGATATGACTCTTCATATTTCTCATAGGAGAAATATTTTATTAACCTCCTAATAATGATAAAACCTAATGACTACATAAAACCAAATATTTACAAGATATTTACAAACTATTTCCAGAGTACCAAATAATGTAATAATCTCCAATAATTGTGATAACAAAATTATCTAAATGTAACCTAGGGATATGCATTTATGCCTTATTTGAATACAAACTAAAAATACATATAAATAATTAAACAAAGAAGTTCTAAGAGTGAGATAAAGGAGAAAAGACAACACACACCTAATTCTAGATGGTTGGAGGTGATTCTTAATTTTGATGTTATAGACAAACATTTGATCTATTTCTTCAACTTGACTATTTCTTATTAACATACACACAAGATGAAAAGGGGTTATATTTATTTTGGGATCTTTCTTAGTCAAGCCTTAGTACATTCGAGTTGTTCAACATAATTAGTAAAAGGGAAATGGTTAAAAACTATACCTAAACCCCTTACCTATTAGTTTATGAAGAAAATGTTACTATTGAGTGACATTGTTATTAGAGGTTTTGATGATAGTTGCAATGTTGCTTTTAGATTTTGATTAGATAGAAGTAGTTGATATAAAAGTGTAAAGGAAAATTAACACTAATATATCTATAACCTTCTTAACAAAAGTGTTACCTATAACTGGTGCTCTTGCCTGTTTTAGGTAAAACCAAAGATTATGGATCCCAACTTGAGTCTATAACCTACAACTTATCTCTACAACTTAAAACTTATGCCAAAATATTATGTAATTTTCTATACTAATAATATAAACAACTTTATTTTTAATTAAAATGTAACAGTTAAAGGAAAATTTTGGTAAAACAAATTCATAACTAAACAAATTAAAAAAGAACAAAGAGATATAACAATTGTTAAACTAAAGGTGAATTTGTATCTATAAAAGTTTTTATAAGATTGAGCTCTCTAAATAGGGGATTCTTTATGAGATCCTACAACACTTTAGATGATTATACGATAATTGTTATTGTATATAATGCTAAGAATGCAATCAAAACAAAGCTAAAGATCCAATTAAAGAAGGTTGAGAGTGCTCATGTATGCATCCACAAGTCATGTACAATAGAACTCCATGTACACTCTTTCCCTCCTCCTTTTTGCTTTAAAGACTCCAAAACAAAAGATACCAAAAAAATGTTATGGTGTTGGTTTGTAGAAAAGAAAAGTTTCATGAGTTGTTGTGAGTGAATTTAATGCTTATTAGAATAATTTAAGCAGATTTCTACGAACTATGAATTAATAATCCAAATTGTCCATCTGCCAAATAGTTTAATATTAGATAACTTCATTCTAAATTTGTTTCCAAAAGACTAGATTTCTATGTTTTGTTGCTAAGTTAGAAATATGAGTTAGAGGGGATGAGTCTGCTTTATTGAAAGAGCAGTAAGTTGTCAAGTTAGTTTTACTTTGGGGATAATGTGAAAAGTATTCAAATTGGATATAGGATTATGTTTTAAAAAAAATCCTTCGAGGATAAACAAATGAGCTGGGATGAGTAAGATATAGAGAGCCAACAATAATTGACTTCTTGTTTTTCTTTTTATTTCTTTTTGAACAAAAGTGTTTCTCCAACAAAAGCACTGTGACTCTAGTGTAAAGGTAGAGTTAATGTTATAAGAAAATAAGAGTTAATGTTATAAGGAAGTAAGTGTGAGACATCAATGGCAGCATAATATGAGTCAGGTATGTATATTTTAAATAAATCTTTTGTAATGCTATTGTTATTTACAAAAGATTTATTTTATGTTTTTGTGTGAAATTTAACAGAGGGACTTGCTAGATTCAAAAGGTTGAAAAAAATATGGCTCCACCATCTGACCAGCCACGACCACAACCACAACCACAGCCACAGCCACAGCAGGTTCCACTGTCTGTCCACTCAAAGCAAGTTTCGGTCCATCCACATCAGGTTCCACCTATGAGGAACCAATCACGCATGCGTGGTAAAATGTTCCTCACACCGCCACCTCATCATGCAAGAAGTGCTACAGAGACACAAAATGTGTCATCATCTAATCTTTTTGTTGTACCGATATTAACCTTGGAGAATTTTTCAAATGTTGAGAGTGCATCTCAAATGCCCTTGGGAACTCTAGATTGTGACTTTCTTTATCAGGGTATGAATCCTGAAAATTACCCTTTAAAGGTAAGTGATATTCTTGAGGATGAAGAGGGAATTTATGGAGAAGAGGATGCCAATGTATATGCCGTCGAATTTTCCCCCTCCGCCACACAGCAAGTCATCGCGCGTACTTGTTACAAAAGATGATATCCTAAACTTTTTTGAAAATGTGTTATTAGCCGATGCATGTAAAGTTGTAGTTCATAATACTCATATTGATAAATTGAAAGAATGGGAATATCGAGCCAAGTTTTTGATTAAAGCCATCAATGGTTGATATAAAAAAATTTCAAAAAGAAAAGAGTTGTTTTTCAATATGGAGAATGAGCCCCAAAAGCTCGATGTCTTGCTACATAAAGCTGAATTTGGCACTATGGAGGTCGAGTCTACATACAGAGATGAAATTCTAACCATTGTTTTGAATCATTTGGAAAACCTCAATGCAGAAGCCCAAGCATATTTTTATGAATGGGCACTTGATCAGAACAAAGTAGCGGTTGCAGAAACATCACGACTTACAGCTGATGTAAGTTCTACATCTAACTAAAAAATACTTTTTTGTTAAATATGTTTTATTTATAAATATTAACCTTTTTTTTTATTTCTGTTTTATAGTCTAATTTCTAGCACCTAAAGCAACAAGTCGGTGCCATGAAAGTTTTGATCAAGATTGCCAAAATTAGCATTAATAATGCTATTGAATTGAAGAAGAGGTTACAACAGACGATTAGAGAAAATAATTTCCTAAAGAATATTATCAAAGATAGGGGCCTGGATGTCGAGGCTAAACTGAAATAAAATGAGAAATAGCTGAATGCACCTTTCAAAGAAGATCCAGTGAAGGAAGAGAGTGCCTTGTTATCGGGGATCAACACTACAACATAAAGTTTGGTTAGGGCTGGGGCATTAGAAGAAAAGGATATTGAGGTAGATGTGGGTGGACCTTCAAGAAACATTGAAAAAGAATAGAACTTTGTTGTGTTGGATTTGAAGTGAAACAAAAACTCAATATATCTTATTTTTATAAATTATTTAAGATTGGTATTTTTTTGAAAATTGAAATCAATGATAGAGGCAATTTCTGAAAAATTTATATTATCATTTTGAAATTTTGTTTTTAATTATTGTTATGTTTTAATTTAAAGTGGAATAAATAATGTTTGATATGTTTGATATCCTTTTTGAGAATTGAAATCAATGAATGAGACTATTTTCGAAAAATGTGTTATCTATTGAAAATTTTGTTTTCAATGTTGTTATGTTAGGATTAAATGTGTTGATGTATTAAGTAATTTGAAGTGGAAAAAATAATGTTTGATATGTTTTGTAAATTGCAAATAAATGCTATCCTTTTTGAGAATTGAAATAATGAATGAGACTATTTTCGAAAAATGTGTTATCTATTGAAAATTTTGTTTTGAATGTTGTTATGTTAGGATTATATGTGTTGATGTATTAAGTAATTTGAACTGAAAAACATAATGTTTTATGTGTTTTGTAAATTGCAAATGAATGGTATCCTTTTTGAGAATTGAAACAATGAATGAGATTATTTCCGAAAAATGTGTTATCTATTGGAAATTTTGTTTTGAATGTTGTTATGTTATGATTATGTGTTGATGTATTAAGTAATTTGAAGTGGAAGAAATAATGAATGAATGGTATCTTATTTAAATATTGAATTCAATGAAAGAGACTATGTTTTGATTATTTATGATGATGTAAAAGTTTGTTGTTCTTTATTTGAAATGGAAGAAATAATGTTTGATATGTGTTATCTCTTGAAAACTTTGTTTTGAATGTTGTTATGTTTTGATTGTTTGTGTTGATATATTAAGTAATATTGAAGTATGTATTTTATGTTATATGAATTAATTTGAAATGTCAAAAAATGCAGCATAGACAATTACTTTCACGAATAACAAATACTACAAGAAAAACATAAACTTTTAACTAATAGTTCAATAACAAGGCTAATGAAATATGATATACAAAATATCCAGTAACGCATTTCTATAATCCAATAAACAAATCATGTGTAATCAAAGAATATGTGTAACACATGTGTAATCAAATAATACATAATTAAATCAGAGGGCTATGCTATATAGAGTATCCAATGGCATCCTTTCATTTTGATATGTGAAATCAAATCAAATGATAATATGTGAAATCAAATCAAATAATAATATGTGAACTCAAATCAAATCAAATGAAAATATCATTTCATTATGATATGTGAAATCAAATCAAATGATAACATCATTTCATTCTGATATGTGAAATCAAATCAAATGATAATATGTGAAATCAAATCAAATAATAACATGTGAACTCAAATTAAATCAAATGAAAACATCCTTTCATTCTGATATGTGAAATCAAATCAAATGATAACATCCTCTCATTATGATATATGAAATAAAATCAAATGATAATATGTGAAATAAAATCAAATGAATGCATCCTTGCATCATAATGCTGGAAGCTAGAACAAACTCTTTTCAGATTGTACAAAATATTTTGCACTCATTCCCAAAATTTATGTCATTACAATTTGACCAGTGTTACCATCATCCTCATCATTATCAATATTTGTTACACCTCTTCTCTCTGCCAAAGAATTCCAATGTGACAATGCTCTTTCGTAAGGAAACTCCTCCACCTCATAGGTCGACACATATACTCTCAAACAATTCTTCAAATTTTTGTCCAACCTATTTTGAAATTTAGATTTTATATATGATAGTGCACTGAACACCCTTTCATCTTCCACGGATCCCAAAATCATCGTTTGACATAATTCAAATAAATGAAAATATTTACTCATAGTATGTTGTAAGATAGTACTTGGTTGTAATATTCTCCACAAACGTGAAATAGAACCCGCTTCATGACAGTTAGAGAGCTGTGAAACTTGAGTAGACATTGTTGTTCCAAAACAGTTTGATTGTTTTGTCAAAAGATCTCTGTTGAGAATGCCATTGATTTCAATGCCATTGACTACAACACTTTTATTAAAATGGCCAGCAAGGCTGCCCATGTATTTGAGAAACAAAGAATTTATAATCTGGTTTTCATTACAAGGATCCCAAAACATCGGATTTACCACACCCATAGTCTCTAGCAATTAATCTCTTTGAAAACGCTCTCTTATTGCTTTTGTCAATGATTCTGCTATTTGTTTTAGTTTAAGTTTTGTATCGTCTACAACTACATGAAATCTGTTGTAGGTTATGGGCATTTTCTCAACTTCATTTGTAGCTATATCCAGTCGCACACCATAACAATATAAAGGTATTTCATTTTCGCAAACATTAATACACAGATTATCGTTTATATTGAAATTCAGAAAGCTTTGAGGACCATTCACATTTGTTAATGCTCTCTAACTCTCAAACAAGGGATCCATAAAATTTTGACCAGATGCATACATCATATCAATATGCATGCAAATTTGTATTCTTGCCCTGATGAAATCCATAATATAAATCGATCTTTCTTGTGCAATTTTGATCAAAGTATTCATTTTTTCCAACATTGGAAGAATTCCACACAATGTGAGAAGAGTTTCAAAGTCACTCATTTGAAAAAGTAAATATTTAGCCTTATCAACTGCCCTTTGATTTGCATACATAAACCATGTTAAGGATTTATATTCTTTGAAAACTCTTAATGTCGATAGATACATTGAAATCCACCTAGTATCCACATCTTTCAACAATTTTTTACCTTCGGTAACTCCTAGTGCAAGTTGTTGAAACTCTGAAAATATTTGTGGACTACGTGAAAAATATTCATGAATTTCACGAACAAGCTCTTCCACTCTTGCAACATTTGTAAATGTATCCACAATTTTATATGCAAGATTCATTCTATGAGCCATGCAATGAATAGGGATCAAATATGGGGCAACCGATGTTTGTAGTATAACACAAAGACCATTCCTGTGTCCTTGCATTGTAGCAGCACCATCATCTCCTACACATTAACTTAGTGGCTTTTTCAATTTCATTCATTCATGCTTCTTCTTTTAAACTAGTTACAACATTGTAAATGTTTTTTGCATTACAATTTTTCCACCATTTTGCGTATTCCAAGTAAATGAGGTTGCCTTGAATGATTTTCCAATGTGTAAACATGCATGCAAATCCAATATGTATTGTCAACTACAGTCACCTCATCAATTGAAAGTGAAATGAATTTTGCCTTTTTTACTCTCTCTCTGAGGTCATCCTGCTCAACCAATGACAGATATTTTGCCATTTCCCAACCACTTCGATTTGACCAATGAGCGTTGGGTAAGTTCTGCACATCAACTAGTCAAAATAGAGATTTATAATCCATGAAATCAGACATAGGTCTATCCTTCTTAAGAATAGAAAATACAACAACAAACTGCAAACTTTTTGAAGCTAAAGTTAACTTATTCATTTTTCGAAATTGGGCTTGAATCGTTGCACCTTTCTCAACCAATGTTTGCTTTTGTTTCATTTCTTTATCATATTCTTGTGCATATCTCATATGTGCACACTCTGATGCATCCTTCCACCTATAAGTTTTTTGTGTTGCTCGATCACCTTCTTTTGTTTTGATATAAACCTTTCCACAATGTTTTTCTACTATATATTTCTTAAGTTGCAATCTATGCTCCTTTCCATGTTTCCAACTGTAAATTACGCATCTTAATTTTGTTATATCATCACTACTATTCTCTGACAGCACTGGCTCAATAAATGAAAATTTTGATATCCAATTAGGCTGAAATAATCTATTAATTGTCCACCTAGATAACCTTGCACGTTTATTTTTTTAGATGAAGATTCTCCGGAAGTAGGGACTACATAAGAACTATTAGTATCTTTTCTACTTGGCGTGTTAGATTCATAAATCTCTTCATGTTGTTGTTCAATTTGATTGATATTATCTTCATTTGTGGACTGTTCATTAACGTGGATATGTGGAAGTGGAGGAATACTAGGGTTAACAGTGTTTTCTGTAGAGATAATACTAGTGTCAATAGTAGATTCATTATCACTATGGCATTTGAAAGCATACTACTATTTTCTACAGATAAAAGTGGATAAAGCCATCAACCAAAAAAAAAACTTCTTTATGAATGAAAACATTATATTTAAAATTAAAAAAGTAAAAAAATTAACTGGGGAGTAAAGTTGTTCATACCTTTAGTTTGTGTAGATGTTGATGGCTGACTGGGTTTTGAAATATTATGAAAGTATTTGAGGATACTCCTTTTATTGGAAGACTGGCCTCCCTTCTTTCCACTTCTTGTAGTTGACATTTTACCTGTATGAACAAAAGAATAACATGAACAAAGAACATCATTTTTAAATATGAAAATAACTGGTATAAAAGAGAACTATTGCTAGAGACAACAAAATATGTCCCATGAATATCGTTCCCAGGCAGAATAAAGCTCCTTATTAAGTGTCCATTAATAAAATATTAAATGAAATTTAATGGTAAAAGAAGCATACCGATAAATTGAGTCGCCTTATGCTAGTCGCCTTCTGCCAATCGCCTTATGCCAGTCGTCTTTTGCTAGTCGCCTTTTGCCTGTCACCTTATGCCAGTCGTCTTATACCAGTCGCCTTCTGCCAGTCGCCTTCTGCCAGTCGCTTTCAGTCAGTCGCCTTCTGCCAGTCGCCTTCTGCCAATCGCCTTATGCCAGTCGCCTTCTGCCAGTCGCCTTCTGCCAATCGCCTTCTGCCAGTCATCTTCTGCCAGTCGTCTTATGCCAGTTGCCTTCTGCCAAGCGCCTTCTGCCTGTCGCCTTCGGCTAGTCACCTTCTGCCAGTCGCCTTTTGTCAGTCATCTTTTGCCAGTCGCCTTCTGCCACTAGCCTTCTACCAGTCGCCTTCTGGCAGTCGTGGACTTTGGTTTTGTCAGTACTTTGCTTTGTATCGCTCGCTATCCAAAAAAAATGTTGTAATTGTATGAGAGTCGTTGTCAGGGTTAGTTATATATAATGGGGTACAAGGGGCGATTTGGACGGAATATTTCTTATTTTTAATAAATTTATGGCAAAAATTGGGCGGTAAACCTTATGACAACGGGGCAAATTTACCATAAAAAAAATTAGATCCCGAAATTTTCCGGCGAACAGGCCGACCTTTATGGTCCCAAAATTTGCAAAATTGACATTTTGGAAATCCGAATATTCGCGCTAAATTGCGAAATTCGCCACTAAGCAAAACCCTAAAAAGATACCAAAAAAATGTTATGGTGTTGGTTTGTAGAAAAGAAAAGTTTCATGAGTTGTTGTGAGTGAATTTAGTGCTTATTAGAATAATTTTAGCAGATTTCTAAGACCTATGAATTAATAATCCAAATTGTCAAACTGCCTAAGAGTTTAAGATTAGATAACTTCATTCTAAATTTGTTTCCAAAAGACTAGATTTCTATGTTTTGTTGCTAAGTTAGAAATATGAGTTAGAGGGGATGAGTACTGCTTTATTGAAAGAACAGTAAGTTGTCAAGTTAGTCTTACTTTGGGGATAATGTGAAAAGTATTCAAATTGGATATAGGATTATGTTTTAATCCTTCTAGGATAAACAAATGAGCTCAGATGAGTTAGATATAGAGAGCCAACAACAATTGACTTCTTGTTTTTCTTTTTATTTCTTTTTGAACAAAATTGTTACTCCAACGAAAACACTAAGACCCTAGTGTAAAGGTAGAGTTAATTTTATAAGGACATAAGCGTGGGTATTTCTTTTTGAACATTAGTGTTACTCCAATAAAAGCACTATGACTCTAGTGTAAAGGTTGAGTCAATGTTATAAAGAAATAAGAGTTAATGTTATAAGGGAGTAAGTATGGATTGGTGAGTTGACATGACATCAATTAAAGGATTTTGGAAATTTGATTATATATTTTTGATGAACACACACCCACCTCCTCATACATTTATCCAAGTCACTGTTTGAACCTTAGACCTCTGAAAAGGAACCAAAGCCCTTATCAGTAAAACTGAAATTTGAATTACAATTGTAAAAAATATTAACATTGATCAAATTGACTAGATTAATGTATATGAGGCCATTGACGAAGTTCATGTTAAGGTTTGAATAGAGTACTGCGAGAGCAAAAGAAAGCGTGCCCTCTGTCTCCATATATCATACTAAAACAATTACGACACTTATTTACTTGCTGGGGCCACGCGGTATCGGCTTCATAGGCCAAATCCATTACCAAATCGACGTGGTAAGACTTCCAGCCTCCCAACGTAATAACAACCAAAGTTGTCCCCACTCTCTAAAGAGGGTAAACTGTTAATTAGAGACCAAAAATGTACCTTATTTTGGTGCCGATTTGGGACCCAACCATGTTATCATAACCTCATCGGAAACCCCAAGCCCTTAAAAATTTATGTCTTGGTCTTCGAATAAGATTCGCATAGAGACACGGTTTCGTAGATTTCAAAACAATGGAGAACGCAGGCCTCATATCTCGAAATATTTTGATCCAAATCTCAAAAACATGGAGTACAGATTTACCATAAACAAAAACATATCATTACCAATTAGCCAGATCAAGTACATATGATTTTTTTTTTTTTTAGTTTGTGATGTGAATACAGCCACTTCCTACAAAAATTGCATGGCATATGTCTCGACGTACTTTCGCAGAATACTTACCAGCCACCCACCCAGACAGGTTACAGGTTATTCTGTTCCCCGATGCAGTCCACCTATCGTAACCATGGAACCAAATTTGGAGGAATGATCTCTCCGACGACAATTTAGTTAAAAGTGCCCACGAAATAAATTATTCTCCGCTACAAACTAACCGCCAAAAACAAGTATCTGCCACTCTGTTTCGAACCATAAATGCATACCTGATTAGAAATAATGCATCTGGAGCGGCCCATCTCTTTCATGTGGCCCTCGCTCTCACTAATCCTTTATTAGCCTCCAGAGTTGGTCTTCTTTCGCTCTCACTAATCCTTTATTAGCCTCCAGAGTTGGTCTTCTTTAGCGTTCGCCTTCTTACTTTGTAATTAATTTATGTAATATTATTATTTACATAATATTTATTTCTAGAACCAGGTCGAGAAAACTTGTTTGTGTAAATGACATGACTTTGTTTGTAAATCTTGATCTTAAAGCAAATCTACAATCATGGCGAATATAAATAAAGAAAATGACAATAAGATCAAAAATTTATTGATAACAACTGCACAAAATCGCATAGACCTTTTTTCAGCACAAATCCAAACAGCCTATAGTCATGTATTTTGTGGATTGAAACCCCCTCGAGACACATCTTTGTACCCAAAAAAAAAAAAAAAAACAGTATTGACCGGCCATTAACAGAGGGAAAAGCAGTCCACAATGAGCAGTTGATCGGATTTTGCTGCTTATGCACAGAGAAGAGTGATGGTGGCAGAGACCATGATAGAAAAGCTAAGAAGGAGAAACAAGAAACAGAGGGCCCACTTCCTCTTGAACTTATTGAAGTAGCCCTCGGAGGGCTCCTGATAGTGCACCTGGTACTCGTGCTCCGGTATGGAGTCGGCAGTGACGAGCTTGAGGCGTTTCAGCCTCTCGGTGGCGAGACCTAGCGTGAGCTTGTGGCACCTCCTCTGGTACTTGAAGCCGTTGATGCACCTCAGAGTCTGCGCCACCGCCACATAGAATATCATGTGACCGAGGGCGCAGAGGGCTACGGGCATCCAGCAGTGCCTGCACTGCAACCTCGTCGATTGCACCACTCCGGCGAACAGGATTGCCAGAAACACCAAGAATACCTGGAACAGCTTCCAAAGCTCTTTCTTTTGGAGATCCACCGATCTTTTCTTCTCTAAAGTTTTCTCGAAGTGGACCTGGACGATGGTATTCAGGGCCTGTAGAGCGGTTTCCCGAGGTACATGAACGATATTGTTATTATGATTTGACTGCTGTCGTTCCATGTCGCAGCCGTCCATATACAGCGTTGTAGACTCCCCGGATCTGCTAGCGGCGGCCATTTAAACCAGAGAAGACAAAATTCATCGGCAGAGTTAACAACAACAACAACAATGGCGAATACGAAAAAATCGGAGAAGAGTGAGGACTTTGGAGCGGAGTACACTGTGCACGATGCATTCACACAGAACGGTTAATATTATTAATTTTCAACTAATATATTAAAAGCATGGAAGGTACCGTTGGGATGCGGATTAGGGCTTCCGTTACCGTTGGAGGGAATAGATTTACCGGCCTACACGTCCACACATGTAGCGTCACAATCTCTCCATACGACTTTTTGGCCAGAGCCAATGTAGAGATTGGCCTTTCCAGAGCCTTAACACAATGGACTTTAGTTTCAGTTACATACTTAGTTTCTCTCTTTCGTTACAGATAATTTATATTTTATTTTATTAAGACAGCTGCTACCATACAGTCACCAAAAGATGAGAGTTGAAAGTTCGAAAGTTTGGGTGATTCAGGTTCAAATCCTCGTGGGATATGGACTGTGTTTGTGTAAGTGAGCTTGTAAAAAAAAAAAAAAAAAAAAAAATTCGAAAGGTTGAAGGGATTCTATGGATGATCTCTACATACAGACAAAACTACAATACTTGGTGCAGAGTCTTAAAGCAAATGGGATTAAGTAAAATTTATTGGCGTTTGAATCATAGGATTGAGGACTTTTATTGTTGTCCTAGAAAATGTGATCCCAATTATACCACCACCTCTATTGCTGTCCCAAAAAAATGTGACCCCAATTATACCACCAGATATATTTAACCAACCTTCAATAAAGAAATCATCTTTGATTTTTATTTTCTCTTATTCAAAGAGAAATAAAATAAAAGGAGTGGTTTTAATTACTTATATATAAAATAAATAGAACAATTTTATTTGTATTGTACTATAATCATTTTATTACGAAATTATATGATTTTGGTAATTACATTTGATTTAAATTTTGGTTTATGATTTTGTAATTTTTGTAAACCAGTTTATACAAGTTTTTCCTTCATATTGAATGAGGTTTGAATCTTGGACCTCTCAAAGAAAGGTCAAAGTCCTTATCACTGTAGTAAGCTTACAACTTCATGATTTTGTAATTACGCCGATAGGCGTCCTATAATGGCAGCTAGGAAGGCCAGCCACGTCGTAAACAATATTAATATTTTATTAAAAAGCTGACATTAAGAAAATTATAGGTGCCTTGAGATTGCAAGGTCAAAGCCCTTATCAGTAGTAGTAAGCTTGCAACTTCATGATTTTGTAATTACGCCGATAAGCGACCTACAATGGCAGCCAGGAAGGCCAGCCACGTCATAAACAATATTAATATTTTATTAAAAAGCCGACATTAAGAAAATTATAGGCGCCTCGAGATTGATAACTCTCGTCGTTTATAGATATATATATTTTATATATCTAACTAGTTAATTATGATTTGAATTTTGGTTTTTGTCTTTAGTTTCTATCTTAACCTTTCTTTTTGCCTTATATTATTGGTCTTTGCAATTACACATTATCTAAACCTTGTCTCTCCCTTAGAATATGATCTTTATAATTATACATGATTTAACGCTAACCTCTTTGGCTTGAAAGTCAAAATATTTGATTAATTTAATTGATTATTCTTAGATATAATTTTATCTTTATAATGACTTTGGTTTTTCTTGGGGAGGTCCAAGGTTCAAACCGTGGCGTGGGTGAGTGTTTGATCCTTATTTATAAGCTTAACTTTCACCCTTATGAGAGGCCATGGTGGGATGAGGATGCCCAACCCTGAAGCTCTCACCCTTATGAGAGGCCATGGTGAGATGAGGGGGTGAGGTCCAAGGTTCAAACCGTGGCATGGGTGAGTGTTTGGTCCTTATTTATAAGTTCAACTCTCACCCTTATGACAAGCCATGGTGGAATGAGGATGCCCAACCCCGAAGCTCTCACACTTACGAGAGGCCATGGCGAGATGAGATGCCCAACCCTAAAGCTCTCACCCTTATGACAGGCCGTGAGATGAAGATGGAGCGGGTCATAAGGGTTTCTCACACTAACCAAATCTTATAAAAAAAAATTATCTTTATAATTAAATCATGATTATATATTGTTATCACAATAATTTAACAATTATGCATGGTGGATTTCTCACACTAACCAAATCTTATAAAAAAAAATTATCTTTATAATTAAATCATGATTGTATATTGTTATCACAATAATTTAACAATTATACATGTAACATTTATCAAGATTCCAATGTAAATTTCCTCTATGAAATTTGAAGAATATAACGTGTGTATATTTGGTTGAAATGGAGCTTACCAGTATTACATTATACATATAACATTTATCAAGATTTCAATAAATCTCTTCTTTGAAATGTAAAGAATATATTAGTGGAGTAAACACCATTTGATTAATAATTGATATCCTTGTTAAAATTACATTACTTTAAAAAAATAAATGTTTTTATTATTTCTAATTTTTTTAACTAATTTTTTGGTTTGAAGTTAGGAATATAGAATGAATAATTTTACACCATACATCATAAGTTTCAATCCTATATAAATTATATGTAAATTTACATTATTTTATAATTATAACAAATAATTTTTTATTTTTTAAATATTTTTTAATTTATTTATATGATTTTTTAATGTATATTTGAAGACTACCATCAAGTTTTATGGAAATATATTTTTGATAATTAAAAACATAAATTTTTATTATATTTTAGGATTATTAATTTTTTTTTTTAACAATTAAAAAATCAAAAACTTTTTAAATAATAATAAAATTTAATTAAACTTTTATATATATATATATATATATATATATATATATATATATATAAAATAAACACATACCCACTCCCTCACATACTCACCCACACCACAGTTTAATTATATTATATTTTTAATAAAATTAAATTTATTTAAATTATTATTTAATTTAATAAAAATGTTTTTATTTTTTATTTTTAAAATATATGTATGCATTCAAATTCTAGGTAGCATTAGGTAAAGGGCATGAAGTAGTCCCAATTTCAACAGTAACGAGGGGCCTCAATAAATGACAAATTCGCTTCTTTTGTGTTATTTATTCGGGACAAACTTTCACTTCGTTGTCTGCTCACTATGGAAAATACAAACCTCAAGCTACATCTATGATTTTATCTCTTCGTATAGAGACATTTTATCATCTATAATTTTATCTCTTCGTATAGAGACATTTTATCTCTTCGTATTTCTCAAACTTACTTTGGTTGCAGTGTTTTTAATTTTAATTATTAAATTATGATTATGATAAGATAAGGATCTGAATCCACTTAATATTTTAATAAAAAAAATTATATATAACATCATCATTAATTTTATAAAAATACCCTCAAATTTTTAAATAATGATGTCATGTCTCGTTGACGACCCATAACTAATTGCCTTATGCTGCTTTAACACCACATATGAAAATCTTGGTAGGCAGGGATAGGATTTCGTTATAAAAATTTAAATTTTTTATTTTTTATAAAATTTATATTTGTAATTCAAAATTTTATTTAAAAAATAATAATTCGGTTGTTATTAAGGTTATTTTTTTTAATTTGTAACTTTTTTATATATACTATATACGCAGTATGTGAAAGAAACAATTTGAACTTTGGAGCCTCTCGATTTCAACTGAAGAGTTTTAACTACCCCTCTCGATTTCAACCGAAGAGTTTTAACTACCCACTTGCTCTCCAACTCCTCTACATAAGCAGATTTAAGGTCTTTTTGACTTTATCTTTATCCAACAAACTAGGGTTTATATATGAAATCTTTTGTAAGGTCTCTATAATTTCTTAGTTATTATTAGGAAAATTTTAATTTAACAATATATGAAGATCCTTATTGGTTCCAAACACAAATTCATAACCAAATATTTTTCCACTATTAGATTTGGTTGCTCAATTATAACTTTGAAATATCTATTGGATTAAAAGTATTATATTCATAATATTAATTTTAGGATTTGTTTTGGGAATGTAATTTTCTTTTTGTATATGAAAACCTTTATAAACCCTAATCATTTGAGTAAATTTATAAAACCTTTATATATAACACTAAAATTATTTTCTCTTTAAATAAGATAGTGCTTCACACTCAAATTAAGTACAAAAATAAATTGAAAATTATTTTATTCATTTTGCTTCATTGTATGTAAATTATTGAAAGTAGTAGATTCTAAAAAATACATATAAAAGGTTCCTCATAAAAAAAAAAAAAAATATATATATATATATATATATATATATATATATATATATATATATATTAGGTTCCTCATTAAAAAAGATACATATACTTTTGGTTGCTTTGCACATAAAAAAATAAATAAAAATTTGAATTTTTTAGAATGATTTTATTTATATGGAACATAAAAAATCAAATATTTTACAAGGTAGAGATAAATGCAATAATCCACATTTAACTCAAGTGCATTATTATGTTAAAAAAACAGCTTCATTATAATGCTTCACTTCATATGTAGATTATAACACATTATCTAGTGTGTATTACTCAATAAAAGTTAATTTCCATCATCAAAAGCATCTTTGTGGTGCACCATAATTTTTTTGCAAGCATACTACATGTTTGCAATAATATCTTATTTTTATGATGATGCTTTAGTAAATAAACAAAGTTTTATATGTACTTCAAAATCTATATGCATAGGTATGCTTTGTTATAATTTAATGTTAAATTTTGGTGCATGGACAAAATAAAAAAATTTACTTTCACATCCTTCACATAAAGATAATGTTTTGATATAACACACGAGTAATAAGCCATATGCTCTACTTCTCATGAAGCACCACATGCATGCCAATACACAAATAGTTAAACTTTTAATAATATGTATTATCATATGCACCAAAATTTTTAACTTATGTTTTAATATTACTAAGTTGGATTAAAAATGCTCTAATGGTATGCTAAAAACTTCATACCTTATTTTTTATATTTACTTGCTCAAATTGAGAATAGAAAATCACTAATGTAGCACATCCTTTCTATTGTCATGAAACTTTATCATATGTAAAGGTTTTTGAAATGTGAGATTTGTCTTTAAGATGCATATGCTATATCTTTATAAAGTCTTTTGATCCTTGATACCCATCTACATCTAACTATTTTGTTTTCATGAATTTTCATAATTTAGTAGATAGAGTAATCAATGGCATATATTGATTTTGAAGCTTCTAGTATAAAAGAACAAGTTAAATTATTGTTTTTATAACCCTATAAGAGATTTGATGAAGTGCCTTTGAATCCTTTGATAGAGCCTTTTAAATTTTTATTTTGAGATTTCAAAATTTCTCAATGTTTAAAAATATCATCATCATAGTTATATGTTCTTGCAGGTTCAATAGATTTTTTTCCCTTATAAAATTTTAGGATTTTTATGGGGCAATGATTACTCTAGTCAAAAGTGGTTAGGTTATTATTAGACCCAGTACTTAAATCCCTTTACAATGGAAGCTAATGCTCAATGGAATGCCAAACGAGGCAATTAAAGTAGAGAGGATATTCAAAATGATTCACACCCTCTGATTATTTCTATTTGATGATTGGTGATGAACACGAGAAATATAACTCATAGGTAATCTAAGAAGACAATGCCAATAGGAATAAGATAAAATAAAACTTATTTCTTGGCAATCCTATTTATTTATAAAGGCCTTCAAATCCATCTTGTTAGATCATCTTTTATTAATGGATAGCAATGAACTATAATAAGGAGATAATGGGGTTATTATTATTGGTTCATACTAATGGGAATGCACTATTTGTTACGTGTGTAGCTTAAGACTAGGCTTGAATTAAGGATTCACATTTAATGGTGTGTCAATAGTTTGATCCACACCATTTGAATCAAGTCTTCATGGATATATGGTAGTGTTCATTGATATAAAAATAGAAGATAGACTTAAATAATATTATGACAACTAGAATATATCATATGTCAAGTGTACAATAAACAAGTAGGTTTATTTTTGTAATACTTGCATTTGTAATCATGGTGATGATTTGATCGATGGTTGGCATTACTTGAAGTCAAGGTTATAACAATGAATTCCCAAGTCATTATTGTTAATGATTGCACATCATATGAAAATCATGAAGAGCCAAATGACTAATAATAGTTTATATATTGCCTAAATATGAACAAGGCTAAGAAGATCCTACACCTCATAAGTATAGGAAATCACTAGCATAAGCTAAATTTGGTAAAACTCTGATAATAGGGCAAATTTTGGGGAAGGTTGGGCTATACGCAAGGTTATAGATAAAATTAAATATATGATCTAATAGGGCATAAGTGGATGCAAAAAGGTGTCAGTTTAGGGGATAAGTTGAACATACAAAAATCCTAACTAGTGAATTTCTAACTACTATGATCTCAAGATATGGTATGATAAATATGAAGATCATGATATAATACTAACTATAGATATATTTAAGTGAAGTGCGACTAAAATAAATAGATAACAAAAGATGAAAGAAATAAAATATACTAACCTCTTTGATGAAGTTTTCTTTGGTGCTTTATCCTCACTTCTTGTCCTCGATATTTTTTTTTATTTTATGCTTCCTTGAGGAGGATCTCTATGGACACTTTATGAAGATACTTTTCTTGATTAATGAAACCCTATAATGAACTTAAGGTAAAGGAATTCTAGAGGAAGAATCTTGCCTAGAGAGAAAGCAAGATCTCATTTTGATGAATGAAGATTGATTACAAGAAACTTTGTATTGATGTGACAATTGTGTATGTACATTCAATAATCAACATAACAAGAGGTCTCCATTTGTAAATAAATTACTACTTAGAACTATTTACATATTTTCTATGGTATCCCCCCATAACATCTATGTTCAATCAATGCACAAGCAAGAAAATATCAAACATATTTAAACTTGACATCTGTAAAAGGCTATAAAAATATTTGCACATTGATCTACAATAGGATAAAATTGATGATTTATGTTATGCTCCTAAATATGTTTAGAAATAAAATGAAACTAAACTTTAATGTGCTTTTGTGCTCATAAAAACATGATTGTAAAAAATTTCTAGAACTCTTTGATTGTCATATTTTAGTATTGTTGGTTGCTTATGTAAAATGCACATCCCTAACAATATTTTACGTAACCACATTACCTTATAGATAAATCCTCTTCTAGCACAACATTTAGCCTTTATAGAAGATCAAGTAACAACACATTGCTTCTTACTTCCCTAAGATGTTAAACCAAATCCTATAAAGAATACATATCCAAATATGGATCTCCTGTCATCAAGTGAATACTACATAGTTTGCACTTGTGAAGCCATTAAGAAGAATTGATTATTCTTATTAGACTTTGGATCATACTCAATTGTACCATAGATATACTTGGGTACTCGTTTTGTTTCTTTCTATAGACACACACTTGGTTCTTACATAATTGATATCCAGTCTAGTATAGGTCATATTAGGACATTTTATTACATTATTATTAGATCATGTATTATTAGCTGGAAGATAATTATTAGCTAGAAGAATATTTTTAATGTTCCTTTCATGTAAAAATCTCCTATATTAGGAGTATTTATGTTACAATTAGTAACCCTAAAGCGTATATTAAATAGGCTCTTTGCCTCAATGAATGATTTTTTTTGCCATCATTGGTATCAAAGAAGGGAAATTTGAGTATGCTTTGAACCTATGATGTAATGCTGATTTGGTTTATTGGAAAGATCTCTTGATCCAAGCCATCATCAAGTGTGTGAGGTTTGGTAAGGGATAATCACCAATATCTAATTACAAGCCCTTCCATTTGTTTGATGTGCACAGGTCTGAGAGTTGAAGGTTGGATTCATGGGAAATATATCTATTGATTGTTAGAATATTTCAATATTTCTTATTTTGATTTTGATCCTAACAATCTTATATTGTTGGATTTATTTTAGGCTCATTGTTATTTGTTGCAACAATGCCTATTTTGGTCTCGGGTGGTTCCGTAACCTCCGGACTATTATTGGCTTGAAATGTATTATTTATATTTCGCCAGATTAATGAGAATTGTTCCAATTACTCACATGGTATCAGAGCCTACTCCGCCACTCTCATTTTTCGAAATGATCTTGTAGTAGCGGAGCTTTTTGGATTTGGTAGCGAAGCTTTGGAGGAGATTTTTTTTTTAATCTTTCATTGGAGATTTTTTTTTAATTCTTCATTACATAGATCGAAGATGTTTGGAGGGATCTGTGCCCTGGGTGGAGCAAGTATTCCAAATTTTTATTGGGATCTATGCCCAGGTTATCCCAAAATTTTGGGATCGACCAACCGATCGAAGAAGAGTCGAATCGAGATCGACCAACCGATCGAAATGCGGGAGCAAAGGTCGGATCGAACACAACGACAACAAGGAGCAAGGCGCAAGGCATGAGGTACGTGTGGCAGCCAATAATAAGGCGGCCAACACAGCACGAGAGGAGAGCCCGCGCCCTCTCGGGAGAGCATCTTCCTGAGAGGAGATACTCCTTATTGGAGTATAAAAGTTTGTAAACCTTTAAGTGCCTCGAAATCCCATACATATGGGATACATGTTTTTTTTACAAACATTCACGAACTATGTCACCTGCGCAGAAACTTGTCAATGGCATCAAACCTGAGAAGGACTTCCTATTTTTCCTTATCTCTGAGATCAATGAAACTCGATTTTGAGAATTTTCGTGGATAGAGGGGGCCATTCCAAGCAGATTGGCTGGATTGAAATTTCATTCTTGTCCTTAAATTTCATCCAAAAATAGTTTTTCCATCTCGGAGGATGTCACAGGCAGTAATCGTTGCAAAGTTTTGTGATCCATTGATGAGTTTTTTGGACGCATAGAAGGTGGAAATCAAGTGCTGAGAGCACTTAGATCTCAAATGAACCATTTCGTGAGGTTTTTGAGTGCAAAAATCATAATTTTTAATCTTATCTGGTTTGCCACCCCGTTGCCGCCCGAGTGCCACCCAGACGCAGTCTAAGAGCTGCCACCCGAGCGTCGCCTGAGTGCCACTCGAGTCACGACCGAGGTGGCGGAGTGGTCGCGTCGAGCTTTGAGCTCGTGGTTGCTCGATAAGAAGGTGGGCGCCTCGATCCTCTATCGGATCAGCCCACTGGCTCACGTGGTTGTGAGCCGAGTGGTAAGGGCTCGGGGAGCCCTGAGGTCACGGGGTCAAATCCTGTCGACCCCTCCCCAAAAAAAAACAAAGGTAAATTTTTTTCCTAAAGTCTTCTTTTTTATTTTTATTTTTAATTAGAGTTAATAATTAAATTTTAAATTATTGTTTTTTTATATAGTTAAAAAGTTATTTTTTTAATAATTCTTTTTTCTATGAAATATAATTTAATTTTTTATTAACTTTAGTTATATATATATTTTTTTAAAGATGCTTTAAAGGAGAATTTTTAAAGGGGGGGAGTATTTTTTTTCAAAAATCAAGGGGAGATAGAGAGTAAATTTTTGAAAAGGCAATTTTGGCATTATTGTAAAGGTGCATTTTCGGTAGTGCTCGACATCTAGTGGTTTATTTATGTGGGAACTTTTATGTTGTATGTTGCGTTTTTTTATGTTTTGCACTACTTCATTAAAAGTTAAAATCAAGTTCACTCCCTTAGCCCCCGAAATAATTAAAACCCATCCGTGCAATTTATTGCACTGCAGCGTTTGGTATTTGTGATACCTCTGGCCAACACTTACAGGTAAAGTTGTCGTGATTGTGCTACTATATCCGTCGCCTAATATAGCTGCCAAAACGATGTCTGAGCTTGTTCTCTATTAATCTTCGGGGAGATATAAGTTTACCATTTTGCTATTTTTTTACTCCATCTATTACCCCAATCGCTCTCATGTTTAGGCTTAAATCCAGATGAAAGTTCGGATATCCAAAGTGTTTTGGGGAAGTTACTCCCCACGCATGCGGATTGAAGGCTTTCTACGGTTGGTGCCATCAACGAGGCGATTCCCTTTCAGTACTTCCTAAGTACCACGTATCGTATAATCATTAAAATTACCTATAGTCCCCCTCACGTAAGGGCGGGTAATTTTTCTAGTTTTTCAAAATACCTCTAGTCTCCCTCACATAAGGGCGGGTACTTTGTGTGGTATAACGACCTGGCATTAAGGTATATCGAAGGGGGGACCATTTGGTGTTATAAGGAACCTTCACAATGTTTGCAAAATTAATGAATGATTCTCATTAGTTGTTGAAAGATCCAAACTATACACCATGGAAAAATAAAATGAAGGCAATCCTAGAGATGGATGATCTTTGGGATGTTGTTTTTGGAGCAACAGTAAGACCTTCATTTGCAGCTGGAGCCACAACTCTCACTGCTGATCAGAAAGACTTTGATAAGATAGATAACAAGGCAAAAGTGCTCATTTTGCTTGCTGTCTCTGATGAAGTTCAACCCCATATTGCTGATTGTCAAAATAGTAAAGAGGCATGGGATGCCCTTAAAGCTATATATGAAGGAAATAATGACTCCACCATCTATTTCTTCAATCTCAATTACACAATCTAAGCATGAAACAAGGAGAGACAATTGAATTCTTTCTTTATAGTGTCTGAGTTGAAAGGAAAGTTGAATTCTTTGGCAGCACCAGTTGATGATAAGCTCCTTACCTCAGTGGTATTGAGAGCATTACCTGATTCTTTTTGAGTGTTGATCACCTCACTTCAGGTATCACAAAGAAAAGTTACCTTTGTTGAGTTGGTAAATTTTCTCCAAGAAGAGGAGGCATGCCAATTGCAACGAGATGATTCTTCTAACACCGCCCTGTACACCAACAGGAAGGGACCCAAGAAGAAGGGTAATTTTCAAAAAGGAGGGAGTTATCAAAAGGATTCAAAAGGGAAACAAACTCAACCAACTCAACAGACTAAGAGATATTGCAAGATATGTGACAAGGAAGGTCATGATACAAATATATGTTGGCATAAGAATAAGCAACCAAAACAGAAAGGCCAGAACAAACCACACAAAAACAAGCAACCCAAAGTGAATGTTGCTATTGAGGAATCTGACACAGATTCTGAGCGAGCACACAAATTGCTCATGACTACCACAGTCTCCAAGCAGATAGATCCTGTTTGGTATGTCGATTTTGGAGCCAGTAAGCACATGACTGGCGAAGAAGTTGTCACCACAGTAGTATATCTGTTAAATAGGGCACCCACAAAGGACCTACAAGGAATGACTCCATAGGAATCATGGAGTGGTAGGAAACCCTCCATTTCTCATCTACGCATTTTTAGTTGTAAAGCATTCATGCACATACCGAAAGAAAAAGGAAGAAGCTAGATGAGAAAACATTGAAGTGTATTCTTCTTGGATATGATGAGCACTCTAAGGGTTATCGATTGATTGATCCCTTGACCAAGAAGAATCACATCAGTAGAGATGTTGTTTTTGATGAGGCTTTCACATCAGAAAACACATCAGATGTATACCTAGACCTTGTAGAATCCAAAGTTGAGAAGTCTCCTTCATCATCAAATATTGGAGGTCCTTCTTCATCTTCTTCAATACCAAAGAAGAAGAATCCGAAGTGGTATACAAGTACAATCAGAGACTCCAAGCTATCCACTCCACCAGATTTAACTTTGGATAGGCCTCGTACTCGCATCATGGCTCGATAGGAGAGAGCAGCAACAAAGACTACTGAGGTTGATGATCTTTATCAATATTTTGAGGAAATTTCTATAGATCCAGAGAGAGACACAGAAGATATGGATATTGATGATGACAGGGTTTTTATGTCTTCAATAGATGAACATGAACCTGCTTCAGTGAAATATGCCCTTAGTGAGCCACAGTGAAAGGCTGCTATGGATGCAGAGTATAAGTCTTTGATGAAAAACAAAACTTGGAAGCTTGCCAATCTGCCATACGAAAAGAAGACCATAGGCTACAAATGGGTGTACAAAGTCAAGTACAAGGTATATGGGACAATAGATAAGCATAAGGTCCGACTTGTTGCAAAGGGCTATGCTCAAAAAGAAGGTATTGACTACGAGGAAACTTTTGCACCTACTGCTCGGATGACAACCATTCGAGTTCTTTGTGCTATGGCAACACAATATGGGTGGAAAGTGCACCAAATGGATGTCAAGAGTGCCTTTCTAAATGGTGATCTCCAAGAGGAAGTCTACATGACTCAACCTGAAGGATTTGAAGTGGAAGGCCAAGAGCAGAAAGTTTGCAAATTGGTCAAATCCTTATATGGTTTGAAACAAGCCCCTCGAGCTTGGTATATAAAAATGGATAATCACCTACTACAACATGGATTCAAGAGATGTCCGTCGGATGCAAACCTCTATTTCAAGAAACAAGGCTATGAAATAGTGTTGCTTGTACTCTATGTTGATGATCTGCTCATTACAGGGAGTTCAAAAACTATGATCTCTACTGTCAAACAGGATTTGAACAAATATTTTGAGATGACAGATCTCAGACTTCTCCATTACTGTCTTGGCCTAGAAGTGAACTAGAATGAGCACTACATCAAAGTCTCCCAAAAAAATATGCCAAGACACTACTAGAAAAATATTGCATGACTGATTGCAAGCCGATGGAAACACCAATGGAATCAGGACTTCAGTTATCGTGATATGACAAATCACCTCAGGTAGATGCTACTCTCTATTGTCAGCTGATTGGGAGTCTCATATATCTGACCAACACTAGGCCAGATATCGTATTTGTTGTCAACTATATTTCCAGGTTCATGCAGGAACCTAAGACTACACACTGGAAAGCAACAAAACGAGTTCTTCACTATGTCCATGGCACAATGGAATATGGCCTAGAATACAAGAGGAATAACAAATTCTTCTTATAGGGATTCATGGAATCAGATTATTTTGGGTCATACGATGATCGTAAATCAACTTCAAGATATTTGTTTCATCTTGGATCCGGTCCTGTCTCTTGGCACAACAAGAAGCAACATGTGGTTGCTATCTCATCAATAGAGGCAGAATATCATGTCGCACATGAAGTTATGTGTGAAGTGATATGGTTGCATCGTATTTTGACAAGTATGGGTCTTCCATCAAAATCTCCAATGCACTTTTTTTGCGACAACCAGGGTGTTTTGAACCTTGTTAAGAATCCAATGCATCATGAGAAAACCAAGCACATTGATACATAATGCTACTTCATTCGAGACGAAGTACCAAGGCACCGAATTCAACTTCAGTTCATCTCCACCAATGCTCAAGTTGCAGACATATTCACTAAGGCACTTGCACGTGTCAAATTTGAATTGTTTTGCAACTCTCTATGTATTGCAAAATAATGCAAGCAGGGGGGATGCTAGTATAGCTAGTAGTTATATGTTTCCTCAAATATTGTAATAAGGGGGGATGTTAGAATATTTCAATATTTCTTATTTTTATTTTGATCCTAACAATATTATATTGTTGGATTTATTTTAGGCTCATTGTTATTTGTTGCAACAACGCCTATTTTGGTCTCGGGTGGTTCCGTAACCTCCGGACTATTATTGGCTTGAAATGTATTATTTATATTTTGCCAGATTAATGAGAATTGTTCCAATTACTCACATTGATAATCAAAACCTCTGTGATTGTGGTCTTGGATCTGGTCTTCTCAAATATTTTTCTCAATCTTTATTAAATCCATCATCTTGGATTGTCAAAGATCTAGCCTTCTAAAGGGTTTATGCATATTACCCTTGCTAGATCTCTATTCACTTTTTCTTAGGTATAACAATGTAGAAACATTAGATCTCATTTATAAGGTCTTTTGAGGGTTTTTTAAAGGTTTTTGAGGTCGTCAAGATCCTCAATTCGAAAAAAGAAATGAAATTGGAGTTATAAATAAAAAATTATGCCCTCTAGAAGGTTTTACCTGGGTTCAATTCTAATTGGGTTTCAAAAATAAAGGTGCAATTTTTTGGGGGTGCTTTTTATATTTATATATGGGATTAATCTTAATTTAGGTCCATTATTTAAGGTGTTTTATTTTATTTAAAAGAGGAGTAATATTTTATAGGGATTTATTTTTTTTAAAGCAACACCTTTATTGAGAGGGGGATTTTTTATGCATTTTATTTAACCAGTTGTGCAATTGTGATTGTAAACAAGGTGTATTATGTGTAAAGTTTGACACATTCATTATTTCTAGCAAATTTTGCAAGTAATATTTTGTATCTTCATACAAATGGCCACTTCCAAAGTATTTCTCATTGATTCCTAGATCTTGAAAGGACCTAACTTCAAAGCTTGGAAGATAAATATGCATACTATCTTGATAGTGGAGAAGCTATGGGACATTGTAACAAGTATTAAAACACAAGCTTAAGAAATGGACCAAGAAAAAAGTATGTTGAAGTAGATCAACGAGCATTGATGCTAATCATCCATGCTACAACTGATGAGATCTAGCCATACATTTGTGATGAAAAAAAATCCAGTCAATCATGGGATGATATTACATCCATTTATGAAGAAAATAATTAGTCCACTATTATTAACCTTCAATCCTAACTTCACACATTAGAAGTGGGAGATGGAGAGACTATGGAGGAATTTATTTGCAAAGTTGTAGACTTGAAAGGAAAATTGAAAGCTATGGGTGAAAAAATGGATGACAAGCTCTTAGTTCCCATAAATCTTTGAGCTTTACTAGATTCCTTTCACATGCTTATTACCTCCTTATAGGTCTCTAATAGGGAAGTTTTAGGAGTTGATCAATAAGCTATAATAGGAAGAAGAAACCAATAAAATATGGAATGAATTGTTGGATAATGCACTCATAAGTGGTAATTAGAGAAGACACAAACATTCTTCGAACAAAGGTCCTTCCTCCTCATCATCACAATAGCAACCTTAGAACCAAAATAGGTGTTGCCATATCCATGAATGAGATGAGCATGATACCAAATACTATCGGTATAATGTTACCACATAAGGTGATAAGGTCTATAATCCTCAATAGAATTAGTAGTCATACAAGCCACAAACCTAACAAAAATAGAAAAAAGAGTGTGTTACCATTAAAGAGTTAAATTTAGATTATTAATAAGTACACAAAGAGCCAAATTTATATTTTGAATAGGCACATAGAGTACTCATGATATAAGCTACCAATAAACCCAAGGATATGACAGGGGACAAAGATCGATTTGATACCTTCAAATCCAAATAAGGGAAACCAATGACCGTTTTCAATGATAAAACCTATAAGGTCAAAGGAATAGGTGATGTTTTGCTTCATCTTTCATATGGTAAATACACCATTAAAAATATACTATATGTACCATGACTGATAAACAACTTGTTTTCTATGCCACAACTACTATATGGAAATATGAAGGTTGATTTTAGAGTTGAGAATGGCCACAAGAGGTGTTTTATCACTAAGAATGGTAAGCATATAGCCACCAAATACCATAAAAATGGCTTGCTTTCCCTAGATCTCTAATATGCTCCTAATATAGCACTATTAGCAACAAAAAAAACTACAATATCCCAAAAGTGGACCTAGTGGGAGACCCATAGGCTACAAACCTAGAGGTAGACTTGCATGTGAAAGACCCATAGGTGATAGACCTAGAGGCAGAGCTAGAGGAAGAGATAATGATAAAGCTAGTGGCTGACCTAGTGGTCAACCCATATATAGAGCCAATGGTAGACCTAGAGGTAGATCTAGAGGTGGTTATCCAAGAGCCATAATATCCAAAGTTAGACTAGCCATAGCTAGAGTAGCCAAAGCTATAGTATTCACAACCAGAGTAGCCAAAGCTACAGTAGTCACAACCAAAGTAGCTAGAGTTAGAGCAACCATGTCCAGAGTAGCTAGAGCCAAAGTAACCAGAGCTAAGAGCAATAGCCAAAGCCAAGATCCAAAAGCCAAGAGCCAAGAGCCAAAAGACAAGATCCAGAGCCAAGATCCAAAGCTAGATCCAAGACCAAGAGCCTAGACTCTTCTAAATTAAGGGGGGTACTAATATTTTCTAACTTGAATAATGTAATAAGGAGAGGATGCTAGGATATTTTATTAAATTATTATTAGATCATGCACTATTAGCTAGAAAATTGTTTTAATATTTCTTACATGTAACAATCTCCTAAATTGGGAGTATTGATTTTTTAGTTTGTAACCTTAAAGGATGTATTAAATAGGATCTTACCTTAATATATGGGATGTTTTTTCCATTAGGTTAGATAAATGAGATTCCCAATCAATGGATGATAGAGACTTACATTAACCTATGAGGATGGAATATTTTAAGATAGTTACAACCTTGTCTTCTATGATTGCAATTTGCCATTCAAAACTAAACTTATTGAATAATGGCTTCTTATACTTCATTTATGACATGAAAATATGATTCTCTATATCATACACAATTATGATCATGTCCTCATTTTAATTTGAAGTATAGCTTCATATCATAAGGATTATGACAAAATCCATGTCATACAAAATGCTTATTAGTATTCACATATCAAGCTATAGGATTTTGCTTTGTTCCATAGAGAGACTCGATGAGCCTTCACATATTTTTATCCTATCCAAGTATGAAAATCCCTCTGGTTACATCATATATACTTATTGAATGGGATCACCATCAAGGAATGCATTCTTTATATATATATATTATATAACTTAACATCTAAATTGTGTTGTCATTATGGATATCATCCAAATGGTCTTGATATTTACTATCAAAGTAAAAGTCTTATTATAGTTAATTCCTTTCTTTTGTGCATAGCCGTTTGAAATCAGGCTTACGTTATACTTCTAAAAACTCCCATCAACTTTATCTTTGATTTTTAATACCCACTTACAACCAATGGGTTTCTTTCTAGGTTGAAGATCAACAAGTTACCATGCCTTGTTCTTTATCAATGCTTGATATTTGATATCCATGGTATTCTTCCATTGTGAGGTAAAATATTCTTGAATAATTAATGTAGAAATTATGCTCATGAGGGCTAGGTTGAACTCATTGTAAAATTTATTGTGAGTGTAGCAAAATTAACTGAGCACAAAATAGACACAACACAGAGAAAGATAAATATGCCAAAATTGCTTTCTTTATTGATTTTGATACAATCTTTACAAATGAATTTTGGATTACCCCGAGTGCAATGGGGGCAATGTTACAATGCTATCTCTTTGTATTGATACAAATGAATAATGGTCTGATGGAACGAGGGTCTTCCAATCTTCACACAGGCTTGTGCTCTTCGTTCTTCCTGCTACAATCCAAGGTGAGTGGGCTTTGGTATCCAACAAGGGGCCACTCCAGCTTAAGTAGCTTTTCCAAAGTACCTGTCACCTGCACACATTCACACCAACAAAGGGATTAGTAGCACATGTATATTTGAGCATAAAAACCAATGCTACACATAAACCCTAAGCAAATAATCCTGTGAAGTGAATGATAGAAAAAAATAACATAAAAGCCTTGCTAAGACAAAAATTACTGATCATGTTGTGTCGTGCTCTCAGATCTGCTAAACCGTGGGTACACAGTGGAGGACTGGAAATCGTAAATGCATGGTTGTGAAACTGTGAATGCACGGTTCTGACTGTGAACCCGTGGATGAGCGGTTTAGGCTGAAGCACAGGTTGCCTCAGGAAATGGACCTCCAAGATCTGGTACGGACTTTGTTTACAATCTGGTCGAAGGTCGTGGTCAATTTTAGCAGTCTGGCAGTGTGCAAATTCAGCTCCCTTGGTTTTGTGGGGTAAGGGTGCCTTTATAGGCTCCTTAGGGTTTTAGAGGGAAATGGGAGATGACAAGCCTGGATTACCAAGTGGTAATTCTAGGCTTCTAAATGGAGGAAACAGTTACAGTGAGTCACTCAGTGTGCCTCACTTAACTAGGGTAAAGTGGCTGCAGGTGGAGTGGTATGTGGGATCCTGTCCTATGTGAAGGGACAAGGGAGAAAAAATGGATGAGATACGGCATGGGTGTTGGGAATTTACCCCATGTGAAGGGACAAGGGGGACAAGAGTGGGTGAGATGTGGCAAGGATGTTGGGTGAAGTGTCTAGAACACATGTCCAATGGGTAGGTAAGGTATCCTAGGGTGATTTTTTAGATTTTATAAATCTAGAAAATAGGATAATGTGCAGGGTTTTATATCCCTAAGTTGGATCGTAGGCATACCATGGACCTGGATGATGGTATTCAAGGTCTGTAGAGCGGTTTTCTGAGGTACATGAATGATATTGTTATTATGATTTGACTGTTGTCTTTCCATGTTGCAGCCGTCCATATACAACGTTGTAGACTCCCCGAATCTGCTAGCAATGACCATTTAAACCAGAGAAGACAAAATTCATCGATGGAGTTAACAACAACAACAATGGTGAATACGAGAAAAATCGAAGAATACTAAGACTTTGGAGCGGAGTACACTGTGTACGATGCATTTACATAGAACGATTAAGATTATTAAATTTTTTAACTAATGTATTAAAAGCATGGAAGGTACCGTTGGGATGCGGATTAGGGCTTCCATTATCGTTGGAGGGAATAGATTTACCGGCCTACACGTTCACACATGTAGCGTCACAATATCTCCATACGAATTTTTGGCCAGAGCCAATGTAGAAATTGGCCTTTCTTGAGCCTTAACACAATGGACTTTAGTTTTAGTTAAATACTTAGTTAATCTCTTTCGTTATAGAAAACTTATATTTTACTTTATTAACACAGCTGCTACCATGCAGTCACCAAAGTATGGGAGTTGAAAGTTCAAAGGTTTGGGAGACTCAAGTTCAAATTCCTGTAGGATATAGGGTGTGTTTGTGTAAGTGAGTTTGTAAAAAAAAATTCGAAAGGCTGAAGGGATTCTATCAATGTTATCTACATAGAGACAAGACTACGATACTTGGTGCACAGGCTCAAAGCAAATGTGATTAAGTAAAATTTATTGACGTTTGAATCATAGGATTGAGGACTTTTATTGCTGTCCCAGAAAATGTGACCCCAATTATACCACCACCTCTATTACTGTCCCAAAAGAATGTGACCTCAATTATACCACCATATATACTTAACCAACCTTCAATGAACATATCATCTTTGATTTTTATTTTCTCTTATCGAAAGTAAAATAAAATAAAAGGCAGTGGTTTTAATTACTTATATAAAATAAATAGAACAATTTTTTTTTTTATTTGGTTACTATGAGAAACCCCTATGACCGACGTACAGGGTCGAGCAGTCTCCTCCCAACCATGACCCCTCCTAAAGTTGAAAACTATACTTATCAATAGGGAATTTAACACAAAGCCACCACACACCCACCCCCTCACACACTTGCCCACGTCGCGGTTTGAACCTTGGACCTCCCGAAGAAGAGCCAAAGCGCGAACATATGATTTAAATTTTGGTTTATGATTTTGCAATTTTTTTAAACTAGTTTATACAAGTTTTCATGAGGGTTTAGGTTCTTTGAGTGAGGTTTGAACCTTGGACCTTTCAAAAAAAAGGTCAAAGCCCTTATCACTATAGTAAGCTTGCAACTTTATGATTTTGTAATTAAATATGATTTAAATTTTGGTTTTTGTCTTTGGTCTCTATCTTAACCTTTCTTTTTGTCTTATAATATTGATCTTTGCAATTACATATGATCTAAATCTTGTCTCCCCCTTAGAATATTATCTTTGTAATTATACATGATTTAACTCTAACTCCTTTGACTTGAAAGTCAACATATTTAATTAATTTAATTGATTATTCTTAGTTATAATTTTATCTTTATAATGGCTTTGGCTCTTCATCGGAAGGTCTAAGGTTCAAACCGTGGGGTGGGTGAGTGTGTGAGTGTTTGGTCCTTATTGATAAGCTCAACTCTCACCTTTATGAGAGGTCATAGTGGGATGAGGATGCCCAACCCTGAAGCTCTCATCCTTATGAGAGGCCATGGTGAGATGAGGATGTAGCGGGAGGTTTCTCACACTAACCAAATATTAAAAAAAAAGTTTATCTTTATAATTAGATCATGATTGTATATTGCTATCACAATAATTTAACAATTATGCATGTAACATTTATCAAGATTCCAATGTAAATTTCCTCTTTGAAATTTTCTAAATATAACGTGTATATTTGGTTGAAATGAAGCTTACCTGTATTACATTATACTTATAACATTTATCAAGATTCCAAAAGGTATCTTCTTTGAAATGTAAAAAATATATTAGTGAAGTTAACACCATTTAAATAATAACTGATATACTTGTTAAAATTACATTACTTTTAAAAATAAATATTTTTATTATTTTTATTTTTTTAATTAATTTCTTGGTTTGAGGTTAGGAATGTAGAATGAATAATTTTACACCATACATCATAAGTTCCAATATTATATAAATTATATGTAAATTTACATTATTTTATTATTATAAAAAATATTTTTTAATTTATTTATATGATTTTTTAAGGTATTGTTGAGTGGTGTTTTCACCCAAATGTGAAAGCACACTCTCCGGTAGGATCTGAGTCCCAAAATCCTCTGCTTGCAGAGAAAGTAATTTCTCCAAGGTTCCTGTTATGTTGATTCTTTAACACCAATGATGCTGTTCAATGTAAATGCTGGGAACACCTCAGGGTTGCAAGTGGATGTTAACAAGGGGCACTGTAGTTTACTTTAATTTGAATTTGCAGTGGACTCAAAGAAAATAAATCTAGGAAATAAATATATTTTGATCCTTAGCTACGATGGATTTTCAGTTGTTTATTTGAATACAATAATTAAAATGCAAAATAAAATAAGGGTTTGAAAATAAGAGAAATGCAAATGAAAGTAAAACTAAATTATATCCAGAGTGCGACCATTCTGATTGATAAAACCGAAGCTAATGAGGTTTCTGCATGCAACCTAACCTACTGAACCTGTAAATTCACACAATCCAGATAAGCTAGGTGCGGGCTTCTGGGGTTTTTAATGTAATTTCAGATTCAGACATTCGCATGAAGCAACCAAGAACACTTGCATTCAACTTCACCTATAAGCCTAGAAATCTGAAAGGGAAAGATAACACATTGAATCATGCATGCAAAAATGACTCCTCCTTTCTCATCAATGAAATGTCAACTCTCTGTATTTCTGCATTAAAATGATGTATCAATTACAATTACAGAATGTTCCAGGTTTTACAAATCCAGAACAAATGAAGGAAATTGCCCAAGTGCAAGCCCAGAATGGCATGAAGCCCTTGTCTCTGCAACTCTGCAAGCAGCAATTTCCAACCCCTAGTCCAATCTGCGCTTCCGACTTTATACTATCTGGCACGGCCTTTCAGTTCCCCTGCGTCGCTTCGTTTCACCTCCCTTTGCTTCTTTTCAAATTCTTGCCCTTTTGATGCTTTTATTCCATGCTTTATGCCGAAACGTTTGAAATCTTCCGTTGCATGTAACGCTTCTGCAACTCTGACACCTGTATGCCACGTGTCACACGTTCTCTGTGCCTTCTGTAACGTCTTTCTACGAAAATCATGACAAAAATGGCATGCAACCTGTTCACCTTCCTGGCCGTGAAAACGCGACATGTCGCGAAATCGCGACATGTCGCGATATCGCGACGCTTTTCTGTCAGCAACCTTTCTTGCAGTCACTCCCAGCGAAAACGCAACATGTCACGATTTCGCGACGCTTTCCCTGTCCGTACGCCTTCGGCAACTTCTTGTCGCGAAATCGCGACGATTTTTCACTTGGGGTATCCTGCGGCTTTCTGTCGCGAAATCGTGACACTTTTCTTTTCCATACCATTTGCCCGCAACCTGTCGCGAAATCGTGACGTTTCTCGCTTCTTGCTCCTTCACTGCAACCTGTCGCGATTTCGCGATGCTTTTCTGCTTCGGGCACCTTTGCTGCATGCTGTCGCGATTTCACGACGTCTTTTCTCTGGCGAGCATGCTTTTTGTCGTGATTTCGTGACCATTTTCATGCTTCATGCATCTTTGCTGATTTTGTCGCGATTTCGCTACCATTTTACTCTTCCGTACACTTGCCAATTTTTCATCACGAAATCGCTACGCTACCTTTGTCCGTACTACTTCGCTTGAGCCAAACCCAACTTCATTTCCCCATTTTCCATCCTCCTCAAATCCACATTTTCTTTCTTTCACTACTTTCACTTTTCCACTTCTCATTCTCCATCACTTTTGTTCCGTACACCTTTGGCTGCTTGGAGTCACGAAAATGCGACATGTCGCGATATCGCGACGATTTCTCATTTCATGCCTTCCACCTGCAATCTATCACGATTTCGTGACGTCTTTTCACTCGGCACCTCTTTGCTCAATGCTGTCACGATTTCACGACGTTTCTCTTCTCCGTACGCCATGGTTGCTTCTTGTCACGATTTCGCTACGCTATTTTCATCCGTACAACTTTCAGCAACATGTCGCGATTTCGTGACACCTTTTCATTTTGTCTTTCTCTCTCCTGCCTGGGCCGCGACGGAGCAACATGTCGCGATTTCGTGACACTTTTTCATTTTGGCAGCGACGGAGCGACATGTCGCGATATCGCGACAACTTTTCATTTTAGCGACATGTCGCGATATCGCGACCTTTTCATTTTTGCCAGTGACGGAGCGACATGTCGCGATATCGCGACGTTTTTCTGTTTTTCGACAGGTCGCGATTTCGCGACATGTCGCGATTTCGTGACACTTTCCTCACTTGTGCATTTTTTTGCCTCTTTTCCTCATCTTTAGCATCTGGGTCACTGAGATTTTTCTCTGCAAGCCTGCAAAAAAGGTGGGTCCCCAATTTTGGGGTGTGTTGTGGATCAGCCACAACAAATGGCGACTCTGCTGTCAAATGCTCTTGAGCATTTTTAGTAAGAACCCAACCTGAAACGCATATAAACTTGAAAACATGCGTTAGCACACAAGCAATATAAACAAATGCCCAAAGATCAGAAGTACATGAATCATCTGAATCATCAAGTATTAGCTCAGTGTGTGCCATGGATTTCTTTCCCTATCATTTGAAATTGATCAACATTCCATTGTCAGTTTTGCATGAATGCATATGCGAGATTGTGAATGATTTGTGTAACCTAATGAATATGCTAGGAGATTTTGCTTTTATGCAAGGCATAGTCTTTCTTCTAGTATCATGTACAAACATTCAAGATTGCCAAACCCTCTTAAGATCCACTGATGAATTATTTTATTATATCCCAAAGTTGGTTATGAGTCCCTACTATCTTGAACCCATGTGCAAGTGAATGTGAAATCAGAACTTTGGGGAATCAGACTCCCAACCAACCGAGATGGGAGTTTAACCCTATCCTTACTATTCTGATTTAGAATTCATTACCTCACTTTGAGCAAAATAACTAAACCAATTATGGAAGAAATGGTCATGCTAGTCTAACCCTTTGGACAATCAGTGGTCTTGTTTTTTAGACAAGACATGTTGCCATGCATGGGCATATCTTACCCCACAATCCAAAACTTATCTTCATTTCTTTGGACCTTGGGGATGACTACCCATCCTTTGCAGAGGACAAGTAGTACAATCCTTCCAGTCCAATATAAAGATGAGATGGGAAAAATTTATTTTTACTTCTTGGATCTTAGGGATGACTACCCATCCTTGCTAGGGACATGTAGTACGATCCCACCAATCCAAACTTTAGATGTAAATGAAAATATTAATTTTGTTGCTTAGACCTTGGGGATGACTACCCATCCTTTGCAGAGGACAAGTAGTACGATCCTTCCAGTCCAAACTTTAGATTTATTATGAAATGAGACATAGGAGCTTTGGGGAATCAGATTCTCAACCTAAGCGAGATGAGAATTTATGCCCTATCCTTACTACTCCATGTGGGTCAAATCAAAGCTTTGGGGAATTGGATCCTCAACCTAAGTTCGATGAGGATTTAGCCCTATCCTTACTACTACGATTTTAGGCTTTAAGCTCTATGGAAGTGGTCAAAACCACTTTTTTAAGGATCATGTTGCATAAATAGGATAGACATGAAAAACTTCTTTCGCCCAACCTTTTCCTCCAAGTTAGGTTTTGATCATTTTGCTCAAGATCCTTTTTAATGTATAAGACGTGCTTGGTTCTAGATATCTCAAGACTCAGTTTCCAACCTTAGGATTTTTCTTACATTTATGTTATAACACAACCCTAAGAGGATTTGACATACTTTAATGATTTGTACCTAAGATGCATATGCAACTAAGATGAAATGTATGTAAGGTGAGATGGAACATGAATGCATTATCTCTTGACTTGCAAATGAAATGATTTGTCATGCAAAACTGACTCTTTCATGCATCACAAAATCAAGCAATATAACTTAAGATGTTTGTGTTACTTGTGGAGCTTTTACAGGACAATTCCAATATTTCATATTCTCCTAACCTTAAGCATAAGTTGACATCCCACTTTTTTTTTTTTTTTTATATATATATATATATATATTTTTATCAAAATTAACAAAACATGTCAATTGAAATCAAATCCACCACCAAAATCCTAGCTAGACTAACAATCCTAAACAATAAAAACAAAAACTGAAAATCCCCACCAAAACCGAAAGAATAATATCAAAATCTCACAACCTAAGGGCTAAAATAATGCTTTAAAATCTGCCCATTAACCGGTAGCATGAAATCTCTCCCTTCTAAAGTTTTTAGCCTGAATGTATTTTTCCCAAGAATCTCTCGAAATCTGATATGGGCCTAACCAAAGACAATCAAACTTTTGATGATTCCCTTTTTCCTCATGTCTTTTGTCCCATAGTAATACCAAATCTGAAATTCTGAATGACTTAACTTTGGCCCTTCTATCAAACCATCTTTTGATAACTTCATGGTGCTTATTCATGTGATTCATGGCTTCTTCTCTCTTTTCATCAAGATGCAACAACTGACTTAACCTGGCTTCAACTTGATCATCTGTCCCCAAATACTCTTGTATGAAATGCAAGGTCTGCAACTTCAAATTTGCAGGAAATATCGGGTCTTGCCCATAGACCAAATGATAGGGAGTATTCCCTATAGATTCTTTCACTCTGGTCCTATCTGCCCAAAGGGCAAACTTCAATTGGCTATGCCAGTCCCGAGGGTTCTTTTCCAGCAACTTCTTAATGATGTTCAATAAATTTTTATTTGAAGATTCGGCCAGACCATTTCCTTGAGGATAATAATTGGATGCAAATTTTAAGCTCACTTTGTTATCATATGCCCAATCTGCAAATTGCGTAGAAATAAACGCTTTACCATTGTCATTGACAATAGAATCGGGCATTCCAAATCTTGTTATAATTTGGTCCTCAAGGAATTTAATCACAACGTCTGTGGTGGCATGTTTAGTAGGAATCGCTTCTGTCCACCATGTACGATAATCTGTAGTTGTCAATATGAATTTATGGGAATCAGACGAATTTGGGTTAATAACCCCGATAAAATCTAGTCCCCATTGTGCAAATGGTCTCATTTCAACTACAGGTTGTAACGGCATGGCTGCATTTCTTTCTCTATTGGCAGCCACTTGACAGATATGACAAGATCGTACATGGGCATGTGCATCTTTGAAAATGTGGGGCCAGTAGTATCCTGCTCTCAGGATTTGATGTGCTGTAGCATTTGCTGCACCATGACCAGTTCCATGTTTCCCGTGAAATTCCTGCAACACCCTGGCAGCTTCTTCTTTGCTCAAGCACCTCAGGTAGATTCCTTCATGATTCTTCCTGTAAAGAACACCAGATTTCATCAGATAATTGATAGACTTAAGCCTTAAAGCTCTTCTCTGTGTTGAATTCAGATTAGAAGGACACTTACCAGTCAATAAAAATTGCACAATATCAACATACCAGTCATCCTTAGCAATGTATTCTGTATTCGAGCATTGGCCTGTTATTTGCGGATTATTTTCTGCGATCGCCTTCGCCAGTCCCTGTCCTCGAACTAGTTTCATAGGTTGGATTTCGAGATCAAATTCCTGGATGGTGGAAATCCATTTCCCTCTTTTCTCACCTAGTTCATTTTGTAAAAACATGGTCTTAACAGCAGAGTCAGGCACAATGGCAATAACTCTGCTGTGCACAATGTAATGCCTAAATTTTTTCACCGTTTTAAAAAGTGCGTACATTTGCTTATCAAGGATTGAATACCTTAATTGAGCATCTTTTAGGGGGGCACTTAAAAATGCTATGGGTTTTTCGGCACTATCCTCGCCTTTTTGGGTTAAGACACTCGCAAAGGAGTGTTCTGATGCAAAAGCATAAATGAAGAAAGGTTTGGAATAGTCTGGACTTATAAGGACCGGGGCCCTGGAAATGGCATCTTTGATGTTCTGGAAGGCCACTCTACTTTCCTCGTTCCATTTTACATCCACATATTTCTTGAGCATCTTGTTCAGAGGTTTGGCTATCTCAGCAAAGCTAGAGATAAACTTCCTCACAAAATTAACCTGCCCAAAGAAAGATCTCAATTCTTTTTTACTACTCGGGAGAGGTAAGTTTTGGATAGCTTGTATCCTTTTTGGGTCGATGGATATTCCCTCTTTTGAAATGATGTGACCCAACAATTTTCCTTCATTACTCCGAAAATGCACTTTTTGGGATTTAAGGAAATTCCATGTTCTCTGCATCTTTGAAGCACTTTCTTTAAATCTTTGACATGGTCCTCTCTCTTCTTCGAGAAAACTGGGATATCATCCACATACACGATGATGCATTTGCCTATGAGTCCTTTGAATGCATAATCCATGGCGCGTTGAAAAGTTGCACCAGCATTTAACAGTCCGAACGACATTCTCTTATATGCAAATGTCCCCCACTTGGTAGTGAAGGCTATTTTCATCCTGTCATCCGGATGTATAAGAATTTGGTTGTACCCGAAATACCCATCGAGAAAGGACATCATTTCAGATCCATTTACCATTTGTAGAATTTCATCGATTGATGGCAATGGATAATTATCTTTTTGGGAGGCTTTATTAAGATTTCGAAAATCTATGCACAGCCTAATCTCTCCACTCTTTTTTCTCACTGGAACGAGGTTAGCCACCCAGGTTGAGTGCCTAACGGGAAAAATGATTTTCGCTTCCAATAATATTTTAACCTCCTTTTCGATCAAAGGCTCCAATAGCGGGTTAACAACTCGTTGTCTTTGCCTAAAAGGCTTGGAGTCTGGCTTCAAAGGGATGGTATGTGTGATGATGTCTTGGTTGTATGTTTTCAATTCATTGTAATTCCAAGCAATACAATCTATGTAATGCTTCAATGCCTGCATTATATTGCTCCTTTCTTCCTCTGTACATGCCTTTGCTATGTACACCTCCTTTGGATTGTCTGCACTCCCTAGATTAATTGAATCACATGCATCTTTAGGGAGTGGGATTTTTTTTCCTTTCTTGGTCTTGCATCCCATGTCGAACATCTTTTCCAATGAAGCCACGTCTTTAGGAATTTTGTTGGATTGATACGCAGTTTCAATTTCATCTTCTGTTTCATCCTGCCACCTTTGCTCCTCATCAATCACCTGATTTTCAAAAATACCCGAGTTCGTGACAAATTTGAAAATGTGTCTGTCACTTTCAAAAACCTGGAAATTCTTTACATTATCGGGTATTGATGGACAAGGAACCAGTTCAATGGAAAACTTTTTACATCTTTTTATATCAACTGGGTTTAACATGCCCACGGCGACTGCAAGAGAGTCTGCTATTCGATTTCCTTTCCTAGAAATAAGGGCTATATTGAACGCATCGAACTCCTCAATGAGGTCCATAACCCTAGTTCTATAAAGGCTTAGTCTCCTGTCACGGCATATATACTGTCCTTTGATTTGTTTGACTACCAACTCAGAATCTCCCAAAACCTTCAAGCATTTAACATGTTTGCTCAATGCTAGACGTAAACCAAAGATCAATGCTTCGTATTCTGCCACATTGTTCGTGCAAGGAAATTGCAGTCTGTAGGCAGCCAATAATGGTTTACCTCCTGGGCCAGTGAGCTCGACTCCAGCTCCTGCTCCCTGTCTAGATTTTGATCCATCGAACCTGAGCAACCACGTGTAATCATTTTCATCAGAAGAGCTACCATGACACGCCTCCTCTTTAGGCTCTTCAGCTGCTTCCTCAACATCAAGTGCATAAACTCCTAGTTTTGGCTCAGAAAATTGAACTTCATTCGGCTTGTTAAAATCTGTTATAATCTCCTTAAGCCTCGGTTCATTTTCCACTCTGATTTGGTTTGCAATTCCCTTCCATGGTAGCCACATATGTGAGCGGTCTGTTGAAAAATAGCCATTCAGAGTTTTCATCCAATCCCTCGCAAGTAACATTCCATACCTACTTGGGATATTAACCACCAAAATGTCTACAACCTGCTGGACCCTGGGTTCAGAATTTAATTGAATCTTGACATCATACAAGGTCCCTACCACATTTACCTCTAAACGGTCCAATTGCAAGACCGTACATTTGGATGAAACAGGTTGCAGACCTAGCATTTTACATATTTCTGCAGGCATGAGGTTGCTCGTGGCACCTGTGTCCACCAAATAGTTATGCAAATTCTTACCCGCAATTCTTAGAGTCAGTAAGAATGGCGGGACATCCCTTCTCTCCTTTCGCAAAATCGGATGGGATTCAACTCCTTTTCCTTTCCACGTTTGATCAGGTGAGTTCAAAGCTTTTATCAATGCCTCCTTTTGGCCCGACAATCTAGCTGCGTCCAAGAACGAAAGGCTAGATTTGGACTTCTTTAGATCCTCCACTATGTCATAGTTTGGCTTTTCGAATTTGACTATCTTTTGCACATCATTAGACATTTCTCTTCTGAGTGGAGGGGGAGGATTATTATTTGCCTTAGTATCTGGAGGAAGAATAGAATTGTTTGGAGGTGTCGATGAGGTTTTAGGGGCTTTAGATTTACTTCTCAAATGGTATCCATGATTCCCCTTTCTGAAATCTCGAAAAGCTTGCACCTCCTGTTCCAAAATTTCGTCTTCTTCTTCCTCACTCTCACCTTCTTGATGATATACAGTTTCCATCACCATAATATTATCATCTTGATGTTGTGATGGACCCTCATTTGATACCGGTTCCAAATCATCAACTTGTGCCTGAAGACAATGAGTGTATCTAGCAATTTCAGGACAATTCCTCTCATTGTGTTCTTTGGTGTTATGCAACCTGCACCCCCTTTCCCACGCCAAATCTGAAATATTCAAGAGAGAATTGGATTGGCTAGGTCCTACAGAAGTATCTAGTTGATTAGCAATGGGAGCGGGAACTCCCCCATTGTTTGGCTTGGTGTTCCAGTGCCTCCCTCTATTGTTAAAATTTTGATTTGGGTGAGGGGCATGGGACTCATACTTCTGCTGTTGAACCCTGTCATTGCTCAGTTTATGAACTAATTTCTTGAGCTCTTCGACTTCTGAATAAATTTCCTGCGGTGGAATCATATTGTTGTTAACCCCCGTTGGATTCGCATAATTAATGGGGTCTTGATTCAACACTGGGGTCGGGTTTTGAGGAATTTGATTCCCGTATGGATTGACACTTTGAATCGGGGTTGGATTTGGAAAAGGAACTATGGCCTGAGGATTGACTTGGCTAGTTCCTTGCATAGTTGATTGACTATTCTACAAAAATGCGGGGACAGGTGGAATGGATGTGATTGGTTGGATTGGAATGGGTGCATACGCGGGTCTTTGGTGGATACGGCTGCTGATATGGGAAGGCGTTCATGCTTGGCACTTGAGGTGCCATGATTTGATTTGCCAAGGGAGCTTGACCATATGGAACATACTGTCCCATCACAGGCATCTGGGTAAACCCGTAGCCCTGTGGTGTCATTTGTTGTTCGATAGTCATGGCTTCATTATAGGCCAAAGCCAGCGTGGTGACTTGAGGATTGCGCCTTGCAAACATGGCTGTCATGGGGTCCAATGCCCCAAAATATATCTGTAAAGCCACTGCGGGATCGATGGCAAAATGTCGAATTGCTCTGTTATAGCACTTTTGGAATCTCTGATTAAACATTTTGATCGGTTCCCCTTGGCCCCTTTTGCATGTAATAAACTGATTATAAATAGTTGCGGGATCCAAGGGTGACCTAAATTGATTAACAAAGGCATTTTCCATTTGAGTCCAAGAGGTGATTGAACCAGTTGGTAAGCATATATACCATTCATATGCTATTGGATCTAAGCTCATGGGGAAAAGTCTCGCAGGCCACATCTTCATATTGAACTTGCGGCCTAATTAAAACATCCCTATAGGCTTGGATATGTTCTTCTCATTGTTCTTGGGCCATCTGGTTTGTATTTAGGCAGAAATATTTCAATGTTCTTGGGGATTTCATGGATATCCCCAGCAATATTCAAAGGAGTATTATTAGCTCCATACCAAGGAGTTGCTGGAGCTTGAGCCATTTGACTCAAAATCGATGAAGACAAACCTACAATAGCAGTAGAAATATTACTGACTACGGGCACACTAGGGGCAAGCGATATTATCGGCGTAAGTCCACCCGATGTTCCTGGAGAAAACAGGTCTTTTGTGGTGGTGAACTTACGACTGCTTGGTTTTACTCTTGGGAGTACAGGGAGGGTCATGAAAAATGGTTTCCCTCGGTTGTTTGGGACCTGGTCGCAATACGACGCGGTGGGTCCAGACTTGCTCGATGAAACCCTCGGCTATTTCAAAGAAAACCTGCAACAGAAACAAAAACAAATGTTGCAGTTTAGCCGTCTGTGAGATTTAACAAATGATTTCAAAATTAGATCAAAAAAATACTATTCAGGTATGAAAATCAAAATAAAATAAACCAATTCGGGCCCTCCTTCTAGCGCCAATCTGTTGAGTGGTGTTTTCACCCAAATGTGAAAGCACACTCTCCGGTAGGATCTGAGTCCCAAAATCCTCTGCTTGCAGAGAAAGTAATTTCTCCAAGGTTCCTGTTATGTTGATTCTTTAACACCAATGATGTTGTTCAATGTAAATGCTGGGAACACCTCAGGGTTGCAAGTGGATGTTAACAAGGGGCACTGTAGTTTACTTTAATTTGAATTTGCAGTGGACTCAAAGAAAATAAATCTAGGAAATAAATATATTTTGATCCTTAGCTCTGATGGATTTTCAGTTGTTTATTTGAATACAGTAATTAAAATGCAAAATAAAATAAGGGTTTGAAAATAAGAGAAATGCAAATGAAAGTAAAACTAAATTATATCCAGAGTGCGACCATTCTGATTGATAAAACCGAAGCTAATGAGGTTTCTGCATGCAACCTAACCTACTGAACCTGTAAATTCACACAATCCAGATAAGCTAGGTGCGGGCTTCTAGGGTTTTTAATGTAATTTTAGATTCAGACATTCGCATGAAGCAACCAAGAACACTTGCATTCAACTTCACCTATAAGCCTAGAAATCTGAAAGGGAAAGATAACACATTGAATCATGCATGCAAAAATGACTCCTCCTTTCTCATCAATGAAATGTCAACTCTCTGTATTTTTGCATTAAAATGATGTATCAATTACAATTACAGAATGTTCCAGGTTTTACAAATCCAGAACAAATGAAGGAAATTGCCCAAGTGCAGGCCCAGAATGGCATGAAGCCCTTGTCTCTGCAACTCTGCAAGCAGCAATTTCCAACCCCTAGTCCAATCTACGCTTTCGACTTTATACTATCTGGCACGGCCTTTCAGTTCCCCTGCGTCGCTTCGTTTCACCTCCCAGAATGCTTCTTTTCAAATTCCTGCCCTTTCGATGCTTTTATTCCATGCTTTATGCCAAAACGTTTGAAATCTTCCATTGCATGTAACGCTTCTGCAACTCTGACACCTGTATGCCACGTGTCACACGTTCTCTGCGCCTTCTGTAACGTCTTTCTACGAAAATCATGACAAAAATGGCATGCAGCCTGTTCACCTTCCTGGCCGCGAAAACGTGACATGTCGCGAAATCACGACGCTTTTCTGTCAGCAACCTTTCTTGCAGTCACTCCCAGCGAAAATGCAACATGTCGCGATTTCATGACATGTCACGAAATCGCGACGCTTTCCCTGTCCGTACGCCTTCGGCTACTTCTTGTCGCGAAATCGCGACGATTTTTCACTTGGGGTATCCTGCGGCTTTCTGTCATGAAATCGTGACACTTTTCTTTTCCATACCATTTGCCCGCAACCTATCACGAAATCGTGACGTTTCTCGCTTCTTGCTCCTTCATTGCAACCTGTCACGATTTCGCGACGCTTTTCTGCTTCGGGCACCTTTGCTGCATGCTGTCGCGATTTCGCGACGTCTTTTCTCTGGCGAGCATGCTTTCTGTCGTGATTTCGCGACCATTTTCGTGCTTCATGCATCTTTGCTGATTTTGTCACGATTTCGCTACCATTTTACTCTTCCGTACCCTTGCCAATTTTCCATCATGAAATCGCTACGCTACCTCTGTCCGTACTACTTCGCTGCTTCGGAGCCGCGAAACCCAACTGTCCATTTCCACGCCTTTTTCTCCTGGCTGCAATCCATCATGAAATCATGATGAATTTTCATTCCGTACATTTGGGCTGCAACCTGTCGTGATTTCATGACGTTTTTGCACTTCAGGCCTTCTCACTCGATTCTGTCGTGATTTCGCGACGTTTTACTCTTTCGTACACCTTTGGCTGCTTGGAGTCACGAAAATGCGACATGTCGCGATATCGCGATGATTTCTCGTTTCATGCCTTCCACCTGCAATCTGTCATGATTTCGTGACGTCTTTTCACTCGGCACCTCTTTGCTCAATGCTGTCGTGATTTCGTGACGTTTCTCTTCTCCGTACGCCCTGGCTGCTTCTTGTCGCGATTTCGCTACGCTATTTTCATCCGTACAACTTCTGCAGTAACATGTCGCGATTTCGTGACACCTTTTCATTTTGTCTTTCTCTCTCCTGCCTGGGCCGCGACGGAGCAACATGTCGCGATTTCGTGACACTTTTTCATTCTGGCAGTGACGGAGCGACATGTCGCGATATCATGACAACTTTTCATTTTTGCCAACGACGGAGCGACATGTCGCGATATCGCGACGCTTTTTCATTTTTTCCAGCGACGGAGCGACATGTCGCGATATCGCGACGTTTTTCTATTTTCGGCAGCGATGGCGCGACAGGTCGCGATTTCGCGACATGTCACGATTTCGTGACACTTTCCTCACTTGTGCATTTTTTTGCCTCTTTTCCTCATCTTTAGCATCTGGGTCACTGAGATTTTTCTCTGCAAGCCTGCAAAAAAGGTGGGTCCCCAATTTTGGGGTGTGTTGTGGATCAGCCACAACAGGTATATTTAAAGACTACCATCAAGTTTTATGAAAAGATATTTTTGATGATTAAAAACATAATTTTTTATTATATTTTAAAATTATTAAAATATTTTTAACAATTAAAAAACCACAAACTTTTTCAAATATTAAAATTTAATTAAAATTATAAACAAATAATCATATTATATTTTTGATAAAATTAAATTTATTTAAATTATTATTTAATATAATAAAAATGTTTTTTATTTTTTAAATATATGTATGCATTCAAATTCTAGGTAGCATTAGGTAAAAGGCATGAAGTAGTCCCACTTTCAACAGTAACGAGCGGCCTCCTTAAATGACGAACTTTCACTTCGTTGTCTGCCCCCCTATCGAAAATACAAACCTCAAGCTACATCTATAGAGACATTTTATCTCTTCGTATCTCTCAAACTTATGACACTTTGGTTGCAGTGTTTCTAACTTTAATTATTAATTTATTATGATTATGATAAGGAAAGGATCTGAATCTACTTAATATTTTAATAAAAAAATTTATATATAACATTATCATTAATTTTATAAAAATACCCTCAAATTTTTAAATAATCTAATGGAGATGTCATGTCTCGTTGACGAAGGTTGGTCGTGTTTGATAACGACCCATAACAAATTGCCTTATGCTGCTTTAACACCACACTAACTTGGTAGGAAGGGATAGCGATTTGTTATAAAAATTTTAATTTAAATTTTTTCATAGGTCGGGTTGTTTCAATTCGATTTTTATACGATTGAGGTTTTTTATGACTTCAGTTTTACCCAACAAACTAGGGTTTATAAAGATTTTCTTATAAAATAAAAGAAATAGGAGACTTATTTATCTTTTGTAAGGTCTTTATAATTTCTTAGAAAATTTTTAATTTAATAATATGTGAAGATCTTTATTGGTTCCAAACACAAATTCATAACCAATTATTTTTCCACTGCTAGATTTGGTTGCTCAATTATAACTTTGAAATATCTATAGAATTAAAAGTATTATATTCATAATATTAATTTTGGGATTTGTTTGAGTAGTAATATTATATTGAATGTAATTTTCTTTTTGTATATGAAAACATTTATAAACCCTACTCATTTGAGTAAATTCAAAGTCAAAAGGATCTTGACCATCCAATGAATTAAACCAAGGCAGTCCACTAGCAAGCACTAGACCGTGAGTAAAGCATGGTTTTTTTTTAAAGGGTCCTTGACTCCTTGTATTAGGGTTTGAACTTGAATCTTTTGATGAAAACCTAAAGACATACCACAATAAAAAAAAAATTAAGATAAAACATGAGTTTTAAAAGGGTCTTAATTCCTTGTATCGGGGTTTGAATTTGAGTCTTCTAAATAAAAACCCAAAGATATACCACTAATCCCTCACAAAACTCAAATATTATACCTTTATATACCACTAATCCCTCACAAGACTCAAATCTTATACCTTTTATTTAGAATAAGTTTTTTTTTTTGGGATTAAGTTACTACGAATGCTTAGGGATGAGCGGTCTCCTTTCATCTATGACCCCTAGTAAGACCTAGAGCTAAAATTATCAATAAAGGATTAACACACAACCACACACACCAGTCTAAACCAGTCTAAAGCTATTTGTAAAAACTTGAATTAAAAATTATAAATAAATATTTAATAACTTTTTGAACAATCCTATCCTTACCGACTCAAACCTTGCACCTCCTCTTTAGAGTCAAATCCCATTTTACAAATTTCACCTCTTTTTTACATTATGGCAATAAGTTACCTCTATAACAAAATACTTATTCTTTGCCACCTTACTTAGTTAAGTTTTTACTACAAGGATAAGACTGATTAATAAAAGTTTGTATGAATTTTTAAAAGTTGAAATAGCAATTATTTTGTTAAAAGAGTAGTAACCACATAACAAAAGGTGTATGAAGGAAGTAATGATTTTTTCAATGATCTTAATGAACAAAGTGCATTAAAAAATCAATGCTTTATAATTTCTTTTAAAATAATAGTGAGATGTTTTAATCATTAATGTTTTGTTTGTACGACACAAAATAAATGATTCTTGTTATTAAGTATAATAACATTGGGGTCCATGTTAACAAATATCATCTGAAGCTTGACAAAATTCCATTGTGTACTTTTTAATATACATAATTGTACAAATATTCAAATTAAAGAGTACCATAATAAGCATAACAAAAAAATAATTATTGTGAATATATATATATATATATATATATATATATATATATAACACTAAAATTATTATTCCTTTAAATAAGATAGTGCTTCACACTCAAATTAAGTACAAAAACAAATTGAAAATCATTTTATTCATTTTGTTTCATTGTATGTAAATTATTGAAAGTAATAGGTTCTAAAATATACATATATTTTTAGTTGCTTTGCACATCAACAAATACAAATTTGAAATTTTTAGAATGCTTTTATTTATATGGAACATAAAAAATTAAATATTTTACAAGATACAAATAAATGTAATAATCCACATTTAGCTCAAGTGCATTATTATGCTAAAAAACAACTTCATTATAATGCTTCACTTCATATGTAGATAATAACTAGTGTGTATTACTCAACGAAAGTTAATTTCTATCATCAAAAGCATCTTTGTGATGCATCATAATTTTTTTGCAAGCATACTACATGTTTGCAATAATATCTTATTTTTATATTGCACATTATAGAAAACACTAAAACATTGGTATTATGATGCTTTAGTAAATAAACAAAGTTTTATATATACTTCAAAATCTATATGCATTGGTATGCTTTGTTATAATTTAATGCTAAATTTTGGTGCATGGACAAAATACAAAAAAATTACTTTCATATCCTTCACATAAAGCTAATGTTTTGATATAACACATGAGTAATAAGCCACATTATGCATACAATGCTCTACTTCTCATGAAGCACCACATGCATGCCAATACACAAATAGTTAAACTTTCAATAATATGTATTATTATATGCACCAAAATGTTAACTTATATTTTAATATTATTAAGTTGGATTAAAAAATGCTCTAATGGTATGCTAAAAACTTCATACCTTATTTTTTATATTTACTTTCTCAAATTGAGAATAGAAAATCACTAATGTAGCATATCCTTTCTGTTGTCATGAAACTTTATCATATGTAAAGGTTTTTGAAATGTGAGATTTGTCTTTAAGATGCATATGTTATATCATTATAAAATCTTTTGATCCTTGATACCCATGTACATCTAACTATTTTTTTCATGAATGTTCATAATTTAGTAAATAGAGTAATCAATGGCATATACTAATTTTGAAGCTTCTAGTATAAAAGAACAAGTTAAAGTATTGTTTTTATAACCCTATAAGAGATTTGATGAAGTGCCTTTGAATCTTTTGATAGAGCCTTTTAAATTTTCATTTTAAGATTTCAAAATTTCTCAATGTTTTAAAATATCATCATCATAGTTATATGTTCTTATAGGTTCAATAGGTTTTTTTACCTTATAAAATTTTAGGATTTTGATGGGGTAATGTTTACTCTAGTCAAAAGTGGTTAGGTTATTATTAGACCCAGTACTTCAATCCCTTTACAATGGAATCTAATGCTCAATGGAATGCCAAACGAGGCAATTAAAGTAGAGAGGATATTCAAAATGATTCACACCCTCTGATTATTTCCATTTGATGATTGGTGATGAACACGAGAAATATAACTTAGAGGTAATCTAAGAGGACAATGCCAATAGGAATGTGACAAAATAAAACTTATTTCTTGGCAATACTATATATTTATAAAGACCTTCAAATCCATCTTGTTACAACATCTTTTATCAATGGATAACAATGAACTTTAATAAGGAGATAATAGGGTTATTATTATTGGTTCATACCAATGGGAGTGCACTATTTGTTACATGTGTAGCTTAAGACTAGGCTTGAATTAAGGATTCACATTTAATGGTGTGTCAATAGTTTGATCTACACCATTTGAATCAAGTCTTCATAGATATATGGTAGTGTTCATTTATATAAAAATAGAAGATAGACTTAAATAATATTGTGCCAACTAGAATACATCATATATCAAGTGTACAACAAACAAGTAGGTTTATTTTTGTAATACTTGCATTTGTAATCATGGTGATGATTTGATCAATGGTTGGCATTACTTGAAGTCAAGGTTATAACAATGAATTCCCAAGTCATTATTGTTAATGATTGCACACCACATGAAAATCATGAAGAGCCAAATGATTAATAATAGTTTATATGTTACCTAAATGTGAACAAGGCTAAGAAGTACACCTCATAAGTATAGGAAATCACTAGCATAAGCCAAATTTGGTAAAACTCTAATAATAGGGCAAATTTTGGGGGAGGTTGTGCTAGATGCAAGGGTATAGATAAAATTAAATATATGATCTAATAGGGCATAAGTGGATGGAAAAAGGTGACAGTTTAGGGGATAAGTTGAACATACAAAAATTCTAACCAATGAATTTCTAACTACTATGACCTCAAGACATGGTATGATAAATATGAAGATCATGATATAATACTAACTATAGATATATTTAAGTGAAGTGCAACTAAAATAAATAGATAACAAAAGATGAAATAAATAAAATATACTATCCTCTTTGATGAAGTTTTCTTTGGTGCTTTATCCTCACTTCTTGTCCTTGATATTTTTTTATTTGATGCTCCCTTGAGGAGGATCCCTATGGACACTTTATGAAGACACTTTTCTTGATTAATTAAACCCTATAATGAACTTGAGGTAAAGGAATTCTAGAGGAAGAATCTTGGCTAGAGAGAGAGGAAGATCTCATTTTGATGAATGTAGATTGATTACAAGAAACTTTGTATTGATGTGATAATTGTGTATGTACATTCAAGAATCAACATAACAAGAGGTAAATATGAAGATTTATGTTATGCTCCTAAATATATTTAGAAATAAAATAAAACTAAACTTTAATGTGCTTTTGTGCTTATAAAAACATGATTGTAAACAAGTTTTAGAACTATTTGATTGTCATAGTTTAGGATTGTTGGTTGCTTATGTCAAATGCACATCCCTAACAAGATTTTACGTAACCACATTACCTTATAGATAAATCCTCTTCTAGCACAACATTTAGCCTTGATAGAAGATCAAGTAACAACACATTGATTCTTACTTCCCTAAGATGTTAAACCAAATCCTATAAAGAATACATATCCAAATATGGATCTCCTGTCATCAAATGAATCCTACATAGTTTGCACTTGTGAAGCCATTAAGAAGAATTGATTATCCTTATTAGAATTTGGATCATACTCAATTGTACCATAGATATACTTGGGTACTTTTTTTGTTTCTTTCTAGAGACACACCCTTGGTTCTTACATAATTGATATCCAGTCTAGTATAGGTCATGTTAGGATATTATATTACATTATTATTAGATCATGTATTATTAACTCGAAGATTATTATTAGCTAGAAGAATATTTTTAATGTTCCTTTCATGTAAAAATATCCTATATTAGGAGTATTGATCTTACAATAGTAACCCTAAAGCATATATTAAATAGGCTCTTTGCCTCAATGAATGATTTTTTTTGCCATCATTGGTATCAAAGAAGGGAAATTTGAGTATGCTTTGAACCTATGATGTAATGCTGATTTGGTTTATTAGAAAGGATATCTTGATCCAAGCCATCATCAAGTGTGTGAGGTTTGGTAAGGGATAATCACCATTATCTATTTACAAGCCCTTATATTTGTTTGATGTGCACAGGTCTGAGAGTTTGAAGGTTGGATTCATGGGAAATATATCTATTGATAATCAAAGCCTCTATGATTGTGGCCTTGGATATGGTCTTCTCAAATATTTTGCTCAATATTTATTAAATACCTCATCTTGGATTGCCAAAGATCTAGCCTTCTAAAGGGTTTCTGCATATTACCCTTGCTAGATCTCTATTCACTTTTTTTTAGGTATAACAATGTAGAAACATTAGATCTCATTTATAAGGTCTTTTGAGGGTTTTTTTAAAGGTTTTTGAGGTCGTCAAGATCCTCAATTTGAAAAAAGAAATGAAATTGGAGTTCTAAATAAAAACTTATGCCCTCTAGAAGGTTTTGCCCGAGTTCAATTCTCGTTGGGTTCCAAAAATAAAGGTGCAATTTTTTGGGGGTGCTTTTTATATTTATATACAAGATTAATCTTAATTTAGGTCCATTATTTAAGGTGTTTTCTTTTATTTAAAAGAGGAGTAATATTTTATAGGGGTTTATTTTTTTTAAAGCAACACCTTTATTGAGAGGGGGATTTTTTATGCATTTTATTTAACTAGTTGTGCAATTGTGATTGTAAACAAGGTGCATTATCTATGAAGTTCGACACCTTCATTATTTCTAGCAATTTTTTCAAGTAATATTTTGTAGCTTCATACAAATGGCCACTTTCAATGTGTTTCTCATGGATTCCTAGCTCTTGAAAGGACCTAACTTCAAAGCTTGGGAGACAAATATGCATACTATCTTGATAGTGGAGAAGCTATGGGACATTGTAACAGGAATTATAACACAACCTTAAGAAATGGACCAAGGAAAATATTATGTTGAAACAGATCAATGAGCATTGATGCTAATCACATTTGCTACAACTGATGAGATCTAACCATACATTTGTGATGATAAAGTTCCAGTCAATCATGGTATGATCTTACATCCATTTATGAAGGAAATAATTAGTCCAGTATTTTTAACCTTCAATCCTAACTTCTCACATTAGAAGTGGGATATGGAGAGACTATGGAGCAATTTCTTTGCAAAGTTGTAGACTTGAAAGGAAAATTGAAAGCTATGGGTGAAAAATGGATGACAAGCTCTTAGTTCCTATCAAACTTTGAGCTTTACTAGATTCCTTTCACATGCTTATTACCTCCTTATAGATCTCCAATAGGGAGGTTTTAGGAGTTGATCAATAAGCTATAATTAGAATAAGAAACCAATAAAATATGAAATGAATTGTTGGACAATGCACTCATAAGTCAAAATGGTAATTAAGGAAGACAAAAATTCTTGGAACAAAGGTCCTTCCTCCTCCTCATCACAATAGCAACATTAGAACCAAAATAGGTGTTGCCATATCCATGAATGATATGAACATGATACCAAATACTATCGGTATAATGTTACCACATGAGGCGATAAGGTCTATAATCCTCAATAGAATTAGTAGTCGTACAAGCCACAAACCCAACAAAAATAGCAAAAAGAGCATGTTTCCATTGAAGAGTTAAATATAGATTATGAACAAGTACACAAAGAGCCAAATTTATATTTTGAATAGGCACATGGAGTAATCATGATATAAGCTACCAATAAACCCAAGGATATGATTGGGGATAAATATGGTTTTGATACCTTTAAATCCAAAGAAGGGAAACCAATGACCATTGTCAATGATAAAACTTATAAGGTCAAAGGAATAGGTGATGTTTTGCTTCATATTTCAGATGGAAAATACACCATTAAAAATATACTATATGTACCATGACTGATAAACAACTTGTTTTCTATGCCACAACTACTAGATGGAAATATGAAGGTTGATTTTAGAGTTGAGAATGACCACAAGAGGTGTTTTATCACTAAGAATGGTAAGCATATAGCCACCAATTCCCATAAAAGTGGCTTTCTTTCCCTAGATATATAATATGATCCTAATATAGCACTATTAGCAACCAAGACAACTACAATCTCCCAAAAGTGGACCTAGTGGTAGACTTATAGGCAACAAAACCAAAGGTAGACTTGCAAGTGAAATACCCATAGGTGATAGACCTAGAGGTAGACCTAGAGGAAGAGATAATGGTAAAGCTAGTGGCTAACCTAGTGGTTGAACTAGTGGTCAACCCATAGATAGAGCCAATGGTAGACCTAGAGGTAGATCTAGAAGTGGTTACCCAAGAGCCATAATATCCAAAGCTAGACTAGCCATAACTAGAGTACCCAAAGCTACAGTAGTCACAACCAGAGTAGCTAAAGCTACAATAGTCACAACCAAAGTAGCTAGAGCTAGAGCAACCATAGCAAGAGTAGCTAGAGCTAAAGTAGCCAGAGCTAAGAGCAATAGCGAAAGCCAAGAGCCAAAAGCTAAGAGCCAAGAGCCAAGAGCCAAGATCTAGAGCCAAGATCCAAAGCTAGATCCAAGAGCAAGAGCCTAGACTCCTCTAAATTAAGGGGGGTCCTAATATTTCCTAACTTGAATAATGTAATAAGGAGAGGATGTTAGGATATTTTATTACATTATTATTAGATCATACATTATTAGCTAGAAATTTGTTTTAATATTTATTACATGTAACAATCTCCTAAATTGGGAGTATCTATTTTTTAGTTTGTAACCCTAAAGGATGTATTAAATAGGCTCTTACCTCAATATATGAGATACTTTTTTCCATTAGGTTAGATAAATGAGATTCCAATCAATGGGTGATAGAGAATTACATTAACCTATGAGGATGGATTATTTTAAGATAGTTACAACCTTGTCTTCTATGCTTGCAATTTGCCATCCAAAACTAAAATTTTTGAATAATGGCTTTCCATACTTCATTTATGACATAAAAATATGATTCTCTATATCATACACAATTATGATCATGTACTCCTTTTCATTTGAAGTATAGATTCATATCATAAGGATTGTGAAAAATCCATGTCACACAAAATGCTTATTAGCCTTCACATATCAAGCTCTAGGATTTTGCTTTGTTCCATAGAGAGACTTGATGAGCCTACACATATTTTTATCCTATACAAGTATGAAAAATCCCTCTGGTTACATCATATATACTTATTGAATGGGATCACCATCAAGGAATGCATTCTTTATATATATATTATATAACTTAACATCTAAATTGTGTTGTCATTATGGATATCATCCAAATGGTCTTTGATATTTACTGTCAAAGTAAAAGTCTTGTTAGAGTTAATTCCTTTATTTTGTGTATAGCCATTTGAAATCATCATTACCTTATACTTCTAAAAACTCCCATCAACTTTATCTTTGATTTTGAATACCCACTTACAACCAATGGGTTTCTTTCTAGGCTAAAGATCAACAAGTTACCATACCTTGTTCTTTATCAATGCTTGATATTTTATATCCATGGTATTCTTCCATTGTGAGGTAAAATATTATTGAATAATTAATGTATAAATTATGCTCATGAGGGTTATTTTGACCTCATTGTGAAATTTATTGTGAGATCTTGTCCCTATAGTCGGTGTGTAGGATATGATCTAATTTCTCATCACAAATTATATGAAGATACCACTTAGGTCTACAAGTTGTACTAAAAATATATGGTTCAAAGGGTTATGTTCTATAATTCCATCATTATCATCTCCATTATTATCATCGAACCCACCATTTTATCTCTTAAAGGTTTCATTATCAAATAAAATAATAGGTGCTTCATTTGAAACACATGGCTTAGAAGATTAGCTATATTCATTATTCTTATTAACATGATATGAAAATTGATATAAAACTTTTTGATATTAGTTTCTATGAGCTTATATACCTTTTACTTATCACAGTATCTAATAAAAATGTACTTTTTGGATTTCTCATCTAGTTTCATCTGCTTTTTTGTAGAATGTGCATGAATAATAGGCATTTAAACACTCAAATATATGATGCTATGGGATTAATACTTGTCCATGCTTCCTCAACTATAACACCATTTAATGAAACTATGGGTTCATTGGTCAAAAATAAACCATAGTATGAACAACTTCTACCCAAAACATTGGATTCAATTTGGTATCACTTAACATGTTTTGCATCATCTTCTAAATTGTATACAATATAATTTTTTTGAGGTATATAGGTAGTTGTCAGCTTTTATTGAATGCCATTATACTTTAGAAAAGAAAAATAATTATTACTCATGTAATCCCATCTCGATTTGAGTGGAGGAATTAAATATGATAATTGATAAAATTTTCCATGAGTTTTTAACTCTTGGAAATTTTGAAAGGCTTAATCCTTCATCTTTAGACAATACACCCATATTCATCATGTATGATCATCAATAAATGGATCAAAATATCTATAACCACTAAAATGTAAATTAATAGGTCCACATAGATCAATGTGCACTAGGTTGAGTGGACTAGTCGCTCAACAATTGCTTGAACCAAATGGGACTCAATGTTGCTTTCTTGTCAAGAAAATTGTGTACATATCACCAATATTTGTTATTGAGGGAATAACTTTCACCATGGCATGATTATAGAGTACTTTCAAACAACCAAAACTTAGATATCTAAATTAATTTTTTTTAAGTGTGGTAGCATAATCCTACTTTGCTATCAAATCTTGGTTGTCTTGTAATAAAAATACAACTTTCATATGCCTATATCATATAAAACAACTATTAAACCTATGTATTTGTCTCTAATAAAACAAAGTTTCTTATCACTTGTTATCAAATTCAACTTTATATTTTGGTCAAGAAGTTGCTTTATAGATAATAATTTTTTACAAGGCCAAGCATGTAAAGAACTCTTGTCCAATAATATGCATGAGAACAAAGATGTAAAGATACATCATGGATACCAACAATGATGTATGCCAATTTTCACTGATATTAACCTTCCAATGATAAGAATAATGATCAAGGAACACAAACTATTCCTTCTAGCCTATCATATGTTTGGTAGCATCTAAATTAACATAGTAAAGAAGGCCAAGTTTAGATATTGCATTAGGAGCTTATGTTGAATAGACATATACTTCTCCTTACCCTTCAAAATTGTATCCTCTATTATATTATCATCTTGGCATAAAGGTATTTTTTACCTTTTCTATTATAGACCCTTCCACTTACCTACTGATGTGTACATTTTGTTCTTACTAGAAGAATCTTGTGATAAAGTGTTGTACTTACACTCCTTAAATACATTATCTAGTTTTCCATAAATATAGCATACAATATTATAATGTAAAAATTCCCCCTTTGTCCTTACTGTTATTATTAATTATGTATTTTTTTTTCTATTGTTGGTGCTTGTTGGGGGTCTACCACCTTTCTTCAACTACATATGTTTCTTGCCTTTATAATGTGTGACTAGAGCACATTCATCTTGAATCAAATTTATAAGAGTCTCAAAAGTCAAACTCTAGTTAGTTATATTTAGATTTATCATCAAAAAAATAAACACAGATGGTAGTTCCCATAATACAATTGGGATAAGCACATCATCACTCATAGTTTATCTAATGCTTAATTAAGATTCACAACTTTGTATTTATTCTCAAAGAATCCCTCCAATTTCTAACTAATTTTCACCTTCAAATAGCGTAAATAAATTTGTAGGTGTAGAATATAATTTAAATGTTTGGATTCAAATATATTGTTGAGTTTATCACATGTGTATTTGATGGTTATTTCATCATGACTGTATAATTGAATTTTGTTGGACATGTAAATTATTATTGTTAGATAGATATTTGGTTTGCTTTGTCATACTTTCTTTATTCATTAGGTCAATAGTATGTTTTGTGTAGCATTTGAGATCAGATCCCATATATGCTCAAATAAAAAATGAATTATCGACTTCATTTTTTATGTGGAATAGTTATCACCTTTCAATAACTATAAATCAAGCAACATCATCTTTGAGGTATTAAAAACCATGTTAAATCTTCAAAAATCTGAAAAATAATGTGTTGGTTGGATTAGGATTGAAAATACCTTTAGAACAAGTATGTATACCCATATACTCATAAAAACATAATGCCCCTTAAATTTAAAAAAAAATGTACCATTGAGAAAAAATATAAATTGACTTTAAGTTAATCACCAAACCAAGCCATTCAAACTCAATCTCTATTTTTCAATATGTTAAATAAAAACAAATTTTAGATAGTCACATATTAAATGTAGGATAACAAAAGTAATTTGAATTAAATCAAATACTCCAAGTATTCCTAAATAAATATATTTATAATTCTATTTACAATTTGATTTTTGAAAAGATAAGAGAAATATCATATAAGACATCAAAATGCTTGCCCATATTGTATGCATGACAACTAAAACCATTTTTCCTTTTTATTTATTTTTTAAAATACTTTCCCTCCAAACAAATGGTGCTCTCTGTCCAACCAAGAAAATGATATCTTTTTTTTTATATAAAAGTGACATCACACATCTATGGGAAAAAAGTGACATAAATATTCATTGTTGAATTCAAACAATCTGATGGCCCATGTTTAATATTATGTTAGGATTTAAGGAACAAAACCTTTGATGTTGATCTATTTCAATTAGATGACTCACATACTAAGCATAGTAGGGTTTATCAAATAACATATATGATATTTGGATATGTCTCTATCCCCCCATTCGTCCTTTATTTCTTTAGAGAACATACACAAATACAATGCCCTTCAACCAAGACTAATCTCAAACAATAGAATATAATTCCACTGGCATAAGATGTCTTAATCACTATAATGCTTCCAGTACTAATTCCACCTCAAAATGCCACCATAAAATCATCTCACAACCATTATATTACCTCCCCAATATCTCCTTGTCTCTAAGAATTGAGACATTATTGTTTTAGCAAACTAAATGAAAAGGAAAAAAATCCTCCTTTTAGTGTCCTTGCCTTTCAACTTGGAATGAATCTGCCACTTAGGATATTAATACAATAAATTGCAATTTCCTTCAATTTATTAGACAACCTTTGTATGAGTAGATGGATGATATACAAATTTTTAGTTAGTGGTAATGCACTCATTAGATAGCAAAGTATCTCACCTAGACAATAGTTTCATTCAACTATATAACCCATTTCACATTTAAGATGATGCTTCATTTATTTAAACATGTCCTTTTAATGAATAAAATAACCATGCAATTACTTTAGATAGCCCTTTGTGACACTAGATGTTCTCAACTTGGTAAAATTTTAGATGATCCATAACTTGGAAAAATATCATATGACCTACAACTTGGCACTATACCACCTTTATTTAAGTGCATGCTATACCAATTTTATAAAACAATATCCTCTTTAGATAACAAAATATATTGCCTAGATGACTCTTCCACTTGTTGCACACTTTATTCTAGGAGATGACCTTCAAACAACCTTTACTTATCAAAGTATTATTTTCACGTCACTTCTTTACAAGATGATAAATCATGGATGATACTTTGAAATAGTCATATGACAATGTCACTCACTAGAAAATACAACTATAGTTATTTGTCACTCATAAAATAACACATCTCAACTGTCAAATGATAATCATATGCTTTTATTAGATGGTCTTTAGCATTGGGTTCCATTCAAATGCTCTATTTTTTATTTCAAACCTATAGAGAAAATGAACAAGAAGGATAATTGTCCTAATTTGTAACCAAAATGATAAGTTATCCACTTTCTTACACAAACAAAGTTGCTAACTTCACCTCCTGGATTGGCTAGGAAAATCATGAACTTCAAACAATATATCTCTCTTTACAATATTGGTCTCACCTTTGGAATTTCAAAGCTTTGTTATGAAATGAAGAAGACAAATAGGATGTGATAAACTTTACATTGATGTGATAACTTTGTATATATATTCAAGAATGAAGAAACAATAGGTATTTGGTTAAAACTAACTTACAACTACCAAGAACCATTTACATGTTTTTATTAATGCATTTGAAAGACTAAGAAGAAGTAGTGTAATATTTATTATCCCTTGCAACATCCTTGAATGACTATAAAAGAGATCATTATAAGGGTAATGAAAAATCAAGGATAACGTTCTAAGAGAAGAGGCATTTCACTACTATTGCAAGTTGTATGACTACTTTATGATTAACAAGTGGTGGATAATACATAATTTATACATTTTTTGTTTGGATTCATATTTATGAGATCTCTTACTAATGGTTGTTGCTCATATTATCCCTAAGTCAGAATCTAATGAGAATCTTAAACTAGATCTATCAAAGGGAAAGAATCCTATTTATTAAATTTCATCAAGTTTTGCTTTGATTTCAATGGGATAACCTACAAAATATGATCTAGGATATAAATAGGCACTTTAGAGTGGTGATATTTTAAAAAAGTAAAATTATGTTCAATAGATAAATGCTTTAGCTAGTATATAGGCATTATAGTAAAATTAATAAAATCTAAGTGCAATGAATGGATTTAGACAATTTTGTAGACATGGAAAATTGACCCACCCAAATGAGTCAATTTTCCTTAGGTTCCTTTGGGAGGCTATTAAACTTGCTAGGAGCAAGTTTGGTTCCCTTTTATTGTGTTTTTCCTTGCTTTTCTTAACCTTGATCGTATCAATGCTCGATAAATTATGGGGCACAAATTTGGTAAATTTAAGGGTTTCTTTGAAAAAATCTAAATTTTAAGCCAACCCATTTTTGGGCATCGACTTAATCAAGGTTAACTTTTATTTTCCTGCATTTTAGCCCTCCAAAACCTCTATAAATAAAGGGATTGGATCCCCTTTTCTACCTAGTTACTAAGTTCTAAAAAAATTCTCCTGCAATCAAGCTATCAAAGTTCATATAGAATAATAATTCTCCTAGCGCTCTTGGTGCTTTTGTGTTCTACTATTGGTGTGTTCCTATAATATACAAGTGGATAAAGCCTTGACAACAACTTGTCTTCTTGAGGGAGGAGAGGTCTTCCACCTTTCCTCTTGCTTCTTCCACGAGGTCACCAGGTTATTCCTTTGCATTCATTTGTCCATCTAATTTATTCATTCTATATTTTTATTGTGTTTTAGCTTCTGTTTTGGGGTTATAAACCCTCTTGTGTGAATCTGCACCTCGTCTGCTATGCATATTTAGCAAAAGATCTAAATTTTCCCATCAAACATTTTGCATTCGTTTCTTCTCTGTTATCGAATCTGTGCTTGATATTTTATAGGGCACAAATTTGGTCTATGTAGACTTTGGGGTGATTATTCATCCCAAAACCCTAGGATTTTTATTTGTGTACCTATTGTGAGTTATTCATCTCTATTTCTATTCTATTTAGGTATCAATCATTTTTTTTACTTGCATTAGCTTGGGGGAAATTACTTGTTCCCAAACCCTAGGATTCAAAATTGCATTCTTGTTCATTTCATTGTGTTCATTCTATTTGCATTTCATTTATTGTTCCATGCTATCATATCTCGTTGTGTTTATTCCAAAGGTTAAAGATCATTTTATTTTGAACTGTAAACTAAAAGGAACCAGGGGGATTAATTGTTGCATGTCCAAGCTTAGTCTTACAATAGCCTAAGCAGACCCCCAAATGTTGATCGTATTTTCTAGAGTTTTTATGAAGCTATTTTGCATATTTGAAGTTGTGGGACATACTAAATGTAAGACAAAGCTTAGACCAAACACTAGGTTAGATAAGTACCCTAAGTAAATTTATTAGGTTGTGTGTTGTTTGCTTTTGATTCTTGTTTATAACCTAGGTTATAAGTAAAAGGGAAAAACATTTGATTGCTTTTTAGACATTTTTAAAATGAAAAGGCATATAGTTTTGCATCTAGGGTTTAGTCTTGTTTTTACATTCCCTTGGTCCCTTGCTCAAATAAAATAATTTTATTGCTTACAACCTAGGGTTATATATCATTGAATCAAAGAATCATATTAGGGCTAGTCATTGTCTTCTTGTAGCTGGTGTGCTTTGCATTGTTCTTTCATTTTCATAGTTTAGTTTAGAAAATCCCAACATAGGTGGTTGCTTAAATCACATATTAAACACTTATACCTTGGACTTGGAGTGAGTCCTAAAACTATTTCTGGTGAACCCTCTCCCTTTTCCACCAAGTGTAGAGAATATAACACACAACCGCAATCACCTCGGCTCCCAATGGATCCAGTTGAGAATTATATGCGGTAGGGTGCTTTTCTCTCTCTACATCTTTGGTGAACCTGACATGAACACTCATCTTAGTGGCCAAGATAGGAAGCCTCTTATTTTAATTTTCTCTTGAAAATTTAAATAAGAACACTAATTTTGTTTGTTTAGAATAGAAAAACATTTAAAAACATCTTATGAATATTCTTGTGTGTGTCTTTCCTTAGTTTTCTCCTTTATCCTTTCATTTATCCTAATGGCTCTGTTTCTTAGGAGTCATTGAAGGCATCTAGAATCTAATCAAAATCCTTAAGAAGATGATCAAATTGATAGGGAGAATCCTAATCTTGATGCAGAATAGCAAGAACATGATTATTATGAGGGGCATAATGGTGCCTTTATTTTTACATCATTTGAACATGTCTGGGGTTTTATGAAACACCATAAGGTAGTTTTGCTTAAAACTATGGAGGATGAAGCTCGAATCGAAAGAGGTGAGACTTCTCCTCATCCTACCATCTCTCCTAGGAATGTTCATAACAAATCCTTGTTTGAATCTTCACATCATGTTAATCCTTCTCAAAAACCAACATATGTTACTACTATGACCACCAATGTTGGAAGAATTTCACAAGTTCTTCCAACTAGTAGCTCCACTCAAGATTATGTTTAATTTTCTCCTCACTCTATTCATCTCAACATTCATGCTTTTCTTCCACCAAATATCATTTATCCTCTACAACAAGATACCACATATCATAACACATACCATAATAGTGTCAATGCCTCAACGTTATGCATAGCGGTGAAACTTCGCCATTGGGGCAAAAAAACCTATTTTCGAAAATTCAAATTCGTGAAATTTTTGAGACCCGGACGTCGGCCATGTAGCCAAAATTTTTAGGAAAAATAAAATTTTGGTGTCGGTTAGCTGTCCTTTGATGAGAGTATCACGAATATTTTAAAAAATTCGCAAGTAATACCGCCTAAATAAAGTACCCTTTTAGCCCTAAAATTTTAGAATTTCAAAATTATCCCGCCAAACTCGCAAAGTATACCTCTATATATAATTAACACCCTAGGGAAAATACCTACACAATTCGTCACAACATCGAAATATTTTCTGCTACCGACCGCAACATATTCAGCAACCAAACGGAACAGTGTCCTATTTTGCTGCCAGACGAAACTAATTCTGCAACCGATCGAAACAGTGTCCTGCTTTGTAGTCGGACGAGACTAATTCTGAAACCAGCCGAAACTGTGTCCTGCTTTGCAGTCGGACAGAACCTGTTGTGCAACCGACCAAACAAATTTATATCCGTAACCTACTGTGTAGTCGGACGGTGCCTTCCCAGCTTTTAGCCACTGTCATGCAACCGGATGGATTTTTTATGCTTCCAAATACAACCGTGCAACTAGGCAGGATTTTATGCAACCAGACGAAACCATTTTAGAACCCGTACACTTTCGTGCAACCAGACGAAACCATTTTTGAATCCAAACACTTATGTGCAATCAGACGAAACCATTTTTGAATCTGGATACTTTCGTGCAACCGGAAGGACTGTGTTTACCAGGATCATCGTTTGCATGCGACCGAAACCAATATATTTGCATACAGACAAAATATATTTTAGCACCAGGTTCTCTATCACTTCTCTGTTTTTCTTTATATTGCCATGTTTTGCTTGTTATTTTTCCATGTTTTGAATGTCATTGCTTTGTTGAGTGTGTTCCCTTTTTTTCTCTGTTTTGTCATTGCTCTATTGAGTTTGTTCCCTTGTTTTATTTGTTTTGCTTTGATTCTTAGTTTTAATTAAGATATTTTTTTATTGCTAAGATTATACATAAGTAAATGCTTTGGTTCTTTATTGACATATTGATGCTCTTTTTCTATGTTAGAGTGCTTTCACCAGAATAATAACTAGTGGCATAAACTGTTAAATTCACAATAAAGAATGGCTGGAAAAAAGTATGTATAATTTGTTGGGACTAAAAAATAAGGCACACATTATTTACAAGTTATCTTACAATATATAAGCATCAAGCTTAGGAGGGAGATATGACAAGTGTCATAAGCTCCACTCCAAGTGTCTTTCAGAAGACACCACTCCAACTCAAACTGAAGACAGGGACAAGTGGCAGAAGACAAATGTCAACTTGTCAATTATAGGCATAGTGCACATTATAACAATAATAATATTCTAACATTCCCCCTTAATGTGCACTATCCTAAAAAGATAAGTCAACATTAGATAACATTCCCCCTTAATGTTGACTTCTTTTACATAGATATAGCAAATTGCTAAACTGAGAAAACTTGTCTTTCCCAAGTGACTTGGTGAAGATGTCCGCTACTTGATATTGAGTTGGTACATACTCCATGTGTATAATGTCTTCTTGGACCATTTCTCTAATGAAGTGATGATGTATCTCAATGTGCTTTGTTCTAGCATGGAAAACTGGATTCTTGGTCATCTTGATGGTACTTTGATTGTCACAATATATATATGTTGGACCATGTATGAATAGCCCAATATCCCGAATTAATTGCCTCAACCATATTGCCTCCTTAGTTGCCTCAATTGCTGCTCTATATTCTCGTCTACTGAAGATAGTGAAACTGTGTTTTGCTTCTTTGTGCTCCATGAAATAGAGGCTTGGCATAATTGAAAGCAATAACCTAATGTAGATCTAGTTTCAGGACAACTGGCCCAATCTGAATATGTGTATCCAATCAAAGAAAAATTATCACTTTATTTATACATAAGGCCATGATGAGGTGTGGCCTTTAGGAATCTCACAATCCTCTTTGCTGCTATCCAATGGCTCTTCTTAGGATCCCGCATGAATCTGGAAATAAGGCCAACCGAATAGCAAATATCCGGTCTAGTTGAAGTTAAGTAGATCAAACTTCCAACTAGTTACCTGTAAAGTGTACCATCAACCCTTTCTTCTTCATCATTATTTACCAATTTCAATCTAGTTTCCATGGGAGTTAGAGAGGGCTTACACTCCTCCATGCGAAAACTCTCCAAAATAGACTGAATGTACTTAGCATGTGAGATAAAAATCTTACCAAGTCGTTGCCATACCTTTATTCCTAAGCAATAGTGGAGGAGGCCTAAATCTGTCATCTCAAAGTTCTTGCATAAGTCCTCCTTGAGCAACCTTATTCCTTCTATGTCATCACCTGTAATGAGAAGATCATCCATATACAATGTAACCAAAATGATGTTGTTCCTCCAATGTTTCACATAGAGAGTAGATTCTGCTGCAGATCTAGTGAAACCAAGGTTGAGAAAATTGGAGTCAATATTTGCATACCAAGCTCGGGGTGCTTGCTTCAACCCATATAGAGCTTTCTTTAATCCGAGGACTTTGTTGTTTTGGCCTTCAACTCGTGTACCCCGGTGGTTGTTTCACATACACTTCCTCCTTCAAATGACCATTGAGAAATGCACTTTTGACATCCATTTGATATATTGGCCAATGTTTTTGAGCTGCCATAGCAATAATTGTCCTGATTGTAGTCATCTTAGCCACAGGAGCAAAGGTCTCCTCATAATCAATTCCCTTTTGTTGCTTATAGCCTTGAGCTACTAGGCGATCCTTGTAGCGATCTAGTGAACCATCTGCTTTATATTTTTCTTTGTATACCCATTTTGTGCCAATGGTATATTTTCCTTTGGGTAAATCAACTAACTCCCAAGTGTGATTTTTTTCAATGGAATCTAATTCTTGATCCATGGCATGAACCCATTTAGGATCACCAAGTGCTTCTTTAAGATTAGAAGGTTTAGGTTGGCTAAGAACTTTGGCCATTAGGGCATAATTCACTTGGTGTCTTAGGGCTGAAGGCCTTTTACCTGTATAGGTGGGCAAATGATTTTGGGCTTCATCTATTGTGGCTTGAACCCACTTGGGTAAAGGATTGGATGATGTTACTTGATCATTAGGAGGAGGATATGGAGGACATAGATCATTTGTAGGAAGTTCTTCTTGTGGATGAATTTCTTGATTTATGAGTGAAGGACATGGAGTAGATGATATTGTATGCATGAATGGAGCAACTATTTCATTAGTTATTTCTAAAGTGGGCGCCTTAGGAGGATTAGATGGGGGATACTCATGAAAGGTAACATCCCTAGATAAAATGATTTTCTTGGAAATAGGTTCATATAATTTATATGCATTGGCACTATCACTATATCCAAAAAAGATGCATTTTTGGCTCTTATCATAAAACTTCTTTCTTTTCTTATGAGGAATATGAGCATAGGAATCACATCCAAAGATTATCAAATGGCCCACATAGGGCGTCCTTCCACTCCATGCTTCTTCAAGTGTTATTTCATGGAAGGCATTTGTGTATGACCTATTAGTCAAGTATGCAACAGTAAGAACAACTTCTCCCCAAAATGAGTTAGGTAATATAGCAACATGTAACATTGATTTTGCCCTATTTGTGATTGTTTGATTCATCCTCTTAGCAACTCTATTTTGTTGCAGGGTATAAGGGGTTGTGAATTGCCTCCTTATCCCATGATACTTACAAAAATTAAAGAATTCATTGGAGACATATTCTCTACCATTATCTGATCTTAAGGTGGAGATTTGATAGCCACTTTCTCTTTCAACAAGTGCGATGAATTCTTTGAACTTATCAAGGGCTTGCCACTTATATTGAATTAGGTAGATCCATACCTTTCTACTGTAATCATCAATAAAAGTGATTTAGTATTTAGCCCCAGTATAATATTGAACATGACATTGGCCCAAAAATGTCTGAATGAACCAATTGCAAAGGTCTATTGGCTCTCCATGCCTTTCTTGTTTCAAATGGTTGCCTATGGTGTTTGGCTATTACACATGGCTCACAAAAACATTTTGACTCCTTAATATGTGGAAGTCCTTTAACTAATCCTTTTGTAGCCATCATTTGAAGATTATTAAAATTTAAATGTCCCAATCTTTCATGCCACATGTACTCCAAAGAGAAAGTTGTATGCAAAGATGTTTGTGTTACAGATTTTGTAAGGAGGTAGTAAACACCATCATTTTTCACTCCCATGGCCTTGAAATTGCCATTGGGTTCCTTAATGTAGCATTTGTATTTTTCAAAATAGACATTATAGCCCTTATCTGTAAGTTGTCCAATAGAAAGAAGACTCCTTTTAAGACCAGGCACATACAAAACATCTGTTGTAGGAACATTATTACCATAATGCAAAATAAGTGGTGCCTCCCCAACACCTTTAATGGGTAGAGCACTTTCATCACCAAAAGTAATGAATTGATTTGATGTAGGCTGAACCTTGGTCAACCAATTTTGCCTTCCTGTCATGTGCTTTGCTGCTCCAAAATCAATATACCAACATTCTTTATATTCAACATTAACTTGGTTGGATGCATACAATGTGTTCAAATTATTATTTTGTGGTTCTCCCTGTTCTCTTTGCCTTTTATAGCAATTAGCAACATTATGATTCCATTTTCCACAATATTCACACCCTTGTTGATTGTTGTTTTGACCCCCTTGAGGTCTTGTTTGTCATCTTGGCTGTTGTTGGTACTACTGCTGATGTGGCTGGTGATGGTACTGCTGATGTGGTTGTTGCTGGTACTATTGCTGACGTGGTTGTTGCTGGTACTGTGTGTATCTCTGATGTTGTCTACCCATTTGATTCTGATTATGCTAATTTTGACCCTTGTTTTGTTTAAGCTGTAAAGTTGCCTTGGTGGCAAAAGCTGTTGATGTGGCTTCAATTTCTTCATCTTTGATTAGGGCTTGCTCATGTTTCTTAAGTAGGATCTCATTATCCTCAAGTGTGGAATTCATTTTTTTACCACTCAAGTCTAACATGGTGGCATAGGAGTGAAACTTTGAAGGAAGACCATACAAAATTATTGGAATTAACTCATTATCATCTAGGGTTTTACCAGTAGCTAAGAAATCATTCTTAATAGACTTCACTTCCATAAGATAATCGGTAAGTGAGTCTTTCATACATAGATTTTGCAATTTTTGTTTGAGATACAAAATATTATCTTGACTTGGCCTATCAAACAATCTATTGAGAGCATCCCATGCTTGTTTAGGTGTTTTTGTAGCCCTTACAGTTTCTCTACATTGAATTCCTGTAGATAGCTTGATTAGAATTAAAGCTATATTGGAATTCTTCTCAAATTGTGCTTTTTCTTTAGGGTTTGTAGGTGCAGTGAGTGGGTCTTCATTAGCTCTGCCTATCTTTCACAAATTCCCACATGTCATTCATCATTAATATTGATTCCATATCATACTTCCAATTTGCAAAAGTTTGTGCTCCTTCAAGTTTCTTTGTAAGTCCACTTAATAGATTTGTAGTAGCCATGATTTAGAAAAGGATCAAAAGAAAAAGGGAGCTCAACAAAGGATGAAGTGAGAATGAAAAATGCCAAATTAGAGCCCTCAAAAAAATCTAGGGTACACCGCTGAAGATCTAGAGGAGGGTTTGCCTAGTTTTTCCACTCTGAATCTTCAAGTGATTCCAATAGTGGAAGGGTTAAGTTGAACATAAGTGCCTTTTTCTATCCAAAGAGAGTAAGAATTAAAATGTTGCCAGACCTTTATACCAAAATTTTCAATATACCCTCCCTTACGTGAGTGAGACTATAAGCATTTGAGCAGTTGATACGTGGAACATAGGCGATTCTGAAAGGGAATAACCTGCCAGAAATTTATACCAAACTACTCAATATACCCGCCCTTACGTGAGGGAGACTATAAGTATTTGAGCAGTTGATACGTGGAACATAGGCGATTATAAAAAATGTGATGCTTGCTTTTTGTAGAATTGTTACAATAGATGTGCCAATGTATTATTGCTTTATAAGAATTTTCCTGTATGTGTTTGCTTGCTTGTATATGGCTTAGTGTCAAGTGTGTATGAAATGAAACTACACTTGATTACAATTATAAAACCCAAAGTCATGCAAGGGTAATAGCAAGCATAAAATGTAGACAAAGCCCAAATAGAAGATGCAAACAACAAACACCTAGTGGCCAAGAGAGTGCCACAAAAGGTCTCCACAAGCAAGAGGCAAGGGGCCCTAAATCACCCCTTGAGTTGATGATTGTATTAGGAAATATGGCTAAAAAATAGTCCCAAATATACCTTGAGTGTGATACAATTTCAATGCCACCAATGATGATAATGCCTCCAATTTTGCCAAATATAATGAATAACTTGGCTTAATGTCCCCCCAATGACTTAAAATTGAGATTCCCACAAGTTTGCCAAATATTTTGTCAAGGAGTGTCGGATACTACCGAAAATGCACTCCAAATTACAATGTCAACTTCAAAATTCAATTTAGCATATTAAATGATTTCAAAACTGAAAATAAACTGCACCAATGGATTCCTCTCGAAAAATCCTTTCCAACGACTATATATAAGGTTATAGTCGATTACAATTTGACCCTTGATTTTAAGAAAATACAACAAGACTTATTAGAGGCAAAAAACAGGACAGATTGCCCTCTACAAATTTGAAATTTGAAATTTTTGCTTGAAACTATTTTGGCGGGAAAATTTTGAAATGACCGAGCGGGAAATTTTTGAAATGACCGAGCGGGAAATTTTGGAGGGAATGACTGAAAAATTTGCAATCTAGCTTATTTTTACCTACTATAGCTATAGATGTTTCTCAATCCAACAATTGGCAACTGATGTGCCTTAACAAAAAAAAAACAAATTTTCCGCAGCCCCAAAAACTGCTATAGCCAACTTTGAGCAGCTGTAACTTGTTCAATACATTACCGAATTAAGCAAGTGAGTACTTTATATTGTAATACTTCTCATAATCTATATGATGGTGCAAAACATCAAGAAAATAACTGCTAAAAAAAATTAATAAAAAATTTTCCGTTTCGGAAAAAATCGCGCAGGAAAAAAACAACAGTCCGTCTTCAAATAACCATATCTTGCTCATTTCTTGTCGGATTTTTGCGTGTGAGTACTTGATTTTATAGTAATCCTCCTGATCTACGTGCTGGTGTACTCACATTTTGAAGATGATTGCTCTAAAAAAAATTTGCCACTGCAAAATGTGACGTTTTTTTTTTTTTGAAATGTGCCTGTGTACCAGATGTTGGGACTGAAAAATAAGGCACACATTATTTACAAGTTATATTACAATATATAAGCATCAATATTAGGAGGGAGATATGACAAGTGTCATAAGCTCCACTCCAAGTGTCTTTCAGAAGACACCACTCCAACTCAAACTAAAGACAGGGACAAATGGCAGAAGACAAATGTCAACTTGTCAATTATAGGCATAGTGCACATTATAACAATAATAATATTCTAACATAATTTACTACCCAAAAATTGTTTATTCTATTTACAATAATATCTAAAGTCCTCCAGAAAATACACCCTCTTTAACTTTATTTTGTCACTAGTAAATTATCACCAAGTGATAGAAAGAAGGGCACCAAATCTTTTGCTGAAAAGAGTATCCTCAAATATTTTAGCCAAACTTCGAAATGCGATGAGCCAATGACATCTGTGCAAATTCAAGGTACAAATGATTTTTTACTTCCCAATATGTGCTTGATTGACGATTTGTATATTTTTTTGTAATTTTTTTCATCAAATAGTGATAAAAAATATTATGGTATCCTACTATGCAAAATACCCTGTCGATCCTGATATGCCTCCACTTGAAGATATTCCCCAAGAAGAGATGACTTTCATTGAAAATCCCCTTAGAAATGACATCCAACAAACACCTGATGACAACACGCAAAATGACATCACAATTGAAAATGAAAGTGATAAATCAAAATCATTACAAGCGTCAATTGAATCTTCAACCAAAAATTCCAAAAAAAGAAAAGCATCTCTCTGGATACTTGGAAGGGGATTTAGGAAAGAATGGGCAGAAATATTTCCCTGGCTTGAGCCTCTCATGACTGAGGATAACCAAATTGATGAAAAAGAATGTAGATGCAAAATTTGTAGTTGGAGACTTGGTAAGGATCATAGGCTTCAAAACAAGATTGATACAATTGAAAAACATGTTGGCAAATGTTATGTTAAAGTTATAAAAAGTAATGGTGAAGTTAGTAAAGAAGTTAAGTGGAAGGATGCATCATAATGTATGCATTTAAGATATGCTATAGAATATGACAATCACTTAAAGCAACAACAATCTCTTGTTGAGAAAGGTGGAACAATTGGAGCCCAATTTGACAAATTATAGAAGACTGTTTTAGCTTCAAAAAGTAAGCAGTTTGCCATTGTTTACAATATTCTCAAGAAAGGTAGACCAATGTCCGATTTTATTGATTATAAGCAGCTATTATGCCTTTTTAATGTGCAAAACCTTCCTAGTTCTCATTGGTCAGACCGAAGTGGTTGGGAAATGGTAAAATGTTTATCTTTGGTTGAGAAAGAAGACCTAAGGCAACAAGTAAAACTTGCCAAATTCATTTCACTTTCTATTGATGAGGTAACAATTGTGGATAACACTTCTTGGATTTGCATGCATGTGTACACATTTCAAAATCATGTTAGAAGGCCTATTTTGTTGGGAATACATAAGATGTTGGAAAGTTCAAATGCAGAAAATATTTATAATGTTGTTGTTAAAAGTTTAAAGAATATTACGGGAATGAATGATATAGACATTGCAACAAAGTTAATTTGTGTTGGAGCTGATGGAGCTGCTATTATGCAAGGTCACATGTCTGGTCTATGTGTTCGACTCCAAACCACAGTTGCACCATATATGATCCCCATTCACTGTATGGCTCATAGAGTAAATCTTGCATATAAAATTGTGAGCACATTTTCAAATGTTGCTAAAGTTGAAAACCTTGTTCGTGATATTCATTCTTATTTCTCATTAAGTCCGAAAATATTTGCAGAGTTTCAACAATTTGCACTAGGAGTTACAGAAGGGAAAAAATTGTTAAAATATGTGGATACAAGATGGATTTCACTGCTTCAACCTGCTCAGAGAGTTTTGGCAGAATATCAATCACTGACAGGGTTTATGCATGCAAATCGCATAATAGTTGATAAGGCAAAAGATATGTTGTTCCGTTTGACTGACTTGGAAACACTTTTGACATTATGTGGTATTCTTCCAATGTTAAAAGAAATGAACAGATTAATTAATCTTGCACAAGAGAGATCTATCTATATCATTGATTTTATGAGGATGAGAAAACAAATATGCATGCTTCTTGATTCATTATATGTGTCTAATGCAGATTTTATAGAACCTGTATTTGATAGTTGGAATACATTGATAAACGTGAACAATCCAAAATTTTTTTGAAGTTTGACATCAATGATCATCTCTGTATTAATGTTCATGAAAAGATGATACTTGTTTATTATTTTGAAAGGCAATCAAGTATTGTTGTGGAAGATTTTGAAGAAGTTCTCGTAACACATAATAGATTTCATGTTGTAATACGTAGAAAACAAAGAGTAATTTGTCAAATATAGCAAAAACTTTGACAGGTGAGATAAGAGAACGGTTTCAGAGAGATGAGTTGCTTGAGTCCATGGGTGTGGTTAACCCCATGTTTTGGGGGCCTTGTACTGAATACAATTCTGCAAATGAGTTGTTTATTAAATATATGGGTAATCTCATTGACCATTTCAGTAAGAGTGTGGAAGTCAATGGTGTTGAAATTAATGGTATACTCAACAGTGAACTTTTGAAAGAACAATCATCGCATTTTGGAAGAACAATGGTTTTGCAAACATCACATATGACAAGTGTCCATGAGATTGGTTCCACTGGCACGTTTGTGGCAAAAATTGTATCCAAGCACAAGTCTTAAAAGATACTATAAGTGAATACTTTCATTTATATGAATTATGTGAAACAATAATTTTGGGGTCAACCAAAGATGAAAGAGTTTTTAGTGCACTTGCTTTTGTTAAATCTAAAATCCGCAATAGACTTGACAAGAATTTAGAAAATTGTTTACGAATTTATGTGTCCTCATATCAGTTGGATACATTTTCGTATGATAGGGCATTGGAATACTGGAGTTCCTTGGTAGACAAAAGAGGAACATTGAATACGATTGATAACGACGATGATGATGCTTTCAGTGATCAGATGGTGGAGACACAAATTTCTGCTATGCTTCATAATGATTCTGGACAAGCTGATATGTTTCAGCTTCCATAGTGATAATTTTCCATGATTTCATTGACACGAACTGATTTGATAGCAAATTTCTCAATATTGTTCCAGATTTATATGATTTCAATGAATTGTTGTTTTAAATCATATTATTGTTTTAAAATTACATGGCTTAAATCATTTTTTGTAGATTGTAAAATTTTATGTTTGGGTCTTAGTGTCTCAACTCTCATTTCATGGAATATGATAATAACGAATTGATTTGATAGCAGATTTCGGAATATTGTTCCAGATTTATATTATTTCAAGGAATTGTTTTTTTAAATCACGTTATTGCTTTAAAATTACATGGCTTAAATCATTTTTGTAGATTGTAAAATTTTATGTTTGGGTCTTAGTTTCTGAACTCTCATTTCATTGACAATGATAAACACAAATTGGTTTGATAGCAGATTTTTGAATATTGTTCCAGATTTATATTATTTAAATGAATTATTTTTTTCATAACTTTCATGTGCATCATAACTTTTTCAAACCGAAATAAGCTATTGTAGTCTTTTTAAAATGTTTTCAAACAAAACTAGATATTGCATCATAACTACAAATTAGATATTAGATATTGCAGTTTTTTTCAAACCCAAATTATGTGCATCATATATTTTTCAAACCGACATTAGATATTGCAGTCTTTTTAAAACATTTTCAAACAAAAAATTTCAAATTAACTAGTTCAAAAAGATTTATATTACATCGTTCAAACATTTTGAAACCCAAATATTACATAATATTTTCAAATTCAAATATTACATTACACTTTCAAACCAAAATTAGATATTACAATCTTTTTAAAACATTATCAAACAAAAATTACATGACATTTTCAAACAGAATGTTTCATATCAACTAGTTCAAAAAGAAACATATTACATCATTCAAACATTTGTAAACATAAATATAACATAACATTCTCAAACATAAATTAATATATTGCAATATTTTTTTAAACATTTTCCAACTCATATCTCAAATTTTACATACCAATTTCAAACAGAAATTCCCAAATATTAGATAACATTTTCAAACTCAAATATTACATAACATTTTCAAACCCAAATTTTGTGCATCATAACTACAAATTAACTATTTCAAAAAGACATATATCACATCTTTCAAACACTTTAAACCCAAATATTACATACCATTTTCTAACTCTACTACATAACATTTTCAAACCGAAAATAAATATTCCAGTCTTTTTAAAACATTATCAAACAGAAATTACATTACATTTTCAAACAGAATGTTTCATATCAACTAGTTCAAAAAGAAACATATTACATCATTCAAACATTTGTAAACATAAATATAACATAACATTTTCAAACAGAAATTAATATATTGCAATCTTTTTTTAAACATTTTCCAACTCATATCTCAAATTTTACATACCAATTTCAAACAGAAATTCCCAAATATTAGATAACATTTTCAAACTCAAATATTACATAACATTTTCAAACCCAAATTTTGTGCATCATAACTACAAATTAACTATTTCAAAAAGACATATATTACATCTTTCAAACACTTTAAACCCAAATATTACATACCATTTTCTAACTCTACTACATAACATTTTCAAACAGAAAATAAATATTCCAGTCTTTTTAAAACATTATCAAACAGAAATTACATCGTTCAAACATTTGTAAACTCAAATATAACATAAAATTTTCAAACATAAATTAATATATTGCAGTATTTTGAAAACATTTTCAAACTCAAGTCTCAAATATCACATACCAATTTCAAATAGAAATAACATATTTCAGTCTTTTAAAAACATTGTCAACATTTTCAAATTTCAATCTTTTGATTGGTGCTTGGATGCTTCACTAGTGTTTGGAGTTGTCGTTTCTTTTCCTTTATCAACTTTTGTTTCTTCTGGAAGTGCTCCAACTCTAACAAGGTTGTCACGTACTTTCACAATACTTGACACACATGCAACTTCTTCTTTGTTTGGATCTTCAAGTATTGTTGGAAGCGTTTCTATCATTTTATCAAGCACCTTTTTCGGATCTTCATGCAACTTCTCTCTGATGTATTTTTTTAAACGATTGTTTTCTGAAATATTTGACTGCATTTTATTTTTCATTTCCATTGATTTCATCAAACATGATTTTGTTGTAAGAATATTGACATCCATGCTCTTAACTTGTGTTTTCAAGTTTTCAAAGTTTGACTGGCAAAACAAATTGAAAACTTAATTCAAAAGGGATATATTGAAATTATTACAAATTTTCAAGAAATATAAAAATTTAAATGCAATAGAAAATTGGAATATATATAACTTTTTTACCTCAGCCAATTCTTTTGCAGCCTCAGCAACTGCAACCCTGTCCTTATCAGAAGCCCATAAGTTGTAAAATGCTTGAGCTTCAGCATTAACATTCTCCAATCTACCAACAACAACATTTAAGACATCATCTTCATAAATAAAATCAGATTTAACTATTCCTGAAGTAGCCTGTTTTAGCAAGCCATCAAGTTTTTCAGGTTCATATTTGACTAAAGAATAAATAGAATCTCTTTTTTCATAATTTTTATATCGGGCATTAATTTCCCTAATAAGGACCTTTTCCCGATATTCCCATTCTTTCAACTCCTGCAAATCCTTCAAAACAAACTCCTGAATTGTTGACTCGGTACTTGCTGCCAATGAAATATTTTCATTAAAATTGACAACATCATCCTCAGTTTGAGGACCTTGAGGATGAGGGTTGTCTCCTTGGGTGGGTGGTTCTGATGTCTACTGAGCTATAGGGACTTCTTCTCGTGCTCTATATTTAAGCACATTTGTTGCCCCGAAGCCTTCAATCAGGCCCTGCATCATGTAATCATCATCAAGTGGAATATTGTCCAATCCCTATCCAGAACATTCAGGTGCTTGTGAATTTGTAGAAAATGTAAACTCGAGAGAATCCAATTCCCGCCAAACTTGTTGTTGGTCTTTGTGATCTCTGTGGTTGTGAAATCCCATGCCCGTAACTTCGCGAAGTGGCTTGTGAAAACAAACATTTTCCAACAACGACTTGCCCTCGCATAGGCTGAGGTTGTGACTGTCCATGTTGCTGATTGCGTGTAACCGGTGAGTGAGATGCTTGTGGAGGAGGTGGTGGCGGCATATGCCCTCTAACTTGTGATGTTACTACTTGATCACGAGAATCAACTAAAAATAGTCAAAAAAAATTTGTTACAATTCTCGCTTAAAATAAAAAGAAATCTAAATTTTAATTAACTACACATAGAATCATAGATTTACCAGATGAAATGTGATGCAATTATCCTACATTGGGGGAGGGGTTGGCCACACTAGATTCGGCTTGCACATTTTGTGCAAACCTAGGTGTACGAGACACCCCATGAGTAGCTGCTTGCCTGGCACGTTTGTGTGACCTCTACATAGTAACAAGTGTTGCTTCAGAGCCCGTATCTTCAGAATCACCTGTTTGCTTCGACTTGTGACCCCTATTGGCAACAATATGTTTAGTCCTTGAAATTTTTGCCTTCGCTTGCATATAGATGAAAAAAATTAAAAAAGGAATATGGTAAACTATAAAATAGTATGTCAAAGACAATGATGTAGTTATTACCCTCAATTCCTCTAGTGTCATGGCAATAGACAGTAGTTTTGAATGCATAACAGTTGGTACAGGAGCAGTTGACAAATTATGAAAAGACTCAAAATATAAAGCTAAAAGATAATTTACACTGCCCACAATGGGTTGAGTCTTGGGGGGCTGAGTCTTGGCGGTTGCAAGTTGGACCGCGTGCAACTCAGTCCTGACTCGATCAGAAATATAGGTACACCAATCGAACTTTTGATTTTTTTCAGACTGAACAATATAATACAGTGCCCAAAATGGAATTTTTGGTCTTCCCAACAGAATAAGCCTGGCCTGGAAAAACTCGATAATGGCCTTCAGAGTTTTATGGTTAACATCGTTAATCGTTAAACCTCTTTTTGTTTTGGCATTAGAAGTTGCATAAAAAAATTTGATGTCAATTTAGAAATTTAAAACATTGAAAATTAATAAAATACATTTAACAAGATTTATACCTGCCAAATTTTCTGATGAAAGACCGTAATTGTTATCGAGGTGTTCTTTGTCATCTGGAGAAAGTTGTGTCCTCGATGACACTTGATTAAAACCAATAAATGGAAGACCTATCAATCTGTGAATATCTGTAGGGGTGATGCTGAAAATAACATTTTTAGATCGTAGATTAATGCTTACAGTACCCTTGTCATGGTCATAACCAGAGATAATATGTTGCAGGAGCACTTTTTCTATTCTGAAATGTGGCATGGAAACGAGGGTTGATAAACCTACGTTATACAACCACTGAAAGTTCATCCCTAGCATTGTCATGAGATCTGATATCAAAGTGCACGTAAAATTCTTGAATTTTGGTTGGATTGTGGAAGGGGTATCCATTGGAAGTAGTTGGAAGTGGAAGAAAAAGGATTGGGAATGGAAACTGAAAGGTCGATCAGAAAGGTTAGCTCTGGTTGTAGCTGTCACAGAAATGAAATGGGAAAATGACTGTTGATGCCCTTTTATAGACTTAAAACATATTTGACATGTGGCAACATCGTATTAGACATGTAGGATGGGACATGCAGTATTAGACACGTGGCAGTACGGTGGTGGTCGGACTAAAGTATGCTACCGGTTCGAGATAGGAGCATTTTATGCAACCGGTTTGGCCCAAACAATGCTTTCGAAATAAAGTATGCATCCGTCCAACGGACGGATGCATAATATGCCTCGACAATATACCGGATACACAATATGCATCCGATCGTTACTCGAAACATATTATGTATCCGGAGAGCGCCCGGATGCAAAACATAAGTCGGGCGTTATCCTGGACGCATTTTATGTTTCGGGTAATGACCGGATGCATAATATGCAACCGATTTAACGTCGAAGCATATTATGCATTCGGGTACTGGATGATTGCATATTATGCAACCGGTTCAATATCGGAGCATGGTTTGCATCCGCTCGAAACCCGGATGCATAATATGCATCCGTTCAGAACTCGGATGCATAATATGCTCTGTTTTAAACCGGTTGCATAATATGCAACCGTCCGGTTCTTGGATGCATAAATGCATATGTTCGATGCACGGATGCATAAATGCATCCGTCCCATGCCTGGATGCATAAATGCACTCGTTCGGTGTCTGGGAACATGTTACCGTCATGACATTAAATGCATCCATCCATTGCATCCGGTCCATGGTCGTAAAAGGCCAAGATCCAGGACAAGACACATTGGTCTTCTTCCTGACGAGTGTAGTTGATTTCTTGCCTACTACACCCGTCAGAAAGAGGCCACCCTTCTTGTCTTGAATCTTCACCTACTTTACTATGAAGGAAGTTTCTTATTTAAGCTTTGAAATTAGAGTACACTAAATCATGTGGGATAAATAGTTATGTGGGATAGATAGTTATGTGGGATCAACTTTGCCAATATTGCATGTGTTTTCCCCTAACAACGTCAATAGCGATAAGCTGCGTCGTGCTACAATCCTTATCTTTACTAGATGCCATATCATATCTCTTACTCGAATACCCAAATTTTGAACGTTGTCAATCATAAAAATGCATCCGATCCGAGACCGGTACTTATTATGCACCCGGCTCGATACCGTTTCATGTTTTGCAACACGTTCGAGGCCGGACTATATTGTGCATCCATTTTGGATCCGGACCATATAATGCATCCGGTCCGAAACCAGATCATATTATGCATCCGTTCCATGACTGGACCGCAATTCGCGTCCAAGATTTTGCCAAGATTTTAAACGTAGCCGGTATCTTTTTGGCCTGGTTCGACAAAACTTTAAAATTCGCCCTTTTTTGCCAATTTTTTGAGAAAAATTAAAATCATTCGCCATGCCAGCATACATGCAGTTCGACAGATTTCGCCATCGTTTTGAAATAGTTTTGCCATTTTTTTATAAGTACCTTTCGGGTCCTACCTCTTATGCATAACCCTGTAATGCCTCCAACATTGGCCAATTTCCCTTCAACAACCTACCTATACCCTCCTCTAGGGAACCTAGGGGTATTGCACAACAACAATCCTGAAATGCAAAGTTTAAAAAATGTGGTGAAATAATTGGTTTTAATAAAAGATATGATTTAGCCTCCTATTTTCACCTACAACTATATAGAAATGTGCAATCAACCCCTAGATCCTATTGTTACCTCTAGGTCTTACCCTAAGCATTTTCCAATTCTGATTTTGCCTATCTATAAGGAAACAAAAGACTCAATTGAGCATTTAAGAATGTTTAGGATAACATGCCATGATGTCTTATACAATGACATGTTACTAAAGACGTTTCCTAAGATCCTTGGTGGTATGGTGTTAGAGTTGTATTATCAACTGCCTAATCATTCTTTGAGGAACTTTGAAGAGATAGCTGAATTATTTGTTCAACAATTCAGAGCTTATGTTGAAAAGAATGTGACAATGAAAGATATTTATATGTTAAAAAAAAGTAAAGATGAAAGTTTTTCAGATTTTTTGTCTCGTTGGAGGAGTCTAGTTGGATGCTTGAGATATACCTTACCTCCTCGAGACATGCTTGAGATATTTATTGGGAATTTACAAGAGCAAAATATTATGAATTGGAAACAAGCATCTCATATTTTGATCAAGCAATAGATCTAGTAAGAAGGGTAAAACAAACCCTTATTCAAAGAGGTCAACTTAAGATAAAGGAATATAGGACCACAAAAACATAATATAAGAACAAGCATGTGGTTGGTGATGGGGTAATGGATAATAGGCTTGTTAACAGTGTTGTTAACACCCTATAAAATATGGTGCTTAGCCAATCCCAAAAACCCCCACAAAGGAATTTTACAAGACTCAACATACCTATGACGATGGTCCTAAAGCAACTTTTGGAAGCTAACACGATTAAGTTGCCTCCCATAAGGCAACCGGATGCCACAACTAATTGGTATAAATTTGGTCAACATTGTGAGTACCATACGATAGAGAGGCACTTGAAAAACTCTTGTAAGAGGTTGAAACATGTGGTTCATGACTTCATTTATGTTGGTCATCTTGTTATAGAAGGTTCTCCACCTAATCCTCCAACAAATAATCAACCTCCTACATAACAAGCATCCACAAATAATCAAGACATGGGTGATGAGTGTCATTGAGTCTCATCATTTAATCTCAATGATTTATCAATCTAGGGTGGTGTCCAAGGCTGTCTACGATAGAAGGCTAGGGCAGAGTACAATTCAGGCATTCAGATTTCAAGCATTTATTGGGTGAGACAGATTTGGTTTAGCCTTTTGGTGTCACACTAAACCTAATCTGAAGAATGGAAACTTGCAAGAAATAAAAACTAATTCTAATTTTAGAAAATTAAACTTAACTACAATTGCATGAATTGAAATTGCTAAATTGAAATCTAATCTACTTTTGCAGAATTGAAATAACAAATTGAAATTGCTAAATTGAAATGTTGCTAAAATGAAATCCTAAGTTACATTTGCAGAATTGAAACCTAGTTACTCTTGCATAATTGAAATGATGCTTGAGAAACTCTAAAACACCTGTCAATGCCCTGCCACAAAAGGTCGTCAAGCTTCCGCTATAGGAATTGACAGCAAAATGAAATATGTTCAAAATGAAAAGTTGTTAAAATAGAAAAGCAGGGAAAACATGGAAAGCAAAGGAAAAATGTTTAATATAATTTGTCAGCTGACATACACATAAATGTTGTACACAAACATAATAGAAAACATAAATCACATAATACAAAATAAAAATAAGAAAATGAAATCTGGCAAGCAATCTATTAATTCTGCTACAAAAAAATTATAGATTAAAACCTACCATAAAATCCCTCCTTCTAGATCTGAAAGTGGGCCCATACTTCCTGATCTAGAAGGAGGTGAAAAGCACTCCTTAACTAATTAACACTCAGAACAGAAAATGATAAAATAGCTGCACTTTTATTGATGACAAAACATGCTGAAAACTATTACAGAAAATTAATCGTACAGTCCTAATTGCTGCTATTGAAAACTCTCCTCTATTCTAATTCCTAACTAGCTCAACCAAGGAGGGAGCTATGTTATTTATATAAATATTTACAACATATCCCATGCTCAAATCAGCCTATGTGCTACTTTACAATGATTTGCCAATAATTCTAGATCTGAAATAAATGCAAATCTGGACAGTTTGTGTTGCAGTAGTAGTCATTGGCCCTTAGAAAGCATCTTCAATGGTGGGAGTATGTGAAATATCTCACACATATTTCTCCACTTTAGAATATGCCATTTCTATCTTGCAAACAACTTCCTATTATGCTGCAGTTATTTCTGTGTTTATCCTAGAAGAGGATCAAAATTGATCTTTTCCATAAATGGTGGCTTTGGACGGCAAAGTCAGATGGGAGATATTTTCCTTTAACCTTTTCAACCTTCTTTCCCTTTTTCCATCGTCAAAAATTCAAAAAGCACTTTCTGTTCTCATTTCGAAGATAAGTGGCTCATTCCGAAGAGACTATATTTCTCATTCCGAAGACTATATTTCTCATTCCGAAGATGTCTGTTCATTCTAAAGATCTTTAGAATGAACAATTATGTGCTCTTCAAGTGATTTTAGCTGCATTTCTCAGGTGGATTAGCCCTCAGGATCAGATTGCAATAGCCTTCATTCCTCTCCATGTGTGAATTCCATGCCTTGCCATTCATTGGTAGCTTGCTGGAATTTACATGGTAAATTACTATATTTTCCAATTCTACTGCACAGTTGTAAAATATTGGCATTTCTTGAAAATTCAAACAAATTAGAACATGGAAAAATTATTCAAATATCAACATGAAGGAGTACATCAAGTTGCTACTAAATTTATACACTTCATTCACCAAGTAACAATGCTGAAATAGTGCAACAATGCTGCACAATTGTCCTTGCTCTGTTATACCCTATTGTTGCCTATTTAGACCATGTGGGAATGCTTCTAAATAGGTCAGATGTCTTCTGTAGTCCTTCTGAACTCATTCCATCCATATCCTCATGCTTTGCTTGACAACTTCAAGGTGTTCCTATAAAGTGACAACTTGCTGATTTTTATATGGTTGTTTTTTTTAGATTTTCAGATTTATGACAAGTCCTAATAATTTGGATTCAATGTGGACTTAAAACAAGTTGAAGGGTATGAAAACATTCATAAACCATTGAGAAGTTAATGGATATCAGCATACCACATTTGGTTAATTGAAATGCATGTTCTTACTTGCTACTTAATCAAGCAAAATCAGTCACAAAATGCTGAAAATAGTCAAAAACAGAGATAGTATTCCTAACATAAAATCATGCAAACACTTAACAAATAGTATATTCTAATCAACTATTTGGCAATTAACTTAATCATATGACAGTTTTATATGTCAAACATAGTGTAAAAATGAGGCATTTTCAGGGCCTCATCATCCCCCCAACTTGAACTGATGCATGCCCTCATGCATCCTAGTAGGCCATAGTAATATGTTGGTTTTATCCTTGTGAAAAACATCCTTTGCCACCTGCTACCTGAGAAATTTCTCCTTGTTGCACTACACCAAGTATTTTTCAATTTAAGCACATGTATTTCACTTTTCTACAACCTTGCAAAAATTTCAATCAATTTTTTCATATTTTTTATTCTTTTTTTCTTTTTTTTTCTTTATTTTTTTTATTTTCAACTTTCAACTCTTTGACTTCTGTACTTTCATCCTTCAATATTGCAATTCCTACAGTTTTGACTCTTTTTCTGCCCTTCTACAAGTTTTAGTGTTGCAAGGTACCTCTTAAAGGCTTGATATCATGTGATTCATCTTGCAATAGTCTTATTGTGGAACCATATATAGAAGATGCACTACTACTAGTGGAATTTTTTGTTCTTAACAACATTTCAGCTTGAATGCCTATTTCTATTGTTTGCACCTTTTGAACAAAATTGATAAAATTTTGATTTTGAAATGCTTGAGGGATGTACTTACTTGTGGTAGAGCCTTATAAACCTCAATATTTGATGTACCCTACTCTTTTTGCTATTCTGTAGCATTTTCAACAATTTTGGTACAATTTTTGCTCATTTCGAAGATATCCTGCTCATTTCAAAGATATCCATGTTCATTCCGAAGATGCATCAAAAAATGCAAAAATGACCTCCTATGCAAAAGTTAGCTACAAATTCTATTGTGGGCCCATCTCTAGAGTGTATAAGCCTTCCATAACATCAAAAATCCCTTCTTCATCCTTTTGTTTAGATGTTATTCTTTGTTTTGTATGTTGTTTTTATTCTAGTAGTACTAAAATAGAACCTTTAGGTGCATTTTGTTGATTATCCTCCTTCAATTTATCGACAATTATGAGATATAAACTTGCAGTTCTCCTTCTGAAACTTGCCCTACAAATTGAAATAGAATTGATGCCATGTCTATCCCAAAATCAGGTTTTTGCATAGTTTTGGAATTTCCATGCAATTAAGGGCATAAGGGGTGTTTCTTGACATCTTGAACATGTTCCATTTTCAACTTGTCAATATTGTATGAATAGTTTATGCCAAATACCGATTATCATACATTAAATGCTAAATTCTTACTATGAATTAAATGCAAGAAACACATACCTTACTGTCCTGAAAATTGATCATGCACCTTACAAGTCGCTTTTGATGATTGTTAGCAAGCTATCTGAAAACATAAAAATAACACATGTGCAGTGTGAGATTTGTACAATGGTGGAACAATGATGGGTAGATCAACAAGGCAATGCATGCCGAAAAATTGGTTTTCATGCAAGCCAACTCAGTAGCGCCTCCAAGAAGGTTTTCACTACTGAATTATTCATTTTTTTTTTCTTTTTTCTTTTTTTTTCATTTTTTTTCATCTTTTTTTTCATTTTTTTTCATCAGAAGAGGCTGCCATTTCTGGTTTTCAACCAACTTCTTGTCCCTTTTTTTTTCAAGTGCTTCAATGAGAGAGAACATCTCTCACTCTTATTTGGATAAGACCAATCCTTATTCTGCAAAAACATGTCAATTGTTGTATGAAAACACCATCTCTTTCTGTTGAAACCTGCAACATTGATGCAACCTTCCTTTCTAGATGAGTAGTAAGAATCTTCTTACATCATAATTACCTCCTTATTGCTAGAAATGAAGTATTGGCTCCATTGTTCCTCTTCCTTGCTGAAATTGATGCTTGTCCTCATGTATCCCCATTTTGTGGGACATGCCTCTGCTGCAAATATTTTTTTTTCTCTATTTTTTTCAATTTTTCTTGTCTTGCTTGTACCCAAGAAGGAAGTTCACAAACAAGACTATTCTTCTTTTTGCTTTTCTTGTATTTTTTTCTTTTTGTCAAACTTTTTATCATCACTCTGAATCTGATATTGAAGAGAAATTCTCTTCCATTATGTGTACATCCAATGGAATCTCCTTCAAGAACTCCTCCTTAGTTAATGGTGCATGGTATACCCGAAGGCAATGTCCATTCACCACTAACATCCTCCATGAATTACCAATGGGAGAAAGAAGCACTACTCCATATCTGAAAACTTCTTCAATCAAGTGTTGTCCATGCCTCCTAGTCTACAAAATCTTGTCAATCTATTCTTGAAACAATTAAATACCAATTCCCAAAAGATGTTAAGTGCTTACATCAAGATAAAATCTTGATATACCCTTGTAATTCCATGTAAAGGGATTGAAATATTGTTTCAAAATAGCAACAATTTTGCTTTTTGTTTATAAGTCAGCCAGCTAATAATGTTCAAGAATTTTCTTGGTTGCACTTCAATTTGTTTCATTCCTAGGAGGACAAAATTTACCCCTTTGTAATTTCTTACTAAGGAGTTCAATGGAAGTAAATTTTCTATGTGCAGTTTTTCTAGTTTTTCTCCTTTATCCAAGGCTAATTTCTGTGTGTTTGGACTAAAGGTTTTCTGTGTATCTCCATTGATTTTTGTCTCTTCAAGCTCGGGTAAGTTCTTGTTTGAGCACAGTTGGATGTTGTTGCAGTCAATAACATTTCCTATAGTTTTTTTTTTTTACCAGATTCAGCTACATAGACAGGGGATGCCTATCCTGTATTATTCAGACTGATCACAAGTTGGGCTAAAAAAGAAATATTTTTGGTTTGCACAATAAGACAAGAAGTGTACAACTTTAGCAGATCAACTACTTGTCAGGTAGGATCACCTCTAATGAGATCAACTATTGTCTGTGTAGGCTAAGAATTGCTAGGTTGCGGTTTAGCGTGGTAAAATCCTAACAATATTTAAGTAATAATGGAAAACTCTAGGATCATCATTAAGTTGTAAACTCCTATTTTGATTGTGCAAAAGTTTTTGTGATTTTTTTTTAATAGATTCAGCTTACATAGACAGGGGTTGCCTGTCCTGTATTATTCATATTGGCCACAGGTTGGGCTGAAGGTGGTGGTTGATTTACTTGCCCTATTTGTTGTTGTTGGGATCTCTCTTTGAGAAGAATTCAGACTAGGCAACAAATTTTGCATCTCTAAGTTGTGGAAGTAAATGGCATTCATCAATGATATGTCCCCGTGAACAAATGCTACAGGTAGCTGATATGGCTATTTTGTTCAAGGGATAGTCTTGTATATCTACCATGATATCTTTCCAACACCTAGTACAAATTTTTTATACTACCTTGATGATATGGATATAAAAAGGGCAGTACTAGCAGATGGCTCTTCTAAATATTTTAAGAGATCTTATGTTTCTTGATAATGAGGATGATGAATTCTTTCAATTTTTATCAAGAATTTCAAACATAGGCAATTTAACCCCCAAGTGTGAAGATCACCTCCTTATGGTTGCTTGTTTTCTAAATGGACTGAAATGCAACTATCAATAATTATTATTTATACCAGCTATTACATTCAGATTTTACTCTAAACTTCATAACTTAGCACAATAATAATTATTTGACTGCTTTTACCCTCTAACAACACCATGATCCCCAACAACGGTGCCAAAATGATGAGTGTCATTGAGTCTCATCATTTAATCTCAATGATTTATCAATCCAGGGTGGTGTCCAAGGCTATCTACGATAGAAGGCTAGGGCAGAGTACAATTCAGGCATTCAGATTTCAAGCATTTATTGGTGAAGACAGATTTGGTTTAGCCTTTTGGTGTCACACTAAACCTAATTTGCATAATGGAAACTGGAAAGAACTTAAACTAATTCTAATTTGTAAAAATTAACAATTAACTACAAATGCAGAAATTGAAATTGCTGAATTGAAATCTAATTTACTTTTGAATGAAATAAAAATTGAAATTGCTAAATTGAAATGTTGCTAAAATGAAATCCTAAATTACACTTGCAAAATTGAAACCTATTTTACTCTTGTAGAATGGAAGTGATGCTTGTAAATAAAACACCTGTCAATGCCCTGCCACAAAAGGTCGTCAAGCTTCTGCTATAGGAATTGACAACAAAATGAAATATGCTAAAAATGGAAAGTTGCTAAAACATAAAAGCAGGAAAACATAGAAAGCAAAGGAAAAATGCTTAATATAATTTGTCAGCTGACACACACACAAATTTTGTACACAAACATAATAGAAAACATAAATCACATAATACAAAATAAAAACAAGAAAATGAAATCTGGCAAGTAATCTATTAATTCTACTACAGCAAAATTACAGATTAAAACCTGCCATAAAATCCCTCCTTCTAGATCTGAAAGTGGGCCCATACTTCCTGATCTAGAAGGAGGTGAAAAGCACTCCTTAACTAATTAACACTCAGAACAAAAAATGATAAAATAACTGCACTTTTATTGATGACAAAACATGCTGAAAACTATTACAAAAAATTATTATACAATCCTAATTGTTGCTATTGAAAACTCTCCTCTATTCTAATTCCTAACTGGCTCAACCAAGGAGGGAGCTATGTTATTTATATAAATATTTACAACATATCCCATGCTCAAATCAGCCTATGTGCTACTTTACAATGATTTGCCAATAATTCTGGATCTGAAATAAATGCAAATCTGGATAGTTTGTGTTGCAGTAGTAGTCATTGGCCCTTAGAAAGCATCTTCAATGGTGGGAGTACATGGGAGGAGTCTAGAAATATCTCACACATATTTCTTCACTTCAGAATATGTCATTTCTATCTTGCAAACAACTTCCTATTATGCTGTAGTTATTTCTGTGTTTATCCTAGAAGAGGATCAAAATTGATCTTTTCCATGAATGGTGGCTTTGGATGGCAAGGACGACAAAGTCAGATGGGAGATATTTTCCTTTAACCTTTTCAACCTTCTTTCCCTTTTTCCATCATCAAAAATTAGTCAAAAAGTCAAAAAGCACTTTCTATTCTCATTTCGAAGATAAGTGGCTCATTTCGAAGAGACTATATTTCTCATTCTGAAGATGTCCGCTCATTCCGAAGAGACTGTATTTCTCATTTCGAAGATGTCTGCTCATTTCGAAGATCTTCGAAATGACCAACTGTGTGCTCTTCAAGTGATTTTAGCTGCATTTCTCAGGTGGATTAGCTCTCAGGATCAGATTGCAATAGCCTTCATTCCTCTCCATGTGTGAATTCCATGCCTTGCCATTCATTGGTAGCTTGCTGGAATTTACATGGTAAATTACTGCATTTTCCAATTCTACTGCACAGTTGTAAAATATTGGCATTTCTTGCAAATTCAAACAAATTAGAACATGGAAAAATTATTCAAATATCAACATGAAGGAGTACATCAAGTTGCTACTAAATTTATACACTTCATTCACCAAGTAACCATGTTGAAATAGTGCAACAATGCTGCACAATTGTCCCTACTTCATTATACCCTATTGCTGCCTATTTAGACCATGTGGGAATGCTTCTAAATAGGTCAGATGTCTTCTGTAGTCCTTCTAAACTCATTCCATCCATATCCTCATGCTTTGCTTGACAACTTCAAGGTGTTCCTATAAAGTGACAACTTGCTGATTTTTATATGGTTATTTTTTTTAGATTTTTAGATTTATGACAGTCCTAATAATTTGGCTTCAATGTGGACTTCAAACAAGTTGAAGGGCAGGAAAACATTCATAAACCATTGTGAATTTAATGGATATCAGCATACCACATTTGGTTAATTGAAATGCATATTTTTATTTGCTACTTAATCAAGCAAAATCAGTCACAAAATGCTAAAAATAGTCAAAAATAGAGATATAATATTCCTAACATAAAATCATGCAAACACTTAACAAATATATATTCTAATCAACTATTTGGCATTTAACTTAATAATATGACAGTTTTTATATGTCAAACATAGTGTAAAAATGAGGCATTTTCAGGCCTCATCATCCCCCCAACTTGAACTGATGCATGCCCTCATGCATCCTAGTAGGCCATAGTAATATGTTGGTTTTATCCTTGTGAAAAACATCCTTTGCCACCTGCTACCTGAGAAATTTCTCCTTGCTGCACTACACCAAGCATTTTTTAATTTAAGCACATGTATTTCACTTTTCTACAACCTTGCAAAAAAAGTTTTCAATCAATTTTTTTTAATTTTTTTTTTCTTTTTTTTTCTTTTCTTGCATATCTTTTTTTTTTCATTTGCAACTTGCAACTTTTTAACTTCTGCACTTTCATCCTTCAATATTGCAATTTCTGCAACTACTACAATTTTAACTCTTTTTCTGCCCTTCTACAAGTTTTAGTGTTGCAAGGTACCTCTTAAAGGCTTGGTATCATGTGATTCATCTTGCAATAGCCTTATTGTGGAACCATATTTGGTAGATGCACTACTACTCGGTGAAATTTTTTGTTCTTAACAACATTTCAGCTTGAATGCCTATTTCTATTGTTTGCACCTTTTGAACAAAATTGATAAAATTTTGATTTTGAAATGCTTGAGGGATGTACTTACTTGTGGTAGAGCCTTATAAACCTCAATATTTGATGTACCCTACTCTTTTTGCTATTCTGTAGCATTTTCAACAATTTTGGTGCAGTTTCTGCTCATTCCGAAGATATCCTGCTCATTTCGAAGATATGCATGTTCATTTCGAAGATATGACTGTTCATTTCGAAGATGCATCAAAAAATGTAGAAATGACCTCCTATGCAAAATTTAGCTACAGATTCTATTGTGGGCCCATCTCTAGAGTGTATAAGCCTTCCATAACATCAAAAATCCCTTCTTCATCCTTTTGTTTAGATGTTATTCTTTGTTTTGTATGTTGTTATTTTATTCTAGTAGTACTAAAATAGAACCTTCAGGTGCATTTTGTTGATTATCCTCCTTCAATTTATCAAACAATTATGAGATAAACTTGTAGTCTTACTTCTAAAACTTGCCCTACAAATTGAAATAGAATTTATGCCATGTCTATCCCAAAATCAGGTTTTTGCACAGTTTTGGAATTTCCATGCAATTAAGGGCATAAGGGGGTGTTTCTTGACATCTTGAACATGTTCCATTTTCAACTTACCAATATTGTATGAATAGTTTATGCCAAATACCGATTATCATACATTAAATGCTAAATGCTTACTATGAATTAAATGCAAGAAACACATACCTTACTGTCCTGAAAATTAATCATGCACCTTACAAGTTGCTTCTGATGATTGTTAGCAGGCTATCTAAAAACATAAAAATAACACATGTGCAGTGTGAGATTTGTACAATGGTGGAATAATGATGGGTAGATCAACAAGGCAATGCATGCCGAAAAATTGGTTTTCATGCAAGCCAACTCAGTAGCGCCTCCAAGAAGGTTTTCACTACTGAATTATTCATTTTTTTTTTTTTCATCAGAAGAGGCTGCCATTTCTGGTTTTCAACCAACTTCTGTCCCTTTTTTTTTCAAGTGCTTCAATGAGAGAGAACATCTCTCACTCTTATTTGGATAAGAACCAATCCTTATTCTGCAAAAACATGTCAATTGTTGTATGAAAACACCATCTCTTTCTGTTGAAACCTGCAACATTGATGCAACCTTCCTTTCTAGATGAGCAGTAAGAATCTTCTTACATCATAATTGCCTCCTTATTGCTGGAAATGAAGTATTGGCTCCATTGTTCCTCTTCCTTGCTGAAATTGATGCTTATCCTCATGTATCCCCATTTTGTGGGACATGCCTTTGCTGCAAATCTTTTTTTTCTTTTTTTTTTTTCAATTTTTCTTGTCTTGCTTGTACCCAAGAAGGAAGTTCACAAACAAGACTATTCTTCTTTTTGCTTTTCTTGTATTTTTTTTTCTTTTTGTCAAACTTTTTATCATCACTCTGAATCTGATATTGAAGAGAAATTCTCTTCCATTATGTGTACATCCAATGGAATCTCCTTCAAGAACTCCTCCTTAGTTAATGGTGCATGGTATACCCGAAGGCAATGTCCATTCACCACTAACATCCTCCATGAATTACCAATGGGAGAAAGAAGCACTGCTCCATATCTGAAAACTTCTTCAATCAAGTGTTGTCCATGCCTCCTAGTCTGCAAAATCTTGTCAATATATTCTTGAAACAATTAAATACCAATTCCCAAAAGATGTTAAGTGCTTACATCAAGATAAAATCTTGATATACCCTTGTAATTCCATGTAAAGGGATTGAAATATTGTTTCAAAATAGCAACAATTTTGCTTTTTGTTTATAAGTCAGCCAGATAATAATGTTCAAGAATTTTCTTGGTTGCACTTCAATTTGTTTCATTCCTAGGAGGACAAAATTTACCCCTTTGTAATTTCTTACTAAGGAGTTCAATGGAAGTAAATTTTCTATGTGCAATTTTTCTAGTTTTTCTCCTTTATCCAAGGCTAATTTCTATGTGTTTGGACTAAAGGTTTTCTGTGTATCTCCATTGATTTTTGTCTCTTCAAGCTCAGGTAAGTTCTTGTTTGAGCACAGTTGGATGTTGCTGCAGTCAATAACATTTCCTGCAGTTTTTTTTTTTACCAGATTCAGCTACATAGACAGGGGATGCCTATCCTGTATTATTCAGACTGATCACAGGTTGGGCTAAAAAAGAAATATTTTTGGTTTGCACAATAAGACAAGAAGTGTACAACTTTAGCAGATCAACTACTTGTCAGGTAGGATCACCTCTAATGAGATCAACTATTGTCTATGTAGGCTAAGAATTGCTAGGTTGCGGTTTAGCATGGTAAAATCCTAACAATATTTAAGTAATAATGGAAAACTCTAGGATCATCATTAAGTTGTAAACTCCTATTTTGATTGTGCAAAAGTTTTTGTGATTTTTTTTTAATAGATTCAGCTTACATAGACAGGGGTTGCCTGTCCTGTATTATTCATATTGGCCACAAGTTGGGCTGAAGGTGGTGGTTGATTTACTTGCCCTATTTGTTGTTGTTGGGATCTCTCTTTGAGAAGAATTCAGACTAGGCAACAAATTTTGCATCTCTAAGTTGTGGAAGTAAATGGCATTCATCAATGATATGTCCCTGTGAACAAATGCTACAGGTAGCTGATATGGCTATTTTTTTCAAGGGATAGTCTTGTATATCTACCATGATATCTTTCCAACACCTAGTACAAATTTGTTTATACTACCCTGATGATATGGATATAAAAAGGGCAAGTACTAGCAGATGGCTCTTCTAAATATTTTAAGAGATCTTATGTTTCTTGATAATGAGGATGATGAATTCTTTCAATTTTTATCAAGAATTTCAAACATAGGCAATTTAACCCCCAAGTGTGAAGATCACCTCCCTATGGTTGCTTATTTTCTAAATGGATTGAAATGCAACTATCAATAATTATTATTTATACCAGCTATTACATTCAGATTTTACTCTAAACTTCATAACTTAGCACAATAATAATTATTTGACTGCTTTTACCCTCTAACAACACCATGATCCCCGACAACGATGCCAAAATGATGAGTGTCATTAAGTCTCATCATTTAATCTCAAAGATCTTATCAATCTAGGGTGGTGTCCAAGGTTGTCTACGATAGAAGGCTAGGGCAGAGTACAATTCAGGCATTCAGATTTCAAGCATTTATTGGGTGAGACAGATTTGGTTTAGCCTTTTGGTGTCACACTAAACCTAATCTGCAGAATGGAAACTTATAAGAAATAAAAACTAATTCTAATTTCAAAAAATTAAAGTTAACTACAATTGCATGAATTGAAATTGCTGAATTGAAATCTAATCTACTTTTGTAGAATTGAAATTGCTAAATTGAAATGTTGCTAAAATGAAATCCTAAATTACACTTGCAAAATTGAAACCTATTTTACTCTTGCAGAATGGAAGTGATGCTTGGAAATAAAACACCTATCAATGCCCTACCACAAAAGGTCGTCAAGCTTCTGCTATAGGAATTGACAACAAAATGAAATATGCTGAAAATGGAAAGTTGCTAAAAATAGAAAGCAAGGAAACATGGAAAGCAAAGGAAAAATGTTTAATATAATTTGTCAGCTGACACACACACAAATGTTGTACACAAACATAATAGAAAACATAAATAACATAATACAAAATTAAAATAAGAAAATGAAATCTGGCAAGCAATCTATTAATTCTGCTATAGAAAATTACAGATTAAAACCTGCCATAAAATCCCTCCTTCTAGATCTGAAAGTGGGCCCATACTTCCTGATCTAGAAGGAGGTGAAAAGCACTCCTTAACTAATTAACACTCAGAACAGAAAATGATAAAATAACTGCACTTTTATTGATGACAAAACATGCTGAAAACTATTACAAAAAATTATTATACAATCCTAATTGCTGCTATTGAAAACTCTCCTCTATTCTAATTCCTAACTGGCTCAACCAAGGAGGGAGCTATGTTATTTATATAAATATTTACAACATATCCCATGCTCAAATCAGCCTATGTGCTACTTTACAATGATTTGCCAATAATTTTGGATCTGAAATAAATGCAAATCTGGATAGTTTGTGTTGCAGTAGTAGTCATTGGCCCTTAGAAAGCATCTTCAATGGTGGGAGTACATGGGAGGAGTCTAGAAATATCTCACACATATTTCTTCACTTCAGAATATGCCATTTCTATCTTGCAAACAACTTCCTATTATGCTGTAATTATTTCTGGGTTTATCCTAGAAGAGGATCAAAATTGATCTTTTCCATGAATGGTGGCTTTGGATGGCAAGGACGACAAAGTCAGATGGGAGATATTTTCCTTTAACCTTTTCAACCTTCTTTCCCTTTTTCCATCATCAAAAATCAGTCAAAAATTCAAAAAGCACTTTTTGTTCTCATTTCGAAGATAAGTGGCTCATTTCGAAGAGACTGTATTTCTCATTTCGAAGATGTCCGCTCATTCTGAAGAGACTGTATTTCTCATTTCGAAGATGTCTGCTCATTCTGAAGATCTTTAAAATGACCAACTATGTGCTCTTCAAGTGATTTTAGCTGCATTTCTTAGGTGGATTAGCTCTCAGGATCAGATTGCAATAGCCTTCATTCCTCTCCATGTGTGAATTCCATGCCTTGCCATTCATTGGTAGCTTGCTAGAATTTACATGGTAAATTACTGCATTTTCCAACTCTCCTGCACAGTTGTAAAATATTGGCATTTCTTGCAAATTCAAACAAATTAGAACATGGAAAAATTATTCAAATATCAACATGAAGGAGTACATCAAGTTGCTACTAAATTTATACACTTCATTCACCAAGTAACCATGCTGAAATAGTGCAATATTGCTGCACAATTGTCCCTACTCTATTATACCCTATTGCTGCCTATTTAGACCATGTGGGAATGCTTCTAAATAGGTCAGATGTCTTCTGTAGTCCTTCTGAACTCATTCCATCCATATCCTCATGCTTTGCTTGACAACTTCAAGGTGTTCCTATAAAGTGACAGCTTGCTGATTTTTATATGGCTATTTTTTTTAGATTTTCAGATTTATGATAGTCCTAATAATTTGGCTTCAATGTGGACTTCAAACAAGTTGAAGGGCAGGAAAACATTCATAAACCATTGTGAATTTAATGGATATCAGCATACCACATTTGGTTAATTGAAATGCATATTTTTACTTGCTACTTAATCAAGCAAAATCAGTCACAAAATGCTGAAAATAGTCAAAAACAGAGATATAATATTCCTAACATAAAATCATGCAAACACTTAACAAATATATATTCTAATCAACTATTTGGCATTTAACTTAATAATATGATGACTTTTATATGTCAAACATAGTGTAAAAATGAGGCATTTTCAGGCCTCATCATCCCCCCAACTTGAACCGATGCATGCCCTCATGCATCCTAGTAGGCCATAGTAATATGTTGGTTTTATCCTTGTGAAAAACATCCTTTGCCACCTGCTACCTGAGAAATTTCTCCTTGCTGCACTACACCAAGCATTTTTTAATTTAAGCACATGTATTTCACTTTTCTACAACCTTGCAAAAAAATTTTCAATCAATTTTTTTCAATTTTTTTTTTTTTTTTTTCTTTTCTTGCATATCTTTTTTTTTCATTTGCAACTTGCAACTTTTTAACTTTTGCACTTTCATCCTTCAATATTGCAATTTCTGCAACTACTACAATTTTAACTCTTTTTTGCCCTTCTACAAGTTTTAGTGTTGCAAGGTACCTCTTAAAGGCTTGGTATCATGTGATTCATCTTGCAATAGCCTTATTGTGGAACCATATTTTGCAGATGCACTACTACTGGTGAAATTTTTTATTCTTAACAACATTTCAGCTTGAATGCCTATTTCTATTGTTTGCACCTTTTGAACAAAATTGATAAAATTTTGATTTTGAAATGCTTGAGGGATGTACTTACTTGTGGTAGAGCCTTATAAACCTCAATATTTGATGTACCCTACTCTTTTTGCTATTCTGTAGCATTTTCAGCAATTCTGGTACAATTTCTGCTCATTCCGAAGATATCCTGCTCATTCCAAAGATATGCATGTTCATTTCGAAGATATGACTGTTCATTTCGAAGATGCATCAAAAAATGCAGAAATGACCTCCTATGCAAAAGTTAGCTACAGATTCTATTGTGGGTCCATCTCTAGAGTGTATAAGCCTTCCATAACATCAAAAATCCCTTCTTCATCCTTTTGTTTAGATGTTATTCTTTGTTTTGTATGTTGTTTTATTCAAGTAGTACTAAAATAGAACCTTCAGGTGCATTTTGTTGATTATCCTCCTTCAATTTATCAAAATTATGAGTATAAACTTATCCTACTTCTAAACCTACCCTACTAATTTAAATAGAATTTATGCCATGTCTATCCCAAAATCAAGTTTTTACACAGTTTTGAAATTTCCATGCAACTAAGGGCAGAAGGGGGTGTTTCTTGACATTTTGATCATGTTCCATTTTCAACTTGCCAATATTGTATGAATAGTTTATGCCAAATACCGATTATCATACATTAAATGCTAAATGCTTACTATGACTTAAATGCAAGAAACACATACCTTACTGTCCTGAAAATTAATCATGCACCTTACAAGTCGCTTCTGATGATTGTTAGCAAGCTATCTGAAAACATAAAAATAACACATGTGCAAGTGTGAGATTTGTACAATGGTGGAATAATGATGGGTAGATCAACAAGGCAATGCATGCCGAAAAATTGGTTTTCATGCAAGCCAACTCAGTAGCGCCTCCAAGAAGGTTTTCACTACTGAATTATTCATTTTTTTTTCTCTTTTTTTTTTTTTTCCTCTTTTTTTTATTTTTTTTCATCTTTTTTTTTATTTTTTTTCATCAGAAGAGGTTGCCATTTCTGGTTTTCAACCAACTTCTGTCCCTTTTTTTTTTCAAGTGCTTCAATGAGAGAGAACATCTCTCACTCTTATTTGGATAAGACCAATCCTTATTCTGCAAAAACATGTCAATTGTTGTATGAAAACACCATCTCTTTCTGTTGAAACCTGCAACATTGATGCAACCTTCCTTTCTAGATGAGCAGTAAGAATCTTCTTACATCATAATTGCCTCCTTATTGCTGGAAATGAAGTATTGGCTCCATTGTTCCTCTTCCTTGCTGAAATTGATGCTTATCCTCATGTATCCCCATTTTGTGGGACATGCCTTTGCTGCAAATCTTTTTTTTTCTCTTTTTTTTTCAATTTTTCTTGTCTTGCTTGTACCCAAGAAGGAAGTTCACAAACAAGACTATTCTTCTTTTTGCTTTTCTTGTATTTTTTTTCTTTTTGTCAAACTTTTTATCATCACTCTGAATCTGATATTGAAGAGAAATTCTCTTCCATTATGTGTACATCCAATGGAATCTCCTTCAAGAACTCCTCCTTAGTTAATGGTGCATGGTATACCCGAAGGCAATGTCCATTCACCACTAACATCCTCCATGAATTACCAATGGGAGAAAGAAGCACTGCTCCATATCTGAAAACTTCTTCAATCAAGTGTTGTCCATGCCTCCTAGTCTACAAAATCTTGTCAATCTATTCTTGAAACAATTAAATACCAATTCCCAAAAGATGTTAAGTGCTTACATCAAGATAAAATCTTGATATACCCTTGTAATTCCATGTAAAGGGATTGAAATATTGTTTCAAAATAGCAACAATTTTGCTTTTTGTTTATAAGTCAACTAGCTAATAATGTTCAAGAATTTTCTTGGCTGCACTTCAATTTGTTTCATTCCTAGGAGGACAAAATTTACCCCTTTGTAATTTCTTACTAAGGAGTTCAATGGAAGTAAATTTTCTATGTGCAGTTTTTCTAGTTTTTCTCCTTTATCCAAGGCTAATTTATGTGTGTTTGGACTAAAGGTTTTCTGTGTATCTCCATTGATTTTTGTCTCTTCAAGCTCAGGTAAGTTCTTGTTTGAGCACAGTTGGATGTTGCTGCAATCAATAACATTTCCTATAGTTTTTTTTTTTTACCAGATTCAGCTACATAGACAGGGGTTGCCTATCCTGTATTATTCAGACTGATCATAGGTTGGGCTAAAAAAGAAATATTTTTGGTTTGCACAATAAGACAAGAAGTGTACAACTTTAGCAGATCAACTACTTGTCGGTAGGATCACCTCTAATGAGATCAACTATTGTCTATGTAGGCTAAGAATTGCTAGGTTGCGGTTTAGCATGGTAAAATCCTAACAATATTTAAGTAATAATGGAAAACTCTAGGATCATCATTAAGTTGTAAACTCCTATTTTGATTGTGCAAAAGTTTTTGTGATTTTTTTTTAATAGATTCAGCTTACATAGACAGGGGTTGCCTGTCCTGTATTATTCATATTGGCCACAAGGTTGGGCTGAAGGTGGTGGTTGATTTACTTGCCCTATTTGTTGTTGTTGGGATCTCTCTTTGAGAAGAATTCAGACTAGGCAACAAATTTTGCATCTCTAAGTTGTGGAAGTAAATGGCATTCATCAATGATATGTCCCTGTGAACAAATGCTACAGGTAGCTGATATGGCTATTTTGTTCAAGGGATAGTCTTGTATATCTACCATGATATCTTTCCAACACCTAGTACAAATTTTTTATACTACCTTGATGATATGGATATAAAAAGGGTAGTACTAGCAGATGGCTCTTCTAAATATTTTAAGAGATCTTATGTTTCTTGATAATGAGGATGATGAATTCTTTCAATTTTTATCAAGAATTTCAAACATAGGCAATTTAACCCCCAAGTGTGAAGATCACCTCCCTATGGTTGCTTATTTTCTAAATGGACTGAAATGCAACTATCAATAATTATTATTTATACCAGCTATTACATTCAGATTTTACTCTAAACTTCATAACTTAGCACAATAATAATTATTTGACTGCTTTTACCCTCTAACAACACCATGATCCCCGGAAACGGTGCCAAAATGATGAGTTGTCATTGAGTCTCATCATTTAATCTCAAAGATCTTATCAATCCGGGGTGGTGTCCAAGGCTATCTATGATAGAAGGTTAGGGCAGAGTACAATTCAGGCATTCAGATTTCAAGCATTTATTGGGTGAGATAGATTTGGTTTAGCCTTTTGGTGTCACACTAAACCTAATCTGCAGAATGGAAACTTACAAGAAATAAAAACTAATTCTAAGTTCAAAAAATTAAAGTTAACTACAATTGCATGAATTGAAATTGCTGAATTGAAATCTAATCTACTTTTGAATTGAAATAACAGAATTGAAATTGCTAAATTGAAATGTTGCTGAAATGAAATCCTAAATTACACTTGCAAAATTGAAACCTAGTTTACTCTTGCATAATGGAAGTGATGCTTGGAAATAAAACACCTGTCAATGCCCTGCCACAAAAGGTCGTCAAGCTTCTACTACAGGAATTGACAACAAAATGAAATATGCTGAAAATGGAAAGTTGCTAAAATAGAAAAGTAGGAAAACATGGAAAGCAAAGGAAAAATGCTTAATATAATTTGTCAGCTGACACACACACAAATGTTGTACACAAACATAATAGAAAACATAAATCACATAATACAAAATAAAAACAAGAAAATGAAATCTGACAAGCAATCTATTAATTCTGCTATAGCAAAATTATAGATTAAAACCTGCCATAAAATCCCTCCTTCTAGATCTGAAAGTGGGCCCATACTTCCTGATCTAGAAGGAGGTGAAAAGCACTCCTTAACTAATTAACACTCAGAACAGAAAATGATAAAATAACTGCACTTTTATTGATGACAAAACATGCTGAAAACTGTTACAGAAAATTACTGTACAGTCCTAATTGCTGCTATTGAAAACTCTCCTCTATTCTAATTCCTAACTGGCTCAACCAAGGAGGGAGCTGTGTTATTTATATAAATATTTACAACATATCCCATGCTCAAATCAGCCTATGTGCTACTTTACAGTGATTTGCCAATAATTTTGGATCTGAAATAAATGCAAATCTGGACAGTTTGTGTTGCAGTAGTAGTCATTGGCCCTTAGAAAGCATCTTCAGTGGTGGGAGTACATGGGAGGAGTCTAGAAATATCTCACACATATTTCTCCACTTCAGAATATGCCATTTCTATCTTGCAAACAACTTCCTATTATGCTGTAGTTATTTTTGGGTTTATCCTAGAAGAGGATCAAAATTGATCTTTTCCATGAATGGTGGCTTTGGATGGCAAGGACGGCAAAGTCAGATGGGAGATATTTTCCTTTAACCTTTTCAACCTTCTTTCCCTTTTTCCATCATCAAAAATCAGTCAAAAAGTCAAAAAGCACTTTCTGTTCTCATTTCGAAGATAAGTGGCTCATTCCGAAGAGACTGTATTTCTCATTCCGAAGATGTCCGCTCATTTCAAAGAGACTCTATTTCTCATTTCGAAGATGTCTGCTCATTCCAAAGATCTTCAGAATGAACAACTATGTGCTCTTCAAGTGATTTTAGCTGCATTTCTTAGGTGGGTTAGCTCTCAGGATCAGATTGCAATAGCCTTCATTCCTCTCCATGTGTGAATTCCATGCCTTGCCATTCATTGGTAGCTTGCTGGAATTTACATGGTAAATTACTGCATTTTCCAATTCTGCATAATTGTAAAATATTGGCATTTCTTACAAATTCAAACAAATTAGAACATGGAAAAATTATTCAAATATCAACATGAAGGAGTACATCAAGTTGCTACTAAATTTATACACTTCATTCACCAAGTAACCATGCTGAAATAGTGCAATAGTGCTGCACAATTGTCCCTGCTCTATTATACCCTATTGCTGCCTATTTAGACCATGTGGGAATGCTTCTAAATAGGTCAGATGTCTTCTATAGTCCTTCTAAACTCATTCCATCCATATCCTCATGCTTTGCTTGACAACTTCAAGGTGTTCCTATAAAGTGACAACTTGCTGATTTTTATATGGCTGTTTTTTTAGATTTTTAGATTTATGATAGTCCTAATAATTTGGCTTCAATGTGGACTTCAAACAAGTTGAAGGGCAGGAAAACATTCATAAACCATTGTGAAGTTAATGGATATCAGCATACCACATTTGGTTAATTGAAATGCATATTTTTATTTGCTACTTAATCAAGCAAAATCAGTCACAAAATGCTGAAAATAGTCAAAAATAGAGATATAATATTCCTAACATAAAATCATGCAAACACTTAACAAATATATATTCTAATCAACTATTTGGCATTTAACTTAATAATATGACAGTTTTTATATGTCAAACATAGTGTAAAAATGAGGCATTTTTAGGCCTCATCATCCCCCCAAGCTTGAACTGATGCATGCCCTCATGCATCCTAGTAGGCCATAGTAATATGTAGGTTTTATCCTTGTGAAAAACATCCTTTGCCACCTGCTACCCGAGAAATTCCTCCTTGCTGCACTACATCAAGTATTTTTCAATTTAAGCACTGTATTTCACTTTTCTACCTTTAATTTTTTTTCTTTTTTCATTTCCAAACTTTTCACTTTCATCCTTCAATATTGCAATTTCCAACTACTACAATTTTAACTCTTTTTCTCCCTTCTACAAGTTTTAGTGTTGCAAGGTACCTCTTAAAGGCTTGATATCATGTGATTCATCTTGCAATAGTCTTATTGTGGAACCATATTTGGTAGATGCACTACTACATGGTAAATTTTCTTTTCTTAACAACATTTCAGCCTGAATGCTTATTTCTATTGTTTGCACCTTTTGAACAAAATTGATAAAATTTTGATTTTGAAATGCTTGAGGGATGTACTTACTTGTGGTAGAGCCTTATAAACCTCAATATTTGATGTACCCTACTCTTTTTGCTATTCTGTAGCATTTTCAGCAATTCTGGTACAGTTTCTGCTCATTCCAAAGATATCCTGCTCATTTCGAAGATATGCATGTTCATTTCGAAGATATGACTGTTCATTCCGAAGATGCATCAAAAAATGTAGAAATGACCTCCTATGCAAAATTTAGCTACAGATTCTATTGTGGGTCCATCTCTAGAGTGTATAAGCCTTCCATAACATCAAAAATCCTCTTCTTCATCCTTTTGTTTAGATGTTATTCTTTGTTTTGTATGTTGCTATTTTATTCCAGTAGTACTAAAATAGAACCTTCAGGTGCATTTTGTTGATTATCCTCCTTCAATTTATCAGACAATTATGAGATATAAACTTGCAGTTCTCCTTCTAAAATTTGCCCTACAAATTGAAATAGAATTGTTGCCATGTCTATCCCAAAATCAGGTTTTTGCTAGTTTTGGAATTTCAATGCAATTAAGGGCATAAGGGGGTGTTTCTTGACATCTTGAACATGTTCCATTTTCAACTTGTCAATATTGTATGAATAGTTTATGCCAAATACCGATTATCATACATTAAATGCTAAATGTTTACTATGACTTAAATGCAAGAAACACATACCTTGTTGTCTTGAAAATTGATCATGCACCTTACAAGTTGTTTTCGATGATTGTTAGCAAGCTATCTGAAAACATAAACATAACACATGTGCAGTGTGAGATTTGTACAATGGTGGAACAATGATGGGTAGATCAACAAGGCAATGCATGCCGAAAAATCGGTTTTCATGCAAGCCAACTCAGTAGCGCCTCCAAGAAGGTTTTCACTACTGAATTATTCATTTTTTTTCATCATTTTTTTTCATTTTTTTCCTTTTTTTCATTTTTTTTCATCCTTTTTTTTTTATTTTTTTCATCAGAAGAGGCTGCCATTTCTGGTTTTCAACCAACTTCTGTCCCTTTTTTTTTCAAGTGCTTCAATGAGAGAGAACATCTCTCACTCTTATTTGGATAAGACCAATCCTTATTCTCGCAAAAACATGTCAATTGTTGTATGAAAACACCATCTCTTTCTGTTGAAACCTGCAACATTGATGCAACCTTCCTTTCTAGATGAGCAGTAAGAATCTTCTTACATCATAATTGCCTCCTTATTGCTGGAAATGAAGTATTGGCTCCATTGTTCCTCTTCCTTGCTGAAATTGATGCTTGTCCTCATGTATCCCCATTTTGTGGGACATGCCTTTGCTGCAAATCTTTTTCTTTTTTTCTTTTTTTTTCAATTTTTCTTGTCTTGCTTGTACCCAAGAAGGAAGTTCACAAACAAGACTATTCTTCTTTTTGCTTTTCTTGTATTTTTTTCTTTTTGTCAAACTTTTTATCATCACTCTGAATCTGATATTGAAGAGAAATTCTCTTCCATTATGTGTACATCCAATGGAATCTCCTTCAAGAACTCCTCCTTAGTTAATGGTGCATGGTATACCCGAAGGCAATGTCCATTCACCACTAACATCCTCCATGAATTACCAATGGGAGAAAGAAGCACTGCTCCATATCTTGAAAACTTCTTCAATCAAGTGTTGTCCATGCCTCCTAGTCTACAAAATCTTGTCAATCTATTCTTGAAACAATTAAATACCAATTCCCAAAAGATGTTAAGTGCTTACATCAAGATAAAATCTTGATATACCCTTGTAATTCCATGTAAAGGGATTGAAATATTGTTTCAAAATAGCAACAATTTTGCTTTTTGTTTATAAGTCAACTGACTAATAATGTTCAAGAATTTTCTTGGCTGCACTTCAATTTGTTTCATTCCTAGGAGGACAAAATTTACCCCTTTGTAATTTCTTACTAAGAGTTCAATGGAAGTAAATTTTCTATGTGCAGTTTTTCTAGTTTTTCTCCTTTATCCAAGGCTAATTTCTATGTGTTTGGACTAAAGGTTTTCTGTGTATCTCCATTGATTTTTGTCTCTTCAAGCTCAGGTAAGTTCTTGTTTGAGCACAGTTGGATGTTGCTGCAATCAATAACATTTCCTGTAGTTTTTTTTTATACCAGATTCAGCTACATAGACAGGGGTTGCCTATCCTGTATTATTCAGACTGATCACAAGTTGGGCTAAAAAAAATATTTTTGGTTTGCACAATAAGACAAGAAGTGTACAACTTTAGCAGATCAACTACTTGTCAGGTAGGATCACCTCTAATGAGATCAACTATTGTCTATGTAGGCTAAGAATTGCTAGGTTGCGGTTTAGCATGGTAAAATCCTAACAATATTTAAGTAATAATGGAAAACTCTAGGATCATCATTAAGTTGTAAACTCCTATTTTGATTATGCAAAAGTTTTTGTGATTTTTTTTTAATAGATTCAGCTTACATAGACAGGGGTTGCATGTCCTATATTATTCATATTGGCCACAGAGTTGGGCTCAAGGTGGTGGTTGATTTACTTGCCCTATTTGTTGTTGTTGGGATCTCTCTTTGAGAAGAATTCAGACTAGGCAACAAATTTTGCATCTCTAAGTTATGGAAGTAAATGGCATTCATCAATGATATGTCCCTATGAACAAATGCTACAGGTAGCTGATATGGCTATTTTGTTCAAGGGATAGTCTTGTATATCTACCATGATATCTTCCCAACACCTAGTACAAATTTTTTATACTACCCTGATGATATGGATATAAAAAGGGTAGTACTAGCAGATGGCTCTTCTAAATATTTTAAGAGATCTTATGTTTCTTGATAATGAGGATGATGAATTCTTTCAATTTTTATCAAGAATTTCAAACATAGGCAATTTAACCCCCAAGTGTGAAGATCACCTCCCTATGGTTGCTTATTTTCTAAATGGATTGAAATGCAACTATCAATAATTATTATTTATACCAACTATTACATTCAGATTTTACTCTAAACTTCATAACTTAGCACAATAATAATTATTTGATTGCTTTTACCCTCTAACAACACCATGATCCCCGAAAATGGTGCCAAAATGATGAGTGTCATTAAGTCTCATCATTTAATCTCAATGATTTATCAATCCAGGGTGGTGTCCAAGGTTGTCTACGATAGAAGGCTAGGGCAGAGTACAATTTAGGCATTCAGATTTCAAGCATTTATTGGTGAGACAGATTTTGGTTTAGCCTTTTGGTGTCACACTAAACCTAGTCTGCAGAATGGAAACTTGTAAGAAATGAAAACTAATTCTAAGTTGAAGAATTTAACAGTTAACTACAATTGCATGAATTGAAATTGCTGAATTGAAATCTAATCTACTTTTGAATTGAAATAATTGAAATTGCTAAATTGAAATGTTGCTAAAATGAAATCCTAAATTACACTTGCAGAATTGAAATCTATTTACTCTTGCATAATTGAAATGATGCTTGGAAATAAAACACCTGTCAATGCCCTGCCACAAAAGGTCGTCAAGCTTCTGCTATAGGAATTGACAGCAAAATGAAATATGCTAAAAATGGAAAGTTGCTAAAATATAAAAGTAGGGAAAACATGGAAAGCAAAGGAAAAATGTTTAATATAATTTGTCAGCTGACATACACATAAATGTTGTACACAAACATAATAGAAAACATAAATCACATAATACAAAATAAAAACAAGAAAATGAAATCGGGCAAGCAATCTATTAATTCTTTTGCAGCAAAATTACAGATTAAAACCTGCCATAAAATCCCTCCTTCTAGATCTGAAAGTGGGCCCATACTTCCTGATCTAGAAGGAGGTGAAAAACACTCCTTAACTAATTAACACTCAGAACAGAAAATGATAAAATAGCTGCACTTTTATTGATGACAAAACATGCTGAAAACTATTACAGAAAATTACTGTACAGTCCTAATTGCTGCTATTGAAAACTCTCCTCTATTCTAATTCCTAACTGGCTCAACCAAGGAGGGAGCTATGTTATTTATATAAATATTTACAATATATCCCATGCTCAAATCAGCCTATGTGCTACTTTACAGTGATTTGCCAATAATTTTGGATCTGAAATAAATGCAAATCTGGACAGTTTGTGTTGTAGTAGTAGTCATTGGCCCTTAGAAAGCATCTTCAATGGTGGGAGTACGTGGGAGGAGTCTAGAAATATCTCACACATATTTCTCCACTTCAGAATATGCCATTTCTATCTTGCAAACAACTTCCTATTATGCTACAGTTATTTATGTGTTTATCCTAGAAGAGGATCAAAATTGATCTTTTCCATGAATGGTGGCTTTGGATGGCAAGGACGGCAAAGTCATATGGGAGATATTTTCCCTTAACCTTCTCAACCTTCTTTCCCTTTTTCCACCATCAAAAATCAGTCAACAAGTCAAAAAGCACTTTCTGTTCTCATTTCGAAGATAAGTGGCTCATTCCGAAGAGACTGCATTTCTCATTTCGAAGATGTCCGCTCATTTCAAGACACCGTATTTCTCATTCCAAGATATCTGCTCATTTCGAAGATCTTCGGAATGAACAACTGTGTGCTCTTCAAGTGATTTTAGCTGCATTTCTCAGGTGGATTAGCCCTCAGGATCAGATTGCAATAGCCTTCATTCCTCTCCATGTGTGAATTCCATGCCTTGCCATTCATTGGTAGCTTGCTGGAATTTACATGGTAAATTACTGCATTTTCCAATTATGCTGCACAGTTGTAAAATATTGGCATTTCTTGCAAATTCAAACAAATTAGAACATGGAAAAATTATTCAAATATCAACATGAAGGAGTACATCAAGTTGCTACTGAATTTATACACTTCATTCACCAAGTAACCATGCTGAAATAGTGCAACAATGCTGCACAATTGTCCCTGCTTGTTATACCCTATTGTTGCCTATTTAGACCATGTGGGAATGCTTCTAAATAGGTCATATGTCTTCTGTAGTCCTTCTAAACTCATTCCATCCATATCCTCATGCTTTGCTTGACAACTTCAAGGTGTTCCTATAAAGTGACAACTTGCTGATTTTTATATGGCTGTTTTTTCAGATTTTCAGATTTATGACAGTCCTAATAATTTGGCTTCAATGTGGACTTAAAACAAGTTGAAGGGCAGGAAAACATTCAAAAACCATTGTGAAGTTAATGGATATCAGCATACCACATTTGGTTAATTGAAATGCATGTTTTTACTTGCTACTTAATCAAGCAAAATCAGTCACAAAATGCTGAAAATAGTCAAAAACAGAGATATAGTATTCCTAACATAAAATCATGCAAACACTTAACAAATAGTATATTCTAGTCAACTATTTGGCAATTAACTTAATAATATGACAGTTTTTATATGTCAAACATAGTGTAAAAATGAGGCATTTTCAGGCCTCATCAATGGGTATTTTCCAAGATCCTCTACCTAAGCATGGGCAGCAAGCAGCTAATCAAGTGTCATATCAGAATGTTCCTCCTTCCTATGATAATATGGTTTGTATGATAGCAACAACCATTAGGCAACAAGCACAGATTTAATTGACTCAATTATCTTAGTAGGAGATGAGTTCTTCATACAACCCACCTTCAAAACGCACATTAGTTTTGAAATATACCCAAAAAAGAAGCATGAAGTTAGAAACCTCGCATTTAGTGTTGAAGCCACAACCTAAAGTCTCCTTTGACATTCAACAACACTTAGCTAGTACCCCAACTAAGCTATCCCTTTTAGAACTTTTGCAAACTTCTCCTCTTCATAGGAAAGCCTTGTTGAAGCTTCTAAGACAACAATTTGTTCCTTAAGACATTTTCCCTAGTGCTATAGCTAATATTGTGAGTACTCTTTGGATACATCATATCACATTTTTTGATGACGATATTTCTTCCTTAGACTTACAATAGGATTATTCCCTCTACATCATCACATTTATTGGGGAAATATTTATTAAGCAAATTTTATTAACAATAGTTCTTCCCTCAATTTATACACTTATCAATTCTTTCAAAAATGTGGATTAAAAGAGGAAGATCTAACTAAATCTAACATCATCATCAAATATTTCAACAACGAGTCCCAAGAGGCTTGTAGTGTTATATATATCCCCATTATGATTGGACCTAAGATCTTAGATACCTAGTTCAATGTGGTGTCTTGCCCAACATCTTTTAATCTTCTTCTTAGATACCTTGTTCTATGTGGTGTCTTGCCCAACATCTTTTAGTCTTCTTCTCGGATGCCCTTGGATTCATGTGATGAGGGTTGTCCCTTCCACTCTTCACCTATGTTTGAAATTCAAATTTAAAGATCAAATTATCACCATTCTGGGAAACCCTTATCCATTCTAATATTGTTCAATGGTTGAGCAATTTCAATCTGATCTCAATTTATGTCCATTTGTTTCCTCATCTCAAATTACTAAGCAACTTGAAATTCTAAAGGTGAGTGAGGAATCACTCATCAATGTTTCATCACGAGATAAAGTTAATCATTTTATTTCAAATCCTCTTCTAGATCTTGCAAAGCTACCACTTTCGCCAAGGACTATGAGTTTACCCTACAAGAAAGGTGAAGTTGTACACATTGGCATGTGTACCTTTATCTTCATGGGGGTCTCCTTCAAAGAAAATATCCATGGTAGCAATCATATTCCAATAGAGCATTTTTTTACCCATTGTTACCTGTCCAATTATTACACACTTCCCAAGTAGATCCTATCTAGTATGGGATACATAGGTAAAGGTTTGGGGCCACAACAAAAATATTAGAAAATAAAACATATTACATTATTTGGGTCATGTAAATGTACCTTTCTTGGTACATACTTAGGACATTAGGTTACTCTAGGGTAAATTTATCTAATTACTTCATGCAATGTAATAAATGCACAAGTATTAGTGTGCAAGTTGTAATGTGTAAGGTGTCCACTTTGCAACTAGATAGAGTGTCAGCCAAGGAACTTATCTACCTATATAATGTTCATAGATAGATCATAGAACATACAATAAGATAGAGCAACATCACAATGAGTGTGTGGTAGATAGGTAGTAGGGTAGTGTATGTGAGCTATAAGCTTAGAGATCCCTTATGGAGCAGTAGCATATCTTATGGAGTTCTCATTTCCTCCATTGCTACTATTGTAATATTTTTGCCATTTCTATTTATAATATATTTCAATCATCTCGTAAATCTATTTTATTTCTTTCTTCATATTATGAATGGTATCTCTTAATGTATGTGGTATCAAAATCTAACGATGGTATCAGAGCTACAATAGATCAAGCCATAGTAGGTCTATAGGGAACCAACATTATTTGATCTTGAGTTTTTTGAGAACCTAACGTACCAATGGACCAGTCACTGTCAAAATTTCTAAAAATATTTTAGGTGATAGAATTAGGGAGAGTTAAAAGTGAGGACTAAAATATCTATTTCAGAAATACTAAGATTGTATAGGGCTAGAGTCTTTCCACAGAGTTGAAGGAAAACTCGTGAAGACTAGGAATCAGCGTTTGATCCACTAGGTTGATGAATCAACTAGTGAAGCTAAGAGATCTGGAAATACTTACCTGAAAGTTTCTTTTTATAGGAAATTAATACTCAGATGATTGGGATACCTCCTACAATAGAAATCTAGGAGACCTCAACTTCGTTACCCAAAGGTCGAAGTGCCTTCATAGTGCAGAGATTAGTTGTTGCAGAAAGGAGAATACTTCAGAAGAATATTATAGAAAATAATTGTAGTGAAGTCTAGAGATAGGAGATCTCCATTGATAGATTGAAGAACTTCACCATAAGAAAATACCATAGAAGCCTTGATCTAGAAGAAAAGGCCATAAAAACCTTGATCTAGATAAAAAGACCATAAAATCCTTGACATTGAAGAATAGGCCATAAAAGTCTTGACATTGAAGAACTTCACCAGAATAAAATACCATAGAAGCCTTGATCTAGAAGAAAAGGCCATAAAAACCTTGATCTAGATAAAAAGACCATAAAAGCCTTGACATTGAAGAATAGGCCATAAAAGTCTTGATATTGAAACAGGCCTTAGATGTCTTTTATCTTGAAGAATATTACATAGGATAGGATCTAATTTAGAAGAATATTTTTTTTGTTGTAGGTCTAGGTGATCTAGTAAGTCGACAAAGCATCCTACAAGAAATTTAGGAAGAAAAGCTTCTTCAAAATCAATCTAATACCTAAAGCAAAAAGGAGATCAGTAGGAGATCTTATTGAAGAACTTCCAGGCCAGGAAGAAGAAGAAGGACTAGGAGAAGATCTCAACCCGACACTTCTAGAAGTAGAAAGTTGAATATAAGGTCTCTAGGAATACCATGAGAAGTTGCAATATCAAAGACCTTGACTAGGTCTCGATGAGCATCCAATAAAAGGCTAGGATAGCCTTGTTGAAGAAATCCTCAAAGAAGAACTCATTGGAGAAATCCACTACCAAGGAGAAGCCCCTGATAGTTAAGGACTTGGGACAATTATCACCATTGGACAACAAGACCAAGAGGAGGAGAATTTGGTAAGGAGTGCCAAATTTGAGCAGAAGAAGAATCTAGTGAAGACCTCAAGATATTTAGAATATTGAGGAGAAGATTTCGCTTGAAGCCAGAATTCGATAAGAAAATTTGAAAGCATAAGATTCTTATCAAATCCAAGAGATTTGAATATTACCTCCTACAGAAAGAGATCACTGCTTTAGATATACAAACTTCTCCAAATCTACAGTAGGAGGAGATTACAAGAGGAGATCAAAGTCACCAAATCCTAGGCTCATGAAAGAAAGTTCGAGACCATCAAATTGGTGAAGAAGGAACTGTTCAAAAATAGTCTACAAAGAGCTGCAATATCCTATTCAAGGCAACAACTTGGTGTTCTTAGGCACCAAGATCTACATCCTCTACAGAAGCAAAAAAGGATCTACAAGAGCATTCAAAAAAAGGTATGCAACTATTGGTGCAAGTAGATTCATTACGTGAATTAATTTTTAGATTTATTAAAGCACCTTCATCCTGATTAAAGTTGCAAAAAAGAGATTTGTATTATAGTATTCAAGTGTGCAAAAAGAAATATTTTTTTAAAGGTTCATTTGCACATTAGGAGTTTATTAGATTTCAAAATTTTTAATAATCTATGAACTTTCCCATTATCTACTTTGGAAAGCAAAAGAAGACTATCTCCTAATATCTTGCTTGCAAGGAATTTACAGAATAAATCTTGAAGGTCATTTGAGATTATTCTTGATTAGTTGCAGTGAATTAATTAAGTGCATTTTCTTGAGAGTATATTGGAGTGATAAGGTGTAATTTTTTTTCCACTAAAAGTAGAATCTGTTAGAGCTATTTGCACTGTTATTACTCTCAAAATAAATTAATTTTGTGCTTTGAAATATAGGTTACACAATCTAGTTCGGATCAAGTGTCTAAAGACACTTTTTTAAGGCACAAAAACCTGCAACTCAGAGTGGTAAACAAAAGCCACCAAAATTGGTTAGTACAAGCAAAGGAAAAAGGAAAAAAATCTGACAGAAAAGAAGCTTCTAAGATTGAGACTTGGAGAGTCTCAAATACAAGAACTTTGGGGTTAGTGCAACTAAAAGAAAGCTTCTATTCTACAATATTTACAAGGCTTAGATTCACCATCAATCATCCAAGCAAAAAGGGTAAGGATTCTAGCCAAAGAGACTTTCTTAAAACCCTCTTCTTGCACTCATCAATCTGCTACAAAAATAAGAATCTTAGACCTGCAAAAGAGTGCAAGGAAAAGGTGCAATATAAGTATTATATATTACATGGTGTTGCAATTATACATACATCAAATGCAGGTAAAGGAGCATATTTAAAGGCACCAGAATGGACACAACAGGTACATGGAAGAAGTAGCCAAATGAAATGCAATAGGAAGGGCCAAAATATTGATCGTTCTCCATCACCAAAAGGGCATTCTATCCAGAATTGAACATGTAGTCAAAGGAAGCTTTACATAAATGACAGTAAGCCTCTCAAAGGCTAATTACGTAAGATAAAGGAGCCAAAGAAATTTTATCACACATATTTACATAAATCACAAGCAAGGTAGTAAAGCTATCTACATAAAATAAAATATAGAGCATATTGCAATATTCAAAATCATCAAGCTTCACCTCTATCATCGTGAGTAGGGAGCACAAAATAGGGATAAGCACACATCAGTAAGGTGGATATTATGTTGATAGTAGCATCAACAAAGGGTAGCAAGAGAGCTACCACATCTTCATCCCAAGATCCAAGATAGCTCACAAGTCACCTGCAGAAGGAAATACATTGTTTTCTCTCCAAGAAATAGATGCAAGCTAAGGAGAAAGACTTGGAAGGATTTATAATCTCCTTCTTGGAGGTGTTACATAGGAAAATCCATGTAAAAGGACTGAGTGCCACTTAGCACATTATTCCCTCATGGATATAATTTCTCTAATGCTCAAGAGTCGAACGTTGAGAGTGCTTAAGCAAGAAGGATATGTAACGGCTGGCGAAGCAACGTTACAAGAAGAGGAGGCAATGTTACTAATAAAATAGATTACCACTTGTTCTCCAAGGACTACCTAGCTGGCAGAGCAATGTTACAAGAAGAGGAGGCAATGTTACTAAGCAAATTGAGTGCCATTTATCCACCAACGTAAGTAGATATTGAAAAGCAAGTGTATTCCAGTCAATCCTTAGTGTGGAAGAAAAAGAGAATAGGAGCACTAAATACTTCATTGAAAGGTCCAGCATTTATTCTCCTAACATCAACGTAGAAGCTCGACACCCATACCAAGCATGGAAGAAGGAGAAAATAGGAGTATTAAAGACTCCATTGAAAGGACAACATCTACTCTCCAAGCATCAACAAAGAAGCCCAGTAGCCATACCACACTTGTTTCCTTAGCCTCATCAAATCAAGCACCGTAGAAAGGGTACGTAGAGGATTGTCATACTTTAGCCAAATCAGTGCCATCCAAGTGTGAAGTTAAGAGAGATAAGGTAAGAAAAATATCTCATTAATATTGCTTTCAAATGTTGGAGTTATAAGGTTATATTTTTATGGATTAAATTTTAATAATGAGAATGAAGAACACAATCTTATATTGAGAGGGGGGGTGAAAAGTATAAGGTAAACTTTTACTTTTCTTTCCAAAAAAATATTATCCAATGTTATCAATTGCAATATCAATAACAATAACAAAACAATGCATAAATCATCACACACATGAGAGACATAGATTTAACATGGTTCACCCAATGTGGGTTACGTCCATGGAAAAAATATTTCTTATAAATTTTCTCAACAAATATCCTGGGAACTAATTCTCTATTACAATGTTTATGGATCTCTGTCCAAAGGATATCTCAATCCCCTCTGCTCTGGTTTATGGATATCTCTCCATAGGAGAACTCTATCCCCTTTGCTTTGGTTTGTGGATCTCTCTCCACAGGATAACTTTATCCCCTTTGCTCTATTTTTTGGATCTCTCTCCATAGGAGAACTCTATCCCCTTTGCTCTGGTTTGTGGATCTCTCTCCACAAGATAACTCTATCCCCTTTGCTTTGGTTTGTGGATATCTCTCCACATGAGAACTCTATCCCATTTGCTTTGGTTTGTGGATCTCTCTCCATAGGAGAACTCTATCCCCTTTGCTTTGGTTCGTGGATATATCTCCATAGGAGAACTCTATCCCCTCTACTCTGGTTTGCTCCAAAGCTAGCTCAACACACTACTCAAAAACTTCTCCAAGCCTTCACACTAGGCTTGCTCAAATCTGTACCAAGATCTGCCTAAATCACTTGCTCAAAATTGCCCTAAATATACACACATTACATACACAAATCTATTTCAAACCTGCTCACACAATCTGTCCAAATCTACTTCAATTTTTCTCACAAATATGCCCAATACCTGCTCCAATTCTTATCATAAATCTGCTCTCAATTATGTCCTAAGTCTTCTCATAAATTTGCTCTCAATTTTATCCCAAGTCTTCTCACAATACTTGCTCAAATTTACCTCAAACCTGCTTCAAGTCTTCTCACAAGACTTGCTCAAATATACCTCAAACCTGCTTCAAGTATTCTCACAAGACTTGCTCAAATCTACCTCAAACCTGCTTCAAGTCTGCCTCAATGCTGCTCATAGAACCTACTCAAACATTCCCAAATCTTATATACAAACAAGGCTTATATCTCTTTTAGAAATGTTTTCTTCAACTAGGCAGTTCAAACATATTCTACCTAGAATTCGTTTAACATCTTGAACATATAGAGAATGATATGTACTATCAAATACCCAAAATATTATTTACATTCACATATCTTGCATTCATCCAATCAGATCTCTACTTCTTGCAAATCCCTTTCAAATAAAATCAAACTAGTGTATAACTTCGCTTCACAAAACTAGTTTATATTCCTTGCAAATTTACTCTCAATGATCAAACACAATAATGCACAAATTGCTTCACAAAACTGGTCTCTAACACTTGCCCATTCATATTCAATATCACTCACATCAATGCCCAAATGCTTCACAAATTCTTTCAACAAGAGTGCACAATTTATTCTTAAAAACCCTAGCACAAGTGTTTCCAATTTCACCAATCAATGATGCACAATTTGTTTCACAAACCCTAGCTCAAGTGTTTCAATTTATTTCAACAAGGATGCACAATTTGTTTCACAAACCCTAGATCAAGTGTTTCAATTTCTTTCAACAAGGATGCAAAATGTATTTCACAAACCCTAGCTCAAATATTTTCAACAATGCACATATTTAATCCTTATTTCTCCACCTTATGATTCAAAAATATTCACTCAACAAAACACCTTAAAGAAGGAATAATATCACCATACCTCTTAACTTGCTTTGATGAAGAAGTTCCCTCAAAACCTGTCTCAAAATATTCTTTCTTATGCCACTTTCAAGGGTTAGTTAGCATAGCACTTTTCAATCATCCACATGATAAACCTCTCTTCAAAAATATGCACAAATATATTACTCTACAACTCCTTTTAATTTCCCAAAACAAGGCTTGTTAAATAATGAACAAAGCCCTTCAAACTTTCTTTCACCATGCAAAAATACACACAATATTTAAACCACAAAACACCTTATAACTCCTAATTCTCACAGGAAAAAATTAATTTCTTTATATTTCCTCTTTCTAATTTTTGCAAGACAATACTTTATAAAAGCACCCTTATCACTTATATTTTTCAAGCTAAAATATTTTAAAACACACCCTTATAACTCCTAGTTTACAAAATAAAAAATCTTTTAATACACCCTTAAAATTTCCAAATGCAAGATATTCAATTTTTAGCATATCCTTATGACTCCCTATAGGCAAAAAAAAACTTAATTAAACCAACCTTATGACTCCCTAATCAGCGCATACCATAGTATATTTAATTAAAAAAATGCCCTTACCAAATGCATCTGCCACGAATAGACCCCCTGACCTCCTCTCTGCTAGCACCTTAGCGCTTCTCGAATGACCAGTTGTGTTAGCCTTCCAGCTTGGAACAATGAAGGCATGGCCTTCGATTTGACCCTTTGCTTATGCCCCGAAAGGAGTGCACATGTTGTCTTTCTCTTCCTCTCCCTTTTTGAAATGCGAACGAATTCGATGTGCTCCATGATTTTTCCACTCACTCTGCTCCAATGAGGTATGTCCTTAATAAATATGCAATTTGAATATTTCTCAAACGTCGACAAAGGTGAGTTTAAAATAATTTTCAATGGTGCCATTTTTCAAAAACCTTAAGTTAAATTATATTATAATATTTAAAAAATATTATAATAATAACTTTCAAACTTTTGAACTTTTGCCTCTAATTTTGAATTTTAAATCTTTTGAAGGCAAGTAGGGTCTTGTCCTTTTCTTGCAATATTTAAGCCTTGATAACTTTTGTACCTTTTACACTGCCTCATGCATCCTTTGAATATTTTACGTTGTAATTTAATATTTTAACCTTGAAGAATATTTCTGCCATACCAATATTTCTTTGACATCAACCTATTGACATCAATCCTTTGACATCAATGACAACTCAAATACTTAATATTTCCAACAGAGAAAGCAAGGACGTAGGAGATAACTTACCTAAAAATCATAATACTATTTACAAATTAACCTAGGAGATATAAGGCCTTCTACTTAGGTTGATCATTTAAATGTTTTGCAAATATTATTATCTTTTCTAATTTTACAAAGTTGTGATTCATAAGGTCTACTACTACTATTTGATTTATTGGAAATTAGAAAAATTGAAATCGAATTCCAAAGAGCCATTATAAGAGGTTTATCAATATCATATAAAGGTTGGACATTATAATATTTACTTGTTTCAAATCCTCTCAAATAGAGACAAAATATCCTAATAGAGCTTTGTAACTTATTAGCCCTTACAAATTTCTAACATCAATTTGTATCTATTTCTCCACCATCACTTCGCTAATGAATTAGATGACCAAGTGAGGCTATTATGAACCTTTATTCTCATTAGCATAAATCATTCACCATATACTGAAATAACAACACAAATATCCACAAATAATTATCCGTTGTAATAATCCATACAAAGATACTGAGATAGATAATACCCTTAAGGTAGGGTAATACCCATAATACTCCTTAAGGAAGGAATTACTATAGATCTACTCCATTATCCAGGATTGTTACAAGAGAATACTCAATATGAATTGCTTGATTACAATGACAATATCTATTCTTTATATAGCCATCTTCCTAAACCCTTGTCCCACTCATTATTATAATAAAATATTAAAATATAATCAACCCTAGATTATGTGTGGCCCATGCAAAATACCCATACACAATATAATATTATATCCCTATATTCCTATCCCTAGGTACCTAACATTCCACCCCCTTACAAATGTTTTATCCTTGAAACATAAGAAGAAACTATATAATATGATTTTCTAATCTATGTTAGCAACTGGTACCAATCTTGATCATCCCTCCATCCAAGTAAAATCTTGAATTGTGGTGGTCAACGATGATGCCAAGTTGCTCTTATTGCACTTGAATATTTATAATTGCTCTATTGTCTCCATATGTTGAACAATTGGTCCTATTATTCCTTGATGTTATTGCACCACTTTGAAATCCAAAATCACTATAATATTTTTCCAAACACGGATATATTTTATACCTTTTTATTATATATCATTCCATATTAATATTTATGCCCTAAGCCATACCTCCAAGATTGTTGCCACTCTTGGTGATGTGGGTGGCGATATGTTTCAACCTTAACTTGGTGTTCTATTACCTTTGATTCTTCAATATTTGGTTCTTCTCTTTTAAATTCTTCCTCATTTTCTTCTCTCATGTTCCTTCTTTTGGTGCATCCTTGTGCACTTCTAACAAAGCTTCCTTTGAGTTTGTTACTATTTTTTCCATGGACTCTATTGTTGCTACTTCTTCCATGGACTCTATTATTGTTACTTATCCCCCAGACTTTGTCGTTGTTGCTTCTTTATATTCCACTTTTGATTCTTTTGTTGGTTCCTTCAATTTTTCCCATACCATTTCTTCTTACTTCTCCTTGGATCATTTCCCCTTATGATGAGAAATATCATGTAACGTTATCTTCTTTTTCTTGTACCATAACTTCATAATATTCTTTTTCACATTAATGTTAATATTACCCAAGTAATCCAACCAAGGATAACCCAAAATAATATCCACATCATCCATATCAATAGCATAAAAATTTAAATGTAAAACATATTTATCCATGGTGATCTTCAAATCTTCAAAAATTTGAACATTCTCACCCTCAAGCTTTATGTCTTTAATTTTTGTTGCTTGAACCTACAACCTTTTAGCCAAAGTAGTATTAATAAAATTATATTTGTTGCTAGGGTTTATAGAAATAATAACCTTTTTCTTCTTAATGTAGTTATGAACCTTTAAAATAGATTTTTTTATTCAAACAAATCCTTGTGAACACTATTTGGCCTATCTATCACCAAAGTTGTGGTTCCCTCAACCTACACACTATCACCCTTATCTTTTCCTTCTATCATTTTTTCTAAATTTTCCAACTCTATTTTTAAATCCTTTTGTTCATCTTGGATACTTGCTATTTTTCATCCTTTTTCTCCAATCCCCATTTACTTAAAAATACAACTTTAAATTCTTCCTGTGTGTATGTAAAATGGTGGGCATTCCAAAAGTTTATAAATCACTTTATAGCTTTACCTCCTAAAGAACTACAAAAATCTTACTTTTCCATATAGAATTAGCAATATTTAATGATTTAAAAAAAATCACCATTCCTAAGCCTCACTATCATCCTCTCCATGAAATATTGGCAAGTTCATGAACTCGACCCAAAACAATTACTGGATTTTAAGCCAAATTATCACAAGTCCTAATATAAATAAGCCATAATATAATAGGTTGAAATATCAATAATCAAGAGTAGAACTAAATATATGAGCCATGGTTGAGAAAATTTGTAAAAGGTTCCGATTAAAATTGAGTTTTCTCGATCTTGGCCGATTTTTTACCGATTTTTTCTCGAAAAATAGGATATGCATGAAAAAAGCTTTTTTCAATGAAAATTTGCATATTATTCGATTTTTTCAATGAAAATTTATTGATTTTTTTCCAATTATTTTACCGATTCTCAAATTTTCCCAATTCCTTTCCATGTCGGTTCTAATCTAATTCGGATTTTCTCAACTATGATATGAGCAATCAAATATATATCAAATCAATATAAATAAAATAACATTCACTATAATATCAAAAATGAATGTAAATGGCCAAAATCATTCATGTACATGCATGAAGAAAAACCTACAATAAAAATGCTCAAAATTTGCATACAAGCTTGATTATGAATGCTTGCTATGGTGATCACTACAAACTATTTTTCCTTACATTGTATGGAGCTTTATCTCCATTATTGTAATATGACACTTCAATATTAATCTATTGCACTCCTCACATATTTGGGAGATGCGACCTTTCCTATTATTGACCTTTGGCTTCTCTTCCTGCCACTTGTATACTAGACTCTTCACTCTCTTCTTACATGCATTACTTGACTTTATGACACTTGCACACTTCTACATGACTCTTACTCTCCTACATGCACTCCTAATACAAGATACTTGTGCACATTCTCTTAATACACACTTGTGCATATCCTACACATAGACACTTACATAAAGAGGAAATATAAATCACTCATATAAATTATAGACTCAAACCCTAATCTATTACATATTTACATTTGTACCATAAAGGTACCATAGGGGTACATTTACATGTACCAAATAATGTAATATTATCCAATATTCCCCTATATTACATTATTTGATTATTGAAGACTTTAGTCTTCAATATTTATCGTTATCTTCAATCTTCAATCAAGTAACTTTGTATTGTGTGTGATCTTCTACTTGAGATCCATATTTAGCTTATTACGCTTTGATTTTTCCTTCATCTTCATTCTTTGGTTCTTCAGTATTTGTTTCTTCTTTATCTTGTTCATGAACTGCTTGAGCTTCTTCTTTGTCTTTGATCTCTGGTTCATGTGCTTCTTTGCTATGCACTTCTGATTCTTGTTCTTCTTCATCTTTGATTTTTGATTCATGTGCTTCTTTTATTTCTACTTTCGTATAATCTTGATAGTGTAATATTAGAACATTCACTTAGAGCATCATAATAATATTTTGAATTTGATGAGCTTGGGTTGTATGCAAAATGAAACACTATTTTTTGATATGATTCACTTGATTCAATTGTATCATGATCAATCTCTATTTTCCTTTTAAGAGTTTCAATCAATTCTTTTTTGCTTTTGATTTTCATTCTTATCAAGTTCAAGTAAAATTAGTGCCATATATAGTATACTACCTATTTCAATAGATAATTCAAAAGATGATATTTCAATAGGTATTGAAATATCATCTTTTGAATTATCAATTGTTTCAACAAGATTTGAATGCAAATAATATTCAAATGTTTCAAAACTTTTGTTTATTGCTTCTTCATAGATGAATTGCATTGCCATATATAGCTTGCCCTTAGATTTTTCAATAGTTTTTTTAACTTCCAATTTTTTTTTTTATTATGAACTTCATATTGTCTTCCATAGTAATCAAATTTTGTAATTCAATGATTCAATTCCTTTGAAGTTGAAAATCCTTATCTCTCCAAAGTTAACAATTTGCAAAAACTTCAAATAATCACTCAAATAATAAATTTTAAAATTTTCATTTTTTTTCTAAACCTTTGAAGTAGAAATCCTTTTAACTACCTACTAAATTCGCAAATTTAAAATACCTTCAAACTTTAAAATTTCAAATCTTCTAAAGTTAAAAAAAAAATTAATTTTCAAATCTTCAAATAACCTTAAACCAAATTTCTTCTAATTTCAAAAACTTCAAAAACTAAAAACTCAAATTCTAACTCTTCAAACTTTAAAAATCCAATTTCAAAAATAATTCAAATCTTTAAGAAGAAAATATTATCACTCCAAAAACTTAAATAAATTCAAATTTTTAAAAAATGAATATAAAAAAAAAATAATAATGTTGAAAACCTTATAATCCCCTCCTAAAAAAAAATTAAAATACTCAACTTAAATTCAACTTACTTAGCTTTCCCCCCAAAATCAATAATATGAAATTTTATCACACCTTTCATCTTTTGAACTGCTCATATTCAAAATGCACTTAATTAATACAAAATGTAACATTTAAATGTTACCCAAATTTATCGGTTAAATTTATGCCTCCTTCAATGCTTGAAGTTGCCTCCTTCAAAACTTGAATCTGCTTCCAATATTCTACCAACTATAATGCTCAACTCCACTAATTCCTACTCCAAGGTTTAGATTTTCATCCAAAAATATGGCGTTTGGATTACTTCAAAACAATGGCACTCAACGTTCCTTCCAATATATTATGTTTGAGTAGTGCTTAGTTTCCTTATGGACAATGCTTTTGTTTCTTCTAACACTTTGATTTCTTCTAGTGTTAAGGCTCTTTGTAGATAGACACTTGTTTATAGAATTCTAGATTCTTCTAATGCTCAAGTTTCTTCTAACACTTTGGTTTCTTAGTTCTATAGTGTTTAATTTATCAGATGAAATCACTTTAATAGTGCTTGTATTGCACTTTATTCTACTATGTATGGTAGCACTCTTGTTAGCGCTCTTAGCTCTTTGAACTTCTATGGATAGTAGCACTTTGCTAGTGCTCTTAGCTCTTTGAACTCCTTCGATTGGTAGCTCTCTAGTAGCACTCTCAACACTTTGATCTCCTTTAGATGCTAGCACTATGATTAGTTCCAATTTCTTTTTATTTCCTTTAACTCATTGCACTCTATTAGTGCTTGTGTCTTTTTTATTTCCTTTGTATGCTAGCATCCTGTTAGTGCTTGAAACTTGTTGATTTACTTTGAATACTAGCACCATATTAGAACTTGAAACTTTTAAATTATAGCATATAAGGTAGCCACTATATAATAACTCTTATAGCTCTATGCTCATAGCACTTAGATAGTTGTTATAGCTTTCACATAGCTACACTTATAGCTTTTAAATAGATGAGCTTATAGTTCTTAGGTAGCCGAGCTTATAGCTCTATTCCTTCTCATGTAACCTCTTACATAGCCTCTGTATGGTGGCTTCTATATAAAATCCCTTGTATGATTGTCTTTATATGATTGCTTCTATATGATGACTTATGTAGGATTACCTCTATATGATTCCCTATATAGGGCAATGCTCTTGATGGCACTTTTTATATTCTACCTTCTTTCTTGAAGAATATTGCTTCAAGAAATTGATCCTTAGCCAAGACTAAAATGATATGAAGATATTTCCAATCAGCTTAACCCTTATGGTTTGTATTTCTTATCAACCATAACTTCCAAATCTTTATGTCTCTTATATTTTATCTATAGAGGCTTATGATATTTCTTTGTACTTCTTTATAATTGTTTTTTGTTCTACTCTATGGAAGATTATACTACCTCTCAATATTTTTTTTCTTAGAAAGCTAATATTACTTCTCTTCTTTAGAAGCTTAGATGCTCCTCAATCTCTTGGAAGCTATGATGCTTCTCTATCTCCTAGAAGCTTTTACGCTTCTCTATCTCATAGAAGCTCAGATGCTTATCAATATATAGAAGCTTTGATGCTTCTCAATCTCTATAGTCTATCTCAGATGTCTTAGATCAAACCTAAGAACAAAATGATTCTCCTCCTTTCTAGAGAATCTAACTATTATCAAGGTGACTTTGAATGTCCCCTCATGTCCAACTTTATTTTGATTTGGTCCTTGATCTATTCTAGTTGAGTCTTTATCTTCATTGGTTTTCCTTGAACCAAGTGGAAAGACCCTAGCATCCAAATCAAGGTGACTTTTACTTGTCCCCTCAATATCTACTCAATCAAACCTTTAAAAATAGAATCCAAGTCTTCACTACTTTCAAAGTGGACAAACTCCAATATTATGGTGGCTCTAAAATATAACTCTATAAAAAATGGACATAGTTAAGTGGTAGCTCTGATACCACTGTTGGATTTTAAGCCAAATTATCATAGATCCTAATATAAATAAGCCACATTATAATAGGTCAAAATATCAATAATCAAGAGTAGATTTAAATATATGAGAGATCAAATATATATCAGGCAAATATAAATAAAATAACATTCACTATAATATCAAATATGAATGTAAATGGCCAAAATAATTCATCTACATACAGGAAGAAAAACTTATAATAAAATTGTTCAAAATCTATATACAAGATTTATTATGAATGCTTGTTATCATGATTGCTACAGACTATTTTCCCTTACATTGTATGGAGCTTTATCTCCATAATATATATGGTAACATGAATCTTCAATACTTTTCTATTGCACTCCTCACATATCTGGGAGATGCAACCTTTCCTATTCTTGACCTTTGGCTTCTTATTTTTCACTTGTATACTAGACTCTTCACTCTCTTCTCACATGCATTACCTGACTCTATGACACTTGCACACTTCTACATGACTCTTACTCTCCTACATGCACTCCTAATACAAGACATTTGTGCACATACTCATTACATATTTTCACACTTACATACATGATACTTGTGCATATTCTCTCAATACACACTTGCACTCTTACTTACATGACACTTGTGCATATCTTGCACATAGACACTTACATAAAGAGGAAATATAAATCACTCATCTAAACTATAGACTCAAACCCTAATCTATTACATATTTACATTTGTATCATAAAGGTACCATGGGGTACATTTGCATGTACCAAATAATGTAATATTCTTCAATAAAAAACTTTCTTAAAGTAGCTAGGGTTTAATAAACTAATATTTTTTTAAAATAAAACTTCTCAAATCTCATTAATTCCTTTCTATGAAAGAGTAGATCTATAATTTTCTTCAAAAAAAAATAAACTACAACTAGTTTTCTTACCCTAACTGACAAATATCTTCAAATTTTATTTTCTAGAAAAAACATGATTTACTGCCCTTGTTCTAGATGGATGACTTCATAGAATCATATATTCCATAATATTTCTCGGATTCCTTCGTATGACTAGTCATTTTAAATCTCTTCGAATTCTAAACCAAATGGCACAAGAATCATCTAAATCATATTGTCAGATTGAGAGATGAACTTTTTTTCTTTTGACAAATTTCAATGTAGCCAAAAAATTAGCATTGATAGCCCAACTTCAATAGCCATAACTCCTTTACTACTTATTAGAATTTAATATATAACCAATCATTTTTGTAGTAATCAAAATGATATACATGATGGTGTAAGAATATTTTCAATATGACTATTGAAAAAAATAAATAGCCCCCACAAGATGAGATATTTTCTATAATAAAATTGCCCTAATTCTACAACCCACAAAAAAAGTAATCCCCACTTTTCCAGAATCATTGCTTTGATACCACTTGTTATGAACCTTTATTCTCGTTAGTATATATTATTCACCATATATTGAAATAACAACACAACTATCTACAAATAATTATCCACAATAATAATCCATACAATGAGACATATAAATAGACCAATAATACTTCTTAAGGAAGGAATTACTCCATATCTGCTCCATGAACCAAGATTATTACGAGAGAATACTCAATATGAATTGTTTGATTACAGTGACAATATCCCTTCTTTATATACCCATCTTCCTAAACCCTTATCCCACTCATTATTATAATAAAATATTAAAATATAATCAACCCTAGGTTATGTGTGGCCCATGCCAACTACCTATACACAATATAATATTAAATCCCCATATTCCTATCCCTAGGTATCTAACAAAGGCACCAAATCAAATTTCACTTAGACACAAGCATAGTAGAAGGTATTTGATGAATTAAAGTAATGGTTTTACTCTTTCCAATTCCTCATACTATCAAACCTATAATAGCCTTTTTAGATTAAAATTGATACCTCATATTATGCACTTGGTGTCATCCTCAATCAACATGGGCATCCATTCACTTATCATAGTAAAATGTTCAATGATGTAGTTCAAAGATAACCTACGTATGATCATAAGATATATATCATTATCTGAGATTGTCGCCATTGGAATCATTATATCTTGGGCAAGGATATTGTCATACATATAGACCACAAATATTTGTATTTCATGCAAAAGCATAATAGGTTGCAAAATGACCACCACAAAAGTTGTCAACTTTTCTATAACATTTCCATCTAAACATTAAGTATAGAAAAGGAAAATACAACCTTGTAGAATACCTCAACAGTCCTCCAATCATTGCACTTACCACTAAATTTGATACCTATGGTCATGAGACCTCCAGTTGGCCTCATATTTATGAGTTGGACCTTAATTTTTATAACATTTTACCAAGAACTACTCTTTGATAAATATACTTTTTGACTTTTACTAGCAAATTAATATTCTTTGTCATTTTGGACATATTTATGTACTAGTAAGTGAAAGATATAAATTCATCTGATAAGAATAATATAGCTAGGTAGTAAGGAATTTTTTCATTGCCAAGGTGCTAGTTATTATACAAAAATATTTTTACTATTCTAAGCTTCATCATGATGTCCATAGGTATATCAAATCATGCACAACTTGTGTAATTACCAAACTTTCTAATAGGATGCTAGGATTATACACTATGCTACCTAGAGCTAACACATTTTGGAAATCAATCTCAATGGATTTTATGTAAAGGTTACTAACTATCAACCATATAAATGATTGTGTATACTATAGTGGAGAAGTTCTTAAATATGGCTATCCTTGTACCCTGTCAAAAGAGTATCTCAAGGGAATAAATTGCTAGACTCTTCTTCAACTATGTATGTATTCATTCTAGATTACCACAAAAAAAAATTCTAGTAGGGATACCAAATTACTTAGCATTTTTAGTCAATTTTTTGGACTTAATAGATACGAGACTTCTTGGATCAATCACCTTCATCCATATACAAAGAGAAAAATAAAGGTGATAAATCATATGATTGTATTTGCTTAGAATGTATAAATCTAAGCATCTATGCAGATGAAGTGAGAACATACCATATGTTTAGCACAACTACAATAGGGTTATTGATATCTCTAGTAGCCATAGTCCTTTTCATGCTTGTCTCAAGTTCGAACCATTAGCACGAACCAATCTTGCTTTCTCTTTATCCATGATAGGATACACCTCTTATACCTAGATAGAGATTGACAAGGTTAGTGAATTTGTTAAATTTATTTAGAAGATCTAATTTCATATCCATAACATCCTTCAAATGATTAATGCTAAGGGAAAGGGACACTATGACAAGCATCATGTATTAGATTAGTCCAAAGTTGGGGATAGAGTCTATATTTATTTTTAGAGATAACATCTTCAAGGTTCATATTGTCAGTTCAAGCCTTTAACATATGAGTCATACATTATTTCCAAGCATGTAGGATATAATGTATTTAAGCAACATGTTCCTCCATAGTTGGGTCTTCATCTAGTTTCCAGTGTGGAGCTTTTGTTCCCATGTTATCCTCCTTTAACATTTACTTCAGATGTTGTGGAGCAGTTACAACATTCAAAATGGAATCTTGATTGCATTTCTCTAGTAGCCATAGACTATATTATGGATATTGATCAAGTCTCTATCAAGTTATCAAAGAAATCAGATTGTTCACTAAGGAAGATGGACAACCCATAATCAGTTTGAGGAGAATTTTTCTCATCTAAATCCAATACTAGAAGCAATGGCATCCATTGCTTTTCAAGGAGTGGTGACTGATCCATAATAGATTATGACAAATCTTAATGTCAACAATTGGGGCCTTACACACTTGCTATACTTAGGAATAATTCCAATTCTTCTTTCTAAGTATGGTTCTAGAGTACCATGGTGTCATTCCCTATGGTTCCATTACTAGGCTTGGCTATAAAATAATTGGCATCATCTCGATTATGGTGCCACCATAAAAATACCAACAATCAAGTTTTTTCCAACTATTATATCCATTCTTGTAACTATTTGAAAGTGATTCACTTGGTCTTCTCAAACACTTCTTCATAGTTTATTTTGTGTATAAGAATCCATTCTCATATATAAGATAGTCATATAAGAGGAGGTATTTAGATTCTTACATCTTATTTATAGATATTATTGTACAATTTATTTCTAAATAATATAATATGATTGGGTATAGGTCAATTTATTTCTATTCTTTATTTCATTAGCATAGTAATAGATCAGTCCAGTCGACAACATTAGATCACTTATCTTTTGGTGACTTGTGATTCTTTGGATTTTGAAGTTGTTGCATTGGTTTTTGTGATTTACCCTTCTCTCCTACTAAATGGATATTAAAGAAGTCCTTCCATAATACTTTGCAACTCTCTATAAATATTATTTTATATTCTGGATTTTATTCAAATAGTTTTCTCTAACTCTTTATCTTATATAATAAATTATAGTATACCTTTCCTTCAACAATATTTAGGATTGGACTCTCTTTGAATATGTATGGAATTGGGGATAGCTCCATCAAGGGTGTCAACTTTGGTATATTCCCTCCCTACTCTTTTCTTCTAATATTTATTAGGATCCATATCACTATCAATTAGTCTACTATTCCATCTGCGTGATGTGGTCTACCGACAAGGATGCCACTTGCATTATCGGTGATGTGATCCGGGTTCAATCCCCACGACGGATATGTATATGTATAAGAAGTATTTACTCAATAAAAAAAATTAGTCTACTATTCCTGCCCACTAGAGTTTTTAATAGTTTCAATAAGGGATTGGCACCGTTACTTTCTTCCTCTTCTCTAACTACCTCAAGTCGTAAGACCTCTAACATTATCTATTTGGCTAGCACTAGTCTCCTCAAACCCCTCAAGCACAGTCACTTCCATCTCTCCTAAATCAATATCCCTAAACCCCTTAGGATCCTTAATTATGGCCTTCCATGAGTTGATGTATAGCTTCTCCTAAGCCTTATTCCTTTTAGTTTTTCTCCTCTACCATATAATATTCATATTCTTCCCTCTTGTCTTATTCAATGTCTTTAGTTTTTCCAACCTTGTGGACTTACCTCCATTTTTTATGACCTTCATCTTCTCGATAGTGATATGCCTTACCCCATTAGCCCTATGTAGATCCACCCCTTTAGGATCTCATATTTTTGGTGTTGCCCTTAACCTATTGCTAAAAGAGAGCATCTAGGACCACTTTCTTCTCCACAAGTATCACCTTAAATTGTAGAGATAAATACTTAATGAACATGCCCCAAATTCCCCTAATAAACTTGGCTTCAATAGTTTCAAAGGACAACCACCCATGTAGTATTCAATCTATCATATAGTTATGCAAGATTATTCCAACCCATAATATGATGGCTACAACCCAATTAGTAATAATATTTACAAGCTATTGTAACTTTTAAGGCATGCTCTTAATTTTTATAGGCAACTCCCTTTATGAATATAGATGTTTTATGATCCACTTCTATAGCAAATGGGAAAACTCCATCTAGAATTTCTTATGAATATGTCTATAAACTAGCTTTTCATGTGATAATTTTTTAAATATTCTCTTTGCTATTAGCAACTACTACTTGTCAAGTTTCTTAAACCACCACTCTTAAATTTTAATAATTATGGGTTTCCAATATCTACCTCTAAGCATTTACCATGGGGTTCTTCTTAGTACATCACTATTTCCACCTAAGCTAAACCTTGAAGAACCTTACTCCACAACCACTATTCTAGATATGGTACAATAGTTTCGCAATTATTGCACCATATATAATCCCTCAAAAAGGAGTAAAGAGATGGTATACCCCTTTTAGTTATATCACTTTTATTCTTAGTATTGTCACACAATAAAACTTAAAATTATCCATACATATACATATAAACAAGTACACAAGTATATATCAAATCTAATGTCAACATACTATATCATTAAAATTATGTCATTAGCTCTACATCAAAAGGCATACATCCATGTAGGGTTGATAGATATCCCTAGGAAGGATCATGCTTGTTCATCCAAATAACTAACTTTGGGACCAATTAACTAACCTTAATTCCAAATACTAATATTATAGTATCATTGTATAGAGTGATGCCAACCCATGATGCTCCAACCCATGATGCTAATGTAGGGGGTGATGCCAACTTACTTAGCCCCCTTCTAATACAAATCCATTCATTTCCTCTATTTTCTATTATATTTATTAGTGAACCAATGATTTATGATTGGACTACCTATAGGAATTCTGATAATTTTACACTATAGTCTACATCATCTATATTTCTAACTACAACATCATTGTTTTAACTATATCACCACCCTATAGTGTCTAATTTTAAACTAGAGTTTCTACAATAGGTGCTCTCATCAAAATGAAGGTCAAAATTAATGATTGTCATATCTAGGCTTCTTTGGCATCATCAAAGTTGTTTTTCTGTTTTTAGTATTTTTTATTTAAGGATGACTATAATATCTTATGTAAACTAGCACTTAAGTCAAGTTAGAACTAGAAAAAAATGTATAAGTATCAAGTCAAAATGGTTATTTCAACATCTTCCATGACTTACTTAGCATAAAGTGTGTAAATAATGTGTAGTAGTAGCAAAATCCCTCTTCAACAAAAATTCCTATATTACCGAACTACAATCCACATGCAATCACCATTCCTACATTCATCCAAGGATATTAAGGAGGTAATATGTTATCTTTAGCTATTCTTCTTTAGCCCTTTAAGGAAAAAAATTTCCCTTTACCCTTGTTAGTATTCTCTCTTATAGGACCCTACTTACATTAAGGTCATGGTAGGGAGTCAATAACCAAAAAAGTTATCATTAATAAAGCCTCCTTAAATAACATCTTAAAAATTTAAAATTGAGCAAAGCTCAAAACGAGTGAATATTCATGCCTCAAATAAATTATTATCAAATATATTTGATCCATTTATTTCTTTTCATTCCTTGCAATCTATTTGTTTTACTTTGCTTGCACTATAGTTAGTCATTTGACATATAAATTGTTTTGCATTCATCCAAGTATTCCATGAGTATAAAACTATTTATAATATATTAGTTAGAACTTGTGTGTGTATGTTACCCTTAAAACCATATCATACCTATACACCATCTAGTTCCTTAGCCCCTTAGGTTTATCCTACATCATTGATTTCAACTTAACCTTTCTTGTTTTTACCCTTAATTATGAGTTTTAATTAATCTAGATTTGGTTAGTGTTGCATACGCTCAAAGGTATAGAGCCTATTTTGACTTGTCCAAATTTACGTAAACAAGTACATAGACAGATTTTTGGAAAAAACCTTGCATACCTAGATTCATCCTAGGATTAAGCTATAAGGATGTAAATAATTCATATGAAGTTGTGACAATATGAAGAGGAACAAATAATATCCTATAATCCAATAATCAAGTGCATAAAAGAGACATCAAGAACATTGAATATCCATGTGAAAAATATGGAATTTCTAGTTTAGCATTTGTTCTTATCTCTTTGGTCTCAAATTCTAATTTATCAATCAAATTCATGAGGTTTTCAAAAAACCAATTTTAAATTTCAAAAAGTTTTTTTATTTAAGAGAGGATATATTCTTGTCATTTAACCTCCTTACCCTATCTATAGTGTTGAGGAACCATTCATGTATACTATGGATGTGACTTATTGCCTTTGGTGATGGAGGAGGCAGCCTCATCAAAAGGTGTTTTACCTTATCCACCTAACATTGTTATTGGATAACATGTTTAATGTATTTATGTTGAGGCTTTGGTATCTAGAAGGTTGTAAGTTCAAGCTTGCACCCTTTTTTAACTTGAATCCACCCTTTCTCATCTTGGGGTTGCCTCACCCTCAAAATTTGGGCATAGTATATTATGGCTAGTAGAGACATGGGTGCTTGGCTATCTTGATTAGCTTAAGGATCTCATGGTCAATTGTATGTGGATTCAATCCAAATCCTTACCACTTTACCTTGATTATTGACTTACCTATGGGGTTTTATGAGTTTGTTATGGCCAACATGATTGATTACAAGGTACATGAGATGACCAATATGGAACTCAATAAAATAATTTATAAGTATATAAGAAAAAAAAGTTATTTAACACAACCCAAGTACCTTCCTCTCATTATCTCTAATAAATAGATGAAAGAGTAAAATATGTGGTAAGGCACACCTGATACATCTAGTAACAATGTAACACATTAGGGCTAGATAATTGGAAGGGAAATTAAGGTTTGAATTTTCAATTTTTTTTGCTTAGCTCCATTAATAGGACATTGTTTTTGCAGGTCATAAATTTATCATACAAGTGTTTTGAGGATTTATTTTAATTAAATATTTTTTTTAATCTCTTATTGGTGGTGATGTTTGATTCATGCTATTATATAAGAACTTAATAGATCCAAATTTGTATGTCACTCATTTAAATAGATGCAATTATAATATCTTGTCCAACTAGATGGTTAGTTTGCTATGAAGTAAGGGATTATGGTATATTTGATAACACAAAAGCAACATCTAATGATGTCAAATCCTCCAAGATAAGGATGAATTCCTAGGTCTTTTACTTTGTTGATTTAGCTAGATTTGTTTTCCATATTGTAGATGATATAGATCATATTACTATTTGGTGATCTCAAAAAACTATTTGGAAAAATCAATGCTACATAAGTCTATTAATTTGGACATAAAGCTTGCCACTCAAATTGGAAAATATTGATAACTTTGAGGATTTTATTGGTATATTTAAGTATTTTAGGATATATATTACAAATTTTGGAGGAAAACCTAAAGATGGCCCAAATTTGGTCAAAATTGTTCTTGTCATTCTATATCTCCATATAACATATTTTGCTTGACGTGACATGTTAATCCTATGTATATAAAGGAATATAAAAAACTTACCCTTGATGATGTCTTTCTATTTTGGTGAATTTTTAAGTTGCTTTGAAGAGTATGGTTTATCTCCCTAACGAACCATATCATGCCAAAGATTTTCCAAATCATAATTTAAGAACTTTGGATATCATACATGGTTTTATGATACTTCTTATTCTATTGAGGGAAGTTATTCCCATAATGTTTATGTTGTTTTGCATTAGGCTTATTGTTCATCCTCTTCATCTCAAAAGTGACTATCAATTTCGGATCAATAAGGCATATTACTAAGCATTGTCATCCCCTTTCTAATTATGTTCACTTACATAGTGGAGAGTGGGTTTTTGGTAATGATTCAACCTTACATATTTCAAGTCATGGTGACATCACTATTGATTGTGCAAAACTTGGATAGGTCATTTTTTAGTCTACTAAATGGGATCAAAATAGGTCCCATCCATATTATATCATGACCACGTAATGGTATTACAATAGCTTAGCAATTGTGCATGTATCACTTGGTAAGATTTTAATATGGAACTCCTCCTTGAAAGTTTAGGAATTTAACCAATTGAACTCACTTCATTTGATATGTGTATAATTTGAGTTGTTACCGACAACACTATTCTAAAAAATAATCAACAACATTTTATATGTTCAATGTTACGAATATAAAAACAACACAAAAAAAGAGGAGAAACATTCAATACAAACTCAGAAAAACAAGGCACTATGCAACAATGATAGATGGGTTACAATCTTATGAGCACAACCCAAGTTTAAATACTTGCATTGTGATGGGTACTCTCATAATAGAGTGATTCATGATAATATAATTAGTTGAAATATTGCAATAATATGATCATGACATAAAACATGTAGGATCCATTTTTATATCATAGAACCAATTAGAAAAAAAACATGAAAAGTATTTTTTCAAAAGATATATTTTTTAGCTCATTCATATCTTATGGAAGGTAAAGATCTTACCAACAATCCTTTCAATTCTTCAAAAGAATTTTGAGACTTAATCTAATTGGAGAAAGAGCAATGCATTGGAGATTTGGACATGAGTTTCTAATAAAATCTTCAGCTCATATAACTTTAGACTTCCTAATAGGTAGGGATTTTGTAATAAATTTATGTTTGAAATGAGGGAAACTATATTTTTTGTAAATGAAAATATTGCACACTAATCCTCCCAGATATGTTGGAGAAGGCTAAATAATTTGTTAATGAGATTAATGTATGTGAAATTTTAAATGAAATATCTCTATAAAATGTATCTTTTAATGTAATGTAAAAAAAAATCTTATAAAATTTTACCAAAAATATAATCTTGTAAATTCACTTGTATACGTTACAATGATACACCAAATATCTCAACCCGATATTAACATGAGTAAAGAGGGCAAAAAGGTCCACTCATAACACTTCAACCTAACATTAATATAAGTAGGGAAGGCAAAAAGTTCCACTACAACCCCTTAGAACACCCCAAACCAATGTTAATATAAGGAATCTGACCAATGGGTTCAATAAGTGTCATACTTTTACATAAGCCAAGATCACCTAGACAATTAGTTCACAATCCATATATCGCATTTACAAATTTGCAACAATATAAAAAAAGATAGAATTTTGATCACATAAGAACCTCCAATATGATAGTATAGTTGTATTTGAGAGTCCATCTAGCTATGGATCTTCATTGCTCTTTTAAAAAAAGACAAAGAAAGATTCCTTTCAAATTTAGCTTAATTGCTTGCTAATATCTAGCTAAACTACAAATTTGATACAACCAAATCTATGATTCCCATTTAGGCTCAACTTTAGGAGAGGAAATCCACAATATCCCCTTTGAATAACTACTCTCTTTAATCCAATAATGAAAGAAGAACAATGACTCGTAACCAATGCAATGTAGAAGCAAGATATGATAGGCATAAACTATAAAATATAATATATGGATATCGATCACTCTTATATATAAGAAAGCACAAAAATTCCTTCCAAGTTGGTTACAACCAATCTAAAAATATATAACCTTTGAATCTATAGATTGTCCAAGACTAAGGAGGCACAAATGTCTCTCTCAAAGTAACAATCTTTCCTATGGTGAAAAATTCAATCTTAGATTGTCTAAGCCTATAGCCAAGATTTCTAAGTGCAACGAGGGCTATGAAGGGACTTAACATGATCTACAAAGATGGCATATTGGGTGTACCACTCACACAAAAGAATAGGAGGTTAACGAGAGCATAACAATATTATCATGAGTACCAACACAAGTTCTCTCAATTGAAGATAGAGTTAATAAATCAAGTGCCTTGGCCTAGAGGATGGCGAAGCATAAATTAAAGGAGGGTTGAGAGAACCAAATCAATCAACATGTTTACCTCAAAAAATGCTCATAGACATCTAGTTATTCTCCAAATTAGATTGATACATTTCCCCTCATTATTCGAAAGATTGTGCATCAACTTTTGCCTTTCAAACGCATCTCGTCATCATCACTTGGAAACAAGCGGTGGCTTTAAGCATGAAAACCATCTTGTTATCATCACTTGGTGGCTATAAGCCATGATGAACCCAAACCCAGTTTGTGAATGATTTGTCACTACAATCTTCACAACTTGTTGACTTGTGAAAGCGGGCAAAGGTATGTTGATCTTATTGTTTTTTTCTTTTTTGCTAATAGACCAAACGAGTAGTAAAAAGTGCCCATCAATTGAAGTTGCCTTTAGGATGCATACCAATAAAACATTCCTTGGCCCTAGGAACCATTGACTTGAGATGAGCCTTGGTTATAAACCATTTGGACAAGGGGACAATGTTGGCTAGTAGAGATGTGTACTATTGGTAAATTAATTAGTCAAAGGCCAATTAATAGCAACCAACCAATTAAACAATAACAAAGAAAAACTATTGGCGTAAGTTGCTCACTTAAGATTAAGTTGCAAAACACAAGCTATAATATTGAGAACCTATTTTGATACCATGATAGAAATTGGAATATTTCTATGTAAACCAAAACCAAACACCTAAGAAATTAGCTCACACAAGCCATACATCAAGTGTACAAAATTATAACAATATAATAAAGATAGGGCTTTGATTACATAAGGATCTTCAATCTCATAGTACTCTTAAATCTAGAAGTTTATCTAGCTATGGATCTCCATTGCTATTTGGATTAATTCTAAGTTAAGATTTAACCGCTTGCTTGGATTTAGCTAACATATATATTTGGTTATAACCAAATCTAAGAATATGTTAACCTCCAAATCCAAAGGTGGTGCAAAAATCCAAGATCGAAGTTGTACTAGAAAACAAAAAATTCCCTCACTATAGGAGAAATCCAAGTGCAATACATTCATATCATAGGTTGAAAGAGATGGTGAGTATTGCTGTTTATAAAACAATCAATTTCAGTTGGGATCAATGTGAGGAACTATTACACACATATCCAAAATAAATTTTCAAACTCCAATTTCTAGAGAGAAATATTCCACCTAAAAGCAACAAACTGTTTCGACTTGCTAATATCATAATAACACACCAAGAGCAAGGCACAAGTGTCCACTACACCCGCTCACATCTCACCCTGACATTATCAAGAGTAAGGTGTCCCACATATGCAGGCCCTTGGTATTGGTGGGTGATCGGGCTCATTAACCACATATGGCTTGTGAGTCATTGTATCCAAATAAAATTGGAAAACATACCAACAGACTGCTGAGAACTCATAAGCTGCAGCTGTAATAGATAGATCTAGAGCAATTGTGTTCTGATACAACTTTTTGAGCCCAAACCCAAAAAGGAAATTGACAAAAACAACACCTCGTATTTTGTGTCAGGCAAATTAAGATGTTTTATTTGTTGTCAAGAGGACAGATAGTTTCAATGCAAACAACTGATCTAGATGGAAATGAGTGGGGAAAAGCTAAGATTCTAGGCAGACCAATTGCTGCTCCACATATTTTCCAGTCAAAAGGAGAAGTTCACTACAGAACATGATTGATAGGACATTAAAATAATTACTTCACTCCTAACAGAGAGGTTAAATCTGTGACAAGGAACATTTGACATAGTTGCAACACAAGAAGCAGGGTTGCTGCATTCAAGTTAGGTTCTTTGTATTAAAAGAAAGATCAGACTTTGAAGATGGCATTGCTTTCTGAAACATTTACAACACACCATCCAGATATCTAACAAAAACATAAATCTGAGGGGAGAAATCATCATCCCAAAAGGAAAACAAGAAATAATCATTTAAGGGGAGAACATACTTTCATCTCTTCTTCAAAGAAACTGTCAAAATACAGTTCCGTAATAACCATGACATAAGATTCACTGAGGAGGTAGAAAAATAAAAATCTAGTCAGGAATGCAATAACTCAGCTGCAAGTATATTTACAAAAAAGTCTATCTCAGTTGAGACTTCATGCTTATCACTCACCAAGAAAATTTCCCGTGGAATTACATTACTCTCTTCAGTACAACTTTAATAGGTACCTGCTATTTTCGGTAACTGCATGTATGAACTAGATTTACATATAAAATGGATTTTGGCACTATACTCCTTAACTTTTCCCTGGATTAAAAAAGGGAAGCAAAGAATCAAGTGGATCAAAATTTGAGATTTGAGCACAAAATGGTGTGCTCAATGCACTGAATGAATCATTGAATGGGGGGCAATTGATGATTCAGATGCGTCAATAATGACCCAGTGCCAATGCCAAAAAAGAAGATCAGTACATGTTATCTTCATGCACAAATCCAATTCCAGTGAACCCAAGTATCACTTTCAGCCATGGCTCAAAAACGAAAAATGGATCTATAAAACTCAATTTGCATGACTTCTTACAAATGTATTATTTTGCAGGCACCAGGTCTTGGAAGGATGATTTTGCAACATTCCTCCACATGTCTCATAAGACGATCCACATTTAGTTCAAGCATATGCTGAAGTAGAGCTGATCCTCCTCTGTTCACACGGACCAACCATTAGTCCTAGAACTTTGTTCTTTGTTTCTGTCACCTGACAACACGGTCTTCTTGGCATCTGATAAATCAACGATGGTTTTGAGACAGATTAGTTCACTTGCTTTATTGAGTAATATTGTATGCATACAAACAACAGAAAAGAATATAAAGTATTTTTCTGCCAACTGCTATGAAAACAGACAAACTCTAACCACAAGAACCATACCAGATGCCAATGTTCATCCATGGGTTTGCTGACAACATGTATATTCTGCAGTTTGTCTGGGGGAAGTGCCTTCGAAAAGCAAATACCCCTTTGTTTCAAAGTGTCTCTTCCCTTGTCTCGATTATAGATGCTCACAGTCATGTTTCCAGCTTTATGCATATCCTCCAAAAAGAAAAGGAATGCCATTTTGCAATACGATCTCTGAGGTTTTCTAGTATCAAAGTCAAATTCAATATTAGTGTCTAATTTATTCCAGGCCGTATATGTGCGCTCTGAGCGTTCAAGTTCTCGGGGGAGGACTATATTTGGAAATACTTGAATAACATAGCCCAATGAAACAGAAAATGTAAGCTGCCGTATATGATCATAACAAATTGATTGCTGTAAGAAGCTCCCAGGATCTGTCCTCATTGCTTTCATGAAAAGTCTCAGGCTATCCAGGGAATTATGTCCAGGAAAGATGGGATCAATGGCTTCTACATGGTGAAAGGAGACAAATGGTGCAATCGGATGAGCAGACAGAATCCCATGTGCATTGCCACGGATATCCCACTGTCAAACACGGCAAAAAAAAATACAATATTTTAGTAAAGAACCTTCAAGCAACAAACAGAATACATAAAATCAGAAACTTTAAGAAATGGAAAATAGCAAATCTATAAAAGAATATTCTAAACATTTAGTAATATTCATTCACAGAGAAGGGTATTGCAAATTACTCAATAAAATTTAATACAGCTCAAAAGGAGTCTGAAGTGTGATACACAAAGAATTGGAAATGGGTAGCTGGAACCGAAAGTATCAGAAGCAGTGACAATAGTCTTTTCAAGGAAACAGTGGGAAAACGGGAAATCACCAAGAAACAGCATTGAAAATAGAAAAAACATGAGAAAATTTTCCATAGTTGTACTGGAATTTTCAGAACTCATGCTAACTATTGAAATTTTACATAACAGTCCATGGAAGAGGATCTTCCAGAATTTTCTCACAAGGTATGATCCCATGAAATACCAAATTTCCAATTCAGGTGCATGTTTTCAGGTGTCTCGATATATAATTAGAAGTATTTTTTCTATAAAATTATTAGAAATTTTGACCCACGCTAGCTGCTATTTCATATATAAAAGAATTAAAAAAAAAGTTTCAACTGGATGCAGGAGACTAACAGTCCCCGCACTTCGGTGATGCTGGAAGTCTACGGCCACCAAAATCAGGGATCCATGCTTTAGGTGACGATTCTAATTTCTTGTTCTTCCCTAATTCACAACTCCCATGGAACCACATAGACGCGAAAAATAAGAGTATTTGACTCCTTGTGGGATGCCACCTTTAAAGAATATTTTGAAAAGATCAGTTCTTATGCAGAAAATGTTGGAAATTGGCTGAAAATTCCCACAAATATTTTCAAATTTATCAAAAACATCTCCAGAAGTTTCTGGCCTCTTTCAAGAAGCTTCCAGAATTTCCTCGGACGAGGAATTGGCTTAGAGATCTGGAAACCGATTTTCATGTGACAAGAAACAATTTCTAAGATTTGGAGTACAAAAAGTAATTTAAGACAAGTTCAGTTTATAAACCTTTTCTTTAAAAAATCTTCCATAAATACTTCCAGACAGTGCAGTAAAAAGGGGTGGTTGATTTCAGCATGCTGAAATATATCAAGTCTTAGGACACAAACCCCTGCCCCCAACACAAACAGTTACCGTAGATTTCAAGAATTCGAAACTAAAAAAAATTGGTATGTGTAAAATTGTTGGCAGTTTTTAACATTAGAAATACATATAAGAAAACATTAAAAATATATATTTATTGATTCAATTTTATGAGGGAAGGAAAAAGGAAATTAACACTCGGTCAATCTAATATTTTGGAAAAAGGGCAAGAAATTAGCCAACTACTTTATTAGTCCATAAAGTTTCCCAAAACCGGGCACATGTATCTCTATCTGACAACAGAAAACATAATTTAACTCATACCCTACAACCTCTGGATATATGTTCTGGTGCGTACGTGTCCTTAGCAATAAAATACGAGTTAGGTTTTCCTAGCAAGGCACCCATTTTCCTTGTTCAGACAAGCACCCATAGTAACTTTTACTAGTGAATATAGGCCCTTCACCAAAAGATCAAACTGGGATCCCCAGCAGGGTGTGGACTTATAAATTCAAGTTAAAGAGAACATTAAACATAAGCCTTGAGACGTACCTGATGAAAACCAGGTTCTCGAGTGAGAGGAACCCCAATCTCTGAAATGCAAGCATGAAGCCGATCATCACTCCCAAACAATCGGGGGTAGCGCTCCAAACACTGATCCTGAATCTCAGATAGCGCCTCTGCCAAGGGGTAGCTAATGGCGATCCCTCCACCACCAAAAGCCATCGAATGACTGAAAAAAGTATTTGCAGAATGGCTCTCTGACGCGCTCCCAACGTAGTACATCTCTGCAGGATCATATTTGCTCAAAACCCTAATCAAATTTTCCACATTAAATATCGTGTCGTCGTCCGCCAACACAAACCACTTCACATCAGGCAAGCCAAGTCTAAAGCTCTCCTGAATAATCCTCGCAATCCTCACCCCGGAAGGGTTTCCCGTGGGATTAGTGTAAGAAAACCGGGAAATATCCTCAGAAACCCTAACGGGAGGCAAATCGGGGTCATTGGAAACCGCTTCCTCGAGCCAAACGTGGCCCCTCATCTCGCCGGGACGCCACCAGAGCTTCACGAACTCCTTCCGCCGCGGCCACAGCTGGGCCGACCCCGCGATGCCGAAAACCACCTGGTTTAGGGTTAGAAACCCCCGTGAAGAATTACGGTTCAAAGGGTAAAAAGGGGGGTCATCCGTTTCTTCGAAGGACTGCCAAGTAAAAGGCGAGGACGATATTGGGTTCCCTTGCCATTGCTCGGTTTTGTGAAAGCAACTATTTCCCGAGAGAAAAACGAGAGACGTCCATGCAACGATCGAGAGAAAAAGCACGAAGAATACTACAATTGCAGTGCCAGTTCGGCCATGGCGCCACCTGGAGCTCCTGGGTCGAGATATCAGCCGGTGTTCATCATGACTGAACATGTTAACCACGAAATTCTTTACATGGAGTCGCAGTTAAGGGTTTTTGCACCGAATTGCTCGGATCCAAGGTCAAATTCTACGCAGAAAAGTTCGCCCCGCTGCAAATTCTTCGAGAAGGCGAATTGCTCGGACCCACGGTCAAATTCTACGCGGAAAAGGCTGCAAATTCTTCGAGAAGACGATCTTTTCGATTGCGTTGTTGTCCAAGGTTGCTGACAGTGAAAATTCGATGAAAATGATCGCCACATGCAAGGAGTTCAAAACAAAGTTGTTTATAAATAAAATAGGAAAACGACAGCGAGCATCGAATCAGAAGAGTATTGGAAGGAGTGGAAGCGCTCGTGGTGGAAAGAATAAAGGCACGTGGCCAACGCAGAGATCATGTGCTGCTTTGGAACACTTCTTGTGGCCATATTTAGTTTGGTGGATCCCTTGTCGCCATAGGTGGGACAGGGAGCTGGAGTTGGAGTTGGAGCCGGAGCTGGAGCTGGAGCTGGAGCTGCAACCACAACCACAACCACAACCACTGACTCGCCTGGGCAGGGCTGTGTCCCGACAGTAGCGCTCCCAACTCTTCGGGTCGGCGCAAATGAGAAATCAACAAACATTGTTTTTTATTTGTTTTTCAATAAGGGTCGGGTTGGTTTTTTTTTTATTTTTTTCCTCCTTCAATTCTCTATACGCATTAATTATGAATGCATTATTTTTATAAGAATTGAATCTAGGGTTTTACAAACAATTATTTTTAATACATATTCAAGGACCGTCAAGGCATTAAATTGAGGCAGTTAATCCGTAAAACACTTGTATCAAGGGTATGGGGTGGTCAATGGACAAACATAAGGCATTGAACTAGGGCTGTCAATTGGCAAACACGCTGATACCATCAACCTATTCCCTAGGACAGACAACTGGTAAATACGTTGATACCATCAACCTATTCCCTTATGATTACGTTGTGGTTTGAACCTTTAACCTTCCCAAAAAAGTTAACCCCTAACCATTGTGTTGTTTTTATCAAACTAAAATTTTAGGGTAGAGCAAAGATTTTTTGAAAAGGGTTTTGATCTCTTTGTAGCATGGTTTGAATTTAGGTTTCTCAATGAAAATCAAGAATATACCATTATGGTATCCCTCACATAGTATCTATAAGTAAAGATTAAAACATAGGTATTTTTATAAAACTTAAGTCTAAGTTTTTTCTATAACCAAAGATTGAGACATAGGTCTCAAGAAATTTTATGTGTGGAGTTTATACTAGTTTTTATCGAAAAAGTTTTAAAGTTTAATTAAATAAATAAAAAATTAGTAAAATATGTATACTTTTTCGACAAAGACAATACAATGGTTAGGGCTTTGGCCTTGTTTGAGGAGGTTTAAGGTTCAAACCACGATGCACATAGATAGAGATAAGTTGGATGGTAGGGTTTGAGTGTTTGTTGATTGTTTGCCCTAGTTTGATGCCCCTCTTGAGAGTTGGGGTCTCATTGACATAGTTTGATACCCTTAAGGATTGGGGTCTCGTTGACTTCGTCTTACCAACGAGCTAGGGTTTATAGTGGCAACATCCAATGGTGTTATCAATTCCTTATGTATTAAAAAAATTACATTTTCCAAGGGTTAAGTGGATTGGTAATTGTTTGGCCAGGCACTTACCCATAAGAGACCTAGGTTCAAACCTTGGAGGCATGTTTTGTTTGCAAAGGTAGTAGTTTGCTCTAAATCCTTTAAATGCACGCAAGACCAATGGTGATGAAACGAATCTCGAGTGATCGAAGGTCTTCTTCCTGAGAGTTGGGGTCTCGTTGACATAGTTTGATACCCTTGAGGATTGGGGTCTCGTTGACTTCGTCTAACCAACCTAACCAATGAACTAGGGTTTATAGTGGCAACACCCAATGGTGTTATCCATTCCCCTGCATATTAAAAAATTTACATTTTTCGTTTGTCTTTGTAGCACAAGTGGAGAAGGCGAGTCTGGCCCCGTTGAAGAGGAGGTCCACGGTTTGAACCTTTGATATGCAAAGGAGAACACAAAGGTTGTGCGTTAAATTCTCTATTGATAAGCATAGCTCTCAAGTTTACGAGGGGACATGGTTGGGAGGAGACTGCTCAGCCCTGTGCGTTGATTGTAGGGATTTCTCACGCTAACCTAAAATTTTAAACCGCAGCGTGGGCAAGTGTGTGAGGGGGTGGGTGTGTGGTGGCTTTGTGTTAAATTTTCTATTGATAAGTATAACTCTCTATTTTACGAGGGGTCATGGTTGGGAGGAGACTTCTCAACCCTGTGCATCGGTCATAGAAGTTTCTCACAATAACCAAATTTAAAAAAAAAAAAAAAAAAAAAATTACATTTTACAAGGGTTAGGTGGATTGGTAATTGTTTGTATGGCCAGACACTTACCCAGAAGAGACCTAGGTTCAAACCTTGGAGGCATGCCTATTTGAAAAGGTAGTAGTCTTCTCTAAATCCTTTAAGTGCACGCAAGATCGATGATGACGGAACGAATCTTGAGTGACCGAAGGTCTTCTTCACGCTAGAGTATAAAATAACAAGGTAATATTGTTGGGGGTAATCCTTGTGGTTTGAACCCTGCACTTGGCAGTTACTAAAAATAGTGTGGATGTAACCAAATGGTATGAGCTTCGGTTTTGAACTTGGGTCTCCAAACAAAAACCCATATACTCAAACAAAAACCCATAAACATACCACTACAATATTCCTTGCATAAGTATCTATGAGTAAAGATTGAAACATAGGTATTTGTGTAATTTTATTTATTTATTGAAGTTAGTGTGAGAAACCCCTCTACGACTGCGGCTCATGGTTGGACATCCCCAACCCAACCATGATCTTTAATAAGGGTGAGAGTTGAGCTTATCAATAAGGGTCAAACACAACCATACACACACCCACCCCCTCACACACTACGTCACAGTTTTAAAATTAAATGGGCAGTGTGAAAAATTAAATGGGTAGTGTGATAAAAAAATTAAATAGTTAATGCGATAAACCCATACGACTGGCGCATATGGTTGAGCAGTCTCCTCCCAACCATGACCCTCATAGGAATAAACACACATCCAAACTTCATGGTTTGAAAAACTTTTAGATTAAAAAGAAACTTTTAAAGCCGCTCTTAGGTGGTTGGCAGTGCCTTCCCATCTAGGTATACCACTATCTAGAGGGAAGCCATAGGAAATATTTGTGTTCCCCTTCACATCATAGAGGTTCAAACCATGGATCTCCCATTCAACGGACTCCACTTGCGCTACAAAGGCAGATGATATTTAAATAAAATTGAATCTAGGTTTTTTTTATAAGTAAAAGATTGAGATACAGGTCTCAAGAAATCCTATCGTACCTACAAGTTTATACTATTTTTTTTTTGAGAAATACTTTTTATACACATTCGTCGTGGGGATTATATACTAGTTTTTTAATTATAAAAGTTTAATTAAAATAATAATGATAAACATGTACATTTAATATCAAATGGTATTAGTCTCAAGGGATAATGCAATGGTCCAGGCTTTGGTTCTTCTTCAGGAGATTCAAGGTTCAAACCGTGGCCTGAGCAAGTGTGTGAGGGATGGGTGTGTGTATGGTTGTGTGTTTGACCTCTATTGATAAGTTCAACTCTCCCTCTTATGAGAGGTCATAGTGGGATGGGGATGCCCAACCCTACAGGTCGGTTGTAGGAGTTTTTCACACTAACCAAATCTTAAAAAAAAAAAAAATGGTATTAGCCTAACCCGTTAGATTTCTCAATGTTTAAAGAGATATCTATGTTAAAATCTTGTCAAACTATATATGGATAATATCTAAGTTTTATTGTAATACCACGAAGCAGTGATGATGTAATATAAGTGGCCCCATTTCAATTCCACATAATCAATTAAAAAAATAAAATAAAAAATGTGCATTTTAATTAAATGGCATTAAGTTAACCACGGACACAGATAATATATAAATTATTGTAACACAATGACGAGTTGATGATGTAATACAAGAAGATTATTTCAATTTCATATAACCAATTGAAAAAATGTACATTTTAAGAGAAGGAATATAGGTGATTAGAAAATATTATTTGGTATGGTTAATATTAAAAACATTTTATTTTATTAGATATTTATTAAAAATATTTGTAGTCTTTAGCACCTAGGGGTGCAGCGCAACGGTTTGGGCTTTGGCTCTTCTTCGGGAGGTCCAAGGTTCAAACCGTGGCATGGGTGAGTGTGTGAGGGGGTGTGTGTGTCTCTCTGGTGGATTTGTTGTAACAGGTTGGGGGATTCCTGGTCAAAACCCCCCTATCTTAATATTACCAAATATATATATATATATATATATATATATATATATATATATATATATATATATATATATATATATTTGTTGTCTTTAAGAATTTTGTTTTATATATTTTTAGGAGACTTAATTTAAAAAATATATATATATTGAAGAACACAAGCTTATACTAAGAGGAGAGTGAACAGTATAAGACCAACTTTTACTTTTCTTTCCCAAACAATATTATCCAATATTATCAATGGTAATATCAATAGCAGTAATCAAAGCAATTCACAAATCATTACACACAATAGAGACACCAATTTAATGTGGTTCACCCAATGTGGGCTACTCCACGGAAAAAATATTTCTATTAAATTTTCTCAACAAATCCTCTTGGGAATCACTTCCCTATTACAATTTTTATGGACCTCTGTTCAAAGGAGACACCAATACCCTAATGCTTTGATTTGTGGATCTTTCTCCACAGGAGAACTCTTTCCCCTTTTCTCTGGTTCATGGAACTTGACCCTGGAGAACTTTTTCTCCTCAACTGGTTCGTGGATCTCTCTCCACAGAAGAAATCTATCTTCCCAACTGCTTTGCGGATCACACTCCATAGGAGAACTCTTTCCCCTTGCTCTGGCTCATGGAACTCTATCCATAGGAGAACTATTTCTCCTTTGCTCTGGTTGGTGATATTCTAGAATACTACTGCCCCCATTGCATTGGCTTGTAGATCTCTCTCCACAAAAGACCTCTATCCTCACTCAGAAGACCTTTGTCCTCACTGCCCTGGCTAATAGATCTCTATCCACTGGAAAATGTTGTCTTCTGCTCTGTCACCTCCAGAGCTTGATCTCAACTCTATCTCAAATTTACACCAAACATTGTCCTTGGTCTAGTACAAATATGTTCTAACTCTGTCTCAAGTCTAGCACAAATCTGCTCTCAAATCTGCACCAAACTTTGTCCTCAAATTTGTCCTCAATCCTTAACACAAAGCTTGATCCAATCACAAATCAACTCTGCTTAGATTTGCCTCAAGCCTTAACATAAAGCTTGAACAAATCAATCAATCAACTATGCTCTCAAGTCTTCACTAAGACTTGCCTCAAATCTGCTCTCAAGTCTTCACTAAGACTTGTCTCAAATCTGCTCTCAAGTCTTCACTAAGACTTACCTCAAATCTGCTCTCAAGAATGCACTAAGACTTGTCTCAAATCTGCTTACAAGATTTCACAAAAGCTTACTCAAATATGTCCTTAAGATTTAACAAAAGCTTACTCAAATCTGCTCAAACACATGCTCAAAACAACTCATAAGATATGCTCAATCAATCTCAAATCTTGCACACAATGTTATCAATTGTTTTGTCTAATCTTCAAAGTAATTTCTTTAACTTGAAGCAGTTTAGACATATTCTACTCAGAGTCCGTTTAACCTCTCGAACATATAGAGAATGATGTATTCTATAAAAAACTCAATATGTTCTACTCAATCATTAAGTCTGTCACTTTCACAAATCTGGTTTCTAAAGTTTGCACAATCACTTTCAATATCACTCAAAACCAATGCTCAAGAATTTTACTCATTCATTCAATCAATGAAACACAACTTGCTCACAAACCCTAAACAAGTATTTTCATACTTCTTCAAACAAGGTGCACAAAGTGGGTTTCAAACCCTAACTCAAATAGTCCTCAATCTCTATTTCAAATGTTCTCTAAACATTCACCAATGAAGCATATAATAATTCACTCAATTTTTCCAACAATGCTTATCAAACAATCCTTTTCACTCCACCTTGTATTTCACAACATTCATTCCAATATTTCAAAAAAAAATGATGTGCCCATACCTTTTTTGCTTTGATGGAGATATGTCTTCAAAACTTGTTTTACTTGCAACAAAACCCTCTTGCCAAATCTAGGTTAGATAGCAACAGTCTATCTCAAAATTTCCACACAAATATTCTCCTCAACAATTATTTCACCATACAAAAATATCAAGTCTCAAGTACACCTTATAATCTCCAAACTTCTCAAAATAATATTCAATACATAAAAATCAAGTTCCTTTATTAACACCTTATAAACTCCAAACTTCTCAAAATAACATTTAACATAAAAATCAATGTCTTTGTTAACACCTTATAACTCCAATCCTTTTATTTATTTTTCTAATCAACAAAAATAAAATATTTTTCAATTAACCTTATGACTCCCTATGCATTCCACCTATGCACTTAATTATCATGTGGCCTCTATAATACTTGCGCCTTCCAAACTTCAACGAATTTAATTAAAAATAAAAAGCGCTTACCTTATAATCTTTGGCCCACATCTCAAAAACTATTGCGCACGTCTTGGTTATACCCAAACTCGTACCCGCGACCAACTACCACCGCAAAACCTTAGCCCAAGGCTAAGTTTCCACCTACACCCACACGTGAACCTAAGTCCACACACTCCTTCTAATGTCGACGAACAACAAAACACGTCTTCCTCCTTTGCAAAACAAATCGCGTGGGATTCGAAACCACGACCTCTCCTGCACAAGCATCTTAGCAAACCTTTGACCACCGCCTGTGCTACCCAATGCCTTGGCCATGGATATGGCGCTTCACTCGAATTTCAACACGATTTTTGCCTCCCTCAATTAAAAACACACGAATCCTCTTCTCCCTTCAACAATGCAGTGCATGAATTATATTTCAACTTAGGCATTCGAATAGCATAGGTAATTTTGAAATGAAATCATTTCCCCTTTTTATACTTTGTTCTTTGCACTTCAACATGTTGGCACATTCGATTTTCGAATTTTTAATTCGAATTTAAAAATTAAACCTTGGCGCCTTTTGTTTATTTAAATTAAAATTTAAACCATAGGTTAAAATACTTTAATTTAAATAAATTAAATAAAAACCTTTATAATCTGCTCAATGGGTTTTTTCAAGGATATATTATTTTAATGATTCCTTGGACCTCGTTTTTCTTCACCTATTCTTTTTGCCCAAAATATTATAATATTAAATATTATAATGTTATTATTTGTTTTTAAACCTGCTTCTGTTCCCTTGGGTCTTCTTCCTTTTAGGCCTCTTTAGGTATATAATATTTAAAATAAATATTATACTTTTTTTCTTTTAACCACTTCCTTGCCTTTTGGAAAATCAACCTTGTGACATTAATGACAACAAAACTGGACATCAAACTTCTTGACATCAATGACAACAAAACTTGCTCTAATTTCCAACATATTTAACTATAAAATTATATATATAGCACTAGGGAATGGTTTATAGTGATATAGTGATTAAAGGTTTAAGATGAGTAGTGAGAATTGGAGGAAAAAAAATATTTGGATGGATATTTGGTGTGATAAAAGACCACTCAATCTAAGATTTAATTTTGAAACCATGGATAAGTTTACTTCAAGACAAGTATAGTGACAGGGTTTCAAATATTATGTACAAGGATTAGGAAGGAAGATACAAATAGAAAGGATATTTTTTTACAAGTATATCAGACATTATTGTTAGGAGGTAGTTGAGTAAAACAATAACAATAGTGAATATTCCGAGGGAAATCGAGGATAAGCTGATTTGGGTGTTGAATAGCTTAGGAGAATACATAGCAAGAAGCAAAAATAATGTAAAGCACCAAAAAAATAGAAATACCTCAAGAATATGGAGAGATATTTGGGATAGCCAAAGAATTCCAAAAGTTAAAAATATTTGTTTGGCTATTAGGTCACATGATTTTTTTATCTTGGGATAACTTAATGAAAAGGGGTTTTCATGGCCCCTCACAATGTGTTCTATGTAAAAAGGAGGAGAGTATAAACCATATATAGCACTAGGGAATGGTTTATAGAAAACTAGTTGATATAGTGATTAAAGGTTTAAGATGAGAAGTGAGAATTGGAGAAAAAAATCTATTTGGATGGACACTTGGTGTGATAAAAGACCACTCAATCTAAGATTTAATCTTGAAACTATGAACAAGTTTAATTCAAGATAAATATAGTGATAGGGTTTCAAATATTATGTACAAGGATTAGGAAGGAAGATACAAATGAAAAGAATATTTTTTTACAAGTATATTATACATTATTGTTAGGAGGCAGTTGAGGAGAAATATAACAATAGTGATTATTTCAAGGGGAATCGAGGATAAGCTGATTTGGGAGTTGAATAACTTAGGAGAATAAATAGCAAGAAGCAGAAATAATTTAAAGCACCAAAAAAATAAAAATATCTCAAGAATATGGAGAGATATTTGGGATAGCCCAAGCATTCTAAAAGTAAAAAATGTTTGTTTGGCTATTAGGTCGTAGGATTTTTTTTATCTTAGGATAACTTAATGAAAAGGGGTTTTCATGGCCCCTCACAATGTGTTCTATGTAAAAAGGAGAAGAGTATAAACCACCTCTTGGGACACTACTCAATAATCTACAAACTATGGCAATGGATTCTTAATATATTTGGTGCAGAATTAAATAATGGTTTAAGCAATGGCAAAGCACTTTTAAAAATGAGGTGTTTTCATACAATTTGGGATACGTCAAAAGATACAATACTTTAGACTATATTGCTAGAAAGGAACAAAAGAATATATAAATAAAAGGAAAGCAATTAGAGGTAATGAAAATGAAAGTGTTTAGCCATAGAGGAGTCTAAATCAACCCTACCAACTCACCTAATCCTTAGTCTTGAAGCAAAGAGCCTTAATTGATGGAGTCAAGTCATCAATTGGAATTATGATGGTGGGTAGAGGAGAAACAAAAGGAAGGCAAACAATATAAAGTGGAAACCACCAGAAGTAGAGCTGGTAAAATTGAATTTTTATGAAGCATATAAGGAAATATAGGACCAACAAGAGGAGGAGGAATAATAAAAAATAATGGGGGTGAGATTTTGTCACATTACGCTTTCAATAGTGTATTTAATGAAGTTGAAGCTTGGGTAGCTTTGGAAGGATTAAGAATATGTAGACAAATGAAATGGAACAGAGTATGGATGGAAAACAATCCATTAATAGTAATAAATGAAATTTTAAGGAAAGCAAAGGCTCCATGAAACATACAAGAGATCATTATGAAAATACAAGATCTTGCTACCAAGTTTGAAGAAATCAGGTTTACACATATGTTAAGGGAAGGGAACAAATGTGTAGATAGACTAGCTAATAGAGGGGTTTTAATAGAGGATGGTGAAGTTAAATTATCTCTTTCATGGTTAGAGGAAGTAGTAATTTTAGCTAAATTTGACAAGAAAAAACTAAAAAGAGCAAGTACAAAATAATGTTCCATAGGAATATAAAATATTTCAGGGGATCCAGTTATAGATCAATGCATTGGAGGATTAATAATCTAGATTTGGTAAAACAGACTATGATTTTGTGAAGCAAGTAGAAGTTTTGTATATTGAAGCAAAAGGAGATGGTATCCTTGATTGCTCGATCTGCCTAGGTATGAAGTTTGCACCCTAGACTAAGGTCAAGATTGGATGACTTAAATTTGCTTTTAAGTCAACCTTCAGAGAAGGTTGGTTCCTTTTCTAAATCTTACTATGTGCAAGAAAAAAGAAAGAAAATGGGCATAGGTTTGAGAGAAGATTAGGGATAGAGAGAAAGAGGTAAAGTTAGAGAGATTGATTGCATGCCATCAAGGCTTAACTAACAACACTATTTTTAGCTAGATGAGCATAGGTCATCTACTACGAGCAATACCTAACAGACCATTCAATTCAAGCTATATAGAATACTCAAATGTTACAAAATTCAACATTCCAAGCACCCTAATAGAAATATGCCAAAGAACTTCAAGACTAATAGATAAAACTTCTATTACTAAAGCATATCAAACAACTTCAAGCCTAACAGACAACACTTCTACCAAAGCATAAATAAAAATATTGAAAGTGTAAATACCAATGTGATAAAAAAATCTTCATACTCTAATCAAGGTAGGTCAAACATTCCTTGTTTATATTAAAATGACATAAACATACAACTTACACCAAACAAACATTAAAATATTTAACCCTTTACAATGTGGGGTATTCCCCTATTTTTAGTTTTTACTTCGCTAAAATAAAACTAACTACTATATACAATCATAAGAAAATTTGATTATGAGCATGATTTGGGATGAGTTGGCACCATTTGACATCTTTAGCACATTTTTTGTCAAGTGGTTATAATTTACAATATCACCAAACATGCTTAGGTGGAGTGGCTATCACCTTTTTACTCTAACTGCCATGTTGGTTAAACTACCCTTTTCTAGAGTGCTAGGTGTCTTTTCGTTAAGATCCTCAGGATCAAGATGCTACTTTCTCATGACTTGCCTTCCAAGTTACTTTTGTCACCTAAGATGAGCATGTTGGACATTTTACATGTTGATGTCATCCTTCTGGCTAAGAAGCTCTAGTCCAAGATGGTACTTCCTTCAACTTAACTCTAGATAGCCCTTCTTTTGTAAGTTCTTCACTAGGTTGAAAAATTTTGAATTTTGGGTTGACTTCATCACTTTTAAAGTTCTAGATTGTCCACTTTTGGAATGACGATTATCTGCTCTACCAACTTTTACATTGCGCTAGAGATTTTGAGTCTTGTTGTTGATGTCACTATGAAAATATCTAACTGACCTCCTTTGTAGGTCCATCACCAAGTTAATCTGTATGAAAGCTATTGGCTTGAATGAATAAACAAATTTTAAGCCCAAAATTGCTTCCTTAGTCTTCAAAAGAAAAAAATTGAAATAATGATGAGTTTGGAGAAACTTTTGAAACTTGAAAATTATAAAATTTACAAGTCTAGATATTGATAAAGAATTTATCTATGTTATTGGTGCCTTTGAGGGGAATTTTTGCTTGAAAAATTTTGAACCTAGATGTCCTTATTCCTGGGCTACAGAGTCTTGTTTTAACATCTCTGATTATTCTCCTTCTTCATCAAGGTCCTTTTCTTTGTCCAATCCAACTGCAAAATCTTGAACTTGTAGGTCTAACACCTGCTCAGTTGCATCCCATTCCTATTGCATTGGGGCCAAAACATTTTTAGACTTATTATGAACATGCACTAAATCATAGAATTTCTTGTATAAAGGGGTTTAATAATGCTTTCCTAACTCTATTGCACTAGTGTGTAGTGTGGCCAACATTTTTAAAAAATAAAAGAAATTTTCTTCATCAAAATTGTTTGGCCAATCTGAAACTCAATATGATCTTTAGCTATGTTATCATAATTATTTTTTAGCTCATTCAAAGAATAAATATGAAAATTCAGTTGCCAAAAATATGGGATTTCATTTCTAATGACTTCATTCACTCTACTCAAAACTTTTTTTCAATGGTAATGAATGAACTAAGAGCCTCATATCCTTGTCTAATTGTTTGCTTCCATTCAATAATTTATAATTTCATCTTGTATATTGTTGTCCTATCCTTAACTGAAGAAAATAAAAGGTCTTATTCAATGTATCGATGATGGTTTGAGCTTTTTATCCCTTTTTATATATACTATTTTGCATGATACTAAAGTTGTTTTGCGCTTCTTTGGTGGTTAGCCAATAGTAATCAATAAATTCCACAATTGAAGATAGGGTATTAACAACTTCAGAATTTTGACCCCAAAATCTCATGTTGTTTCATCAGCATGTACCTATGGAGTTTTGGAAGGCCTAAACTTATCATTTGGATGTATCAAGCTCTTATTATAGGTCTTACACCTTCTATAGAGTTTGATTCTCAATATACTTTACCTTCAATTGTTTTGGTGTCGAAGCCTCATTAATACTTTGTTGCTACTCTTGAATTTGATTCTCTAAGACCTTTTACTATGTCTTTTCCCACTCAAGTGCCTTGGCCAACCGCTCTGCTTTATCTTTCTCTTTATGGTATTTATTAATCATCTAGACTCCATTTGAATAAAATACATCAACAAGTGTGTGCACCATTTAAGCCTTATCTCAAATTGGGGTCTTGCACCTATTTTTGTAGAGTTTGATTCTCAACATCCTTTACCTTCAATTGTTTTGGTGTTGAAGCCTCATTGAGACTCTATTTTTGCTCTTGAATTTTATTCTCTAAGGCCTTTTACTGTGTCTTTTCCCACTCAAGTATCTTGGCCAACCACTCTACTTTCTCTTTCTCTTTATGGTATTTAGTCATCATCTAGACTCCATATGAATACAATACATCAATGGGCATGTAAACTATCTGAGCCTTATCTCCAATTGGGACCCTATTATTGTCCATAATATTTGTAGTTATGTGATAGTTAGTCTTTGTCATTTGGGATGTCAACTTGGACATAGTAGGAGTCATGATTGTCACCATGTATTTTATTTTCTTGGGGTGCCCATCACCCTTATTAGTATAATTTGTCTCTGTTTGTTGCTTCTTCTTGTCAAGCCAAGCTTGTGCATTGGTTTGTGCCTATTGGAGTTGGATTTAAATAGTAGCCACCAGGAGACTATAAGTGGACATGGTGAAGGGAAAATTCAATAGAGAGAGGGGACACATAGAAATAATTGTAGGCATGGAAGGAATAGTTTGAAAAACTTTAGAAGATGAAGATTGTGTAATTCCAAGAGCTTTAAGGGTGTTTAAAGGTAGATAAGCGATAACTGTCTCAAGAGGTGGCCCAAAAGGTGTCTTTGTTGGTGAAGATGAATGAGGAGAAGATGGTAGTAGAGTAGATTAAGGGGTAGAATGTGGCTAAGCCAAGTGTGAAGGATAAGGGGTGGAGAAAAGAGAGAGGAAAAGGAGGGAGAGATGATGCACTTGATCCTTGTGCTACTGATTTGGAATACTATTCAATAGGTGGAGGTGTTAGCCAAATATTTATTTTCTTTTATTTTCTTTGCTTTTGAACCTTACTTCTACAAAGAAGGTCCCAATCTTTTTGCTTTACCACTTCTTTCCAGTTTCTTTTTATGAGGCTTTGTGACTTCCAAGACTAGGATTTTCATGGGGAAAGGTTCAAAATTATCTGCACCTAGTCCCTTTTTGCCCCTATGAAGGGGTGCCTAGGGAGGGTTTACTGGTTCAAATGTTGTTGTACCTAGGCCATCACTAGTATATCCCATATTTTCCATTATTTCAATACCAATAGTATCTGTTTGTCAAAGTTGCTCCTTAATTGATGGTGATAATGGGGCTTGTTGCCAACTTGAAGTGACAATATCTAGAACTTGCTCCATTTGTATCAGGAAGCTAGTCTCTTCTTCCCAATATTATTCCAAAGTGTATTGGTTTTTAGAGTCATCATTCCTCTGATCATCTTTATTTTGAGGGTTTTTATCAAAATCTTCTTCAAATTTTTTATCAACATTTGAATTGAACTCAAGGTTATGTGTGCCTGTATCACACCAAAAGATCCACCATTGAATCTTCTTTTTAGTCCAGACCTTTTTATTCATTATGTTATATATATTTTCTTTTAGGACATGGTTGGAGTTGTGTTGAGTGTCATATTCAACTCTTACCTCATAAAACCTCCTCCATGGAGGATAATTATCTTTGGGTACTTCTACCTTAGCTCCCTCTTCTTTTATTGGATTTATTTTATTTTTGATATCTATATTTGGATTATGCTAAAATATAAGGGGATTTTTGTTTACCTTTACTAGGATTTCTTTCAAGATTCCCTCTAGGTCATAGCTCCATCTGTCTAATTTAATTTTTAGCTTTAAATTCAAGAGCTTTTGCTTTAGCAAATCTACAATTTTTTGAGAGCTAAGAGTGATTGGACTGTAACTCAAAGGCATGTTATATAGAGCAGCCTTGTTCACTTTGACACCTAGGTATGTATTGGCATAGTCCGTCTGATGACAAAACTTCAAGCCAAAAAGCTAGTTTGTAACACAGTAGGTTAGCAAAATGGGCTTTTTGGAGAAGCCATACATCCTTATTATAGTGCCTTATGGTATGAAGTACCAATCTCTATTTTTTTATTGGCTATTTGCAACCGAGCCTTTGATTCCTTAGTCAGTCAAGAAATTGATCCCTTTATGCATGAAAGAGCAAGGGCAAGGAAAATGTTACTAAAATCCAAAATGAAATTAAATGTCCTAAGGGCCCATGTCTAGTCTACTACTGACAAAACTCTCCCATCCTCAACTTACTTTTGAATCTTAAGGCTTGGGAAGATTTCTTGTTTGCAAAATAAGAAAATATAGGCTAGCTAGGAGAGATATTTGAAAAGTCCTACCTAGTTAAACTTAACTAATTGTTCATGAATTTGAGAGCTAAGAAATAGAGCCTAGTCAGAATATAGGGGGGTTTGAGGATTAGTAATTGCATAAGCCATGGCTATTTGAAAATCATCGACTAGCTTGTTTGATTCTAACCCCAAAATGATAATCAACACAGAGAAAATTTCATGGGCATGTTTTATAATATTAGCCAAGATAAATGGACTTTCAGGAAGGGTTCTTATAGGTTTATCTATTTGCCTATTTATCCAAGTCATTGTTCTATTATTATAATAGGATGCTTGGTCTTCTTTTTCAAATGGACTGGGCACACAAGGGGAATGGTCCTAGAATTTTTTTTTTAAATTATAGGCTTTAGGTAGAAAAGTACTTGGTTAGCAACATTTCTTATAATTCTAGACTTTGCATCGTAGTGTTCAACTATCACTTGAACTAGCTCTAGACAAGGATGTACTATTTTGGGTATGTATTTCCCTAAAAAGGAGTACCAAGTGCATGCAGACTAATGACCCATTAAGAATATTTTAGCCTTCTACTCTATTGTGTCCCTTAGATTCTTTGCCTTTGTAGTATGGACTAGGTCAAAAACATCTCCTAGGTAGTTGACAAACTTACTAGAATTTATAAAATTGCTCTTGCAAAGCTTTCGTGATAGTGGAAAAGTGCAATTGCTCTCAGCTTCTACTCATGAAATGACTAATTGTTTGAATTCTTTTGGTGAGCTACAATGATCTAGCAATCACCTTTTATAATCCTTCACCAATAGTGTCATAATTGCATTAGTGCATGCATGCCTATGTATGCTTCTTGATGCAATTAATCCACTTTTATTAAATCTTTGGTTCATGTGAATACCCCAATATACTATTTTTCTTTACTACCACTATATTTTACAACTTCTAGCCTTTTGACAATTTGGCTTTTATTTCATTACTAGATTTTTACTAGCTAGTACTTATTTACAATATAGTACAAGTTAGGTGCATTTGTTTGCACGAGATGTTTCAATTTTTTCTTGTTCATCAAAATCAACAATGTTTCGACCAAAGTAACCCAAAATTTTGATGCTTTTGTTTGTCTATATTTTGAGATGCTTGACTTATGGTATCCAAAAAACTATAGCTACTTAGTTCAAATATGCAATAAGTTCCTCTTTTGATGTTAATTATTGTATTAAAATTACTCAATAAGAATTCACCTTCCATGTATAGATCCTTTGTCAATTGCACTAGATATATTGGATCCTCTTCAACTAGATTGACGTTACCTTCATCCAAATTTTCAAGTGATATAGGATAGACTTCTCCACATAGATCTTGATCTTTCTTACTTTGTGAGGAATCACCATGTGCATGTAATCAAGAGATAGGTACCCTCCAAACTTTGTGATGAACTCCCTTGATAAGCATATCTTGAAAATAGGAGGAATATTAACCATGATCACCTCTTGGATCACAATTTTGAAATCTTATGTAATGCCATGGGTCTATCTTTAACCACTCCTATTATATGGATTAGGGTCCCATCTAACTATAGCATGCCAAAAGTAGTTTGGGTGTATTCCATGCCCATTGCATCACAAATAGCCTTAGGAATAACTATTGTGGCTACTCTATAATCTACCATGCAATTGTGCACAACCCAAACTTCCATGCATAAAGACATATACAAGGGTAGAGGTCTATTCTTGCCTAACATGGGGGTTTACTTATATTGATATAAGTTTAAGTTAAGGTAGCTAAATTTTCTTGGGGATGTGTTTTTTAGGGTTACTTTAAGAAAATATATCTGTCTAGAAATCAACAAAGCATCATACATGCTAGCTCTTAGGGGAGTCTTTTTCATTTCTTCTACAATACTGTATCCATAGGTTTTTGACAATTTTTCTTCCTTCGAGACTAGATCCTAAAACCTATTTTGAAAATTTTATGTTGCGTCTTTCCTTTGTTTCCTCATGACTAAGAGGAAATGCAACTTCCTTAGGGATTTCTCCTTGGTTTATTCTTGGTTGGACTTGGGCTCTTCTAGCTTTGGTTGATCTTTAGATTACACCTTGATTTTGTCCTTTTGCAACTAAGTTGAAGCCTTCAAATTATCAAACTTCTAGGGATCTGCCAAGAGAGGTATCTTTCTAGATCCAATTTGTGACATGTTTTTAAGATTGTAGGTTCTTCATTGAAGAGGTTTTGTTTAGGGTCCATAAGCATTCCAAGTAGCCCTTTCAATTATCTTTCTGCTTTTTAAGTTGTGGCTAGTTGGCATTGGTGTTTATAGACCATACATGTGTCAGTATTATGGGGATTATTGCAATTGAAGAACCAATAATATTCTTGATTTATAGATGTTTCTCCCTCTTGTATTTTGGGAACAACAATTTTCTTTTTGGTTGCATTTTTGGTTGAAGCCCCTCGATCTTTAGTGAAATAGGGGTGTCTCCTTTGTTGATATCCTTCAAATATTCTATTAAAATTTTGTTACTCCATCATAAATTTTTTTAATGATTTTCTTAATAAATATCTTCAACTCCTACATCTTTGTTGATTCTTTTGGTTCTAGAGTAGGTAGAGACTACATTATGATAGCTAGTGTTATAGGTTGAGGATATTGCCTGGGTGTAGGTAAAGTAACTAGAGACATTTCTTGAAAAAGTATGGCATTACAACATTTGGAGTTAGCTTACCAAATGAGATATGAGCATTTTTACCATGAAAACAACTTGAAATATTTGAGGAAATCTCATCTAATTTGATTTTTAGATCTGTAAACTTAGGTGTTAGATTTTGATACAATATCCAAAGGAGATAACAATCATGATATGCAGAATTATATGAAAGAAAATAAATTTGCAAGATGACTGAGATATGTAATTAACATAAATGATATATAAATGAATACAATGTAGCTATGGAGGAAATGAACACTCCATCAATAAATCTACTGGACTACATTGCATCCATGACCAATGGATGGTGATCCACACATAACTAAACTACAAACTAAGAACCCTAAGCTATTGTGTCACTGACACTGTCCTTGCCTATCTATACTAACAATGAGGGCTTCCTTATCTAGGTAAAATGGGATGCTTGGCCAACACTATATCTAGTTGTACAAGTGATACCTTACACATTTACAACTTGCACATTGACACTTGTGCATTTATTACATTGCATGAAGTAACTAGATAACTTCCCTCTAAAGTAATCTAATGTCCTAAGTATATAGCTTTGAAGATACATTTACATTACCCAAATGATGGAATCTAAACTATTTCTAACATCCCCTTGTATTACATTATTTGGGTATTGAAGACTTTTAGTCTTCAATATGGATCTTCATATTCTTCTTGGGTTTTGGCTTCATTCTCTGCATTTTGTGTTTAAGTTCAGTACACAATCTCTATCTTCATTTGATGTAGAGTGAGTTGGAGCTAAGCCTTCTTATTTCAGTTTATTTTGCATTGTATTCCTCCTTCATCTGCTTGTTCAGAGTAGTTTGATCTGGTTTCTCTTCCATCATGTTTTCTTCTTCATCCCTAGCTTTGCCTTTGATTCTAGTTTCTATGTTCTCACAGGAGGTTGAGCTACTTCCTAGTTCTTGTGAAGATGGATCTTATTTTATATATTTAATTTGTACAAAAATTTTTGAACACTCACTTAAGGCATCATGATAAGACTTTGAGTTAGTAGAACATGAAGTGTTGATGTTGCATGAGGATTGAATTTTTTTTCTAGATATGATTCGTCAAGTTCTGACTTCTTTTTGAGTAATTCTATCAATCTTTTTTGCTCTTTATTTTCTGCCTTGTAGTGTTTATATGTGAGCTGTGCCATGTATAATATGCTTCCAAAGTCTAATGTAAGTAAAATATTACTTTTTCCATTGGCAATTGCTTCATTGAGTTGAGTTTGAAGATAGCATTCCAGAGTATCAAAATTATCTTCTAAAGCTTCACTATGGATTATTTTTGAAACTAGTTCTAACCTTCCTTCCGATTTCATGAGACTATTCATGATTCCAAGTTTTATGGCATTTGATTTTTGGTTTCTGAAGCACTTATCAGTAGAAGTAGATATTCTTAGTCTTATAATATGTGCTCCTTAATTGAAGTATATAAGCTTGATTTGATGAAACCTTTAGATTTGTAGGCTTCCTTATGTCTCCCTCATAATGAGAGTATGAACACCTAGTTTTAGATTTTGAAGAAAGCTTATATCTTCCCAACTTGACTACCTTTGATCAAGTTTTGTAAAATGACATATAACTATCTAATGTTTTTGGAGTATGATATAGTACTTTTTGTAAAAAAAAAAGTTCAATTTTATGATTGATTTTGTATAGTCAAAAATCAATTTATCTAACACCTTATTTCTCCTAATTGAACTAAGAACTTTCTAATTTTGAAGAGGTTTTAATGTTGGAATCCTTTTGTCATTTTTTGATAAATTCAAAAACAAGTAAAAAAAAAATTCTAAATTTAACAATAAATATTTAATAACCTCTTTTTATGAACCTTAGGTTTTAATTTCTAATTTCCAAAGACCTAGTTTTATGTTGTAACCCTTATCACTCCCAAATTTGGAAAATGAGAAAATTAATAATATTTGCAAAATATCAAAGAAATTAATCCAAGTTTAATTCCTTATTTCTCCTAGGTTGAGATGCAAATATTATTTTAATTTAGTAAGTTATCCCTTATAGATTTGCTTTCACTAAACTAAATTTTATACCTTAGTTTATAACCCTTATTTCTCCAAAGTTGAAATCAATAATAAAATGAGATTTCACCCTTAACATTTTGATGCTAGACTCCCCACTCTTCGATGCTCCATTTGACTGAATATAACAGTGATGATAAGGTTCCCTTGGACGCTGGAATCAATGGAGGTAGATGTCTTTAATGTTGGAATGTATATGTTGCTAAATATGGAAGATTTAACCTTCAAAGACCTGGATACTTAAATGCTCCTTCTTCCTTCCTTCCATGTTGTGCTTGATTGGATTTTACTGCATTTTGGTCTCTTTTTACCTACTGTAATATTTGTACTTTGGGTGCTTTTATTGTAGGATCAAACTCAAGCTTGGTGACACGTGTCATGTTCGTTATGTATGGGTGCCCTTCTTCGTAACTCTTTCTATTGATGGTTACTTTGTAATGCCTGCTCACTTGTATGGGACTTGAGAATAACAAGTGTCACCACATATGCTCATCCGTTGAGAGTAGAAGCTTCTAGTAGCACTTGAGGGTCAAAGCTTCTAGTAACACGTTTTAGAGTTGAATCTTCTAGTAACGCTTGAGAGTTGGAACGAAGTTTGAATGCTTGGGTGTTTGAGAGGCAATATTCTTGTAACGTTTGCTCTTTGGAAGATTGGTGCCAAGTGGAATTCACACTCTCTGCATGTAGACCTTTACCATAATACCTTCCAAGGAGATTATTATAACTCCTTAGGTCTTTTAGTCTACCATTCCTTTGCTTTGCTACATTTCTTGAGCAACAAGCAACCTTGTTTTCTGTAGGTGGATTAATGAGGTGCTATGGAGCTTGAGTAGCAAATTTTATGGTTTGTTTTGTGGATGATATTCACCAATAAAGTAGCTCCATTTCCTTTATCTTCTATTCTTCCAACGTATTGAAACCTGTACATCTTTGTAGTGTAGATTTTTTTCGTTTCTCCTTGGTAGAGATAGACACCTTTTAGATGTTGTTCGTATTGTTGTTCATATTACATTGGTAGGAGTAGATGACTTATTTTGCAATGTAGATGTTGTTCATCCCACTTTTTTGTTCTATCATATTCCTATTTGTATCACGTTGTTTTCTACCTCATGTTGTTGTCCATCGATGAATGTGCACTTATTTTTTTACGTAGCTTTGACGATGGCCTCTTGTGGTTTTTTTTTTGCAGGTTCATCTGCCCAAGATGCACCCTTAGAGTGGATACTATTGCTTAGGAAGAGAAGTTCCTATGCTCAACCTTTAGTGGTTGCTTTTCTTGTTGATATTGTGCCTTTTGGAGACACATCTAATTTTTTGCTCTTGGATTGTAAAAAACCAGATTAAAGTGGTGCAATAAAATGTACTACAGATTGTACATTAGCCTCCTTATTTTGCACTCTTATTTCGGATATGAATTCTTGGTTTCATGGAAGATTTATATTCCTACAATACAAGGGTTTTGAGGTTGTCTTTTATGAGTAGACACCTTCCTTTTTTTCTTGGACACTTTTATATTAAATCCAAGCTTCAGACAACAGTAGATAGAAGCTTCTAGTTTATGCAATTTTCTGCATTTTCTTTTCTTGCATTCACTCTTGTAATGCTTTGGATCTGAGACTCACCAAATCTCAATCTTGAAGCTTCTATTTCTATTTTAGATTATTCTCTAAGTTTTTTAAGGATTCTAACCTTTTTGAGTGGCTTCTTTTAGCCACTATAAGTTGCATATTTTAGTGCATCAATAGTGTCTTTAGACACTTGATACAAATTAGGATTTGTGCCCTTCAAGAACATAAAATATAATTTATTTTGAGAGTAGTATAATAGTGCATAATAAATCTAATAAACCCTTTTTTTAATTCACTAATAATTTCACCTTATCACTCAAGTTTAACTCTTAAGATGATGCACTTTAATTAATCTACTGCAACTATTCAAGAGTAACCTAAAATGAATCTTTAGAAGTTATTATGCAAATTCACTACAACTGATATTGTAGGACTTAGTCTTATTTTCTATTTATGAAGTAGATGATAGATAGTTGATAGATATAATTCTAAAATATAATCAACTCCTAATTAATGTGCAAATGAACTTCTTTCTATTTGCACTTTTGAAGAATGTAATCTACTTTTCTTTATGCAACTTTAATCCAGATAAGGTGCTCTAATGAATCTTAATTAATGACTTAGTTAGCACTAGTAGTTGCATACCTTTTTGTAATATTTTGTATCTTCTTCTTCTGCTTCTATAGAGGATATAGATCTTGGTGTCTAAGATCACCAAGTTGTTGCTTACATTAGGGTTTTGCAGCTCTTTGTAGACTATTTTTGAACAACTTCTTCACCAAATGATAGTCTCAAACTTTTTTTATGAGCCTAGGATTTTATGGCTTATTCTCGTCTTGTAATCTTCTCCTTCTATTATATATTTGGAGAAGTCTCTATATTTGAAGCGGTGCCTTCTTGTTGTGAGAGGTAATATTCAAATATCCTAGATTTGATGAGCTTCTTGTGTCTTCAAGTCTTCTTGTCGAACTTTGACTTCAAGCAAGATCTTCCTCTCAAGATTTTGAATATCATGAGGTATTTCACTGGATTCTTCTTTTGCAATTTGGAACTCCTTGCCAAATTCTCCTTCTCTTGGGATTATTGTCGAATGGCGATAATTGTCCCAAGTCCTTCACTATCAGGGGCTTCTCCTTGGTAGTGGATTTCTCCAGTGAGATCTCCTTTAATGATTTCTTTAATAAGGTTTTCCTAGATTTTTTTTTGATGCTCAATGAGACCTTCTCAAGGTCTTTGATTTTATAGCTTCTGATGGTCTTCACTTGAGACATCTTCAACCTTCTACTACTAGAAGTGTTGGTGATGTGATCTTCTCTTGGATCTTTGATTCTGCTACTTCTGGATTTGAGCAAGACTCTCTTGGTTCTTCTTCCAAGTCTATAAGTCCTTCAATGAGATCTCTTGATCTCCTTTTCTTTTGGTTCTGATTTGATTCTAAAGAAGATACCCTTCCTAATTGTTTTGTAGGAAGTTTCCCAACTCACTGAATATTTTTTCCCTGCAACAAATATGTTAATACTAAAATATTTAATCTGCTTTTGAATCAGATATTCCTTTTGAATTCCTTTTAGGATTAAGGCTTCTATGGCCTATTTTGGTATCAAAGCTTCTATGGTAATTTTAGTATCAAGGCTTTTATAGCCTTTTCAACATCAAGACTTTTGTGGCTTTTGCTTCAAGGCTTCTATGGCATTTTCTTCAAGTCTATTATGACCTTTTCATATCAAGTTTCTATGGCATGTTCTTAAAGGCTACTATGACCTGTTATTCAAGGCTACTATGGTATTTTCTTCAATCTGCAATGGATATCTTTAGTATCCTAGCTTCACGATACATTTTCTTCAGAAGTCTTCTTCCATAGTGTTCTTCTCCTACACAAGGAACTAATATATGTACTATGAGGTCACACCGATATTCAAACAATGAATTTGGAGTCTCCTAGCTTTCTATCATAGGGGGAGTACCAATCCTTTGAGAATTAATTATCTGCAACAAAAGAAACTTTAGGAAATGGTTAGAAAATTCCATATGTCCTGGATCTTCACTAGATGCTCTATTAATCTAGTGGAGTGAGTGTTGAGTCTTGGTCTTCATAATTTTTCCTATAACTCTGTGGAAAGACTCTAGTCAAATGCAATCTCAGTATTTTCTAGAACTGAGATATCCTTCTGTCCTCACTTGTGACTCTCCTTGATTCTATCACCTATATTCTTCTAATATCTTTTGACAGTGATGGATCCAATGGCGTGTTAGGTTGACAAAAAAACTCAGGCTCAATAATGATGGTGATTATCTTGTAGACTTGCATACACTAGATCTACCGTAGCTTTGATACCATTGTTAGCTTTTGATACAATATCCAAAGGAGATAACAATCATGAGATGCAGAATAATATGAAAGAAAGTAAATATGCAAGATGAATGAGATATGCAATAAACATAAATGATATATAATTGAATACAATGTAGCTATGGAGGAAATGAACACTCCATAAATAAAGCTATTGGAATACATTGCATCCATCACTAATGTATGATGATCCACACAGAACTGAACTACCAACTAAGAACTCTAAGCTACTATGTCACCAACACTCCCCTTGCCTATCTATGTTAACAATAAGGCCTTCCTTATATAGGTAAAATAGGATACTTAGCCAACACTCTATCTAGATGTACAAGTGACACCTTGCACATTTACAACTTGCACATTGACACTTGTGCATTTATTACATTGCATGAAGTAACTAGATAAATTCCCCTTAAAGTAATCTAATGTCCTAAGTATGTACCTTTGAAGATACATTTACATTACCCAAATGATGGAATATAAACTATTTCTAAAATTAGGTCTAGAATGAAAGCTTGGAGGTATTAGATGTAATCCTAGGCTTGAGAGGGTCTCACCTCCTAAGGTATTCTCCTCCAAGTCTTGTTGAATTAGATGTTGAAATATGTGATGCTTTCTTGAGGGTGCCTTTGTATGGAAGTAAACTATGTGTAAAGAAAAATAATTCCCTTAAATCATTAAATTATAGGCTCAATAAATTTACCCCATATGTTGATACTACCTTCTTCTAAAGAGTGGCACCATGCTAGTACCTTCCTTTTGAAGTACAAGACCAAAAAACTGACCATTACATCTTCATGGATGATATTGTGCATAGTAGCAAAAGTGGTTATATCTTGGTAATGTTCATAGACCATATTTTCACTATCATTATATGAAGGTAAATCTTTAAGTGTGGCTTGCATAATATCATGGAGATCTTGGATAGTAAGATATATAACATTGTTTTGGCTAGGGTATATTCTTTTGGCTAAGGTTCTAGGCAAAGAGGTAGAAGATGATTCTAGAGATATGACTTGTAGAGAAGTGGAACTTTGAATAGAGAAGGTTTGAATGGGTGAAAGTGATATTTCTTTTTTGGATGCTCTAAAAGCTATTAACTTAGTAAACTATATGGGTCCATTTAGCTTCTTGGATTTTGATCTTGTGATCATAATATTATGGATCTATGCCTTCCAATGAAGTTGAAAAAACTCTTGGTTCTTCAATTGTGGAGTTGCTAGGTGAATGAACTGCTTATTCACTTATGAGACTAAGATCTTGATCATAATCTCCATCAATTGGTAATGTAAGTATACCATAACTCTTATTTAAATGGTGGGTGTATTCTTGATAGCCTTTTGAATCTCTAACTTCTAATCAAGGTGAACTATTGTGATCTATCCCACTGGTGTTTTTATGTGAAGCAAATTGGATTGGATTTATAGTATTGAGTATGGAAAAAATATTGTGCACATGGTGGATGTAACCTTGATATACTTTTTAGCCTGTAACTTCTAATCAAGAAGAACTACATTGATTTTCCTCATTGATGTTTCTTTATAAGGTAAATCTGGTTGGATTTGTCCCATAGAACATTCTAAAACTCTTGATTGCTCGATCTGCTTAGGTATGGAGTGTGTGCCTTAGAACAAGGTTAAGATTAGATGACTCAAAATTACTTCTAAGTCAAACTTTAGAGAAGGGTGGTTCCTTGTTTAAATCCTACTGTGTGTAAGACAAAAAAAGAAAAATAGGATAAGGTTGAGAGAAGAGTAGGGATACAAAGAAAGAGGTAGTATTGAAGAGATTGATTGCATGCAATCGAAGCTCAACTAACAACACTATTTTTAGTTGAATGATCATAGACCATATACTATGAGCAATGCCTAACAAAATTTTTAATTAAAGCTATAAATAATACTCAAATTCCATAACATTCAACATTCTAAGTACCCTGATAAAAATATACCAACCAACTTCAAGCCTAACAAATAACACTTCTATTACTAAAGCATAATAAATAACTTCAAGCCTAACATATAACACTTCTACCAAAGCATAAATGAAAATGCTAAAAGTGTTAATATCGATGTGATAAACAATTATTCATACTCCAATTGAGGTAGGTCAAACAACCCTTACTTATATTAGAATGGCATTGTTAATGTAAAAATGAAACATCAATGCAATAAATAAAGTAACAAAAGCACTATAAATGATACAAAATTGCATAGAACAGATATTATTTTATTGAATGGGATAGATCCCAATTGTACAAATAATGTGCCCCAATGTGGGGTCTTTACAATACCCTTGATATAGTTGTTACAATGTTAGGGTTTTTAAGGCCCTAATCCAATGAATGGTGGTGTCTTCTTGTTCGTCTTTGATCCCAATAGTGTGGTGAGTGGGATTTGGTATCCTATGCAAGGCCACTCGAGCTTCAACAACTACCAATGAATGTGATTCTTAGACCTGCACACAACAAATAAAATCAACGGTTAATAATATATGTGAGGGCTCCACTGCGTGAGACCCTAAAAAATGAAATCAATAAAACCCTACTTATAGAATAAAGGTTGTAAAATAGATCTAAGAATACTAAAAATGCTTTTAAATGAAATTTTACCTTGTCTTCGTTGACTTACCATTTCTGTCTTCATTGTTGTTGTAGAGGATGGTTATGCAAATGTGCCCTAGCGGCATCCGAGAGTCGTAGGGTTGCAGAATTAGGATGGTAAATGCCTACGGGTGCTTGGTGCTAACCAAAAACACCCAGAGGTGCCTGGTAGGCTCTAGTGGGTGCTTTGTAGACTATGTGGGTGCTCAAGAAGCTCTGAGGGGCGTTTGGCACTTGAGAGGAAGGTCATAGAACCATATTTTGTTCACGCGGGGTATACAATGGCGAATGCGAATGCAAGATGGAGAGATGGAGGATGGAAGTAGTGAGGATGCTTAAGAATGCTTAAGACCTCAAGAACCTAGAGGACTTAGGGAATTCGAAAACCTAGCAAACTTAGAAAACTTCTTAGGGGTTGAGTCGTCAAAATGACTCCTCTTTATAATCTTCAATGACATAATTTGTGTGATCAAGATTAAAACATGACAGAGGGTGGAGATTAAATCTAGGTAGGTGGCATGGATTTAGGTGGATGGATGGCTAGGATTGGAACCCGATGGATGGTTGGTATTAATTTATATAAATATACATATATTTATTATATATATAAATATAATATATGAAATATTATTATTTAAATATATATTAAACAAATATATATATAACAGATAAATGTGGTGGGAAGCTATGGATGGATGACAAGTGGCTAGATTTTGGTTCTACAGGCATAAAAATACAACTTACGATAGGCAAAAACTAAAACAACCAACCATTTACAATGAGGGGTATTCCCCTATTTATAGTTTTTGCTTAGCTAAAATGAAACTAACTACTATGTATAATCATAAGCAAAACTAATCATGTGCATGATCTGGTATGAGCTGGTACCACTTGACATATTCAACACATTCAACATGTCTTCTGTCAGGTGGTTATTGTAGTGATTTCTCACTACACTCAAAATACATCATTCTTAGGTGACAAAAAAGTGGAAGTGGAAGTAGCAAAAATAATTCAAAAGAAAACTTACAAGAATTAGAAGATCTGATTTTTAGAAGATGGAAGAAAACTCAGTTGAAATTTTTTAAATTTTGACTAAAGATAGGAAGAAATTTTTTTGACGTGGAGGTTCTATGATCAAATGTATCGAGGTTAGGAAAGTTTCAATGTCAAATGGTGAGGAAACTTCCAAAGAAGAAAATTGTCCATTTCCCAAAAAATAAAATTTGTTGAGGTGTATAATATTCTAGAAGTATGGTCCTTTCTTACAAAAGAATATGTATATCTCTTCAAAAAATAACAAAAACATGGGAGCCACAATAGAAGAAACCCATAGATATGAAGCATTAAATAAACAAATATTCTACATCTAGATTAAGGAAACTTCCAAAATGGGTAGATGGGAATAATTATGGTAGCTACTCATCCTGTATCACTCCAAATTTTTCGCATCCTTACCTTCAGGCTATAGGATCCATGCCCGAAAGGGGGATGCGAGAAGGATGGGACAATACCTCGGACTGAGAGGCCCTTTGAAGGTCCCGCATCTCGGGGGAGGAGTATAAGGGTGAATTTTTGATGGATGGTGGGTTCACCAAGAAAATTTTGAGTGGCAGTTTCCACACCTAGGTTGACAGTAAGTTTGATGTGTTCATTTTAATCATTCAATTCCTAGTTTTGGCCAAGATGAATCTAAAATATTCTATATGCCAATATAGATTTAGGTGAATACAAAAAATAGGAATGAATGCTAAACACAGAGAATATGCTAACTAGAACAGTACATACCTGATTTCGGATGTCTGATGAAGATTCTGAGTTTTGTAGCAGTCCATATCGCCTCAACTTGTACGTAATCATCTGAGATCAGACGAGATCATCGTCAATCTGACGAATTCGTCAAAAACCTGCAATCACAGGAATAGATACAAAATACCAAAGATGCAACTACAAAAGCGAAGGAGAATGATAGGAACAACAACAAACAAGCCTAAATAATAAATTCAAATAACAAATAAGAGAAATGCAGTAGATTTAATGATCGATTTTAACTTTACCGTGTGGTTATCCTAAATGAGGTGAACTCCAAGATGCATAAATATAATAACTAAAATAATGTATAAAGAAATGTAGAAAACAAATAAAAGATGCAAACTCTGGACTCTGATTGCCCCCAATATGGACTACGATCGGGATCACCTCCAATCGTACGAGATCATCTGCACTTCTCGACAGGATCGTCCGAAATCGCCTGGAATTGCTTGCGACGATCCAAGCTAGCTTCGACTGAAAAATAGTAAAGTTCCTGCAAGAAAACATGAAATGCATAATGCAAATAGTGGTGTGAGGATGCTCTGAGGTGCATGGAAATTCTGGGGGGTTCAGGGGAGTCAATCAGGGGGATAAACTGGAAAAAAATCCCAGTTTATATAGGATTAGAGAGAGGTTAGGAGGTTGGAGATCATCCCAATTTGGGAGATCTCCAACGGGGGAGACTCTAACTACGCAGACACGCTTTCTGCCCAGGTTAGAGAGGCTGTTGAAACAGAAGCTAATTATAAAAATTCGGTTTTGGGACAAAATCGTCTGGACGTTCTATTCCAGACGAATTCGTCAGATCTGGGACGATTTCGTCTAATCTGCGACGATATCATCCAATGGTTAAAATAAATCCTAAAAATTGTGCGAAAAACAAGGAAAGTGGGTAACGGGCGGTTTAACGAGCGGTTCGGGGTTAAAATTTGAATTTTAATATTTTACTAAGGTTTAACTGTGCCAATTTTAGGGTGCTACATTTTGCCCCCTCTTTAGCGAATTTTTCGAAGAAAATGCGTTAAAGACGAGATCTTCTCATTTTACGAGAAAGCAAAAATGTACTCAATTTTTTAGACAATGATTCTTGGTTGAATCATATGACTGCTGACTATGGTGCCCCCTCCGTGTTTTTACCCAAATCGAACGTTTGAGGTAAAAACGCAAAAAAGCAAAAATTAAAAAAAATGTTGTTGTTTTTAAATAAAATTAAGAAAAATAGGGTAAAACCCTAATTCATTGTTATTGTTCATTGTTATTGTTTTTAGAGCTCTGCAGACAAAAAAATGGTGGAGACAGCACACCGATCGACAGAGGTCCGACGCGGGCTACGGGTAAGGATCTAATCCTAGCAAATTAGGTTTGAATTTAAGTTGTGCAATTTTTTGTTTTAAATTTTGATTGTTTTGGGGCATCGCGACTATTTTTAGGTCGTCGACGCCGTCGGGACGAAATCGTCCCGAGTTCGTTGGAATCATCCTTAGATCATCTATTTCGTCGGAGGGTGAAATCGGTGAACTAGGGGCGATCCCATTCAACAAGGAGCGATCCCCAAGTTGCGAAATCGGAGACGATTTCATCCTACAAAGGACAATTTTGCCCAATTTGGGACGATATCATCACTTGATGAAATTAAGCTTGTTTAAAATGTGTTTAATTTTATTTTAATGATTGGTTTATTAATGATTTTTTGTTGTTTTATTGTTTGTTTTGCAGAGAGGGGATTACTAAAGAGTCAGGAATGGAAATACGGGGGACTGCGGGATGACATAGCCGTGCTTGATCAGGCAAAGCGCGGTCGACTAGCTTAGGTCGATTTACAGCATGTGGCAGAGAGGTGGTATCCGGGGTCGTCCTGCTTCCGATTATCGATAGGGGAGATGACTCCCACACTAGAGGACGTATGGAGGATCATGAGGATCCCCATACAAGGACGGTTGATGACGCCTGCGGCCAATCAGGGCCAGGCGATGATGAGATTGATCAAAGACTCGAGCTTCGCCCTAGAGAAGGGTGGGGTGAACATTGAGTCTCTAAGGTAGATGCCTGGGGCATCTAGGCTAACTCGGGTTTTGGCAGGGGTGGTAGGTGGCTTACTACTGTGCCACCAAAGCGAGTGCAGACTACCATGGCTCCTCTCAGATGTGGTCTATGACATGAGAGACCATGGTTACAAGTTTTCTTGGGGTAGTTTTGTACTATGCCGCTTGTATAGGATCCTGCACGGGGTCGTATACAAGGGAGGCCGATGTCTGGTTTTGACATCGCTGCTACAGGTTTGGTGCTAGGAGCACATCATGGTGCGAAGGCCGGTAGGGCTCCCACGGACAGGGGTTGACCGAGAGAGACCCTGGGTTTTCTACTGGTGGCTATAGAGGGGGTCACAATGACGAATAGATCTACCGATGCCACGAAGGTTGCTAGACGACCTCATCCTAGACCAGAGGTCATGGCAAGAGCACCCAGGGTGGGCAAAGGATGGGCAAGAGCTGGCTTGCATCAGGCGAGTCTGTTGTCTGAGGATGGAGCAGGGAGAGGTAGAGCTCCATCGTTACAACTAGGTTCTATGATAGTTCAGGCTACAGTAGGGGATCCCTTCTCTTAGGTATTATGAGTACTCTTAGATTGTTCAAGATAGTACTACATTGAGCGGGGCTCCAGACATGCAATGATTATGGAGTCAGGACACGGACGATGCCCCCATCCAGCTAATGGATGGTGATGATGCTTGGGTTATAGACAGGTACGATGCCTGGTACGTAGGCATCCGCCCTCCTCGAATGATGAGGGCATAGGGTCTGATGCACGCTGTTGTGCAATGGATGGGGAGGCGACATCAGGCTACTATTAAGGTAGCACGAGGTCATGGCGGGAGAGAGCAACGACGGTCTCCATAGGAGAGATGCCAGGGGATGGCACGGGTGCCACAGAGACCTTAGGAGATAGGGAGGAGGGAGAGGGGAGTCCCTTCGAAGCAGGGGAGAGACAACCATCGCTCGATAAGGGCAAGGGTGTCGAGGTAGGGGAGAGCAGCGAGACAGCGGCTCTCCAAGCTGAGGTTTCCAGCCTCCAGGCTCAGGTGCAGACATTGCAGGATGAGGCTACATGGCTTAGAGCTCGGGGCGAAGGAGCGAGCACGCAGGAGCTGGCATGGTCTATGGCTCAGACTGCATTCTATCGGAGAGCATACTACTAGATGGTTCCATAGAGCCAGAGATTACAGCTGCCAGTCGACATTGCGGGGCCTATTAGGATGGGGTTATCGAGGACATCGTCACGATCGATGTTGAGGACCCACGACACAGGGCGGACTCCGATGGGGCCTCCTCCTCCACCTCAGTGCGGGAGAGGAGACGAGGTTGAGATCTCGAGAGCTTCTTGAGACTAGACGCTCATGGCACAGAGATTGTATTTTTTTATTATTATTATATATTTTTTTGAGAGGATTGAGTATGCTAGGTTATTGATTGTGGCATACCAGTCCAGTTTTGATATGATGTACATAATTTGTTGATATATATATATGGTATTTTTGATGATATGACTTGTGTATGATGCTTTAATGTTGAATTTTACAATTGATTGTTGATGATTCATGTGATTATGTCTTTTTAGAAATATTATAATTTTATGGCATGTTGTAAAATTTAAATGAAATAATTTGATGTAAACAATTGGTTGTTTTGGTGTGATTTGATAAAAAATAAAAGGGACTTCTAACAATAATTTCAAAGGACATTGTCACTATTATAGACCATTTCATGGAGTCGCCGCTCGCTCGGTCGTCAAGCTAATCCCAGTATAGAAATATTGCTAAAAGTAAAAGAATGCTTAAGAGACTGTCTTAAGACTTTGTGTTGTGATGGTGATGATTTGTTTTCAGATTTTCATAAAAATAGTATGCATGAAATACTAAAATATGATTTTTCTAGGCATAAATTCCTAAGTGTGATAAAATTTTGAACAATTCCTTAGAAATTATACCATGGTTGCAAAAATTGAATGTTGACATAATGACATGAAATAGAATAATTTGCATTCTTTTGAAAGCACAATTGTGTAACATAATGATGTAATCCATATGTTTTTATAAATTTAAAATGAATGGGAAAATAAAATTAGGGCAATGGTTTGTGCTAGGCATAGAATTATAGATATAGACCTATACCATCATCGCGAAATCCAAAGAAAATTTTGATATTTTAGGTTTATTGCATGATTGATTTTTGATTTTGAGATAAATAGAAAATATATAAGATGAGGACTTGCGCTAGGCATAAAATTACAATTTAGGTTTTGGAACTATGCCATCGTTGCGAAAGTCGAATATATAAAGAAATATGACTTCATTGCATGTTTTGAAAGAAGTTTTGGATTTTTGAAAACAATGTATGTAATTGTTTTTATAATAAACAGATGTTCTGAAATAAGAATAAAATTTATTCCAAAAGAGTTGCAAAAATATTTTAAATTATCTCAAAGACAAATGTAGATTTATAAGGAACCCTCATGTGCATATGTGAGTTCATTGTCGATCTTGATTTATCATAATGATAGAGAATCTCTCAAATACAAATGTGTGTGCAATTGTATTGTTCGTTCACCAATTTTGAGCAAGATAATTTGATACAAGTAATTTGAATTAACCAAATGAATGTTCGTTGACCATGATTTATATGCATGTAACCGTACCAGACTACTATGTAAGTCGGGTTATCAAGAGCTAGCTAATCCATAAGCTGACATAGGTCTATACAAAAGAAAGTCGCTAAGGTGACAGACATATCACCATGCTAGGGATTACCCAAGGCCAAGCGGGTTGGGCACAAACCACCTGTTATGGGGCTTACCTCACAGTTTTTGAATAATTGAGAATTCCAGGGATTCAAGCTCATTCACCCTTCTTTTCTTTTCAAGGGACAGGGAAAGGGATTTATTGCATTTTGCTTTTGCCTTTTCTTTTTCTCTTTTTTTTTTTTTTTTTGTATTTTGTTTGGAACTTGAGATAATGCTGAAATATTGCTGCGATGGTACAAAATGATATTTTTCTTTTTCTCATTTTATTTGACTTTTCTTTTTCTTCCTATGCTAGAGATACTTGCTCGGATTAGCTGTAGAGCAAGGGATTTTTATTCTGGGTAGGGGTGAGCTTGTCCTTTTTTCAATTCTCAAAGATTCTAGACCATGTGCATGATAGGATAGCAGGGGAAACTTTTCACTCAAGAAACCACTTTTACTATGTAGCATCATATTGAATTTGCAATGAAATCATTTTAATGTGAGAAGATATATTTGGTTCAAGTAAATAACAAGATCAGTTCTCTATGCTCAAAAATTTATCTAATTCAACTGTGGACTTTGATATATGAGAGATTAATAATCATACAAAATAAAATCAAGATATTTATGCATGTGAATGTGAAAGTGCGGGATTCCAAATAAATGCTAATTTATCCAAAATAATTGAAAATATAACTGCAACACTTCAAGAATTGATAGGTATGAAAATAAAATATGTTTTTGAAGATTTTGACGATTTTGATGTTTTTTATATTTTGATTTTAATTTATGAATGGAAAGAATAAATACCATTACTGTTTTGAAATTTTTATATGGATGACTAAAATGAAACAATATGCAAAATAACAATATATACAATGATGAAATGACCAGATTTATGCATAATAGTGTTTAAGATGCATAATGTTCATAGGTTCTTTAAGATCTTAACCATCTAAGGTAGCTAATCGATCAGCGCCCGATACAAATTTAGCAGTGATGACATATGGTCCAAGCCAGTTGGGCTCAAATTTACCTTTAAGGTCTTTAGTTGCATTAGTATTTTTTTTATTTTCTTTTAAGACAAGGTCACCGATCTCAAAGGATCGCTGATGAACTTTCTTGAGGTATGCTCGTTTAAGCTTATTTTGGTAGGCATGAAGATGCTCCAAAGCATTGATGTGTTTTTCATCTAGGAGTTCCAGCTGACTAAGTCTGCCAGAATGATATTCATCTCCTACTTCAGTATCTTGAAGTAGCAGAGCCAAAGAAGGAACTTCTAATTCAAAGGGAAAAACTGCTTCAGTGCCATAAACCAAAACAAAGGGGGAAGTGCCTGTGGGAGTATGAACGCTAGTTCGATAAGCCCACAAAGCAGGATATAATTGAATATGCCAATCTCGGCCAGATTTGGTGACCAGTATTTTAAGGATTTTGATTAATGTTTTATTAGATGCTTCTGCTTGGCCATTACCCTGAGGATAATAGGGAGTGGACCAACGATGTTGAATTTTATACTTTTGACATAATTTCTTAACATATTTATTTTTAAAACAAGTGTCGTTATCTGAGATGAGATTTGCAAGAATTTCGAACCTACAAATAATTTGATTAAAAATAAACTTGGAAACTTGGGTTCCAGTACAAGAAGCTAATGGCATAGCTTCAACCCACTTCATGAAATACTCAGTGGTGGTTATGATAAATTTATGCCCATCAGATGACACAGGGTTAATTTTTCCAATGATGTCTAAGCCCCATTTTGAAAAGGGCCAAGGAGATGAAATAGCCTGCAGCTCTTATGCAGGCGCATGGACAAGGTGAGCGTGTTTTTGGCACTTGTCGCAATGATGCACATAATCATGTGCATCATTATCCATGGTAGGCCAAAAATATCCTATCCTAAGGAGCTTTTTAGCAATGGCGCTACCACTAAAATGCCCCCCACAAGATCCATTGTGGGCTTCACTCAAAGCTGATCTAGATTCTGCTAGATTCAAACATCTCAATAGGATGCCTTCAAAAGATCTCCTATACAAGGTATTACCAATAATCACGAAGCGAATTGCTCGTCTACGTAACAACCTGCGCTAGTTGCTATTACAACCTTCAGGAAAGGTCCCATTTTGCAAAAAATTAAATATATCAGTGTACCAATGTTCAGGAGTAGTTTCGTTGATTAGAAACACATCCAAAGGTTCTAAGCATGATTTGCTTGAAGCGGGTTCCTGGAGTCGACGAATAATGATGGTAGCATATTCGTCATCTAACTCCAAGGGCAAAAGAGATGCAGTTGCAGCCATAGCATCAACCGCATGGTTATTAGTTCGAGGAATAGCTTCCAAGGTAACTTGATCAAACAAAGATAATAATTATAAGGCATATGATTTGTATGGATGCAATTTATCATCTCAGGTTTGATAAACATCATTGATTTGATTTATGACAAGTTGAGAGTCACCAAAAACCAATAGATTTTTAATTTGTAGCGCTAAGGCAACTCGTAATCCAAGGATAAGAGCTTCATATTCAGCAATGTTATTAGTACAAGCAAATGTTAGTTTGAAGGACAGAGGTATAAGATGTTTCTGTGAAGATATTAAAATAATACCTGCACCAGCCCCACTCATACATCGAGCTCTGTCAAAGTATAGGGACCATTGCTCTGGATGGTCTGCCTCTATTTTAAGGCATTCATCGAGAAACTCAATGATGAGGGGATGGGTAGACTCTAAGGGTGCAGCGACTAATTAATTTGCTATGATTTGACCAAAATATATCGCTCCAAATTTTTCTCATCCTTACCTTCAGGCTATAGGATCCGTGCTCGGAAGGGGGATGCGAGAAGGAAGGGACAATACCTCGGACTGAGAGGCCCTTTGAAGGTCCCGCCTCTCGGGGGAGGAGTATAAGGGTGAATTTTCGACCGATGGTGGGTTCACTAGGAAACTTTTGAGTGGCAGTTTCCACACCTAGGTTGATAGTAAGTTTGATGTGTTCATTTTGCGCTTTAATCATTCAATTCCTAGGTTTGGCCAAGATGAATCTAAACTATTCTATATGCCAATACAGATTTAGGTGAATACAAAAAATAGGAATGAATGCTAAACACAGAGAATATGCTAACTAGAATAGTACATACCTGATTCTGGATGTCTGATGAAGATTCTGAGTTTTGTAGCAGTCCAGATCATCTCAACTCATACGTAATTGTCTGAGATCAGACGAGATCGTCGTTAATCTGACGAATTCGTCAAAAACCTGCAATCATAGGAATAGATACAAAATACCAAAGATGCAACTACAAAAGCAAAGGAGAATGATAGGAACAACAACAAACAGGCCTAAATAATAAATTCAAATAACAAATAAGAGAAATGCAATAGATTTAATGATCGATTTTAACTTTACCATGCGGTTATCCTAAATGAGGTGAACTCCAAGATGCATAAATATAATAACTAAAATAATGTATAAAGAAATGCAAAAAACAAATAAAATATGCAAACTCTGGACTCTGATTGCCCCCAATCTGAACTACAGTCGGATTGCCTCCAATCGTACGAGATCGTCAGCGTTTCTCTACAAGATCGTCCGAAATCGCCTGGAATCGCTTACGATGATCCGAGCTAGCTTCGACTGAAAAACAGTAAAGTTCCTGCAAGAAAACATGAAATGCAGAATGCAAATAGTGGTGTGAGGATGCTCTGAGGTGCGTGGAAATTTTGGGGGGTTCAGGGGAGTCAATCAGGGGGATAAACTGGAAAAAAATCCCAGTTTATATAGGATTAGGGAGAGGTTAGGAGGTTGGAGATCATCCCAATTTGGGAGATATCCAATGGGGGAGACTCTAACTGCGCAGACACACTTTCTGCCCAGGTTAGAGAGGCTGTTGAAATAGAAGCTAATTATGAAAATTTAGTTTTGGGACGAAATCGTCTGGACGTTCTGTTCCAGACGAATTTGTCAGATCTAGGACGATTTCGTCTAATCTGCGACGATATCGTCCAACGATCAAAACAAATCCTAAAAATGGCACGAAAAACAAGGAAAGCGGGTAACGGGTGGTTTAACGAGCGGTTCGGGGTTAAAATTTGAATTTTAATCTTTTACTAAGGTTTAACTGTGCCAATTTTAGGGTGCTACACATCCAAAGGCCCATAACCATTTGAAATTCATGACTCCAAATCCAAAGACCTCAAGGAGACCAACAACTTAGATGAAGATATGACCAGGAAACAATAGTCATATTGAAATATCTACATGAGTTTTGGAGGGAAATCCTCATCCTTTTAATCTATAAATAATAGTAGTCCTAGCATTGTAAAGGATTGATATGTTTGCATTTGTAACTTTGTAAAATTTTCCTTCATTTCTTCCTATATAGTAGTTAGCAAAATCCTGAGCAAATAATGGGTAATCGAATCCCCACTTCTAGCACAATATTTGTAATGTTGTTTGTATATATATATATTGGAGGCCTACACATCTATTTTGGATAGCCATATGTGGTTCTCATGCTATGACCCATCTTTGTATGTATGTGTGTGTTTTCAATCTTTACTTATTTTGAGTTTTACATGCATGTGTGTGTATGGGAGGCCTACATGTCTATTTTGAGTATCCATCTATGGTTATCATGATTTAATCCATATTTTTATGTTTTTGTATGCCTATAAATATCATTTGGAGTTATCTGTGTTGATGAGAGGAAGTGTTCACTATTGGCACATAACATTTAGGCCTATCGTGTATAGAGATATTATTTTATCTTTGGCACATCACCACATTTTTTAGTTTAGTTTTTTACCTTTTTTCAATTATTTTTATTTTATCATATAAATATCACATCTCAACAAAAATATAACCTTGTAAAAAATCTTGGAGACCCTAATTGAACTAAACCCTATGTTGTGGAGAGAGGCCTTGTTATGTCACTTCACATGAGGTATAATTGTCCTGATTTTATTCCATGGGATAATCAAAGAGGACAATAGTTATTATTTATAGTATCATTAAATATGCTTAGGTGGATTGGATGTCACTTCCATCTCTAACAATTGCCATGTTGGCCAAACTACCCTTTTCTAGGGTGTGGGGTGACTTTTTTATTGATATCTTGTAGTTTGGAATGCTACTTTCTGTTGGAAATATGAACAAGGTTTGTTGTCATTGATGTCAAGAAGAGAGCAAGGCTTGTTGTCATTGATGTCAAGAATATGATGACCAAGTTTCATTGTCATCCATGCAATTATGTCAAAAGGTTGATGTTCAAGTTTCGGTGTTATTAATGTCCTCTAGTAATTTTTCCAACAAGGCAAAGAAACAGGTTTAATGGAAATAATAATATTATAATCTATAATATTATAAGATTTTAGGTTATAGGTTGGTTTGAATAAAAATGAAGGCCAAGGAGTTATAAAATTCTAATTCCTCCAAAATACCCATGTGACAAATTTTAAAGTCTAAGGTTTAAATTATTTAACTTTAAATATTTTACCCTAAGGTAAAATTTAAATTTAAATTAATTTAAGCGCCAAAATAAATTTGAATTAAAGGTTCACCGACGTGTTTGGAAATATGGTGCATTGCATATAAAAGGGGGTAAGATTTACCTTAAAAAATTATCCATGCGAAATTCAAATGCTAAGTGTTAATTGTGCGCGGAGACTGGAGAAGGAAAGAATTGCATGTGCTTTAAAGTCGAGTGGAGCATCGTTCATAGAAAATCCAAGTGTACTTTGGCACTTGAGATATGGTCACCTAAATTCTGCAAGCTTGAAATTGTTAACTTCTCAAGCTATGGTGTGTGGACTTCCAAAAGTTGATGAACACAAGGAGGTATGTGAAGGGTGTGCTTTGGGAAAGCACTCTAGATCCAATTTTCCAAAAGGACAAGCGTGGAGAGCTAGCTATCCACTCCAATTGGTGCATTCGGACATTTGTGGTCCCATGCAAACCAAAAGCATTGGTAACAATTCTTACTTTCTCACTTTCATAGATGATTTATCTAGGATGTGTTGGATCTATTTTTTGAAAACTAAAGATGAAGCTTTTGATTGTTTCATAGATTTCAAAAATAATATAGAGAAACAAATTGAGTTTGTTGTAAAGAGTCTAAGGATTGATAGAGGAGAGTATTCTTCAAATGCATTTCTAAAATATTGTAAATATTATGGAATCAAAAGGTAATTCACAACTGCCTACACCCCACAACAAAATGGTGTGGCTGAAAGAAAGAACCACACTATAGTAGAAATGGCTAGATCGATGCTTCAAACTAAGCATCTCAGTAACATGTATTGGGTCGATGTTGATAGAACTAGTGTTTACATTTTGAATATGAGTCCTACTTCTAGTCTATATGGGATCACTCCTTATGAAGGATGGCAAAAAGCCAAATGTAAAATACTTTAAGATTTTTGGTTGTCTTGCATATGCTCACATTCCTGATGAAAAAAGAAAGAAACTTGATCCCAAAAGTCAAGCATATATTTTTGTTGGATATTGTGAGTCTACCAAAGCATATAGACTCTACAATCCCAAAATACATAAAATTGTACTTTCGACCGATGTAATTTTTGATGAAGGGGGAGAATGGGTTCATCAAAAACTTTTTGTTGATGATGGATCTCATGATGCAAGTCCCTCTCAAGTGTAGCAAGTGCAGCAAGTGCTGCCCAAAAACAACAAAGAAAGTCCTCCAATCCCAAGTATGAGTACACTAGATGCTACTCCAAGTCATTCTCCACAAATATTAGTAAGTTCTTCACCAATGGATATTGATTCTCCATCAAGAGGTAAAATAACACTTTAGTACCATCCATCTTACCAAATGTTGGATAAGAATTTCCATAAAATATACACTAGAATTCAAGCTAGTGAAATGAATGTATTTTTAAAAAGACTTGAAAATTTGTATATGTATGGTGATGATGACTCCCAAGATCCTAAGGGAGATGTAGTCAATTATGCTTTAATGACTAATGCAGAGCTAGAGCCATCTAGCTATGAGAAAGCATACACTCATGATGTATGGCAACAAGTCATGGAAGAGGAAATAACCTCTATAAAAAAGAATGATACTTGGGAAATTGTGATGCTTCCTAAGGGTAAAAAATGTGTTGGATGCAAATGGGTCTACAAGACCAAATTCAATGCTGATGGAAGCCTTGAAAGACACAAGGCAAGACTTGTAGCAAAAGGCTTCACTCAGAAATATGGCATTGACTATGAGGAGACCTTTGCTGCTATTGCTAGACAGGAGACTATCGGATCAGTACTTTCCTTGGCTGCCCACAAAGGATGGAAAATTTAGCACATGGATGTAAATAGTGCCTTTCTCAATGGGTACTTAAATGAAGAGGTTTTTGTGCAACAACCTCAAGGTTTTAAAGAACAAGGTAAGGAGAACCTTGTATACAAACTGAAAAAAACACTATATGACCTCAAGCAAGCACCAAGGGCATGGTACTCTCGCATTGATGGCTACTTTAAGGAGTATGGATTCACTCGGAGCAAAAGTGAACCTACTCTCTACTACCTAAATCAAGGTAATGATATTCTCATTGTATGTTTATATGTGGATGATCTAATATTCATGGGTAGTAGAAACAAGATGAATAAGGAGTTCAAACACTCCATGATGAAATAATTTAAAATTAAATATCTAGGCTTAATGCATTACTTCCTAGGCATGGAAGTTCATCAAACAGATAAATGAATCTTCATATGTCAACACAAATATGCTCAAGATATGATTAAGAAATTTTCCATGGAGCAATGCAAATCTGTTGCAACTCCAATGGGTCATGGGATCCAATTGAGCAAAGATGATGGAGCACCAAAAGTTGACATGACCACTTACAAGAGCATGGTTGGGAGTCTAATTTTTCTCACCGACACAAGGCCTGATATTCAATATGTTGTTTCTCTTGTTTCAAGGTTTATGGCCAATCCATAAGAACTACATTTTCAAGAAACTAAGAGAATTTTGAGATATGTAAAGGGTACATTGGATTTTGGGATCCATTACCACCGATGTAATTTTGTAAAATTAGTTGGCTTTAGTGATAGTGATTGGGGCAGCAATATAGATGATAGAAAATCTACATCAGGGAACTGTTTTAGTCTTGGGTCGGGAATAATTACATGGAGTTCCAAAAAGCAGACTGTTGTAGCATTGTCTTCTACTGAGGCTGAATATATAACAATCACACATGCTAGTACTCAAGTTCTATGGTTGAGAAAATTCCTTGAAGAGATTAGAGAGAAAAAAAGTGGTCCTACAAGATTGTACTGTGACAATATGAGTACCATAAATTGGCACATAATCCCATCCACCATAGCAGGTCAAAACACTTTGATATGAAGTATCACTTCATTCGAGACATGGTGGAGAAACAGGTAGTTGAGCTTCAACATTGCAACACTTTGGACAACATGGCAGACATCTTCACCAAAGGCATTGCTAAAGCTCAATATATAAAGTTGAGAGACTATCTTGTCAGCCCTCTCAAATTTAAGGGGGAGAATGTTAGCATATAGGTTTAGGATAGTCGGCATATAGATAGTCGACAGTTTATGGTCGACAGTTTAGAGGAAAAGTTAGTTTTTACTTCTCTTTGCATTTCCTATTTGTTAGTGTAGTAGTTAGTGACATATCTACCTATATAAGCTATTGTAATACTTATTTTTCTCTAATGTGAACTTAAGTTTCATAATTTGACTAATCAAAAGGTCAATGATGATGTAGCCACGATAGATGAATCAATAAACTCCTCAGGATATGAAGGATATGAATCGGATGGAGAAGGAATGTTGTACCTAGATGAGTGTAGCAAAGATAAAGCTAGATATAATAGTAGACTTCTTCATTGGCAAATGGAGGAGTACAAAATTTTTTAGCCCACCTGCCTCTGTATTGATTCAGAGGAGATCAAGGAAAAACAAGACGAAACCAAAGTCAGCTAGGAACCTAAGAAAGAGGTGGAAGAGAAATGGACGTTTCCAATTTTTTTTGCAAAATATATAGTAGGAGATGCAAAAATTGATGCAAGACCGACATACCTGACGAATGTAGAGAAAGAAACGAGTGATCCAAAAAATATCAAATACGAAGGATCTCAGATAGTGGACATCAATCTAGGGATGGAGGATGAACCTAGGATGATTCACTGTGGTGATGATTGGAACCTTGTATTGAAAGCGATAGCTTTTAAGATATTCTTGAAATATAAGGATGTCTTTACATGGACATACAAGGACTTGAAGGGATTACCACCTGAGTTATGGTTCCATAAGATTACACCAATGCTTGGAGCACAACCAGTAAGGAGGAGACCGTATAGGATGAACCCAAAATATGTTGCATTAGTGAACACAAAGATAGAGAAGATGTTGGAGGCAGGAATCATCTTTAGGGTTACAACTAGTGAATGGGTATCACCTATAGTGGTCACCTTGAAGAAGGAAGTGGATAAAATCAAAATATGTGTGGACTTTAGGAGTCTAAATGCAATAACCATTAAGGATCCCTTCCCTATTCCCTTCATAGATTCCATCCTGGAGGAAGTCATAGGACATGAGATCTATTCATTTTTGGATGGATTTTTTAGTTACAATAAAATAAGCATAGCCAAGGAAGATAAGCTAAAGATCACATTTATTGTGGAGAATGGCATATATGTGTACAATCAAATGTCATTCGGGCTCTGTAATGCCCCAACTACATTTTAGTGCATTATACTGTATATATTTGATCAGTTGGCAACGGGGAACTTCAAAGCATTTTTAGACGACTGGTCCATTTATGGGAAGATCAAGGAGCATCTTCCTCCCCTCAGTGAATGTATGAGTAGGTGCAAAAATGTACATATCTCATTAAACCCTAAGAAGTGTTACCCAATGGTATTGTATGGCAAATTGTTAGGGCACATAGTGTGTAGTGAGGGATTAAAAATAGATCCTGATAAGATTCATGTGATATTGCACATGGAAGAACCATATAATGTGAGTTCACTTAAAACCTTCTTAGAATCGATGGGGAATTATTGAAGGTTTATTAAGAATTATGCACATGTGTCTTATCCATTGGATTCGTTGACAAAGAAAAATGTTCTATTTATATGGACATAGGAGCACCAAGGAGCCTTTGAGGAGTTGAAGGCTAAGCTTGTCTATAGCTCGATTTTTGTGTTCCCAAATTGGGATAAGGAATTCCATGTCCACATTGATGCTTCAAATTTTGCAATCGGATGTGCTTTGGCATAAGAAGGACAGTTCAGGATGGATCAACCTATTTTCTTTTCTAGTCATCTATTGTCAAGGGCAGAGAGAAACTACAGTACAATAGAAAGAGAAGCCTTGGGAATGGTATATGTAGTCTAGAATTTTAGGTATTACCTACCGGTGAATCCCTTTGCTTTTTATGTAGATCACCAAGCTCTATTGTACTTGATAAACAAATCGATGATACAAGTACTGGTTAGTAGGTGGCTCATCACTCTACAGGAGTTCATATTTCAAGTAGTAGTGAGACCTGGTAAGAAGCATGTAATTGCAAATCAGCTATCTTGGATATAATCAGGAGAGCCTATAGGAACGGGGATTTCGGATGAATTCCTTGATGCACAGTTATTTGCCATCAATGTTGTTCCATCATAGTGAAAGTTGATTGACCAATATCTATCCATAGGAGAGTTACCACAAGAAATGACGACAACCGATAAAAATAAAGTAATTATGAAGTCAACACCTTTTCAATTGATAGCGAGATTGTTGTATAATATGGGAAGTGATGGTATCTTACGAAGATGCATGATGGAGGAAGAAGTTAAATCGGCATTGAAGGAAGCTCTTGAAGGCTTAGCAGGAGGGCACATGGGACCAAATGCTACTACTAGGAAAATATTACTAGCATAATTATGGTGGCCCACATTGTATAACAATGCAAAAGAATACGTATAAGCATGCGATACTTATCAAAGGGCAGGAAATCCAGTAAAGAGAAACTTTATGCCATTGCATACATCACAACCCTAGGAACTATTTGAAATATGGGGATTGGAATTCGTTGGACCATTGAAAACCTCTCGAAGAAGGAAGTGCAGGTACATTGTGGTAGCAACAAAATACTTGACAAAGTGGGTCAAAGCAAGAGCATTACCTGATAACTCAGCTAAAAGTACAACAAGATTCTTGTACGAATAGGTAATTACAAGATTTGAAATTTTGCTATAGATAAAAAATGATCGAGGACACTTTGTAAATAAGATCATTAAGATGCTAACAACCGAATTTAGAATTTTGCTTTCATTGTCTAGTTTGTACTATCCTAGAGCAAATGGGCAGGTGAAAGCAACAAACAAAGTCCTGGTATCTACTTTGTATAAAACTTGTGGATTAGAAGGATAAAATTGGGAGGAAAGGTTACCATATTTTTTGTGGGTATACAAAATAACTTTTAAATCAACAACAAAGAATACACCTTTCCAGTTGATGTATGGACAAGAGGCAGTGGTGCCAAATGAATTCTTGATACCAAGTTTGAGAGTCGTAGTGGAGCATCGCTTGGGTGATCAAGAAAGTTTGGAAGAGCGACTGACAACACTGATTAAGTTGTATAAAATAAGATTCATGGCACAATGGGCAATTGAGGTAGCCCAAAAAAGAAGGAAATTGTGGCATGAAAAACACTTGAGGAAGCTAGAACTTAGTCCGAGTGACTTGGTTCTAAATTTTAATGGAAAGCGAGAAATCAAGCCTAGTAAGTTGAAGAATTTATGGCTTGGTCCCTACAAAATGGTAAAAGTAATGAATAATGGAGCGTTCAAGTTACAAAACTTGAATGGGACTGAGGTACGTGACATTGTAAATGGTTCAAAGTTGAAGCCTTACAAAGTACAATGCTTATTCATTTCTTCAAAAGAGATTGAATGAAGAAGATGAGCAAGAGCTCAATGGAGGACTCAAGATGAGCAAGGTCCATCACAGGAAGAGCATGACATGGGACTCATACACTTATTTGTATAAGAGGAGGAGACAAAACCAACTAGAGAACAACAGGAGTTGGTACCTCGACTCGAAGAAAGAAAAATATTATGGGTGCATGTTAGATTTGTGGATAGGACTGAACGAGTAATAAAGGAAGATGAAGAGTGGATTCCTCCAAATAAAAGAGGATATCAAGAGATAGTATTGTTACCCAAAATAGGGGAAGGCAAGAAGAAGCACCCCAAGTAAATCAAAACATGATGTATCCTTGGGTGGAACGTAGATAACTATCCCAACAAGTAGAAGGATGAAGAAGGATACGACTAACAATATGATATGAAGATAGAGTGGACACTTTTGAAATGGAATTTCCAAAAGAGAATAGGAATGAGACCATCAACGAAGAATTGGTTGGACTTACTCCATTAGCTCAGATAGGGCTATTATAGCAAAGAATGTGACTGCAGATCTAAACAATATAGGAGGAATATCAAATGTTGCGAGGTCATAATGCAAGGTTGAGGGAACAAACCATCCAAGAATTGGATAGTACAATACAAAGGTTGGATGAACAAAGAATAGCTAGGATACAGGAACTAGAAGGAGAAGCTGAGGATAATGAGGGGATAAATCCAAGAAGTGGTACAAGAAATTATGGTGCAAGCACAAGTTCACAGGTACCAAAAAGTGATTCGTCAATGACAAATGAAGATGCAAAATGTTGTGGTGAGACATTGAGGAAGCAACCACATCACCTGAATCACAAGGCAATGCATGGGTAGATTTGAGTGAATATAGTGAAGAAGGAATGCCTTGGCTAGTAAGGTAACCTAGCAGAGAAAGTAGTGATGATGATGATTGCCTAGAGAGACCCCAGAATCCTCAGGATAACCCTGATCCCCCAACCTATACAACAACACATTGACAACCAGGGAGATTCCAAGAGTGTCAAGCCAACCTTGATCTGCAAGCATATACAATAGCCTATCGACAACTAAGAAGACAAAGGAGAGAAGTAAGGAAATTGGAGATATTGATGAATTTACCAACGGATTGGTTAGAACAAATAGAAGATAATCAAAACAACTCAAGTTTTGAGACTAACTTTTCCAATGCATACAGAGATATACCAACAACCTAATATCTATAAAGATTCTTTGAGGAAATAAGATGGATATGTCACTTATTATGTGCAAATCATAGAATCAGAGCATTGCGACAATTATCACCAAGCGTAAGATGAAGTAGAAGTCCACTAGCCAACATTGAGTTGGTAGAGATAACTCTTGATAACCAAGCAATGGGAGGAAGGAATCAAAGAGGACCCCTAAGGCTTTATCCAGGAAGGGGAGGAGGTATTCGACCTTCGAATGAAATAATTCAAGGTGATGTTACACCTAGATGAGGAAGAGGATGAGGAAGGTTTCGACCCCCTACTCCTAGATGGTTAGGAGATGCACCCTTAGCATGTTTGAACTGGACAAGGAATCTGCAAGGTATACCAACGATAAGAGGAATCTTACCAAGACAATTATACTAATGGAAATAATGAGAGTAAGCAGATTTTTTGATGGTTGAAATTGATTAGACGTTTTTCGCAGGACTGCCCAAACTACCGAACTCGTTTCGGTCATATCTCACTCATCCGGACTCGGATTGAGCTAAAATTTTGAGGGTAGATGCCTGAAAAACCCTAGAACATCTCCACCAATTTTCATATCATTTGGAGCAACACAGATCCTAGCGCATCCCTATGTGTGAACGATATATTTGGCAAGCGGCTATGCGAGGGTTTCATCCGGGTTGAGTGCAAGCAGCTCCAGAGGTTGGTTTTTAGGGCCTACGGGCCCTAGCGGCCAATATTTTTGTGGTTTATGCTCAATATTTTAGCGAGAAATGTTGCGGGGGATACAAGATGGGTTAGAAATTTGTCTTTCAACAGATCATACTGTGAACTTGAGTGACAACGGCTTCCAATTTGCTGCACAAAAGAAAAGTGAAAACCATACCTTTCCACGACGTCTAGGGCAAGGATTAAAGAGATCACGAAACAAGTTTCAAGTAGTTGATCAAAAAATGGCTCATATCTCAAGTGAATCTGGTGCTAAGGTGCACCCACAAAATAATTCTACTGTGAAAACCCCTATCAAGGGTAAGAATTTCGAAGACTCGAGTCCAAAAAATGAATTTTAGGGATGCCCTTCGTGGTGGACAGACCTCAGCCCAATGCTAATATCAATATTAGGGCTTCCCATAAACCTCTAAGAATGCCTAAGATTGATCCCAGGAAAATGGAGTCGGGATGTCTTAAAGCGGTGATGGAACTCCTATTGTTAAGCTTGATATGGGTAACATTCAGATTGGCATTGAAGATTTGGAAAAAAGAGGACTAATTTGTCGGTTCGTGGGTTTTCGTCCGAGTCTATCTGCTTTCAAAGTTTGGGCTGCAAAAAGCTGGAAAACTAAAGGTGAGTTACAAATCTCTATTTATCCAAATGGTTATTTTCTTGTTTTATTTGCTAATAATGAAGATAGAGAGAAAACTTTTCAAGGGGGTCCTTGGTTTTTTGGAAGGGCGGGGCTTTTCATGAAGCCCTGGCATACTAAATTTAAAGCCGAAGAAGAGATGCCTTCTATAGCTCCCGTGTGGGTTAGACTCTTTGGCCTCCCTATTGAATTTTGGAATCCTACTATTTTTTCTTCAATTGGAAACTCTTTAGGAACTTTTATGATGATTGCTGATTGTACTCAAAATTTTGAACATATTATTTATGCTCGGATTTGTGTTTTAATGGATTTTGACAAACCCCTACCTAAAAAGATCACATTACAATTTGGGGAAGACACTTGGGAGCAAGTAGTGGACTATGAGAACATTCCTTTTCGTTGTAGAATTTGCCATGAATATGGTCATTTGGCCAGTGCTTGCCCAAATAAAATTCTTGATCAAAAGAAAGAAGATATAAACTCGGTAGGTTTCCAAATACCTAAGAACAAGAACACTCTAGAAAAAACCAGTTATGAAGGATCAATCAAAGTCATCTGCTAATATGTTTGAAATCCTTTCCACAAATGATGTCCCAAGTGAGGAAGAGGAAATAATGGAAACTGAAATCTTAGAAACACAATTTAAATATGAAGGGAAGAACTCGAGAGACAAACCAACAAATCAAAGGTTTTCAACGAGAAAAAAAGGAGAAAATTTACACAAGAAAAACAATATTTCAAATGTCAAAACTTCAAATAATGCAAGTCCCAATATAGACTCCGTTGAACCATCTAGTAAAATTTTGGTTGTGTACGAGCATTCTTCAAGGTTAGAAGCCATCTCAGATTCAATTGGAATAAGTCAAGAAACGAGGAAAAAAAAATTGAAGATGGATTCTAATCAAAAAGTAGGTCGCAAGACCAATCAATATCATATGGTAAAAGAAGGTGAAAAGCTTGTAGAGGAAGGTAAGATTAATGCCCTTCCCAACTTTTTTAGCCCTGGTATTAATGAAGATCATCACTTGGAATATTAGAGGACTCAAAGGGAGTCTTTCAAAACAAAATGAAATTAGAAGAATGATTCGAATAAATCATCCACATCTTGTTTTCCTTCAAGAAACAAAGATGTCAATGGAGGGTATGGACTTAATTGCCGAGTAAAATTTGGCCAGCTGGAAAAGTGGTTTCCCTCGGTTCCCAAGGGACTTCGGGTGGCATTGCTTGTCTTTGGGACCCAAAAGAGGTAGTTATTCACCATATGGTTGGCGAGTTGGGGTTTGTTGGCTATAGCTATTCAAAGTAGACATTCCAACTAGATTATGCTCTGCATTACTTGTTTATGCTCCGACTTCTTTGGAGGAAAAAAGAAGACAGTGGAAGGATATTACTCATATTATCTCTCATTTTCCTAAAGCTTGGATCTTGATCGGAGGAGATTTCAATACCATCCTCTCTCTGGATGAGAAAAGGGGGGAAATAGAAATTTGGACAAAAGCACCGACCTCATGAGCGAATATATTGCAAACCTCCATCTTGTGGATATCCAACCGAGATAATGGCCTTATGACTTGGTCTAACAGAAGGCAAGGCTTAGCTTGTATAATGGAGAGATTGGATAGGTTTTTGCTCTCTGAAAATTTCTTAATCCATGGTCACATTCCTAAAGTGAAGACTCTTAATAATGTTGGTTCGGATCATTGGCCGGTCATGGTGGAAATGTGGAAAACCAATGTGAGTTTCTCTCCTTTTCATTTTCAATTAATGTGGCTTAGAGACATTTCCTTCAGACCTCGTGTGCAACAATGGTGGAAGGAAGGTAAACCTAGGCATGGGACTAAGATGTTCTATTTTGCCAAAATACTGCAATACATTAAATCCAAAATCAAGACTTGGAACTGGAAAGAGTTTGGGGATGTTCATAAAAAAAAACATGAAGTTATTGCTCATCTTGAAAATTTGAATAAGAAAATCCGTTTAGATGGCCTCACGAGAGAAGAGAAGTGCGAGATGAAATTAAACTCACAACTCGGTTAGAGGAATGGGAAAAAAGAGAAGAAATCTTATGGAAGCAAAAATCTAGAATTCAATGGCTCAAAGAAGGAGATCGAAACACAAATTTCTTCCACAAATCTCTTCTAGCTCGAAGATCTCACAACTTTATTTCTTCCTTAAAATCAGATTCTGGAGATGTTGTTTATACTTGGGATGGCATGAACTCTATTGTTGTTGATTACTTTTCCAATATTTTTACTGCTACTCCTCTTGACTCGGCTTCTCAACATAATGTTCTTCAAGCAATCCCTTCTCTTATCACTTATGAGGAGAACTCTATTTTGACTTGCTCCTGTTACTATCAATGAGCTTCAACAAGTAGTTTTTAAAATGCAAAAGGGAAAACCCCAGGTCCTGATGGTTTTCCTATTGAGTTCTACCAAGAGTTACGGGATATCCTTCATGTTGATTTATTAGAGGTGGTGGAAGAAGCCGGGAAAGCCAAAGAAATTTTGAAGGTTATCAATAAAACTTATATTACTCTTGTTCCAAAAGCTCAAGAGGTTGATCATATCTCAGCTTTTAGACCTATTGCTTTATGTAATGTTCTTCTCAAAATCATTACTAAAATCATGGCGAGAAAGGTTGAAGCCTCTTTTGCATAAGATTATTTCCCCAGAGCAAGGGGGTTATGTGGAAGGACGTCAAATAGTAGATGAGATAGTTCTTGCTCGGGAAGCCATCCATTCCATGGATATGCAAAATTCTCCTTCCATGTTCATTCGGTTAGACTTATCCAAAGCTTATGACGAGTGGATTGGCACTTCCTTATCAAAGTTTTGAGGCAATTTGGTTTCTCTAAGGATTGGATGGATTGGATTATGGGATGTATCTCTTCAGTTTCCTACTTAGTTCTTATCAATGGCAGGCCTTCTCGGTCTTTCCCAGCTTCCAGAGGTATTAGGCAAGGTGACCCGCTATCCCCTTATTTATTCATCATTCTTGTTGAATGCTTGGGTAGGACTATAACCAAAAAGAGGGAAAACAAAACCCTTGAGGGAGTTACCATTGCTCATGGAGCTAGACCTATCTCTCATCTTCAATTTGTGGATGACTCTACTCTTTTAGGTAAAGCTACGGTTAAGGAAGCTTCTAATATTAAGCAAATCATTAGTTGTTTTTCTAAGGCTCTTGGGCAGTTGATCAATGAAGACAAATCTAAAGTTATTTTCTTTCATTGCTCTGCTAGACAGGAATCCATGGTCTTGGATAAATTAAGATATAAGAAGACCTCTCTTCCAATCACTTATTTAGGTATTCCCATAAATATTCAAAGGCAGAAAAATAAAGATTGGAATTGGTTGTTGGACAAAGTCAAGAAGAAAATTGGAAAGTGGACCAACAAGTGGCTTTCTTACGGGGGTAGAATCACCTTGGTAAAATCAGTCCTTCAAGCTATTCCTATTTATGTTTCTTCCGTTTTGAATATCCCAAAGGTTGTTCTTCGAGAATTGGATCAAATCGAGTCATCGTTTCCTTTGGAGTGGTACTAAGGAGAAAAGAAAATGGGCCTTGGTGAAATGGGATACTTTATGTCTTCCTAAGAGTGAAGGGGGGTTAGGATTCCGGTCTTCAATTAATAACAACAAAGCTTTAGCTGCTAAATTATATTGGAGGATGTTGCATAACCCCAATGCTCTTTGGGCCAATAATCTCCGTGCTAAATATGCTTGAGAACAAAAGTCCTGAAGACCTTGTTCGCTATCAACTTCCTACCAAAGGTTCTCCCATTTTAGCAGTTCTTAAGACTGGTGAGGATTTGATAAAGAAAAAATTATTTTGGATCATTCATAATGGTCAACATGCAAATTTTTGGACAGATTCTTGGGATGGTCACAAGCCTTTGATAACTCGGTTTCCCGATTGGAGGCCTTGGATGGAGGAGCTTCACCGAGCTAATTGGATAAAGGTGGCTAATTACTGTCGGTACCATATTGGTAATTCAAATGTTGGTAGATATTGGATCCCTATTGAGGACTGGCCTATTCAAATCCCAGAAAGGCAAAGACAAGATATCCAAGGCATCCTTCATATGAGATCCCTCTCTTGGTCCCATGAAAAAGATTGTTTTGGATGGAACAACACTACTAAGGGTGAGTATTCAGTTGCTCAAGGTTATTTGACCTTATGCCATAATAATCCCAACCATTCTTTTGACATATTTTCTCGATTGTGGGCTCAAAAGCTCTGGCCTAAGGTGAGGTTCTTTAATTGGCTTTTATTGCATCGTAGGGTGCTTATTGGTGAGCAACTTATGAAGCGTGGTTTTCATGGCCCTTTTAGATGTGAAATGTGTGAAGAGAATGTAGAAAATATCAACCATATTTTTATTGAGTGTACTTTAGCCTCCGAGCTATGGAGGAGAATGGCCACTTTACTTGGCTTACAGTGGTCCAATTTTTTTACTTTTGAACAACTTTGGAGGGATTGGCCTAATCAAGAGGGTGTTGATCATTTTATTAGGCGAGTAGTTTGGATGGGTTCTACCATTCTTCTTTGGAATATTTGGAATGAAAGGAACAACCGAATTTTTAATCAAGATAGGAAGGATATTCACTATATTTGGCAAAAGACCATAGCCAACTTAGTTGAATCGGTCCATCAACTCCTTAATCACCCCCAAAACTCCCACCAAAGATGGGATCAAGTGATGCAAAGATTGAAGATTAAACCTTCTAAGGGCAACCAACTTAAAGGGAATGTGAGTATTAGTAAGATGGATAGGACTAGAAATTGGCAACCTCCTCCTAAGGATTTTGGAAAAGTCAATACTGATGGAGCCTCTAGAGGGAACCCTGGAAAAGCCGATGTGGGAGGAATTGGTAGACTTTCGAGATGGCTCCCTGGTTTTTACTTTTCTTGAGAATTTGGGTATTCTTTCCAATAACCTTGTTGAGGGGTATGGTATCCTCGAAGGTCTTCAGGAGGCTACTAAGGTTGGATGGGAAAAGGTGTTAGTTGAGTCGACTCTCAACTTATGATTAATCTCTTGAAGACTCCTTCTAAGAATCATAAGGTGGATTGGAGAATAAAAAGAATTATTGAGAAGATTCGGTTAATCCAGATGGGATTTTTGAAAGTTGATTACAATCATGTGGTTAGAGATCAAAACAAGAGTGTTGATGCTTTAGCTAATTGGGCTTTGGACAAAGGTGATCTTACTTGTTATGGCCACCCTCCTATATGGTGGGCTTCTCAAATTAGGGAAGCTCTTCTTTCTATCATTTCTTTGGATGGCTCCAGTTATGAAGGTACCTAGTTTCTTCTTGTTTTTTTTTTTTTTGCTTCTCTTTGGTTCATTCAGTTTTTTTTAGTTCCCTAGCTCATTCTATTCTTTATTTTGTTTCCTCTGTTGATTCTTGCCTTAATAGTCTTTTGGTCTAGATAGGTCATTGTTTTGTTCATTTTTTTTTCTTTTTTTTTTTTTGTTTAGTTTTTTAAGGTGGGTGGGTTCTTTTGTTTTGTTTTGTTTTTGTGTTCTTTGTGTTGTTTTTTGTTGTTCTTGTGTTTTTGTTGTTTTGTTTTTTTTTTATGTTTTTTGTTATTGTTCTTGTGTTTTTTTCGTTCTTGTTCTTGGGTTTCTCTTTGTTTGTGTTATTTCGTGTTTTTATGTGTGAGTGTTTTCTATGTATTTTGTTTTTGTTTATTGTTATGTTGTTGGTTGTTTTTTATTTTTATTTTTATTTTATTTTTTTAATTTTTTAGGTTTTGGTTGTGTTTATTTTTCATGTTTTTTTGGGTTATGTCTTTGTAGTGTTCTGTTGTTTTTGTCTTGTTTGTGTTTTGTTATGTGGTTCTTGTGTTTTTCTATGTGGTTTGTGTTGTGGTTTCTTTTATCTTATTGTGCGTGTTTGGTTGTGCTTTTGTTTTTGACACACTCAAGGAGCATGTTTTTTATTTTATTTTATTATTTTTGTTGTTATTTACTTATTTTTAAATTGGTTTTGTGTGTTTGTTTGCTCCTTGAGTATGTCAAAGGTGGTAGGCCGAGTCCGAGTCCTAGGCATTTTTGGCGGAATGGATACCCCTGCCTCCTTGGGTCTTACCCGAAAGTGGCATCCCTTTTGGGATGTTTTCCACAAATAAAAAAAAGAGGAATCTTACCAAATCCTATAGGGTGGTATCGATTGGGATGACCACCCCTAATATGACGACGGCCTCGAAGAGTAGGAGGCAGAGGATTATTCCAAGGAAGAGAGGAATCACCACTGGTTCAAAAAAGTTCGATGTCAAGAGGAATAGGACGTGGAAGGCACTTGCGAGGTAGAGGCCTTGTTGGTAGAGGAAGAGTGCATTTCGCAGATGAAAGAAACCAAGGACAACAAAGGATTCGATCACCAAGTCTGGAGATAAAATTGATCCAAGGAGATAGGTGAAGAAGTCACTCAAATGATAGCAGAATAGTTAGAACATCATTACCAAGGGATCAATCACCTATACAATAAGAGGAAGAGACACCAGGTGAAGATACTCCATATTGCAATTGTACAATTCCAAATTGTACACATGGTAGTGGAAGGTCAGGAAACTTGGTAACATCACAAGTTGAAATGAAACGTCCTAGATAGCAAATGGTTCCAGATGACATAATCACTCATAATGTCACAATTGAACCTTCAAGAGAAGAATCATATGGGATCGTACAAGTGAATGTCACTGTATGATTCCCACAATGGTAAAAGTGTAAATAGGATTAGGAAATGAAAAATTAAATAAAATTCCTTAGTTGTGAAAATCCCTTGGAACACAATTAAGAAGGAAGTTGGTTGAAAATCGAAAACGACGACCTCTTCAAGAGAGAGAAAATGGAAAAATTTCTCTAAGTAACAAATCGTACAAAACAATTTTAAAGGTGAAAAAGCATAAGTGTGAGATTGTACAAGCAAAGATGGAAAAAGTATAGGTAGAATCGTACAAGGAATCATGTTGTACTATTTATATCGTACAATGTACGATTTTATGTGTAGTTGTACGATTTTCAACCGTCGCATTTAATGTTCGCATGAGTGGAATGATGAGTTGTCAAAAAAGAGTGAAAAAAAGATGAAATCACATGTGAAAAGCAATGAGTTATCAACCATCCAAGAAAAATAAGACAAAAAGGCATGCAAGAGGGTAAAGTGGCATAATTGAACGGTTAGGGTTTGATAGCAATTTAAATAAATAGATATTTTTAGTAATTTTGTAAATCATACACAAGGGAATTCAAAATTTCAAGGAGAGTGAAGGTGAAAAACGTGCAACCGAATGAAATATTTTGCATGGGCATTGAAATTCATCAATAAACTACAATATTTTTATTAATTTTTTTTTTACTTTTTATTTTTTATTTTTTTTTGTATTTACATGGTGGAATCGGTAGCCGCCACAATCCGGGCAGGCTGTCCAATTTTTATGGCCGCCACAGTATTCTGCATTGTTCGCCTTGGAAGCCGCCACACAGATCTTTGCACAGTACGCCCCTATAACCACCATGCCACAATCATTTTAAACCTTTTACGTCGTTGAAAGCACCAGGAAAGGGACAAGCGTTCAGTTCGGCAAAAAATTATATATATTTTTTTATTTGTAACCTTCTATACATAGGATATCCGCAACATGTGAGGGGAGAGTTTTGAACCTAGGGCCTCTCAATTTTAATTGAAGAGTTTTAACTACCCACTTGCTCTCCAACTCCTCTACATGAGCTGATCAATAAACTACAATATTACATTACCCATATTTATATTTGCACCAAGGAGACTTTCGCATTCAAAAAAATCAAATCGAAAGAGAAAAAGCAAGGGTTTTGACTCCATTAAAAGCAATTTCAAAATTCAACTAAAGAGAAGCAAGAGTTTGCAAGCAGAAGGTGCCCAAGCAAGAACAAGATTGTGAAAAATGTACACCCAAGGTTCAAAGAAATTACGGATTGGAGCTAGAGTGAAGAAATTACAAGAAAAAGGAGATTACAAGCCCTAATCAGAGAAAAGCGGTAAAAAGAACTGCAGAAGGCAAAAGAAAAAGAGACGACCGTACAACCTTACAATACAGCCAAGAAAATTTGTTTTTGGGTGAAATTATGCCAAGTAAAGGAAAAATTACATATTTGCTCTGGAATTGCACTAAAAAGATAGATCGGGATATTTCAACAACTGGGTTAGTGATAAATCATAGAAAGGAAGTGAAAAACATAAGTGTCAGGTGAAAAAGGGTTTTAAAGTATGTCTTGTATGATTTGGAGGGTAGATTGTACGATTTCAAGAAGAAATTATGTGATTTCAAGTAGTTCAAAGGTCGATTTAAATATTTTTGAGAAATTATACAAAATCATACAGATCTGTACGAATTCGAGAAAGGAGAACAAGTAGACAGGGACATTGTACAGATTGGTATAGGTCTTGTACATTTTGGTGCAGCTGGTGTACGATTTGTAGTTGGTTTAGCGGATTGAAACAATTTGAGAGATTGTAAGATCTGGAGGTGGCTATACAAATTGAAAACGTACATAAACGATTTGGAGGGTGTACTATACAATTTATAGTAGCACTATACGATTTTTAGGGGACTTCTGATTGCATGACTAGTGATATCCAAAAAGCAAATCTAACCAAAGGAATGGTAGGAAAATGATTTCATTCGAAGAGTTTGGATACCGATTAAGAAGAATTGCAACCAACAGAGTGGAACGGTTACTAGGACCTCTACACGAGAAAGAGTCACACCCATAGAAATACCAAGGATGACAATTTTAGTCCCACGGTTGGAGTGGTAATCATCCTTGAAGGAGAGGAGGATACATGTCATGGAGAGGGTAGACATATTGGAGGGCTGATCAGAGAAGGACATCACCAAGATTTTGAGAGGAGGAAATGGCACAGGAAAGAGCCTCAAGGAGGAAATTGCACAGTTAAGTCCATTACCCAAATCTAGAGGAGGATATCAGTAGTGAATCCAAGGAGAACCAGGTTGATATAACAAGGATATCATTTATAAAACATGGAGAAGATACATGTCAAAAGTGGTGGAGCAAAGAAGAAAACAAGAACCACCCATGGAGACAAGAATTTGAGAAGGCTCGTGTAGCTATGATAACACAGGTGCCACCACACCAGAAGACCTTCTTCTATAACTATATATTACAGATTGTTCAGGCATACGATCATGCAAGCAGACTTGCCTATGTTAATGTGGGTAAGAGATCGATGAAGGTAGAATTCATAGCAGAGGTATTCAGTAAAACATTTAGATTGCCATAATATGGCACTAAGGTAGTCAAGAAGTTGCTTGATCCGATTGAGATACATTGCATCATCACTTCACTCACCAATGTGAAATTGTTGATTTAAGCAAAGATCTCGGGTTCAGGAACTCGAGAAATTAAACAGAGCCAGTTGATAGGGAAATATTGGCCATGCGACATGAATATTGTGATGGCTCGACTGTCAAGGGAAACAAAAGCCACAGAGATGCCAATCTGGATGGCTCAATATGTGGAAGGTATCACCAAAGGAATTTGGTATGATTGGAGTACGTATTTAGAGAAAAGGATGAATGACATACTATCAAAAAGTCCGAAGAGTTTTGGGATGACTTTCCATGTTATTGGATTGTTATTGAATGCTATCATGAAGATGGGAATTCATTTTCTAGGCTTGATATAACCTAGGAATATTGATGTAGGTAAGCCAACCATTATGTGATGGGTAAATTTAGTGCCAATTCCAAAGGAGACTCTAGATAAGTCTCAGGCAAAGAAAGCACCTAAGCAGTAGGCCATCGTAGTATATAAGGATACTTCTTCGGATGAGGGGGTACACCATCAAATAAAAAGGCCTAGGTGGTTGCTACTTGAACTAGAACAACAAGCACTTCAGCAATGGTAGTATGAGTAGCCATCAGTTCAGGAAAGGAGGAAATTATGGGGAGGCATTCCAACCCGGTATGAGTAAGAACAAGAAGACAACGGGAAAGAATGGCAAATAATCCCATTCTAGAAAATAAGTCGAGCTTGTACAGGAGAATCAACAAGAGGAAGAATAGTAAGACTCGAAGAATCTGGATTTGTAAAATTGGAATTGGGTAGAAGTAGAAGAGATGGTAGAGTCCCCACAAATTTTCCAGTCTATCGATCTCAAAATTTTGGACTCTTCTAAAATTTTGGATGATATAGAAGTGCTAGCCACTACTCAGGAGGTAAAAGAGAAATCCAAGGTGATAGTGGAAGCCTCATAAGAAGAGTCAAGAGAGAAGAAGAAGCCTTGCTTCAAATTCATGATGGGAGGAAGCACAAATAAAAATTATCAGAGTGATGCACAAAAGGATATGAATGCATCACAAAAATAGGAAGATACTATTGTTGAAGAGGTCACAACAATGGAAATCCAGTAGAATCAGGAAGAAAAGCTGACATAAGAACAACAGGTGGACTTAATCGAGCTAAAGGAAGTCCTGGAATCTATAGGGCAACAACAATCTCATCCTAAGGTTGTTGATATTGAATAAGATGTGGAGATTGAGAGAACTGTAGGACAGATTCCACCACAAGAAAATATAAACATGGAGAAAATACTAATGGAGCTTAGGGGAAGCTCTGGTCATAACTTGGAAGAAGAGGAAGAACAAACTCCTACACGGGAAGAACTGCAGAGAATGCAAACAAGCTACCTCCTGGAGGTATCGCAGTTCTCAAAGATTGAAACTAAGGTGGATGCAAAAAGGGTAGAAGATCAGGTGGACCATTTCTTCTCTCAAATAGGCAGTGCCATGTCTAGCACTAAACTATAATTTTGTATTGGACGTGTGAGAGATTTGAAGTTATGGGAGAAACAAGTGTTTATCAAATTGGAAAAGACAATAGAATGGGTGAGCAATGAGGATTGTACAAATAAAATTGTTGATATTCATGTACAGTACCCATGGAAGTTATCCAGGGAAGAGGTAACAATAATGTTAGGAAGATATGACTTGCCAGACAGAGTGAGAACCAACTACAGGTAACATCCAAGGTTGTACCTAGATAGAGCCAATTATTCGACTTGTCCCTTGAATACAACGGAGTTGGAACATAAGAGGGTCACCTCAGGCTTGGCTATCACTATGAGAAAGTTGAACTTCCTAACACATTGGATAGAGTGGTTGAGCATAGGATTGGAGTAGATCTATCAGCTCAAGAAAGCTTAGAAAGAAGAGACAGAGGCCACTTGAAATGAAATGGTTGTAATGGAGGAAGAATTGTAGAAGGGTAAGGTTGCAACAGAAGATAAGTTAAAAAAATTGGAAGAAGAACTGCTAAGTAACAGGGCTAGTTTTGAGGCTAAAATTAGTTTGCTAGAAGAGGAGGAGCGACAGGTCTCACGAACGACAGAAGATAGGATCAAGGAGTTGGAATCTCAATTAAGAGCAAAAGAAGAATAGTTGTAGGAGAAGGATGAATAGCTGAGAATACAGTTGGCTATGGAAGACGAGCAACTGGTAGTGCAAGAAAAGAAGATAGAAGAGCTTACACAGAACAATAAATGATATAATGATATGGTCCTGGAGAAGCAAACACAATTGAATGTTAAGGAGGAGACTGTTCATGCTTTGGAGGATGATATTAATCGCCATCTAAAGACCATTATATATAAAAATAAAGAGTTAGAAGAAGCAGATAAAATAGAAGCACATTTGTAGGAGAAGCTTAAGAAGAGTGCTATTGAGCATGAATAACAATTGAGGGAACTCCTGAAGAATATCAAAGGGATAGCCAACCAACATGGTGTGAAAGCAGTATAAATAGGCAACTACCCAGCCAAGTTGCAGAATCAGCGCGTAATTCTTCATGCTCGGTTGGAATACAGTGAAGCCTTAGTCAGAGAATATGCGGAACAACTGAAATAGAAATATGAATTGACAAGGACACTGATAAAAGTAAAGGGGAGGGCAGATGTAGGCAGTAAATCCACCTCCCAGAAGAAGAAGAAGTAATAAAAGGATTTGCCTAGTTTTGACAATTTTGACAGTTTTGGCAAAATATACAAATAGGAGTAAAACGTACAAGGAGGAGGTAAAACGTACAAACTAGATGAAAAAATGTACAAAGTGCAATGAAATGTAAAGGAAATGCAATTTGAGTTGTAATTGCAAATGAATTTGATAAATAATATATTTAGACTTAGTAAAAAGGTATAAGTATGCATTCCATTATACTTAGGCAGTTGTGAATAATGAATTGCCTCAAGAACCACTTGGAATGGCCTGGGAAACATTATATAAGACCCCCTTTTCAATTTTGAACATCTGGTGATAGTCTGGTCTGATTAGCCTAAGTATTGAATGCATATCTATGACTATTGTGTGGAATTGTTGGTTATTGTGTATCTTTTAGTGATTGTATTGCATTGTTGAGAAGTAATGAAGAAGAACCATATTTCATAGTCTTATCTCACGTATTGTATGATTTTGGAATGATGGCATAATGTTTTGCAGTATCTGGTTATTGCATGTTACTTCTTTATGTTTATGGTTGATGATTAATGCATTGCTATGAAGGATGGAATTGAACCAGCACTGGTGTGAGCCTTAGGAGTGATCTGTGAGGTAGATTATATCAAGAAGGATGTCTTGAAGTTTGTTGTATGATTTTTGGATATTGCCATTGGAAGGAACTCTCTCAAACCCTGATGGTAGAACTTGCATGTTGGTAGGAATGGAGTAATTGCCATTCTAGAACTTCCCAAAACTTGTCTGATAGAGATTGGTACAGAAGAGTATCCAATTTGGTACCTTGTTGAACTTTCAGTTCGTACAAATCGTACACTAGTGCTACAAATTGTACAAAATAAACTTACCCGATTTGGTAGTTTAGGCGATTAAGGTAAACTTACCCGATTTGGCAATATTGGCAAATTGAACAATTTAGTTACAAAACTGTGTACGATAGTGCAAAACCGAATCAGAAGGATTATCTAAGTGTAAAATCATAAAAGCACTGTCACTGTATGATTTGAGATTTGTACAAGTTGTTTTATGGTCGCATATTAATGGTTGTGGAGACTGTACGATTGTACAATTTGGTTCTTTGATTGAGAATAGTAATTTTATCATTCTAAGCCTCTGAGAACCACATCCCCGTCGAGAATACTACACCCTTGTGCTACATATATGAGTTTAAGTAGGGATCAATTTTCTTCTTCAAAGATAATAAAGGGTATGACAATAATAACTTTGAGGAAGTTGAATATATTAAGAGAAAAAATAAATGAAAACTATGATAAAAAGGTATGTTGAAGCGAATGTAATATTTTAGTATTTTGATGGGAGTGGCCCCCAATAGAAGCCACATATAACCTATTAAAAAATATTTCTTAATATTGAAGCTATCATCTTGAATGAAATAATGATTAAGATTTACTTTAATGTTTTTCTATTTGTAATATATGCTTTATTTTATAACATTAATGTGTTTTTTTATTATGTTGGAGGAAGGGGTTTTTGAAAGGGCCCCAACCCTTTTACATTTTCATAAAAAAACATGATACTCTGATACAAAGCTCAATATGTGACATAAAGTGAGTCACCAATTTGAAAATACAACCCACATAACCTATATCAACTTATACTATAGAAAGCCAACTTAGTCAAAAACTTAACAACAGAAACACAACACTGACACAAATGCTTAACAACTATTTCTTTTACATTCTCTACTATCCTACATTTGTGAATCCCTTTTCCTAATCCTTATATCAAATAACTACATTTTGAAATTCATTATTGCTAATTTCCATAATTTCTTGTGGAAAATTATCTTCCAAGATTACATATCCTTCATTATGAATTCCCTAATTGGCTACCCAATCTGCAGCCCTGTTGCCTTCTCGATAGATATGTACAATTTGCACATTTTCCAAATTCCTAATTTGTAGTCTAACCTCCTGAATCATATCATTTATGTCCCAACTTGAATCCTGATTACCCTTTATTAGGTTGATAATGTTTAATGAATCTCCTTCTATGATGATATTTTTAACTCCAATTCTATCAATCAGCCTAATGCCTAGGAACAAAGCTCTAGTTTCAAAAAAATGATTAGATTGAATTTCAAGATTCTCAGCATACAATAATACCACTTCTCCTCTTTCATTCCAAAAAATACCACCAACACCTGCTATACCTGGATTCCCTTTTGAAGCACCATCAAAATTTAATTTTAACCAACCCTGCGGTGGAGGCTCCCATTTTGTTTGAAGTATTTTAAGCTTGGAAGAAATTAATGGCTGAAAACTGCAAGAATCCAACCCCCAACTATTTGCAATAAATTTTTCACCATCATCTTCCCATGAGTCCTTGAAATTGATTATCAAAATGTTCTCCTTCACAACATTGCAGATCTTGATCACTGTAGACATCACATATTTCTTGCATCCTTTAAAAATTCTATTGTTTCATTCTTTCCAAATACCCCACATAAAGTGAGGTAAACAAAAGTTCCATAAAGTACTCAGTATTTTGCTCCTAAAAGGTGATTCCCAACTTGAGTACAAATCAACAATAGAATTTGGCAAGATCCATGTTGTACAAAATTTTTCAAGGATGTTGTTAAACACCTCATTTGAAAATGAACATCCAAAAAACAAATGTCATACCTCCTCCCAATCCCTTTCACATAATGGGCATCTGTTAGGGATTTGTAGACCTCTCTTAAGCAAATTATCCATTGTGAGAATTTTATTTTGAACTACAAGCCAAGAGAAGAAGGCCACTTTTGGAGTTAGATGTTTCAGCTAGATTTTGCTTACCGGTAGCCATCCCGATCCTACATCTTCCAAGAGAAAGTACCCAAATTTTACAAAGTACTTCCCATATTTCCTGCATTTCCAAATTGGAGAATCCTCTAGTCTATCTTGATTTAGAAAATATACCTGCAACATTCTATTCAGTTTCTTTACTGCTTGTCTTTTCCTATCATTCATACCCTCAACATATATATGTTTCCATATTTTTCCATTAGTATCTGCAATGATAAAATTGTGAACCCATTGTCCATACTGATAAGAAATTTCTTGTTCTAGTTCTGCAAATTCAGGGTATTCACACAAAGGGATATTTTTGATCCATCTATCTCTCCAAAAGTTTACTTTTCTTCCATTTCCAATATGCCATCTTAACCCCTCTTGAAGAAGAGGTTTAGTTTTTTGAAGATTATTCCAGAAGAAAGATCCTTTTATTACATTCTCTTCTACCAAAAATTTATTTTCATTTCTCATATACTTTGCTTTCAAGATCTGAATCCATCCTACTTTTTCATCTGTAACTATTTTCCACCCTTGCTTTCCCATGAGAGCTTTGTTCATTTGTTTTACTTTCCTAAAACCTAGGCCTCCCACCTCCTTTCTAGAACAAACCTTATCCCAAGCAACAAGAGCTATTCTTTTCTTCTCCTCCATTCTAGTCCATAGGAAGTTCCTTTGAATTTGTTCAATTCTTTCCCAAATTTTCCTAGGTATTTTAAAAAGGGACATAAAGTATATCGGAATGCTTTGGAGAGTAGATTTGACCAATTGAGCCTTACCTGCCTGGCTAAGAAGTGTACCCTTCCAACTTGTAAGTTTTTTAGCAAATATTTCAACTACTGGATTCCACATTTCCTCTTTCATTCTTCCACTAAAAAGAGGCATTCCTAGGTAGGTAGCAAGAAAATTTTCAATCTCACAACCAAAGATCCTTGCAATATTATTCTATCTTAAAATGGGAGTATTGATAAAGAAAACCTTACTTTTGAGAAAATTCACCCTTTGTCCAACAACATTCTCATAAATACCCAATATGTTCCTTATTACCTTTGCTTGGGGAATGGAGGATTTTGTGATAATAATTGTATCATCTATGAACTGTTGATGTGAAATCAGATTTAAAGTTGAAGTTGGCTTAATTCCATCCAATTTACCTTCTCTAGTAGCAACTGAAATTGCTCTTCCCAAGGCTTCAACCATAATTATAAACAAATAAGGAGATAGTGGGTCTCCTTGTCTTAACCCCCTCATACTCTTAAAATAACCAACTGTAGCCCCATTAATCATTACTAAGAATATTGTTGTTGTGATACACTCCTTGATTAAAATAATCCAATCAACATGAAAACCAAAATTTTCCAAAACTTTGACTAAAAAAACCCATGACACTCTATCATATGCTTTATTTATATCCAGCTTCAGCAACATCCCTACTTCTTTACTCCTTTCAATAGAATGAATGACTTCATGAATGGTTATAATACCATCCAAGATCTATCTACCCTTCACAAAACCCCCTTGTTGCATATCAATTATAAAGGGCAACACATACTTGAGTCTATTAGCAATTACTTTTGTAACAATCTTGTATAATGTATTACAAAGGCTTATTGGTCTATAGTCTTTGAAAGCTTTAGCACCTACAATTTTTGGAATTAGAACAAGAAAAGTAGAGTTGACATCCCTTGGTATAAAATTGGATTTCTGAACCTCCATAACTGCTCTTATTACATCAGGCCCAACAATCCTCCAAAATCTCTGAAAAAATGTAGCCTAAAAACCATTTGGACCTAGAGCCTTCTCCCCACACATATCAAACACCATTGTTTTAATCTCCTCTTATTTGAATGGACTAATCAAGTAATCATTGTGCTCACCTATAACAAGAGAAGGAATATTTTGGAGTAGTAAATTCATTGCTTCTTCATCTATCATCTCCTCTCTTCCAATCAGATCTGTGAAGAATTTAACTACCTCATCTCTAACTTCAAGGATATTATCAATAACTTTGTCATCATCTCTAATAATTTCCTTAATATTGTTACAACTTCTATGCTTAAGAGCTGAAATATGAAAAAACTTTGTGTTTCGATCACCTTCTTTAAGCCATAGAACTCTAGATTTTTGTTTCCAAAAAACCTCCTCACTAGCTAGTATGTTATGATAATCTGATAGCAATTATTTTTCTTTTTCTTGAATATCAGCCAATAGATTCCCATTGTTAAGAGATACATCAATATCCATCAACTATTGTTTTAATTCATTCTTCTTAACAAATAAATTTCCAAAAATATTCCTATTCTAGATTTTGAGGTTTTATTTTATGTACCTTAGTTTCTTTGCAATCTGTGTGATTAGGGGCCCCGAAAAGTCTTTTTTCCACCATTCTTCAATTCTCTTTTCCATATCATCATGTCTCAACCACATCAATTCAAACCTAAATGGACTTTTAAAAATCCTTGTTCCTATTTCTATTTCCCAAACTAAAGGATTATGATCAGATCCAATCTTTGGTAGAGCTGAAAGTATAGAATCCCCAAATGTAAGAAACCCTTCCTTTGAAATAAAAAAATGATCCAACCTTATTTGGATAAGTTGATCACCAATTCTTCTATTACTCCATGTAAATCTGATACCTCTTAATTCCACATCCATCAATTCATTGGTATTCACAAATGTTTCAAAATCTATCATGCCATCAAAAATTGAAGAATTACCTCCCATTTTGTCAAAAGGAAAAAGTGGAGAATTAAAGTCCCTAGCTAAAACCCAAGGAGTATTTTCAAAATATTTCCTGACATAAGTTAACTCTTGCCATAATTGTCTTCTTCCTACAACTGTATTTGGTGCATAAACTGTAGTTAAGATCCAACTCTATTTCATATCAATAAAATAGAAAAAAATTGAGATAAATATTTCTGCTATTTTTATCATTGTTCCTTCCACCTTATTTGGATCCCATAAACACATTAGACCCCCTGAAGCCCCTTTAGCATGACTAGCTATAAATTTTACTTCTTTCCAAATCCTTTGCTTTATACTTTCACAATTTTGTTCTGAGATCTTAGTTTCCTGTAGAGCTAAAATGCATGGTTTTGTCTCTTTTCTCAATGAAAACACCAACCGGTGTTTTGAAGGGGCATTGAGACCCCTCACATTCCAAGAAATAACCTTCATTTCTTAGATCTAGCGGGTTGTATTTTCCTGCTTAGATTAAGAATTGTTTGGGTTCCATTAGCCACATCAATTGATGTTTCTCTCTGCATTATTTTTTACTTTGAAGGTCTTCCTAGCTTTGACTCCACTCCAACATCAATCCCACCCTTTCTGCTATTCCTATTTATTTTGTTTGGAGTAGGGCTTTTACTTCCTTTTATTGAAGTATTCTTTTGGCCGATTCTCATATTATCTGGTTCCAAATTCTTTTTTCCTTCCATTTCATTGGGTATATCTGGTTCTTTTTCAATAGATTCATTATTTTCATTTACCCCTTTCCCACCTTTTTTTGAATTATCTTCCTCAACATTTAAAATTTCCAAAGACTCAAAAGAATTCTTAGTTAAAATTTCATTCCTAGTATTATTGAAATCAGAAGCAAGTTGACTTACTTTGTCCAGGTCTTCAACAATCTCACCTTCTTCATATGTGTCATTTTCTAAAGCATCTTTTCTTCGAATCTCCTTTAGATCAATGGTCCTTTGTTCATTTGCATCATAATATCCATCATTCCTTTCCTCCTTACTTTGTTTCTTTTGCCAAATATTTTGATAATGCTTTCTCCCAAATTGATTAGGGTAGAATCTTCCAAAATATCTATTTTTTTTGCAGATGTTACACTTGGTTGGCACATTTTCATATTCTATTGTTTGCAACCATTTGCCAAATTTTGAGATAAGCTCACATGAATTTGGAATATCCCTTTCCAAATTAGTATTAACACAAAATCTAGCATAAATCAACCTCGATCTTGCCATTATTGTTGGATCTACAACAATGAGTTGGCCAAAATCTCTTGCAATTCCTTCAAAAACCTCCTCATGCCAAAATTGTAATGGTAGTCTTGGTAACCTGACCCAAATCGGTGCTTGCAAAATGGGTTGGCTATAAGGATCAAATTTTGGAGTCCAACGCTTCAAAAACAAACCCCTCCTCCCAAAAAACCAAGGTCCTCTTTGCAAGATTCGATCGATATCCTCTACATAGTTCAATCTTACCAAGAAAAATTTTTTGGGTAGCGTTGCAATTTCCATATGCCCTAAGGGCTTCCATTTTTTATTGGCCCATTTTTTAATCATATCCAGATCTGGTCTCACACCCAAAAATTTCCCCACTAAACAGAGATCCCCTTGCGCAACACCCATTTCTACTAGTTCATCTAGTATTACCAGCTTTCCTTCCTCCATTGACAAGTTAAAATTTTTATTTGCTTCCTTTGATTTCCTTTAACTGCATTAAGCCATGATTTTTCCCTCGGATAAAAAATTTGGTGTTGGAAGCTTCTTCCCACTTCTCCATTCCTTTCTTTGTCACTATGCCCAGCTGGAGAAGGTTGTTGTAGACTTGGATCTGGTATGTCTGTTGAGTTGATGCCTCCAAAAATTTGTTCCTCTCCACCACCAAAGCTACCCTCCATCTCACACCCCTTGCAACAACGCAAAAATCCTAATTTTTTATGGAGACAATCATTATGGATTTTTTTGGTAGCGACACCTACAATTTTTTGATAACATTAATGTATTTTCATATAAACTAATTATTATAATTTTTATGGTTGCACTTGTGCTTTAAGAAGAAAACTAGCAATCCAAATTTGATAAAGCAGACTATGATATGATAGTGAGATGTTTTGGAAATATTACTCTAGTAAAATGCAGTGCATAGATGGTAGGGATGAAGTTTTGGTATTGTGAAGGTTGTTACAAGAAAATGTCAAAAAGGGTGTTGAATTCTGGAATATTTGTATTCACACAAAAAAATGAAAAAAATTCAGAAAATGTAAAAAAAAATCAAACATTTTATATAAAATAATGTAAATTCTTAATTATAACATCTCAGTTAAGATAAATCTATTTGTAAAATTTCAAACTCTAAAAAAAAAAATTATAATTTATAAAAAAAAAAAACTTGATAAAAGGGAAAAAGTAAAAATAAAAAATAAAAATAACGGATATATACCTAGGCAAATTTGAACCTAGCTGTTTCTAAGATAGCGAACCACACGGATTAAGCGACAACTAATATATTGCAATACATGGTGAAAATTTTATTATGGCCATTGAAAAGCCTTTGTGCTTCCACTACAAAATGTAAACTCAAAACTATATAAAATAAAGAAATAGAAAATGTTTTTAAAGAGTATTTATTGATTTAATTAACTAAATTTAAATCTTGGTGTGGAGAGTGTGTGGGGAGGTGGGTGTGTGGTGGTTGTATGTTAAATTTCTAATTGATAAGTATAGTTATCAATAAATTTCAAGTCGTGGCGTGGGCGAGTGTGAGAGGGGGTGGTTGCTTGGTTGCTGCATGTTAAATTCCCTATTGATAATGAAATGAAAGATTTTAGTTACGTCCACGAGACTCAAATATGGTCTATGGGACCTCAAATATATAAGTACAACTACTCAAATCATATCATATGATCTTTAATATCTTTGAGAAGGTTGTTCCTTCTCCTGCTGATTTGGGTTAGCAATTTTTTAACTTTTTTTATCTTACTGTCTTCAAATAACTCTGTCATAGACTCGTTTCCAAGTGTTTCTTTGTATTTGCCACGAATGTCTGAAAAACTCGAGCACTTATAGATGAAGTGTTCCTCTGTCTCTCCTGCCCTTGTCTTGCATAAAGTACATATCCTTTCTTCCCATTGTTCTTTGGGTGTTGTCCATCTCCCTGTTTCACATCTAAGCCTATGAGAGCTAGTCCTTATCCGAGCAATAAGGATTTTTTCCTTCCACTTGATTTCAGCGCCTATATATGCTTTTTTCTTTTGATCATATGTTGGGTTAAACTTTGCAATATAATATTGTCTTTTCCTGCTTGCATTTTTCCACATTCCACTTCTAAACTTTTCATTCACATAGCTTTTGATGTCTTTGTTGAAATTTGGGCATTCATTTATGTTGATTTCTCAACGTTTCATCCATTTATGATTTTGTTTCATCCATGTGTTCTTCCGCCTATGCAACTCTTCGTCCTTAGTTGCCCTTGGCCATATGTCATTTTTCATGTTTTCTGTTTTTTTCAAGTAACATAACATCTTGGTCATAGCAATTGCTTCTAAAGGAAACATTCCAGCTTCAGCTAGAATAATTTCATAAGGGGTTGTGGCCTTAATTTTGAGAAAATTTGTGATTAGATATTTTTGAATCCTTTCTATTTGCCTCCATCTTGTCTTTGTTGTGCCACTACCCACACCTCGCAACCATACAACAAAACCGGTGTAACAAGTAAGCTAAATAAAACCCTGGTGGTCTTCTAGTCCCACAGCTCGACGTTCCTACACCTATTTTGAAGTGCATACAGTGCTCTCCAACCGCTTTGAGTTATTTTCATCCTACATGTATTCCAATTCAGTTTGTCACGAAATTTTATGCCCAGGTATTTGTATTCTACTACTACCTCAAGTGGTTCTCCTACAAACTAAAATTTGAGCGGTTGCTTCTTCTTTTTTGCTGAAAAAATCATGATTTTTGTTTTGCTTGTGTTTACCCGCATCCCAACTTCCTTAAAAAAGAGTTATAGAGCTCAAAGGTGATCTCCTAGATCTTTAGCTGTTTTGGCCACAAGAATTACATCGTCTGCATACATGAGGAGTTTTACCACATATTTAGCTAAGTGCACACCCTCTCCCCCAAATTTGTTTATCCATTCTTCTAAATTGTAAATGTACAACCCAAATAAGGTAGGAGATAAAGGGCAACCTTGTTTGACACCTATGTCACTACCAAAACATTCAGATAACCCTTCATGTGTTCTGATTCTAACTTTTACATGCTCATATAATCTGTGAACTGTTGCCCTGTAGTGAATTGGAACCTCTAGCTCTTCCATTTTGCTCCATAATTTTTTCCTTGGCACTGTGTCAAATGCCTTTTTGAAGTCTACAAAACAACATAAATCCTCCTCTTTTTTGTCCCATATTTTTTCCACACTGTGTCTGAGTGTGATACAGTGATCAATAGTTGAGTGCTTGGGCCTAAAACCCGCTTGTCCCTTTACTCTCTTTCCCTTTTCTTCACGCCCATATATTGATCCTACGCTCTATCATACTCCCAAACAACTTTGTAAAGAGAGGGTTGATCATGATAGTTTGATAGTTTGAGGGATTATTTACATCTCCACTTTTAAACAAAGGAATGGTCAAGCTAGTTGTCCACTCGGTAGGGAAACCATTTTGTATGACCTCATTGAAAATTTCATTGATCTGCAGTGCCAAAATATCCACCCCCATTTTATATGCTCTGCTTGAAGATTGTTTATGTCACGGGCTTTACTAGTTGCTAACTTTTTTATCCCTTGAATAATGTCTTCATTTGTGAAAAGTTCTTTCTTGACAGTGATAATAAGGGGTGTCTCCTTCTGGTTACTACGCTGATACAATTGTTTTGAATACTCCAACCATTGATTAACTGTTATGCTATTTTCATCTTGCATCCTTTTTATGCTTAGCTCCTTCCAAAATTTCTTTGGTTCATGTTTCCTTAAGTAAATCAGTTATTTCCTCCTTGTTCTAGTGTATTCTTCTTTTTTTGCCCTTACCAGTTTCTCATATGCTTTTCTATTTTCTCTTGTTTTAACCGTTGGTTCCTTTAGTAATCTTCGCGCTTCTTTGCAATCTTCATCAAACCATGGGTTGATTGGAAAGTTATTCCTTTCTTTCTTTTGAGGTTTAGCTCTCTTGCATTTGTTTAGAGCTTCTTGGATAATGTGTATTAACCATTCACTCTTACTGTAATCCCTGCTACGAGGTAGTTTCTCCCTTTCTTGTAACTTGTTATTTAATATTGCCCTAAAATTCTATCGATTTTCATCTGTTAAGAGAATGTTTCCCTTGTGAGGATATTTGTTTTGATTGCTTTGCAAGTGTTTTTCCCTTGGTTTGTCTCCTTGCATTCGAAGTTTCATAACAATTGGGTTGTGATCTGACTTAAGTTCCACCGAAGAATCTTCCACTTCTAGCTCCTCTATTTTTGGTATGTAATTTTGTGAGCATATTACATAGTCTATTACACTTTGTCCCTGATATGTTTTGCATGTATACCTTCCTGAATTTTTCCATTTGTTCATCCCATTGCAAATAATCAAGTTGTGTATGTTGCAGAGGCCTAACAACTCTTCTCCATATTGCGTGATAGCCCCATGCTCATCTTCTGAAGTCTTGGTCCACTGCTGATTTTCCTCTTCTGGCATCCAAAGAGGAAAATCAACAGTGGACCAGGACTTCAACTCTTCTCCATATTGCGTGATAGCCCCATGTTCGTCTTCTGAAGTCTTGGTCCACTGCTGATTTTCCTCTTCTGGCATCCAAAGAGGAAAATCAACAGTGGACCAGGACTTCAACTCTTCTCCATATTGCGTGATAGCCCCATGCTCATCTTCTGAAGTCCTGGTCCACTGCTGATTTTCCTCTTCTGGCATCCAAAGAGGATTCATCTCAATATCTTCACTTCCTTTTAGAATGTTAGCTTGCTTATTTGCTTGTCCTTGCATTGAAATCTCCAATTAATATAATCTCCCGACTTCTTCTGTATATTGAAATATCTCTTTTTAGGGAGGAGTATGGATATTCTCTCGTTAAGGTCATGTTTCTTATAGAATTTAGAATTCTTGGGAGCAAAATAACATCTTGCTATGCTAATAACCGACTTATTTTGTAGGATCTTTATCCGGATGTACTGTTTGTTTTCATCATGTTTTTCAATTTTAATGACCCTATCCCATTCCTCTTTTATTAAAACCATAATACCCCCTGCCCTTTGCCATTTTATGCTGCTTTATTCCATACTGCTATTTTTTTGTATCCCACAAATTTTGGAGTCCTACATCCATCATATTCATGTGTTTCCGTCAAGATGATTATATCTTTGTCTCTAGCAATGGGCCCTAACCCGGGTCCTCTTCTCCAAGGATAACCTCTACAGTTCCAACTTACCATCGTAAGATATTCCCGGGCGGGCCAGTTTTGTTTAGATGTGATGTATGCCTTTCCATTTCTAAAATATGCTTGTTTCCCTTCATTCCTTGCTGCCATCACCTTTTCCCATTCCTTGTTTCTTTCTTCCTGTTGTAAAAATGTTAGGTCATCATCTAAATAGAATTGTGACCCTCTTAGCATACCTCTGTTTTTTAGTAACCTTGTTTTGTCCTCGTAACTCATTAATGTAACCCGGATATACCTATCTCTGCTGCCTTCTCTCAGCCTACCAATTCTGCTTGTTTTTTTATTTGACCTTTCCATTGTAACCGATCAGACAAACAATCTCTGATAAGGATAGCTCTCAACTTTATAAGAATCATGGTTGGGAAGAAACTACCTAACCCTATTAATTTTCACATCCCACCTAAAATAATAATAAAAAACAAATCTTATCAAGCAAGCAAAGGTCATCATAACAACTGCCAAAGATAAAACATAATATCTATAAGCATTTCAAGTTCTCTTTGCACTCCACCTAAGTAGGTATTAGCTCCCAGTTTTGACCGCTGTGGTTCAACTAAATCAGAAGGATATTATCAGCTGTAAGGTCTAAAGAAATAAAGAAACATACGAGAAGTACCCGTCCTCTTCTCAAGTTCAGATCTGGTGTTCATGACCATTCTGCGTCAATGCCCGGGGCAACGGAATCCTTCAGAGATTCCATGATTGGACGATCTCTAACGTGTAGGCGGAGCACCATTCACAGGCAGATTTATTTCCCGTACTTCACTGGATTCGGTTTTGTGTAGTGGATTGGCTCTGAAAAATTATCTGCTGGAGCAGCATCTCTCTGTCTCTTAGGGTTGGTGTTTTGAACCCTTACATCCCTTTCTTATGCCCTAACAATGGGTCTTATTTATTTATTTTTAAATTTATATGAACCGCTGGGAAAAATTCAAAGTAATTTATATGTGTATATAGGGTTTGAACTTGAGTTACCATCTATGTTTTATGTTGTTTGTTTAGTTTTTGGACCTTTAAAGTTGGATCATACTTACAGGAATGCACCATAAAAATACAATGCACCATAAGAATACAATGGATGATTCAGTATATTATATTTAGGTAATTAAAGTTTAGTTAGATAAATATCTATTAAATAAATAATAAGAGATCGTCTTAAAACTATTTATTTTTTGGTTTTTGAAACTAGAAATTTTCGGAGGAGAATTGATAACATACAGAGAAAGGAGATAAATGCAAAGTGAAATGAGTTTCTTTTCTGTTTTCTCTTAGTTCTACTTTTGTTCTGTTTCGGGGTGTTTTTTTTTTCATTCAATGATTATTTTGCATAAATATCTAGTTTTTGAATTTGTGTTACCTGAAGTCTTAAGAAAATGCAGAATTATAGATATATTTCGAAGTGATTGCTCAGTTTCTAATCTAAAATTTTATTTATGGAAAACCTACTGTGTGTGGTCAAATTGAGTTTTTGGGCTAGTTTTTGATCCGATGCATAATGTGCAAGAGAAGAACTTAGAATTTACAGGTTTCGCTTCTTTTTGTTCTTACATTTGATTTACCTAAAATCTTACAAATTACGTGTACAGAATTTGCAAAGACGGAGGACGAAGAGATGAAGCCCGTAAGCACAGCAGAGCCTTTTGGGCAGAATCTGATGAAAGTAGTGAGCAATCTATGCTTTGTATTTTTTGTGGTAGGTGTGCTGATATTCACAGTGATTGCTGTAACTTATCAACCTCCAGACCCTTTGTTCGATTCATCTAGGGCAATGTCGAAGGTTTTTTCTGCTGTGGAGAATGCCACATTCAAACAGGATGACTCCATTGTCCGCACTGGTGAAGATATTGCTGTTCCGCCGTCTTCGGCTATCAAAGAGGAACAGCCTGTTACAATAAAAGCCGTTGAAAGAGAGGAAGCAAATATTACTAGTCAGGTGCCCACATCAGATTGTGATCCAGACAGGCCCATAAACTGCTCAGATCCTATAATTTTGGTCCTAATCAAGAAGCTTAATTTGAAGGTTTTCCCGACTATTAACATTTTTGATTATCAATTTCCTGTACGAGGGTCCAAATCAAATGAATGTGATGTGGCTTGGAAGTTCAGATCCAAGAAAGAAAAATCATGGAGAAAATATAGGGATTTTAGAAGATTCACTGTAGGTTTTGATCTGAAATGTGATTATAAGGTCACGGGTGCTGGACGATGGCACTCAGGAAAGAATGCATGGCCACCGAAGGTAAGAAAGAACCCTCAAGCAAGCAATAAGGCACCTACACAGACTAATATTGGCATCAGCAAAGAGCCCATTTCTAGAACTAAATCTGCACCTTCAAATGCATCTGTTATGCTTACGGATGAACCCATAGATGATGCAATCCCTCTACCTACATCTGAGTCTACCTTCAGGAAGGGAAAATACTTGTACTATTCCCGTGGAGGAGACTACTGCAAGGAGATGAATCATTACCTCTGGAGTTTTCTCTGTGCACTTGGAGAAGCGCAGTATTTAAACAGAACATTTGTCATGGATCTTAGTATGTGCCTCTCTTCAAAGCACACTGCCAGCAACAAGGATGAGGATGGGAAGGACTTCAGGTACTACTTTGACTTTGAAAATCTGAAGGAGAGCACCTCCATTGTCGAGGAGGAGCAGTTTCTCAAAGAATGGAAAAAATGGGATAAAGAACACAAGAAAGACCAAATTCCAGTCAGGGAAGTGAATACCTACAAGATCAGTCCAATGCGATTGAAGAAAGACCAAAGCACCATCATTTGGAGGCAATTTGATGCACCAGAACCAGACAATTACTGGTATCGAGTCTGTGAAGGGCGAGCAGAGAAGTATGTGCAGAGGCCCTGGCCCCTGCTATGGAAATCTAAAAGATTGATGAACATTGTCTCGGCAATCAGTGGAAGTCTTGATTGGGATTATGATGCAGTTCATGTTGTAAGAGGTGAGAAAGCTCAGAACAAGGATCTTTGGCCAAATCTTGACCAGGATACCTCGCCTGATTCAATTTTAAGCAAGCTTACTAATTTAATTCAAAATCAGAGGAAACTGTACATTGCTACTAATGAGCCAGATTACCACTATTTTGACAAATTAAGATCCAATTTTAAGGTGTCTCTCTTGGATGATTATAAAGACTTGTGGGGAAATACTAGTGAATGGTATAATGAGACTACTTCTCTGAACAAAGGTCAACCTGTTGAATTTGATGGCTACATGAGAGTGGCTGTAGACACCGAAGTCTTCTATAGGGCAAAGACTCGTGTGGAGACCTTTTATAACTTGACAAAGGATTGTAAGGATGGAATCAATACATGCTAACCACTTTGTCTATAGAGATGAAGAGTGAGTGTTTAGTGAAAGATACAGCAGGTGAATGTGAATAATTCTTATGTCTGTGTTATAGGTGCCTTGGTTATCTTCTTTTATTCAGGATATTTTGTACAATTGGAGAATTTCAGTTCTGTTCCCTTAGATATTTATTTTAAGTTTCATAATGTAACAAAATGTCATGCTTGTTTCACCAGTTGGCAGAATTATTGCCAGTGTCGTCTGTTGAGATTTCAGAGTTCATATTTGATGTATTACATTTACTGATGAGAAAAATATATTTGGCAATGATAGATTGTTTCTGTTCTTTTTTTAGTTTGGAATTTGATTTTGGTGACTGTAGTAGGCATCAGACTGTTCAAGGTCGGCACATTATAATTCATAGATTATTGCATTGGGTTTAATAGTTTAGAAACAGTTAACTGGTGAGCCATTTCCTGATTTGAGTGCACTCTATTAAATTTATTGGTAGAGTTACTAGGTAGAGAGACTGGTGCAGTATAACAATTTTCTGGAAACGTAATTTAGAAACTTAAAAGCCCAAAGTCTGTCTCCCATCAAATAGCTTTTTGAATGCTTGGTTGATTTGATACCTAGATTATATTTGTTTCCTTTCGTAATAGAGAGGCAGGTTGATTATATACTGAAATCTTCTTAGGTTCCTTTTGTAATATATAGACATTTCTACTTTGTGTTTGATTGCCTATGTGAGGAGAGGATCAAATGGTTTACTTTTTATCCGCCTGTCATTGGACGAATTTAAGAGAAAAGGAAATAAGCTTACTTTAAGCATCTTTCCGATGTGTTTGGTTGGCAATTCCATTTCTAACTTGAGTAATAAAGTTATATGTTATAGTTTGGTGTTGAGAACTAATCATGCAAGTAGGACTAATCAATGCCAAGAGAACTTAAATTTAAACTGAATATGGATTATAATAAGATGAAATGTAAGATGCATGCATTCAAATTTAACTCATATTATAATACAACGGCAGATAAAATATGTTTTACTCCAATAGTCTCTCTGTCTCCCCTCTTTTGTTTAAAGGCCTTTGGTTATTATAGTGGATTATGTTGATTTTCGTGGTATAACATGGTTGTTTCCTTGTGAGGCTTTATGCGAGAATGCTTTGTTACACAGTTTTTTATGCCTCGTACAAAGTTACAGTGCTTTTTTGGAAGGATGTTGAAAATGCTATTAGGAATTGGAGATGCAAATATACTTAGTTATCGGATACAAGTGGGATCAGTTTGGTTTTCAACTTCTTGTATAATTGGGACACGTGGCATTTATATTTTGTTTGTTTCTGTCAGTTTTGTAATTGATATTGGAATCCTTAGAAATCCTCTTTTCTCTATACTTTCTCAGGATCACTGGCAATTCCCTTTTCTTGCTGGAATTGGAAATTTTTTGCTTAAAATTTTCCTTCATACTGTTCATTTTGACAGAAGCAAATTTTGGTTCTCTTTCTTCAAAATTTACCTGTTCTTGGCCTCCTATATTTCCAGAAATGTTCTGTTGCAGTAGCATCTCAAATACCTTAAATGCTCATCTATTCAAGGTCTACATGTTTATTTTATGTATTGCAAGTCTCACTTCCATAGTATTCTCATAGTTTTTATGTGAGCTCACCTATTTCATCCACTGTTCCTTTTAACTGTTGTAAGCCTTACAGAAAAATGAAAACAAAAATTGAATAGAGAAATTGAATTCTGAAGAAAGAGAAATAAATTATGCTAATCTTCATGAATGAGAATAATAGGTCAGTAGGACTGGGAAAAACATTCAGGAAAGATAGACAAGAGTTGGGACAGAAATATACTAATGTAGAACCTAAGAGAATATGAAAACTGAAGCTAGAGTGAGGGTAACCCAAGGCAAGGGGCACCCAAATACTGCTGGAACCGAGGAAAAACTCTAAAACAACCGAAAAATCTGCTGTAACATCTGGCATTTTTGTTAAGTCTGAAACATAAAATCTATTATAGAACTAAAAAATACCAGAATGCTGAAAAACTGAAATTTTTAACTGTTTAAAGAAAAATGAACTGATCTTCTATTTCCTTTTTTGGAAGCCTCAAAACAGGCTATTTAGGCCAAATCGGAGTTGGATTTCTTAAACTGGAATGGGGGGAATTTAAATATTGCAGACCTCTGGTCACTTTTGTGTACTTCCTGGCCATGTACAAAACTTAGGAGCCTTTTAGGGTTGTTACTATAAATGTCTTATTATATTGTTCCATAAAGCTAGGGCACAACAGTATCAGAACAATACACAGAAGTCTTGAAGCTTACTACTGATTAGGCCTTAAAAAACAGTGAAATACAATCAAATATAGAGTCCAAAAAGGCTCTAGGGCACAGTTCCTGATGCTAAAGACCCTTGCATCAGAGAAATTCATGCCAGCTATCATAAGCGAAAACTAGACACAGAATCACCCAAAAAAAAGAAAAAAAAAAGATTGCTAAGGCATTTCATACTTGTAGTGGTCTCTTCACTCCCTTGTGTGATTGATTACAAATTCATCACTTGAATCCAAACAGAGCAAGAATCAGCACAATAAAGACTTAAACAGGCCAATCAGATAACTCAGAATGGGTCAAAATGGAACCAAGATGTCAAGTTTCAATGAAGAGAAAGACAGTCAAATAATCCCAAAAATATGAGTGAGGCATGACAGCGCTTTGCTCTCATAGTGAGAGCACCCTGTCTGAGTGTCCAAGTCTGGAGTGGACCCCGCCAGTCTGGAGTGTGCCCTGCCAATCTGGAGTGCACCCCTCCAGTCTGGAGTGTCCCCTGCCAGTCTGGAGTGTGCCCCTTCTAAGTGCTCAAGTCTGGAGTGCATCCTGTTTAGGCAGCAGTGCGCTTCATCTAAATGCTTAAGTCTAGAGTGCCCCCTGCTTTGTCAGTAGTGCGCCCCGTCTGAATGCTCAAGTCTAGAGTGTGCCTTGCTCTGTCAACAGTGCACCCCGTTCCGGTATGAGTGCACCCTGTCTGAATCCTTGAGTCTGGAGTGCACACTGCTTTGTCAGCAGTGTGCCCCATATGCTAGGAATGTGCCTTATACGTTAGAAGTGTGCCTTGTATGCTAGAAGTGCACCCCACTCTGCCTTGGAAGAGTGATGGTGACATTTTTGTCTTTTAGGCCAACCTCTATGTAACCTAGGTTTACTTTTACTACAGTCAAAAGTAGAGGAGGCTAGACTTCATTTATAAATAAGAGTTTCATACTCATTGTAAGGGTCCTTTGGCATTTTCAAGAAAGCTAGAGCTACTCTTTGCAATTGGCTGCTACTTTGTAAATTGTACTCAAATCTTCAATTAATGAGAAAGGAAGCTTGGCATTTGTGGATCAACTGTGTTGCATGACCTCTTCATTCATGAATGTTTGATGTTAGTGGCTCCGCTCTTTCATCTTCCAGTTAGTCTTCATTCTCATTGATTGCAGGTATTCTTTGTATTCTGATTTCATTGAAGTTATTTGGCCTCTGCTTGAGAATATCATTGGACCATGCTAATCTCGCTATGGTTTTGGCCATATTTACTTTATGCATTTTGCTTTTTTTCTCATAATCCTTTTCCTACAAGAGTAGATTAGTTTTGCTTTTCTTAGTCTACACTATTTTAGTTAGATTAGCGGGGAACCAGCCCGAATCTGGAGGTTGGGAAGAGTAATTCCTTCCCATCCAATTTGTTGAACTGTGATCAAGGTCACAAATCTCATCAGACGATTTCCACATGCAACAGTAATGCCAGTAAAATTTAAACCACCCTAAATGCTACTCGATTTAGTGAAGTGAAGAAAATCCCTGCACATGGGGCAGCTATGGCTTGATGTGATGAACTCTTGACAAGACTGGTATAAATGACCAGCATGGGGAGCCGTTAGTGACAATTGATAACTAGGTGTGCATGTTCCTCAACTTTGAGCTATCTTCTTTGTTTGCAGATTCCAGTCATTTAACCCCATTCATCATTCTCCCACCATATCCATAACATTCACAATTCATATTTTTTGTGCAAAATATGGAAGAGGTAGTAGGCATCTAATACATCCTATCACAAATCATATATGTGCAGAGCAGACATGAATTATATTGCTTTGTTTAGGCAGTTGTTGGTTGTATAAGCCCCATTTTCGGCTTGTTATTTGGAAAGCCTTCTGGATGGCAGAAACAGTAACATTAAGGCATGATCCAAGATAAAACAAGACTGCTGGCAGAACTGGGTGGCTAGAATGTTGGGCCATAGAAATAAACATGCATTCATCTGTTTTTCCTGCAAAATGGAGTAGCCCACTATTGCTAATTCCAAACATGTGGTTCCATACCCACAAGGTATTATACCAATTAAATGAGCCGACCTTCATCAGTCTGAACAAGCATTGCTTCCATCACAGGACCAAGGTTCCGCATTTGCTCAGATGTGAGTGGATTCATTGTTTATCATTTTTTCTTCAGAATTTGTTATATGTATCTGTACCAGCTTCTGTTTGGGAAGATCAAATAAACTAGGACTAGCCATTTTCAATTTGTTCAACTGTGCATCGACCCCTCAGTGTCTCACAAAAACAGAAGTATCCAGATCGAAGTATCCAGATCTTTAGTTTTCATGCCCACGTTCTTTCTTAATTTGATTTAATTACCTCAAGTGATGGGGAGTCCTTAAATCTTTGGATGTCTGGGCCAGGGCAACTTTTTTCTCTCTTCACGTTATTCCTTTAGAGTTCTTTTCTGCTTTGAGTGGCAAAATGAGGACTGATTGGAAAATATCAGAGAAGGAAGTAGCGATCAATGGGTGTTTTCTGGCATCCTTTAGCTCTGTGCAACTTTTATCTGTCTATTCTGTTTCTGATTTTTGTGACGATTAAAGTTATCTAGTTAGAACTAAAGCATAGGAGTTTTTGTGTGTTGAAAGACATACAACTCAACTTCATAAGAGAACCACATGTAATCAGATGGAAGCTGTGAGTATGCAATCAGGTATTCCTAAAGTTGCTATGGATTTTATATCAAATTCGACCGAGTTATAACAAATCTTCCCCACATAGGTCTGTCAACAAAAATGAAATTCAATGCATGAGAATACCTTCAACAGAAATGGATATCAATTCATGGCAAGACCTTGGTTTCAGATTGAAGGACAGAATTATGATCTTTTGGCAAGATCTCTCGTCTTTATCCTCTTTGACAATGCTTCTATACCATGTGGGCAACAAGTTGGTCCGCATGAACCAAATGAGTCCGTATAAATTGTACACTACTGTGTCCTATGTTATAGTTGATGTGATGTTGTGTTAGAATAAATGTTGTAACAATAGCATATATTGTATATAGCTGTGTTAAGTGTATATTTAAGATGTGTTAAGAGTATGGTTAGTTGGGTACGTGCAGTGGTTTCCCTCCATCAACCTCCAACCCCAATACCTTATGTACATCCCACCGTTCAATCTAGAGCATCAAAGAGTTGATTGTCAAAACATGCTTATCATTGAGCATAGGTGTGTGGTGTCTACTGAGTTATACCATATTCAAGAAATTTATCACAAATGATTAGAATGAGAATGATACATTCCTTTAATCTCTGTTTTTATTTTGTGTATTTGAATGTAAATGTGGGTTCTTTTCATTGTGTTGTATTTCTTTGTATAACATAGAAGTCTACAAGAGTGTGTTGCACTCTATATTTGTATGCATGACTAGAATCCTCCCATATGTGACAGGAGGACAACCACGTGTGTCCATTTGAGAGACATCAAACGCATCTCATAGAATTGAGAAGAAGTTCAAAAGAGAAGTCAATCTGTTGAGTATTGAATCAATTGCTCAATGATATTTAATGTTAAGGGTAGATACAAATGCCCCAAGTTCTATGGTGATGAAAAGGAAGAAACACTAACATCGTAGGACCTGCACCATAATTTGGAAGGTGAATGGGTGAGGTAGATTGGATGAGTTTGTTCCTTTTGACATGTGCTGCACTAGGAAATTGAATTACCAAAAGACATGTTGGAAAATGAAATGCTTGATATTATTGAATGAAAGGAGCCTTGCTTAAATAGCAAAGGCATACAATTTGATCCATTGGATCATAAGCATCTGAGCTAATCTCAGCCACATAGATTATCTTAGGAACAACTTAGGATATAAGATTATTCTAACAAGACATGCCATAAACGAGATTAAGTTATTGCATGATAATAATGAGATTGGTGTATAAATCTATAAAATTGAGCATAGTGAGATAATGTGTAGTTTTATGATTTAAGGTTGAAAGAGTTGGTCAACAAAATGAAGGAGCCACTAGATGAAGTCAAAAAAATGTGGCTTGTGGAGGGATTTCCTCCTATGCATAGAAAGAAGGCAAATGTGCTCCCTTTGACATAATATTAGGAGGCTCTTGAATAGGCCATGAACATAGAAAGTAGATCAAAGACATCATGCAGAGGTTGGGGTTGAGTGGTCAACACCTCCAAAAATAAGACTGGTGGAGAATGAATGTCAATATATTATATCTGGAAGGATATGATTCACAATTTGTACAAATTCAAAAATGAAAGAGACACATGGTGTAGTGCTTGCAAAGTAGAGGACCACAAAAATAAGAGTGGTGGAGAATGAATGTCAATATATTATCTATGGAAGGATATGATTCACAATTTGTACAAATTCAAAAATGAAAGAGACACATGGTGTAGTGCTTACAAAGTAGAGGACCACACTGACACACCATGCACAAAGAAGGCATTATGCAATATTTGTGATGTGACAAGGTACTTGATGAGGGAATGCCCCTTTAATGTGGAAACCAATCAACAAGCATATGTGGCTCATAGAAAGAATGTCTTAAACAATTCAAAGGGAGGTGTATTGAGTTGTGGGTTTCATAATAACCACTAAGGCAAATAAGAAACTAGAACGATAAAGGAGATGGTGGCCAAATATAATATGATGTGAAGGAGAGGTTCATCATCTAATGTTGTAAACGTATGGAGTGAAGACATTTTGCAAGAAATTGCCATCACCATATTAAGCAAATTATGTGTAGATGGTGTTTATTGGAATCACAATGAGAGTCGTCCTATGCCATGACAGAAGGCAATGCGCATATAAACATTATTGAAATAGAATATCAAGAAGAGGTGGAATACATTATGGCTATTACTAGAGCATAAGCAAAGTGGAAGGAGTAATTTGTCTGGCGAAAGAAAGGTGAAGATGGAAGGAAAGCTTAGATTGGCGTGGGATAAGCAATGGTGAATGAAAGACTAGTGCAAAAGAAAGTTGTGCATATGCTAATAGAGACACAATCAAAGCTGCCTATCTCAAACTTTGACATGTAGTTTGCAATATGCGTGTTGCAAACATTGGGACATATACATTGTTGTACAGTGTTTATTTCCACAAATTGAGGATGATTAATATAAGGGCTGAACCGATAACATGTTCCTATCCATGATTACAAGTAAAGATGAACAAGAGGGAAGGACTTTCCTATTTTTTATGGAATTCCATGATGGAAAATGCACTTAGAGAAGGGTAAAAGAAACATAAGAAACACAGGTCTCAAGTTTGGTTAAAGAAATAAATTTGGATGAGGAAGTAGGTTGTTCAGATGATGGAGGATATGCTTTGGATGAGAAAGCAAGATATCAGAAGGATGGAGGATGCCAATCAAATGAAGAATCATGTTGTCTGAATGAAGGCATCATCCAAATGAGAAAGTAGGTTGTTTGCTCAAGTTTCATCTGCAAGAGAGTGCATGTTTTTGTTGAAGATTGTGGTCTAAGATGCTTCTTAGAGGATGATTAAAGTCCAAGATGTTTTCGAAATGCCAATTATAGTCTAAGGTATGTCCTCGAGGATGAGTGTGGTTTAGGTTTCCTCTTAGAGGACGATTTTTAGTTTGAGATGCTTGTTGGAGGACAATTATAATTTGGGATGTTCCTCAAAGGATGGTTATAGTTTGGGATAACTCTTGGAGGATGAATGTAGTCCAAGATGCTCCTTAGAGGACAATTACAATTCAGAATGAAGGACAATTACAATTCAAGATATGTAATTGACAACAATTCTAATTTAATATGCATCATTTAAGACAATCTAATCTTTAGTTCTTTTCATTGAAGACGATTGCAATCTAGGATCCTTTAGGGAGAACAATTATAGTCTGAGATGCTTCATGTAAGATAATTGCAATCTAGGATGCTTCATGGAAGATGAGATAATAGTTGTAGTTTGGAGTGTGCTTAAAGGATGAATGAGGTAACATTTGGATTCTACTTGGGATCCTAGTGTCATATGTTAAACTTACACACTTGACAAGGAGACTATCGTCCCATAGAAAGACAATTGGAATTTAGATGGGGCCAAGTGGGACTAGCTTGCAGAAGAAGTTCAATTATGGGGAAGACTATCATGTGAATGTTACATCCAATATTGTCAATAGGCAATTAATTCACTTGCCATTTAAAAGATAGACAACTCAAGTGCACATCATTAGAGGGAGGATGGGGCCCACTCCAAGCATAAGAGGGAAAATAGATATCGTCTAAAAATGTTTGCATGTAGTCAATGTGGAGTTTGTCATCAAGTAGATAGAAAATATGAACACTATCTAAGGGAGACCCCATGCCAACCACAAAGAAAATGTCAATATCATTCAAGGAATAATGTACTTTGTGAACCAATCAATCACAATTCAAGGGAGAAAGGTCATATAATCAATTGCCAATGCACTTTGAAACACAATAAAGGGGAATGTTGTCATATAATTCTTGATGTACAAAAGGTCCTAGTTTTGAGTCTTAGACAACCCATGGTCTCAACATGGTATTAGAGTCAGGCTATCTAGGATTAACCACTTAGTTCTGAGTTGAGGGGTGTTGGATATGTGTCAATCCATAATCATCACAAATACATCAAAGGGTTGGTAGCTTAGTTGGTAGAGCAACTATGTGTGCACTCTAGAGGGTATGAGGTCTAAGTCCTAGTTGATCGATGTTTTCAACACCTTTGATTATGTTTCTCCTTGATTCTCAAGCTACATTGTCCTTCACATTTTTATATAGTAATGGCAATTAAACAAATAGCATTTAAATTAATTGTCTTGGCTATGTACAACTATCACACATATCTATCCTTGATTATATGAATTGTATCTAGTTGTATTCTATGTTATTTTTGATGTCATGTCATGCTGGAGTAAATAATATAATAAGAATATGTGTTGTATATACTTATGTTAAAAGATACATTTATGTATTGTTAGAGTGTAGGTAGTTGGGTAGGTAATAGTTGCCCTTTGCCAACCTCCACTTGCAATACCTTATGTAAATCCTCCCACCTAGTTTAAAGCATCAACAATTTGATGAGCAAGGAACAAAACATAAAATATAGGTGTGTTGTATGGTTCACTAGGCTATTTTCAAATTATATTACAAATGTTTGGAATGAGAATGATACATTCTTTGATCTCTATTTACTATGTGTTGCATGCTTGCATGTATATTAGAATCACTCTTTCCATTATGTTATCTTTCCTTATATAATTTTAAAATATATTGTAGTGTGTGACATTGTATATTTATGTGTGACAAGATCCCACATGCTACATACTAGTTACATATTATTTGTGAAAAAAGGGAATTTATCATACAATCACATAAATTACTACAAGATATACCAAAATACTTAAACCAAGATAACAAAACAACAACCATGCAATAACAAAGCTAAAATATCATGATCCAAGCATAAACTAAGAGAGTTCATTCAAGAACATACTACATTAAGACCATCCACAAAAACATAAGCTAAGGTGAATCCTAATGCAGTAAAATAAAATACTTGACACCTAGGGCATCAAGGACTATATGATTCATAAATAACCACAGTAAAGAACTCATTTCTATTCTATTCTTCTTGCAATGTCACTATCATAAAAGGAGAGATCACACCTAGAATGAATGTAGAGGATTTGATGTGCCTTGGAAATTAGTTCTTGAGCACCAAATTTTGATTTTTGGCTACAAATATTGGTAGAGCATCCCATCCTCAGTGGAAGGTCACAAAACAGTGGTCAATGACTTTGGTTGTACTTGCAAGCACATGCATATGTGAGAGAGAGAGAGAGAGAGAGAGAGAGAGAGAGAGAGAGAGAGAGAGAGAGAGAGAGAGAGAGATGTTAGGAGTGACTTGTTATTTGAAACCTTGCATAAACACAACAAAAAATCACATAACACCCCATTTGAAATTGAAAAGTGACATGTCACCTACAACCCTACTCAAATCATAAAAGAGAAATTGCACAAGCAAGCCAAGATGATGCCATCAACAAAGACTTATTGATGATCTATATCTTAGTCAAGACTACCTCCCTATAGTATGAGACATGATGTTGCAACCAAACATATATGCTACTATAGTTGGTAAATTGCATGTAGTATCCAACAAGTGCAAGGTATCAAACAAGCACACTCATCACTATAGCAAGGCAGACCAAGAGAATTCAACTTGTCACACACAGATGCAAATATATGTCCCTCAACCCTAACATAAACCATTAGATAAATACAGATGAACACGATGTGTCAACAAGCATGTCCACCCACTACTATAAGCAACCCAAGGGAAGCCAACCTATGTCATGCACAAATGTAAATATTTATCCCCAAGGCCAACTCATGCCCTGTTGTTGATATGTCAACAAGACATGCCCACCATGATAGGTGAAAAAACAAAGAAACATGCTAGATATGCATTGCAACACATCAAAGACAAAGAGATCCTATGAAAGAGAGAACTCCCATGCCCCTATTATAATGGTCCAAGCTTGCATACTATAGTATTTGACAAAGCATGATGTGATAACAAGCATGCTTGCCACTATAGTAGGAGGCAAATTGATTGATTAGATTGATGGATTGAACATTTTTAATCTTTTATTGCATGAAATTGAAAATGTTTCTTTGGTGTTTCAACCTTATAACATATGGAATATGACATAGGTTGATGTAACATGATTTCTTAAAGATATTTAAAGCGAGGTATGGACACAAAACAACAGAGAAAAACTTGAGGATGTCACGATACTGGCAATAGTGACACTATGAAAAATAAAAATAAATAAAGTGAAAACAAAGTCAACAACAATAAATGCCAATAAAAATAGACATAAAATACTAAGCAACAAGCAAAATAGAATGCAAATTACACAAAAAGAACAAAGCAAAATTAAAAATTAATAAAAATAATTAAAAACTTGGAATGATCGAGATCGTTTCTTAAAGTGGTGATTACAATGAGGAGAGAAAAAACATCACAAAACACATCAAGATGTGCCAAAATTGAAGAATATATAGGATTGATTCTCAAAGGGACTCACAACCAAAAAAATTAAAGTAGAAAACAAGGAACCAAAAGTAACAAGCAAACCTAGAAAAATATTGACTATACAAATGGGTCAAAAGGGGACTACATGTAAAAGCGTTTGACATGCAAGGAACTAGTGGGTTCCTCCAACTCAAATCCATCCATTAGCTGCAATTTTATTGCATCAAACCCAAACAACTCTTTGATATATATGGACCAAGCTATTTTTGTATAAACCTACCCTTGCATTTTTATGCATATTATTAATCTTGAGAACAAGGTCCCCAACTTTGAAATCACAATGACAAATTTTCTTATTATATTGCTTGGTGACATGACTCTTATAGGATCTATTATGCTAAAGAGCATATAGACACCTCTCATCTAGAGTAGTAAGTTTGACAAAACAAGCTTCTTGATACTCCTAATGATACTCATCATGATGTAATAAATTATTCAAAGAAGCATATAAAGAAAACATTCAATCTCAAGTGACAAAACAACTTCAATACCATAGACCAATGAAAAAAGGGTTGCCCTTGTGGATGTCCAAAAAATAGTGTGGTGTATCTACAATGTGGGATATGACTTTATGTGTCAATCTTTCTTTGTTTCCTTAACTATCATTTTCAACTTATTTATTAAAACCTTATTGCTAGTTTCAACTTGAATGTTCCCTTTTGGACAGTAAGGCATTGAAAATGATGTTGAATACCTAATTGAGAAGTCAATTCCTACATTTTCATGTTTTAGAAAATGGGTGTCATTGTCTAAAATAAGAGTAGAAGGGATGCCAAAGTGACACACAATCTAATTAAAGATAAATTTGGAGATGGTGAGAGCTATCTGATTTGTATGTGACATAGCTTCCACTCTCTTTGAAATATATTTTGTGGCTGTGATAATGAACTTGTGCCCATACAAGAACACATGAGAGATAGGTCCTACAAGGTCAAATCCCCAAGAAAAAAAAGGCCAAGGAGACTAGAAGTATCCCATTCTTAGCAATTTATGAGCTATGGAATGAGTGCTAGAGTGTCCCCTATAGTTGTTATTATGTACATCAAAGAGGGATTTTGTCACTTTAGCCTTTGTAAGGCATTGTACAAGAACACCATGAGGGTTACGATAGTATAGTACCCCATTAAGCATGACATCAAAATAATTTCTTATGACTATGAGCCTAATGATTAACCTTAGTTGTAGATGTATAGGTTTGATTATCTAAGAAGCATAAAATATTCCCATACCAAGGATCATGACGAGGGATTTGACAATCAACAACATTCACATCGATTGTATGCACATCCACTTGGACTTCAATGTTAGAAATCATAGCTTCATAATGAAATTTTACCATAATATTTGTTTTAGCAATGTTTATATGTAGTGTAGATTTACTAGCCAAAGTGGCCAGAGAATCAAACTTAATATTTTCCTCCTTGAGGAATGCCTAATGGAGAAGGACTCAAAAGCATTGATTAAATTTATAGCCACTTGATGGTAAGGTATCAAATGGGGAACTTTAACAATATATTCATCAGAGATTTGATGGACCACAATTTGGAAGTCTCCTAACACTTTGTTGTGTTTATAATTCATACATTAGGTGGTAAGGAGCCCTAATATTAAAGCCTCATATTTCTTGATATTATTAGTAATGCTAAAAAATTAAGCAGATGACCATGGGATGTTAGGACCCCATCCTAACAATATTATGTAATTCCCAATTCAAACATTATTATGCAATACATTGTAATGTGTATGTGGCACTTGAGGTACCTCGACATATGGACCCATATAAGGTAACTGTTATAACAGATGTAACTGATTCTTTAGTTGAAGATTCTACCTTGGGTCTTCACTTGGATGTAAAATTGATCCTTGAGCGTTAGGGCTAGGGTTGGTAAGAGTCTTTAAAAAGGCAAGTGCATGAATGAAATGTATCATAGTTTTCATATTGTATCAAATATTTTCTTCTAAGGATGTTGCCTCCTTGAAGAGACCAATGATGTATTGCGATCCTATTTTGTTCAATAAAGATTTTGTATTTCCATTTGTATTGCATATTATTGCTTTCATTTCTATTAATCATGTTAATTATTGCAATATCTATGTGGATGTGCTTATTTTATTTGGAAGGTTCCTAACAAGTGGTATTAAAGCACTTTTTAGGGCTGTGCTATGCTATAGCTACAATAATTCCTATCCTACTAGTCTATTTTTGTTAGTTATAATTTTCCTTTCTCTTGTTCTTTTCTAATAAATACCCTATGTTAAAAATTAAGTCAAATTTTTTTCTTGTTTTAGTTTAATAGGTTAGAAACCCTTTGTTGGGAGTTTTAAAATATCATAGAGGAGTTGTTATTGGCTAAGCTAGATTTTCCATAAAGCATCTAGTGAAGTGAGGGGTGATTAGACTCCAATATCTAGGCCTTAGATAGCACCCATATGTATACTTGAGATCCCATGTACCCTCGGGTATATAGGGAGACCCTCCTAGATTTAGGATAGGCCTTTAGCCCTAGTTAGTTTTTGACTATGTATCTATCCATAGTGCATTGAGAAAAACACTTAGGAATATTACCTTCCCATGATAATAAAAGATGCAGGTAGTGTGCCTAAGGATATAGTCTATATCATCCTTGGATAGTGGCCTGAAATATTGGTCCAAGCATTATTGATCACTACTATAGTATATAAGAGGGCTATAGGCACTACATACACCTTAGCCTAGAGTCACCCTACTTTTATTGTCTATTGAACCCCAAAACCTAAAAATCTTACACAGACTTGAGCATACTACAAAAACTACATTCACCACTAAATCGATGATACAATAACCATTCTTGGACATCAAGAACAAAGTAAAGGTGTTAGTAATAGTGGGGTATAGTGATGGTTGTGAATATAGCTAGGATCGATAATAGACATAATCTTAACAGTCTAGATAGTTGTCAGAATAGATGTTAGTAAATAGTCAATTAGTACAAAAGGACCCTAATGTAATAGTCAGTTAGTGCAAAATGAATCTTGTGTAACAATTAGTTAGTGTAAAGAAATAAAATATATAATTTTGATACCTAGTCTATTACAATCATTTTGTCTGATTGTTTTGGTATATAGCACACGTAAGGTTTTTTTGGAGTCCAAAAATTGCAATTTTGGAGTTATCCATTTTGATAATATTTTTGAGCTGATCATTTTGGTATATAACATTTTTCAATACCCTTACTAAAAATAGTAACTGCTTAAACAAGAATTCTATTTTTAGTAAAATATTTTTAGAAGGCCCAAATCATTATTCCACAACCAAAGGAACTAGAGGGTCCATGAGGGAGATAAAGGAAACTAACCAATTGAGTCAACAAATAAGTCAACTGAGTCAAAAATTCACTTAATAATTTAGTCAATTATAAGGTAAAATGCAATAAGAAATCCAACAAATGAAAGACTCTATGGGCTACTTGAATGATGAACATAATAAATTAAGAAAGGGAGTCCATGAAAAACTACATAATGTTGAAAGCCACTTACAAGGGGCTACCCATTCATGCAAATAGATTAACTATGGTGAAGTTGAAGGAAGGACTGGTAGTTTAGGAAATTTAGAAGGGTTGGCACACAATACCATTTTCATAATAATGCATATAAAATGTCAAAGCTAGATTTTTCAAAATTTTATGAGGACTTTGATGGCTAGCTATTTCGAGTAGGTCAATATTTCAATATTTACAACATTCCCTAATATTTATGGATCACAATGACATCTTTTAATTTTAAATGTAAAGCCCTTTAATGGTATCAATGGGTGAAAATTATGAATATTAACCTTTCATTGGAAGACTTTAAAATACAACTAATCACTCAATTTTTCCCTAGAGAGTATGAGGACTTCATAGGAGCCCTTACAAAATTGAAGCAAACCTTTACTATTTGTGAATATCAGACCCAATTTGAAAATTTGGCTAACCGAACAAGGTGTTTAAGTGAATACTTTTCAAAGTTGTTAGAATAAAATATTATATCCTAAGTTGTTACTAAGATAATTTGTGTGGCTGAGATTAGCTCAGTTAGTTATGATCCAATGGATCATATTGTATGCCTTTGCTATTTAAGCAAAGCCTCTCAATACAATAAACATCAAGTATTTCATTATTCCATCATGTTGGCTTTAATGCGGTTTACATCACCAAATGCCTCCATGACGCCAAAAAAGCTCACCATGGTCCCACAAACAACTTCAAAAATTATGAAAAAAACACAAAAAAACTGTAAAAAACATAAATGATGTTGTGTAATGCCCTCCATCGTACGCCAAGTAGCAACGGAATACAAATAATGATGGGTGACAATTTTTTTATCAAACTTTACTCCATTTAAAAAAATTGCCTAGAAAATTCCTCACGTCACCCACCCTGTCTGCAATGGTCACCTTTAATTTCTAGTGTGCCGTCAAACATAGTATGAACCAAATGGCTTCACCGCGGGCTCAAAAAACTATACCACAGTCAACTAAAAATCCACCACCAGATCTCCCATAATCACCTCATAACCTCATGAAATACACTAAAAAAAATGAATCAAGCTCTGCTCTATTCAAGTCTGACACCATCCATCAGAAGATCTACGATCCACTCAGCCTTAAGGAATGGAAAAAATTAAAACTGCTATCTCCAAGTGCGTCGGCATCATCGCCTGAAAAACGGGTTTGATGTGGTGTTACCTATTGCACCACATTCTCAGTTGCATTTACCTCTGCCCCAGGTGGAGCGTTGATGCTGTGATGGACACCCGCGATGGTGCTGTGCTAGACAACACCAAGATTCGTCGCACCATCACTGTGATGCCCTCCCCATAATCGGTGTAATTAAAAAAATACTAAACTGAGAACCATTTGTAGGACCACTTCTCCATCAAATGTGTCACTAGAACCCTATATTTATGCCAATTCTTTATCCACAGTGGAAATATGACGTCCAAATATCTCCCATTTACAGCGACTGGTTACCCATGCATTTTGATAGGATGAGGAGGTCACCATAAGGACACGTTCGAGAGCTACATTGGTGCCCTTTATTTTTTATATTCCCTTGAAGTAAGTTGTTTGTCCACTCTTTTTGGACCTTGTTATCAACCCATTGTGTTCATATAGGTGGAAACCACTACTTATGCTTGTGGAGTCGATTTGGACATCCCTTGCAATTCTTGTGGTTCTTTCCACACTATCTTCACAATATTTTTTTTGTGAGACACTTTGGTTTCAAGGGGTTTTTCTTTAGTGACCTTTTTTCATGGCTCAAAGCCTTGATCTATGTCACAAGCACCAGTCTGGGAGTATGGTTTCATTCATTTTGGCGATGAGTCTCTACTTTTTTGAGACATCTGATGGATCCTTTGCAGGCTTCTTGATGGAAGTTGTCCTAGGGGGGGTTGAAGAGGACATCTTCCTTCCTCTCCATCCTCCATGCACATATTCCTTCTTCTTCTTCTTCTATTATGGCAGGTGGTTTTCTCCCTTGTGGTTTTTTCTTCATCTCTCCAACAGAGTTTTCTTATGCATATATTGTACATGAGTACCTTATCAGGCCTTGTTGTCGGGACTCATACTTGTGGATATGCCACTTGTTTTGGTTTTGTTATTTTTCACTACCTCCTAGTATCACTTAAGGGGGGTGTTAGAATAAAATATTATATCCTAAGTTGTTACTAGGATAATATGTGTGGCTGAGATTAGCTCAGTTAGTTATGATCCAATGGATCAGATTGTATACCTTTGCTATTTAAGCAAAGCCTTTCAATACAATAAACATCAAGTATTTCATTATTCCATTAGTTGTTTCATTAGTAGGTTGAAGGATGATATTAATACCGAGATGAAAATATTCAAACAAAAAATTATAATGCAGTCAATTATTTTGACTAGGCTAGCAGAGAAAAAATTCAGTGCTCAAATATGTACTTCCAAATCTCCTTAGGGTTGAACCCCATTTCCATCCAAGCCCACAACAAATTTGAGAAATAAGTCTTCAAAATTCAAGCAACTAACTTGAGAGGAAATAAAAGCTTGTAGAGCACAAGGGCTATGTCATTACTATGATGATAAATACTCTCCTAGATACAAATGTGTACAATAAAAATTGAATTGATGTGGATGAATCTTCAATAAATTAAGCCCATGAAGAGGAAGAGGAACATCAAGAAGAGAAGTGTATAGATGAAGGTGAAGCATAAGAGGAACATTAGCCAAAAATTTTAGTCCATGCTCTAGCAGGAATATGTACTTCCCAAACTATGAAGGTGATATGACATTTCAAGGGTCAAATAATCATAATCCTTATCAACTCTGGTAGTGACATAACACCATTGATCCTTCTTGTAACTCCTTTGAAGTCATGATAACCAATGGAGGAACTTTACCTTGTAAGAGTAAATGTAGAAATGTCAAGTTTCATATAAGAGAGTACATTCTTAAAGATTACATGTTTACCCTTTCCTTAGGAGGATGATGTAGTATTGGGAACACAATGGCTTAGAACTTTGGGTCTAGTATTATGGGATTTTTTAAACTATGGATGAAATTCAGTCAACAAGGGATAAAATAGACCCTCAAAGGGATGCAAGCTGGTGCTTTCCAACTTATTTCTTCTCATATAATGGAAAAATATTTAAAGAAATAATCTCATAAGATAGCGAGCCAATTGTTTTCTATATAAATACACAATAATAAGAAAATAGATAGACATGAGAAATTATAGATATTTTTAAAGAGACATGCATCTATTTTTATGAGCCCTAAGGTCTACCACTATGGTGTGTTCATGATCATGCCATACAACTTGTACCAGGTAGCATTCTACCAAATGTTTGGTCATACAGGTATCCATATGTCTAGAAATCTAAATATGAGAAAATGGTGTAGGAATTGGTTGCAGTAGGGGTTATTCGACCTAGTGTTAGTTCATATTCCTCTCCACTATTGTTGGTATGTAAGAAGGATGGGTCATGGTAGTTGTATGTGGATTTTTGAAAACTCAATAAAATAATTATTAAAGACAAATTCTCTATTCTTGTAATTGATGAGTTGCTCGATGAAATTGAATGACTCGTTTTTTCTCAAAGTTGGACTTGACTTCAAGCTACAATTAGATTTGAATTGAGGAAGAAGATATTCCTAAAAAATCCTTTTGAAATTGTGAATGATACTACAAATTTTTGGTCACACCCTTTGGTCTAACTAATGCACCTTCCACCTTCTAGAGTCTGATGAGTGTAATATTTTAGCCCTTACACAAATTTATTTTAGTCTTCTTTGATGATATTATGATTTATAGTCATACTTGGGAGGAGAATCTCAAACATTTAGATTAGGCCTTGCAAATTTTGTTTGAGAATCAAATTTATGCCAAGTAGCCAAAGTGTTCTTTTGGAATGCAAGAAGTAGAGTACTTGGATCACATTGTATCAAGGGAAGGAGTTAAAGTCAACCCCAAGAAAATTTAGGCTATACAAGAATGACCAAAGCCTCAAACCCTTGAGGACCTTTGAGGTTTCTTGGGTCTTACTAGATATTATCAAAAGTTTATTTATAACTATGGGAATATTGTAGCACCATTAACTGCTATGTCGAAGAAAAAATCTTTTGTGGTTAGAACCAATAGAAGAAGCTTTTTGGGATCATTGAAACTAATGTTAGATATGTATAATTGTTTCAACCCTTTTGTAATTGAGAGTGATGCTTTAGGTAGTGGAATTGGAGTGATTTTTATGCAAGAAGGACGACCATTAACATTCACCAACAATGAATTTTTGGGTAAAATTTTAGGAAAATCCACTTATGAGGAGATGTTGGCCATTTTGCATGATGTCAATCATTAATGGCCATACCTAATTGGGCATCACTTTTCAATCAAGACATACCTCCAATATCTCAAGTACTTCTTAGATCAATGAGTAACCACACTAGAAAAACAAAGGTGGGTCTCTAAATTGTTGGGGTATGATTATAAAATCAATTATAAAAGGAAAGGATAATATAGTGGCTGATGCACTTTCATGCCAATATGAAGATCAAAGCATGTTGTATGCCATATCAACACCACTTTCTCAATGGATAAATCAACTCAAGGAAGGGATATATAAGGACTCTGGTTTGCAATATATGATTCAAAAACTCCAAGATGATCCTAACCCATGCCTAGCATATGAGTGGTATGGATAATATTTGAGGCATCATGATCATTTGGTCATTCTTAAAAATATCCACATGCACAAACACATATTATAGGAAATGCATGTGTCACCCACTACAAGACATTCAAGTTTTTTTAAAACCAATGAAAGGGCCAAAAATACTTTCTTTTGAAAGAAAATGAAAAACGAAATTCCAACCTTTGTGGCAGAATGTGATACATGCCAATGGATGAATGAAAAGTAGTTTACACCCTAGGCACACTCATTGAATGCCTACCAAATTCTAGGGGTAAATTAGTCATTCTAGTGGTAGTGGATCATCTTACAAAGTATGCTCATTTTAAAACCTTAGCCCATACCTATACCAACTTTTTAGTAACCCAAATATTTGTGGACTCCATATTTTTCCTACATGGTATGCACAAATATATTATTATTGACATAGACCCTACTTTTACTAGTCACTTTTGGTAGGGACTATTTAAATTGGCACTCACCTTAAAATGAGCTCAACATACCACCCTCAAATAGATGGTTAAAACAAATATTTCAATAAAGGCTTAGAGATATACCTCCATTATTTTGCATAAGAACATCCTACATTGTGGGTTAAATGGATTCCTCTAGCTGCATGGTGGTATAACACTTCATATCACACAACTACTAAGGTTATGCCATTTGAAGTAGTATATGGCCATTCCAATTGATGCCTTCCTCTATTCTAGATAGTTCTTGAGTTCAGGTAGTAGATACCACTCTTTCTCAACATGTAACACTTCTTTAGTAGCTCAAGGAGAATTTGGATATGGCCTAGATCTATATGCATCAAAAATCTAATCGACATAATTCTAAGTGTAGTTTTGCTATAGGGAACATGGTATTTATTTGTCTACAACCATAAAAACAATACATAGTTCAAATTTATGGATGCCAAATTATTGTAGTGAAATTCTATGGTCCTTACGAAGTATTACAATAGATACAAACTTGACCTACCATCCACTTCTAAGATACATCTAGTCTTTCAAGTTTGGAAAAGAAAGACCAGAAGGGACGTTAGAGGGGGAGGGTGGTGACTACACCTACCATCCATCCAAACTTGACCTACCATCCACCTCTAAGATCCATCTAGTATTTCATGTTTCTTCATTGAAGAAGGTCATCAACAACAAGGTACAAGTTCAATCAGCACTACCTCAGTTATATGAAGAAGGATCCACCATTATAGATCCTAAATAAATTCTAGATTGACGTTCTTGCACTCTTGGTAATTATATCATCATCCATGTTCTTGTACAATGGTGGGAACTTCAACCAAAAAATGCCACATGGGAGCCACTTCACCAGCTACAACAACAATTTCCTCATCTTAAGTTTTGACGATAAAGCTTTTTTGAAGGGGAAGGACATGTTAGGACCCCATCCTAAAAATATTATGTAATGCCCCATTCAAAATTTATTATGTAATACATTATAATGTGTATGTGGAACTTGAGGATCCTAGACATATGGGCCTATATAATGTAATCGTTATAAAAGATGCAACCAATTATTTAGTTAAAGATTCTAGCTTGGGTCCCCATTTGCATGTGAAACTAATCCTTGAGCAAACAGATTAGGGTTGGTAGGAGTCTCTAAAAATGAAAGTACATGAATGAAATGTATCATATTTTTCATATTGTATTGAATCTATACTTCTAAGGATGTTTACCCCTCAAAGAGGCCAATGATGTTGTATTGTTCTATTAAGCTACTACATTTCCATTTGTATTACAATACTACTACTTTCATTTCTATTAATTCTATTAATTATTAAAATATGTATGTGGATGTGTTTATTTTAAGTAGAAGGTTTCTAACATGAGAATAGATAGGATAGTTGGAGACTTGAGAAAAATACCAAATTCTTCTCCAAATTCATTCTTTTCTATGTTAAAGTGATGGATTCAAATATCAGGGTGAAGGTCTTTGTCACTTTTGAGAAGAAGGTATATTAGATTTGTATTTAACTTTTTTTTCATAATACCTTTTGCTAGAACCACAAGACTCTAAGAGAGCCTTTTTCTACTCAATAATATTATAAGGAAAAAACTCCTAAATTAGACTAGAGGCAATGGAGGAAGAAAATATGGCAAATTAATGAGGCATACAAGAAATGACCATTATATCCTCATAACTTAATTCCTTATTTAAGGATTGTGTTGGGTCAAGAGCCACAACCAATTGATCAACAATCACCTAATATTTCACAATTTTTTATGTTATGATATGGAGATCAAATTCTTACATCATAGTGATCTATTTTCTATATTGTGTGTCACTAGGGATATAAAGTTTTTGCATAAGGTATCTTAGAGGGTCAATTTGAATGACCACATAAGTTGTCTCATATAACATATAATGCATGAGTTTATCACATGAAAAGTAGATAGCCATATAGTATTTCTCTATGGGAGTGTATTGAATTTTTACCAGAAGTATTGTTCGAATAATATCATAAATCACATACTCATTGTTATAATATTGTTGGGTAAGGACAAATCCCAAGGAAACCTAAGTAGCTAATGTGTACAAAATGGGTGAAATTTGGAGGCCATAATAGATTTTTTTTGAATTCAAGAAAGGACTTGCTGGAACTTCCATTCCATTTGAGTTCTACATATTTCTTAAGTAAGTAATTCAGTGGATAAACTTTGAATTCTAACTCATGGATAAACCACCTAATAGCCCCAAGCTTCCCCAAGAAGAACTTGATATCTTTAATAGTTTGAGGAATAAGTATAACATCAATGACCTTGATCTTATCATGGTTGACATCTATGCCCATATGAAACACCATGAAACCTACAAGCTAGCCATTGGTAACACCAAATACATATTTCTTAGGGTTAATTCTAACCTTATAGTGATGTAAGCACTCAAAAATGATATAAAGGTCAGTTTATTTGTCAAAATACTTCTTAGAATTACCCAAGAGGTCATCCACATAGGGCTATACTATATTTCTATGAGTAAAAGAATATCAACACCAAAATAATAATAACAGATAAAAAACAAGTAGTATACACAATGAAAGAATGATATTATATTGATTTAGGGAGCCTGGATACCCATTGTTACAACATTGATATGCCCCAAATCATGGGGGTTATAGAATATTGCTTGTTTTGATGCAATGATTACAAAAGGGGTAATAAAAGCCTTGATACACAAAATATGCGATGTCTTCAGATGTTCTTTACTCCAAACAAGAGGTTGAGTGGGCTTCTTGAATATCCTCTACGAGGCCACTCCAACTACAACAACTATCAATAATAGTATTTCTAGTACCTGCACACAAAAAAATCACAACAAAGAGTTAGTAACACCTGTGGGGCCTCCACAGTGTGAGGTCCTTTAAAACATAAAAATGCAACCTACAAAACCTAGTTGAAATACTTGCAAAATGTAGAGCAAAATATAGGAAAACGTAAGTTAAATAATGAAATCAATTGCCTTGTCAAAATACTTGATTTACGATATGTGTGTTCAGGGGTTTGAAATAATGTTGCACAGATGCTCAACAACATTTGGGGATTGGCTAGATGCCCTCCTAAATATTGCAAACACCCTGAGGCATTTGGGAGATACTCTGTAGCATTTGGGAGATGCCCTAAGGCATATGTGAACTATGGTGAATGCTTGACAAAGTTTAGGTCTGGTTTGCAGATGCTATAGCAAATGAACGACGATAGTAGCAGTGACTAGGGTTTGTACAAAAGTGTGAATGATGTTTCTTTGCAAATTGTTTTTTGACCCTTATTCACAAAAAGTGAAATTTATTTTATGATTTACCCTCATTCATGTTAGGGTTGTGATGACTCCAATGAGCTTCCAGGATTAAGACATGATGAGCGGCTGAGATTGCAACTTGGTAAGTGACATGGATTGCATTTAATGAGTGGTAAGGATTACCACATGACCCACTAGGATGGAGTTATTATGGATGGCTTAGATTTATTTATATATATAAATATATTATATAAAATATTTATATTATATATATAAATAACTAATGATGAATGACTGTGATTTGATGAGGATGGGTGGACAATGAATGGTTAGAATTTTGTGTCTACAGATGCCCCTTTTTGTATCGTGTTGCATGAAACACAATGCGGTGCAAAAATAAAAGACACCTAGTTGGATGGAATGGACTCAACGTGCAAGAAGATTTGAAATTTTTTGGAATTCTGGCTTACCCCCTCAATTGGTGAATGGGTGAAGAATGGAACCCACAAGCCAATTGACAAAAAGTGGATGATGCAATGGATAATGCAATGGATATGCAAATGTTGAAATCAAAGTCAAGGTTGGTTGCCCCAATTTTGGGGATGTTTCCATGTTTTTAAAAATTTGCTCTTAGCACAATGTGCAGTGTTGTTGTTGAAGATAAATTAGCCAATGTTGGTGAACATGTGGTGGAGGCAGGAATGCCACCTCACTTCATGTGATTAGATTTTTTGAACCTAACTATTGGCTTGATGCAAGGGAAATTTTTAAGGGAGTTCCACTTTTTACCCACGAAGAAGGCTAATGATGCAAATGAAATTTGTAAATAGACTTCTGCATTTCACTCACGAAAAGGGCTAATGATAGCTTTGAGAAAATTTTTGCAAAAACAATCACATTCAGAAATGGAGGGACCATCTTGATTTGATTTCGAACATGATGATGATTTTGAGCAAGCATACTTATGGTGATCCACCCATCCTATGGAATTGCATGGATAACCAATTGTTGCAACCACTAAGGGAATAGGGTAAACCACTAGATACGAGGTTCACTTGATAATGTAAGTGGATTTGATGATGTGAAATGATGATGTAAGTGCATTGATGTGTTTATATGGAAATTTTGTGAAATTTGGAATCATTTTGGGATTTTTTGAAGCATTTTTGGGTATTTTTATGACTGTTGATCGCATTCAAAAATTAAACACCCAAATCAATCCATATTATCACAAAATGTGATGTAATGATGTGATGAATTCTTGGATGAATTTTATGGTGATTTTGTGGAGTTTTACCAAGTTTTGAGGCCCTTTAAAACCTTTTGTAGTATTTTGAACATAAACATTGCTTGTGTTTATATCTCCACAGACATGGGATGACATATATCATTCTATAGATGTAGGGGGTATTTGGGAGTGCTTGTCAGATGCGTTAGGGCATATAGGTGTGCCAATTAAGCTATAAAAGGGGCTTGGGAGTAAAAATTCATTTCATTATTGCATTTGAGAGTTGAAGAAGCAAAGTCTAAGTGAAGGAGAGTGGAAGAGCTTAGTGATGGTGATGGAGGGAGCGGATGGGGTAGTAGGAGCTGATGTGTAGGTGGCAGAGGTAAGTTCTTCTAGCATTTATTATTCATTTTGCAATGTTTTTTTATTGTTGTTTTTTGAAATGGATGAGATTATGATGTGCATTTGCTTTTGTGTTGTGCTAAAGTTGAGGATTCTTGAGGATCAACATCGTTTTTCACCTATCCTACCAGGGGTGAAAAAGGTATTGCAAGAGGCCGACTGGGATTGGTTGAGGCAGGTGGGTTTGGATGGATGTGCATAGATTGAGGTAGTGAGGGTTGATGAGGGGTATCTATATACCTTAGAAGAGCAGTAGGATATAGACAAAGGCACTTTCCAGATCTCGATAAGGGAGATTACAGTGATATTAGAGGACTTGTACCGTATCTTTCATGTACCTATGAAGAGATTGTGTTTGGTTTATACATGATAAGGGGTATAAGCTGAGTCAAATTTTTGAGGATGAGTAGAGGGGAGTGAATATCAGTGGTGGTGGCATCAAATACCTAGAGCTGTATACACAAATTTAGTTGGAGGTATTGCCAACCTATGTCATGTTTCTATTGGCCAATGTATTGGTTCCTGTTGTGGCTGATCCACAACACACCCCAAAATTGGGGACCCACCTTTTTTGCATGCTTTCAAAGAAGACTGCAGTGGCCCAGATGCTAAAAAATCAAAGGAAGAGCAAAATACAGCAAGAAAAAGAAGTGTCGCGATATCGCGACGTGTTGCTCTGTCGCGGCCAAAAATGAAAAGTTGTCATGATTTCGCGACGTGTTGCTCTGTCGCTGCTCAGAAATGAAAAGTTGTCATGATTTCGTGACGTGTTGCTCTGTCGCTAAGAAATGAAAGTTGTCATGATTTCACGATGTGTTGCTCTGTCGCTGCTCAGAAATGAAAGTTGTCACGATTTCGTGACGTGTTGCTCTGTCGCTGCTCAGAAATGAAAAGTTGTCACGATTTCGTGACGTGTTGCTCTGTCGTTGCTCAGAAATGAAAGTTGTCACGATTTCATGACGTGTTGCTCTGTCGCTGCTCAGAAATGAAAGTTGTCACGATTTCACGACGTGTTGCTCTGTCGCTCAGAAATGAAAAGTTGTCACGATTTCGCGACATGTTGCTCTGTCGCTGCTCAAAAATGAAAAGTGTTGTGATTTCGTGACATGTTGCATTTTCGCGGCTAAGAGCAACAGAATGCAGCACAAAGTAAAAATTGTCGCGATATCGCGACATGTCATAAAATCGTGGTCAAAGCAAGCAGGAAGAGGTGTTGATCGAAAACCGTCAAGATATCACATGTCACGAAATCATGGTTCATGGAGGAGAGAGAAGATGAGGCACCAGAATTGTCGCGATATCGCGACATGTCACAAAATCGTGGTCAAACCGATCAAACAGGGCAAGGCACTAAAGTTGTCGCGATATCGCGACATGTCGCGTTTTCGAGGCTGCAAAGCAATGGAAGGAGTAAATGAAAGAATTTATCGCAATATCGTGACATGTCGTGTTTTTGTGACCGAGAGCAACCAAAATGAATGTAGAAGAAAAATGTCATGATATCGTGACATGTCTTATTTTCGTGATGCAGGTAGAAGAGCAAAGCTGCATACATAAAAACGTCGTGATATCGCGACATGCTATTTTTTGTCATGATTCACGGGGGCAGTTACGGAACATGCAGAAAAGTGCGGAACACGTGGCATAAAGGTGTAAGGGTTACAGAAGCGTTACAGTTCACAGAGAAGATCAAACGTTTCGACGTCGAACATAAAGTCAAAAACAACGAAGAGGCAGGGAAGATGAAACGAAGCGATCTGGGAGATGAAGCGAAGCGTCACGGAGCGAAGCAGAGAACCGCATTGCCAGAAAGTATAAAAGCAGAGGCATAGATTGGTACAAGGGTCGAAAAACCACTACGGGCAGAGTTGTAGAGCCAAAGGCAATAAGCCATTCTGGGCCTACTTTTTGTGGTGTTTTTCTTCCACTTTGTCTGGATATTTCCTTTACATTGGACTAGGTAGGAAATTGTTGTAAGCAGAGTTGCAGTGCTCAAGGCTAGAGGGCCATTCTGGGCCTGCTTTGAGGTTGTTTTCTTCCATAGACTGGGTTTGGGAAACCAGAGATTCTGTTGTTGTATAATGACCAATTTTTAATACAGAAAATTCAGAGAGTTGCACCTCATTGGCAAGAAAGAAGGAGTTATTTTTTGCATGCAAGATTGAATGTTTATCTTTCCCCTTTTCAGATTTCTAGGCTTATAGGTGAAGTTTAATGCAAGTTCTCTTGGTTGCTTCATGCGAATGTCTAAATCTGAAAATCACAATTTAAACCCCAGAAACCAGCACCTAACTTATCTGGATTGTGCGTATTTTGCAGGTTCAATAGGTTAGGTTGCATGCATGAAAACCTCATTAGCTTCGGTTTTGTCAAAATAGGATAGCATCATACTGAATGCACTTTTTATTTTTCTTTCACGTTTTATTTTCATTTTTTTCTGCACTTTATTTTATTTACATACATTAAAATAAAAAAACTAAAAAACTAAAAATTCCAAAATCCGAAAATAGAAAATTTCCATTTCAGGGCCGAAATTTCATTTTTAGTTTTGTTTTTCATTCATGAGCAGATGATGACATTCCCTTCATGAAAATTCCAATTTCATTGAAGGAGTTATGTTTTATGGCATTTCATCAATTTCCACTTTGAAGTTACAGAATGGTCATATAGGGACCAAATCACATTTGCTTTATTCGGGTTCAAAGAACAATCATTAAAGTTTCACAGTAAAATAAACCAACATTGCCCCTTGTTTTCAATTACTTGCAACCACTAAGGTGTTCCAAGCATTTTAATTGAATATCTTTATTTGAGATTATTAATACACAGATGTAAAATGCTAACATAGCGGAGACCTTGGAGAAATTATTTATTTAATTTCTTTGCAAGAGAGGATTTAGAACCCAAATCCTATCGGAGAGTGTGTTTTCACAATCGGGTGAAAATACCACTCAACAGATTGGCGCTAGAAGGAGGGCATGAAAAGGTTTATTTTATCTGATTTTAAATGCTACAGGTTTATAATTGTTTAAGAGCTTTACATTGCTAAATATTTCAAGTCCATTTGATTAGCATCTTCGGCCTCCTCTAACACCACTCAGTAGATTGGCGCTAGAAGGAGGGCTGAACGGGTTTATTTTAGTGTGATTTAAATTTAAATTTTTTATCTTTAGTCCTCTAACACTCAGCAGATTGTTAAAAGGACGGCCTGAATTGGTTTACTTTATTCTATTTTAAGCAATTCAGGTATGTTGTATATTATTCTAACACTTTTTGATTGTTCATACAGAAATAATGTGATTTGATTTAATTTTGAAAATTTTGGTCTTGACTAACAAAGTGTTGTTTCCATGCAATTACTTTTCATTTGATTTTAATGAATACATCTCTTAGTTGATGCTAACTTGATTTTTTTTATACATTGCAGGTTGAATATTCAACAGATTTGGTTCTAAAGTTACATTCTGAGTTCACTAATGGCAACATTTGAGGAGCAAATTGTATCCCTAAGAGCTGAAATAGCATCTCTAAGAGAAAGAATGGTATCTACAATGGAGGATCATTATAAGGGTTTGTCTATACATGTGATACCCTATCATATTCCTAAAATGTTATTGGATTTTTTACGGTGTTTTAATCAAGAGGTGCCACTAGGATACTTGCAAAGACTACATGTCTACAAGAATACATTATGTCAATTCCAGATTTTCTATGAGGAGGTGGCTTGTAAGTTATTTGCATACATTTTGGATGATAAACCATTCTTTTGGTATAGCCAACTACCCATGGAGGTTAGGACTTCTTGGATACAACTAGAAGCAGCCTATCTTTATCATTTTGGTAATCAGGTTGACTTAGAAATCTTGAAAAATCAGTTTACCTCCATATGTAAGGAGCCTAATGAATCCTTGAGTCAATTCAATGGAAGATTTCATGAGTTGCACTCCCAAATGTGGGAAAATTTTAACACATTAGAAGAGGAAGCCATGGAAGTATACCTAGGAGCCATACACCCCACACTTGCTTCACTCATTGAGGAAAAAATGGGTGGTTTGTCTCTAGAGAAAATCCATGAGATCTTAGAAGAGATAGAACGACAAGGTCTTGAAGAAGAAAAGGCACAACATGTTCACATGAGAGATTGTCCTTCTAAAGATATTGATGCCAACCTACACCAACCATCAAACATAGCACCCTCCACTCCAATGATATCTAAGGTAAATGATCAAGGGGATGAATTTGAATATCCAAATTTTACAACCACCTTAGATGTAGTCCACGAGGAGGTGCAAATTGCTAAGCCAACATCCGCTAGTGAGGATTATGCAGAAATGATCTCATTCATAGAGATACACGATTATCCGGATGAAGGGGTTCTAAATTCAACAATGTTTGATATATGTGATAGGACGGAACCCACCATAGAATTGAATGAAGTGGTTGAAAGTGAAATGGAAAGAAAATCAATAAATAAATTTGAAGATATGATAGAATTTCACCACTTGTTCTTGGAAGATACTATTGATGAGATGTGTAAAATTAACGATCAAGAAATTCTTCACCCTCCAAATTATGATAAAATTGAATCATGGGTTACTAATTTGGACGATGATAGCCTTACAAATTTGAATTCAAGAAATGACCCACTTTTGGAAATAATTGAACCATCTAAGGAAGGTGAAGATGAATTTGATGAGAAACACATTGATGAATTGGAAGATGTTGAAGAAGTAGTTGAACGTCACCACTTGATTTTGGAAGATGATTATTATGATGCTTGGAAGAAGTGGGAAGACTACACTCACTCCAAAACTACTAATGAAACTTGTGTGCCAATTGATATACAGGACAACATAATTGCCTACTCAAAGGAAGATATTACAACTCCTGTACAATTTGAGGATGTTTTGGAAGAGGGTTTCAAATCTCATCAAATTTTGGAAGATTATAATGATCCTATTGCCAAGGACAAAGAAGAAAAAGAATTTATGAATGAATCAAAAGATCATGCCACAAACATCATGGAATTTCATTCCATGGATTTGGATGACAATTTTTACAATGGTTGGGGGAGATATGATAATGCATTCTTTTCTCACATCCCTATAGATGAAACTCATATTTCACTTGATATGCAGGATGTTGAAACTTCTACATCATACGAAGATCTCATATTCACAAGATTTGAAAAGGTTGCAAAATTCGATCATGTTGAATATAAATTCATTGAAGATGCGGATACAAGTTTGCATGATGATTTTGAGGATTCAAATGAAGAGATACCATGGATAGTGAACAAAGAATTGGAACCAAATGACAAAGAGATTGATCAATTGGAAGCAACTCAAATGAAGGATCATCAAGATGAGTCATGGGACATACACTTTGACCAAGAATATTTGAGGGTTGAAAAGGATGGGCATGTTTTCAATTGGGTGCCCAATTTTGGTATGTTTGATGAACAAGTAATCAATGAAGAGTATGAAGACCATGAGGTAAAAGAGGAATTGAAATCCATCAAATTTTGGTAAATAAAAATGTTCAAAAGGTAGAATCTAACCTTTTGTGTTCAAGCATCCAAATTTAGGTGAAAATTTGCATGACCATATTTTGAATTTGAAATGATGTTTATGATGAAATGTCATTAAAGGTGAATGAAAAACAAGGTATGATTTCTAATCACACCTTTGATAACATTGTTTTAATGAATGAAAAAGAAGTTGATGCACTTGAATTGTTAAATCAAATTCATCAACAATTACTAATTGAATCTAGGGTAAAAACTTTTAATGATCCTAATTTAGTAAATATCCTAGATGCTTGCAAACTGTTGCACAAATTTGATTGGCCTACAAATTTGGAAAATGATTTGGCTTTAAAATTTTTAGAAATAGGCTCTTACTTACAAAGTCTCATTTTGGATAAAGAGAGCCTAATTCTAAATCATGAATGGAATTATGAAATGGATATTTTCAAGAATAGACAAGATAAAATTGAATATCACACATTGTCTAATCAATTTGGTAATAGGAATCTCACCTATGAGAATACTAATGGAACTAAACCTAATTGGTGGGGTGAGCAAGGTAAGTTAAAGTGGGTTGCATGGTGCGGTCTAATCTTGTTTTTGTTGGATTCCTACAACATTTGGCATGCGTATCACGTTATATTTTTGTTGAAATGTTCTAATCATGTTTGGGATCCAGGAAAGTGATAATCCAAGCTTTGCATCATCTTGTATTATATTGTACATTTGTATATAGATTTTGGTTTTTGGTTTTGGGTTTGTGTTTTCAAGTTTCATTTTTGGGGTTGCTATTTGGGTTTGGATTTAAGTTGTGTGTTTGATTTCATTTGGACATGTTTGGTTTGTCTTTTATAAAAAAAAAAAAAAAAAATAAATTTTGAGATGTCAACTTATGCCTAAGATCAGGAGAATATGAAACATTGGAATTGTGTTGTAGAAAGCTCCACAAGTAACACAAACATCTTAAATAATATCGTTTGAATCTTGTGATGCATGAAGTTGTCAGTTTTACACATTATGGTAAAGTAGATGATATATTCCATCCGCATTTCAAAAGAAGCAATGCATTCATATCTCATGTCACATTCCACATTGCATATACATGTCATCTCAGTTACATATTCATTTCATGTGCAATCATTGAGAAGGTGTCGAATCCTCTTAGGGTTATTCTATAACATAAAACATAAAAAAATCCTAAGGTTGGGAACTGATGCCCGAACTATCTTGAACCAAGCACATTCTATGCACATTAAAGAAGATCTTGAGCAAAATGATCAAAACCATACTTGGAAGAAAAGGTGAGGTGAAAAGAATATTTCATGTCTATCCTATCATGCAACATAATCCTTAAAACAATGGTTTTTACCACTTCCATAAAGCTTAAAGCCTAAAACCAGAGTAGTAAGGATAGGGTTAAATCCTCATCGAACTTAGGTTGAGGATCCAATTCCCCAAAGCTCCGATTTGACCTACATGGAGTAGTAAGGATAGGGCATAATTCTCATCTCGCTTAGGTTGAGAATCTGATTCCCCAAAGCTTCCATTTTTCCCATTTCATCATAAATCTTGGATTGGAAGGATCGTACTACATGTCCCTCGCAAGGATGGGTAGTCATCCCAAAGGTCCAAGAAATAAAAATAAAATTAATATTTCCCATTTCATCTCAATCTTGGATTGGAAGGATCGTACTACATGTCCCTGGCAAGGATGGGTAGTCATCCCAAAGGTCCAAGAAATAAAAGAAAATAAAAGAATGAATGAAGCCAAATCATGGATTATGGGGTTAAGTATGCTCATGCATGGCAACATGTCTTGTCTAAAAGCAAGACCATTGATTGCTCATATGGATAGACTAGCCTGACCATTTCATCCATAACAGGTTAAATCATTTTGTTCAAGATGAGGTAATGAACTCCAAATCAGAATAGTAAGGATAGGGTTAAATTCCCATCTCGCTTAGGTTGGGAATCCTATTCCCCAAAGCTCTGATTTCACTTACACTTGCACATGGGTTCAAGATGGTAGTGACACATAACCAACTTTGGGATCTAATAAATTAATTTAGTATACATATATTTGGTCCTAAGAGGGTTTGACAGCTTTAATATGTTTGTTCATGATATTAGAAGGTTTGAGCCTTTGTAAAGCAGGTTGTTATATCTCTAGCATCTTCATCATACATCAAATCCTGCACAAATCATTCATAGCCTTGCATACAAATCATAAGTGAAACTGACAATGGAATGTTGATCAAGTTCAAGCGATAGGGAATGAAAACACATTGCACACACCGAGCTGATACTTAATGATTCTGATGTTTCATGTATTTCTGATCTATCGGTATTTGTTTATCTTTTATGTGCTGACGCTTGTATCTAAGCTTGTATACTTTCAAGTTGGGTTCTCACCAAAATGCTCAGGAGCATTTGACAGTAGAGTCGCCATTTGTTGTGGCTGATCCACAACACACCCCAAAATTGGGGACCCACCTTTTTTGCATGCTTTCAAAGAAGACCGCAGTGGCCCAGATGCTAAAAAATCAAAGGAAGAGCAAAATATAGCAAGAAAAAGAAGTGTCGCGATATCGCGACATGTTGCTCCATCGCGACCAAAAATGAAAAGTTGTCACGATATCGCGACATGTTGCTCTGTCACAGCCAAAATGAAAAGTTGTCACGATATCACGACATGTTGCTCCTCACGCTAAAAATGAAAAGTTGTCACGATTATCGTGACATGTTGCTTCGTCGCGACAAGAAATGAAAGTTGTCACGATATCGCGACATGTCTGCTCGTCGCTAGAAATGAAAAGTTGTCACGATTTCGTGACATGTCACTCGCGAAAAATGAAAGTTGTCACGATTTCATGACAGAGAAATGAAATTGTCACGATATCGAGTGAAGAAAGTGCACGATGAGAGAGAAATGAAAAGGTGTCACGATATCGTGACATGTCACGTTTCAGCGGCAAGAGCAAGACAAAAGAAAAATGTCACGATATCACGACATGTCTATGGCACAAAGAAAAAGATACGACATGACTCATAGAGAGAGAAAAAATGTAAATATCGTGACATGTCACAAAAGCAAAAGAAAATGTCGCGATATCGCGACATGTCGCATTTCTCACATGAAGAGAAAAAAAAATGTCACGATATCATGACATGTCATATTTTCATGATCAAGAGCAACCAAAAGACGTAGACAGAAAAATGTCACGATATCGTGACATGTCTTATTTTCGCGATGAAAGTAGAAAAGCAAAGCTGCATACATAAAAACGTCGTGATATCGCGACATGCTATTTTTTGTCATGATTCAAGGGGGCAATTACGAAACATGCAGAAAAGCGTGGAACACGTGGCATAAAGGTGTAAGGGCTATAGAAGCGTTACAGTTCACAGAGAAGATCAAACGTTTCGAACGTCGAACAGAAAGTCAAAAACAATGAAAAGGCAGGGAAGATGAAACGAAGCAATCTGGGAGATGAAGCGAAGCGTCACAGAGCGAAACAGAGAACCGCACCAGAAAGTATAAAAGCAGAGGCACAGATTGGTACAAGGGTCAAAAACCACTACGGGCAGAGTTGTAGAGCCAAAGGCAATAAGCCATTATGGGCCTACTTTTGGAGTGTTTTTCTTCCACTTTTTCTAGATATTTCCTTTACATTGGACTAGGTAGGAAATTGTTGTAAGCAGAGTTGCAGTCTTGAAGGCCAGAGGGCCATTATGGGCCTTCTTTGAGGCTATTTTCTTCCATAGACTAGGTTTGAGGAAACCAGAGATTATGTTGTTGTATAATGACCAATTTTTAATACAAAAAATTCAGAGAGTTGCACCTCATTGGCAAGAAAGAAGGAGTTATTTTCTGCATGCAGGATTGAATGTTTATCTTTCCCCTTTTCAGATTTCTAGGCTTATAGGTGAAGTTTAATGCAAGTTCTCTTGGTTGCTTCATGCGAATGTCTAAATCTGAAAATTACAGTTTAAACCCTAGAAACCAGCACCTAACTTATCTGGATTGTGCGAGTTTTGCAGGTTCAATAGGTTAGGTTGTATGCAAAAAACCTCATTAGCTTCGGTTTTGTCAAAATAGGATAGCATCATACTGAATGCACTTTTTATTTTTCTTTCACATTTTATTTTCATTTTTTTCTGCACTTTATTTTTATAGGCATTAAAAAAAAAAAAATAAAAAACTAAAAATTCCAAAATCTGAAAATAGAAAATTTCCATTTCAAGGCCAGAATTTCATTTTTAGTTTTGTTTTTCATTCATGAGCAGATGATGACATTCCCTTCATGAAAATTCCATTTTCATTGAAGGAGTTATATTTTATGACATTTCATCAATTTCCATTTTGAAGTTACAGCATGGTCATATAGGGACCAAATCACATTTGCTTTATTCGGGTTCAAAGAACAATCATTAAAGTTTCACAATAAAATAAACCAACATTGCCCCTTGTTTTCAATTACTTGCAACCACTAAGGTGTTCCAAGCATTTTAATTGAATATCTTTATTTGAGATTATTAATACACAGATGTAAAATGCTAACATAGCGGAGACCTTGGAGAAATTATTTATTTAATTTCTTTGCAAGAGAGGATTTAGAACCCAAATCCTATCGGAGAGTGTGTTTTCACAATCGGGTGAAAATACCACTCAACAGATTGGCGCTAGAAGGAGGGCATGAAGGGTTTATTTTATGATTTTAAATTTAATTTAATAATTCTTGCTAAAGGACGTTTATTTTATGATTTAAATTTAAATTTTTGTTATCTTTACTCCTCTAACACTCAAGATTGTTAAAAGGATGGCCTGAATTGGTTTAATTTATTCTATTTTAAGCAATTCAGGTATGTTGTATATTATTCTAAACCTTTTTGATTGTTCATACAGAAATAATGTGATTTGATTTAATTTTGAAAATTTTGGTCTTGACTAACGAAGTGTTGTTTCATGCAATTACTTTTCATTTGATTTTAATGAATACATCTCTTAGTTGATGCTAACTTGATTTTTTATACATTGCAGGTTGAATATTCAATAGATTTGGTTCTAAAGTTACATTCTGAGTTCACTAATGGCAACATTTGAGGAGCAAATTGTATCCCTAAGAGCTGAAATAGTATCTCTAAGAGAAAGAATGGTATCTACAATGGAGGATCATTATAAGGGTTTGTCTATACATGTGATACCCTATCAAATTCCTAAAATGTTATTGGATTTTTTACGGTGTTTTAATCAAGAGGTGCCACTAGGATACTTGCAAAAACTGCATGTCTACAAGGATACATTATGTCAATTCCAGATTTTCTATGAGGAGGTGGCTTGTAAGTTATTTGCATACATTTTGGATGATAAACCATTCTTTTGGTATAGCCAACTACCCATGGAGGTTAGGACTTCTTGGATACAACTAGAAGCAGCCTATCTTTATCATTTTGGTAATCAGGTTGACTTAGAAATCTTGAAAAATCAGTTTACCTCCATATGTAAGGAGCCTAATGAATCCTTGAGTCAATTCAATGGAAGATTTCATGAGTTGCACTCCCAAATGTGGGAAAATTTTAACACATTAGAAGAGGAAGCCATGGAAGTATACCTAGGAGCCATACACCCCACACTTGCTTCACTCATTGAGGAAAAACTGAGTGGCTTGTCTCTAGAGAAAATCCATGAGATCTTAGAAGAGATAGAACGACAAGGTCTTGAAGAAGAAAAGGCACAACATGTTCACATGAGAGATTGTCCTTCTAAAGATATTGATGCCAACCTACACCAACCATCAAATATAGCACCCTCCACTCCAATGATACCTAAGGTAAATGATCAAGGGGATGAATTTGAATATCCAAATTTTACAACCACCTTAGATGTAGTCCACGAGGAGGTGCAAATTGCTAAGCCAACATCCGCTAGTGAGGATTATGCAGAAATGATCTCATTCATAGAGATACACGATTATCCGGATGAAGGGGTTCTAAATTCAACAATGTTTGATATATGTGATAGGACGGAACCCACCATAGAATTGAATGAAGTGGTTGAAAGTGAAATGGAAAGAAAATCAATAAATAAATTTGAAGATATGATAGAATTTCACCACTTGTTCTTGGAAGATACTATTGATGAGATGTGTAAAATTAACGATCAAGAAATTCTTCACCCTCCAAATTATGATAAAATTGAATCATGGGTTACTAATTTGGACGATGATAGCCTTACAAATTTGAATTCAAGAAATGACCCACTTTTGGAAATAATTGAACCATCTAAGGAAGGTGAAGATGAATTTGATGAGAAACACATTGATGAATTGGAAGATGTTGAAGAAGTAGTTGAACGTCACCACTTGATTTTGGAAGATGATTATTATGATGCTTGGAAGAAGTGGGAAGACTACACTCACTCCAAAACTACTAATGAAACTTGTGTGCCAATTGATATACAGGACAACATAATTGCCTACTCAAAGGAAGATATTACAACTCCTGTACAATTTGAGGATGTTTTGGAAGAGGGTTTCAAATCTCATCAAATTTTGGAAGATTATAATGATCCTATTGCCAAGGACAAAGAAGAAAAAGAATTTATGAATGAATCAAAAGATCATGCCACAAACATCATGGAATTTCATTCCATGGATTTGGATGACAATTTTTACAATGGTTGGGGGAGATATGATAATGCATTCTTTTCTCACATCCCTATAGATGAAACTCATATTTCACTTGATATGCAGGATGTTGAACCTTCTACATCATACGAAGATCTCACATTCACAAGATTTGAGAAGGTTGCAAAATTCGATCATGTTGAATATAAATTCATTGAAGATGCGGATACAAGTTTGCATGATGATTTTGAGGATTCAAATGAAGAGATACCATGGATAGTGAACAAAGAATTGGAACCAAATGACAAAGAGATTGATCAATTGGAAGCAACTCAAATGAAGGATCATCAAGATGAGTCATGGGACATACACTTTGACCAAGAATATTTGAGGGTTGAAAAGGATCATGTTTCAGGGATAAAATTTGCATGACCATATTTTGAATTTGAATTATGTTTATGGTGAAATGTCATTAAAGGTGAATGAAAAACAGGGTATGATTTCTAATCACACCTTTGATAACATTGTTTTAATGAATGAAAAAGAAGTTGATGCACTTGAATTGTTAAATAAAATTCATCAACAATTACTAATTGAATCTAGGGTAAAAACTTTTAATGATCCTAATTTAGTAAATATCCTAGATGCTTGCAAACTGTTGCACAAATTTGATTGGCCTACAAATTTGGAAAATGATTTGGCTTTAAAATTTTTAGAAATAGGCTCTTGCTTACAAAGTCTCATTTTGGATAAAGAGAGCCTAGTTCTAAATCATGGATGGAATTATGAAATGGATACTTTCAAGAATAGACAAGATAAAATTGAATATCAATCATTGTCTAATCAATTTGAAAATTTGAATCTCACCTATGAGAATACTAATGGAACTAAATTTAATTGGTGGGGTGAGAGAGGGAAGTTGAAATGGGTTGCATTGTTTGGTCTAGTCTTGTTTTTGTTGGATTCCTACAACACTTGGCATGCATATCACTTTATATTTTTGTTGAAGTGTTCTAATCATGTTTGGGATCCAGGAAAGTGATAATCCAAGCTTTGCATCATCTTGTATTATATTGTACATTTGTATATAGATTTTGGTTTTTGGTTTTGGGTTTGTGTTTTCAAGTTTCATTTTTGGATTGCTATTTGGATTTGGTTTTAAGTTTGTGTGTTGAGTCCTTTGGACATGTTTGGTTTGTCTTTATAAAAAAAAAAAAAAATGAATAAAATTTGAGATGTTAACTCATGTCTTAGATTTGGAGTATATGAAACATTGGAATTGTGTTGTAGAAAGCTCCACAAGTAACACAAACATCTTAAATAATATCGTTTGAATCTTGTGATGCATGAAGTTGTCGGTTTTTCACATTATGGTAAATTAGGTGATATATGCTCCATCCACATCTCAAAAGGAGCAATGCATTCATATCTCATGTCACATTCCACACTGCATATATATGTCATCTCAGTTACATTTTCATTTCATGAGCAATCATTGAGAAGGTGTCGAATCCTCTTAGGGTTATTCTATAACATAAAACATAAAAAAATCCTAAGGTTGGGAACTGATGCCCGAACTATCTTGAACCAAGCACATTCTATGCACATTAAAGAAGATCTTGGGCAAAATGATCAAAACCATACTTGGATGAAAAGGTGAGGTGAAAAGAATATTTCATGTCTGTCCTATCATGCAACATAATCCTTAAAACAGTGGTTTTTACCACTTCCATAAAGCTTAAAGTCTAAAACCAGAGTAGTAAGGATAGGGTTAAATCCTCATCGAACTTAGGTTGAGGATCCAATTCCCCAAAGCTCTGATTTGACCTACATGGAGTAGTAAGGATAGGGCATAATTCTCATCTCGCCTAGGTTGAGAATCCGATTCCCCAAAGCTTCCATTTTTCCCATTTCATCATAAATCTTGGATTGGAAGGATCGTACTACATGTCCTCTGCAAAGGATGGGTAGTCATCCCAAAGGTCCAAGAAATAAAAATAAAATTAATTTTTCCCATTTCATCTTAATATTGGATTGGAAGGATCGTACTACATGTCCTCTAGCAAGGATGGGTAGTCATCCCAAAGGTCCAAGAAATAAAAAAAGAAAAAGAATGAATGAAGCCAAATCATGGATTATGGGGTTAAGTATGCTCATGCATGGCAACATGTCTTGTCTAAAAGCAAGACCACTGATTGCTCATATGGATAGACTAGCCTGACCATTTCATCCATAACTGGTTAAATCATTTTGTTCAAGATGAGGTAATGAACTCCAAATCAGAGTAGTAAGGATAGGGTTAAATTCCCATCTCGCTTAGGTTGGGAATCCTATTCCCCAAAGTTCTGATTTCACTTACACTTGCACATGGGTTCAAGATGGTAGTGACACATAACCAACTTTGGGATCTAATAAATTAATTTAGTATACATATATTTGGTCCTAAGAGGGTTTGACATCTTTAATATGTTTGTCCATGATATTAGAAGGTTTGAGCCTTTATAAAGTAGGTTGTTATATCTCTAGCATCTTCATCATACATCAAATCCTGCACAAATCATTCATAGCCTTGCATACAAATCATAAGTGAAACTGACAATGGAATGTTGATCAAGTTCAAGCGATAGGGAATGAAAACACATTGCACACACCGAGCTGATACTTAATGATTCTGATGTTTCATGTATTTTTGATCTATCGGTATTTGTTTATCTTTTATGTGCTGACGCTTGTATCTAAGCTTGTATATTTCAGGTTGGGTTCTCACCAAAATGCTCAGGAGCATTTGACAGCAGAGTCGCCATTTGTTGTGGCTGATCCACAACACACCCCAAAATTGGGGACCCACCATTTTTGCATGCTTTCAAAGAAGACCACAGTGGCCCAGATGCTAAAAAATCAAAGGAAGAGCAAAATATAGCAAGAAAAAAAGTGTCGCGATATCGCGACATGTTGCTCCATCGCGACCAAAAATGAAAAGTTGTCGCGATATCGCGACATGTTGCTCTGTCGTGCCAAAAATGAAAAGTTGTCACGATATCGCGACATGTTGCTCCATCGCTGCCAAAAATGAAAGTTGTCATGATATCACGACATGTTGCTCTATCGCGACAAAAATGAAAGTTGTCACGATATCACGACACGTTTCTCCGGAAATGAAAAGTATCATGATATCGCGACATGTGCACGGAAAATGAAAGATGTCACGATATCACGACATGTGCCGCGGAAATGAAAGTCAGATTCGCGACTGGACGGCAAATGAAAAGTGTCATGATATCGCGAGAGAAAAAAAGTCACGATTTCAACAAAAAGAGAAAGTAAAAAGTGTCACGATTTCACGACATGTCTAACATATGTAAGAGAAAGGAAAAACAGTCACGATATCGCGACATGTCATGAAATCACGTTCATAGGAGAGAGAAGAATGAAAATTTTGCGATATCACGACATGTCACAAAATCACGGTCAAACTAGTCAAACGAAGAAAAATTGTCACGATTTCACGACATGTCCGTTTTCGTAGCAGGAGGGAAATGAAAATGTCATGATATCGCGACATGTCTCATTTTCGACGTTATGACAATACAAGACTGTGAGAAAAATGTTACGATATCATGACATGTCTTATTTTCGCGATGAAAGAGGAAAAGCTAAGTTGTCAACATAAAAACGTCGCGATATCGCGACATGCTATTTTTGTCGTGATTCACGAGGCGTTACGAAACATGCAAAAAGCGTAGAACACGTGGCATAAAGGTGTAAGGGTTACGAAGCGTTACAGTTCACAGAGAATATTAAACATTTCGACAGTCGAACAGAAAGTCAAAGACAACAAAGAGGCAGGGAAGATGAAACGAAGAGTCCAGGAAATGAAAAGAAGCGTCATGGAGCGAAAGAGAAGCATTGCCAGAAAGTATAAAAGCAGAGGCACAGATTGGTACAAGGGTCGAAAACCACTACGGGCGAGTTGTAGAGCCAAAGGCAATAAGCCATTCTGGGCCTATTTTTGTGGTGTTTTTCTTCCACTTTGTCTAGATATTTCCTTTACATTGGACTAGGTAGGAAATTGTTGTAAGTAGAGTTGCAGTGCTGAAGGCTAGAGGGCCATTCTAGGCCTGCTTTGAAGCTATTTTCTTCCATAGAACAGGTTTGGGAAACCAGAGATTCTGTTGTTGTATAATGACCAATTTTTAATACAGAAAATTCAGAGAGTTGCACCTCATTGGCAAGAAAGGAGTTATTTTTTGCATGCAGGATTGAATGTTTATCTTTCCCCTTTTCAGATTTCTAGGCTTATAGGTGAAGTTTAATGCAAGTTCTCTTGGTTGCTTCATGCGAATGTCTAAATCTGAAAATCACAGTTTAAACCCCGAAACCCAGCACCTAACTTACCTGGATTGTGCGAGTTTTGCAGGTTCAATAGGTTAGGTTGTATGCAAAAAACCTCATTAGCTTCGGTTTTGTCAAAATAGGATAGCATCATACTGAATGCACTTTTTATTTTTCTTTCACATTTTATTTTCATTTTTTTCTGCACTTTATTTTCATTTACAGGCATTAAAAAAAAAAAAACTAAAAAACTAAAAATTCCAAAATCTGAAAATAGAAAATTTCCATTTCAAGGCCAGAATTTCATTTTTAGTTTTGTTTTTCATTCATGAGCAGATGATGATATTCCCTTCATGAAAATTCCAATTTCATTGAAGGAGTTATGTTTTATGACATTTCATCAATTTCCATTTTGAAGTTACAGCATGGTCATATAAGGATCAAATCACATTTGCTTTATTCGGGTTCAATGAACAATCATTAAAGTTTCACAGTAAAATAAACCAACATTGCCCCTTGTTTTCAGTTACTTGCAACCACTAAGGTGTTCCAAGCATTTTAATTGAATATCTTTATTTGAGATTATTAATACACAGATGTAAAATGCTAACATAGCGGAACCTTGGAGAAATTGTTTATTAAATTTCTTTGCAAGAGAGGATTTAGAACCCAAATCCTATCGGAGAGTGTGTTTTCACAATCGGGTGAAAATACCACTCAACAGTTCCTAACACTACTGGGTGTTGGTTCTTGTGGAACATGATTAGGTTGGTGTTCGATATGATTGATGAGCCTTAGGTGAATGCTTGAGTGCCTAATTTTATAAATTAGGCATACATGGAGCTACATGAGGTGAAGAGGTGAGGGTAGAAGGTTGGGACATAGTGTGCTACTTTAGATATGGGGTAGAGAGTATTTTAGTATAGCTCATCCTGGAGGTATGCCATGTGAGTGGGATAGGGCTTAGAACTATGTGTTGAGATGGTGGGCAGTAGAGGAGATACAATCGATTCATCCTGGTTGTAGTGAATAGGAGTGCAAAGATCTATGGGTTGGGTTAAAACTTAATTAGGTGTACTAGTGACTATGGTGAGATGCTAGGTGGCCCAATGATGGGGAGAATCTATGATGGATCAAACATGTTATATGTATGGTTGGTAGGCATGGTAGTGAGGTGGAGCTGATCCAATTATTATAGGTTCTATGATAGTTTAGGATATAGTAGGGGTACCTGATGCTCTAGTGTTGTACAGACATTTGTATGATGAGCCGAGTCTACCTTGTGCTAAGGCATGGTAGGTGGAGTATGAGGATGATGAGGATATGGATATCCAAAATATGGATGATATTGAGACCACCATAGAGTATGATGTCTGGTTTGCCTCATAGTCTCCATGGTCATTGAGTTAGGTGGTGGATGAGGGTAGTGAGGATGATGGGGAGGCAGTAACTGAGGTAGAGGAGGCTCCTCAATGATAGAGACATCATCGATCTAGTGATGGGGGGAAGACATAAAGGGCTATGATGGATAAACCTCATAAGATTAGAGGTTATGGTGAGGGTGGGGAAGGTATGAAGGAGATTCTGAAGAGACCTAGTTAGAGTGTGGAGTGGGTTGTACTGCATGTTGAGCAAGACAACCTAGTTGAAGAGCAAGATCAACTTTTACGGATGTTGGTAGAGTGGGATGCAGTAGTGGTAGCTCAATATGTAGTGATGATGGCTCAAAATATTGATATTGCTTGGTTGCAAAGGGACTTGGAGATATGGGGTGCTATAGGTGGATGTGAGGATGCTGATGTGAAGGCCAATCTTCGAGCATAGTTGTTATTGAGGGATGCTCATCAGAGATAGGTCTATCTTACCTTCGATCCTAATATGGCTACATTTAGGAGCTCGAGGATTGCCTTGTACAATATGGCATTGGAATACAAGTGTAGCCTTCCTCCTTTGTATCAAATATGTTAGGCATAATGACTCTAGGTATAGTGACTCTCATTCTAGATCTCCTCAGGTTATTGACCCCTCAAGATCATAGGGGTCTACATTTGGGAACTAGCTAGGAGCCTCTCATTTTTGTATATGAGCCTTAGTGCTCTCTTGTATACAACCTTTGGGTGTACTTTGTATATGTGAAAATTATACATATATATATATATATATATATATATATATATATATATATATATATATATAATTGGCCTTTATTTTGTGTATGATTTTTGTGTTTTTATTGTGTTAATGTATGTGTGGATGTATGTGTATACGATGATATGGATGCATTATGATATCAATGTGAATGCTTTATGATGACTGATGCTCTAATGGTCATTTGTAGTAGTTAGAGAGTTTTGCTTGACCATATTTATTACTTAATCAGGGACACCAATATATAATGGTGGGATATGAAGTGGAAGAATCATGTAATGATGTGATTATGATAAGGATGTTGTTTTTATTTGTGGAAAATGATTATGGAATTGTTTTGTAGAGACTCAAACATGCTAGTGATTTTGAACAAACTCATGTTGTCAAGTATTATCAAGTTTATCATAGACCAAAATGTGTGTGTAGTGAAGGTTAATTTACCAATCATGAGCATGGTAAATGACTCGAATTAATCAATAACCAATGTGTGTGCAAGTGAATTCATTTAGTCATATTGAGTAAAGTAAGGTTAAACCGATCATAGAGAATACCAAGAAGCTAGCTTGTCCTTATGTGTGGTTAGAGGTCTCTTCCAAAGAGATATGTCACCATGCATGAGTATGTTCCACTTCTAGTTAGGTTTCTATAGCCTCGGTGGAGATTAAATACATAGTCCAATGAGAGATGAACTTTAAGATTTGGGAAATCAAACTACATAACCATATGGATGGAAGTGTAATTCTATCCTTACTACTTGGGGAACTTTTTGTAAAATATTTAAAACTTTGGGGAGTCAAATTCTCAACCGAGATGTGATGAGAATTTTATCCTATCCTTACTACTCACTCTTTTATTTTGGAATTGTTGTTAGTGATGAAAACCATTGTTTGTGGACTATGTGCATAATGGAACAAGCAAGAATATATTTTTCGCTTCGAGGTTCAACCCAATCATGGTGTCATCCCTCTTTTACACAAGATATTATTAATAAGTGTTATATGTGTTTGGTTCAAAAATGTTAGTCAAATACTAGAACTCAATATTTTATTAGTGATAATGTACTTTGGTTCTAGAGAAAACTTGACATGCAATGGAGGCTTCTTGAAACACTAGGAGTGGCTGAGTGACCAAAAAAACCTAGGGGTGATGAGATGTGATTGCAACTTTTGACATGACTGAGAAAATGAAAAAATAAGATGGATGTGAAATCAGAGGTGCCCCTAATTAAAGTGACAAGACTTGTTGGATTAACAATTATCCAAACTATGCAAATGACCACTAATATGGTGGATGAAATGCACCAAAATGACATGAAAGTGATTGTGCAAAATGGATGTGTAACAACCCCAAATTACCAGCCAAACTTGAGATAGATTTTTTTTTTACATATCTAACATGTCAAGTTTACAACCAAGTATGTATGAATCAACATCAAGCAGGGTAGCAAGTAATCGAGAGGATTACAACATGGTCGGTGTCAACTCTCATGATAGGAGTGACCAAATCCTATATAACCTTATATCCCATCATGATGTGTATGATATCCTTGGTTTTCTATATCTACATTCATTAGGAAGTTTAGTTTCTTAACCAATTTAATGTAATTTCATTCTTACTTCCTAAGTCTATTATTTGCAGTGAAATACCATGCATGTATTGTTTAAAAAATATATAAATATTGCTCTACTTACATCAATACTTTCACTTGAATTCAAATTATAAGCCATTACATCATGATAAAAGAGCAATTCATTGGAAAACATAAGGTATCAATTATTATAACATCAAATTCAATCATAATTCATTCTCACCCATGGATCATTGCTTATTAACAAAATCTTGCATCATATAAAATTCTAGTAATCATCTTAAAAGAATGTAAATGCAACATTCCATTGGAAATAAAATAATATTTATATTCTATTATCCATGATCTATCTAATAATAATATAAAGCAAGTATAACATCCATGCATAAAAATAATTGCAAACCACAAAATAGAGGTACACAACATATATCCTGGGAACCCTCACGGGGAATAAACCCAACCTCCAAAATATGTTTCTCCTCTCATTTCATAAACTTAAATTGTCATAAATACAAGTATAGAAAGACATCCCACGAATCCTTTTCTAAATCAAATATGCAATTAAATGGAAAAATTTGTTCCTTGTTTAAAAAATAACGAAATGCCACATTTCCTTTCTCTAAGCCATCAATACAATACATAAGAATCTCACCAATTCTTATATCTACATGTTTATGAATGATCATCGATTTCATATTAAGGAGAAATTTCATCAATTATCAAGAGGGAACCCCATAATTCCCTCGAGAATGAATCCCATGTTCATTCTCCAACCTAGATGCCATTATTCCATTTAAATCAATGTGATATAGTAATTATCTAAGGTTTCATAACATATGGAGAGATCCCATACTCTCTCCAAGATTAGACTCCCTATCTAATCCCCCACATTCATCCTCCAAGGTTGATAAACATTCAACCCTCAATATTCTAGCTATATTAGAAGAGTTCATTAGACAATCATGCTTACATCTACATTATATGTATATAAGCATGTAAAGAGGAAATCTATTCCTCAAGATTAGATCATCAATCATAATATGTCAATATTGATAAGCTTAAACCAAATAAGACCATAACTTATCCGTGTAAACTGTACGTATAATTTTGATCCAAGAATGGAATCTTGTCTAGCCCTGTCCTTACCCTTTCATATTACATGGTTAAGGTTATATTAATTTCACCCAATTTAATCATCAATTTGGCACTTGATCTAACAACAAGTTCTTACTATAGTTTTCCTAAACTATTAGTAAGATCATAATCTAGGCCACAAATTTATCCCATGATCTAATATCAATATTACAAAATTTTCCACAAAATTTGTCTCGTAACCTATCACCAAGATTGTATTTTAGATTTTCCAAGTTTTGGGTACAAACTTGTACCAAAATTGTTTTCCCAAGAGGTGATAGTATTTTTTGTTTTTGAACCAAGAATACCATCATTTATTTCACTAATCAAATTCTACCAGAATTTGATCCAAGAAAATATTTGGATACTTAACCAGTTGGTTAACCCGATTATCAAGTCCTCCAAGGATACATTTGGATACCTTCATAAAAATTAAACCATTTTATTTTGATTTAATCAAATCCAATACCATTTTATTTTACTAACATAGTACTAAACAATACCATTTTATTTTATTAGTGAAGTGCTTTGATTTGGGTGTCAAATGGATTTCAAAGCCTTGAAGGCTTATCTTTTAATACCTCCCATTTTAATACCACCTAATACAACTCAACAATTACTGCTATACATAACAAGTATATCAATATGATGATCAACATCAAGAAAAGACTATCTACTATATTACTAGAACATTGTTTAGCTATGAAACCCATTACATACCATTATAAACGCTATGTTTAGTAGTATTTTCCTCACTCAAATTAATACATTACATGCTCAACTAAAAGAAATATGCCATAGAAAGGGTAGATTTATTGTAATATTTAATTTCAAAACCTTGTTCTCTTAGGGTAGATTAACAAATGGGTCATTGCCCTTAGCAAATTTGATATTGAATTTGTTAATAAAAAATAATTAAAAGGACAAGTAATTATGGATCAACTAGCCATGACACTTATAGAATCCAAACATCCTTTAGAAATAACCTTCCCTAATGAAATGGTATTAAATATAGAGGTCCATGAGCCTGAATGATGGATTTTGTACTTTGACAAAGCTCAATGCATTAGAGGTGTAGGGGTAATAATTATCCTAGTTACCCCATAACAACAACTCAAACTATTGTCATTCAAGCTTCAATTATCATGCAACAATAACATAGAATAATATGATGCACTTATCCTAGGACTTGGAGCCACATTAAATTTAAATATTAAGGTCCTAATAGTATTTAGTGACTCAAAATTAGTGATTAGAAAATTAATGGCATTTATAAAACCTTTTTTTTTATTACATAGGAGAGTTGGTTACAACCACTATTTTTAGTAATTGGTAAGTGCAGGGTTCAAACCATAGGGACTGCTCTCAACAAACCTATATGTATTGTTATTGTTGACCCTGTGTGATATGGGGACCACCAATCACTCGAGGTTCGTATCGTCGTCATCGGTCTGGTGCACACTCAGAGGATTTAGAGCATACTACTACCTTTGCAAAGGGTTGGCTTCCCCCAAGGTTTGAACCTAGGTCTCTTCTTGGTAAGTTCCCAACCACACCTGCACTTACCAATCCACCTAGCCCTTGGGGGTTGGCATATATAAAACTAAATATGACAAATTGAAACCCTATAAAGATATTGTAGATAAATTAATAAACTTGTTTTGACAAGAACAAAATAGAAGCCATTTTGTGATCTAGAAATCAAAATGTAGATGCTATGGCTATTTTAGCCTCTCTCATCCCTTTGGAAATAGAGGATGTAGAAGCCTCCATTGTTATACAATAAATAAAATAACCAATGATACTTTCAAGCCAACAACCTTTAGATGTTTGTGCCATTGAATCTACTTCACTTCAAGAGCCTTTGTATCAAGACATTTTTAACTTCCTAAAGGATAGAACATTGCTTGAAGGGTTAAATTACTTAGAACTTAAATATTTTAGATAATGGGCTTGCAAATATATAATCATGAGATAAATTTTATATTTAATCTCCTTTTAAGACATACTTCTTAGATTCATAAGCTTAGAAGAAGCACAACCAATCTGTAAATAAACCCATGATGGATCATGTGGTGGATATTTTAATGGACTAGCTATAGCCATAAAATTCCTTAGAACTGGTTATTATTGGCCATATATCGAAAAATGCACTTGCATCTATGTCAAAAAATATGACAAATGCCAATGATATGATAACCTTGTTCATGCTTCATAGGAATTACAACAAATTATATCACCTTTTCCTTTCTCCACTTGGGGTCTAGACATAATAGGAAAAATTAACCCTCAATCATTAGATGGACATAAATTCATTATCACTGCCATTGAGAATTTTACTAATTTGTTTGAAGTCATGCCTTTATCTTCAACAATATGAATTAAAGTTTCCAAATTCATTGTCAATAAAATCATTAGTTGCTATGGTATACCACCTATCCTAATTGTAGATAATGGTATGCCATTCAAGAACAAAAATATCCATAAGATTTTTACCAAATATAAAATCCAACATAAATGGTAAACACCTTATTATCCTCAAGAAAATGGCCAAGAAAAATATTATAACAAAATATTAATCAAAATCCTCAAGAAATTGGCCAATAAAAATCGTCAAGATTGGCAATTACAATTATATCTTTCCTTATGGGTATATCATACTAGCATACAAACCCCTATAGACACAACAACTTATGCATTAGTAGATGACACTGAGGTAGTCTTTTCTTTTGACATTGAATCTTTGAGAGTCTTATTGCAATACTCTTTAATCAATGATGAATATTATTGAGGCTGTCTTCATCAATTAGAGCTTTTAGAAGAAAATTGCATCAATGCCCTAGATCACTTAATAACTTACCATGATATACTTTTGCATGCCTATCATAAAAAGGTATACCCAATATCCTTTGAGATTGGGGACCTAGTCCTCAAAGAAAATCAAAAGAATACCAATGCCAAAGATGACCTCAAAGATAAATTTGAACCTAATTGGTTATATCCATTCATCATTATTGCTAAATTTGGCTCTAGGTCCTACCACCTAGCTACATTAGATGGAAAAGAACATAAAGAATCAATTAACATAATGTATATCAAATTATATTATGCTTAAATATACATGGTTTGATTACTCATGTGTCTGCATGACTGCTTGAAATAATACTTATCTAAAATCATGTGCTTGATCTCATGGTTGCTTGGATTTTCCTACTCATACCATCGATTTAGAGGGAATCAAAAAGAGGTAGTTATGATCCTAGCTAGAAAAATGATCACTTGAATTACATTTGTACTAGGTTGCTAGTGTTCCTTCCAATCTAAAAAATTGCTTGATTGCTTTCCTTTCCTCTACTACAATTTTATCTACTACCTTATTTCCTTTCTATCAATATTATTCTTTTCTTCTATTGGGTTAAGTGATGTATGACATGATCATTTATGGCCTTGATGACCCTACCTTATTCCTCTCTTATATCCCAATGATATGATCCCATAATGATAATTCACATTAACCATACCTCAATTACTCATAAAGTTCAAAACTCTTACAAAATTCATAAATTTTTGCATCACATACTTACTTCTCAACAAACCAAATGTCAACAAAATTTCATAAAAACTCTTACTTATCATCAAATATCAAGATCATTTAATAGACCCTCTCAAGGCCATCATTTCCTCCTTTGATGTACTATAATTCTACACTTTTTATCAAGATGTCATGCAACAAAGGAGGATTTGAGTATCTTGGCACAACCTATCAAATAGTCATGACATATATTCATAAAATTCATCAAGATCTACTCATTTGGTAAACTACTCGAACAATGAAGTCTTATTAATACAATGTCTTGTAGACCTACAATCCTTTCTAAGACTTACTAGGAACTAGATTAATAGGGCTCTGTGATGAGCACTAGAATTGCTCATATTTTGGCATGGGTTCTAAAAATTTTGTGTGATATATATTATATCTGAGCTATACTTTTTATGCATATTTATATATTTAATGAAAATTATGCATATTTCCTAACTTGCATGTAAAGTGTGTTTTGTGTGTAGATTTGATTAATTCGACATTTTTTGCATGATCTCATTGAGGTCCTACTCGGACTTGGAATATTCACTACCTAAGGAGGCTAAGACATATCAAGGTAGAAGGCACCTTTATCCCATTGACATGAGGCACCATGATCCCATTAAGGGAAGGCACCTTGATCCCATTGACATAAGGTTCCTTGATCCCATTTATGGGAGGCACCTTGATCCCGTTAAGGGAAGGCACCTTGATCCTATTGATGGGAGGCACCTTGATACCGTTAAGGGAAGACACCTTGATCCCATTAAGGGAAGGCACCTTGATCCCATTGAAAGGAGGTGCCTTGATTCCATAGAAAGGTGCCTTGATCCCATTCAAAAGAAGGTGCCTTGACCTTGTTAATGGAATGTGCCTTGATCCCATTGAAGGGAGGTGCCTTGATCTCATAGAAAGGCACATTGATCCCATTAAACAGAAGGAACATTGATCTAGTTTGCACCCAATGAATATCGTGTCCCACTACGTTGACCAAAGCTAACCATTGAATCCACATAAGATGCTAATTCTGATTAAATGATAAAATATGTTAGCTATCCTATTCTTATGGGAGGAAATAGAATAACCATTTTTCGAAGTAGAATATAGGTAATAATGAGCATCGAACATAAAATCTACCATTCCCATAAAAAGACAAAAGGGTTGTTGACTGTTTTAATACGTATCTGCTATTATACATTAAATTGTCTCAACTTAGAACGCAGTGGATTTTATTATCGTAACAACATTGTAATAGAAGTCCTATGTGAATTATATAAACACATAGACTTCTTTGAGAAAAGGGAGATGAATATTGAAGAGAGCTGAATACATTGTACTGCAATTCTTATTCATAAATAAAGTTCATTCAAGAGTTTCTTATCAGTGTTCAACTTTCATAGTTTACTAGGCAGAAGTGGATAGAGCCAAGGCCGACTCCTAGATAGTATTACTCCCCTTATTATTATTTGATTTATTAATTAAAGTCTTTTATTTTCTTATGTGTGCATTTTATTTTTGCAAGTTTATCCATTTCCTATTTTATTTTATTTCTGCATAGTGTGGTGTGATTTTATTTCTACAATTTAATTTATACAAGTTCAATTGGTACGGATGAATTAATGCTATCTCACAAACACTCCCCCAATGATAGAACTAGTGTATTCATCTCCATAGGTGTTGTGATTGATCTCAACTTGGTGCTTCACAAGCTTATGAGTTTTCCTAAGTTGAGAAATTAAATGAAAGGGTTGTGACAAAATATAGTGTGAATTAACCAATGTTTTTGCCCCAATATTTTGGCACCATTGCTGGGGAAGTGTTATTAGTATATTTTACTACAATACATTAATATTTCGACTTGATTTTGTATGAGTCCATCAAGAAATAGAGGACCAGATGACCAGTTCATAAGAAAAAACCCACAAGAGAATCCTAAACCAACTATAGATTCTAAATTTGAACTAGAATTCCCATAGTCACCCCTAGTTGTGCATTGGAATGAACACCCTACTTTTGTACAAGGCTCTTCCACATCTTATCAACCAAGAAAGGAGTGGATCATAAAAATTCCTCTATTTAATATAACTCCATCCAAAGAGGATATTTTGTGGAAAGCTATTGAGGATGAAACCATTTCACCAACTATTTTATAGGCCCTTGTGTAGAAAGTTTAAAATGATCGAAAGGCCATAGAGATTGCTTTAGAAATAGAGATCATATTTCTTGAAAATATGGCTAAGGAAGAAGAGGGATCAACCAACTTTGGCTTCCCAATAGAGGAGGCTAGGGGAGAAACAAAGATGAAAAATATATCCCTTACCCACCTTCCTACCTTTAGAGGATCCCAACAGAAGACCTTGAGCTATTTTTGTTTAAATTTTATGTCTTGTATAGGTATATGGATTACAAGTTAGATGCCCAAAAGTTGGAATTATTTCCTTCAACATTGGATGATTCAACCCTATGTTGGTTCATCAACTTGGGCAATAAACAAATCACCACTTGGGGGAGATGAAGAAGATATTTCTAGAGCAATACCAAGATTTTGGTAGAGCATGGGATTCCAGGGAGGAGGTCCTGAATATGACTCAGAGAGAAAATTAATTCTTGTAGGAGTATTGGGACTGATTCAGTTTCAATCTACAAAGATCCCCCCATGTGAAGTTGAGCGATAAGTCCCTCAAGAGCATTTTATTGAGAGGACTTACCAAAAAATCTCTTGAAGCCTTGAATATGATCTTTGGAGATGATGTTTACCAGAACCATATGTTAGAAATTTTATAACTGTGTTGAAATTACTCTAGAAGGAAAGGTAAACCAACTTCTAGAACCATGAAAGTAACTACCTTCGTCACAAATATAGAAATAGGTAACATGCTAGAGGATTTGAAAAGTGAAATTCTTTCCTCCCTAGCATTGCATATGGACACTCTCCTATTGGAGAAGAAGCAATAAAAGAATGAAGCTGCATTGGCCTATTTTTGTTTGAAATATAGAGAAAAATATGCAAGAAATGCGTGTCTAGAAAACAAAGTCAGGGTGTGTGTTGTTTTCCAGAAAAATCACAAGGCCAAATTGTGTCCACAGGTACTGACGGTTAAAGAATATGTTTAAGTTTTGAAGGCATACTTCATGGGTAATAAAAGGAACTGGCAACAACCCCATATAGAGAATATGCCAATAGGAATGCCACCCTATTAAGGAGAAAATTATGTACCACAAGGGTAGGTCCAACCACCCAATATGGGATGGTGGAGACCACCACCTTAGATGAACGTCCGTCAAGGAGCATCATTCCCTAACCAAAACCCATGGATGCCATACTAGTAGCCTAGGTAGTAATGGAAAAACTATGGTATGTGGAATTTGGCTCCACAAAACATAGTGCAAGCTCCACTACATCCAAGCTTACTAGCTCCCCCTGTAGTGAGGCCTACACAACTTCTAGCATAGTCGATGGTCAACCCCAATAATAAGACAAATCATCTCGCATATCAATTAGAGGGAGATATGTTTCCCATATATAATATTAGAAGTTGTAATCCTATACATCTACGATCATGTAGATAAATAGGAATAGAAGCTCCTCCCTTAATAGAAGAATATGAGAACGTAGAAGAATCATCTCTGGTAGAAGAAGTTGAAGAAGGACCAGTTGTTGAGAAAACTAAATCTCCCCCATTTTCCAAGAGGTCACAGGAGTATAGAAAGCCAATACATCTAGATTTTGACATACTTTTAATCTTGAAGAATTTAATGGTAACTATTCCATTGTTTCAAGCTATATGAGACATCTTGATTTACACCAAGGTGATCAAAGAGCTATGTCTAAGAAAGCTAGGACGTAGGATAGCCCAGACCATAAATATGGTGGGGAAGTTTGTAGATTTGATGTTAGGGAATACATACCACCCCAAGTATGGAGACCTAGGCAGTCCAGTCCTGATCGTGAAAATAGGATGTTGCTCATTGGACAATACTCTAGTTGAATTAGGAGTAACCATTAACATCATGCCAAAAGAAACCATACAAAAGCTTAGGCTCACAGGACTAAAACCTACCAATACTATTATGCAACTAGCAAACAAATCGAAGATATTTCCAGAAGGAATTTTGGAGGACATCATCATGATGATGAATGCATGGGAGTATCCGACAGACTTTCTGGTACTGCAATCCAAGTATGGATTGGGAGGATATCCGCTCATCCTGGTAAGACCCTAGTTGGTAATAGCTGATGCTTATATAAGCTACTAAGATGGATAAATGACAATTTTAGTTGGATAGAATGTCAAAATGCTGACCATATCTCCACTAGCATAGTCAGTGGATGCACTGGAAGAATACATATGGGATGACTAGGATGAAGGAACACTTTTAATAATGCAGTATGTGATGGCATTGGATGAATTAGAATATGGAGCCGATGAAAATGGCATTATTACAAAATTCCTCCAAGGAAAGTCTTCCCACATCACTCTAGAGTTGCCACTAGTAGGTACCCAAGATCACCACATCAGATAGATTGAAATAAATCCTGGAAGAATGTTGAATGTCAGTAGTAAGTTGACACCTATAGAGCTAACTGCACTAAAGAAAATATTAAATAGGCACCAACAAGATTTTTCTTGGGACTACTCAGATATGAAGGGAATCACTTCGGAGATCTGTACCCATCACATTTACCTTGAAGAGTAGGCTAGTTCGATCAGGTAGCCACAATGATGCATGAACCCCACCATGAAGGAGATAGTCAAAGCAAAGTTGCAAAAAATCCTATTAGCTGGATTCATTTATCCTATATCTAATAGTGAGTGGGTGTCACCACTGGTGGTGGTACCTAAAAAGAACAAGAATTAGAAAATATGCATTGACTACAGGTTGCTAAAAAAAGAAACTAAGAAGGATCACTTTCCACTACCATTCGTTGATCAAGTTTTGGACACTTTGGTAAGGAGGAAGCACTCCTTTCTAGATGGATTTAGTGGGTATAACCAAATATAGATTGGAGAAGAAGATTAGGACAAGAAAACATTCACTTATCTGTGGGGTACATTTTCATATAGGGTCCTACCCTTTGGATTGTGCAATGCACCAACCACCTTTTAGAGGGTGATGCTAAGCTTTTTTTAGATATTATGGAAGAAGCAGTCAAGGTCTATATGGATGACTTCACGATTTATGAGGAGATATTTGATGAAACTATTATAAATTTGGAATGTGCACTCCAATGATGTTAGGAAAACAACCTATCCATAAGAAATGAGAAATGCTTTATGATGATGCAGGAAGGGATAGTGCTAGGACACCACATCTCAACCTAAAGGATAAAAGTAGAAAAGAAGAAAATTGAAGTTATCAAAGATCTGCCCAATCCTAAGACACAAAGAGATGTAAGGAGCTTCCTTGGCTCTGCTAGATATTATAGAAGGTTCATAACAAACTTCAATAAATTTTCCAGACCTCTGCATGCACTACTATCAAAGGACATGTAGTTTATTTGGATGGACTATGAACAAGCCTTCCAAATTTTAAAGGATAAGTTGATCACTGCCCCAGTGCTGTAGGGCCCAAACTAGGCCATTCCATTTTATATTTATTCTAATGCATCTAACAATGCGATTGGAGCAGTCATGGGATATAAATATGGTGAAGAATTCTACACCATCTACTACTTTAGAAAAAATCTAATAGGGGTTGATTTCAATTACATGGTGATTGAGAAAGAGTTCCTTGCAGTTGCTCATGCCATAAAAAAATTCCACCATTACAATATAGGATACAAGGTGTTCATGCACACAGACCATGCGACCATCTGGTATCTAATGAACAAACCTGCAATCAATGGTAGGATAATTAGGCGGCTCTTACTCTTGCAAGAATTTGACATCACCATTATGAACAAACCAGGTAGAGATAACGTAGTCACATATTTTTTCTATATTAATGCCACCTGATCATGCAGCTATAGAAGATCAATTCTTGAATGAATATCTTTTCTCTCTAAAAGAGCATACCTCATGGTATGCAGATATGGCCAATTACTTTGCCACTGGTAGAGTATATCCTGCTCTTTCATCCCATGAAAAGTAGAAGCTAATAGAGAAGAGCATAGTCTTCTCATGGATTGATGGTACCTGTTCAAAATAGGACCTGATCAAATCCTGAGACGATGTGCCATTGAGCACCAGTTTCTAGAAATCCTCAAGGCTTGCCATAACAAACCTTGTGGTGGAAATTTTGTAGGGAAGAGGATTGCGTTTAAGGTATTGCAAACCAGATATTACTGGCCTACATTGTTCAAAGATATAGTCAAACATGCAAGTCAATATGATGAATACTAGAGGATGGGTAGACCAACCTTCAAGGATGATATGTCTCTCCAGTCACATGTTCACATTGAACCATTTGACAAATGGGGGATGGATTTTGTGGGGCTGATAAACCCACCATCAACCGAGAAAAAGTATATTTTAGTTTGCACTGACTATGTAACCAAGTGGGTTGAAGTACAGGAACTAAAATATTCTAAGGAAAGAATGGTGGTATATTTCTTATTTTCATATATCTTCACAAGGTTTGGGATGCCCAGGGAGATCACAACCAGTCAGGGGCCCCAATTTACTTCAAGTATGATTCAAGGAACTGATATAGTAATATAGAATCAGACATAAAAAAATCACTTCCTACCATCTGTAGGTGAATGGATAGGTCGAGTTTACCAATTGAGAGTTGGAAAAAATACTTACAAATACCATGCAACAACATAGAAAGGATTGGGCTATGAGATTACCAGAGGTAGTATGGGCCTATAGAACCGCATGGAAAACAACCACTAGTTTTACTCTGTTCCAACTGGTATAGGGAAAGAACGTAATGATATCCATTGAGTTTGAAATCAAAACTCTCAGGACTGCAATAGAACTAAAATTGAGTCTAGATGATGCATAAAGTGAAAGGATTCAGTAGCTGAACCAGTTAGACAAAAACCATTTGGATGCTCTACATAGAATAGAAGTCATCTAGAAAAAAAGGAAACAATGACATGACCACTGCATCAAATTGAAGTAGTTCAAAATAGGAGAATGGGTGCTACTGTATGATTCATGATTCCAATAACGAAAGGGCAGGTTGATGCAAATATGGATGGGACCATATGAAGTGATCGAACTGATCAATAATGGTACTGTGTATGTTAATATGATTGATGGTAGCGATACCATATTGATGGTCAATGATAACTGATTGTGACCATACCACACATCTAAAAGTCTTGCGATGGAGTCCAATATAGGCATGGGGGAGACCCCATCCAATTGATTTAAAAAAAAAATTCAGCAACCAGTGGACATGATTTTCCACTTAAAAACAATTTATTCTTTATTTTTTCTTTTCTTTATTTGTGTTTTTGTTTTGCAGGTGCAGTGCTTTGAATGCAAGCTGTAGGCAGCGTAGGAAACCTAGGCCTAACAAGCATGTGCTACATTGGACATCACCTTACTATTTTTTAGTTTTTCTTGTTTTCTTTTGTAGGTGAATGGCCCTGAATGCATGAAGTAGGTAGCCTAGGAAACCTAAGCCTCACCAACACAGGATTCATGAACCTATACAATTTTTGGTTTTCTTAGAAGGAAGAACCTTGAATGTTTTCATCTAGAGGTGATAGTCACAGTATAATATGAATGTAGATTCTAATTTCCTACAAAAAAAAACACCCACCTCCATGTTGGATGAAATAGTTGCTGACGCAACATAAAAAAAGAAAATATTGGATGTCTTGATCAACTCTGCGACAACAAACACGTCAAGAAACTATTAAATTTTCAAAAGCAAAAGGGTGCCTTGATCCCATTTGGAGGAAGGCACCTTGATCCCATTACGAGGGGCACCTTGATCTCATTATGAGGAAGATGCCTTGATCTCGTTATGGGGAGCACCTTGATACCATTTGAGGAAGGCACCTTGATCCCGTTATGGAAGGGTGCCTAACTCCCGAATAGCTGAAGGGCACTTACTTCTTTTGAGAAGTAAAAAAAAATAATAATGCATCAAGGCACCTTGATCCCATACATTCTAGGTGCCTTGATTCTGTTTAAAAAAAAAAGAGGAATAATGTGTCAAGGCACCTATTGGAGCCAAAATTGACTCAACATATGAAAATCCCCAAATTTAAATTTTTGGTTTTCAATATGATTGAAAGAAGATTGCTAGCCTCTGTTGCATTTTTCATATGAGAGGTTGAATTTTGTATTTGTGAAAATTTAGAATTAACCTAAGCCTTTTGTTTTTGATTCGATCCTATAGCCATTGTTTTATCATGTTTAAAGTGATTAAGGGTAAATATTTTAAGCACCCGATACCTTAGTAAAATTATAAAAATACCTGACTTTAAGGTAAGGATCATGATGATCATAATAATCGAACTTAAGCATAATGAATAAACTCTGAAGTCCTAAAGTATTAGAAAAATATAAACCAAGGCCTAATGATGAAACACCATGGTCTAAAGTTCAAAAACATAAGGTTTGAAACAAAGGTCTTAACTAAAACCTTGAGGGTATACGCCCCGTTGTGTTAAAAAATGATCACCTCACATAGATCTAAGGGGAGCGCTTCATCAGAGTAAAATCCGATGGACGCGCTCACTTCGATTAAACAACCATTTAAAATGATGTTATCAAAGGTATTAAAGTCTAAAATTTTGAAAGAAATATTAATAAAAGCCTTAGGGGTATGCGCCCCCTTAAATTAAACATCAAGATAATTGGATGAATCTGATGATAGCGCTTGATCAAGATCTGATCGAACGACGATGCTCTCATAAAATATGCATCAAAAGGGTAAAAAACCACAAGATTAATTAAAAATATTAAATTGGATTAGCGAGGGTCTAATGCATCAGATAATTATCCCCATTTCTATTTAATCAAAGGTTAAAATAACGCACCCCTTTGGTAACTAACCCCGCAATTTGAAAGGAATCAATGACCGTGCCAATATTGATTGAGATCCAACGACTGCGTCGAAGTTGAAACCCAAATGATGGAATGGTAAGAATATCAGGTAATATGAAGGTAAAGCTAAGATTAATCATGAATTAGTAAGGGTATAATACATTACTAATTACCCCAGTTGGGATTAATCCAATATTAATCAAATACCATGATGCACCCCTTTCGGTTATCGAATGTGTAGATTGTCGGATATCTAACGACAACACCTCATCAAGGAGAAATCGGATGGATGTGCCTAAATTAATAAAGCACCCTGATATAAATTTTGAAGACTTAAGTACCATGGTCACAAAAGATCTGACGGTTGGGCTTGATCAAAATTTTTATCCGACGATGTGCGTTCATCACAAATTACCAAGGATAAAAGGGGTATTATAATGAGTGATATGTTAAATCACGCACCAAATTAGAAGGAATCGATGGATGCGCTTTATCCAGTGGTCATAAAAATACCTTAGGCTATAATGATAATTTTGAATGAAGGCTTGAGGGTATGCACCCCCATTCATTAATAGTCAAGCACATCTATCTAAATCTAAGGGTAGCACTCCTTTCTTACTTAATTGGGCGATGGCATTTCAATGAGCCAATTGAAAGATAAGCCGACCAAGACAAAGGATAAAGGAAATCAATGGCTATGCTAATCCCCATCAAGATCCGATAGCAATGCACAAGTCAAAGGTCCAAGTAATGAAATGATCATGAATGTCTTCCAATAAATCTGACGGTAGTGCTTCATCGAGATTAAAAGAAATTGATGGCCAGAAAAAATCTTATTAAGATCCGATGACATCGATCGAGTCAAAGTCAAAATGGTAAGATACAAGTGGGGCTAATCCAATGGATATCTTCTAACAAATCCAATGGATGCGCTCACTCTCGAAATAATCCAATGGCAGCACACACTTCAAAGGTAAATCTAATGGTAAGCCTAAATTAGCATCTGATTAATCAAATTTTAATCACCTTTAGCAAGGGTACTAACCAATTATTAATCGCCCCCCTTTTTTTTATTAATCAATATTAAAATGTTCGAAGCATGTTTTTTTGATTATCTAACCCACAGGTTATAAAATATCCAAGGCTACGATGGAACAAAGGTTGATCCAATGGTTGTACTCGATAATGGTTATTCAAGGAACCTTAAGATATCCAAGATGATGACAGGCACTCACATCAAGAACCAAATCTTATGGGGATCCCCAGGATGATTGTTGCCCAATTAAAAGTGTAATCGATCCCTAAGATTTAATTATCATCCAAGGCCAAGGTGGCACAAGGTTCAAAATAGAGGCCACCCCTATCACATGTTACAGTTCCACATCAGATAAGAAGAAGCTTCAACGACCAATGGTGAAATTGTAAATGATTGCAAGTACACAATCCAAGGAACCCAGGGACACATAGGATGAGGGACACTACCCACCATAAAAGCCCAACTTCAGAAGAAAATGTGGTTGCAAATTTCCTTTGGCCAAATTTAAAAAGCAGTTGGTAACACAATATTAATGACAAAACATGCAAAAATATCAAACTCATTCCAGCACCCAGTATTTGAGCTCACAAAATCAATCGATTTTACCACCCTGGTAATCTTGAGCATAAACTGATATGCAAGAGGTGTAGAGAGAAAGAGTTTCAATATTTTCTTTTTCAGATAAACTAGACTCACTATCGTGAGCACAATGGCATCTTGGGGAGATGCTTTTGCACCCGAAGACACTAGAGAAACAATGAAATTCGTTACAGAACGGTCACCATACTTTTTGATTTTTGGACCACCTGTACCTGGTAGTACAATGTATGGATTCACCCAAAAGTGTGGAGCTGATAAGAAACCTACTCCAACACAGCACTACGAGATCAACAATACATGTATAAAGAGTTTTTGCTCATGTGATGGAGAATGATAACAGAACCCCATGGATAATGGCTGACCTATTTCATAAATCTCAGAGGTTACAATACAAGGGTTTCCTTAGAAGTAACAGATGGACCAGTAACCTTGGGAAGTTGACATGCTTTTAGGTTTACCTCTCCTTATATTTAATGGCATGGTTAGCAGTGGCATACGACGAAAGGACTAGAACATTTTGAGATAATAAGGATCGACCGGTGTTCAACATCAAAGTCGAGCACATCAGGCAAGTTTTCAATTTGACAGAGTCTACCACATTTTTAATAAAATGGGTAATTCAACTTCAATCTCGAATGTTCACAGGATTAAAAGTTTTTTAATATTTGTTTCATACAAATGAGAAAATAGTTGATCAATTCCCAATTAGGAAAACTGCTTTTAGGCCATGGGTCCAAGATTTTTGTGATATGATAAACATAGTCTTAGGGGTACAAGATCTCAGTGTAGAGAGCAAAAAAGTTTTATATTTAGTAGCACAGAGCAATCGGGTGCATAATACCCCAATTTATGCATGGGAACTAGAATCTATCAATGAGTGTTATATTTAGTAGCACAGTTGATTCAAGATCTCAGTGTAGAGAGCAAAAAAGTTTTATATTTAGTAGCAAAAAAGTTTTATATTTAGTAGCACAGAGCAATCGGGTGATATGAATTGTTGATTCATCGGGTTCATCCACCTGATAGTGAGACAATTGGGAGAAGAAGCCCAAAAAAGAGTAGAAGTCGTTAACAACCCTTATGTCCAGACCAATTTTTGGAGAATACATGAAGGGCGGACTCACATGGGCTAGTTCTATGACCATTTTATGATAGAAATCCACTGGACTTTAACCGACGTATGCCCTTAAGATCAATAGTGGAAGCTAGCTATACCAATTTTGAAGATCAACTTAGAAGAGGACAAGTGTAAGGTTAAAAAGAAACCAGGAATAACAGATTCAAGAACCCAAACTATAATAAGGAGTTCCCAGGTTTAGAATCATCATCAAGCAATTAGAGAATAGCATTTTTGCTAAGAGGATTTTGATAGGAAAGTAACCAAGAAGCTAAGAATATTTCCAGATTATTGAGTCAAAGATTTAGAGACTTTTCTGTTACCAAATTGGAACAAGGAGAGTAGGAGGTTTCTGTTACATTATTTGAGCAGAATATCTTCATTGTATTGATAATTTCTGAGAGAAAACAAAGTTTAAAAGCTTCTTGCTTACTTTGAATGTAATGACTTTTTAAATCAATACAATTCTGGGTCTTTTTCCTATTAATTTTTTGTATCATTTTGGTGTGTTACTGTGTAATGGATTACATTATTTGAATGCATTACATACGTTTCTTTCATTGGTCAAATTTTAGTTTTATTACGATATTCGAATAAGTCTAGGAGTGCCAATTGTCTTCTCCCCATTCTCTCTGTTCATGTTAAAATTGTTGTTAAATTGCTATAACATCCCAATGAATCTAGGCATAGGTCTACATAAGGTATAACAAATGGTTATTTTCTTGCTTGGTCATTTTAATACATATAGCGTTATATTAATCTGGAGCGTGTAATCAACATTTTATTATAAAATTACCGTTGGGGTCTCCTTACCCATTATGTAGTTTTTCTTTAGCAATACTCGTGTTTATCAAAACAAAGAGACAGGTTGACCAGATCCTGTAATAGCTCATTGGTTTAAAACGGTTCCTTACAACGTGACAATCGAATTCTATGGAACAATTTTTTGGTGCTGTTGTTGGGGAATGGACTTATATGTTAAATACATATCTTTTTAGTTTGTTTCCCAATGAAATTTTCTGTGCTTTAACCCATCAAACTAACTCCAATAGTTTTTTGGTGCCATTTTCGGGGAAGAGTTTTTAAATTATTAACTTTGGCTTTAACAACAATATTATTTTAATAACAAGAAGCCAATAGGAATAAATAACTATTGCTTTGATTTTATTTGATCTGTACATTCTTTATTTTACTTATGGTTTTCAATTCCAAGGTGTTATTTTACGTTTCTTTATTTTCTTGAAAATCCTGGTTTCTTGATTTTCTTGAATTATCCCAAGAACCGACTCCTGTGAGGATGAGTGTTAATATCAAGCATTCTTGATAAACCATACATTGTTCTTTCTGCTCCCCAATGCTAGCGACTCTATCTGAAAAAACCCAGAAGACTAAAATAAAAAAGGAAAGAGCAAAATGTGCTGGCAAACACCAGGAGAAGCGATAAGGAGCTATTCCTAGAACTCGAGAATCTAGAGGTATTTTTACATAATCAGAAAACTCCACTTTTCAAGAATACTGCTTATAATAGTCAATCAAATTCTAGCGATGAAAAGTATGTAAAGAAAAATAAATATTAGAATACTTTTACTGTTGATATCACTATAGATGAAAATTTGAATTCTACTATAGAAGATACATGTGATTATTCTCATTGTCTAATTAATAGTAATACTAAGGTAGATAATCCCTTAGATTATATTCAGGCTACCCAGACCCATATTCCTATAGGTATTACTGCTGTGAATTTAAATCCTACAGTAACAATGGCCCAGGCTAATGTTAATTTATGGAGAACTAATAGATATAGGCCTTTTATGTTACAAGCAAATCTTAATGCCTTACCTAATAAAGTTCACAAATACATTCCAAAATTCTTAGGAAATAGTGCAGTAACTAGAGAAGATCATATCAAGAGTTTCCTATATGCGATGGATAGTCTAGAGATTGAACATGAAGATGTAGTCTTAAGACTATTTTTACAGAATTTAGAAAAATATGGTAGAGAGTGGTTCAATTCCCTTCCTGACAATGATATCCTGAACTTCACAAAAATGGAAGCTATGTTTCTAAAGAAATATGGTGAAAGAAAAAATGAACAATCTCTGTTAACTAAGTTAGCCACTATGAAGAAAAAAGAGAATGAGGTTGTTAGTGACTTTAACAGAATATTTTCAAAGACCAGAAACAAAATCCCTATCAACCTTAGGCCTAGTGATATTTAGTCTATTTGTTTTTATAAGAATGCTTTTCAAGGAGAGGTTAAGTATGAGATGAGGCAAGAAAAAACCACTACCATTGATGGTTGTATGGAAAAAGCAATGGATATAGAAAGAAACATGCTTGACAGTGGTGAGATGAAGCCTTATTCTATAGAAGTCAACCTACCTGATAGAAAACCTAAAAGAGTAGCATTTGATATACAAAGAAGAACTAAAATTGATCCAATGGAAAAATTGACTAGTCAAATGACTGAGATGCTTAATAACATGAACAACAAGATATCAAGAATCAAAGGAAACAATGGTAATAATGGTGAATCATCACAAATAGAATGACCACATGTTGATAATCATCCTCATTTTAAAAATAACTTCAATAGGAATTGGGGAAACAACAATGGTTCTGAAGAAGGAAATAGGAGTAGTAATAATGGTAACAATAACTGGAAAAACCGATAATCTGACAGAGAAGAACAATGTTCCTAACCCCATATAATCTCCCAATGTAGCATAAGGCTTTCCTTATTTTTGCTCTACATGTGATGCACCTCATAATCCTGATGCATGTGGAATTCACCTAAGTGACCAGCACAATGTAGATTTACATGCTAAATCAGAAGAAGCTATAAGAATCAATGCTTGTTGGTCTGTTGAAGATGAATTCAAAGAAAGGTTGTTTGAAGAAGATATGGATAAGTATGATTCAAATCATCATACTCAAATCTTAGTAGCTGAAGGAACTAAAATCTTGCAGAAACCACATGAGTCAAGATATGATAAAATGAAACAAGGTAAGATAACTCCTTGTAGACACCTAAATCACGTAAATCAGATAAAACTATTAGTTCATTACATATGCCCTCTTATCAACAATGTATGGCCCTATTGGCCACCCCTCTAGGCTAGCAAAAGGCTTCCAAAAGCCTCCAACACTCATTTTGGAGGGTTCCTAGTAGTCTGGGGTAGTTTTGGGGCTCCTACTGGTGACTGTCCCACACAAGGACGACCATCAGCAACCGTCCCTGGGTGGGACGACCCCTAACTGGACTGAAAAAGTCAAAGGACACGGTAAATGGCAATCAAAGACTACCATTAGTGCATCCAATCACCCCAAATTTATTGGGGACCTGCTAATGGATAGTGGGATAGTTGATTGGGAGCACCCAAAGGGGCAACCTTCTCCCAATCACCCCATGACGCGATTAGGACACATGGCAACACCTGCCTCGCATGGTAAAGATGCTATTTTACCCTAAGTGCCCTCTTGGGCTATAAAAGGAGCTCTAAACTACCAATTTTAGAGAGGATAATTTGGAGAATTAAGCCACGAAGTGCTGACCAAATTGAAACCCAACCTTTGCAAACCAAAATACGCCTTTGCCTTAGCCTTGAAACACTCTTCCTTTTGAAGGCGATGTCAGGGGCAATAGGCTCGAACCGTCAAAAATGAATGGGAAAAATTAAAGAAATATTTGGCCCCATATATTGACAACACCCTTACCAAGTTCTAGACCAATTCCCACAACCATAGGTGACAAAACTAAGTTTTGTAACCATCCCACCTGGGGACGGTCAGCAGTTTGTCCATGGCACACCTAGGTAAAATCATAAAATATGTTGGAATTTTAGACAAATTCCTCCATAGTCCCATTAGGAATGGCTAGAAGGATCTTTGGTCCAAGTTTGAAGCAATTTGGAGGAGTTTTTATGCAAGATTTGTGATCCCCAATGTTACAGGTTTATCTGGCTCATCCAGGAACGGTCACAATTTCTGCATAGTTTCACCTTAGATATCGCTTCCAAATTTTCTTATTTGTATTTATATTAATAAATAAAATGTTCACAATTAATTTATATCAGTTTTCATGCATGTAGATCACCTTTTATTGTTGTAGAATATGCTCTCCTTTCATGGTTTTATGGGTTTCTTCTATAACGCAGGTGCTACTAATCCCCCTTCAATCCCTTGTCTTCAGGAATAGGAATGCTAGGAAAGAGGAGGAGCTAAGGAGGCACAAGTTTATCATCCCAAAAATAGCTCTCGAGTGTGGGAAGCAGGAGTTCACAAACATTTATTATCGCCTTAAAGGCCTCCTTCCAAGGGACTAGATCCCTTGGTTATTGTAATGAAAATGTATCAATTTGTAAAGCCCTCAAGGGGATACTTTGTAATCTGGTTTTGAAGCTACTTATGAATGGATAGAGAGATATTTTGATCATTTGGATTGCCTATTTCACTTCATTTCAGTAGATTACATGCTTATGCCATCTTTCCTTTGAATTCTTTATAACTGATATACATTGCTAGTAAATGCCCTTAAGGCAATATCATGAATTTCACTTCTTCAGTGGCGATCATGGTATTTAAAGTTATTTTAAATATCCCCTTGAATTGTGCTAATTTAGACTTTTATTTTTGGTTTTATTTGCTGCAGGTACTGACCGTTCTAAGAAGAAAAAACCCCTTTGCTGCTAGGTGGTGCTGGGTGAGACGACCATCTCCATGGCACTGGGTGGGACGACCCAAAATCTGCCACCGTCCTTGATAGGTATGGCCACAAAACCAGAGGGTTTTTGCAAAAATTTGCAAAAACAACCTTTAAAGGTCCATTTTTTACCCCTCTGCACTGTCAATTTGACTTTTTACTATTAAAAATTGTCAAAATTCATGTTTTTCTTACTTATTCTTTGCATAGAAAGGTTAGAGTTTCTCTTTACAAAATTGTGCATTAATTAGTTTATAAAAATAGAGATAAATACAGTAGAAGTTTCTGATTTTTTTTGGTTTTCCTGATGAAAGCTTGCCAAAAAGGTTAAGTGCATATAGGTTTCTAAATCTTTGTGTTTCCTTTTATGCGAAAGAAAAATGCACCTTCATGCATTTAGTAAATAATCATTGAGTGCTCTCTTGTTTTATTTCAAATATTAAAAGGAACACACACACACCACATTTCATTATAAACATTAGTGAAGTTGGGATTTCATATCCAACACGTTGATTGAGACCAACAATGGATTTAATCACCACTAGATTAGCTCTTGAGAAGAGTATTATTAGGATCCGTTCGTGGCCAAGGCCGACCCAAGATCTGTCCTAACTATGCAAAATAGCATGCATTCCTCTTCGGAGGAGTGTATCACTACACACGGGGTGCTCGGTGAGGGTTGGTAGTACCTATGCTACCTCGTTGGATATGGATTTCATCCCCATATTTGACTTGTGTGAGTATATAGGTGAAATCCTTTAAACATTTAAGTATATCATCCAATGAAATATCAAACATGAGAAAGGTATTTTCTTTACAAAGCAATACATCTTGAAACACATCAAACAATTTAGGATTCACACTTAAAATATTTAAAACAAGATAATCACTTCTATGCTTGCCTGTCTCTATTGTTTGCTTGTTTTGAATTCATAGAAATTGTAAAGAAGATAAACACATAGTATTTAGAGTACATAGCTATGGTATGTACCTGTAGCCAAGCCCATTTAGGGGAAGAAGCTATGGGCAATAGAGAAGAGGATATAGAATGTCCTTGTTTTGAGCCTAGGGATAGGATCATTCCTCCTTGGAAATCAGCTACTCTTCCTAGTTGTAGACCAACTGATGAGTGGATGGTTACTCCTAGAGAGTCAACTAGAAGGTCTAGCTTACAGGGGACTCCTTCGCAGGGTACGCCTAGGTCATAGTCCTAGTTTGGGAAAATATCTCCCTAATTCATAAGCTAAAAACACCTTATTTTGAGAAGAGTCACCACGCAATGAGGCACCTCCACATAGAGCAATACCACACGTTCACGTTCCTGCTCGATCCTCTACTCTTGGTCATATACAGGAGCAAGAGCTCACACCTCGAGTAGGGTTGAACAATCATCTCAAGATTTCAAGTCACCCTACTCCAAGGTATCAAAATCATAATGAGTATGATACTCATCAAATTAGGTGACCTTATTCTGCCTTACATTACCTTGTTTACGAGAGAAGACGTGAGGAACATATAAATTATCCTCATGAAAATGTGTCAACCAAAGCACGTTGTGCCTCTGCGCCAGTAGTCTTTCAGAAATATTTTTTTAGGAGAGTGTTGAGAAGCAACACACCCCCACTAAAAAAATGAAATTCCATCCCTTTGAAAATATTTAATTTTCATTTTTCCGCAGGGACCCTCTTGAGTTTTTCGAGTTTTAATTCCAAATTTTGCTTGCACCCTTTTTCAAGCTTCGCCTACATCAAAGTGTCCAAATATACTTGCATATGGCATTGATTTCAATTTAGAAATAGCAGTTTCCATTTCTGGCCTAGCAAATTTCTAAATGCATATTCTCTTAATCCATGATGAATTTTTAAGTTCCGTTTGCAAATTGGGATACCCTTTGGGCTTTTATAGATACTTGTAAAGTTTCATCAAATTCTGAGCACTTTGAATTTTCATCATTTTTTCTACACCATGTGAAGCTGATCATTCTCGAGCAATTTAAAATTCATTTGTTAAATGTTAAAATCATTTTTGAGTAAGGAAGATCCTTCACCAATATGTAAAAATGCAAAATACAGATGGACAAAGTCATTGGAATCAACCTACAAATTTTGGAGAATTTGCAAAGTGAAAGAAAAGCTTGAAGGAAATGTCACGATATCGCGACATGTTCCATTTTTGGACATGTCTCATTTTCGTGAAGGCAAAAGCTAGGAAGAAAATCTTGAAGGAAATGTCGTGACATCGTGACATGTTCCATTTTTAGACTTGTCAGATTTTCGTGAGAGGAAAAGCTCAGAAGAAAAGCTTGAAGGAAATGTCGCGATATCGCGACATGTTCCATTTTCGGACTTGTCAGACTTTCACTCAAATTTAATTGGATCTTAAAATATTTTGAAGTCCGATGTCGCGATATCGCGACATGTTCCATTTTCGAAGGGCAAAGCTAAAGAAGAATGACTTGTAGGAAATGTCATGATATCGCGACATGTTCCATTTTTGGAAGGATTCGCGATATCGACATGTTCCATTTTAAAAAAAAAAATAAAAATGAGATTCGTGACATTCCATTTTGACAAAGAAGCTTAAAAGAGACTAAGTGGGGGAAACGTCGCGATTTCTGACATGTTCCATTTTGACAAGAAGGGAAGAGACTAAGTGGGGGAAACGTCACGATTTCGTGACATGTCATGATTTCGCGACAAAGAAGTGAGAAAAGAGATAAAGTGAAGGAAACGTCACGATTTCATGACATGTCACGATTTCGTGACAAAGAAGTGAGAAAAGAGACAAAGTGAAGGAAACGTCATGATTTCATGACATGTTCTGATTTCATGACAAAGAAGTGAGAAAAAGAGAAGTGAAGGAAATGTCGCGATTTCGTGACAAAGAAGTGAAGAAAGAAGAGAAGGTGAAGGAAAACGTCATGATTTCATGACATGTTCCATTTTCGCGAGGGCCAACGCTTGGAAGAGACTAAGTGAAAGAAATGTCGCGATATCGCGACATGTTCTATTTTCGCGAGGGCGAAAGCTTAGAAGACATGAAGTGAGGGAAATGTCGCGATATCGCGACATGTTCCATTTTTGGAAGACGCAAGCAAGGAAGAAGTGGCTTGAGGAAAATGTCGCGATATCGCGACATGTTTGGATTTATATTCATTTTGCAAAATTTGGCCATTCTTTAAATTTTTCATCACCCATCCAAAGGAAGTAAAAACTTTTTGATACAGTCCAAACCCTAGGAGTATTTAAATGAGAAAATTAATTAATTCTAATCTTTGCTTTTCTTTTGCAGAAAGTAATTCGACAGTTACATTCATGGCAGAAGTAATGGCGAGAAAGACAGACAAACCTGAATTTCGGCACAAATCAAGCGAGGAATTAATGAGATGCTCTGACAGCTTGCCGAAAGATAAAGAAAAGAGATGTCGGGAAATCAGTGACTCATCCAAATTTTTCAGATCTGGCCGCGAATACAGGTTTCAAGGAATTTACCGGTGGATACATTGCCAGGAAAATTTATGGCAAAAGTAATGGCGGACAGAGAATCTCGGCTCGAACCAAACAAAGACAGCTGTGCGAAGATAGAAGGCCTCATAAGTCAGTGACTCATCCAGATTTTGTAGAGGAATTAATGAGATGCTCTGATGGCTTATCGAAAGAAGAACATACATTTGCACGCGGGTGTCCATTCGATAAGGATCAAGCCAAATCTTATCTTCTCCATTCATGGCAAGATCCACGCGAAGATTTTTAGAGTAATTAGGGCTTATCAAAACTCTATATAAAAATGCCTTATATTGTAAAACCTCGGCGGTGGGATTTTTATGATAAGATCTAGAGATTTGGAAGAAGATATTTTGAAAAGATCAGGGTCTGTCCTGAGTCTATATATACTTCTCTTGAATGTAAAGTAAGGATGCAAAAACTTGGAATAAAAGACATTCTAGCAATTTCCTGCAAATCTTGTTTGAATGCTTTGTTCTGGACCTGGGGATTGTGTGAAATCGTTCTTCTGTGATAGCGTGGCCAGGAGCCTAATCTCTTTCGGATTTTGATAAGTGCACCTTCTTCTATTTTCGTCTCACTAAAGTTCTATTTATTTTAGTTGTAAATCTGCGTTATCAAGATTGAATATGCTGCTAGGCTTCACTCTGTTTGTTATATGCTAGGAAAAATTAAAGATTTAAGGTTCTGGTCTGTCCTAATTGCTCTGTCCTCACTGCATGAGCTAGACTGCTTGTGAGAGATACCAGTTAACACCGACTTCCCTTTTATTTATGATTTTCTTTCAAATCTATGTTATCTCCGTCTTATGCTCTTAGTAGAAGGTGATCTTAGAAAGCTGGACATCTTCCTCTTTGATTGGTTCTATTGTGAAGTTAAATAGTGTAATTGAAATTGATAGTTTTGATTTTGCAACTAACTTAGATAAGCTTCTCTTTTCTGCCCTACCCTACTCTCTCTGTTCTACTGTTAAATGATCCATTTTTATTTTCTTTCAAATTTGTCTTTTATTTAATCTGCTAAAACATAAAGAGCTATATCAAAGAACTCATCGTAAATCCGATAGTCAACAAAGATAACAACTTCTAAACATTATTGAACGAAGGTCGAGCCCATTGTAAGGTAACAGACAGTCCACTTGAAACTATTCCAGAAGCGAAAAAGAGTGAATAGACATTCGACCCAACTCTGTAACTCACACCTTGGATAACCAACAAGATCCTAAAGTGAGTGGGATTTATCCCGTATAAGTGTTATTGGTATTTTATGCTCATTCTTCACGGGGTGTGTATGAAAGCCGAACCAACATTTAAAATTGGCGCTAGAAGGAGGGCCTACTGAACTCCGTTCAGTATTTGTAAGGATTGTAAGTTGTTTGTGAAAAGCTGGATTCTACCTACAGAGTAACCAGGTCCCACTCCAGAGCTGGAGAGCTCCTAGTGCCTGAGTTAGAAACCCCAAGGAGAAGTAGCCTCAGAAGAGCCAAGTCTTTGTCTAACATAGTTTTGTCACCCCTTGTAGTTCCTCCAACTGCAACTCAAAATATCATCGTTAATCAAGTAGTAATGGCGAACTGGTTGGGTTCCACTGCTTTGAATATTCCTGGCGCAGCGCATGATTTGCCCAGAAATCCTGAGAGGTATCTCCCTACCTACAAACATGATGGAATTAGAACAACAGAAGAACATCTAGTGGCATATAAAAATGCTCTAAAATTGTTAAATGTGCAGCATGAAGATGTGGCTTGTAGGTTATTCCCATTCACTCTCCAGGAGGGAGCATATGATTGGTTTTTGAATCTCACTAATGATTCTATTACTAGTTGGAATGACCTAGAAAAAGTTTTTATATCACAATTTGGGGAAGTGATTGACCCCAGTGTGTTATATCAACAGTTTTCCAGCATTAAGAGAGGAACCAATGAGACTGTCAGATCCTTCAATGTCAGGTTTCAAAAAGCTTATGGTAGATTGACGGGTCATTATGTGCCAACTGCAGACCTAGCATTGGAAATCTTTAGGAATTCCCTAGATCCAGTGACCTCTATTTTCCTGAAGAGAGATGCAAATATTACTAATTTAACAGAGGCATATAGAGAAGCTTTGGTCCTTGAAAGACAATTAGGACCTCAACCTTTGAACGCTCCTCTAATTCCCTTTGTTACACAAAATACTCCTATTTTAAATCCTATCCCACATCAAATGATGTTGCCATCAGGCCAAACTCCACCAATAGGAAATTCATTGGCTGTAACACATGCTGAGCATGTACAGAATACAGAGAAAGAATCTGATAAAACAAGAGTTGAGGAAGTCTCAAAAATGGTCCAAAAGTTGGCAAATGACTTTTTGAGTTTCAAAAGGCAGGTGTCCACCGGAGACAACTCAAATAGATTTCCTTATCAACAGAATAGATTCACTAGACCACCCTATGAACCCAATAAGGATTATAAAGGTAAGGGGCATGAAGTGAATATTTGTGACTTGGCTTTGCCCAACTGGTGCAGGATACACGAAACATCTCAACACGGGGAATTAGATTGTTTGGAGTTTTGCAATGCCTTTGAAGCTTTATCTGGTGAGTTGGTTTCTCCTGAAAACCAAAGAAATGCTGATAGTCCAGGTTCATCCAAACATAGTACAACTATGGTGTTAGATTCTTTCACTTTTCCAGATGAGTCAGAGAATGTTGTGGAGATGCCTATGGATGAAGTGCAAGCCTTTCAACAGTATAGAAGGGACAACTATAACCTCAGGAACAAAAATCTGGAGCCTAATACTACATCTACACCTCCAGACAACTCCCATAATGTTCCTCCAGATCCATCTTCAAATAATAACCCACCTCCACCCAAGGGAGCAGATCCAAGAGTACCAAGTGGATTGTTTGCTTCACTCAATAAAGGATACAACATAGTGGAGGATATGAAGAAGATCAAGGCTAACATCACTCTTCATGAGTTAGCTCAAATTACTGAACAAAGAGATAATTTGATCAAGACATACTCTGAGCCTAATGCCAAACCTCTAGAAAAGGGGAAGAAAATAGCAAATGCAAACTTAGCCATGTATAAAGAAAGGACGGAAGTTCCACCTTTCCTGCTAACTGTCCGTATATTTGGGAAGAATCTACACAATTGTCTAGTAGATTCTGGTGCTTCAGCCAATGTCATGCCTCTAGCCATCTGCCAATAGTTGGGTTTAACCCTTATGAAATCCGAGAGAAGAGTCATCCAACTGGATAAAACTGAGGTTAAGGTGGTAGGTGAACTTCAGAATATACACATCCAGCTAGCATCTGAACCAAGAGCACAACACAAAATCGATATTCAGGTGGTAGATATTCCCGTGGGATACGGAATGCTTCTAAGCAGAGACTGGTCAAAATATTTGAATGGGTACTTGGCGACTGATTTCTCACATATGTGGTTACCTTGGAAGGGTGTTGCAAATCAGTTAAGGATCGAAAGGGAACCTAGGTATAAACATGTGATCACTGAGTATAATGCCAAGAATGAGACTATTAATATAGCTGATGTAGATATCGGGGTTTATAATCTGACAACTGCACAAAAAGGGAAACCTGTTAAAGCTCATCCTGATCATGATAATGAAGTTTGGATGCTTCATATCGATGGAGCTAAGTCTAAGCAAGGTTCTGGTACAGGGGCAGTTCTTAAAGGACCTAAAGATCAGACTTATTTTATGTCTTATCGCTTGCAGTTTCCTTGCACAAATAATTTGGCCGAATATGAAGCATTAGTGCTGGGATTGAAATTTGCTTTAGATAAAGGGGTGAAAAATATCCAGGTTTTCACAGACTCAGAGTTGGTGGCTAATCAGGTTAGAGGTAAATTTCAATGCAAGGCATCTTACCTGAAAAGATATAAACACCGAGCTTGGGATCTCATAGAGGATTTTGATGCTTTTAATTTGACACACATTCCTAGAGAGGAGAATTCACTTGCAGATGTCTTAGCTTCATCAGCCACAAATATGAAGCCATTGGAGGAGTTCAAATGGAAGAAATTTTCAATCGAATTAATCCCTTGTCCTTCGGTTCCAGATAACGTAGACAATTTTCAAGTCTTTTTTGACGACCAGCAAATTATAGATTTTTTACAGAATACCAATACATTTGAAAATGCTATAATTGATGATGGTCAAAAGGATACTATGCTGGAATAGTTTGATGATGAAAGGGGGATAATGAGTTTGAAAGATAATAGAATTCCGAAAGGAATGGTAGAACTTGAGCGACTATTTGATGTCGACCAATTTAAACAAAGAGGAAGTTTTGGAAATTCTATTGGTGTAGCAGGCGGTGAAACTAAAAAACTGAATGTGGGGACTGAAGAAGATCCCAGACACCTTAAGTTAGCTAAAGCTTGTGACCCTAAAATTAAAAAGAATATGATTGAATTCCTTCACAGATCCAAGGATGTTATGGCTTGGTCTTATAAAGACCTAAAAGTTTTTGATCCAAAAGTTTACACCCATATAATACCTTTAAAGGAGTCCTGCAAACCCTTCCGACAGAAACAAAGGCATGTCAATGCCTTGTTGGAACCCCTCATCCAGAAAGAGGTGGAGAAATTATTGAGTGCTGCCATTATATTTCCCATCAGACATTCTACTTGGGTAGCCAATTTAGTACCGGTTAGAAAAAAGAATGGAGAAATCCGCTTGTGCGTGGATTTTAGAAACTTGAACAAGGCTTCTAAAAAGGATAATTATCCTTTGCCTTCCATGGATGATGTGCTACAAATTGTGAATGGTTCAGAAATGATGTCCTTCTTAGATGGATTTTTGGGGTACAACCAGATACTGGTTGAAAGGGAAGACAGGATGAAAACTGCCTTCACGACTAAGTGGGGAACCTTTGCTTACAAGAGAATGCCATTTGGATTGATAAATGTTGGAGCTACCTTTCAACGTGCAATGGATCATGCCTTCAAAGGCCTTATGGGTAAGTGCATCGTTGTCTACATGGATGACTTGACAGTTTTCTCTAAATCTCGGTTTGACCACGTAAAGCATTTGGAATCTGTCTTCAACAAATGCAGAGAGTTTGGCATTTCTTTAAACCCAAAGAAGTGTGTTTTTGGTGTAACTGAAGGAAAACTCCTTGGACACTTAATCACCAAAGATGGCATTTCCATGGATCCAGAGAGAGTTGAAGCCATATCGGGGATACCTTTTCCCAACTCTAAGAAAGAGTTAAGATCATTTTTTGGGAAAATTAATTTTGTCAAAAAATTCATCTCTGGTTTTGCAGAAATAGTCAAGCCACTGAATGACATGCTAAAGGAAACTGCTAAGATTTCCTGGACAACAGAAGCCAAAGCAGCATTCCAAGAGATCAAAACTGCCATCAAGCAAGCTCCAGTTCTGGTGAGCCCAAATTTTAGTGCAGATTTTTACCTGTACTCCTTTTCTTCTGAACACACACTTGCAGTAGTTTTAACCCAACGAAGGGAAACAGGGGAACACCCGATTGCTTTCAAAAGTACCAACTTAAAGGGTGCTGAGCTAAAATACTCTCGCTTGGATAAGCAAGCCTATGCCTTGGTGAGAGCAGTCAAGCAATTCAGGCATTACATATTGAGGAGCAAAGTCCATGCTATAGTTCCTGATCCAGCTGTAAAATATTTATTGAGCCAGGATGAATTGGGTGAGCTAAGAGGTAATTGGGCCATGAGACTATAGGAATACGACTTAGAAATTTGACCTACAAAATTAATCAGAGGACTTGGTTTGTCCCGACATATTGCTGAAATACCTGTGGAGGCAAAAATTAATCAGCTGGATTCTGGGGTGGATGATTGGTATGGAGATATCATTCATCTGCTAAGGTTTGGAATTTGTCCACCTCACCTGAATAGAACTCAAAGAAGAGCACTGAAGCTGAAATCTGCTCATTTTCTACTCAAAGGAGGCAACTTATACAGAGAAAACTATGCTGGCATATTCTTAAGATGCATTTCTCAGAATGAAGTAGGCGAGGTGATGTCTAGTTTTCATGAAAAGTTAGGAGCGGGGCATTCCTCAGGTTCCGCTACTGCACACAAGATATTGAGAGCAGGCTATTACTGGCCTACATTGTTTAAAGATGCACATCAGCATGTGAGAACTTGCCAACAGTGTCAGATCTTTGCATCCAAGCAGGTTAATCGAGCTCTACCATTACAACCTGTTATAATAGAAAAACCTTTTATGCAATGGGGACTTGACTTCGTAGGTGTGATAAACCCGAATTCATCAGCAGGGCACAAGTATGTTTTAACAACCACTGACTATTGTACAAGATGGGTTGAAGCAGTAGCCACCATGAAAAGTACAACTCACGAGGTGATTGGATTTTTAGAGTCAAATATCATAACCAGGTTTGGAGTTCCTTTGAATTTGGTGTGCGACAACGGACCAGCTTTTCAGTCATTCGAATTTGCAGAGTGGGCATACCAGAGGGGGATAGTCATCAAGTTTTCATCCAATTATTATCCCCAAGGTAATGGACTAGCTGAGTCCACAAATAAGAATTTGATGAATGCCATCAAGAAGTCTGTGGTAGACAAACCCAGACAATGGCACACACTATTGAAGTATGCACTTTGGGCTGACAGGATAAGACATAAAGAAGCTCTTAAGACTTCCCCATTTGCTTTGTTGTATGGCACCCAACCCATAGTTCCTATCTCTCTAAAATTGCCTACTTACCAATTTGCTTTAGATTACTTTGATGATCATGCAGATGCAGAAGCTCGTATATTGGACTTAATTAATTTGCAGGATGAACGACTTCAAGCCTTGGAGCATTTTAGCCGACACCAAGAGACAGTCAAGCACTGGTTTGACAAAAGAGCCAGAGTAAAAGCCTTCAGACTTGCAGACTTGGTGCTTCTATGGGACAAAGCCCATGAAAAGAAAGGTAAACACACCAAGTTGCAACCTCTATGGATAGGGCCATACCAGATCGCCGAAATCCTAGGTAATAATGCGTTTCGCCTGCAGGACCTGGAAGGTAATTTTTTGAACCTTCCTGTCAATGGTCAATATCTGAAGCATTATTTCTCAGCTGTTCCATCCACTACATCATTTGAATAATTGCAAAGATTTTGTGCATATGTATAATATTGTAAATGAAGTGTGAAGTAGTGTGTTTTTGTTTTGTTTTATTTAAAAGTTTGAAGTTTTGTGTTTTGTCTTTGTAGGTCTATGCAATTTTGTCTTTAACTGGTGGCCTTTTTCCTCCTCTTTAGCTCTTTAATCTTGTTTGTTTGAGTTTGCCTAAACAAAAAAAAAAACACAAATCAACATTGAAAATTGGCCTAGTGTGTTTTCATTTTGTTTCATTCTGTTTTAAGAGATAGTCTGCTAGGATTAAAAAGTGGGACTACTTGTTATCTAGAACAACAGTAGAAAGATAATTGGATTTTGTATTTTGCTTGCCACAATTATTTTGATTATGAAGAAATTACTATACTGTTTGGTTGAAGAACTCCCAGGGAATCCAAGAAAAGTTGGTCATGAGAGGGGAATCCGATTCACAAAATTACATCAAAGCATCCAAGGAGGTTGTTGGTACCTGAGCTGAAATAGTTAGTTGATCAATTGCTCGATGAATATAAAAAAAAAAAAAAAAGAAGAAGCAGCAAGGCACTCCAGTAATCGGTATCTTTCAAAAGAAAAGAGAGAGAAGGTGAAAGTTGGGCAAGCCAACATAAAATTGGCATTCTTTCCTGCACATAGCCAAGGCTCCCGAAGGATACATCTCAAACATGTTCACCAAGCTATAGATGCCACCTCATAGTTGTGATCAGGGTCGTGAAAATCTAAAGAGTAACTCTGTCGAGGCTGTGAAAGGCTAAACTAGTAAACAGAGCTCTACTCGGTTTCCCCTACACAATCTAAATAGTTGTTCGATCCATAGCAAGCATTTGAAGCCCCGGTCATCCTTGGAAGAAGGTTTATACACTTGTAATCGCACATCAGAATCTTCCTTAAGTGGTTCAACCTAGTATGTCCTTGGGAAACTTTAACAGCCGACGGATAGTAGTTGAGTCATTTTAGAAAATATTTGTGGCAAAGCATGGTACATAGTCTAAATTGTTTTGAAACTAGAGTTCTGGATTCTAAATAGTGCTACTATTTTCCCTCGTAGATATCACCATTTGTTGAGAAGCAACACACCCCCACTAAAAAAAATGAAATTCCATCCCTTTGAAAATATTTAATTTTCATTTTTCCGTAGGGACCCTCTTGAGTTTTTCGAGTTTTAATTCCAAATTTTTCTTGCACCCTTTTTCAAGCTTCGCCTACATCAAAGTGTCCAAATATACTTGCATATGGCATTGATTTCAATTTAGAAATAGCAGTTTCCATTTTTGGCCTAGCAAATTTCTAAATGCATATTCTCTTAATCCATGATGAATTTTTAAGTTCCATTTGCAAATTGGGATACCCTTTGGGCTTTTATAGATACTTGTAAAGTTTCATCAAATTCTGAGCACTTTGAATTTTCATCATTTTTTCTACACCATGTGAAGCTGATCATTCTCGAGCAATTTAAAATTCATTTGTTAAATGTTAAAATCATTTTTGAGTAAGGAAGATCCTTCACCAATATGTAAAAATGCAAAATACAGATGGACAAAGTCATTGGAATCAACCTACAAATTTTGGAGAATTTGCAAAGTGAAAGAAAAGCTTGAAGGAAATGTCGCGATATCGCGACATGTTCCATTTTCGGACATGTCTCGTTTTCGTGAAGGCAAAAGCTAGGAAGAAAATCTTGAAGGAAATGTCGCGACATCGTGACATGTTCCATTTTTAGACTTGTCGAATTTTCGCGAAGGAAAAGCTCAGAATAAAAGCTTGAAGGAAATGTCGCGATATCACGACATGTTCCATTTTCGGACTTGTCGGAATTTCGCTCAAATTTAATTGTATCTTAAAATATTTTAAAGTCCGATGTCGCGATATCGCGACATGTTCCATTTTGGAGGGCAAAGCCAAAGAAGCAATGACTTGTAGGAAATGTCATGATATCGCGACATGTTCCATTTTCGGACTTGTCGTTCAAAATTGAATTGTATCCTAAAATATTTGAAGTCCGAATGTCGCGATTTCGCGACATGTTCCATTTTCGAGAACAAAATCTTAAAAAAAATTAAGTGAAATGTCGTGATATCGCGACATGTTCACTTTGACAAAGATAAAAGAGACTAAGGGGGAAACGTCGCGATTTCGCGACATGTCGCGATTTCGTGACAAAGAAGTGAGAAAAGAGACTAAGTGGGGAAAACGTCACGATTTCGTGACATGTCACGATTTCGCGACAAAGAAGTGAGAAAAGAGACAAAGTGAAGGAAACGTCGCGATTTCGTGACATGTCACGATTTCACGACAAAGAAGTGAGAAAAAGAAGGAAAGATTTCACAAAGTAAAGAAAGAAGAAAGAGATTTCATGACATGTTCCATTTTCGCGAGGGCCAACGCTTGGAAGAGACTAAGTGAAAGAAATGTCACGATATCATGACATGTTCTATTTTCGTGAGGGTGAAAGCTTAGAAGACATGAAGTGAGGGAAATGTCGTGATATCATGACATGTTCCATTTTCGGAAGATGCAAGCAAGGAAGAAGTGGCTTGAGGAAAATGTCGCGATATCGCGACATGTTTGGATTTATGTTCATTTTGCAAAATTTGGCCATTCTTTAAATTTTTCATCACCCATCCAAAGGAAGTGAAAGCTTTTCGACACAGTCCAAACCCTAGAAATATTTAAATGGGAAAATTAATTAATTCTAATCTTTGCTTTTCTTTTGCAGAAAGTAATTCGACAGTTACATTCATGGCAGAAGTAATGGCGAGAAAGACAGACAAACCTGAATTTCGGCACAAATCAAGCGAGGAATTAATGAGATGCTCTGACAGCTTGCCGAAAGATAAAGAAAAGAGATGTCGGGAAATCAGTGACTCATCCAAATTTTTCAGATCTGGCCATGAATACAGGTTTCAAGGAATTTACCGGTGGATACATTGCCGAGAAAATTTATGGCAAAAGTAATGGCGGACAGAGAATCTCGGCTCGAACCAAACAAAGACAGCTGTGCGAAGATAGAAGGCCTCATAAGTCGGTGACTCATCCAGATTTTGCAGAGGAATTAATGAGATGCTCTGATGGCTTATCGAAAGAAGAACATACATTTGCACGCGGGTGTCCATTCGATAAGGATCAAGCCAAATCTTATCTTCTCCATTCATGGCAAGATCCACGCGAAGATTTTTAGAGTAATTAGGGCTTATCAAAACTCTATATAAAAATGCCTTATATTGTAAAACCTCGATGGTGGGATTTTTATGATAAGATCTAGAGATTTGGAAGAAGATATTTTGAAAATATCAGGGTCTATCCTGAGTCTATATATACTTCTCTTGAATGTAAAGTAAGGATGCAAAAACTTGGAATAAAAGACATTCTAGCAATTTCCTGCAAATCTTGTTTGAATGCTTTGTTCTGGACCTGGGGATTGTGTGAAATCGTTCTTCTATGATAGCGTGGCCAGGAGCCTAATCTCTTTTAGATTTTGATAAGTGCACCTTCTTCTATTTTCGTCTCACTAAAGTTCTATTTATTTTAGTTGTAAATCTGCGTTATCAAGATTGAATATGCTGCTAGGCTTCACTCTGTTTGTTATATGCTAGGAAAAATTAAAGATTTAAGGTTTTGGTCTATCCTAATTGCTCTGTCCTCACTGTGCGAGCTAGACTGCTTGTGAGAGATACCAGTTAACACCGAATTCCCTTTTATTTATGATTTTCTTTCAAATCTATGTTATCTCCGTCTTATGCTCTTAGTAGAAGGTGATCTTAGAAAGCTGGACATCTTCCTCTTTGATTGGTTCTATTGTGAAGTTAAATAGTGTAATTGAAATTGATAGTTTTGATTCTGCAACTAACTTAGATAAGCTTCTCTTTTCTCGCCCTACCCTACTCTCTCCTGTTCTACTGTTAAATGATCCATTTTTATTTTCTTTCAAATTTGTCTTTTATTTAATCTGCTAAAACATAAAGAGCTATATCAAAGAACTCATCGTAAATCCGATAGTCAACAAAGATAACAACTTCTAAACATTATTGAACGAAGGTCGAGCCCATTGTAAGGTAATAGATAGTCCACTTGAAACTATTCCAGAAGCGGAAAAGAGTGAATAGACATTCGACCCAACTCTGTAACTCACACCTTGGATAACCAGCAAGATCCTAAAGTGAGTGGGATTTATCCCGTATAAGTGTTATTGGTATTTTATGCTCATTCTTCATGGGGTGTGTATGAAATCCGAACCAATAGAGAGAACCTCAAGTTAATGCGACTACCCTCGATCAAGGGAAGCACACAATTTATCTCATAGATCCTCTTGAATAGGATAGACAACAAGGCAATAATGCTAAGGTACTTAGACCTAATACAACAGATCAAATTAATAATTTGGTCCAAATATATGCTGACCGCTAGGACGAGTTTAATCGACTTAGGTTAGATAAACATCACTTAGATCTCTTAGAGCAGTGACAACAAATAGAGAAAGAAAAACTTGAATAACAAATTCAAGAAACTTTGCGTCATGGAGCTGTAACTCCAAGCACACGTAGATAAGAGGCTCTCCTAAGGCAACCAAATTTCCAACAGGATAGTTCTCCTAGACCTAATCCTGTATTGCCTCCTAGACCTCGTAGGCATAAAAAAAATGCATATGATAGGCCAAACATAGATCACCTTCAACAGGCGTTTGTTCCTCCTTGTAGGCCCATACATGAAACACCTTATGGGGCTTACGATGATTTGGAACAGAATGAGGATTATGTAGAAGCACCTTATGGAGGCGTGGCTGATGTCAATCAACCACCCCAACCTAGGCTTAATATTCCTCGTCCACCTCTATGAGTTCAAATTAAGGAAGAGGAGATACAATCCTTAGATGCGTATCAAGCTTTGCTTGCACGCTTAGAAACTGTAGAAGGTAAGACAACTGGCAATGGGCTTCAAAAGCCTACCTTGCGTCAGCTAAAGAACCAACCATTACATCCATCCATTCCTTCCCTGGTCTATCATGAGCATTTCAAAATGCCCAAATTTGATAGATTCAAGGGCGAAGAAGATGCTCAAGAGCACGTCACTAGATTTCTAAATTTGTGCTTCAACATATAGGACAATGACGCATTGCTCCTAAGAACTTTCCTGAGTACCCTCGCTGGTCCAACCATTGAGTGGTTCAACCAACTTCCAAAATATAGCATCTACACATTTGAACAATTCCTTGATGCATTTTTGGAATATTTCGCCTTCAACACCAAAAGGAAGGCGACATTAACCGACCTCACAAGGATGAAAAAAATTGAGGATGAATCGATTAATGACTATGGAAATAGGTGGCAAATGCTTTTGGCTAAGCTACCCTATCTATTTCCAATGATTGAATTAACTCTTTTGTTTTCAAAGAGTTGCTTGAAACCCATCTCTTTGACATTGCAATTACAATAATACCCTACCTTGGAAGAAGCTCTAGCATAGGCTAGAAACATAGAGGAAATCAAAATCCAAGAGGGAGAAATAAAAAAACCTCGTAAGAAGGAGTGGATAAAGAATCCTAAGAATAGCTCGACACCTACAAAGCTAACTACGGTCAATCAAGTGGCCATAAATGTCCCTGCACCTACTCAAGTTATGCCTCCCCAAAAGGTGAACTATCAGGCTCAACCTCCTCCTGCGAGTTATAACAATAATGGTATAGCGAACCAGGGACAAAAATAACGTCGCCCTCAGTGAAAATTTACTCCCATCGTTGAATCTATGGATTCTCTTTTTTATTGATTTTGGGTTGCAAAGATGGTTAATTTACCAGATCTTAAACCCAACGATCCAGAAATAGGCAAACCCAAGCCTATGGGACATCGAGAGGATCAATATTGTAAGTTTCATTGGCAAGGTGGCCATGATTTACAATCGTGCTATGGTTTTAAACATGTAGTACAAGACATGATTGAGAGGAATGAGCTTCAAGTGGATGCTCCATTAGCTCCTACCAATCAGTAGATGGGTATATACAAAGACCCTTTACCAACTCATGAGGTACAGGCAGTGCCTGCTAAACCAATGAATGAGGTGAAGCAACAACACCCTATGCAAGGGTATGTTGGGATGGTGAGTATTGTGACCAGGAACAAGAAATATCCAAGTCAAGTTGCACAACCTGTAGCTTTGAATGATGTTCCAACTACATCATAAACTACACCACCTGTAGTACAGGGCCTTCCTTCTAGGCCAACAGTGACAATTAAGAGCAAGCTTGCACAAAGCTTGAGGACCACATCAACATGATTTTCCATCTATGAGTTGATCCAACAATCACCTCCACATCGGGATGCCTTGATGGACATTCTAAAATCAATAGAGTTGCAACCATAGGAGTCCAACTCCTTCATATATTTTGTGGGTCATGTGCAACAGTGCAAGGAACCAGTCATACAATTTCATGAGCATGAGCTTAAGGAAATAGCTAACGACGTGGTAGATCCTCCTTTACACATCATTGCATGTATAAATGAGATACCATACAAGAGAGTGCTCATAGACACTGGTTCCTCAAGTAATATCATAACAACTAAAGCACTAAAGCACCTTAAGTTGCCAACATCTCATGTTGTGGCATCAACTTACACTCTTCGCGCTTTTAATGACACAATATGCTCTACTATCGGTACCATAGTTCTACCCATTCAAGTGGGGCAAAAGACTATATCGACATTGTGCCATGTGCTAGAAGGTGAGATGGCCTATAAAATTTTGCTAGGTAGACCTTGGATACGGGATATGAAGTGTGTCCCCTCCATAGCGCATCAATGTCTTAAATACACTCATGAAGGGCAAGTGCACATAGTTTCTACCGATCTAGAGCCCTTCAAATACTGCAACATGTTGCAGCAGATGCCAGAGTTGACATTACCTTCGACTCATATAGACTTATGATTGAATACACCTATTCAAAGTCTACCCATTCCACCACCTTCATCATCATCCACTCCATCCTCATCATCACCACCTTCAGAGAAGGCTTCGACATCATCAAACCCTCCATCGAGGAACACGTCGAAGAGGCCTATTGATGAGAGCCCACCATTAGTTTCCACCATATCCATGGAGGAGGTTCCTTGTGTCATTAATGAGGAATTACCTCCAGAGGTGAGTACTGAATCACCTCAAACCTCCATTCCATCTCATCCATCTTCACCATCCTAGGTCACAGTCCAGATGTCTAGTACAGGGATAGGAGAATATCTGGTGAGAAATGTCATGACAGTTCCATCACTAGAGATAATGCAAGATATGGGGAGACCTCGTCTTCCCATAGGTAGCATTGTACCTCTTGGTCTACCTCCTAATCAAATGAATTTCATATATGGAGGTTTAGAGTATGGATCTCTACCCATTCCTCAGAAGGAAGATGATGATGAACCCTTTTCTGAGGATGTAAACTATTTGTCGAATCTAGACTATGCATTGTGGTACTTAGATCACTGCAATTGGCATGGGTTTGGTCTCGGTTTATATGAGCAGGGTAACCGTGTTCCATGTCAACCCCAATATCAACTTTCGTATGATAGATCCAGGTTGGGACACAATAAATTGGTACCGTTGGATGTCCTCACCGAGAGTCTCGAACACCTATGCCTAAGTCATCAGGCTAAGCTCACCCATGACCCATATGCTAATCCGAATCATGTTCATTCCTTGGGAGATCATTTCCCCATAGAAATGATAGATCAAGGTCTTTCCAATGATGTCACCCAACCCCATGAAGTGGGGGAGAGCTCACACACCTTGCAATATGATAGTGAGGAACAAGACCAAGGTCCTCCTCATGAATGGATGAGTGATGATGAAGATGATTATGGCATCACACCCATTAACTGCCATAGCTCAGATGATGAATACGAGTGCATGTTCCCCTTGGACGATGAGGATGAGTATTATCTTCGTATGTTATTCCCTATCCAAGGACCCATCTGATGCCAGATATTGCCTCATGAAGAGCAGGCTCGCCCTCTTCCACATAGGCCACCGCTAGTTATTCCACTTCCACCCGAGCCACACCCACGAGTTATGAGACAACATCAGGTCTCTAGACCCACTCGCCCTAGAGCAGGAGATCATGTATCCATCAACATGATTTCCATAGATTTAATGACACCATTGGTGAATCTGAATAACCCATCCAAGCAATTGCATCTTGATTTAGAGGCAATTGAATTTGATCAGGGAGATTCTTCTCCATCACCCTCAGAGTATTGGCCTTGTGAGGAAATGTTACAACCATTTAACTTTTCTTCAAGAACTACTCAGGATGTTTTTCAAGCTGAGGTTGACCCTAAATTTCCTATGGAAGAAGCAAACCTAGTTGATGACATTCACTTAATTCCCACCCCACATCAGTTGGAGGATGGGTCTCACATGTCAATTGAGCCAACAATTGATAGGGATATCGGTACAGATCCCGATAATCCCCATACCATTAAATTAGGGGAAGGTCTCTCCCTAAGTGAACAAGATGATTTCACAACTGCATTGAAAGCAAGGATTAAAGCTTTTGCTTGGTCGTATAAAGATATGCCAAGACTAGACCCAAATATAGTCATGCATAATCTTACATTAGACCCCAAGATCAAACCTGTTAAGCAAAAGTTACGAAAAATGCACCCAACAGTAGCCTTAATGGTGAAATATGAATTACAAAATCTGTTGGATGCTGATATCATCATCTCAGTAGATTATCCACCATGGGTTTCAAACATGGTTCCCATCAAAAAGCCTGATGGGAGGATTCACATTTGCATCGACTTTCGAGATCTTAACAAAGCGAGTCCTAAGGATGAATTTCCCTTACCTAACATCGATGCATTGGTAGATGCAATAGCAGGACATGAAATGCTATCCCTAATGGATGGATTTTTTGGATATAATCAGATTCATATTAATCTAGAAGACCAAATCAAAATGGTGTTCACAATGCCTTGGGGGACATTCTGTTACAAGGTCATGCCTTTTGGCCTTAAGAACGTTGGTGCTACCTACCAACGAGCCATGACATATATCTTCCATGACTACATGCACAAGATTTTGGAAGATTACATGGATGATTTATTGGAAAAATATTTATTACGCCATGAACATCTCGATGTATTGTGTAAGATCCTAGATCGCCTCATAGAGCACAATGTTAGACTTAATCCCAAAAAGTGTGTCTTCGGTGTCACATCCGGTAAAATTTTGGGATTCATAGTCTCCAAGCGAGGCATAGAGGTAGATCCAAACAAGGTCAAGGTAATATTAGAAATGCCTCCCCCCACAACCATTAAGCAACTACGCAGTTTGCAAGGAAAGGTCGCATCCATAAAATGCTTTATAGCACAATTATCGGATAAGTGTCGACCCATGAATAGGTTGCTACACAAGGGGGTCTCATTTCATTGGGACGAAGAATGTCAAAATGCCTTTGATGAAATTAAACAATACCTGGCTTCACCGCCTGTATTGGCTCCACCATGACCAGGAGTGCCATTCTATTTATACATCTCAGCTACTGAGTTGGCTTTGGGCACCATGTTGTCCCAAAAGAATGAATTCCACAAAGAACAGGCTACTTATTACATTAGTCGCACACTGGTCAGCTATGAAACTAGATATGCATACGTTGAGAAGCTATGCTTAGCAGTGGTCTTTGCCACCAAAAAGCTATGCCATTATATGCTTAATCATACCATGTATGTTGTATCTAAAGAAAATCCATTGCGCTACATGATGAGTCGAACATATCATAATAGTCGCACGATGAAATGGATAATGTTGTTGACGGAATTTGACCTAGAGTTCATTGGACAAAAATATATCAAAGGACAGGTCATAGCCGATCAACTAGCAGAGGCTCCTCTACAGGATGATCAACCTCTAAATATAGAACTTCCCGATGATGGAGTATTTCATATCTCAGAATCACCTGATTCTACCGAGCCTGAGTCACAGGCGGACATAACTCTATTCTTCGATGGTTCTAAATGTGAGCAAGGTGGTGGTGCAGGTATCATGTTTTTCACACCGCAAGGGGCTCCCATACCTCTTTCATTTAAACTCAATTTTCCTTGTACTAACAACAATGTCGAGTATGAAGCTCTCATCATAGGACTTCAAACGACAATCACCATGAACATAACAAAGTTGAACATTTTTGGCGATTCCTTGCTCATAGTAAATTAGGTTAAAGGGATATTCTAGTGTAGGTGTCCTGTCTTGCAAGCCTACAAAGCCCTAGTGGACAAAATCCTGGTCAAATTTGAATGGTATGATATAGAGGCACTCCCTCACTCATCTAATCATTTTGTGGATACAATGGCTTCCTTAGGGTCGCTAATCCCGCATGACCCTTTAGATGATATCACAACTATCCAAGTAAAAATGCTAGCACAATCTATGACTGAGCATGAAGAGCATAATGCTATACCAATTGTTCACATGATTCAGATTGAGCCTTCCCATGAAAGGTTCTCTCAACTACACTAATATTTGAATAATGCTAACTGGGGGGCTTTGTTCCCTCATACTCCTTTTGATACTAGCACAATGCTATATCTCCAAGTTCACTCTCAATAAGCATTCACATGAGACAAACATCAAAAGGATAGCATGATTCATAATATTGAGGCTTCTTCAAAGCAAGATTGGGCCATCCAGATTAAATATTATCTTAAGTTGGGTAATATTCCACCTAGATTGTCGCATGCCGCAAAGTGAGCATTCAAACAAAAGGTGGCAAAATATGTCTTATTAGGAGACATAATGTATCGTCGGAGTTATGAAGGTATCCTCCTTCGTTGCTTAGACTCACAAGAGTCAGCTTGGGCCATCACCCAAGCACATGACGGTACATGTGGTGGCCACTTTAGCGATATGGCCATCGCTAAGCGCATTCTTCGCATGGGCTATTATTGGCAAACTTTAGAGCAATATTGTTGTGCTTATGTTAAGAAGTGCATGAAGTGTCAACATCATGCAAATTTGACACACGTACCTTCATAGGCCTTACAACCGATTCAATCGGTCTGGCCATTTGCACAATGGGGGTTTGATTTAATTGGGAAAATCTCACCTACCTCATCGGGCCATCACACATTTATCATAACGGCAATCGAGTACTTCACAAAATGGGTGGAAGCAATTCCCCTTACCACAATGACTGGACCTCGCATTGTGGAGTTCATGCTACATAATATCATATGTCATTTTGGTATTCCATCCAAAATAATATCGGATAATGGAACACCCTTTAAAAATAAGGATGTGCGTGCGTTAACAACAAAGTATAACATAAAGCATAGCTTTTCCATGCCCTATTATCCACAAGCCAATGGGCAAGCAGAGGCATCAAATAAGATAGTAGTAGCCATCTTGAAGAAAACCATCAAGGAAAATCATAAATATTGGCATAATCAATTACCTCTTGCCCTTTGGGCTTATCACACTAGCATTCGGACACCCACTGGGGCAACTCCATTTTCACTAGTGTATGGTGCTGAAGCCATCATGCCTCTAGAGTTAGAGATTTCATCACTGCGCATTTCCATGCAAGAATTCATCGACGATGATACAACTAGACAAGCTCATTTAGATCAGTTAACATTGCTTGATGAACGATATGTAAATGCCCTCGAGCATCTACGTGTTTATCAAGAACATCTTAAGAGAGCTTAAAACTTGAAAGTACATCAAAGAGACTTTCAAGTAGGTGATTTAGTTCTAAAAGAGAACCAACAAAACTCAAATTTGCCCTCCAATTTGTGAGACAAATTTGCAGCAAACTAGTTAGGTCCATTCATCATCACAAGCCATATTGGACCTGGAACTTATCGCTTAGCATCCATCGAAGGAAGTGAAGAGCCTGAACCCATGAATATAAGTCATTTGTGACCATTTCATGCTTAGAGCACCAACCAAATACCCCTAGGTAGTCGTAGACACTTTCTAAGTGTCATTGACCATCTAGGTCACCTAAAAGGCTCCTAGCGGTCTTTGACCATCTAGGTCAAATAAAAAACCCCTAGACTATCTACGATCATCTAGGTCAACCTTAAAAGCTCCAAAGGCATCTATAAGCCCTTTGGTCACAATCAAATACCCCTAGGTAGTCATAGACACTTTCTAAGTGTCACTGACCATCTAGGTCACCCAAAAGGCTCCTAGAGGTCTTTGACCATCTAGGTCAAATAAAAAAATCCCTAGACTATCTACGATCATCTAGGTCAACCTTAAAATCTCCAAAGGCATCTATAAGCCCTTTGGTCACAATAAAATACCCCTAGGCAGTCGTAGACACTTTCTAAGTGTCACTGACCATCTAGGTCACCCAAAAGGCTCCTAGCGGTCTTTGACCGTCTAGGTCAAATAAAAAGCCCCTAGACTATCTACGATCATCTAGGTCAACCTTAAAATCTCCAAAGGCATCTATAAGCCCTTTGGTCACAATAAAATACCCCTAGGTAGTCATAGACACTTTCTAAGTGTCACTGACCGTCTAGGTCACCCAAAAGGCTCCTAGCAGTCAATGACCATCTAGGTCAAATAAAAAAGCCCCTAGACTATCTACGATCATCTAGGTCAACCTTAAAAGCTCCAAAGGCATCTATAAGCCCTTTGGTCACAATCAAATGCCCCTAGGTAGTCTATAGACACTTTCTAAGTGTCATTGACCGTCTAGGTCACCCAAAATGCTCCTAGCGGTCTATGACCATCTAGGTCAAATAAAAATACTCCTAGACTATCTACAATCATCTAGGTCAATCCAAAAATCCCCAAAGGCATCTATAAGCCCTTTGGTCCCCATCAAACGTCCCTAGGTGGTCTATAACCATCTAGGTCAAAATAAAATGTTCCTAGGCCATCTACGATTGCCTAGGTCATCCCGAAATGCTCCAAAGGTGTCTATAAGCCCTTTGGTCATCCCAAAAGCCCCAATGGCATTCATTAAGCCCATTGGTCAACATGTATATACATATATATCAAAAATTACAAAAATACTATCAAAATCATCAAAATACAAAAATATTTGCTTCATTGCACTTCATATAAATTGCATTAGGTATTCTCATCATTGCATTATGCATCATTCCAAATTGATCATACATGTCTAGCACTAGGTTTGTACACTAGGCATCTATTAAAATCATTGTTATTATGAGTCAATATTACCACCTATTTATATTACATATACCATTTACATTTACACTTTACATTATATGTCTGTTTCCCGTCACTTAGCCATTGTTAGTAAAGCATAGTTAAAGTTTTCGGTCACTCAGCCATATCTAGTTGTCTTCTCAGATTTTGTAGAAAGCTATCATGATATTTAGAAGGTAGAATCCTACTTAGATAATTCTTGGTATACATCAAAATCCCAACACATTTTTCACATTAATAAATCCAAGTCTAGCACAAGGAAAGATGAAAACTATAAAGTAGTCTAGGTTACTTTCAAGAGAAAAGGTTATCTTGCTCATCCCCCTATGCGAATGGTTCAAATATGCTGAGAATTGACAAAAGGACAAGTTCCTCCTTACCCAAAAATCCCTTACCCTACACTGGGGTAAGTATCCCAAAGAAAGAGAATCAGTAATGATTATTATTCCCCCCAGTATTCCAAACATACATTGCCCTACACTAGGGCAAGTATCTCAAAGAAATATTCCAAAGAAAATAGTGATTATTATCACTCCCAAATATGCATAAAGAAATAATGATTATTATCACTAGGAAAAGCAAAAGAAACAGTGGTTCTCACCACTATTAAAATCCCTTGCTCAACAAATCAAAATGAGCAATTCCCTTGAGAAAGTCAAAGAAAGGTAGGGACTCTGGAACTTGAATCCCTGGAATTCTCAGCATTAGAGAACCATAAGGTGATCCTCATTATAGGTTTTGTGGATAGCCTACTTGTCAATGGTGGTAGCCTCCCGCATGACGATATGTCTATCACTTAAGCAACTTGTTTAGGTATAGACCAATGTTTGAATGTGGATGAGCTAGCTTGTTGTAACCTAGGTTATATAGTGGTCTAATCCAACTAAGTATACAAACTCAGGATAATGAGACTCGTAGAATGATCTCTAGTGCCGATGGGCTGAATAAATCCCATTTGCACTAGGGTAATCTTATGTGTTATCATGGTAATGAACTCACGTGCACACACAGGGATATTGATTATCTTGGTTATCTTAGTAGGTGCATACTTTGTCAAAATATCTTGTATAGTTAGTATATGACTTTTGATTAGGTAACTAGAGTGTTTGAGTCTCTTCAAAACTATCAAATAATATCATATCACATTACATTATCCATTCCATTTTACATCATGTTGTCACATGTTTGTCAAAATTACAATGTCCATCAAATAAAGTGTTATAATAACATGAAAATAACAAAGATACATTTTGTATAGTCTATGGTGCTAGCATAGTATGCATCAAAAAGTCATCATATATCCATCATACAAAATTAAATCTAATCAATCATTACTTCCAATCATACACATTTACACTTTTGTTCATTAAGTGATGTTCATGAGCTAGGATAGATACCGGTTAAATATTAGCAATAATATTTAGATGGCCACTGACTATTTTATGCATATATTTTAATTTACAAAAGCATATAAATAAAGCATCCACATCTACATATCATCAAATCACATCATCGGATAAATACATGCATCCATGTTAGATATCCATCATAACATCATAAAGCAAATATAAGCATTGCATTCATATCATAAAGTAGTAAAAGATGACATAATGATAAAAGCAAAGTCATACATATATATATATATATATATATATATATATATATATATATATATATATATATATATATATCTATATGTAAAAGCCAAAAAGCTACATCATAGTCCATAAACTACCCGTAGGCTACAATAAAAGTGAGTCATCCAACTTTGCAACCCAAAAAGTCCAAAAAGAACCATCAGAGTCCGTTGACCATGGTCACGTAGGACCGATACCTTGACTCTCTCCTCTGCTCTCAGTATGAGTCCATCGTGAGCTCCCAGACCTGCTACCCCCTGATCTGCTACCTCCAGATACCTCCATCCTCCGAGAAGTGCTTGGAGCCCTCATCCGAGTAGACGAGTGTCCCATCTCGCTCCCTTGGCTACACTGTGATCCAATGGCTAATGCCCGATCTGGTATGCACCCCTTATAATGCACTATCTCATCCTCCATCATATCCATATAGGTGCGCTCCTCTCGACACCTAGTCTGATAGGTCACCACAAAACCCTAGAGATGTGCTATCTCCTCCTACATCCTAGCTAGATCACCACTACTAGACTCCCCATAGCGAGGGCCCTATCCACCAACCTATGCCTAAAGTGTAGCTATCACTGCTGCCTACCTCTCCATATCAACCTATGCACTCTGAACCTACACATATAGTAATACCTGATTACTCTAAAAATTTGTAATTATAGCATCTCATGCTACTAGCTATACCTACAGATCTTGATCTCCCAAGTATCCCTCATCAAAGCCCACTAAATCCTATGTATATATTAGGTCCACCCTATCCACTGACACATGCTGATGCACAACTCACCCACCTGTGTCTACCTCCTCATCATCTGGAGACTCATCCTAACCCTCCTCATCTAGAGCACCCCTAGCTGCATCCACTGCCTTGGTAGCTACATCCCCTCCTAGTGGTCCCTCCCCTTGCCACTGCCGTATGACCCACCATGCGTCATACTCCTCTGTAGTACCTACATCATCTAAATCAGAAACTACCACCTCAAGATCTGACTCATCTCCCAAGTCCTCTACCATAGGCCATGCTAGAGTCCTCTCATCCCCACGATGATAATAGACCATCAGCTCCCTGGGCAGCCCCTAGCATAGCCTAAACTATCATAGCACATGATCATAAGGGAAGTACTCTCACTCTATGCCATGTCACCCTATCAACCATCTACCTCGCTGAACTCGGCGTAGATGTGTCTCAGCCTCCCTCCAATCAAGACAACCCCTGTAGGGTCTCCACTCGATATCTACTACCTTGAGCCATGCAAAAGCCTCTGCATAGTGCCCTACCTCCCCAACATATCATCGACTATGCCCTGACTCATGTGACCTCTTCCATAGCTCCCCATAGCCAATATCCCTATCTGGTAGCTCTGCTCGAGTGGTCCATGGTAGTCCCCATGGTCTCTCTATTGTAATGTGCTACCAAGCCCAAGACTATAGTAGGAAGCTACAGCCCAAACCCTTCCACCCATGTGAGTAGATCTCATACATCTCATCATATAGTTATGCCAATAAAGTAGGACCCCAAGCCATAATTATGGGCTCATCCTCTATGCAATCCACCAGAGTAAAGACCAGCTCTATTAGGTTCCATGGGAACCTAGCTCCTGAAGAGTTAGGTAGCAACATGTTGCTGATCAAGGTCATCAAAAAAGTGTGCCTAATTCCAAGCACACCCTCCTGGTACCATCTAGTCACTAGAATCCCTCCACTGGGAAGATCAATTGATACATCCTCCCAATGGGCTCTGAAGTACCTTCGCACTATGGCCTCTCACCGCTCTATCGGAGAAGATACTATATGGCACCCCTCTATCAGAATACATAGTATCCGATATATATCCTCTAGTGTCATTATCATCTTCCCCTTAGCTAAATGGAAAGTGTTAGTACGAGGGTCCCATAGGTCTATCAAAGTAGTCAGATAGGCACGGTCTCCCACCATGGGATCTAACCACGTAACTTGCTTCAGACCGATGGCATCAAGCCAACACCAGTATATAGCACTCAAATGGTCTCTAGTAACTTGAAAGAGACTCGATACCCTATATCGACTCCTAACTATCTGCTCATGCAAATTAGGGTGTCAAAAAGGCCCTAAAACTACAAAATTTTGCTATAAAAACACTAAAAAAACACATAAAAAAGGGCCCTTTTGGCCCAGTTTTTGGCCGTCCCACCTAGGGACGGCCCCTAATTTGGTAGTCATCCCACCCAAGGATGGCCACCAGTGACCATCCCTCACAGGGACGGTCCCCAAATCAGGGTAAAATAGGGTCAATTTGACCCTTAAAAATGCCCTAAAAACCTAAAAAACATAAAAAAATGGTTTTTAACCCTAATTTTTGGCAAATAAAACATGCCTAAAAGTTAAATTTTATGTTTTTCAGTCCTCCTAGGGTTTCTTAAATCATAGGTGTGGTTGTAGTCATGAAATTAGAGCAAAAATTGGCAAAACACAATAAAATAGGGTAGAGGAAGCATGTAATCCATACCCGTTTCACACCGGCTCCACCGCCCGATGCATCTAATGGTTGGCTCATGTTGTGGGTTGAGATTTTGGTAGAACTCCACTTCATAAAAATCTCTCCTACCTCCTCTCCTCTCCAACTTCTCCAAGCAAGTTGCACAAATGAGCTAAAATGGCCCTTTTTGGCCTTTTATAGCTCCAAAAGAAGCCGACCACTCTTGGGTGGGATGAGCGCACTTTGGCTGGCTGTCCCACCATGGTATGGTCACAAATACTACCCTCATCCCCCACCTAGGATGGTCACAAGAAAATTGCACTTAAAAACATCAAAAATATCAAAAAATGGGCCAAAAACCCACCAAAAACAAGGCAGAATGGGCTAGAAAATGAGAGGGATCTAGACTGAACTTATAATAATTTTGGATGCATCAAAAGACTCTATTTTACTCCCAAAGAAAGCCTCCATGGATGGACCACTCCACAAGAATGATATATTGGGCCTTTTTCCTCCAAAACTATTCATCAAAACAATCAAAAATCACCTCCAAACAAGTATTTAGTACCATGGGCAAAATAGAAAGTTGCCCCAATTTAGTCATATGTGTCAAGTGACTCATTGCTTTAGAATTTTTCATGCCCTCATCGACTCATCACTTGAGGGGGTAGTCATCATAATGAATTCAAAAATTGAATCAACATTTAAACACTCAGAAGTGTAAATTCCATGCATTCAAAAGAATCTTGGCTAAAGATAAATTTTCAAGCCCATGTTGGGGCAAAGAAACAACATAAGAAGCAAATTAAATAGGCTTGACCTCCTTGAAACCTTAGGAATTAACCCATGTAAAGGTTTACAAGAATACAAGGCACCAAGACCTAGTATGCCCTAAGCCCCATAAGACTGTCATTACAACATGGCTAAAAGGTATACCCGCAATTGATCCTTTGACTATGTCAATAGAAAGGATTCTAAGAATGTATGCTCTTTCCATAATGGAGGCATCCAAAGTTGATTAGGTTAATGAAAAACCTTGATCATTCGATGATTTAGTGATCTATTTTTGCTCAATGCTTTGTTTCACATCGTGCATCCCAAAAATAGGGTATCTGTAGACACCTAAATCATGTAAATCAGATAAGACTATTAGTGCATTACATATGCCCTCTTATCGACAATATATGGCCCTATTGGGAACCCCTCTAGGCTAGAAAAAGGCTTCCAAAAGCCTCCAAAACTTAGTTTGGAGGGTTCCTAGCAGCCTGGGGCAGTTTTGGGGCTCCTACTGGTGATCGTCCCACCCAGGGACCTAGGGATGGCCATCAACAACCGTCCCTGGGTGGGATGACCCCTAACTGGACCTTTGAAAAAGTCAAAGGATGCACTAAATGGCAATCAAAGACTGCCATTAGTGCGTCCAATCACCCCAAATTTATTGGGGACCTGCTAATGGATAGTGGGATAGTTGATTGGGAGCACCCAAAGGGGCAACCTAATGCGTTGTTGTTAAGCACATCATTAAATCTCAAAGATATTATCAATCCGGGGTGGTGTCCAAGGCTGTCTATGATAGAAGGCTAGGGCACCACCTTGGATTGATAAGATCTTTGAGATTTAATGATGTGCTTAACGACAACACATCATTTTGGCATCGTTGTCGGGGAACATGGTGTTGTTAGAGGGTAAAAGCAGTCAAATAATTATTATTGTGCTAAGTTATGAAGTTCAAAGTTAAATATGAATGTAATAGCTGGTATAAATAATAATTAATGATAGTTGCATTTCAATCCATTTAGAAAACAAGCAACCATAGGGAGGTGATCTTCACACTTGGGAGTTAAATTGCTTGTTTGAAATTCTTGATAAAAATTAAAAGAATTCATCATCCTCATTATCAAGAAACGTAAGATCTCTTAGAGGAGCCATCTACTAGTACTACCATTTTTATATCCATATCACCAGGGTAGTATAAACAAATTTTTACTAGGTGTTGGAAAGATATCATGGTAGATATACAAGACTATCCCTTGAAAAAAATAACCATATCAGCTACCTGTAGCATTTGTTCACAGGGACATATCATTGATGAATGCCATTTACTTCCATAATTTAGAGATGCAAAATCTGTTGCCTAGTCTGAATTCTTCTCAAAGAGAGATCCCAACAACAACAAATAGGGCAACTAAATCAACCACCACCTTCAGCCCAACCTGTGGCCAATATGAATAATACAGGACAGGCAACCCCTGTCTATGTAAGCTAAATCTATTAAAAAAAATCACAAAAACTTTTGCATAATCAAAATAGGAGTTTACAACTTAATGATGATCCTAGAGTTTTCCATTATTACTTAAATATTGTTAGGATTTTACCGTGCTAAACCACAACATAGCAATTCTTAGCCTACACAGACAATAGTTGATCTCATTAGAGGTGATCCTACCTGACAAGTAGTTGATCTGCTAAAGTTGTACACTTCTTGTATTATTGTGCAAACCAAAAATATTTCTTTTTTTAGCCCAACCTGTGATCAGTATGAATAATACAGGATAGGCATCCCCTATCCATGTAGCTGAATCTAGTAAAAAATAAAAAAAACATAGGAAATGTTATTGACTGCAGCAACATCCAATTGTGCTCAAACAAGAACTTACCTGAGCTTGAAGAGATAAAAATCAATGGAGATACACATAAAACCTTTAGTCTAAACACACAAAAATTAGCCTTGGATAAAGGAGAAAAACTAGAAAAATTGTACATAGAAAATTTACTTCCATTGAACTCCTTAGTAAGAAATTACAAAGGGGTAAATTATGTCCTCCTAGGAATGAAACAAATTGAAGTGAAGCCAAGAAAATTCTTGAACATTATTAGTTGGCTGACTTATAAACAAAAAGTAAAATTGTTGCTATTTTGAAACAATATTTCAATCACTTTACATGGAATTACAAGGGTATATCAATATTTTATCTTGATGTAAGAACTTAACATCTTTTGGGAATTGGTATTTAATTGTTTCAAGTACAGATTGACAAGATTTTGTAGACTAGGAGGCATTGAAAACACTTGATTGAAGAAGTTTTTAGATATGGAGCAGTGCTTCTTTCTTCCATTGGTAATTCATGGAGGATGTTAGTGGTGAATGGATATTTCCTTCGGGTATACCATGCACCATTAACTAAGGAGGAGTTCTTGAAGGAGATTCCATTGGATGTACACATAATGGAAGAGAATTTCTCTTCAATATCAGATTCAGAGTGATGATAAAAAAGTTTGACAAAAAGAACAAAAAATACAAGAAAAGCAAAAAGAAGAATAGTCTTGTTTGTGAAATTCCTTTTTGGGTACAAGCAAGACAAGAAAAATTGAAAAAAAAAGAAAAAAAAAGAGAAAAAATTGCAGCAGAGGCGTCCCACAAAATGGGGATACATGAGGACAAGCATCAATTTCAGCAAGGAAGAGGAGCAATGGATCCAATACTTCATTTCCAGCAATAAGGAGGCAATTATGATATAAGAAGATTCTTACTGCTCATCTAGAAAGGAAGGTTGCGTCAATGTTGCAGGTTTCAATAGAAAGAGATGGTGTTTTCATACAAAAATTGACATGTTTTTGCAGAATAAGGATTGGTCTTATCCAAATAAGAGTGAGAGATGTTCTATCTCATTGAAGCACTTGAAAATAAAAAAAAAAGGACAGAAGTTGGTTGAAAACCAAAAATGGCAGCCTCTTCTGATGAAAAAAAAATGAAAAAAAAGGAGATGAAAAAAAAATATGAAAAAAAATGATGAAAAAAAAAAAAAAAAAAATGAATAATTCAGTAGTGAAAACCTTCTTGGAGGCACTACTGAGTTGGCTTGCATGAAAAATGATTTTTCGACATGCATTGCCTTGTTACATGTGTTATGTTTGTTTATGTTTTCAAATAGCCTGCTAACAATCATCAAAAGCAACTTGTAAGGTGCATGAACAATTTTTAGGATAGTAAGGTATGTGTTTCTTGCATTTAATTCATAGTAAACATTTAGCATTTAGTGTATGATAGTTGGTATTTGGCATAAACTATTCATACAATATTGACAAGTTGAAAAAGGAACATGTTCAAGATGTCAAGAAACACCCCCTTATGCCCTTAATTGCATGGAAATTCCAAAACTATGCAAAAACCTGATTTTGGGACAGACATGGCAACAATTCTATTTCAATTTGTAGGGCAAATTTCAGAAAGAGAACTGCAAGTTTATATCTCACAATTGTCTGATAAATTGAAGGAGGATAATAAAAAAAATGCACCTGAAGGTTCTATTTTAGTACTACTAGAATAAAATAACAACATACAAAACAAAGAATAACATCTAAAAAAAATGATGAAGAAGGGATTTTTGATGTTATGGAAGGCTTATATACTCTAGAGATGGGCTCACAATAGAATCTGTAGCTAAATTTTGCATAAGAGGTCATTTCTGCATTTTTTTTGAAGATCTTCGGAATGAACAAACATCTTCAGAATAAGAAATATAGTCTCTTCGGAATGAATAGACATCTTCGAAATGAGAAATATAGTCTCTTCGGAATGAGCAGACATCTTCGGAATGAGAAATACAGTCTCTTCGGAATGAGCAGGATATCTTCGAAATGAGTAGAAACTATACCAGAATTGTTGAAAATGCTACAGAATAGCAAAAAGAGTAGGGTACATCAAATATTGAGGTTTATAAGGCTCTACCACAAGTAAGTATATGTCTCAAGCATTTCAAATCCAAAAATTTTATCAATTTTATTCAAAATATGCAAACAACAAAAATAAGCATTCAGGATGAAATGTTGTTAAGAACAAAAAATTCCATCAGTAGTAGTGCATCTACCAAATATGGTTCCACAATAAGACTATTGCAAGATGAATCACATGATATCAAGCCTTTAAGAGGTACCTTGCAACACTAAAACTTGTAAAAATATAGAAAAAGAATCATACATGTGCTCAATTGCAAAATACTTGATATAGTGTAGCAAGTAGGAATTTCTCAGTTAGCAGGTAGCAAAGGATGTTCACAAGAATAAAACCTGCATATTACTATGGCCTACTAAGATGCATGAGGGCATGCATCAGTTCAAGTTGGGGGGGATGATGAGGCCCAAAAATACCTCATTATTGCACAATTTTTGACTACCATATGATAAATTAATTGCCAAATAGTTGACTAAAATATACTATTTGTTAAGTATTTGCATGATTTTATGTTAGGAATACTATATCTCTGTTTTTGACTATTTTCAACATTTTGTGATTGATTTTGCTTGATTAAGTAGCAAGTAAGAACATGCATTTCAATTAACCAAATGTGGTATGCTAATATCCATTAACTTCTCAATGGTTTTTGAATGTTTTCCTGCCCTTCAACTTGTTTCAAATCCACACTGAAGCTAAAATTTTAGGATTGTCATAAATCTGAAAATCTGAAAAAAACAACCATATAAAAATCAGCAAGCTGTCACTTTATAGGAACACCTTGAATTTGTCAAGCAAAGCATGAGGATATGGATGTAATGGATTTAGAAGGACTACAAAAGACATCTAAACTATTTAGAAGCATTCCCACATGGTCTAAATAGGCAACAACAGGGTATAATAGAGTAGGGGCAATTGTGCAGCACTGTTGCACTATTTCAGCATGGTTACTTGGTGAATGAAGTGTATAAATTCAGTAGCAACTTGATGTACTCCTTCATGTTGATATTTGAATAATTTTTCCATGTTCTATTTTTTTTGAATTTGTAAGAAATGCCAATATTTTGCAATTGTGCAGCAGAACAGGAAAATGCAGTAATTTACCATGTAAATTCCAGCAAGCTACCAATGAATGGCAAGGCATGGAATTCAAACATGGAGAGGAATGAATGCTATTGTAATCTGATACTGAGGGCTAATCCACCTGAGAAATTTAGCTAAAATAATTTTAAGAGCACACAATTGTTCATTCCAAAGATCTTCGAAATGAACAAGACATCTTTGGAATGAGAAATACAATCTCTTCGGAATGAGCCACTTATCTTTGGAATGAGAAAAGAAAAGTGCTTTTTGAATTTTTGACTATTTTTGACGATGGAAAAAGGGAAAGAAGGTTGATAAGGTTAAGGGAAAATATCTCCCATCTGATTTTGCCGTCCTTGCCGTCCAAAGCCACCATTCATGGAAAAAATCAATTTTGATCCTCTTCTAGGATAAACATAGAAATAATTGCAGCATAATAGGAAGTTGTTTGCAAGATAGAAATGACATATTATAAAGTGAAGAAAGATGTGTGAGATATTTTTAGACTTCTCCCACGTACTCCCATGACTGAAGATGCTTTATAAGGGCCAATGACTACTACTGCAACACAAACTGTCCAGATTTGCATTTATTTCAGATCCAAAATTATTGGCAAATCACTGTAGAGCAGCACATAGGCTGATTTGAGCATGGGATATATTGTAAATATTTATATAAATAACATAGCTCCCTCCTTGGTTGGGTAGTTAGGAATTATAATAGAGGAGAGTTTTCAATAGTAGCAATTAGGACTGTACAACAATTTTCTATAACAGTTTTCAGCATGTTTTGTCATCAATAAAAGTGCAACTATTTTATCATTTTTTGTTCTGAGTGTTAATTAGTTAAGGAGTGCTTTTCACCTCCTTATAGATCAGGAAGTATGGGCCCACTTTCAGATCTAGAAGGAGGGATTTTATGGCAGGTTTTAATCTGTAATTTTGCTACAACAGAATTAATAGATTGCTTGCCAGATTTCATTTTCTTGTTTTTATTTTGTACTATGTGATTTATATTTTCTATTATGTTTATGTAAAAAATTTGTGTGTATGTCAGCTGACAAATTATATTAAGAATTTTTCCTTTGCTTTCCATGTTTTCCCTACTTTCTATTTTAGCAACTTTCCATTTTCAACATATTTCATTTTGCTGTCAATTCTTGTAGCAGAAGCTTGACGACCTTTTGTGGTAGGGCATTGATAGGTGTTTTAGAATAAGTTTCATTTACAAGCATAATTTCAATTATGCAAGAGTAGCTAGATTTCAATTCTACAAAAGTAGATTAGATTTCAATTTAGCAATTTCAATTCATGCAATTGTAGTTAATTTTTAAATTCTACAATTTAGATTTAGTTTTCAATTCCTGTAATTTATTTTAGTTTCCATTCTGTAGACTAGGTTTAGTGTGACACCAAAAGGCTAAACCAAAATATGCTTCACCAATAAATGCTTGAAATATGAATGCCTGAATTGTACTCTGCCCTAGCCTTCTATCGTAGACAGCCTTGGACACCACCCCGGATTGATAAGATCTTTGAGATTTAATGATGTTCTTAATGATAATGCATCACAACCTTCTCCCAATCACCCCATGATGCGATTAGGACAAATGGCACCACCTGCCTCTCATGGCAAAGATGATATTTTGTGCCAAGTACCCTATTGGGCTATAAAAGGAGCTCTAAAATCCCAATTTTAGAGAGGAGAATTTGGATAAATAAGGCATGAAGTGCTACCCAAATTGAAACCCAGCCTTTGCAAACCAAAACACACCTTTGCCTTGGCCTTGAAACCCTCTTCCTTTTGAAGGAAATTTTAGGGGCAATAGGTTCGAACCGTCAAAACAAAACCGACCAAATTGAAGAAATATTTGGCCCCATCTGTCGATAACACCCTTACCAAGTTTTAGACCAATTCCCACAACCATAGGTGACAAAACTAAGTCAGTTTTGTAACCATCCCACATGGGGATGGTCAGCAGTCTGTCCATGGCACACCTAGGGACGGTCATAAAATAGGTTGGAATTTTAGATAAATTCCTCCATAGTCCCATTAGGAATGGCTATAAGGATCTATAGTCTAATTTTGAAGTAATTTGGAGGAGTTTTTATGTAGGATTTATGATCCCCAATGTTACAGGTTTATCTGGCTCACCCAGGAATGGTCACCATTTCTGCATAGTTTCACCTTAGATCTTGCTTCCAAATTTGCTTATTTGTATTTAGATTAATCAATAATATGTTTATGCTTAATGTAGATCAGTTTTCATGCATGTAGATCACCTTTTATTGTTGTAGAATATGCTCTCCTTTCATGGTTTTATGGGTTTCTTCTATAACGCAGGTGCTACTAATCCCCCTTCAATCCCTTGTATTCAGAAATATGAATGCTAGGAAAGAGGAGGAGCTAAGGAGGCACAAGTTTATCAGCCCAAAAATAGCTCTCGAGTGTGGGAAGCAGGAGTTCACAAACATTTATTATCGCCTTAAAGGCCTCCTTCCAAGGGACTAGATCCCTTGGTTATTGTAATGAAAATGTATCAATTTGTAAATACCTCAAGGGGATACTTTGTAATCTGGGTTTGAAGATACTTATGAATGGATAGAGAGAGATTTTGATCATTTGGATTTCCTATTTTTCTTCATTTCAGTAGATTACATGCTTATGCCATCTTTCCTTTGAATGCTTTATAATTGATATACATTGCTAGTAAATGCCCTTAAGGCGATATCGTGAATTTTTCTTCTTCACTCCTATTGTCCAAGAAGTGGAAGAATTAGAAGCAACCCATGTTCTGAATTTAAGGAATAGAATGGTCCCTAAAAAGGATGGGAACAACTCCCACTAGTGAAATAAAAAAGCAACCCTTCATCAACAAAAGTGCTAATAAAGAGAGAATTGATAAAACCCCTAAAAGAATAATCCCTGAAATTATTGAAGTAGAGGAGGAAGCACTCAAGGAAGAAAGCAACAAACCATTGGACATAAAAAAAATTGAATTTGATTCTGGAACATAACTCAACAAACAAAAGGTCAACATCACATTTGGTGAACTTATGAAGGTACAAAAATACAGAGAACATGTCTGCAAAGCATTTGGGTTAGTGGAACAAAAAGAAGACCCAACATGCCATGCTGCTAGACAAAATCAACATGATGCAAGATCACCATCCTCTGTTAGACCCTTCTATGTATCACTAAGGTATAATTCAGATGAAGGAGAAAGGTACATTATCCACAACTGTATGTTAGACAGTGGAGCTTCTCATAACATTATGCCCAAAATGATAGCTGATCAAATGGGATTAATATGCACAAGAGATTCTACCCCTGTTTTAGTAATGGATAGCAGACAAATTCCTTGTGTAGGAGTGATAACTGGATTGTTAGTTTTCTTAGATCAACACCCCAAAAAGGGCATAGTCATGGATGTTGTAGTAGTTGATGTTGACCCATTCTTCTCACTATTACTCAGTAGACATTGGGTAGAACAACTGGGAGGTTCAATTCAACTGGACTGGTCCTATGCTACAATCCCCATATCAGATAAGGAGAACATAATCTTACAAAGAGAACCATTTAACAAGCACTCCGTAGAGTTAATTCAAACTGATGAAACCATGATAAACTTAGTAAACTCTATGGAAGAAAAAGGGATGGGAGTTTACTCCATATGGCACAACCCATTCCTGGTGGAAATACTAGAAGCAAAGAACATGGATCCAAAAGTTATGAGAATGGTAGATGTTGAATCAGATAGAGTATTAACCCAAGAAATGTGGACCATGTATTTTGATGGAGCTAAATCCCAATATGGAGCAGGTGCAGGTGTTAATTTGACTGATATTAAAGGAAATTACCTTGGTATTCCTTACAGACTGGAATTTCCTTGCACAAACAATGTAGCTGAGTATGAAGCTTTACTACTAGGGTTAAGAAAAGCAAAATAATTAGGCATTAACTACTTGACTGTAATAGGGGATGTAGAGCTTATTATACAACAGGTCAAAGGTAAATATCAGACCAAGCACCCTAGGCTTAAGCAATATAAAAATTTAGTATTGGAAGAAATTGATAAATTCTTAGCTTTCAATATCTCATTTATTCCAAGAGAACAAAATCATGTTGCAGATATTTTAGCTGTAAACACCTCAGGTCTAGATCACCCAGAGATAACTACAGAATATATGGATAGATTCCCAACTATTTTAGTCTATAAGCCTTCTATGCCAGATAACATAGTCTATCTATAGGTCTTTCAGGATGATATAGATATTAAAGATTTTATGACTCTACAAAATCAGTATGTAGATGTAATATGTGATGAAAAGGATGAAGAAAAGCTAAAAGACCAAATAGGAGAGCCAATAGAAGTAATCCAATTGAAAACAAATAGAATACCCAAAGGATTGGTTTCTCTAGAGAGTCTATTTGATGATTTTGATAAAGCTTATAAGCATTTAAGTAGAGAAGTAATATCTGAAGACATTAACATTGGTTCAATGAAAGAACCTAGAATAGTAAAGGTAGACATGGCCTTACCTGCTAAAGAAAAAGCTGGATATATCAGTTTCTTAAAAAAGAACAAAGAACATTTTTCTTGGACTTATGAAGACCTTAAAACTTTCAAAATAGATGTAATGACACACATAATACCCCTGAAGGAAGATTCCAAACCATTTAGATAGAAATAGAGGAAATACAACCCAAATCTGCACCCAATAATGCAAAAGGAGGTACAAAAATTGTTGGATTCCAAAATAATCATAAAGGTAAGATTTTCTTCTTGGATATCCAATTTGGTACCAATTAGAAAAAAGAATGGTGATATTAGACTCTGTGTAGATTTTAGAAATTTAAACAAGAGTTCATTGAAAGACAATTACCCATTGCCCAATATGGAACAACTATTACAAGCAGTAGTTGGTTCAACTAGATTGTCCCTATTAGATGGATTTTTTGGATACAATCAAATTTAGATTAATCCAGAAGACAGACATAAAACCACATTCACTACACCTTGGGGCACATTTGAATATTTAAGAATACCTTTTGGACTGATGAATGTAGGTGCTACATTTCAGAGAGCAATGGATTTTGCCTTCAAAGGATTAATGTTCAAAATAGTAGTTGTCTACCTAGATGATATCACAGTATTCTCTAAAAATCTAGAAGATCATTTAGAACATTTGACTGTAGTTTTTGCTCGATGCAAGGAATTTGGAATTTCTTTAAATCCCAAGAAATGCATATTTGGGACTACACAAGGAAAGTTGTTAGGACATATAGTTTTAGAAAAAGGAATAAGCATTGATCTAGATAGAATTGAAGCTATTTCCAAAATTCCTCCTCCCAAAAATTTAAAAGGAGTTAGGTCATTCTTTGGCAAGATAAATTTTATTAGAAGATTTGTCCCAAATTTTGTAGAGATGACCAAACCCATAAATGATATGGTTAAGAAAACCGGAGAAATAAAATGGACAATAGAAAATATGGAAGCATTTAACCAGATCAAAGAAGCCATATCAACCACTCTAGCCCTAAGCTGCCCTGATTATGCAAAGGATTTTAATATCTACTCTTATGCATCTGAACACTCCATTGCTGTAGTTCTTTCATAGAAAGATGATGAAAATAATGAAAGGCCAATAGCCTTCATGAGTTCAGGTCTGAAAGGAGCACATCTCAAATACACCTTGCTAGAAAAACATGCTTATGCAGTAATCCAATATTTAGAACATTTCAAAGGTATATTTGGCTCAAATAAAGTTTACTGTTGTATCCCTTTTATAGCAATAAAAGATATTTTTTCTCAATCAGAGCCATTAGGAAGACCAGCGAGATGGATGGTAAAGCTTTTGCAGTATGATGTTGAATTCAAGGTAGTTAAAACTATCAAAGGGCGAGGTTTGGCTAAATTGTTGGCTAATAAAGAAGAAGAAGGATTTGACAATGTTCTCACAATAGATGAGGCATATGATGTCAGAAGAATCAATAATACCGAATGCAAATGGTATGAAGAAATTTTGTCATACTTACAAACCCTGTCATTCCCTAAAAATATGTCAGCAAACAGAATGAGGTCAGTCAAGCTTCAAGCCCATAAATATTATATACAGGATGGTGTGTTGTACTGGAAACACCCTGACGGAGTATTATTAGTCTGTTTATATGAAAGTGAAATCCCAAAAATAATTAATGAATTTCATGATGGTTTCTGTGGGGGACATTTTGCTCCAAGAGCCACAACTAATAAAATTATGAGAGCAGGATATTATTGGCCTTCCATTTTTAAGGATGTATATAAATATGTTAGGAACTATCATAACTACCAGGTTTTTGTAGGAAAGAAGCAGCTAGCAACCATGCCCCTCAAGCCAGTAATCATTGAAGCACCATTCACCCAATGGGGCATTGATTTAATTGGAGAGATCAAGCCTAATTCATCTGGCCAACACAAGTGGATCATAACTGCAACATATTACTTTACAAAGTGGGTAGAAGTTGCACCTCTGAAAACATCCACAACTGCCACTATCATCAAATTCTTGGAAGAAAACATTCTGACCAGGTTTGGAGTTCCTCAAAAACTGGTAACAGATAATGCACAGTATTTTGTTTCATATGAAATGGTAGAATTATGTGCTGAATATGGAATTGAGTTGTCCCATTCTGCTAATTATTACCCCCAAGGAAATGGTCTAGTTGAGTCATCAAATAAGAATGTAATAACTAGAATAAAAATATCATTAGGTAAGAACAAAAGAGGGTGGGACAGTGAACTTAAATTTGCTCTATGGGCTGATAGGCTATCTATAAAAAGAAACATAGGAAGAACCCCCTATGAGATGGTATATGGAGAGAAGGCCTTATTACCTTCAAGAATAGAAAAATTGGCACTTTCCCTCCTATTGCAAGACCATGAAGACCCCAATCCCTTACAGAGAAGGCTTGACCAAATTGTCCTGTTAGAAGAGCAAAGAAGAGAGACCCTTAATAGAATGATGGAACAAACCCAGAAAACCATGAAATTGTTTAATAAGAAAGCCAAGGGTACTCCTTTTTCTCAAGGAGATATAGTCATCTATTGGGATCCTAAAAATGATAAGCATGGTGAAAAGGGTAAATTTGAACCTAAATGGATTGGTCCATACCAGATAGCCCATGTTATAGGGCATAATACTTACAAGTTGCAGACTTTGCAGGGAGAAATAATGGCTATCCCTATTAATGGCCAACACCTCAAAATGTACAATCCCTTTTGAAGGTGAAAAATAAAAATATATAAAAAAATGGAAAAAACAAAAACCCCAAAAATAGAGTGATGTATTTTGTTATTTTGTGTACTAGATAAGCATTTCTTTTCTTGTTTGAATAATTCTGAGTTTGTTGTACACATGATATTCTTAGTTTGATGAGTATACATTACTGTTGATTCCACCAAAAACAATAAGAAAAAAGGAGATTTATTTTAGACTCTGATGAGGTTTACAATTTTTCAAATATGAGTGTTTATGCAATAGTTATTTGATATGAGATAAAACAAGATGAAAACAGAGCTGATTGAAACATCATGTCAAAGCCTCACATTATAAATGATACTTAAGGTGACTTCAAAGGTCCAAAGAACCGAGTTATCTTTGAGAGGGTGGTTAAGCTAAAAATCATTACACTCATCCTTTTAGCCAAAAACTAATCCTCAACTTAGGCATACTCTTTGCACAATTTGCTTATATATCCAAGTACTTCTCAAACGAGAAAGAAAAATCAAAAATAAAGTAAATTGAGTCACTGCCTGAGATATCTTGGAAAACCTCTACCGAGGCTATAGACGCTTGACTGGCAGTAGGGTAAAACCATATGGGATTAGAAGCAACTCCACCGGGGCTATAGACGCTTGACTGGCAGTGGAGCCCTGTAGAATGGTGAAAATTTTTAAGAGTGAAATCACATATTAGGCTTAACTATTTTGCTCAGATATGACAAAGTTCTAAAAGACTTAGAAATCAAAATGAATGCACAAACACACACATGGGCCAAAGCATGATGAAGCAAATAGCTTTGACAAAATTTTGTGTAATCATATCCTATGACTTAGCTAAAACAAGCATTACAATATATCTAAAAAAACTCATCTATTTCCAAAATTCTGACCCTAGTTTCCAAAGTGAATAAAAGGAATTACAATTTTTCAAAACTCCATTACTTTGATGTCCTATTGTTTGTACAATTTTTCAATTTAAAAATTGTTATGTTTTGTTTTTCAAGCTTTGCTTAGCAGTCAAGATGATTTGATTTTTTTTTGCAATAAAACCAGGAGATTCTGTAATTCTCAAGTGCCTCATGTTTTTAGCACATTGTCCCAGTCAGAGCCTATGTTGGAGCCAAATTTGACTCAAACATTTGAAACCCCCAAATTTAAATTTTTGGTTTCAATGTAATAAGCAAAAGTTGCTAATTCACCTAAGAAGTTGATTTACATTTGTTTGAAATTTCAAAATCAAACTTAGCCATTTTTATTTGAGCTTATGACCGTTATCTCATCATTTAAAAAGTCATTAAGGCCAAATCATTTAAGCACCCGGTACCATAGTAAAATCATAAAAATACCCGACTTTAAGGTAAGGGTCATGATGATCATAATAATCGAACCTAAGCATAATGAATAAACTCTTAAGTCCTAAAGTATTAGAAAAAGATAAACCAAGGCCTAATGATGAAACACCATGGTCTAAAGTCTGAAAACATAAGGTTTGAACAAAGGTCTTAATTAAAACCTTGAGGGTATGCGCCCCGTTGTGTTAAAAATTGAGCACCTCACGTAGATATAAGGGGAGCGCTTCATCAGAGTAAAATCCGATGGACGCGCTCACTTCGATTAATCAACCATTTAAAATGATGTGGTCAAAGGCATTAAAGTCTAAAGTTTCGAAAGAAATATTAATAAAAGCATTAGGGGTATGCACCCCCTTAAATTAAACATCGAGCTAATTGGACGAATCCGATGATAGCGCTCGATCAAGATCTGATCGGATGACGATGCTCTCATAAAAGGTGCATCAAAAGGGTAAAAGACCACAAGATTAATTAAAACTATTAAATGGGATTAGCGAGGGTCTAACACATCAGATAATTATCCCCCTTTTGGCTTAATCAAAGGTTAAAATCATGTGCCCCTTTGGTAACTAACCCCGTAGGTTGAAAGAAATCAATGGTCGCGCCAATATTGATCGAGATCCAACGACTGCATCGAAGTTGAAACCCAAACGATGGAATGGTAAGAATATTGGGTAACATGAAGGTAAAGCTAAGATTAATCATGCATTAGTGAGGGTATAATATGTTACTAATTATCCCCCTTTGGGATTAATCCTAGATTAATCAAATACAATGATGCACCCCTTTTGGTTATCGAATGTGCAGATTGCAGGATATCTAATGGCAGTGCCTCATCAAGGAGAAATCGGATGGATGCACCTGACTTAATAAAGCACCCCGATATAAAGTTTGAAGACTTGAGTACCATGGTCACAAAATATCTGACGACTGCGCTTGATCAAAAATTTGATCCGACGATGCGCGTTCATCACAAATTACCAAGGATAAAAAAAGGGTATTATAATGAGTGATATGTTAAATCATGCACCAAATTAGAAGGAATCGATGGATGCACTTTATCCAATGATCATCAAAATACCTTAAGGCTATAATGATAATTTTGAATGAAGGCTTGAGGGTATGCACCCCCATTCATTAACAGTCGAGCACATCGATCTAAATCTAAGGGTAGCGCTCCTTTCTTACTTAATCAGGCGATGGCGCTTTAATGAGCCAATCGGAAGATAAGCCGACCAAGACAAAGGATAAAGGAAATCAATGGCTGCGCTAATCCCCCTCAAGATCCAATGGTAGTGCATAATTCAAAGGTCCAAGTAATGAAATGATCACGAATGTCTTCCAGTAAATCCAATGGTAGCGCTCCATTGAGATTAAAAGAAATCGATGGCTAGAAAAATTAAGATCGAAGACAAATTATAAGATACAAGCAGGGCTAATCCAATGGATATCTTCTAACAAATCCAATGGATGCACTCCCTCTCAAAATAATCCAACGGCAGTGCACGCTTCAAAGGTAAATCTAATGGTAAGCCTAAATTAGCATCCGATTAATCAAATTTTAATCACATTTAGCAAGGGTCCTAACACATTATTAATCGCCCCCCTTTTTTGATTAATCAATATTAAAAGGTTCAAAGCATGTTTTTTTTGGTTATCTAACCCACAGGTTATAAAAGATCCAAGGCTACGATGGAACAAAGGTTGATCCAACGGCTGCGCTCGATCGTGGTTATTCAGGGAACCTTAAGATATCCAAGATGATGACAAGCACTCACATCAAGAACCAAATATTATGGGGATCCCTAGGATGATTGCTTCCCAATTAAAAGTGTAATCGATCCCTAAGATTTAATTATCATCTAGGGCCAAGGTGGCACGAGGTTCAAAATGGAGGCCACCCCTATCACACGTCATAGTTCCACGTCGAAGAAGAAGAAGCTTCAACGACCAATAGCGAAACTATAAATGATTGCAAGTACGCAATCCAAGGAACCCAAGGACACATAGGATGAGGGACACTACCCGCCATAAAAGCCCAACTTCGAAAGAAAATGTGTTGGAAAATTTCCTTTGGCCAATTTTAAAAAGTAGTTGGTAACACAATATTAATGACAAAACGTGCAAAAATATTGAACTCATTCCACCACCTAGTATTTGAGCTCACAAAATCAGTTGATTTTACCACCCTGGTAATCTTGAGCAGAAATTGATACGCAAGAGGTATAGAGAGAGAAAGAGTTTCGAGATTTTATTTTTTAGAGAAACTAGACTCACTACCGTGAGCACAATGGCATCTTGGGGAGACGCTTTTGCACCCGAAGACACTAGAGAAGCAGTGAAATTCATTACAGATCGATCACCATACTCTGAGATTTTTGGACCGCCTGTACCTGGTAGTACAATGTATGACTTCACCCAAAAGTGTGGAGCTGATAAGAAACCTACTCTAGCACAACAGTACGAGATCGACAATACATGTATCAAGAGTTTTGCTCGTGTGATGGAGAATGATAATAGAACCCCATGGATAATGGCTGACCTATTTCATAAAGCCTCGAAGGTTACAATACAAGGGTTTCCCCAGAAGTAACAGATGGACTAGTAACCTCGAGAAGTTGATATGTCCAAAGGTTTACTTCTCCTCAGATTTAATGGCATGGTTAGCAGTGGCATACGATGAAAGGACTAGAACATTTTGAGATAATAAGGACCAACCGGTGTTCAGCATCAAAGTCGAGCACATCAGGCAAGTTTTCAATTTGATAGAGTCTACCACCTTTTTAATAAAATGGGTAATTGAACTTCAATCTCGAATGTTCACAGGATTAGAAGTTTTTAAATCTTTGTTTGATACAAATGAGAAAATAGTTGATCAATTCCCAATTAGGAAAACTGCTTTTAGGCCATGGGTCCAAGATTTTTGTGATATGATAAACATAGTCTTAGGGGTACAGGATCTCAGTGTAGTGAGTAGAAAAGTTTTGTATTTAGTAGCATAGAGCAATCGGGCACATAATACCCCAATTTATGCATGGGAATTAGAATTGAGTAACCAAATACATGAGCAAATGGTAGAATTGAAAAAGGCTATTTTTGAACAAAGGCAAGAGATGCCCTATTTTTCTCAATACTCATTTTTCATCCACCTGATAGCGGGACAATTGGGAGAAGAAGCCTAAAAAAGAGTAGAAGCCATTAAGAGCCCTTACGTCCAGACCATTTTTTGGAGAATACATGAAGGACGGACTCACATGGGCTGGTTCTGTGACCATTTTATGGTAGAAATCCACTGGACTTTAACCGGCGTACTCCCTGAAAGGCTAGGGCCAGGAGTAAAGGCTTTCATCAAAGAAAAGGAGATTGGGGATTTATTTTTCTCCAAAGGGTTCACCTATATTAGGCTCTATGGAGCCAAAATCCCCCCTAAGCTATTACCGATGTATTGTCCATTGTCCCTAGTAGCTCTGGAGTTATGTAGGCAGGTGGCCGAGGAAGCTAAGATGAGACTAGTAAAGAAACATGGTAAAGTCCCCTGGCTCAACGTTCCCTGTCACTTTGGAGACTATATATTTGTTGGCTACCCTGCACTGCTCAAGGGAATGTTTGATTTAGACAATATGGACTTTGATGAGATAACTTGGAGGTTTTATGACCCAAAAGGAATATACAATAAAATTATGGAAAAATGAGAGTATGCTCGAATACAACATCGAAAAGATGCTTATGAAGAAATATTATTGGAAGCTATGGAAAAAGGAACAGATTTGCAGGTTGTATGGAATGAGTTCCCTCCTAAAGATAGGGGCAGCACTCATATTCATGAAGCCTATGATTACCCTAAAGAATTGAAAAGGCTTAGGGAAGGTTTAGTAGAATCTGTAGCACCTATTTTACCTAGAGCTGCTCAAGCAATCAAGGAAGACCCTTTATTAGAGTTAATAGAAGAACAAGGTATTGATCAAATGGAGGTCACTATGAATACTGTAGATATAGTAGAGCAACAGGTCAGGCCTCCTAGAGATGATCATCTTAGAATAGAAGCAGCACCAAGAACTTCCCAAGAGGTTTCCAAAAACCCAAGCGCAGCTAAAGGGAAAGAGATTGTAACCACACTTGCTCAGAAGTCCTCTCTCCTAGAACAAGCTATAATTCCCATATCTGATAGAGTATTAGTTGTAACAAGTGTGAAGAAATTAGCACCCATGGCCATCCCTACCTCTCTAAAAATAAAAGGATAGGAGATTAAAATTCCATCAGTAATACAGATGAATATGAGAAGAACAGGTGGATTTGGGGGTCTGTTTCAAAGTCACCAAGTGAAGAATCAAACAGAGATAACCACTACAAAAAAGAAGAAGCCTAAATTATCTTTACCTTCTACAAAGGTTTTGTTGGAGAGGACAGATGAGCAAACTACTTTTACTGCTGCAAATGAACAGGAATTACAGGTAGTGGTAGGAATGGGAAATATAGGAGAACAACTTACAGATGAACCACGATTAGAAACATCTGTATCAGATATAGTAGAAGTAAATCTTCCTATCCTACAAGACCCAATTGTCTTCAGAGTCAATGAGGATATGGGAGGCTCATCAGTACTAGGAAAGGAAGGCGACATGGTCAAAGTTGTCAAGGCAATGCAAAATCAAACCATGGACCAACTAGTCGAGAAAATTATAGAGTTAAGGAATCAATTAAAAAGAGAAGAGAAGGAAAAAGCTAAAATGAAAGCATTAATAAATAAACAATAGGAAGAATTGGCACAAAAGGATACTCCAAAGGCACATCCCCCTTCGGTGGTGAGGATTCCGAATCATACCTATTATCTGAATACAATGAAGAAAGAAATGTCAATGAAAATACGAGCTCATGCCAAAGGGCTCATCGAGATGTTTAGGCAGATTAGGGTGATTCAAATAACTACTCGAGAAATACAAACATTGATACAGGAGAAGGAAGAAGACTTCGAAGTCATTCGTCCTACCCTTGATTTAATGGGAGATAATTTTGAAGAGTTGCAGGGTCAAGAGATAATAACAGATGATGGCAGTAAAATTTAGTTCAATATTGAGTTCCTGAAAGCGGCCATGTTTGGGGTAAACCAGGAAAGGTGGATCAGTGTTGTTACTGAAATGGATAATCTGATAGAAGATGCAACAGGTAAAATGGCGGATATTGGTTTGTCCTTAGACCAATTCTTGGAAGCCCCCAGTGTAGAAGAGCTACTCAGGCATATAATAGAAAGATTTAATTGTGAGTCAGATGATGAGTCAGAAATGACTAGGCAATCCACCTTTCTGGTGAATACCGTGGAGATGTTGCTCTTCCAATATGAGAAAAACAAGCCCATTCTTGCCATACAAAAAAATAGAATTTTATAGGAAATGAACATGCTAAGGTTTGCTGCAGCCTTTGACACAGAAGTTTGGAGACTAATCAGCAAACAAATAAAGTGGCTGCAACAAGGTCAAAAGGGGAAAAAGGTTGAAACATATGGTCAACATCCGGAAATGAGCTCAACTCTTCCAACTAAACAAGGACCTATGCCAATAGAAAAAGTCTTCAAAACAACAAAAGAGTCAAGTGCTCAAAGGGGGATAGTTCAAGAAAAGAAGTTGAAGAGAAAATAGTTGAAAAGGAAGTAGTGGAAGAAAAAATAGACTCTCCAAACACCACCATTACTGGTTGAAATAAACTACAGTTGAAAAGGTCAAAGGAAAGTGTACAACATAAACAAAAAAATATAGTGGAAGCCAGTTGTACCAGTTTTGAAGATCAACTCAGAAGAGGACAAGTGTAAGGCTAAAAATAAACCAAGAATAACAGATTCAAGAACCCAACCTATAAGAAGGAGTGCCCAGGTTCAGAATCATCATCAAGCAATTAGAGAATAACATTTTTGCTAAGAGGTATACTTGAGTGCCCTTTAGAGTTGTGTTTTTTTTTTTTCCTTCTCTTGTGCCTTCTTCGTGATTTTGATAGGAAAGTACCCAAGAAGCTGAGAATATTTCCAGACTATTGAGTCAAATATTTGGAGACTTTTTTATTACCAAATTGGAACAAGGAGAGTAGGAGGTTTTTGTTACATTATTTGAGCAGAATATCTTCATTGTATTGATAATTTCTGAGAGAAAACAGAGTTTAAAAGCTTCTTGCTTACTCTGAATGTAATGACTTTTTAAATCAATACAATTTTGGGTCTTTTTCCTGTTAATTCTTTGTATCATTTTGGTGTGTTATTGTGTAATGGATTACATTATTTGAATGCATTACATACGTTTCTTTCATTGGTCAACTTTTAGTTTTATTACGATATTCAAATAAGTCTAGGAGCACCAATTTTCTTCTCCCCATTCTCTTTGTTCATGTTAAAATTGTTGTTAAATTGCTATAATAGCCCAATGAATCTAGGCACCGGTCTACATAAGGCATAACAAATGGTTATTTTCTTGCTTGGTCATTTTAATACATATAGCGTTATATTAATCTGGAGCATGTAATCAACATTTTATTATAAAATTACCACTGGGGTCTCCTTACCCGTTATGTAGTTTTTCTTTAGCAATACTCGTGTTTATCAGAACAAAGAGGCAGGTTGACCAGAGCCTGTAATAGCTCATTGGTTTCAAATGGTTTCTTGCAGCGTGACAATCGAATCCTATGGATGCAAGAAATGGTTCCAATAGTGCCTTGATCCCATACATTTGAGGTGCCTTGATCCCAAGTATTTTGAGGTTCCTTGATCCCATGTATTTGAGGTGTCTTGATCCCATGTATTTTGGGGCACCTTGATCCTATGTATTTTGAGGTGCCTTGATCCTATGTATTTGAGGTGCCTTGATCCCTTGTATTTTGATGCACCTTGATCCCATGTATTTGAGGTGCCTTGATCCCATGTATTTGGAGGCGCCTTGATCCCATGTATTTGAGGCACCTTGATCCCATGTATTTTGAGGCACCTTTATCCTATGTATTTGAGACACCTTGATCCCATGTATTTTGAGGTACCTTGATCCCATGTATTTTGAGGCGCCTTGATCCCATGTATTTGAGATGCCTTGATCCCATGTATTTTGAGGCACCTTGATCCCATGTATTTGAGGCATCTTGATCCCATGTATTTTGAGGTGCCTTGATCCCATGTATTTGAGGCACCTTAATCCCATGTATTCCAAGGTGCCTTGATACCATGTATTATTTTTTTATCAGTTAAAATATTTAATTAAAAATAAGTTTTAACAGGTACCCAAAACCTGATTACAACATAGAAAAGAAAGCTAAAACCAGTCGCAAAAACCAAAAAGGTAAGGATAGGGAATGTAGTCCCACCAAAATAGAAGCACCATTAAGGGTGCCCTTGAAACGTAGACAAAAAAGAATAGAGGGAAAAATAGATGATACCCTCGACCAGTAGAAAGAAGCTAAGGGTGACACAGAAGATACCTTTTACAAAAAACCCTAGCAAGAAAGGAAGCCCTAATCTTTGTCTTCGGGTTTCACACTGACTTCCTGAAGCTCGTCATTTGACTTGTCCATGTCGACATATTTATCCTTACCTTTTCATCATCAGAAGTAGTAGTAGCCTTAACATCCTATTTTACAATAGAGACCTTAGCACCATACTCAGAAAAGGATTTCTTAAAGAAGAGCAGGTTTAGAGCATTGCGTAGATCAGCCATCAGGGACATGCAATTTGAAATAGAGTTCATAATGAATTATTGTAGAAACTAATTAGGGATATCCTTCTCATAATCCTTGCTCTATGCACTTTTTAATTTAAATGCAAGCAACAGATGACAAAAAATAGGATGCAATAAGATAATACAATGCCCAAAGTGATTTAAAAATCTTACCTTAATTTGGATGTCTGATGAAGTTTATGCTTTTTGTATGCAGTCCAAATCATACAGAAACAAGCGATATCGTATTACGATATTGCAAGATTGTATTATAATTCTACAAGATCATAACCCGAATAGAGATAGAATGATACGATTTTGATAGAAGACAACAAATGCATGGGTGAAGGATAGAAAATAGATTGATCTATAACTCTATACTTAAAATTACTCTTAACAAGTATGTTCTAGATCTAATAGATATTATGGACATTAATGGTGATATGAATTTGACAAATGAATGAATATGAATTACTTAAAATATGCAATTACATGTAATTGGGTGAAATCCAAGGATGCAAATGATTAAATTGAATCTCCTATATGATAAATATGCTAAATGAAATACATATTTAATGACAAAATGCAAAGAAATTGCGAACCAGGGGTCGAGGTTGCCCCCAAGTAAATTACAAACAAGATCATAGACTTATGAGCAAGATCATACTCCGAACCTATGAGTTCATAGTACGATCATAGTACTACAACATCTGATCTATGATTATCACCTCCGATCCTGCAAGCAAAATTGAAATAACTAGAGCTAGATGCAAAATTAGACTAAGTTCTCTAAAGTGTGATGGAGCTAAGAGAATTGCAGAAGGAATGGTTTGATTAAATAGGTAGGGGAGAGTGTCTAGAATAGGGAGGAGGTTGGATTGTTGCAACTCCTTCCAAGCTTAGGCAAAACCGAATGGATCCGATCTCGCAGATCCCGTGCAGTTATACAGACAAAGGTAAGAAACCATTTAACTAACTTTATCTTTTTCTAATTTTAATTTTTCTATTTCAGGGCAAGATCGTATTACGATCGGTGATATCGTACATCAATTGTAGATATTGTATTGTCTGAAATCATGCTATGATTTCAGAGGTCATACTACGATATTGTTGATCGTAGTATGATATCATCAAAGAGGCACAAATTTTAAGGTAATAAATGCAGAATACAATTTTTGCAATTTTTGTGTTTTTCATGCAAATGTGTGAAATGAAATGAGTCAATTTTAAGGTGTTACATTTTACCCCCTCTTTAGCGCAGTTTCGGAAGAAATTGCGTTAAAGAAAAGTGTGACACGTTTTTCAAGAAAGCAAAAATTTATTATAATTTTCGTTGATGATTTTAAGTTTTGATGTAAGTTGTTTCGAAATACAATATTTATGATACCCCCTTCGAGTTTTTATATCCAAATTGATGTTTGTATAAAAACTCAAAAAAATTGGAATATAATGAGTAAATAAGAAAAATAACCTGCAAAGTTAACTCATTTACTCTTTACCTTTGTGCATTATCAGAGCTCTGGAGAAAACATGGCGAGAGCTTCTCATCGTACAGATTTGATCCGGACGGGAGATGGAGCACTCCGGGTAAGGATTTCTTACATTTGTAGGATAAATTTTTCATATTTTTTGTTAAATTTTTAATTAAAATTGGATTTTTAGGGCATGACTGCCTTCACGTGGTCCTAATTGCGAAATCGTAATGATTTTGCAATATCGTATAATATGATATTGAAGAAATAGGTATGATTGCATCAATATTATACCAATAATAAGCGATATCGTACGATATGATATCACAAAATTTGATACGATCTTGACAAAATTGATACGATTTTGTCTACTCTATGATACGATTTTGCTATTTTTTTTTTAATAATATTTTTAAGTTCGATTATTAATATTTTGTTGTTTTATGTTTTATTTTGATAGTTGGCTGAATTACAGAACCGAGAGTGGAGACATGCCATCCTACAGGTAGATTTGGATGCCCTTACTGATGATGAGCGGGCTACTTTAGAGGTGATGGGCCTCAGAAATGTGATAGAGATACCACATATTTGTTCGGATATGTGACTGCTAATAGCATTAGTAGAGATATGGTATCCAGAGTCTTCTTGCTTTTGACTACAAAAAGGAGAGATGGCTCCCACCCTAGAGGAATTTTGGAGGCTAAGGTTACCTTTACTGGGTATTCGGGTTGCTACATATGGCAATCAAGGCCAGGCTATGCATCGACTGATTGGAGATCCTAGCTTCCTGTTGAGGAAGGGAAGGGTTCCACTGAAGAGACTCGAAAGGACAGAGGGAGTCTATTGATTTACTGTACTACTAAGTGGGGTTGTGAACAGGTTGAATTTGTGCCATCCTAGCGGGATGCAGCTACCTTGGACCTTAGTAGAGATCATATGTGATATGAGAGATCAGAGGGTCCACTTTGCTTGGGGTTCCTTCCTCTTATGTAGACTATATAGATTTTTGCACAAAGTAGTCTACAACGATGACAAGGAACTCATTCTAACATCATTTCTATAGGTGTGGTGTTGGGAGCACCTAGCTATTGAGTGGCCTACAGGGTTGTCATTGGTTAGGGCGATAGATGACCAACCTGGGGTGGTTGAGGATAGGCCTTGGGTATTCTACTAGCCTATACAGGGAGGACATGGGAGACGAGTTGACCTTGCTGGTATGCGGTGGCTCCTAGATGATTTATTGGCTGAGGATATTACCTAGAGGCCATGGAGAGGACTACCAGGATGGGAGGAGGATACCTTCAAGATGGCCCACATCAGGCAGACCATTTGGTTGTGGATGCATGATGGGGAGGTGGAGTTGCACCATTTTGATTGAGTGCAATGATAGTTTGGGCTCCGATAGGACATTCCTCAGTACATGAATGTTACTTTTTCTAGGTCTAATTAGGATACTACCACTCTCAGTGGGGCTCCCAACTTGGCAATATTTTTGGATCTGGAACCTGATGATGCTCTGGTAGAGATAGTGGTGGATGATGATGCTGGGGTTACACAGAGATATATACATTGGTATACCCATATATGTCCTACTCGATTGACTACATGAAGGAGTGCAGTGTTACGAGCCATTGATCGAGTTTTAAAGTAGCATCGATTAGTGAGCTAGTAGGAGCAGCCAATTACCCAGGAATATTTGAGGAGACCAGGTCCTCACACTCAGGGTGGTCATACATCTCAAGGAGGACTGATTCTCTGGGAGAGACAAGATAGGAGGGCTTTGTCCCAAGAGGAGGGGGATAATCTACCCATCATGAGGAGAGATCACCTTCACCTAGGAAGGGCAAGGGGATACTGGAGGAGGGGGAGAGTAGTGAGATGGCTGCTCTATGAGGATAGGTAGCTCGGTTACAGGGGGATAATACCACCCAAAGAACTACTATCGAGTCTCTAGAGGGAGAGCTAGCATAGGCTAGAGCTGAGGATACAGGTCTACATAGCAGGATCCATAATATTGAGAGAGAGTTGGAAGAGGCTCATACACAGGTGGGACAGAGAGCTGGGGTTGTGGTACCAGCTCAGATGGGGCGGTCTAAGCAGAGTCGGGTAGGAGATGAGTTACTGCGAGAAGTGACACAGATGAAATTCTATCGGATGCTATATTTTTTATTGGTACCTACAAATCGGAGAGAGCCTCTCCCTGCTAATATTGCAGAGCCGATTCGAGTTGGGTCATCTCATTCTACATCCAGGGCATCTTCCTCTAGGAAGACTACAATGACACGAGATATGCCACCACCACCTCCACCCCCTGGCAGAGATGATGAGGCACATAGTTCTAGGGCCTCTAGGGGATGATCCTAGATATTTGTATGATATATCTGACTGAGTATGCCATTTTTGAGGATTGTGGCATATCAGTCTAACTTTGTTTTTGTATATATATATATATATATATATATATATATATATATATATATATATATATAGATATTTTGTCTCAATATGACTTAATGTGTTTTGTTTAATTAATTTTACATTTTAATTTGTTGGATGATGAGATGTTTATTAATCATGCTTTGAGTAAATGAAATGAAAATGAATTGATTGTTTGAAAATGTGTTTATGAAAATGAAATATTTTTGGAATAAATTGTGATAGATTCTAGCAATAAACCTCAAAGGATGTTGTGTTGTTATGAGACTACTGGTGGAGTTCACAGATTGCTAAGTCTCAAAGCTAATCCTATTTGTGAGGAATGTTTTTTTGATATTGCTAAAATAGTCATTTGCTTAAGAATAATCTTAAGGCTTTTGTGGTAAAAAAAAGAATGCGTTTGATGTTGTTTTGAAGCAATGTGTTTAAGAAATTTTTGTGAGAATTTGTTTATTGGGCATGAAAAATTCGAAAGATTATTTGCGCTGGGCAAAGAATTCCTAATTCCTTAAGAATAATGCCATCATCATGAAAATCAAAATGAAAAATGCAGGACAAAATATAAATTTTGTCTATTTTAAAATACAAAATTAACGTTGGATAGATCATGATGTCACATGTGCAAAATATTTTATAATTTATGTAAAGAAATACATGGAATTATTTTGGGGTATGAAAAATTAGAACTATGATTTGCGCTAGGCATAAAATTCCTAAGTGTGAAATTTGAAGAAAATAGTTACTTAGGAACTATACCATCGTCGCAAAAATCAAAATGAAATGCATGATGATTATATTTGATTTTGCAAATTTATTTGAAATAAAGTATTGTGCTATGATGATAAAATAATTTATAAGAACTAATGCAAAAGGATTTATCTAACAAAATTCCGAAGCAATATTTTAACTTATTTCCAAGACAAATTCAAATTTATCTAGAACCAGTGTGTGAAAAGTGAATTCATTGTTTATTTTGATTGTCATGATGATACAAAATCTCTCATGTAACAAATGTGTGTGCTTTGTAAAGGTTAATTTACCAATTTTGAGTAAGTAAATGATAATGTAAACTTAAATGAACCAATGTGTGTGCGAGTGAAGTGTTCATTTAACCATGATTTTGTGCATGCAATGGTACTGAACTACTATGTAAATCAAATCACCAAAATATAGCTAATCAAAATGCAGAAATTGGTTTGTACAAAAGAGGAATTACTAATGTGACAAACATATCACCATGTGAGAAGGAATTACCCAATGTCAAGCAAGTTGGGCACAAATCACCTGTTATGGGGTTTACCTCATGATTTTTGAATAACTGAGAAATTCCAAGGATTCAAGTTCAATACTCCCTTATTTTCTTCACATTTATAGGATAGGGTTTTCTTGTCCTTTTCTAAACAAGGGGATTTTATTGCTTTGGAACATTTTTCTTTGATTTTTTATTTTTTCTTTGATTTTCTTTTCTTTTCTCTTTTTCTTTCTGTTTTTCTTTTTCTCTTTTTTTTTTTTCTTTCTCTTTTTCGGGATACTTGCCCAGATTAGATGTGGGGCAAGGGATTTATATTCGGGTAGGGAGGAGCTTGTAATTTTGCCAATTTCTCAGTATTCTAGACCATGCACATGATAGGATAGCAAGAAAAACTCTTTCACTTAAGGTATTTAAGATTTACTAAGAAATATCATTTTTATCGAATTTGCAACAAATCATTTTTAATATGTAAAATGTGTTCTTGGTTCAAGAAGTAGCAAGATCATTCACAATACTCAAAATTATTTAATGAATTAATAGTGTTCTTTGGTACAAGAGAGATTTATAATCATAAATAACAAAATAAAAACTTATTAAATATGTGAAATTTAGTGCATGGTTCAATATAAATTTTGAATTTATCCGAAATAAAGTAAAATATAACTCAAATTTTTTGAAATATAACAACAAATAACAATGCAGAATGATGACTTAACAACAAATTTGAAATATTTTTGGGAAATTTTGATGCTTTTTGATTTTTTTTTTGGTTGTTTTTGATGTTTTAATGATGGAATTGGTGATCTATATACACTATACAAGGTGATTTTGATTATAGCATGTCTAAGGTGGATTCAAAATCAAAGGAATTTTTAAAGAACAATTTGGTTGTGGTGAAGGTAATTGAAGTAGATTTGTTGATAGTTGATATTGTTGTGATGAAGGATGATGATCAGATATAGATGAAGAAAGGTGATGGACAAAAAGTAATGAAGAGGAAAAGAATAGAGAACTTGATATAATAACAATAATGAAAGAGAGAATGAAGGATAAAATATGACAAACAAAATATGGTAATGATGATAAAGAGGAAAAGAATAGAGAATTTGTTGTAGTGACGATAAGGAAAGAGATAATAAAGAATAAAGATTCCCTATGAATAGGAGAGATTCGTAAAAGCTCCAAAAGAGATATCTTATGTGGATGATTGTCCCATTGTTGTTGAATGTTGAAGGAGACTTTAGGTTGAGACTTCAACACTAAAGACATATTTTCTATATTTGTATCCTCATTTGGATTATCCTTCAAAACTAAGAGAGGTTTTGAAGGTGGGTTGGATGAAGAATTTATTTCTTGTTTATCTAATTGAAATGATTGAGCTTGAGATTGATCACTTGTAGTTTTTGTTATATTATTAGTGGTATCATTGTGATGGGACACATTAGGATGTAATATTTGATTGGTTTCCTGTTGTTGATGCTTGATTAGTTCTCTTAGGAATTCATCAATAACTAGTTCATTATCTCTTTCTTCTTGAGTAGAATGATGATGAGCAGATTGTGAAGTATGATGTGATTGCATGGTAGGATTGGAAGAAGTATTTCCTTGTTGATATGAATGTGTTGTGTTGAAAGAAGAAGGTTGAAATGAGTGTGATTGCAATAATGGTAAAGAAGAATTACATGTGGATTGAATAGCTTGACATGAATGTGGAGTGGGAATAATACCACTATTATGAAGAGGTTGAGGTGAATAAGTGTTTGTAGAGAAGAATATGGTGGTGATTTTTTATTTTGAGTTTGTTGTTTAGTGATGGTTCCAATAGTACCCACAATATTATTATTATGCAAATAACTAAAATGTGGCCTAGCATTTACTACTTGTTCATTTGAAAGCACTTGTTGAGATGATGGTTGAGTAATTACTCTTCTTGGAAATGGTTCTTCATGCACCATTGAATATGTGATGGGAGTAATTGGATCTGATTCACCTTCAAAACTATTTGAATTATTTGAGGTAATGTCAACCTCACTCTCTGTTTCACTTTCTTCATCACTTTCTAAATATGTAATTTGACAACTTCTTAGAGGTCTAATAGTAACTTGAGATTCAATAGTTACACATGGTTTTTGAAAATCTTGAAGTGGTAGAAAACTGCTAATAGTTCCTACATATCGAGTTGGATGAAGAACATTGTGATGTTCTACTTGATTTACAACTTCTTTACCAGGCTTTGATAAAGGGTGTTGAAAAATATCCAAATTTTGATTTGCATTTTGATTTTTGAGGTTTTTGTGTATTATTCTGAGCATTTCTTGGAGGGAAAATTTCTACTTCCAATTTTCCATTATCAATTAAGTCTTGTATCATGTGCTTCAATATTTTACATGAGTTTGTTGAATGAACATCAACTCTATGGAAGTTAAAATGAAAATCAACCCTAAATATAGCTACGGTTGTATCAGGTTGTCTTATTTCAAGTAACCGTATCAAGCCTTGTTCCAATAGTTGAGGTAAAATCATAGTTAATGGTTGATTTAATATTGTAAATTCTCTTGGTGGTTTATTAGGAATATTTAATACAAATTTCTTCACAACTTCAATAATATTAACATTTGAGTTATTTATACTATCAGTAACTCCATCACCCATTACTTTTTTGTTCTTATATTGATTATGAGAAGTTTTTTCTTCATCCTTCTTCTTAAATTGACCTATTCTGATAAGGGAATCTTCTATCTTTCTAGATAAATCAATGGCTTGATCGAAGGGTAGTAGTAGAAAGTTCATAAGATAATTGTTCTTGTAAATTGCCTATGAATATATCTAGCATTTCACGATGGGGTAATGCAAAGTGTAATTTTCCTAGGATTTGTCTCCATTTAGCCAAGAATTCAGTAAAAATTTCATCTTTTCCTTGTTTTAAGTTGTATAAATCCTTGATGGTCACATGCCTTTCTATATAGGCACTAAATTAATGGACAAATGTCTCTTATGTTTCCTCAAAATTCCTTAAAGAGTTATTGGGTAGTTGATAATACCACTCTAGGGCCATTCCTCCTAGACTTTTAGGGAACATCTTTAGCAACAACAAATCATCATAGGAGACATCATGACATGCTGTTCTAAACATATGAAGATGCTCTATAGTATCTTCAGTTCCTTTATATATCGGTAGAATAGGCATGGGGAAATTCTTAGGATAAGGTTGTGCTACAATGACAGGATCCAAATGTTGACTACACATCTCTTGATAACTGTATGAGGGACGATAGGGATCTATTTGGTCTAGGCAAGAAGCTAATTGTTTGACCATAGCTTCAATCCCTTGTTGTTGTTGTCCATAAAATTGATTTGGTTGTACCATATTATTATGTCTTTGATAATAAGTGGGTGTTGTTGTGTAAATATTTCCAACTGAAACACTATTGTGTAAAGTGTTTGTGGGAACTATGTTTTGTTGAGTTTTTTGTTGATGGTTGGTATTTTGTACTTGTTTAGCCTTTTGTTGCTGATTTGACATTTTTTGATTAAGAGCTTGAGAAAATATAGAAGCAAATGGTTGATTTTGTTATTTAAAGCTTACTTTAGTGTTGCTAACAACCATATTAGATGAATGTGTTTTTGGTTTTGAAACATTCTGATTCAAAGGTACCATGTTTTGAGTAGATGGTCCTGCTTGATTATCATCTTGGTCTATTGAAGGCATATAAGATAATGGATTTGTATGTATCTAAAATGCAGCTGCCAAAGTTGATTCCATATCACCTTCTCCTGAATTATCCATTTGTACTGCTTGACTAAATTCCCCTATATGATCTTTTATGAATTGAGTAAAATTTGAAAGAGATCCAAATTTTACATTTCCCTTTTCATCTAAAATAGGTTCCTTAGGATCTTTTATTTCGTCTTTCTCATTATCACCTTCATCTTCTGAAGATATGTCTTCTTCAATAAGTGCTCTATCTTCAAAATCATCTTGTTCTTTTTCTCCCATATTATCGTTATCTACTTGTTTACCACTTCTTAATTTGGGCATCTTGTTTTAGAATAATTGTTTTTGAAGATATATATATATATATTATATATGTGCTAAAGTTTTGGGGTATATATGTTATATATACCTAAATAAATAAAATACTATGATTGACTTTTGATTTTGAGTTTTTTTTATTTTTTTTGTGATTTTCTTGGTTTTTTTTTTTTAAGTTACAACAACAAAGCAAACACACCTATATAATATTATGCCTTAATTTTCTTGAAAAAGTCTATATATCATTAATAGGTTCGAGTTGATCTGGTGTCATGTAATGTTCCTCTTTGAAGTGGAAATTATATTTTAAGAATATTATGAAATGTGCTAATGTAATACAATCGACTTCTAAGTTTGATGTGTAAAAATACAACTCATGACAATATTCTTAGTAAATCATAGCTCTGGGAACTCTATTAAATCTTCTCTTATCATCCAAGACAACCTCTTGATTTTCAACACGTGATAAAAATTTATGTACTACTATTGCATCTTCTAGATAATATTCAAAGGAATAAAAGCTTGGGGAAATGAGAGCTCTCTTATCTGCTAACCACCTATCACATGTTCTTTGAAGGTCAAAATAGAAGGGTGCACTATAGGGATATAGGAATCTGGATAAGTTAAATATTATGATTTCCTTAAGTTTGAGTTGTTTAGCTCTTATAATTTCTAACCTCCAAATATCAGGGTATGGCACACTACCTAATGAAGAAAATTCTTGGTTTGCTAGTACTGTCCTAACATTTATGCGAACAGCTCTCCTTATGTTATAATCTACCATCTATGGGATGCAAAGTTATGTGTTTTAACTAATGTTTTTGTTTGATTTTTTGTTTTGTTTTTGTAACTATTTAGAATATCAGAAGAAATGCCTATGTTTCACGTCGGGTTCACCAAATAATGTAGGCCAAAAATTCTCACACTCCTTTCCTCAAGGCAGATGGATCCATGCCTTAGAGAGGAACGAGAGAATGGATGGTCTACACATAGAAGATAAGTACTTAGTTATAGTTTCTTATGGTGATTTTTTGATGAATTGGTTGGGTTCACCAGGAAACATTTTGTGGTAGTTTCCATGCCTAGGATTATGAATTTGTTTAAATGTGTTCTTTTTAATCCAATATCATACAAGCCTAAGTTTGGCCAATATGCAACTAACTTAATATATATGCTATTTTTAATTTAAATGCAAGCAAAAAATGACAAAAAATAGGATGCAATAAGATAATACAATGCCTAAAGTGATTTAAAAATCTTACCTTAATCCGGATGTCTGATGAAGTTTTTGCTTTTTGTATGTAGTCCAGATCATACAAAAATAGACAATATCGTATTACAATATTGCAAGATCGTATTATGATTTTGCAAGATCGTAACCCGAACAGAGATAGAATGATCCAATTTTGATAGAAGACAACAAATGCATGGGTGAAGGATAGAAAACATATTGATCTATAACTCTATACTTAAAATTATGCTTAACAAGTATGTTCTAGATCTAATAGATGTTATGGACATTAATGGTGATATGAATTTGACAAATGAATGAATATAAATTACTTAAAATATGCAATTACATGTAATTGGGTGAACTCCATGTATGCAAATGATTAAATTGAATCTCCTATATGATACATATTCTAAATGAAATACATATTTAATGACAAAATGCAATGAAATTGTGAACCAGGGCTCGGGGTTGCCCCCAAGAAAACTATAGGCAAGATCATAGTATTCTACGCAAGATCATACTTTGAACATATGAGTTCATACTATGATAATAGTACTACAACATCCGATCTGTGACGATCACCTCTGATCCTGCAAGCAAAATTGAAATAACTAGAGCTAGATGCAAAATTAGACTAAGTTCTCTAAAGTGTGATGGAGCCAAGAGAATTATAGAGGGGATGGTCTTATTAAATAGGCAGTGGAGAGTGTCTAGAATAGGGAGGAGGTTGGATTGTTGCAACTACTTCCAAGCTTGGGAAAAATCGAACGGATCCGATCTCGCAGATCTCGTGCAGTTATGCAAGCAGAGGTAAGAAACCATTTAACTAACTTTATCTTTTTCTAATTTTAATTTTTTTGTTTCAGGGAAAGATTGTATTACAATTAGTGATATCGTATGCTGATCGTAGAGATTGTATTGTCTAAAATCATGCTACAATTGATGAGGTCATACTACGATCTTGTTGATCGTAGTACGATCTCATCAAAAAGGCATGAATTTTAAGGTAATAAATGTAGAATACAATTTTTGCAATTTTTGTGTTTTTCATGCAAATGTGTGAAATGAAATGAGTCAATTTTAAGGTGTTACATCAACCTTAAGGATAATTTTACCTTTGATATCAATGAAAATAAATATACTTAATATTTCTAACAAGGAATAAAATAGAGCATGCTAAAAATGGAGAATATTATGTGTGCCATGAATGTGGTTATGTCTCGACTGTCAGGGGAAGCTTCTAAGATGCCAATTTGGGTGGCACAGTATGTGGAAGACATCACCAAAGGGGTGAAGTATGAATGAAGAATATATTTGACTTAGAGAATACAAAAATTATTGGAGAGGACTAGGAAGAACTTTTTTTTGATGTTTCATGCAATCACTTTCATGTTGGATGCAGTATCTCAGGCCAACATTCCATTCCAAGGGCTAAAAACACCTCACGATCTACCAAGGTATCATCCTACCATACTACAATGGGTAAAGATAGTGCCAATTAAAAAAGTTACCCTAAATAAGTCACGATAGGAAAAGAATACCAAGAAAATTGAACCTCCTTTGATTTATGAGAAGAAAACTTTGTTAGAATAAGTCCACCCTTAGAGGAAGAGACAATGATAGTTACACTTAGATTCTAGGTAAAAATAGTAGGCATATACACAACAGCTATAGGAGAAACCACCATATCACACAAAGGAGGAGAAAATAGTACCAACAACCAGTCTAACATGAATTTGAACATGTAGGCAATGGGAGAGGTAGATACATGAAAAATCTTCTATGTAGAGTGAGCAGTTGCAATCAATGCTCAATGATCCAACTGATATGCACTTGGGTCTAGAGGACTTGGAATTGGTAGATATCAGTGTTCCATTAGGGGTAGAACAATTAGGAGTGGTGGTGGGATCTCCTACATTGCTTAGGGCCAATGAGTTTGAACTATTGGAGACATCTAAATATTGGATGGATAAAGTAGTATCACCACCAAGAACAAAAGCAAAATAAGTATTCATAGTCCCACCGAAGGATTTGAAGGAGAATATGAAGATACAAATAAGGATTATGATGAGAGGTGGTAATAGTTAGCTAAGGGAGGAGAACATGATGCAAATGCAATAATGATCTAATCCAATACATTTTCCCATAATAGTGGTAGAAGAATAGTCGACCTTGTAGGATGAGGGTTGTCTAACTATAGTAAGAGTTGTCAAAACCACAAGAGGTAGTTCATGTACTAATGGAAGAACAATAATAGACTCAAGATATCAGATCACAGGAAGAATATGATAAAATTATAGCTCAAATTATGCTACAAGATAAGATTGCAGTGGGTCATAAAGAAGCTGGGGGAAGTTCATATCCACAAGAGGAAGAGAATGAAAGGACCCCATCACAAAAAATGGATAGAAATCTTCAATTTTTTTTTTTGCTTGAAGTCCCATATTTTGGTATCTCATATGGATATGGATACAACATATATGAACAGGTCGACCATTTCCTAAAATATATCTATGCTATGCTTGCTAGTACCTAGTTGCAGTTCTAAATAGACTATATTGGATATCTAAAGTAGTGGAGGGATAAAACATTTGCTAAAATGAAGAAGGTTATGGAGTGGGTGTACAATTAGGACTGTACAAGAAGGATAGCTCAACTTCATGCACAAAACCCATGGTAGTTACCTAGAGGTGAGGTAACAAGAATGTTAGGAATTGATGATTTACTAGAAGGAATTAGATAAAATACAGATCATACACATAGGTACCTAGATATAAACAAGAGTAAAAGATGTCCACTAAACACACTAGATACATAATATTAGAGGGCATCCCTAGAACTGAGTCTGATCTTTCAAAAATTTAATTTCCTAACACACCAGTTTAAGTGGCTGAGTGTAGGTCTTAAATAGATCTATCAGGCCAAAGAAGCACAATAGGAAGAAGTGGAAGTGACTCAAAAATAGATGGCTATAATTGAAGAGGAATTAGAATGCCACAAGAATGAGGTTGAGGAGAAGCTTAAGAAGGTTGAAGCTAAAATGAATGCCATGAAGCAAACCCATGAAGAGAAGCTATGAACACAAGAGGAAGAGAAATAATGTATGATATAACAAGCCACGGAGCAAAATAAGTAATTGGAGAAACAAGAGGAGTTGTTACAATGATATGTTGTGCAAATAAAATAGTAGTAGGAGAAGTTGAGATTGAATAATGACCAACTCAAGCAATAGGAAGAATAACTGGTAGTATAGAAAGATTAGTTGACAAAGCATGATAAGTTTAAGACATCTGAAGAACAACTATAGCTGAAGGACTATAATATTAAGGAAATGGTGAAGGATTATAAATACTATAGTAAAATAATTATGGATCATAAGATGATGCTTTAGGTTAAGGAAGAGCTTTAGCTAGCCCATAAGACTGAATTGCAGTAATTAGATCCTGTCATTACAGAGAAGGATGAGGAGCTTGTCATAACAACTCAAAATAAAATAGAGTTGAAGGAAAAGCTATGCAAGGGTGCATCCAAGTGGGAGAAGGAGTTATAAATTTTGGCTACTATAGAAGAGACAACCAACAAGTATGGCTTGAAGGCTATAGAACTCAGTAACTATATGGCCAAGTTATAGAATGATCATGCTATTCTTCGACTACAACTTTAGGATTTTCAAAAAAACCAGTTGGCCAAGGTCAATATGAATGAGTCAATGAGGATGCCACCTGATTTAAATGGGAGGGTAGATGTAGATAGCAAATCCACCTCCTAGAAGAAGAAATGATAAAACTTGGATTTGCATAATTTTTTCAAATGTTCAATTTTATCTAATTGTATAGTGTAGGGTTGTAAATGTACAATTGTGTAATTGTACAATTGGTCATAAACATACAATTAGAATTTAAATGAAATAAAGTGAAATGCACATGAAAGGTAATTTGATAAAAATCAAATTAAGACTTAGTAAAACCTTAGTGCATTAATTGTTTTAAGATATTACAAGAAGGTAGTTGTGAATAATAGGTGTCTCAAGAACCATTTTGGAATATCATGGGCAAGCACTATAAATCCCCCCATTCAATTATTAATGGTTGTTTAGTATTGTGGAATATGTTTGTTCATGCTTAAAGATTGTTGTTCATTGTTGTTGATCATTATTCACAATAGTGGTTCATCATTATGGTAGTGTTGTTCATGGTAGTGCAATTATGGTTCATAGTGAGAATATATTGTGGATGATGTACAATGTGAATATTGTTTATGCATATGGTTGGTGAATCTGGATTGTACATTGTGTGCAATTATGACTAGATTGTTGTGTAAATGGATAATCTCATAATGGAAATAAAGTGTTGATTGATTCCAACCCTGTGTGATAATTGTGAATGTGTGCATGTTCAAATAACTTCTACTATAAGTGGTAATTGGCATGTTTTGCATATGTTGTATGATTTCTAGAAAAGGATAGTAAGCAATGTTAATGGAGTTGCATGTTAGAAGACTAGTTTGACAATTCTACACTGAGGGTTAGCAAATTCATTGCCTTGTCAAATAGGGTGTATAATTGGATAGATCTGCAATTGGATAATTGCAATAAAGGTTTGTAACAATCGTACATTTAGCTAACTTAATCATATAGATGATCAATTACCTTATCTTGAGATTGAAATTATATAGTTAAACTTGTCAAATATGGATAATGAAGGTTTAGAAGTGAACGATTGCAAAAATACCAAGTTTTTACCTATAAACTAACTTTTGGAATATTGCATAAGTGGTAATCATACAATTTAGGGTGTTGTACGATTACAATTGTACAACTATACAATTTGAAACCGTATAGTCCCTTTTTGTGAGTTTTGTAAATCGTACAGTTGCAAACCATACAACTATATGATTTGGACCAAAATAGTTATAAAACTTTGGAATTCATCCTAAAACCTACAATTTCACCTTCCCTTTCAGGAATACTCCCCCCTATGCTATAGGTAGCCTGCAATACATGATGTAAATGATAAAGGAGTAGGACCATGGAATGTAAATACAAACAACCTATACCAAATGAGTTACTTAATAAGAAATAAATGGCTCACGATGAACCTTAAAAAGATATGGATAAACATGGGTTATCAGTAGGTTTAAGCAAAAATGGATGATACTTATGGAAGAAGTAGATTAGCTAAGCATATGTTTGAAAATTCTAAGCAAAGAATGAACTACTCAAGATCAAAATAGGACTAGATGAATGACCCACATTATTTTGGGACTTCTAGGTTAGACAACTATGGGTAGGACACATGGAAAGCACCGAGAGCACATGCTAGAAAAATAGAAACAAGATGGACCCCGATAAATAAATACAAATAATTTGGACCAATAGAAGATGAGGATTAAAAGACTATTATGAATCTAATTAAAGGATTATGAATTAATCTATGATTATTATTGAATTAGGGTTAAGGATAATCAAGGATTAAATTTTAAAGGTGCACCAACAACTTGTATTCATGGATCAAAAGAAACCAATGATGCACATTCATCGATAGAAATAGTCAAATGATCTATTCCACGATGGCTAAAATAATATGCATCTATGGTCCTAATGCAAAATGGATGGCCTACGATCAATCATCTGATTATATAGATAGTCCACATTTGAAGATGAATGAAGACAAAGGTTTTGGACCCCAATGAGCAATTAAAATAAAAAAAATATTAAGATAGGAATAAAATCAACCCATGATCTATGTAGAGTCAAGATGAATGATCTACATTTAAAAATTGACAATGACAAAGGATATGTACCATGACATATAAGAGTCAATAAAATTTGATAGACTACATTGCTCCCTATAAGCAAAGATTAATGGCCCATATCACATGGTAGGAAAATATGGATTCTAGACCAAATCAAAGAAGAAAATGAATGGTCCTCATTTCTCCATAAGATTCAAATTGACGATTGTGATTGGTCAATATCATGGGATATAGTACTTCACATAGGTAAATATTGAAGATTCAAATTCCACTACAAATAAGAACACCATAGAAGAAAATGCTAGAACTCAAAGACTAAAAAATATCCAACTAGGAGGTCTATATTTAGCACAACTATATTCCTTTAAAATATCTTGTGTAACCCCTAGAATATCAACCGCAAAGAGGAAGATATATGGAGGAATAGATGGAGGTAGTTATAATAGAATAAGGCCATCATCAAGCTATAAATAAAAGCTACAACAGATACAACCAATTGTACAAACTAGATGGAGGCAATTATAACAGAATGTGCCATAATCAAGCTATAATTAGGAGTTGTAGCATAAAAAAAGACATCAAGATTTGCATTGCGATTTATTCATAGAGGTATTTTTGAGTGTCCTTGCCTTGTTAGTTGTATCCCATGTCTATCTTGTCTTCTATTTTTGCCTCTTATTCTTCCCCATTAATTATGTAGGTCTTGCTAAGGAAGTGCCTAGTTTATTGAGATCATTTCTAGTGACTGAGGCTAGAATCTAGGGAGCTCTTTGTTACATCATTTGAATGAAGAGTGATGGAGTTTTGTTACATTATTTGAACATAATTCCATTTGTATTATTTGAGTGAGATCTAGTTATCCTGATCAAACTCCCATTGTAAAATATTTTATATTAATACAATTCTGCTTCCTCCTTTGGGTAATTTTATGTTCAATTGTGTTTGTTGTCACATTTACATATTACATCATTTGAATGTGTGAATGGTGCTTTCTTTCACTAGTGCATTTCAATTATTTTTGTTACATTATTTGAATGAATGTAATTGACCTAGTTTTTCTTCCTCTTTTCTTCTATCCCATTTTATCGTCTGAAGTCTTACTATAATGGCCAATGGAAAAGATACCAATTTACTAATAGAGGCACAAGTAAAGAGTAATTGTAAATCTTGGTCAAATATTTATTTCATTTTATTGTAATTTGGATGAGAATTAACATGTATGTCATAATATAAGCTCACCTCTAGGGTATCCTTACCTTGGTTTGTTTGAAGTTCTTAAGATAATTATTTCTCGAGTTAAAGAGGTGGATCCACTAGAGTCCATAGTGCTAATTGGAATAATTTTTTTTTGCAGTGTGACAAATTTCCAAGGGCAAAAAAAAAATTCCAACAGTTTTTGGCATCATTGCTAGGGAAGACTACATACTTTTTTTTTGAATTTTTTTTGTTGTCTTATATTATTTCAAATTTTTTAAAATTTTCAAAAACCAACAGTCATGGATTTTTTTTGTCAGTAAAATTTTTGTTTTAATTTTTTAAACCACACTTTCCTTTATCCCTTGAGTGAAATTTGTGAGAATAATAGGCTGAGCAATATTGGCTAAAACCTTGAGAAGATCTTGTTCTTTATTTCACATCTATGTTGGCAAATATGATTAAACCCATAATTTAAAGAAGAAGAAAAGACTTGGATCTCAAATTAACAAGAAGAAGTAGAAAGGAATTGCTACCTAAGGTACCAAATCTAGAGGTATTCTTCAAAGCTCATAGCAGTTTTATAATTCCAAATAATACTATTTCTATTTCTAGTACTACTTCTAGTTCAAATCAATTATCCCCTATTGTTAATCAAGTACTTGTAGTTAGTCAAACTATAGTGAAAATGGTAGCTAGAAATCCATAACCAAATAAAAATGTTAATAAGTGGAGGACTAATAGGTATAGGCCCTCTCAATTACCTCAAAATCTAAATTCTCTCCCTGGTAAAGCTCATAAGTATCTATCTAAATTCCAAGGAAACATAGTCATAATTGGGGAAGACCATATTAGATATTTTTTGTACACCATGGATAGTCTTGAGGTATATGATGAAGATGTCCTTAGATTTTTTCTTCAAACTTTAGAAAAATATGCTCATGAGTGGTTCAATAATATTGGGTCTAGTACTATTAATAATTTTTAAACCATGGAGTTGGTATTTCTTAATCAATATGGGGAGAAGAAGAATGAACAGTACTTGTTGATAAAGTTATCCACCATGAAAAAGAAATAAAATGAGTTGGTAGAGGATTTAAATAGGATATTTTTTAAAATAAAAAATAAAATCCCTATAGGTTTAAGGCCTAATGATGATCAATCTATTTTCTTCTATAAGAATGCATTTCTAGGAGATTTTAACTATGAATTAAGATAGTGATAGACTAATACTCTTGATCAATGCATGGAACTAGATACTTAGATAGAAATAAATATGATTGATAGTGGAAAAATCAAGTCATATTCATTGGAGACTAATATTCCTGACAAAAAACCTACAAAGGTTGGATTTACCATGCTTAAGAAAATAGAGTAGGACCCTATGAAGAACACAAGCTTATACTGAGAGGGGGGTGAACAATATAAGACCACTTTTTACTTATTCTTTCTCAAACAATAATATACAATATATCAATGGCAATATCAATAGCAGTAATAAAATCAATGCATAAATCACCACACACAATAGAGATGCCAATTTAATGTGGTTCACCCAATGTGGGCTACTCCACGGAGAAAATATTTCACTAAAATTTTCTCAAAAAAATATCTTGGAAATCCTTACCTATTACAATTTTTATGGACCTCTATCCAAAGGAGACACCGATCCGCTAATCAAGTTCATGGATACCTATCCATAGGAGACACCAATATCATTTGTTGGTTCATGGACATCAACCCACAGGAGACACCAATCCCTTTTATTGGTTCATGGATCTCTATCCATAGGAGAACTCCTCCTCTAATCTGGTTGGTGATCCTCTAGAAGACTACTACCTCCACTAAACTAGCTTGTGGATCTCTCTCCATTGAAGACCACTATCCTCACTCAAAATACCTTTGTCCTCACTACCTTAGCTAATGGATCTCTATCCACTGGAGACTATTATCTTCTACTCTGTCACCTCCAAATCTTGCTCTCGCTACTCAATATCCATCTCAAATCTACACTAAACACAGTCCTTCAATCTAGCACAAATTTGCTCACAAGTATGTATCTGGTCTGCCACAAACCTTTCCTCAAATCTACACCAAAATTTATCCTTAATTCTATCCTCAAGCCTTAACACAAATATTGATCTAATCATAAATCAACTTTGCTAGATCTACCCCAAACCTTAACTCAAGGTTTGAACAAATAAATCAATCAACTCTGCTCTCAATTCTTCTCAAAGACTTACCTCAAATTTGTCTACAAGTCCTCTTAAGAACTTGTCCCATATACTCAACAATTCTTCATAAAAACTTACCTCAAATCTACTCAAAAAGTCCTCACTAGAACTTGTCCAATCCTCTCAATAAGTCTTCACTAAGACTTACCTTAAATCTGCTCAAAAAGTCCTCACTAGAACTTGTCCAATCTTCTCAACAAGTCTATTGGAAATTAAAGTAGTATAAAAAGGTAAAAAATTTGTTTACAACGGTAAGATTTGGACCTTACCATTTTACCTTCTTGGATGGCAGCTAACTGGGCATATTGGATGACATGGGTGGCAAGGCATTCAATATCAATTTCCCTTCCTCCTTTCCTCTCTATTTTTCTTCATTTCCTAACTTCTATATTCCCTAAGGTTGTTAAATCAACCCTATTTAAGCATTGTAATTTTTAATTTTCGTAAGGTTAATGAATAATATTTCTTATTTCCATTTTGCTCCAAGACTCATGTACCACATCTGGTATCAGAGCCGAGGTCGAAGAGGGCTTAAATATCAAGGTGGAGGAACCAACAACACAAGCATCAAGGCAGACGAGGTCAAGTGGGGCTCATAGCACGTGATCCGAGGCAAGGTCAAAGAAGGCCCATGAATCATGAATCGAGGCGAGGTCTAGAGAAGGCCCGCACAGTGAGCATGCGAGGAGGAGCAACTTAGGAGAAACCAACCAGAGAGTGCCACATGGTGAGATGAGAGCAAGGCCGATGTAGATCGGATGACACAGAACCGACACAGATCCGATTACATGGTAGAAGGAGAACCAAAAATGTTGCGGATGAAGGGTTACATGGTAGAAGGAGGTGACAAGCAACATGGTGACAGGTGATAGGCTAAAGGAGGCAAAAGGGTAGTCACTAATTGCTCGAAGGCAATCAAGTGACTATGCGAGCGTTGAGGGTTTTAAACACCTCAAACGCTCTCGCATGGTTGATGTAGGACTAAAAGTCCCAAAAAAAATATTTCTTTCGATGCGACTGCGAGAAGAAGAAGGAAGGAAATCTTCCCTTGCCTTCCCATCGATCCATGCATCTCGACTAGATCAAGGAGTCTGCCGTAAGGCGCACGTCTTCCTGCAGGTCGCGGGTTTGAAACCCAGCGACAAAAAAAGCTTTGAATTTTTTTTATTAAAAATCGAATCTGAAATAGCATAAAATTGTATTCATTCCATTTGGTTCTCATCAGTAGTGGTGGCCGAGTTGGTTAGTGCGATTTGTTGATGCCAAGAGGTCGCGAGTTCCATTTCTGCAAACCATACATTTTTTTATATAAGTTCTTTTAATTTTTTTTATATTATTAAAACTACTTATATTATATTTAATATATTAAATATAATTGCTTCTTTAAATTTTTTTTAGGGCAATTATTTTTTAATTTATTAAATAGTAATATAGTTTTTTTAATATTATAAAAGAAAGGAAAATATTGTCTAAGAGACAATTATTGTAATCAAAGGGTACTTATTTTTTTACTTGATTCAAGGAATCACAAACTATAGAACTCTTGTGTAATAAGCCTAAGAGGCTTAGTTTTTTTTGTAAAAGATACCAAGGATCAAATTGTAAAATTGTAAATAGGCATTGATGATAAGACCAAATGGTTGTTATCATGCCTTATGTGCAATTTTAGCAAGAGAAGGTGCAGAGAGGGTTGATGAAAAAGTAAGAGGTTATGGGATCAACATTGTGTTTAGCCAACTTAAAAATGCAGTGATAGCACATCAAAGGCATCTTGACTCAGGGTATAAGGCAGAATTTGAAGACAACTCATTCAGGAGTCAATTTGAACAATCAGAATCCATACAAGCTACACCACAAGAATCAGAGTATACACACCACAGTATTTTAGTGGAAATATTAGATCCAGAATCATCAAAAATAATATTGATAAGTGATGATGAAGAAGAAGTAGCAGATAATTTTGTGAATCAAGAGATAGCATCTCCACATCAAGAGGAATAAGCGGTGAATGATAGAGTAGAACAAGTTGGATTTGACTTAAATTTGTAAACTCTTCTTTCTCCCTTCTTCTTCTTTCCTTCTTTCAAACAACAAAGTACTTTATTGTAACCATGAAATAAAGAGAGTTTTTTGGTAACTATGACCTCACACAATAGCTTACCTATACCAAAATTTAACGGTTATGACTATGAGTATTGGTCTATAAAGATGAAGACCTTGCTCATAGGAAGATGTTTGTGGGACATAATAGAAGAGGGCTACACAGAACCCTCAGAATGGACAACACTAAGTGCCGTAGACAAGAAAACATGAAAAGAAGAGAAAAAGAGCAACTATTATGCTCTTTCTAATCTCCAAGCTGCATTGGAGAAAAACATATTCCCTAGAATCACCGCTTGTACAACTGCACAAGCTGCATGGAAAGCATTGAGTGATGGATTCCAGGGTAGTTATCAAGTGAAGCAGGTAAGGCTTCAAACACTGAAGAGAGATTTTGAAAATCTCTGAATGAAAGATGATGAAAAAGTCGATGATTATTGTGTTAGAGTAAAAGCAATTGTGGATAAAATGGTTACAATAGGTAAAGAAATCAAGCTTGAGATAATTGTAACAAAAGTGTTGGGAACACTTACACAGAAATGGAACCATATTGCCATAATTATAGAAGAATCCAAAGATATTTCCATTTTAACATTCAATGCATTAATCAGATCGTTAATTTCATATGAAGAGAGGTTTCCTAAAACTCCTTCAACCAACTATGGAGGTGATGATAAGGCCTTCACTTCCAATGAAAAAAATGAAAGAGGATGGGGAAGAGGTCAAGGCAGAGGCAAGCAAAGAGGTAGAGGCATAGGCAACTACAGATGAGGCAATAAAAATAGAGGAGGCAACCAAAACAGAGGAGGCAATTCCAACAGAGGAGGCAACTCATACAGAGGAGGCAATCAACAAAGAGGTGGAAATTAAAATTGAGGAAATCAAGGACAGGGTGAGGAAGTGATAAGTCAAAATCATCTTGTTTCAACTATGGCAAGCCAGGTCACTTCACTCATGATTGCTGGTCAAAATCTTCACAAGGCAGCAGTAGTCAATATGGTAATTATGGAGAAGAAGATGATACCTCTAATATTTTTCTTTCATATGGACAATCAGAACAGAATCTAAATGACACATGGATTCTGGATACTAGTTTTTCAAACCACATGAGTGGCAAAGAATATTTATTTGCTACTCTAGATTCCACTTATAAATCCCAAATCAAATTAGGGGATGATAAGACATTGCAAGTAGAGGGTATTGGAGCCATGGAGGTTCCAACCAAAGAAGGACTAAAGAAAGTGCATGACATCTATTACACTCCAAAGCTCCAACACAATCTACTAAGCTTTGGATAAATGATGGAAAACAATTACAAGCTTGTATTTTATGAAGGATAATGTATAATTTTTGATAAAAATAATTGTAATCATGTCATCACACAGGTACCCATAATCAAGAACAGGTTATTCCCTCTCAAATTTGATGAGCCAGGAGGATCTCAAATTGCAAATGTAGCTATAACAAATCCAAGTGTGCTTTGGCACTTGCAATATGGTCACCTTAATTTCGCTAGCTTGAAACTTCTAACTTCTCAAGCTATGGTGACATGACTTCCCAAAATCAATGAACAAAAGGAGGTATGTGAAGGATGTGCTTTGGGAAAGCACTCAAGGTTGAAGTTTCCAAAAGGACAAGCATGGATATCCTGCTATCCACTTTAGTTAGTACATTCAGACATCTGTGGACCAATGCAAATACAGAGTCTCGAAAACTATTCTTATTTTCTCACTTTCATAGATGACTTCTCTAGAATGTGCTAGATTTATTTTTTGAAACATAAAGATGAAGCTTTGGATTGCTTCATAGATTTTAGAAACAATGTAGAGAATTAAAGTGGGAATTATGTAAAATATTTTAGGACAGATCGAGGAGGTGAATACTCCTCAAAATCATTTTTGAAATATTGTAAAGCAAGTGAGATTAAAAGACAATTCACCACTGCCTATACCCCACAACAAAATGGTGTGTCTGAGAGAAAGAACCACACCATAGTTGAAATGGTGAAATCGATGCTTTAGACTAAGCATCTAACTCATATGTACTGGGCAGAGGCTGTAAGAACTAGTATATATATTCTAAATAGAAGTCCTACTTCTAGATTAGATGGTGTCACTCCTTATGAGGGGTGGTACGGAAAGAAACCTAATGTAAATCAGTTCAAAGTGTTTGGTTCTTTAGCATATGCACACATTCCTAATGAGAAAAGGAAAAATCTTGATCCAAAAAGTTAAGCTTGTATATTTGTAGGGTATTGTGAGTCTACAAAGGCATATAGATTCTACAATCCCAAGACTCATAAAGTTATACTCTCTAGGGATGTAATTTTTGATGAAGGGGGAGAATGGGGTCATCAAAGAATTTTTGTTGATGATGAGTCCCAAGATGTAAGTTCTTCACAGGTAAAATAGGTGTCTCCAAATAAAAGCAAAGGCACACCACCTATCCAAGCCCATATAGGAGTACTACTTCAAGTACTTCAACCGCCACTCCATGTCCTTCTCCACAGATATCAGTAAGTTCTTCACCGATGGACATTAATAGAGACTCTCCATAGAGAGGCAAAATAACATTACAACATCATCCATATTTTCAAATTTTGGATCATAATTTCTAGAGAAGATTCACTAGAAGCCAAGATAGTGATATGAATACAGTTTTGCAACAACTTGAAAATTTGCAATTGTATGGAGATGATGACTCCCATGATCTTAGGGGAGATGTAGTCAATTATGCTTTATTGGCTAGTACACAGCTAGAAACAACTAGCTATGAGAAGGCATGTACTCAAAATGTATGGCAAGAAGCCATGAAAGAGGAAATAACCTCTATAAAAAATAATGATACATGAGAGCTAGTAAAGCTACCCAAAGGAAAAAAAATGTGTTGGGTGTAAATGGGTCTACAATACCAAGTACAATGCTTATGGAAGCATTGGGAGGCATAAGGCGAGACTAGTAGCAAAAGTTTTTACTCAAAAATTTGGCATTGACTATGACGAAACCTTTGCTCTTGTTGTACGATAAGAAACAATAAGATTAGTTCTTTCCTTAGCAGCCCATAAAATATGGAATGTTCAACACATGGATGTGAAAAGTGCTTTTATGAACGGATACTTGAAAGAAGAGGTTTATGTTCAACAACCTCAACGTTTTCAAGAACAAGGAAAGGAGAAACTTATTTACAAATTTAAGAGAGCACTTTATGGCCTCAAGCAAGCACCAAGAGCTTGGTACTCACGCATTGATGGCTATTTTAGTGAGTATGGATTCACAAGAAGCAAAAGTGAACCAACTTTGTACTACCTAAATCATGGAGTAGACATTCTAATAGTTTGTTTGTATGTGGATGATCTAATATTTATGAGTAGTAACAATAAAATAAATATGGAGTTCAAAAACTCAATGATGAAACAGTTCGAGGTGAAAGATATTGGTTTAATGTGATAATTCCTAGGGATGGAAGTGCATAAATCAAATAAAAGGATCTTCATATATCAACACAAGTATGCTCAAGACATGATCAAGAAATTTGCCATGGAGTAGTGCAAATCAGTTGTAACTCCAACTAGACATGGGATCCAATTGAGCAAGGACGATGGAGCATCAAACGTTAACATGACCACTTACAGAAGCATGGTTGGGAGTCTAATGTTTCTCAGCAACACAATTCCCAATATTCAATATGTTGTTTCTCTAGTTTCAAGGTTTATGGCTAGTCCATCTGAGATGCATCTACAAGCAACTAAAATAATCTTAACATATGTAAAAGGTACATTGGATTTTGGAATCCATTACCAAAAATGTAATTTTGTAAAATTAGTTGGCTTCAATGACAGTGATTGGGGTAGCAATATAGATGATAGGAAATCTACATCAGGAAATTATTTTAGTCTAGGATCAAGACTAATTACATGGAGTTCCAAGAAACAAACTGTTGTAGCATTGTCATCGACTGAGGATGAGTATATAGCCATCACACACGCTAGTACTCAATCCGTATGGTTGAGAAAAGTTCTTGAAGAGATTGGAGAAAGTTAAAGTGGTACAACTCGACTGTATTGTGATAACATAAGTGCCATTCAATTGGCATACAATCCAATCCACCATAGTAGATCAAAGCATTTCGATATGAAGTATCACTTAATTCGAGATATGGTGGAACAACAAATAGTTGAGCTTCAATATTGTAACACTTTGGGTAATATTGTAAACATCTTCACCGAAGGTATAGCTAAAGCTCAATATATAAAGCTGAGAGACTGTATAGTCAGTCCTCTCAACTTTAAGGGGGAGAATGTTGGAAATTAAAGTAGTATAAAAAGGTAAAAAAATTATTTACAATGGTAAGCTTTGGACCTTACCCTTTTACCTTCTTTGATGTCAGCTTACTGGGCATATTGGATGGCATGGGTAGCAAGGCATTCGACATCAATTTCCATTCCTCCTTTCCTCCCTATTTTTATTCATTTCCTAACTTCTCCTATATTCCCTAAGGTTGTTAAATCAACCCTATTTAAGCATTGTAATTTCTAAGTTTCATAAGGTTAATGAATAATATTTCTTATTTCCATTTTGCTCCAAGACTCACGTGCCACAAAGTCTTCACCAAGACTTACCTCAAATCTTCTCAACAAGTCCTCACTAGAACTTGTCCAATATTCTCAACAAGTCTTCACCAAGACTTACCTCAAATCTGCTCAACAAGTCCTCACTAGAACTTGTCCAATCTGATTGTAAGCTTCCACAAAAGCTCACACAAATCTATCCTTAAGCTTTCACAAAAGCTTCCTCAACTTATGTCCTTAAGTCCCCTCTAGGACTTACTCAAATCTGCTCACAAGCTTTCACAAAAGCTTATTCAAATCAATTGCAAAACTTGCATACACAACTCAACTTAACCTCTTTTAGAAAACCTCTTCAATCACACAAACAAGTTTCACTCAGAATCTTGTTTAACTTATAGAAACATATAGAGAATGGTTAGAGACTCAATATGTTTCACACTCACAATATTCTCAATCACATTCAATCTCTCTTTCAAATCAATTTAGAATAAAGAACAATTTGTTTCACAGAACTTGAACTATCACTCCAACACTTTCAATCAATAATGCTCATCAACTTCAACCAACCATTCACTCAATGAAACAAAGCTTGCTTACAAACCCTAAACAAGTGTTTCACAATGCTTCCAACAACTCACACAATGGAACTCAAACCTTGACTCAAGATGATTCCAAAATCACATAACAATGATACTCATGTTCTTTCACAAACCCTAACTCAAGATAGTTCTCAACTTCACATAACAATGATACTCATGATCTTTCACAAACCCTAGTTCAAGATAGTTCTCAACTTCACATAACAATGATACTCATGATCTTTCACAAACCCTAGTTCAAGATAGTTCTCAATTTCACACTCACAATGATACTCATGAACATTCACCAATCATGCATATGAAAAAGTCACTCAAACATTTCCAACAATCCTTTTCACTCCAACTTGCACTTCACAACATTCAACAAAACAATATTTCACTCACAAGGATGATATGCCCATACCTTTTGTTTTGATGAAGATTTGACCTCAAAACCTGTCTCAATCACAATCAACCTCTTTGCCAATCTCAAAGGTTAGATAACAAAAATCCTTCTCAAAATATTCACTCAATTATTTCCCTCAAAATTATTTCACCATACAAAAATATTAAATCTCAAGTACACCTTATAATATCCAAACTTTAAAAATAATTAGCAAAGATTCAATTAATTCACTTTCACAATAAATTCCTTTATGCACCTTATTTCTCCTCTCAAAATAATTAACACAATATAGCTTTATTTCAAAACACAAAATATAATATTCCTTGCATACCTTATCACTCCTACTTTATAAATTCTAACCACCAAAATCAAAATAAAATATTTTAATTTTATTATCCCTTATATCTCCCTCAACAACTCACAAACCACCTTTTAATTTCCACACTATGCAATTTTTGAATTATCAAAACCTTGGCAAATTAAAATATGAGAAGCATACCTTAATTTTATTCTGCCCAACAAAATGACCATGGTAAAATTCGAACACACGACCTCGCCTTACCAAGTGCCCTAACACCAAGCACATCCACCAACTGGGCTACGTGCCCTCACAAAATCAAAAGGGTGCATGATTCCCTTTTGTCTTATCTCTTCTCTAACTCGATGTAAACAAAACAAGCCTTCCCCCTTTGCAAAAGTTGATCGCGTGGATCGAACCCATGATCTCATGCTCGTGAACGTCCTAACGTAGCCCTCGGCTGCCACTTGTGCTACCAAGCACCTTGAAACTTGGTTGGTGCTCCCCTTCTCTTTATTGCCATGTCTGCCCTCTAAACCTTAACACACATAAATCTTCTTCTCCTCCTTTAATGAATGCAGTGCACGATTTAAACTTTGGGCATTTACAATTCGCATGGATAATTTTTGATAAAACAAACTTGCCCCCTTTTATACCATATGCCATATTGTCCAACACGTCAACGAACTTAGGAAATTTAATTTTAAATCAAATTTAATTATTTAAACTTTTGGCGCCTTAATTAATTATTTAAATTTAAATTTTAACCTATGGTTAAAATATTTAAATTTAAATAAATTAAACCATAGTCTTCAAAATCTGCCAAATGGGTCTTTTGGAGGATTTAAAATTTGATAACTCCTTGGCCCTCTTTTTTCTTCAAACCAACCTGTAACCCGGAATATTATAATATTAAATATTATAATATTATTATTTCCTTTTAAACTGCTTCTCCTTCCTTGGGTCTTTAATCTGTTTAGGCCTTTTTAGGCATATAATATTTAAAATAAATATTATATCCTATTCCTTTGAACCTCTTCCTTGCCTTGTGGAAAAACCACCTGATGACATTAATGATGACGAAACTTGGACATCAACCTCTTGACATCAATGACAACAAAACTTGCTCATATTTCCAACAATCTCCCCCTTTGTCATTGATGGCAACCCATTTTCCTTTTACCATTTCCTTTACCTCTTTCAGTTTTGCTCCCCCTGAGAAACTACTCCCCTTGACTGAATGCTCTCTCCCTAACTCAAATCTCTCCCCCTTTGACATCAATGGCAAAGGGCCACCTTTGGGGCTTGGGGCTAAATATGAGACTCTTAGCTTAGCCCCTCCCCCACCTCCTCTCTTGAGGTGGTTAATTTTGGGGTGGGAGTATCTCTACTCCTAGCATACACTGATCTTTACCTTTGTCCACCTTCTTCCTCAACTGATCCTTCTGATTCCTCTGAATGTTCCTATTCCTGCTTGTCTCTGGAAATTCTGCTCTACACCACTTAGCCATATGCCCAACATTATTGCACTTATAACACTTAATGTTGTGGTTCCTTGAAGGTGCAAATATCTTGAAGTTCCTCCTGGTGAAGCCATATCCATTCCTATCATGAACCCTACAATTAACTGCCTTATGACCAAACTGATTACAAGAGTAGCAATACCCTTGAAAGAGATGCCTATTTCTAAAATTTCCATATTCTTGTCTTTCATGTGTCCTGCACTGTGTAGCCTTGTGCCCAAACCTATGACATGAGAAGCAATGTCCATTGAAGAAACCTTGCCTTGACCCCATTGGTCTCTTAGTCTCTTCTACCCTGTGTTGTTTCTTGTTCCATATGTTCCTCATTTGTGCATTGTTCCTTTCCTTGTTGAACTTTCTATTGTCCAACTTATCCTTAGAAGTCTCACTCTCTCTTACACTCTCTTCTTCTGAAGCTTCTTCTTCTTTGGAGCTTGAGATTGACTCCTCTCCTTGTTCTCTTTGTACCTATTCAAAACCAAGTCTTGTCTTGTTTGATGAAGATCTTTGTACCTTGATAATCTTATCCAAGGTCTTTGAGCTTCTCCCAAACCTGTGTAGCTTATTTTTAGACTCTTTTACTTCCTTCCTTAGTGAGGCTACCTCATGCTCTAATCTTTCACATTCTAAAACCTTTGCCTCTAACTTCTCTTTAAATCTCCTTGTCTTAGCTATTGAGTTGGTTAGATCTTCTATAAGCTTTCCTTTCTCTTCATCACATTCTTGAAATTGAAGCTTGAGTTTTGAGTTCTACTTTCTTACCTTCCTTAATTCCTTAAGAGAAGAAATAAGCTCACCCTCAAGATCAACTTCTCCTTCCTCTAATTTTGATTCTTCCTCTACCTTTTTATCATCAAGATCATCTTCATTCCTTTCTGATTTATCTTCAATAGAAGCACTTCCTTCTTCTTCTATTGCCATAAGAAGACTTTCTTCTTTTGGACCTTCAAGAGCATCTTCATATTCATCTTCACTGAAACTGAATCCATTCCTTGTACAACTATCCTCAAGATGACCAAAGTTACCACACCTAAAACACTTGAGAATTATTGGTGCCCTTTTTCTAACATCTTCTTTTTCTACTGCTAGAAAAATAATTTCTTCTTCTTCATTATCTGAGGACCTTTCATCACTATCACTTGAACTCTTACTTGCCTTATCTGCATAAAAAATCTTCTTATGCCTTTGGAAAAACTTATTTCCTTGCTTGCCTTGTCCATCCCTGCTTTTCTTTTGGTACCTGTGTTTTCCTGTTTCCCTGTTCTTATGATCCTATTTTTCATCATCATTGCTACTTCCAGCTTCTGGACAATCAGATGCATAGTGACCATATTTACCACAATTAAAACACCTAACTAATTTCGTACCTTTATACTTTCTTGAGTCCTTGTTCCTTCTGCCATAGTTTGCTTCTTCATCACTGGATAACTCATTGCTTGAATCTGACTTCTTACCCTTTGAATTATTTGTAACTTTGAAGGCTGCTTCTTTCTGGGGGATAGACTCCTCTTTAATTCTCATCTCAAAAGTTGTGAGAATTCCATGTAGCTCATCCCTTGTCAAAAATTCAATATCTTTTGACTCTTCTATGGCTGAAATATTTTCACTATACCTCTTAGGGAGTGACCTTAAAATCTTGTGACAAACATCTATTTCTTCAACTCTAAACCCAAGTCCTTGCATGGAGTTAACAACCTCATCCACACGAAGTAGGTATGTAGCAATGTTTTCCTCATCCTTCATCTTTAGGTCTTCAAATGTTTTCTTGTGATTTAGCAACTTTGCCATCTTGACCTTTTTGTCTCCCTCATATATACCTTTTAGCTTATCCCAAATCTCTTTTGTTGATGTGCAATGCATAACCTTTACAAACTCTATTTCATGTAAGCCATTTAAAATTCCATTCATTGCCTTTGAATTATTCAGTTGTAGGAGCTTACCATATTTATCTATAGGTGGAGTAGTTGGCGGTATGTATCCATCCTCAACTGCTTGCCATATATCATTTCCTAGTGCCATTAGGAAAATATTCATTCTCACACTCCAAAATGCATAATTGTTCCCATCGAACAATGGTGCCTTATTCCCTAAAGATCCACTCTGAGAATCCATTTGTGTTCATGTAAGCTTTTCCTTCAAGTTATTAAACTCTTTCGAAGGAACCCGCTCTGATACCAATTGAAGAACACAAGCTTATACTGAGAGGGGGGTGAATAGTATAAGACCACTTTTTACTTTTTCTTTCTCAAACAATATTATCCAATATATCAATGGCAATATCAACAGTAGTAATCAAAGCAATGCACAAATCACCACACACAATAGAGACACCAATTTAACGTGGTTCACCCAATGTGGGCTACTCCACGGAGAAAATATTTCACTAAAATTTTCTCAACAAATCTCTTGGGAATCCTTCCCTATTACAATGTTTATGGACCTCTATCCAAAGGAGACACCAATCCCCTAATCAAGTTTATGGATACCTATCCATAGGAGACACCAATCCCTTTAGTTTGCCACCCAGAGACACCAATCCCCTTTGTTCATGGATCTCTATCCACAGGAGAACTCCTTCTCCTCTACTCTGGTTGGTGATCCTCTAGAAGACTACTACCTCCACTACATTGGCTTGTGGATATCTCTCCACTGAAGACCACTATCCTCACTCAGAAGACCTCTATCCTCACTACCCTAGCTAATGGATCTCTATCCACTAGAGACTACTATCCTCTACTCTATCACCTCCAAATCTTACTCTCAGCTCTACTCAATATCTATCTCAAATCTACACTAAACACTAGTCCTTCGATCTAGCACAAATATTCTCACAATTCTATCTCTAGTCTAGCACAAATCTATCCTCAAATCTACACCAAAATCTATCCTCAATTCTATCCTCAAGCCTTAACACAAAGCTTGATCTAATCACAAATCAACTCTACTAGATCTACCCCAAACCTTAACTCAAGTTTTGAACAAATCAATCAATCAAATCTACTCTCAAGTATTCTCAAATACTTACCTCAAATATATCTACAATTCCTCTCAAGAACTTGTCCAATATGCTCAACAAGTCTTCACCAAGACTTACCTCAAATATGCTCAACAAGTCCTCACTAGAACTTGTCCAATCTACTCAACAAGTCTCCAAACTTACTCAATCTGCTCAACAAGTCTTCACCAAGACTTACCTCAAATCTACTCAACAAGTCCTCACTAGAACTTATCCAATATTCTCAACAAGTCTTCACCAAGACTTACCTCAAATATTCTCAACAAGTCCTCACTAGAACTTGTCCAATCTATTGTAAGCTTCCACAAAATCTCACACAAATATATCCTTAAGCTTTCACAAAATCTTCCTCAATTCTATTCTTAAGTCCCCTCTAGGACTTACTCAAATCTGCTCACAAGCTTTCACAAAATCTTATTCAAATCAATTGCAAAACTTGCATACACAACTCAACTTAACCTCTTTCAAAAAACCTCTTCAATCACACAAACAAGTTTCACTCAGAATCTTGTTTAACTTACAGAAACATATAGAGAATGGTTAGAGACTCAATATGTTTCACACTCACAATATTCTCAATCACATTCAATCTCTCTTTCAAATCAATTTAGAATAAAGAACAATTTGTTTCACAGAACTTGAACTATCACTCCAATACTTTCAATCAATAATGCTCATCAACTTCAACCAACCATTCACTCAATGAAACAAAGCTTGCTTACAAACCCTAAACAAGTGTTTCACAATGCTTCCAACAACTCACACTATGGAACTCAAACCTTGACTCAAGATGATTCCAAAATCACATAACAATGATACTCATGTTATTTCACAAACCCTAACTCAAGATAGTTCTCAACTTCACATAACAATGATACTCATGATCTTTCACAAACCCTAGTTCAAGATAGTTCTCAACTTCACATAACAATGATACTCATGATCTTTCACAAACCCTAGTTCAAGATAGTTCTCAATCTCACACTCAAATGATCTCATGAACATTCACCAATCATGCATATGAAAAAGTCACTCAAACATTTCCAACAATCATTTTCACTCCAACTTGCACTTCACAACATTCAACAAAACAATATTTCACTCACAAGGATGATATGCCCATACCTTTTGTTTTGATGAATATTTGACCTCAAAACCTGTCTCAATCACAATCAACCTCTTTGCCAATCTCAAAGGTTAGATAACAAAAATCCTTCTCAAAATCTTCACTCAATTATTTCCCTCAAAATTATTTCACCATACAGAAATATTAAATCTCAAGTACACCTTATAATCTCCAAACTTAAAAAATAATTAGCAAGGATTCAATTAATTCACTTTCACAATAAATTCCTTTATGCACCTTATTTCTCCTCTCAAAATAATTAACACAATATAGCTTTATTTCAAAACACAAAATATAATATTCCTTGCATACCTTATCACTCCTACTTTATAAATTCTAACCACCAAAATCAAAATAAAATATTTTAATTTTATTATCCCTTATATCTCCCTCAACAACTCACAAACCACCTTTTAATTTCCACACTATGCAATTTCTGAATTATCAAAACCTTGGCAAATTAAAATGTGAGAAGCATACCTTAATTTTATTCTGCCCAACAAAATGACCACGATGAAGTTCGAACACACGACCTCACCTTACCAAGCGCCCTAACACCAAGCGCATCCACCAACTGGGCTACGTGCCCTCACGAAATCAAAAGGGTGCATGATTCCCTTTTGTCTTATCTCTTCTCCGACTCGATGCAAACAAAACAAGCCTTCCCCCTTTGCAAAAGTCGATCGCGTGGATCGAACCCATGATCTCGCACTCATGAACATCCTAACGCAGCCCTCAACTGCCACTTGCGCTACCAAGCACCTTGAAACTTGGTTGGTGCTCCCCTTCTCTTTATTGCCACGTCTACCCTCTAAACCTTAACACATGCGAATCTTCTTCTCCTCCTTTAATGAACGCAACACATGATTTAAACTTTGGGCATTTACAATTCGCATGGATGATTTTTGATAAAACAAACTTGCCCCCTTTTATACCATATGCCATATTGTCCAACATGTCGACGAACTTAGGAAATTCAATTTTAATTCGAATTTAATTATTTAAACTTTTGGCACCTTAATTAATTATTTAAATTTAAATTTTAACCTATGGTTAAAATATTTAAATTTAAATAAATTAAACCATAGTCTTCAAAATCTGCCAAATGGGTCTTTTGGAGGATTTAAAATTTGATAACTCCTTGGCCCTCTTTTTTCTTCAAACCAACTTGTAACCTGGAATATTATAATATTAAATATTATAATATTATTATTTCCTTTTAACCTGCTTATCCATCCTTGGGATTTCCTTTTAAACTGCTTCTCCTTCCTTGGGTCTTTAATATATTTAGGCCTTTTTAGGCATATAATATTTAAAATAAATATTATATCCTATTCCTTTGAACCTCTTCCTTGCCTTGTGGAAAAACCACCCGATGACATTAATGATGACGAAACTTGGACATCAACCTCTTGACATCAATGACAACAAAACTTGCTCATATTTCCAACACCCTATGGATAAAATTATATGTCAATTGAGTTCAATGAAATAAATTTTCAACATTATGAAAAATAGATTGGCTAGAATAGAAAGAGATAAAGGAGAGAATACTAAAACTTCACAATCAAAAGGTTATAACAAACCTCATTTCATTAGAAATTTTAATAGAAATTGGAATAATAATAATTCTAATGAAGGGAGTAAGAACAAGAATGGTGGTAATAAATGGAAAAATAAAGAAGCTAAAAAATACTTAGATGCTATCCCCAACCATATTCCAACCACCAATATATCTTTAGATTTTTATTTTTATTATTCTACTTGTAATGATCCTTATAATTATGTTCATTACAATATTTACTTGAGTCTACACTCTAATGTAAATCTTGAAGATGAATTTGGAGATGACATAAGGGTTAATTTGTGCTAGAATCAAGAGGATGAGAATAGAGAAAAACAATTTGATTTATACACCACAATTTTATTCACAAAGAGCCTTAGTCCTTGATAATGTGGAAATCATGCATAAGTCACTAGATACTAGGTTTGAAAGGATGAAACAAGGTCAATTGACACCTACAACAAAGGAAGTAGAAGCAATGGAAAGGATACATGTAGTAAATCTTAGAAATATAATAGTACCAAACAAAGGTGATAAAAAATCTGCTAATGAAAATAAAAGACAAACAAATCAAAATAAGTTTATCTCTAAAGAGAAAAATGTTAAAAAAAGTGATAAAAAACCTTAAATCATGCCTGAAAGTACTGATGCATAGGAAGATATTCATAAAAAACTACATGAAGTGTTTAAATAGGAATCTAGGAAAATAATAGGTGTCAAGAAATTTGAGTTTGATGTCGGTTTAGCTAAGATAAAAGTAAATATTACATTTAATGAATTGATAATTGTTCCAAAGTACAGGGATAATGTTTGTAAAGTGTTTGGATTAATTGATCACACATAAAAATAAATATACAACCCCTTAAGACCATAAATCCATGAGGTTAGAGCTCCATATTTAGTGAGGCCATTTTATATCTCCCTTAGATGCACATTAGATTTAGATGACCATATGCCATTCATAATTGTATGTGTGATAGTGGGGCTTCACATAATATAATGCCAAAATAAGTGGCTGATCAGTTGGGTTTATTTTGTACAAAAGATTCCCCTCCCATTTTAGTGATGGATAATAGACAAGTACCATGTGTAGGGGTAATAACTGGGCTACTTGTGTTCCTAGATCAATATCCTAAGAAAGGTATAGTAATGGATGTCATAATAGTAGATGTAGACCCCTTCTTCTCCTTACTACTGTGTAGACATTTGGATGAGCTGTTAGGAGGCTACATTCAATTAGATCGGTCTTATGCTACCATCCACTTATTAGGAAAAGAGAAGGCTACCCTCATAAGATAACCTTTCAAGAAATATTCTATTGAATTAAAGAGGTTTGATGACACCATGATTAATATTGTCAATTCTATGGAGGAGAAAGATATGGGAGTATTTTTTTTGGCATACACCTTTCTGGTAGAAATCCTTAAAGCAAGAGATATGGACCCAAAATTAAGGGTAAAGTTTGATGCTAAATCTGATAAGATTCTAACTAGTGAAATGTGGATCATGACCTTTTATGGAGCCAAATCACATACTAGGGCTGGTGTTGGGGTAAATTTAACTAATATTAAAGGTAAATACTTGGGTATACCATACCAACTTGAATTCCCTTGTACCAACAATATAGTCGAGTACAAAGCTTTATTGCTAGGACTCAGGAAGGCTAAGGAATTAGGCATCAACTACTTGAGTGTCAGTGGAGATGCACAACTTATAATTTAGTAGGTAAAATAAAAATATTACGCTAAGAACCCAAGGCTGAAATAGTATAAATAGTCTATCATTGATGAAATTGATAAATTTTTGGTATTTAATCTACTTTATATTTCCAAAGAGAAAAATCATATAACAAATATACTAGTTGTAAATGCAATTGGTGCAGATAATACTGAGATAGATATAGAATATATGGATATATTCCCTACAATATTTATCTATAAGCCCTTTGTGCTAGATAATATTATTTACTTGCAAGTATTTTAGGATGATGTACATGTCAATGACTTTATGACTCTCCAAAATGAATTTAAAGATATCCTATGTGATGAATATGAGGAGAAACTAAAATATGTTATTGGAGAGCTAGAAAAATTCATTCAGCTAAAAACAAATAGAATTCCCAAGGGTCTTGTATCTTTAGAGAGTCTATTTGATGATTTTGATAGAGTGTATTTACCTTTATTCTAAGAGTCTAAAGTATATGATGTTAACATGGGGATAGAAGAAGATCCTAAGTTTATTAATATCAATAAAGCTTTATAAAAAAAGAGAAATAACAGTACGTTATATTTTTTTTGTAAGTAATAGTATATTTACAGTGGGTTTTTTGTTGAAGGATCCCAAAACCTTAGTTACATAGGAAGCCGTGGCTACAATTGCGAGTAAAAATTGGGGCTGCACCCATGGGCAATAGTTCGGGGCCCAGGGCCCTAGTGCCTACAAAAATATAGACAAGCTATGAGACCAGCACTACAAAATTTGGTCTGTGACCACCAGAACATGCAAAAAACCACAAAACAACAAATGCCAAAAAATGCAAAAACCTGCTGGCCCCCACTCCGGGAGGCCCTGTGGTCGGGCCTGGCTTGGACGAGGCCCGACATGACAGAGTAGTTTCTCTCCCTATAAGGGCCATTTCCCAACCTACGACGGGTTCGACCAGGGCATTGGCCGCTGAGGAAGCCTCTTTGGGATCCAATCGTAATGTCAAGGAAGGCCCTGGTCGTCAAATTCTGCATCTTGCTGTCGGAGTTAGAACTGACTTCGGTGGCCTCTAGGACCTCCACCTTGGCCTTCTTGGAGCTGCCAGCAGCCCTGATGCTGCCTGGGGCCGGGCATTTGCGACTTGAGTAGGATTCAGGCCCCGCCTGGGCCCTGGACCGAAGTTTTGCATTTCTGTGTGGGCTAGTGACTTTTCGGGGAAGGGGAGCCTTCGTGGGAGGTGGTCTCCATGGATTTGGAAGCTACAGGGGAAGCACGGGGCAATAACATTATGTTATATTCTTAAAAAAGAACAATTATTTTTTTACCTAGAGTTCTGAAGATTTAATTACATTTAATATAGAATTTATGACTCATACAATACCTCTTCAAGAAGATACCAAACCTTTTAGGTAAAAACAGAGGAAGTTTAATCCCACTTTGGACCTAGTAATGCAAAAGAAAGTTCAAAAGTTGTTGAATGCAAAGAAAATTAGAAAAGTAAGATTTTCTTCATGGATTGAAAATATATTACTAGTTAGGAAGAAAAATAGCGATATAAGACTATGGTGTTGATTTTAGAAGCTTGAATAAAATTTCATTAAAAGATAATTATCCACTTCCCAACATGGAGCAACTATTACAAGTAGTGGTAGGGTCAACTAGGATGTCTTTACTCGATGGTTTTTTAGGTTATAATTAGATATTAGTGAATATAGAAGATAGATACAAAACAACATTCACCACACCATGGGGAACATTTGAATATATCAGGATGCCATTTGGATTGATGAACATCGGTGTAATATTTCAAAGAGCTATGGATTTTACCTTCAAAGGTTTAATGTTTGAGATAGTAGTAGTATACCTGGATGACATCACAATGTTCTAAAAAATTCTAAATATTATTTTATGCATTTGACCAAAGTGTTTGATAGATGTAAAGAATTTGGTATATCTTTAAATAAAAATATATATATTTTAAGCTACACAAGGTAAACTACTTGGGCATGTTGTATCAAAAGGAAGAATTAGCATTGATACCCAAAGAATAGAAGCAACTACTAAAATTACCCCTCCTAATTATATAAAAGGAGTTAGATAATTCTTCAATAAGATAAAATTTAGTAGGAGGTTTGTGCCTAATGTTTTTGAACTTGCCAAGACGATAAATGAGATGATAAAGAAAGATGAGAAAATAAGGTGGATAGATGAGAACACAATTAAAAAAAAAATGAAGTATGTAATCACTCAAGCCCCTATATTAATTTTACTAAATTACTCCCAAGATTCCAATATATAATCATTTACTTCAAAACATACAATTGTTGTAGTATTATTTCAAAAGGATGAGAAGAACAATGAAAAACTGATAGCCTTTATGAGTGTAGGAATGAAAGGCACTCAATTGAAATATTCTATGATAGAAAAATAGAATTATGCTTTAATAAGGGCATTAGAACATTTTAAAAGTATCTTTGGATCAAATAAGGTAATAACATGTATTCCCTACATTGCCATACAAGATGTTTCACACAATCTGAACCTTTAGGGAGTTCTACAAGGTGGATGGTAAAGTTGTTATATTATGATGTAGAATTAAAAGTAGTTTATATTATCACAGGATAAGGATTAGCAAAGTACATGGCAAATAAAGAAGTATAGGTCATGAATAATACTATCATAGTAGATGAACAACATAAGGCTAGAATGATTGATAATTCTGATTGTAAATGGTATGATGAAATTGTATTCTATCTTCATATCTTATCATTCCAAGTATTATGCCTAAAATAAAAGGAGATATATCAAATAATTAGCCCAAAGATATTATGTTTAGGAAGGTAGATTGTATTGAAAGCACCTGTTGGATCGACTTTCATACACACCCTACGAAGAGTAAACTGAAAACCTTAGTAACATTTAATGGGAATAAATTCCCTCTCACTTTAGGATCTTGTTGGTTATCCAAGGTGTGAGTTATAGGGTTGGGTCGAACATCCTTGCTCTTTTCCACTTCTGGAATAGTTTCAAGTGGATTGCCTGTGTACCTGGAAGGGGGTTCAATTTTCGTCTGTTGCCTTTTTTTGGTTTATCAATTAGATTTATATTTTATTTGATCTAGCTCTTTAGATTTTAGTAGAGTAAATGAATAAAGAATTTTAAAGAAAATAAAAATGAGAACCTTTTAGAAATAAAATAGGGAGAGCAGAGTATGGCAGAAAAGAGAGGATGTCTAATTCAATTGCAAATTACAACTACTAAAATCAATCAAATTATTTAGCTTCACAACAAGACAATCATCAAATGAAGAAAGTATCCAACTTTCTAAGACCACTTTCAACATTGATTATGGGACAGAGCAATGTAGAGACAAAAGTAAGATTACGAACATAAGAGAAGTTAATAAAAATTGATGTTTCTCACCAGCAGTCTAGCTCGTGCAGTGAGAACAGAGCAATTAAAATACTAGCCTGAATCTCAAGTTCTTAATTTTCTCAAAAATACAGAGAATAGAATGAAGGTAAACAACCTAACATAATTCCAACAATTATAGATTTACAATTAAATTAAATAAATCCGTAAGCGAGACGAAAACAAAAGAAGATGCACTTATCACAATCTAGAAAATATTAGGCTCTTGGCCACACTGTTTCAGAAAATGATGTCACACCAACCTCAGGTACAAAAGAAAGTATTCAAGGCAAAATTTGTTAAAAATTGCTAGAAGTCTTTATTTCCAAGCTTTCGCATGCTTTGATTTCATTTCATGGGAGTATTTATAGATTCAGGACATGCCCTGATTTTCATAAAATATCTTTTCCCAGGGAATTAAAAATAATTTAAAATTTCCACCATCGAAGCTTTACAATATAAGGCATTCTTATATAGAGTTCCGATCAACCCTAATCACTCTAAAAATATTTGTGTGGATCTTGCCATAAATGGAGAAGATAATATATGGTTTCATCCTCATCAAATGGACACCACGTGCAAGTATATCTTCATATTTCAGCAAGTTGTCAGAGCATCTCATTAATTCCTCTACAAAATCTAGATGAGTCACTGACTTCCCGGGCCTTCTATCCTTGCACAACCGCCTTTGTTTGGTTTGAGTTGAAATTCTCTACCCACCATTACTTTCACCATAAATTTTCCCATTAAATGCATCCACCCGAAAAATTTAAAATGGCAAATGTTAGAACATTAGCTTTAAAATTAAATTTAACTAATTTAATTTTTTCTAAGGTTCAAGATTTAAATTTTAGGTTTTAAATTTTTATTATTTTTCCAAAGTTTACCGTAAAATACCTTTTAGGGTGAGATTTTAATTAATTTTTCACTATTACTTTAATCCCTAGGGTTTTGACATTTTATATCATTTATTTTATATCTCCCTATGCATGTCACAAAATCACAACATTTTTCTATTTCCTTTCTTTCTCCCTTGGAAATATCACAAAAATCAAACATTTTTATTTTAAGCCCCTTTCCTTAAGAATGTCGCGATGGCGCGACATTTCTCATTTCTCTTCCAATACTTAGAAAATATTCTCTCCCAAGGAATGTCACAAAATCGTGACTTTGTTTTCATTTATTTTTGCTTCCTCTTGGGAATGTCGTGATGGCATGACATTTTTTATTTCTCTTCCAAAACTTAGATCTTACATTGGTGAAATTATGACTATTTCCAACACTTAGAAATTTTCATAGAATTTGTTCATCTACTAATTTGATTTCGTCCTTCTGTATTTTAGCACTATAAAGGTTTGTGAAGGATCCTCCATTCTCAAAAATAATCTTTAGATACTGAAAAGTGAATTTTAATTGCCCGAAGTTGCTAGTTTCACGTGGTGTGAATTTTAGGGCAAAAATTGAAAGTGTTCAGAATTGAATGAAACTTCTCATGAATTCAAACGAGTCAAATAGGTATATGAAACTGCACAAAAAACTTGAAAATTCACTTCGGATCACAAGATATCATATTAAAAAGTTCACTGGCTGGAAATAGAAATTGCTATTTCTGGAAGGTTAATTCTGCTTGAAAACCTAAAAAATTTGTATTGTTGGAAAGGTAAGCTCGAGATATTTCACCAAGAATTTAAATCACTCAAAATGTATTTTCACAGCAGAAGATATTGCATTTCCAATATTGAAGTAAACATGAGGGCAACATGAAAATTTTTCAAAGAACCTTAGAAAATTAATTTAAATACTTCAACCTTAGGAAACTATTGAAAATCAAAATTTCTGAAATATTTAACCAGAAATAATAGCATTGAAGCATAAATACTCAGAAAAAATTAATTCAAATCAATGCGCTAGGCAAACAATTTTGACACCTTGATGTAGACAAAATTTAAAGACTTGGTTGAAACAAAAATTGAATTAAAAAAACGAAAACTTCATGAGGGTCCCCTTGGAAATAAAAATTAATCATTTCAAAGGAACCAAAATTTTATTTTCAGTAGGGGTGTGTTGCTCCTCAACAACACCCAAACGGTGTATTTTTACTTTATTTGTTTGAAAAATAGGTTCCTCAGGTGTTGAAAGAATATCATTCTAGATTTTGTGAAGGCCACTTTGCACCTAAGGATACAACAAAAAATTATGAGAGTTGGTTATTACTAGATTTCCCTATTTATGTGTATCAACTTGTTAGAAAATGTCATAACTATCAAAGTTTTGTAGGGAAGAAAAAATTGTCTGCTATTATTGTGAAGCTAGTAGTGGTGGATACTCCTTTCACTCAATGGGGAATAGATTTGATCGATGAAATTAATCCAATTTTTTTGGGGGGTCATAGATAGATAATAACTGCAACATATTATTTTACCAAATGGGTAGAGGCAACACCCCTCAAGAAATCAACCACAAAGGTAGTTATCAAATTTTTAGAAGAAAACATCTTAACCAAATTTGGGGTCCCAAAAAAGATAGTCATTGATAATGGTAACTATTTCACTTCTTTTGAGATGATTGAATTTTGTACTAAGTATGGTATAGAGCTTTCTCATTCTACCAATTATTATCCTCGAGGTAATGGTCTAAAAAAATCTCCAAAAAATAATTTTATCACTAGAATCAAAAGAGCATTGGGTAGAAATAGAAGAAGTTGGGATAGTGAACTCAAGTTTGCTTTATGGGCCAGTAGAATATCTATTAAGAATATCACAAGGAGATCCCCTTTTGAGATGGTATATGGAAATATGCCCTATGAACTTCTTTAGGATCATGAAATTCTAAATATTTTAAAGAGGAGGTTAGACCATATTATACAATTATAGGAGAATAGAAGAAGTGCACTACTAAAATAACAAAGCAAGCTTAGAGGATAGCACAAGTCTTCAACAAGAAAGCCAAGGGTAAGCCTTTTCAAGAAGGTGATATAATGCTATATTAGTATCCCAAAAATGATAAACATGGTGAAAAAGGGAAGTTAGAACCCAAATGGCTTGGCCCATATCAGATTCTTCAAAATATTGGTCAACATACTTACAATTTACAAAATTTTTATGGTAGAGGATTCTCAATTCCTACCAATGGCCAACACCTAAAAATATATCATTCAACACCAAGGGCTTGAATAGATAAAAAAATGAGAAGTGTGTTTGTGTATTTTATTCTTTAATATATTTTTGGGTCTAGATGATTACGTAGAATTTTATAGGTCAATTCGGTCAACCAAATATTTTGGAGTTCTTAGGTGCCCCAAGTCTACATTTTCACCACCCATTCTAGTTAGAGCTAGTGTTGTATCCTTAAAAACCCAACCTATTGTATCCTTAAATATTGGTCAACACACTTACAATTTACAAAATTTGTATGGTAGAGGATTCTCAATTCCTACCAATGGCCAACACCTAAAAATATATCATTCAACACCAAGGGCTTGAATAGATAAAAAAATGAGAAGTGTGTTTGTGTGTATTTTATTCTTTAATATATTTTTGGGTCTAGATGATTATGTAGAATTTTATAGGTCAATTCGGTCAACCAAATATTTTGGAGTTCTTAGGTGCCCCAAGTCTACATTTTCACCACCCATTCTAGTTAGAGCTAGTGTTGTATCCTTAAAAACCCAACCTAAGGTGTGCCCCTCATTGAAACTTCAAAATTTTTCATGATTGCATTTAGTCCATTTATTTCAAATTTTCTTGTCATAGACTTAATTAAAATTAGATCTCATTCATTTTCAAATCCCTTTCTATTCAATTCCATTAGTCCTTGTAAATTTTATTTTTAGGTCAAATCCTTTTTTTAGTCTGTTTTATCATAATATTCACTTTCCAAAAAATTTCCCCTTTAGATTTTATTACTTTTGAAATTTTTATGTCCTAAGTACTAAGGCCCTTTAAAATACCATAATCCCTAAATTCCATGCCTGAACCTAATCTGCCCCAATCGTTCCTCAATTCATAATAAAAACCCTCCAAAATTTCTAAAGTATGAAGGCCCCCAAATCTCAAAAATAAAAAATTTCCTAAGTTTTTAAGAAAAATCAAATCTATACCTCTATTGCATAAGCCTAATTCTTCACATTTAAAGTCTTCATGCATCTTATTTTATCCCCTCTAGTTTTCATTCATCCATATATTCCTAAACCTATCTAAGTCATTGATAATTCCCTCCTAAAATATATCTCTACTAAAAAAAAAAGTCACATTAATAGGTTGATCACATTTTCATGACACCAATGAGCCACATTCACCCTAGAGTCAATAATCAATCTCTACCATTGAAGCATTTCCCCATTAATAATCCTAAAAATGTATCCCAAATTACACATCTAGTAATTCATGTCATCATCCATGGTCTGCAATAATCCTAGAGCCCTTGGAAAATCCTAGCCATCAAAACTCTTCAAAATCATAAGTTGCTAAGAAAAGTCAACAGTCAGTGTCATCTATGGCCTACCCTTATTCCATTCCTTTGATAAATCTTAGCTATATAAAATCTATTAAGGTCTTCTCACCTAGATTCAAAGTCATTAAGATCGAACGAGTGACCCACCTTGGTCCTATGATTTGCATAAAATATTGACCATTAAAATATTTAATATAAAATCCATGGTTCAAGTTTGCTATCATATCACCAATCAATTTGAACCATCGATGCATATTAGGCCTTAAAATACTTAAGTCATATAAGTCATGGATCAACACTCTACTTTCAATCTAAAAAGTAGATCTACAATTGTGGTTCAAAGTCAAAGTCCTTACTTAAAGGTCATAATTTTATCTAATTGGTTGGGCCAAAGCAATAACTCACCTTAAATATGAAGAAATTCATAAAGGGCTATGAAGGAGCCACTTGTACTCCACTAAGTATCTATCCAAGGAGGGCTCTCAAATCTATGGCTCACAAGGATCCAAGGCCCAATATGGATGACATAGATTCATTCTTGAATAAAAATAAAAGACCATTTGTTAGACCTATTAGGGAATGAATGACCCATGATCAAATTAGGATCAAGATGGATGACCCACAATGATTTGCCAAAAAATCTATGGTGCACACTATTGAAGATGGATAATATGTGATCATCATCACCAATATAAATGGTCTACTAGAGCCTCTACTAGATCAATGGTTCATAAAATACCCACTAGATATATAGCCTATATTACATATAGCTATAAAATAGAGATGAATGACCCACAATGAACATAAAATAAATGACTTAGATCAATGTTAAAATAAATGGACAACATCCATCTTCCTAGAACCAATAAACGGTCCACATGCATTCTAAGACCTAAAATCAACAATCAAAACTTATACTCCACTAAGTATATTGCTTATGAATGTGCTTAGATGAATGATCTAGAGTCATGGTTGACTTTTCTAGGGAAATCTATAGCCTACGTGCATCCACATAAAAGACTAGAGTTTCACTGTCAATGTTGTTAGTTGTCAAAACTGTTAGAAGATCTATGGTTCACATGGATTTGCTATTAGGATATTCATAGTGTTCATTGGAAGGTGAACAAAGATAAAAAATATTGATGTTAGATTCATCTGAAGATTGAAGGCCCAAGATCAACCTAAGACCATATGGGTGGCCTGCAACACAAGATGGAAATGATAAAGGACTAGAACCATGGAATGTAAAGACAAATAAGTTGTACCACAATGAGTTAATAAGAAATGAAGAACTTGTGATGAACCTTTAGAATATATGGACGACTACAATTTATTGGTATATTTTCATGAAAATGAATGATATATATGGAAGAAGCCAAGTGGCCAAGCAAATGTTTGAAAATTCAAAGCAAAGAATGAATAGCTCGTGATCAGTTTGGGATCAGATGAACAACCTATATTATTTCGGGGCTCCAAGGTTAGACAACTATGAATGGGATATGTGGAAAGCACTAAGATCACATGATAGAAAAATATAAACAAGATGGACCCCAACAGATAAAGACAAAGAATTTGGACTGTGAAGGATGAGGATTAAAATACTATTATGGGCCTAATCAAAGGATTATTAGTTAATCTATGATTATGATTGAAGCAATATTTAAAGTAGGGTTAAGGATAACCAAGGATTAAAATTTAATGGTGCATCTATGGTTCATGTTCATGGATTAAAAAAACGAACAATGCATATTCATCGATAAAAAAGACAAATTACCTATACCATGATGGCTAAAAGAATATGTGTCTAAGGCCCTAATACAAAATAGATGACCTACAATCAATCATCTAATTATATAGATAGTCCACATTTTAATATGAGTGAAGAAAAAGGTTTTGGATCCCAACAAACAATTAAGAATAAAAATGGATTAATATAGGAATAAAATTGGATGGCCCATGATCTATCCAAAGTGTAACGATCCCAAAGTAGATGTGTCGGTTCATCGATTGGTCATGTCGGTTCATTGATTATTTCATCTATTTATAGGTAGAATGATTTATTTAATTTTTCATCATCAAACATTCATTTGAATTGTGTTTAACACAAGAGACTTTGCCCTCTCTAAGTGGCTATGAAATCTATCCTCTAAGTGGTTGTATTCACTAGGTTACTTTATATCTTAGATTTGATTTGCATTGCAATTGAGAATTGCTCCATTCTACAAAGTTTCACTTCAAGTGGTATCAAAGCCTCATTTATAGCAATAATTCTTGGAGGGAGATCTGGTGCAGTTCTTTAGCTTCTTAAAACTCTGGCTAAGATCAAGTGCATAGGCGGTAATACGTGCTCCTAGAAAGTAAGTCGAGCCACAATATTTTTTTTGGTTACTCAACATCATCCATATCAATGCATCGATGATTAGTAGTGAGCAACAACATCATCTATCATGCACTGTCCAAGTTCAAGCAGTGTTTCTAGTGTATTAACATTTTTGGATGCCTTCACAATGTTGGAGAAGAAGAATATCGTAACCTAGAACACTCTTAATATCTCCTAAGATGGAATTTTTTTCAATGGGTAATACATAAGATTGTTCATGGTGGATTCATGATTCAATTAAGGCATAGTAACCAATAATAACATAGGAAACTACTCTCCCCTTTAGATGCAATAAAGAAAATAATATGTAGTGATGGAAAATATCAGTGCCATTCAAACAATGACGTAGAGAACAAAAATTAAAACAACAAATTTAATTACAAATAAGGTTCATTATCCAATCAGAATTATCCAAAATACTAAGTTTTCTAACTCATTAGCATCCCATGTGGTATCCTCTCAACTGCATAGTGGAATTAGGATTATGCCCAACTAGTGTTGAACAAGTGATAGATAACTAATTTACGAATCAAATGTTATACAATTTTATTTTGGGACTTTAGTCCCACATCAATCGCAAAAAAGAATAAGATAACTTTATATCCATAGAGGATTAGATAAATTACTACCTATTCGGGATTACCTTGGCTTACGATCATGCATAGGCATCCCAATGTGGTGCATATTCTTGAGATACGTGTCAAATGGTTACGTCAACTTCTTACTACGGTGTTGAAATTCACAAGTGTTAAACGATTGTTTTTTCTCCTAAAATTTTCATCCTCTCGAAATTATCCCACACTCATAAAGTGAAGGTCTTGTTCAATATTTATAAGTAAAATTGTGCAATAGAAAAGGGATGAGTTGTTCATGGTTGGCCACTCTCAAACTGACTATTGTGTGCTAAAATTTGAAAAATTGAATCATTGTGCGAAATTAAATTTGAATTGTGATCATTAAAATTGAACCATTGTGACCAAAGTTTGACTATTGGAAAATTGAACCATTGTGACCGAAAACTGATCGTTGGAAACCAAATTTTTGCTAGAAACAAACAATAGTTTTATTTTTATTCTTCAAAAATTCCAATTCTAAACATTCAAATTTGAATTTTGGAGCTAGTTGGTCTTGACAAGGGAGTTGAAAAAATTAATCACCAATTGATTCCATAAGTGTAAGAGTGGACCTCATGAGTGGAATCGAGTAAACAGATGATTGCAACATAATTCTCCACCAAAAAATGTGTCTATGAGCAAAAAGAAATACACACATTAAAATCAAGGTACGTACCATAATACCCCTATTAATATTAATATTTTTTCCCAACACCATTATTCTTTACTAAGTTCCATGGCTTCACCTTCTTTGAACAATGCCGATCCTTCTATCAAATTTCCTCTTCCTAACCCATCTATCCCAATTCCTAATAGTGTTGATCCCCCCTTATGTTACTCAAAAAGAAATAATGTTGAATGAAATTCATACTACACTGAGAGCCATTGAAGGTCATATAATGACTGCAACACCTCCTCATGCCCCCATATCACAAAATTCTCTTAGTACTAAACATTTAAACATTCATCAAAGACAAGTTGCTTCTAACCAAGGCTTTGCCAATGATTTTGACCCAAAAACAGGTGGTGCTTCCAATTGTTTGGAATGGCTTCATGATGTTCAAGTTACTCAAATTGACATGCCCACATTTGAAGGGGTTGACCCTTGTGGATGGTTGGAAAAAATGGAAGGCCTTATCCAATTATACCATATTTCAAAAATAGGTCATGTTTCTTTTGTAGCTTCTAAAATAGGTACATAGGCATATAAATGGTTGTTATGGCAACTTCACAAAAATTAGTGTCCTCTTTTATGGCCTCAATTTAAGGAAGAATTTCTTAGAAGATACAATAAGGTATCTTCCATATCATACGTGGTCCGTCTTATGTAAATTAAGCAAAAAAGGTCTGTAAACAACTATATCTCTGAATTTACTAGTCTACTCACCTATACACATGAATTAAGTCCAATAGTGGTGGTTTATACATTTATATATGGTATTAAGGATAATATTCACAAGGAAGTTGACATGCATGATCCTTATACCCTAGATGATGCACAATGTATAGCTCAAGTAGCAGAACAAAATTTTGAAAATTTTGGTCCTCCATATCGCTAAGATTTCAACTCCAATTGTCCTTACCATAATGTTGAGTGCTCCACAATATTATTCTACTCTAAATATAATTCAAATAACCCAAGATATCAAGCTTGTATGCAACATTTAAACTTTCACTTAGAATATGATGATGCATTAGTTGCTGAGGAATAATATTTTCCTCAACCTGAGCCATCTACATAACCAACAAATGATGAAACACAAGAGGATGATACGGTGGTTATTTTGATACATGAAATTATGGGTATTCAAGATCATCATACTATCAATGTACAAGGATTCATTAAACACCATCATATTAATATGTTGATTGATTCAGGAAGTACACAACTTCATAGATTATAAAATAACCAAATCCTTGAATTTGTATATCCTTTCTTCTAATCAAGATAAATTTCAAGTCCTTATTGCAAATGGAGGTAATGCTCAATGCATGGGCCAAACATCTAAAATTACTATTCAAATGGGAAATTATACATTCTGAACTTAGGGATCTTCTATGTCATTTTAGGAACACATATGGTTATCTCAGATCGACGATGTTACTATTAATCTCCAAAAATTATACATCAAGTGGATAGAGAATATAAGGGTCATTTATCTTCAAGGGATTGAACCTCCTCCTTCTAGAGTAATGAGTTCATATAACATGGATAAGATATTGAATAAAGGTGGCTATGGTTTTCTTGCCTAAATAAATTCCATCAAGACTCAATCCTTATATTCTTCTCCTACAACTCTTCAAGGGGATATTCAAGATATTGTGGATAATTATGAAGATGTATTTAGTGAACCAAGGGGTCTACTTCCTAAGTGATCACATGATCATGCCATTCATCTAATTATTGGTATTCTACTTCCTAATATGCATCCTTATCACTATCCTCAACCCCAGAAATTAGAAATTGAGAAGTTGGTCCAAGAAATGTTAGACCATGGAATCATTCATCCAAGTATCAATCCTTATTCATGCCCCATGGTGATGGTACACGGTAAGGATAAATCATGGTGCATGTGTCCTAATTTTTTCCCTCTTAAAAATATTGCCATAAAATATAAGTTTCCTATCCCAATCATTGATGACTTGTTGGATGAATTACACGGTGCTAGTTATTTCACCAAACTAGACTTATGCTTGGGCTTTCACAAAATTAGGATTAGATAAGAGGATATCCCTAAAACATATTTTCATATGCATGAGGGTCATTATGAGCTCCTAGTCATGTCCTTTGGTCTCACTAATGCTCCATTGAATTTTCAAAGCCTCATGAACCATGTATTTAGGTCCTATTTTCATAATTTTATCTTAGTTTTCTTTGATGATATTTTAATATACAACAAATATTGGAAGGATCATCTAGCTCATGTTGATATATTCCTTTATCTATTGAAAAAGGAAAAAATATTCATTAAAATATTCAAATTTACATTTGGAGTCCAAGAGGTGGAATATCTAGGACATATAGTATCTCATGAAGGAGTCAAAGTAGATCCTCATAAAATTGAAGCTATTAAAGATTGGCCTCTACCAAAATCACTCAAAAAACTATGGTTTTCTAGGACTCATAGGCTATTATAGAAAATTTATCCGCAACTATGGTAAGATTGTGACACCTCTCACTGCTCTTACTAAAAATAATATTTTTTTCGGAATGAAGTTGCTTCTCAGGCCTTCCAAGCCATCAAAGAGGCTATGTGTTCCACTCCACTTTTGGCCACTACAAATTTTAGCAAGACCTTTTTCATTGAGTGTAATGCTTCTGGAATAGGTATTGGTATTGTTTTAATGCAAGGACATCCATTGGATTTTGAAAATAAGCAAATTTTAGGGAAGAATCTAGGATGATCCACTTATGAAAAGGAAATGCTAGCTATTTTACATGCTATAGAGAAATGGAGAAATTATTTATTAAGTAGTCATTTCATCATCAAAACTAATTATAATAGCCCTAAGCATTTCTTATAACAATGTATTTCATATCCTAAACAAAATAAATGGCTGACCAAACTCTTGGGTTATGATTTTGTCAAAGAATACAATAAATTTAAATAAAATTTATGGTAGCTGATGCTTTGTCTCACAAATACAAAGATGATGTGACCATCAATGCCATCTTGGATCCTTATCCCCAATGCCTTTCCCAAATTCAAGAAGAATGGATGGCTGATTTAGAGACTAATCAAGTCATTCCAGATATAAAAATAGGATCATCCTTGCATTCTTACTTCTCTTATTTTGATGGAGTACTTCACAAGTAATATCATATTTACCTTCCTCAATATTCTACTATTAAATCAATGGCTCTCCAAGAACTGCATGCATTTCCTATTGCAGGACATTTTGGATTCTTAAAAACATACCAATTGGTGAAGAAATCATTTTCTTGTAAAGGCTTAAAATTGGATGTCAAGACATTTGTAGCTGAGTGTGAGGTATGTCAATGTAGAAAAGGAAAACTAGTTAAATCTCCTATATTATTACAACTCTTACATACCCCTAATCGCTAGTGGGAGCATATTTCCATGGACTTCATTGATGGGCTTTCCAAATCAAAAGTTAAAACAATGATCTTGGTGGTAGTAGATTATTTTTTCCAAATATGTCCACTTTTGTGCCCTATGACATCCCTATTCCGTAAGTAAGGTGGCCAAGGTATTCCTTGATTCTATTTTCAAACTACACATTATACCCAAAACCATTGTGAGTGATCGTGATCCTATATTCACTAGTAACTTTTGGAAGGAACTGTTTCGCCTTAGTGGTACCAAGTTGAGTATGTCTTCTACATATCACCCCCAATTGGATGGTCAAACAAATATTGTTAACAAATGTGTGGGTACTTACCTTTGTTTTTTTGCTCAAGATAAGCAATACCATTGGATACAATGGATTTTATTAGCATAATGGTGGTATAATACTTCTTACTATTTTGCCCTTAAAATATCTCCCTTCGAAGCCTTGTATGGTCAGAAGCCACCAACAATAGCAGACTATGTTCTCAACACTTCCAAGGTAGCCAAGGTAGATGATTGGTTACAAATGCGTTAGGTGATGCTTAAAATTATTAAAGATACTTTGATCCAAGTATAGAACCATATGAAGCAACAAAAGGATAAGGATATACATAATTCAGAATGACAATTTAATATTGAAGATATGGTCTTTTTATGCTTACAACCTTATAAGCAGTTATCCTTGAAGATCAAGTCTAATCAAAGGTTGGATCCTTGTTATTACGGGCCCTACAAAGTGGTTCATTGCATTGGTGAAGTAGCATATCAATAAGAGCTTCCTCCATAATCTCGAATCCATCCAGTTTTCCATGTGTGATGACTCAAAAAAGTTGTTGGCCAAAAGGTGCAATCCCAGACACAACTTCCACTACTTGAAGAAGAAGGTCATCTAACTCTCCAACCAAAAGCAATACTACAATCAAGAGTACGTCATATTAGATCACACCAAATTCAAAATTTCCTAATTAAGTGGTAGAACCTTCCAGAATAAGATGCTACATGGGATCTTGAGAGTATTTTCCAATATTTTCTAGCTTTGAGAAGAAAGCTTTATGAGGGAGGAGCCATGTAATGATCCCAAAGTAGATGTGTCGGTTCATCGATTGGTTATGTCGGTTCATTGATTCTTTAATCTATTTATAGGTAGACTAATTTATTTAATTTATCATCATGGAAAATTCATTTAAATTGTGTTTAACATAAGAAACTTCACCCTATCTAAGTGGCTACGAGATCTACCCTCTCTAATTGGTTGTATTCACAAAGTTACTTTGTATCTCAGATTTGATTTGCATTGCAATTGAGAATCGATCCATTCTATGAAGTTTCGCTTCACAGAGTCAATATGAATAGTCTACATTTGAATATGGATAATGAAAAAGGATATGTACCATGACATAGAAGAGTCAAAGAATTTTTTGGTCCATGTAAGCAAATATTAATGGCCTAGATCACATGGTAAGAAAAGACAAATATTATAGACCATATCAAAGAAGAAAATGAATGGTCCTCATTTCTTTGCGAGATTCAAATTGACGACTATGATTGGTTGAATCTAATGGGATATAGTGCTTCACATAGGTAAATATTGAAGAGCCAAATTCCACTACAAAGAAGAACACCATAGAAGAAAATGCTAGAGCTCATAGACTAAAAAATAGCCAACTGGGAGGTCTAGATTCAACACAACTGTAGTATGTTGAAAGATATTTTGTAACTACCTAGAAGATCAATGAAAAAGGAAAATATAGATGGAGGAATAGATGGAGGTAGTTACAATAGCATGAGGCCATAATAAAGCTTTAAATATGAGGATAATTATAATAGAATAAGGCCATTATTAAGCTACAAATAAAAGTTGTAGTAGATGTAGCCAAATGTATAGACTAGATGGAGGTAGTTATAATAGAATGGGCCATCATCAAGCTATAAATAGAAGCTGCAATAGTGTGAGTGAGATTTTACACTTCTTCATCCACTCTGCTTTTTGAAATATGATACCTTGTAGAATAAGTCAAATATTTTAAAGTATAACAGGCCGAGTGGATGATAAAGAATGATGAACGAAGGAAAAAAATAAGTGGAAAGAAGTTCCCAAAGGTAGTCGAGTAAAAATAAGTCATAAAAGTCTACCATAGAAGAAGATGGATCAAATGGGAAGATGAAAGGTCTGGCAGAGAATTGAGGTTTATTGTAGGATGAAACCATTTTGAATCCTCACCTGCTGACTAGGCAAACATTTTTTCCCGTCAGCTGGGTGGAGATATTGGAAACCCTACCCATTAGTTGGGTGGAAATCCAAAGTTGAAATATGAGTGGAACTTAGGAGGATGAAAATTTAGGGAAGCCAGTAGGGAATACCTCATCCAAAATATCACCCTAGTCATAAATTACATGCTGACTAAGGTTCCAACTTTTCCCTCCATGTCAAACCTGTTGTTCATAAAAGAAGCATCGAAATCTCCCACCTAGAGATTTAATGATCATAGCTACTATAGTACAAAAGGACAATGGGTGAAAAGGTGGTAATTCAAATCACATGCTTCCAAAGGTAACTTTCGGGCACTGAATTGCATCAAGTTTTCACTCAACACTACAATTGTCTATCTTCCTATTTTCTATCTAGGATTGCACCCGATAGCTATAGCTCAGCACTCAATATTGGATGGACCAAAACAGAGTTTCCAATCCAACCTCTAGAGTAGGTTGGTTCCTTGTCAACTTAAACAGGGTGTTGACACAATTATGCTCACTTGGGGTTTGAAGGTTAGGGTTAGAGAAATGTTAACAATAGTGGAAGGATAGGCTAACAGTATTGCACCACAATAAAAAGCTCTAAAAAACTAACCCAAAGACACATAACATAAATCAACATTATCACAAATTGGATGACTCTTCATTCATTAAAGCACAACATAGAAATATTGCAGACATCTATTTCAATATCCAAAAAATGATAATCCAAATAATAGAATTCACCAATATCTAGATTCTACAGAAATGCACTTCCTAACAATAAAGATCAATCTTAGAAGAAGATTTCAATTACTTTAGCAACTAGTAATCCATTAATTTGGCACAAAATAACCACTTAAGTATTCACAGAAATGCAACTAAAGAATTCAAACCTCTGATATCAAGCATGAATATACAAATTTTGAGGCGAAGATCAATGTAATGCTCCTTCTATTAGCTCTTGGAAATATTTATAGTAGCACAGGCAAACACACTACAGTAGACCCTTAAAAATGAGGGTTCGACCTCTATTTATAGTTTTTTGTAGAAATTAAAATTACAAAGAACATTACAAAGATTCAAATTTGATAGCACAGTAGAAAGCTCTCTCTAGCATTTGCTTACTGGTACACCCGTCATGAAATCCATGATAAGTGGACCACCATGACATCTCGGGACCTCTACAAACTATTGGTCAATTGGCACAAACTGGAGTTTAGTCTATTAGAGATTATGCATCATTGTCGATCCTTCTTGGAAGCCATCTATGACCATCGATCTATAACCACTTCTAGTTCTGTCTTCTTGAAAAATCCTCGATGCTTCGGCTTCCTCCCCAACTAACTATTACTGGTGAAGAATTACCTTTAAATACCTTATATTCATTGATACAATTTTCATCATTGATCTCCCCCATCGTATGGTTGTGATCCATCTAGATATAAGCTTTTATAATGGCGAGGAGAATCACAGTGCCATTCCACTTAAAAATGCTGGTGACGTCATCCATTCTGTCTCAAAAACTACAAAACACCAATCTGGATTCCTTATGACCTGGAGGCTAAGTGGAAGATAATCTACTATTTTTTCTTTAGATTACTTCATTATCTACAAGGTATCTACCAATCCACACAAAAATATCAATGATGCCATCCATTCATTTCAACTTTTGTGGATTCCATTCCGGTTGAGCAAGTGCATTGGCATATGATCACCAATACAGAACCGTCATAGTGCAAAGTGACTCTTTCTCCATTTCACACCATATTCAGAACAAAACATTCCATCTTGCCACCATTTCGTAAAGGAGAAGTCAAAATCACCTTTAGTCGTGAACCCGCATCCACCTTGTCCACAACATCCCGCCTTGTCACCATTTTGAGCGAAAATACTCTATGGGTTCTCCAAAATTGGGCCTTCCAAGACTTAGCCATGCATGAAGTATTATAAAATATCGAGCGGTCACCAATCCACACTTTTTTATCACTGACGTCATCTCCTCTTAAAAATTTTGCAGATTCGAGAGGCGTCGTGTTGAGCAAGGTGTAGCGATAGTATTGTCATTGCTGTCAACACACTCAGATGGACAGGTTGATGCAGTGGATAGTTGTTCAAAGGTTTTTAGGAGTATTTATAGTGATGTTAAATGCTTATGAGGATGTTTTTTATGTTCGAGTGAAGTTGTTACAGGTTGTTCGTGCAAATTTGCAAAAGTTAAAAAAATCGTCAGGAAGTTGTCAAAAAATTGCAAAAGTCATCATGGGCATAGTTGGACAGGATGGATCAGTTTGGAACATGCCAAAATTTCAACAAATAGTAAAAAATACCATTGTAGGTGTCAGCATAGTGTTTGGATTGATCGATGATGTTTTCGGTATCTTAGCAGATGATTTGGCAAGTGGTTGTATAGGTCAAAAAATGGCAGTTTTGTCAAAAGCACTGCGAGCAAACCGAGAATAATTTGCTAGTAAAATTTGAACTAGAGGTGGTCATTATATTCAATAACATGTGTTCCAAATTTACACAAAAATAGATAAATGAGGTTAATGTTACAAGCATTGCAAGACTGTCATAAAAATGCTCTTTTTGGAAAAAGTGTGTCAGCAGCAGTTTTCGTGGAGGTGGTATAGGTGAACTGTAAGGAGTTATGCAATGAGATTCAGACTGGATGTATTTAGTGTTGCAGATATTCTACTTTTAAAATTTTAGAGAAAAAAAAGTTACAAGGTGAGAGTTATTATTGTTACAAAAATGATATAGGTCACTTTTATGTCAATTTGTTCCACTTATGCAAAATCCTTCAGTTGTTCGACCTTGTAGAGTCACCAGAGTTTCAGTTTCAGTGTTGTTACACCTTAAAGGCATCAAGTAGAGCATCTTTAATTTTTGGTTTGAGGTGTCACGTGGCTCCGAAGTAAGAGAACGAGTAAGGTGTCAATTATTTGCATGTGACGTGTTTAACAAAATGCCTTCTCAAAATTAAAAAAAGGAAGTTATATTGTTTTAAGAAGCTTCATTAAAGAAAATCCTTTTAAAATTGAAAAGGGAAAAAGAATGCAAGGGTGTGCTTTTTAAGTGACAAGGGATTTTATTGAAATGTGGGGACTTTATTTTGTGGAGAGAGAAGTTGATGCAGGAGCATCCGAGGGCAGCAAAGCAATCGAGCATCAACCAAACTTTTTGTTGTTATTTTTTTTTCTAAGTGTTGCAAAGTTATTTTTTTCTAAGTGTTGCAAAGGAAAATATGTGTCGCGATATCGCGACCAAAATAGAAGATAGGGGAGCAGCGGACAGAATGTCGCGATTTCGCGACATGTCGCGAAATCGCGACCCAAGGCAGGGAAAGCAAGGCCGGAAGACACAGGGTCACGAAATCGTGACCCAAGGCAGGGAAAGCAAGGCTGGAAGACACAAGGTCGCAAAATCATGACCACCGCAGGGAAACAAAGGCGCGGAAGACACAAGGTCACGAAATCATGACATGTCACGATTTCACGACCGAAGCAGGGAAAGCAAGGCACGAAAGACAAGAGGTCGCGAAATCGTGACATGTCACGATTTCACGACCAAAGCAGGGAAGGCAAGGCGCGGAAGACAAAAGGTCACGAAATCGCGACATGTCACGATTTCGTGACCAAAGCAGGAGAACGGAGGCCGACAGAAAAAACGGCGTGATATCACGACAGGTCGCGATATCACGGCCAAAACGGAGAGAGAAGGCTTGAAGGAGGAAATGTCGCGATATCGCGACATGTCACGATATCGCGACGGGAGCAGGAGAGAGAAGGCACAGGAAGGAAATGGTCATGATATCGTGACATGTCACGATATCACGACCAAATAGGAAAACACGCACTCCCAGCTTTCTTAAAGGCGTCCCTTCGTGTGCGGCAAGTTAGCGGCAGTGAAGCAGTAGTTTCAAAGGAGGATTTCAACGGGCATGTTGGCCACTCACGCAGGATATCTAGAAGACGCATTTAAAGCAACTAACAACAAGTAGCAGATCGAGAAGAAGATTTCGTTGGGTATGGCAGCCAGTCGCGCACCTCACCTAGAGTCTCATCAATGCAACTTTCCAGAATTGTTCCAGGTGGCAATTGTAGATCGTGGGAAGTTTGAAAGCACAGAGGATCGGGACCTCGATAAAAACCCATGGATTGTAATGAGAGGGGGTTGGCAAACGGCAGTTTGGCTGTATATTCTTGTAAAATTCTTTCGAAGTATTGAATAAGAAATTTTGGCTCTTGTTTCTCTGGTTTTCTATCTTGTGCAAGATCTGTTCTCCACCAAGTGGTATCAGAGCCAGAGGTTCCTGAGTGTGTAATAGATCGTCGGAGGAGAGGCAGTTACACCAGGATCTATGGAAGGGCTTGGAATTGGGTGAGCAGAATGCCTCCAAGGAGAAACCCTGTTGGTGGGAGAGGCATGGTAGCAGTGGAAGATGTTCGAGCTTTGCAGCGGCAAATGCAAGCCCTGCAAGAAGAAATGCGTAGAATATTGGAGCCAAGAAGAGACGAAGGTAGTGAAGAGGAAGATGATGAAGAAGAAGACCAACCTGAGGAAGAAGAAGAAGTAGTAGATCCTGCTCAGGCCAGACTATACAAAGCCATATCCTAGATTGGGAAGAGGTCGAAGATGGAGGTTTCCACATATTCCAGGAACCTTGATCCAGAGGAATTGATCGACTGGATCAATGATCTAGAAGAGTACTTTGAGTACGAAGAGGTTGAGGATCCTGATAGGGTCAGATTCGCTAAGACCAAACTGAAAGGTCATGCTAGCATTTGGTGGAAGGGAGTGCAGCTGGAGCGAAATAAAAGAGGAAAAGAGAGAATAACAAAGTGGGAACGGATGGCAGAAAAGCTAAAGAGGCAGTTCATCCCTGGTGATTATGAGTTAGACCTGCTAAAGAAAATGCAAGGATTGAGGCAATCAAGCAAGTCTGTAAAAGAATACACAGAAGAATTTCATAAAATAATGATTAGAATAGGCCACTCAGAGGCCAACAAGGAGAAGGTAGCCCATTACATTAATGGGTTACGAGCAAGTATTCAGGAAGAATTAAGTCTAGTCCGGATGACCACCATAGAGGACGCTTACCAATTTGCCTTAAAGGTTGAAGAAAAGCTCAATAGGAGGTTTGAAAACAAGCAAAGAGGAAGAGGTCATGGCGGAAGAACCGATGGAAGGAACAGTGGAAGAAGAAATGAAGATTCTCAAAAAAATGGAGAAGGTAGCAGCAATCAAGAACAAAGGAGAGAAAATACAGACCGCCCCCGTAATCAGAATAATGGTTACCGAGGGGGAAGAGGCAGAGCTGGACATGGCCAGGGAAGAGGAAGATTTCGTGGAACTTGCTTCCAATGTGGGGAAGAGGGACATCACCAATATGAGTGCCCACAGCAATGAGAAAGAAATAATCGGAGGCCGAAAGGAAATGCCAGAGTAGCAGTCGCTGATGAAGATGCTGGATCTGAGCATTCTGAAGAAGCTGAGAGAGGAGAAGTAATGATTGCAAGGAGAGTCCTGCTGAATGAAGAGGGAGCTGCAGATCAGAGGAAAAGCTTATTCCGCACAAGGTGTAAATGCATGGGTAAGATTTGCAACATTATCATTGACAACGGTAGCACAGATAACCTAGTTTCAGAGGGAATGGTTACAAAGCTACAACTGGAGAGAAAGAAACACCCGCATCCATATCGGATCGCGTGGTTGTAGAAAGACCATAAGGTTTTGGTCAATGAACAATGCCTGGTAAAATTTAGTATTGGGAATTACCGTGATGAGGTTCTGTGCGACATTCTGCCCATGGATGCGTGCCATTTGCTGCTGGGAAGGCCATGGCAGTTTGACAGGTGTGCGGTTCATGATGGCCGAGCCAACACCTATTTCGTGACCAAGAATGGAATGCATCACAAGTTGAAACCCCTGAAGGAGGTGGAAGAAAAGGTATGTGGCAGTGCAAGAATTTGCTTGGTTGACGAAAGAAAATTTTTAGATGATTTAAAGCATGAACATATGTGTTATGCATTAATTCCTAGAGTCAGGGATACAGAATGCAAAGATGCCCCAGTAGAAGTCCAAGATCTATTGAAGGAATTTCCAGATATCATATCTGATAATGTGCCTGAGGGTTTACCCCCAGTAAGAAAAATCAGTCACCATATTGATTTGGTGCCAGGATCAAGCTTGCCCAATAAAGCTGCACATAGAATGACGCCTGTAGAAACTGAAGAACTAAACAGGCAGGTCCAGGAGTTGCTGGAGAAGGGATTGATTAGGGAGAGTCTTAGCCCATGTGTAGTACCTGCAGTACTAGCACCCAAGAAGGATGGAGAGTGGAGAATGTGCACAGACTCTCGAGCCATCAACAAGATCACAATAAAATACAGATTTCCACTGCCAAGGATGGATGACATAATGGACTGTTTGAGTGGAGCCAAGTACTTCACCAAAATTGACCTCAAGAGTGGTTACCACCAGATCCGTGTCAGGGAAGGAGATGAGTGGAAGACAGCCTTCAAGACAAGAGAGGGCTTGTATGAGTGGTTGGTCATGCCATTTGGGCTGTCCAATGCACCAAGTACCTTCATGCGGCTGATGAATGAGGTACTGAAAGAGTTTTTAGGAAAATTTGTCATTGTTTATTTAGATGATATATTAATATTCAGCAGAACCCTGGAGGAACACCTGATGCACATCAGGAGGGTTTTTGAAAAGTCATGGGAGGAGCAGTTATTAATAAATCTAAAAAAGTGTAATTTTGTCAAGAAAGAGTTAGTATACCTGGGATTTGTAATCTCAGCAGAAGGTCTGAAAATGGACCCAGAGAAGGTGAGAGCTATCATCGAATGGCCTACCCCAAGAAGCACAACAGAGGTAAGATCATTTCATGGTCTAGCCAGCTTTTACAGAAAGTTCATAAGAAACTTCAAGCAAGATTTGTGCACCCCTCACAGAAACAATGAGAGGGGATAAGAAAGAATTCAAGTGGACCTTAGGGGCTGAAAGGAGCTTTGATGCATTAAAGAAAAAGGTCACAGAATAGCCTGTTTTGGCACTCCCAGACTTTAACAAAGTATTTCAAGTAGACTGTGATGCCAGTGGCAGTGCAATAGGGGCTGTACTGAGTCAAGAAGGCAGACCTGTTGCTTATTTTAGTGAAAAGCTCAATGATGCTCGGAAAAAGTATTCAGTTTATGACCAGGAATTTTATGCTATAGTTCAGGCTCTAAAGAAGTGGAGGCATTATTTGTTGCCAAAAGAGTTTGTTCTATTTACGGATCATCAGGCATTGCAGTACATCAACAACCAAACAAAACTGAATCAGAGGCACATGAAGTGGGTTGAGTTTCTCCAAAGCTATACCTTTGTGTTAAAGCACAGAAGCGAGAAATCAAACAGAGTTGTAGATGCCTTAAGTAGAAGGCAGAATCTGCTGATTGAAATGACAGTGGAAGTGGTAGGATTCGAAGAACTAAAGGGTCTTTATCCTGAAGATCCTGATTTTGTAGAAGCCTGGACGGCTTGCTTGGCACTGTTACTGTGGACAGGACAAAATGGTTAGATTTTCTAATCCAAGACGGAATGTTGTTCAAGGGAAGTAAATTATGCATTCCAAGGAGTTCCATGCGGGAGAACTTAATCAAGGAAAAGCACAGTGGAGGACTCGGTTGGGCATTTTGGTCGGGATAAGACCATTGCCCTGGTGAATGAAAATTACTACTGGCCGCAACTTCAGCAAGATGTGAAAAAGTTTGTGCAAAGTTGCAGAATATGCCAGATGGCAAAAGGCATGAGGCAAAACACAGGATTATACCAGCCATTACCTGTACCTGAGAGGCCATGGGAGGACATCAGCATGGATTTTATTCTTGGGTTGCCGAGAACACAGAGGGGAAATGACTCTGTATTTGTGGTGGTTGACCGATTCTCCAAAATGGCACATTTTATTCCCTGCCAAAAAACAAGTGATGCAGTTCACATTGCAGGGTTATTTTTCAAAGAAGTGGTACGACTTCACGGTCTACCAAGAAGCATAGTTTCTGACAGAGATACAAAGTTTGTTGGGTATTTCTGGAGAACATTGTGGAAGAAGCTGAAGACAGATCTGAAGTTCAGTTCTGCATACCACCCACAAACTGATGGACAGACAGAGGTGGTAAATAGAAGTCTGGGTAATTTATTAAGATGCTTGATAGTAGATAAACCCAAGGGATGGGATTTAGTTTTGTCGTAGGCAGAATTTGCATACAACAATTCTGTCAATAAGAGTACAAACAAATCTCCATTCCAAATCATATATGGAAACAGTCCAAGAAACGTTTCTGAGCTGAGAAAATTAGATAAAGGAGAAAAGTGCAGTGCAGAGGCTGAGGAATTCGCGAAACAGATGAAAAGCCTGCATGAAGAAGTGAAGAAACAAATTACAAAAATGAATACTCAGTATAAAGCAAGAGCAGACCAAAAGCGACGGTTCAAAGAGTTCAAAGTGGGGGATGAAGTCATGGTCCATCTCAAAAAAGAAATATTTCTAGCCAAAACGTATAACAAGTTGAAGATGAAGAAGTTTGGGCCATGCAGAATACTAGAAAAATGGGATTCAGGCAATGCATATGAAGTGGAATTGCCAAGTGGGCTTGACATTTCACCTATTTTTAACATATCCGATTTAGTAGAATACCATGAAGGAGATAGTACAGAGGCACCAAGCACAGAATTGTGGAGCATTCCAGCGTCTAACCCAACCAAAGACGAGATCGAGGAAATATTAGATACTCGTGAAGGCATAAGCACAAGGAACAAACAATATTCTGAGTATTTGATCAAGTGGAAGGGCAGACCTGTAGAAGATGCAACTTGGTTGTCGAAAATAGAGGTTGACCACCTGGGTCTTCCTCCCAAAGATCAGAAGTGAGGATCACTTCTCGATCCACCCCGGGTGTCTGATGCAGGAGCATCCGAGGGCAGCAAAGCAATCGAGCATCAACCAAACTTTTTGTTGTTATTTTTTTTTTTCTAAGTGTTGCAAAGGAAAATATGTGTCGTGATATCGTGACACAAAAAGTGTCGCGATATCGCGACCAAAATAGAAGATAGGGGAGCAGCGGACAGAATGTCGCGATTTCGTGACATGTCACGAAATCGCGACCCAAGGCAAGGAAAGCAAGGCTGGAAGACACAAGGTCGCAAAATCGTGACATGTCACGATTTCGTGACATGTCACGAAATCGTGACCCAAGGCAGGGAAAGCAAGGCCGGAAGACACAAGGTCACGAAATCGTGACCACCGTAGGGAAACAAAGGCGTGGAAGACACAAGGTCATGACCGAAGTAGGGAAAGCAAGGCACGGAAGACAAGAGGTCGCGAAATCGTGACATGTCGCGATTTCATGACCAAAGTAGGGAAGGCAAGGCACGGAAGACAAAAGGTCACGAAATCGTGACATGTCATGATTTCGTGACCAAAGCAGGAGAACGGAGGCCGACAGACAAAAACGGTGCGATATCGCGACAGGTCGCGATATCGCGGCCAAAACAGAGAGAGAAGGCTTGAAGGAGGAAATGTCGCGATATCGCGACATGTCACGATATCGCGACGGGAGCAGGAGAGAGAAGGCACAGGAAGGAAATGGTCGTGATATCATGACATGTCACGATATCGTGACCAAACAGGAAAACACGCACTCCCAGCTTTCTTAAAGGCGTCCCTTCGTGCGCGGCAAGTTAGCGACAGTGAAGCAACAGTTCAAAGGAGGATTTCAATGGGCATGTTGGCCACTCGCACAAGATATCTGGAAGACGCGTTTAAAGCAACTAACAACAAGCAGCAGATCGAGAAGAAGATTCCGTTGGGTATGGCAGCCAGTCGCGCACCTCACCTAGAGTCTCATCAATGCAACTTTCCAAAATTGTTCTAGGTGGCAATTGTAGATCGTGGGAAGTTTGAAAGCACAGAGGATCGGGACCTCGATAAAAACCCATGGATTGTAATGAGAGGGGGTTGGCAAACGGCAATTTGGCTGTATATTCTTGTAAAATTCTTTCGAAGTATTGAATAAGAAATTGTTGTCTCTTGTTTCTCTGGTTTTCTGTCTTGTGTAAGATCCGTTCTCCACCAGAAGTGTGTGGAGAAAAATAAAGAGTGAAAATTTGTGATTTTTGGAGAGTGGTGAAAAACATCACTTCAGTATTTTGGGCATAAATTTCTCATATGATATCTATTTTGTCTAAAATTTTGATAGGAGTTCATAGACAAAGTGATTCATAATACCCATAAAGCATTTAGCAATTAGCAAAACAAGATAAGATAACAATCAATTTTGTTTTTTATGATAAGAGAAGATTCAAATTCTGAGTAATGTAGAGAGAGGGATGTTATACTGGGTGAAATAGAAAGTTTTAGATTTTGAGATTACAGACCATAGAGGGTTCTGGTTTTAGTGAAGACAGTCATATATGTCATTTTATTATGAATATCAAAATCAAGTGGGTGCTTGGTAGAGGGGTTGGTGCTCCTTTCTGTTGGTGCAGATAAATCAGGGGTTGGTGCTCCTTTCTGTTGGTGCAGATAAATCAGGGGTTGGTGCTCCTTCTAGTGGGTGCTGGTAAATTGATTGTAAAGTTGGTGTTTTAAAAAGGCTATATTTGGATGAGAGTCCAAATAGTCATTTTTGGGGATGTAGCCAAATTGGTGAACCTCGGTACATCTTGTGTTGTATGATGTTCTCTTATTTTACTTGCTTTATTTGGTTTTATGTTTTCATTGTTTTGGCTTTGAGTGTTGAAGATTTAAGTTTTAAAGAGATACACTGATTCACCCCCTTCTTAGTGTCATTTTGAGACTAACAATTAGTATCAGAGCGAGGTTCCTGAATAGGCTTAACCGGCTAGGGTGATCTTGGAAGTGACACAATGGCAGGTGGTGAAGGCTTCTCATAAAAAAAAGCACCATTGTTTGACGAAACTAATTACACATTTTGGAGACTTAGGATGCATACATATCTTTGTGCTTTGGGATACGACATTTGGGATTCAGTAGATAGTGGATACACAATATCCACCACTTCTCCAACCGATGTTGTCGATAAGAAACTATTTGAGAATGACTCAAAAGCAAAGAATGCTATCATGTGTGGATTAGTGGACAATGAACTGGTAAAGATTATGGGTTGTAAAATGACAAAGGAAATATGGGATAAACTAAAGAGCATTCATGAAGGATATGTTAAGATCAATGAGGCCAAGTTACAAACACATCGAGCTAATTTCGATGTATTAAATATGAATGGAGATGAGAATATAGAGGCATATATGCTGAGAGTTAATGAATTCATTAATGCAATTAGAGGACTTGGCAAGGAAATCAAATATTCTGTCATCATGAAAAAGGTATTAAGATCCCTTCCCCAAAGATTTGATTCTAAAGTTTCAGCTATAGAAGAAGCTAAAGATCTAAATTCTTTTAGTATGGATGAGATGCATGGTTATTTGACTGCATATGAGATGAGAATAGGAAAATATAAACCCACAAACAGAGAAGCTACTTTTAAATCCCATAAAAATATGAAAGCGAAACAAGAATCCGAGGAAGAAGATACATCAGATGAAATGGAAGCAAAATTTGTTCGAAAACTAAAAAGGGGAAAAGAAAAATACAGAGGAAAGTTACTGTTTAAATGTTTCAACTATGGAGGCGTTGGGAATTTTGTAGCTAAATGTCCACTTAATGAGAAGAACAGAAGTGATGAAGGATCGCACGAAGAAAGAAGTGATTGGAAGAAAAAAACAAATTTCAGAAAATACAACTTCAAGAAGAAATGTTTCATCTCCAAGAATGTTAGTTCATTAGAAGATAGCTCCAGTGAGGATTTTGAAAAGGAAACAGGTGAAGCTCTTTTCATGGCACTCAAAGAAGAAAAACCAGAAAAAGAACAGGAATGTGATGAAGAAGAAATTGACGTAGAAGTGAATTTGGAAGAGGAACTAATTGCAACTCTAGATGAATTGAAGATAGAAAGAAAAAAGAATAAGAAAATTTCAAGAAATCTTGAGGATGCAAATGAAATCATAACAAATTTTAAAGTACAGATAGAAGAATCCAAGAAAATCTCTGAAGATCTCAAAGTGCAAATAACCATGAAAATAGATTATTGCAACAATCTAGACAAAGAGATTGTTGGTTTACAAATGCAGCTAGAATATATGAATCAAAAAATTAGTTGTTATCACAAACGTGAATAAAGTTCTATGAAGCTGGATAAGATCATAAATAACCAAAAGAATACAGGCATCAAATTTGGTGTGGGTTTTGATGAAGGAGAATTGTAAAATGGATCAAAGGCCATAAATGAAGAATCCATAAAGAATGAAGAGAAGAAACAGGTTGATCAAGCAAAAATGAATCATGCAAAGGAAAGCAATAATGCAAGGCACGAAAGGAGAATTGACAATGATGGCTTCACCAATGTCACACATCAAAGAAGAAGAAGATTTATGGCTCCTACGACAAAATGGCAAAGACCACCACCCAGGTTCAATCATCTCTTTTTTGGTTATTGTTTTAAATGCAATGGCTATGGACATAAGATCTTAGATTGCAAGTTTAATGTAGGACCAAGGAATTCTACCAATAGAAATGCTTTTTCACCTTTGATGGATTATGCAGTAGAATGTTATAACTGTCATAATTTTGGGCATATTGCAAGAAATTGTTGAAGTACATTTGCATCGAATAAATTTTAGGGAAGAAAATTTCAGCCAAATGGAATAAGAAAAAATAGAAAATTTCTCGAAAAACATGCACAAGCTATTGAAAAAGAAAAGCCAAAAAAAGAGCCCAAAATTGTAATCAAACCTGAGTGGAAAGAAAAAGAGTGACCTAAGGAAGAAAAGGAACCCTTGATTGTACAAACAATATTTAAAGTGCAGAATAAATTTGCACCATGGATACTTGATAGTGGATGCTCCAGTCACATGATAGGTGACAAACAAAAATTTGAGAAGTTGCAGCAATATGAAGGTGGTTCAATAAAGTTTGGAAAGAATGATGGAGCTAAGATAGTTGGCAGAGGTTCAGTTAGGATTAGTGACAAAAAAATCAGGTCAAAATAAGTCTTGTTTGTGGTTGGTCTGAAGCATAACTTATTGAGCATAAGTTATATTTGTGATAGAGGTCATGAAGTGATATTTAAGAATCAAGGTTGTGAATTCAGATAGGCAAACAATGGGAAGTTGATAGCAACTAGATCAAGGACATCTGGAAACATGTACACTCTCTCAGAGACTTCAGAAGGAGCTTGGTTGATTGGACATGAAGAAGAGAATTGGTTGTGGCACAAGAGGCTCAATCATATCAGTTTTGACAATCTAGTAAAAATCAGCTTAAAGAAAGCAGTGAGAGATATTCCCACCATTGGAAAACCATCAAATAGCATTTGTGCTTCATTTCAAAAGGGGAAGCAAACTAGAGTCTCATTTAAAACAAAAGAGTACTACACAAGCAAACCTTTGGAACTAGTACATACTGATTTATGTGGACCCATGAGAATGCAAAGCATAAACGGTGACAAATATTTCATGTTGTGTATAGATGACTATTCGAGGATGACATGGGTACTATTTTTGAAGCATAAATCAGAAGCTTTTGAGATGTTCAAGGTTTTCAAAAACTAAGTTGAGAATCAAACAAGAAAAAGGATTGAATGTTTAAGGTCATACAGAGGAGGAGAGTTCATTTTAGAGGATTTCATAGAGTACTGTGAAAAATATGGCATTAGAAGACAATTTTCAGCAGCTAGGACACCTCAGTAGAATGGTGTGGTAGAAAGAAAGAACATGACAGTGCAGGAAATGAGACGAACTATGTTGACTAAGAGCAAATTAGCAGATAGATTTTGGAAAGAGGCAGTCCATACTACGGTATACATCCAAAATAGGTGCATTTTGAGGATGCATGAAAGCAAAACTCCTTATGAGTTGTGGTTCAGTAAAAATGCAACAACAAGATACTTTAAAGTTTTTTGTAGCAAGTGTTACATCAAAAGAACTGAATAAAACCTTGGTAAGTTTGAAGATAGAGCGGATGAAGGTATTTTTCTTGGCTATTCATCAAAAAACAAAGCTTACAAATGCTACAACAAGAGGCTAAGGAAAATTGTGGATAGTGCCGATGTTAAAGTTGATGAAGGAAGGGAACGAGTAATTAGCTATGAAGAGAACTAACCAATTTATGAAGAGGTCATTGAAGGAGATGAGGAAAAGGAAAGGGAAAAGAAACCAAAAATTGACTCAGAGGATTCAAACAGTGATTCAAAAGTGGAAGAAAACAAGAAATTCAAGATAGGCAGCTGGCAGAAAGATCATCCTAGAGAGAAAATAATTGGAGACCCCACAGTTGGTGTTCAGACAAGAAGAAGATTAGTAAGTAACTACTCTTTATTATCTAGCATTGAGCCCAAAAATGTTGCTAACGCAAGCAAATATGAAAGTTGGGTAAAGAAAATAAATGAAGAATTAGATCCGATCGAGAAAAACAAGACTTGGGAGTTAGTACCAAGACCCACAAATAAAAATGTAATCGATACTAAATGGGTCTTTCGAAACAAATTGAATGAATACAGATAGGTAGTCAGGAACAAAGCAAGATTGGTATGCAAAGGCTATGCACAAGTTGAAGGTATTGACTTTGAGGAAACCTTTGCACTGTGGACAGACTAGAGGCAATTAGAATGTTTCTGGCTGTAGCAGTTTACAAGAATTTCAAATTTTATCAAATGGATGTGAAATCAACATTTTTGAATGGGAAACTTGAATAAGAGGTTTATATTGAGCAACAAGATGGTTTTCAGCTTGGTGATGATCCCAAATTGGTTTGCAAGTTGAAGAAAGCATTATATGGCTTAAAACATGCACCCCGAGCATGGTATGCAAGGCTAGACAATTATCTTACTCAGCAAGGGTTCAAGAAAGGTATGGTGGAATTTGTATGTCAAAATAGAAAATGGTCATCATATTGTTCTTATTATATATGTAGATGATATCATATTTGGTAGCAGCAAAGATGAGTTGTGTAAAGATTTAGAAAATAAGATGCAAAAAGAATTTGAAATGTCAATTATTGGTGAACTTTCGTATTTCCTCGGATTGCAAGTTAATCAAAAGGAGAAGGGCATATTTATTTCTCAAATTAAATATGTGAAAGAGATGCTGAAAAAGTTCACAATGGAGGATTGTAAGCCGCTTAGCACTCCCATGACGACAAGGTTGCAAGTTGATCAAGGATGACAAATCTCCACATGTTGATCAAACTATGTATAGATCTATGATTGGGAGCTTACTGTACTTGACAACTACCAGACCAGATATTTTGCAGGAAGTATGCATGGTAGCATGATTTTAGGCTAGTCCCAAGGAGACTCATGTGATAGCAATGAAGAGGATTCTTTGGTACCTCAAGGGTACTATGGAGTATGGGTTATGGTATTCGAAAGGTAAGGAATTCACCCTTATTATGTATTCAGATGTAGATTGGGCAGGATGTGTAGATGACAGGAAGAGTACCAGTGGAGGTGCATTCTATCTTGGAGACAGGTTGGTCGCGTGGCACAATAAGAAACAGGAGTCAGTCTCCTTATCCACAACAGAGGCAAAAGACATTGCAGCGACAACGTGTTGTATGTAGGTGTTATGGATGAAACAAACTCTGAAGGATCTTGGAATTAATTTTAGTGAGTCGATTTAAGTTAAGTGCGATAACACCAGTGCCATTAACTTCTCAAAGAATCCGGTTATGCATTCTCGCACAAAACATATTGCTATCCGGTATTATTTTTTGAAGAAGAAAGTTGCGGAAGGTGAGGTTAAGTTGGATTTTGTTCCAACAACAGAACAAGTAGCGAATATCTTCACCAAACCATTGCCCAAGGAAGTCTTTGAGTACCTTCATAAGAAATTGAGAGTGGTCACACTTCCTAAGAATTGACTAGCTATTGGGACCACATTCTCAGGGGGAGCATTTGTGTATTTTTTTATCTTTTTGCTCATGTTTGTGATTTTTGCTAAGTGTAATAATTTTTTCCTGAGAATGTTGTGCATGGACTCAGGGGGAGTTTGTAGCATCCCTTTGGTATTGTTGTCAAAGGGGGAGAAGAGTTACAGGAAATTGTGCGTGTGTTGCCAATAATTCCAAAGGGGGAGATTATTGAGCAAGGTGCAATGATAGTATTGTCATTGTTGTCAACACAATCAGATGGATAGGTTGTGTAGATTAAAAATACACGCCAAACAAAAAGATAAAACCACAAGAATGGAATACAGGAAAGTTGCACAAAACAGATGATTTATATTAATCGATGGAGTTTAAAAACTCCTTTTTGAATACAACTTGGCCTGTAACCCTTTTTGTGATACAAAAATTACAAGTTATGCTAGGGTTCTCCGAAACCCTAGCTGGCACGAACAGTGGCGTTTCCGAAGATCGTATCTTCAATCCCAACAGAGTGAGTGGGCTTTGTCGTATCCCTTGCTTGGACCACTCCAGCTTAATCAGCTGCCATCAATAAACTGGATCTATCATCAAAAACCTGCACACATTAACACTATCAAGGAGTTAGAAATTAATGAGAGGGCTCCACTGCATGAGCCCTCAGAAACAATCTAAAACCTTATAAAAATGGAATGCAGGAAATCAATAACAGATTAAAAAAATAAAATATGGCTACTTGCTTTAAAATAATTTATACCTGTTCTCTGTTAACGCAGCTAGACCAGGCGACACCTGGAAGTAATAATGTTGTCAGAATAGGCTGCGAAAGGTGCCCTGGTGCACTCGTCGAACGCCCGCGTGCTTCTGGATCTGGATTACAGACGTCGGTCTGAGTCTGTGGCTGAAGGTAAACGCCCGTGGGCACTTGTTAAACACTCGTGGGCACTTGGTAAATGCCCGTGGGCACTTGGTGAAAGGGGTAAATGCCCGTGGGCACTTGCGACAGGAATGGGAGATTCTGTAGAGTGCTGCAGAAGGAATGGCGGCAAAAGCGGCGACGAAAGCGACGATGGATGCGGTGAAAGGGTAGCGAAAGAGAGGAGATAGCCGTAGAAGAATTAGAATTAGAGATAGAAGTAGCAAAAGACATAGGTGAAGAAGATAGGTAGAAGACATAGCCTTTGAGCCATCAAAGTGACTCGATTTATAATCCACTCTTAGGGCACACTTTAGGGTTTTAACGACACTTTGAACGTGTGGCTAAGATTAAAGCGGATCCAAGGGTAGAGAATAAATCTTGGTTGTGGAATGGATTAAGATGGATGGACGAATGAGATTAAATGAAGGATGGACGGCTCAGATTAAATCACTTAAACTATTATTTAAATATATATATATTAAAATATTAAAAAAAATATATATAAATATTAATTGAAATAAATTTGGGGATGAAAAATGGCGGGAAAGGTGAAATTGGGCCAAATAATGGCAGGAAAGTGTGGATGACCGACATGTGGCTGACAGGAAGGTATAGATGACTTGCAAGTGGCTAGATTTTGGTGTCTACAGATGCCCCTTTTTGAGCTACTTTGTGTGAAGACACAATGCAGCACAAAAACTTAGGACACCTGAAAAGCTGGATCGGATGCAACTCTTTCTCAAGACTAAAGCACAACTTTGAAGACCAAAGAATAAAAGAATGTTTAAAATTTATCGACTTACCTGGCGAGCGAGAATGGTTCTCACAAGCCAATTGGAAGAAATTCGAAAGAAAATGAACCGTTTTTGCCCCAACGGTGAAAAAGGGGTTGGTGTATGAACCATCTGTTTATGTCCCAACAGAAAAGGGGTTGGTGTACAAACCAGAAAAGAATATGATTGAAGACGATATGAGTGATGTGAAAGGTGAACCGTTTTTTGCCCCAACGGTTAGAAAGGGATTTTTGCCAAATTTTGAATTCCATGATCATGTAAGATGAATTCTACTATTAGGAAAGTTAAAAATTGATAACGGATGCCCCAACTCCTGTGGGTGAATCCATACTGTTGATGAAATTGCCTTGTTGGCGCCATTGATATGCGAGAGATGCAATATGAAAGAGTCCAGAACTTCAGAGATGCTCCTAGTGACTGTATGGATAATTCCTTGGGTCGGAACCAATCAACCTAGGTAGCCTTAATCTCTAGTAAGACTCAAAATGATGATGATATTGAATATTTGTCCACGTTTAAGGCCCCATGAACTAGGCCATCAATGACAACTGTTGAGCAAATTGATCTTGGTATGAGGTCACTTAAAAAGTAAGATACCCAGAATTGATTTCCAATTTTCAAATGGTGAAATAATTGATGATGATAAATGGTAAGTGTCCTTATGGTGGTTTAATCCTCTTACCGAATTGCATGGATGCAAATCGCTGCAATCGCCAAGGTGATAGAATATACCACTAGATACGAGGTTTACTTTAATTTAATTTGGCAAAAATATGCATGATGAAAGAAGAATGAATGAAATTAACGATAGATCAGAAGAATTGATGAATGTGGTTAATTTTGTAAATTTTTTGAACATTTTTAACCCAATTTGTAAATCAATGATGAATGATGCGCTTTTTGAGCAAAATGACAAAATTTGTTTCCAAAACTGTTGTAACATTCACAAAATGTTTTATTATGATAAGAAGAATGGATGGATGCAATTTGATGAAATTTAGAGGAGGTAAGCTTCAATTTTGTAAGTTTTGTTCTTTTATTCCATACTGACATCAAATGCCGGTATGCATTTGGAGGTGGTAGAAACGCCCGCTGGTGTTTGAATGCATCATGAAATGCCCCACTGCGTTTGAATGTGCCATGAAACGCCCCACTATGTTTCAGGGCACCAAAACCAGCTATTTAAACAGTTTCAACGAGAATTTCGCTCATTTGTGCGTTCGAGCTTGAGAGAAATGCGTCTGAGGGAGTGGAATGAAGTGAAGTGAAGTGAAAGGTTGTGTGGGAGAGTGAAGCATGCGGGAGCTATGGCGGAGATGGGAGCAGACGCGCCAGTGCAGTCAGCTGAGGTATTTGTTTATTTAAGCAAGTACTTTTATTTGTTTTTTTTTTTTTTTGAAACAAACTTGTAACCAATTTTTGTTTTGTTGTTTTGCAGCTTAGGGTGTTAGAGGCACGACACCGATTCTCCCCTATCATTCCAGAGATGAGGAGGTCATTGTCCCAGGAAGACTGGGAGACATTGGAGATAGTAGGGCTAGCGGAGGCAGCCTGGTTGGAGGTAGTTCGGGCAGATGAGGGGTACCTCTCGGCTTTGGCCAAGAGGTGGGATCCAGATCGGGGGACGTTCCAGCTCCCAACTGGAGAGATGACGGTGACGCTTGAGGATGTATATCGCATCCTCAAGGTGCCCGTGGAGGGGGTGCGGGTGGAGGTTGGACGAGATAGGGCCACGGAGATGGCCAAGTTGTTTGGGGATGACTAGAGGGAGATCCGGACGGAGAGCGGGGGATTCCTTACTTGGCCATGTATACGTCCAAGGAGTTGGTAGCGGTGGAGGCTCTGATGATGTTCGTATTGGCCAACATTGTGGCCCCGAACAACATCGGGTGTAGGTTTCCATGGAACCTGATGGGTGTAGTGAGCGAGATGCTCACTAATAGGGTAGTGTATGCTTGGGCACTCGTTTTATTGGTGTAGGTGTACTGGGAGTTGTATGAGGTTCGAAGGCAGGGCCGGAAGGGCCTAGGCTACAGTTTGGTTCTCCAGTGCTGGGGCTGGGAGCACTTCAGAGTGGCTCGACCGAAGGGGTTTCCATGTGCTTACTGGGACATGAGCCAGGCTTATGGTAGGAGATGGCTAGTGGCGGAGGAGAGACAGCCGAGTCGCCCCGTGAGATCGGGGCAATGGTATAGGAGTTTATGGGCGGACTTGACAGATGCCCAAGTCATTTGGAGGCCCTGGCAGGAGGCACGGTGGATCGGTGATGGAGAGCATCTAAGACGGGTGCGATAGGCTAGATGGGTAGTGGGTCGAGGCCACAGCGAGGCGGAGTACATACAGATGTCTCGAGTGCTCCGCCAGGTCGGATTGAGACAGGATGTCCTCGGTGAGCCAGTGCACTACCAGAGGCACAGATCAGAGGGGGATTTGCCGTGTGCCGAGCCATGGAGAGAGGAGACAGAGGATGATGAGGACATGGAGATCCATGACGTGGACGATGTCAGGGTAACAGTTGAGTATGCAGCATGGATGGCCGTAGAGCCAAGGTGGGAGCCACCATTAGTGGCTGTTGGAGCTGGAGAGGACGAGGGAACCGCAGAGGTTCCCAAGCGCAGGGAGGGTCCCTACCTTCGAGCTGAAAATTGAAGGCAAAAGGGGAAGATGGTGCGACAGGCACTAGGGAGTGAATATGACGAGGAGGATGATGGCGAGGGCCTAGGAGAGGCCATTGGAGAGACTAGAGAGGTACCCCCTAGCGAGCACAAGGATGATCTGGCACAGCTGTAGCAGCAGATAGCAGAGCGTGATGCTATGCTAGCTGTTCGAGACGAGAGGATAGCTCAGCTGGAGCAGCAGGCAGTAGAGTGGGATGCCCTGTTAGCTGCTTAGGAGGAGAGGATGGCCCAGCTATAGGCGAACTTGGATGGAGCGACCAGGGTGCCCCAAGATGACAGGGTGACGAGACTCCAAGCAGAGCTAGCAGAGCGGGAGTGACGAAACGGGATAGACATAGCTAGACTTAGGTCTAGGACTCGTTATATTGAGGCTCTAGAGGACACATTGTTTAGGCATCACATTGTGTTGCCTGATCCTCCATCCTCTTTTGTCTCTAGGCGTAGTGAGTCTAGGCACACCACTAGGTCTAGGGCTCCTACTAGGTCACAGGGGTCCTCTTTTGATGGTTAGCTTAGTGCTTAGATGCACTCTTTATGAGCCTTGGTGCTCTATTGTATATTGTAACCTTTTGGCATTCCTCGTACAGTTTGTCCTTTATACATATATATATATACATGGCTTTTATTTATTTGGTGTTTTACTCTCTTTTGTGTGAATGCCTATGTTTTTGTGATGCATGTTTTTATATGTTTTAATGTTTTTGATGCATATGTGATGGAATGATGCAAACTTATAGATGATTAATGCGAGACTAAGTAAATGAAATATGCACTAAGAAACACTCATACTTTTAGATAGTTAGATTTAGCCAACTGTTATCATAATTGTTTAATCAGGGGCACCGAACTTGGTGGCTTGTGAATGGATGACGTATGGAATGACATGAATATGGAAGAAGATATGGAGGAAGATATGGAGGTTGATATGGAAGACTGTTTTACAAAGACTCAAACATGCTAGTGGTATCAAAAAAACTTACTAATACTTCCTAATTCAACTAGGACCAAATGTGTGTGCATGTGAGTTCATTAACCAAATCAGAAGCATGGTAGTGACTCTAGGCAATCAAAAACCTGTGTGTGTGCAAGTGTGTTCATTAACCTCATCTTGCACAAATTAGGTAACCCTGTTATGGAGAAGACCCCGAAGCTAGTTTTTCCGTATGAGCATTCAGAGGTCTCTTTTTGAGGAGAGACATGTCGCCACACAATGAGTATACTCCACTGCCAGTCAAGCGTCTATAGCTTCGATGAAGGTTAACTCCATAGTCCATGTTGTTTTTGACCTTTGTAAGCCTTGGGGATGACTACCTATCCGTCTGACTGGACAAGTAGTACGATCCTTACAACTTATTTGGGATCAATGGTGTGTGAAAAATGTTCATTTCATTAGAGCTTTGGGGAATCGGATTCTCAACCAAAGTATGATGAGAATTTTACCCTATCCTTACTACTCGGTTTATATTTATATTTTGTGATTGCTTGTGATAGTGGTAAGAACCACTATTTTATGGACTATGTTTGCATGATAGGACAAACGAGGATTACCCTGTTCACTTCGAGGCACAACCCAAGGATGGCGTTATCTCTCTTTGACACAAGATGTTTTTAAGATGTGAAAATGTGATAGGTTCAAGACCGCTTTTGAAATCATTTCCCAATACTCAAGATTTTATTTAGTGTAATTGGTGATATGGCCCTAGAGGACTTTAACATGCATTTCGAAGTTTGCTTAAAACACTAGAAATGGCTGAGTGACTGAAAACATTTTGGCAATGTAAATATGTGCAAATGGAAAATGGATGTACGAATGACAATTCGGTTTGATGGATTTTATGAAGGTGCCCTTGATTAAGGCAACATGACTTTTGCTTGACCAAATTTTATATCCAAAAGATAGAATGGTCTCTAACATGATATGCAACTATGGCTGAAAATGAAATGTTATGGTTTTCAATGAGATTTATGCACATGAAATGCAATGTTTTTGAATGAGATGTATGCAACTAACAATGAAATGCAAATTCTTTTTATTTTATTTGTTTTTTTTTTTTCGTTGTACAAGCCATGTATATATGTACATATAAAATTCAAACTATGCGTAGAATGCCCTCAAGTGTATAACATTAAGTGGTTCGGGTTCTTCCTCTCCCTCCAAACTGCCAAGTCTATAAGTTCCATTACCCACTCTTTCAGTGACCATATATGGACCTAACCAATTAGCCACGAATTTATCTCGAAGATGCGGCAATGCATTGGTGTTTTGTTGATTCTCTTTAAGGACAAGATCTCCTACTTGAAATTCTCTTAGATGAACTTTGGCATTGTAAGCACGTTTCAATCGGTCTTGATAAACTCGCAAATGCTCTAAAGCATTGATTCGTTTTTCATCTATGAGTGTGAGTTGATCAAGACGTGCTTGTCTAGTAGTATCATCATCGATAAATTCCTGCAAAGAAATTCGCAAGGAAGGGATCTCGAGCTCAAGAGGCATGATTGCTTCAGCTCCATAGACCAAAGAAAATTGCGTTTCCCCAATGGGAGTTCTGATGCTTGTTCTGTAAGCCCATAATGCCAAGGGGATTTGTGTATGCCAATATTTATGATTTTCTTTAAAAAGTTTCTTAAGAATAGCAATTATGGTCTTATTGGAAGCTTTAGCTTGTCCATTGGCTTGTGGGTAGTAAGGAGTTGAGAAACTATGTTGGATATTATACTTTTCGCAAAGAGCTCGAACATCCTTATTCTTAAAAGACTTGCCGTTATCGAAATGATTTTAGAGGGAATACCAAAACGACAAATGATATGGTGAAGTATAAACTCCACAATTCTAGGACCTGTCATACTGGTTAGAGGAATAGCTTCAACCCACTTTGTGAAGTATTCAGTGGTTGTAATGATGAAAGTATGTTGTCCTGAAGAGGCAGGTGAAATCTTGCCAATTAAATTGAGACCCCATTGTGAGAAGGGCCAAAGGCTTTGGATGGGCTGTAAAGCTTGTGATGGTATATGGGTTAAATTAGCGTGTTCTTGACACTTTTTACATTGTTTAACATACTTGCAACAATCTTGTTCCATAGTGGGCCAATAATACCCCATACGTAAAATACGCTTCACAATGGCCATTCCACTAAAATGACCACCACAAGTACCATCATGGGCTTCAGCAATAGCTCTATGTGTTTCACCTGCTTCTAGATAGCGAAGGAGTACTCCATAATATCCATGTTTATACAACACATCCCCCAAAAGAACAAAACGAGTTGCCTTTTGCTTAAAGTAGTGTCGGGCAGTTCGAGACAAATCAGGTGGAAGTGTTCCAAACTTGAGGAAGGCTACTATCTCACTAGACCAAGGCTCATATGGATCCGAATGGATAAAGCAAACATCTTTTTCATATTTAGACTCAACACGGACAATTGTAGACTTAGAGATTGTGGAAATGATTAGGGGCTATACCTCTCCAAGGGAGTCCTTTGGAATCAATGATCCAAGAGAGGCCATGGCATCCGCAAATCTATTAGTCGAACAAGGCAAACTAGTGATCTCATACCAATCAAACTTAGAGAGCAACTTCATTGCTACATCATGATAAAGCTTAATGGTAGGTTCTTTGGCTTGGTATTCTCCTGTAATTTGTTTAACCATGAGTTGAGAATCCCCAAATATCCGAATACGCTTAATACTCATAGCTATGGCTGATTGAAGACCTAAAATTAAGGCTTCATACTCTACTGTATTATTGGTGCATTGGAAGTCTAATTTGAATGATAAGGGGATGGGAATCCCTTGAGGTGTATGAAACACAACTCCAACGCCTTGACCTTTCGTGCACTTAGAGCCATCAAAGAATAGCGTGATGTCAACATCTTCCTCCGGAATGATGTCCTCTTCTTGTTCAGTGATAGCAAATACCGAATCATCTGGGAGCTCAATAATCAAAGGATGATCACTAGGTAGCAGAGCTTCCACAAGTTGATCGGCTATAACTTGACCTTTAACGGATTTTTGGCTAATGAATTCAAGATCGAATTCGGTAAGCAACATTATCCATTTAGCGGTACGAGTGTTATTATAAGTGCGAGACATCATATAACGCAGAGGGTTTTCTCTAGCTATGACATATGTTGTATGGCTAAGCATATAATGACGAAGTTTCTTAGTGGCAAAAACCACTGCTAAGCACAAATTTTCCACATAAGCATATCGGGTTTCATATGCAGTGGACAGTTGTTTGGAGGTTGTTGTGTTGCCAACAATTCCAAAGGGGGAGATTGTTGAGCAAGGTGCAACGACAGTATTGTCATTATTGTCAACACACTCAGATGGACAGGTTGATGTAGTGGATAGTTTTTTGGAGGTTTTTTGGAGTATGTACAGTGATATTTAATGCTTATGAGTATGTTTTTGATGTTCGGGTGAAGTTGTTACAGGTTGTTCGTGCAAATTTGTAAAAGTTAAAAAAATCATCAAGAATTTGTCAAAAAATTGCAAAAGTCATCATGGGCATAGTTGGATAGGATGGATAAGTTTGGAACATGTCAGCATGTCAAGAAATAGTCTAGAATAGCGTTGGAGCTATCAGTACAGTGGTTGGATTGATCGGTGATGTTTTCGGTATCTTGGCGGATGATTTGGCAAGTGGTTGTACAGGCCAAAAATGGTAGTTTTGTCAGAAGCACTATGAGCAAAAAAAGAATAATTTGATAGCAAAATTTGAATTGGAGGTGTTTGTTATCTTCAAGAACATGTGTTACAAATTTCCACAAAAACGGAGAAACGAGGCAAATGTTACAAGCGTTGCAAGACTGTCACAAAAATGCTCTTTTTGGAAAAAGTGTGTCAGCAGTAGTTTTTGTGGAGGTGGTATAGCCGAACCATAAGGAGTTTTGCAGCAATATTCAGATTGGATGTAGTAAGAATTGCAAATATTATATGTTTCAAATTTCAAAGAAAATAGAGTTACGAGGTGAGTTATGATTGTTGCAAAAATGGTATAGGTAACTTTTATGTCAATTTGTTCCACTTGTGCAAAATACTTTAGTTGGCCGTTTTGACCTTGTAGAGTCGCCAGAGTTTTGGTTTCAGTGTTGTCACACCTTCAAGGAATCAAATAGAGCATATTTTATTTTTTGTTTGAGGTTTCACGTGGCTCCGAAGTAAGAGAACGAGTAAGGTGTCAATTCTTTGCATGTGATGTGTTTGACGAAATGCCTTCTCAAAATAAAAAAATGAAGTTATATTGTTTTAAGAAGCTTCATTAAAGAAAATCCTTTTAAAATTGAAAAGGGAAAAATAATGCAAGGGTGTGATTTTTAAGTGACAAGGGATTTTATTGAAAGGTGGGGACTTTATTTTGTGGAGAGAGAAGTGTGTGTGGAGAAAAATAAAGAGTGAAAATCCGTGATTTTTGGAGAGTGGTGAAAAACATCACTTTAGTATTGTGGGCATAAATTTCTCATATGATATCCATTTTGGCTGAAAATTTGAGAGGAGTTTTCAGACAAAGTTCTGCACAATACCCAGAAAGCGTTTAGCAATTGGCAAAACTAGCTAAGAGAAAAATCAATTTTTTTTTTGTGATAAGAGAAGATTCAAATTCTGAGTAATGTAGAGAGAGGGATGTTATACTAGGTGAAATAGAAAGTTTTAGATTTTTAGCTTACAGACCATAAAGGGTTCTGGTTTCAGTGAATACATTCATATATGTCATTTTATTATGAATATAAAACTCAAGTGGGTGCTTGGTAGAGGGCTTGGTGCTCCTTTATGTTGGTGTAGATAAATCAGGGGTTGGTGCTCCTTCTAGTGGGTGCTGGTAAATTGATTATAAAGTTGGTGCTTTGCAAATGCTGGATTTGGATGGGAGTTCAAACAGTCATTTTTGAGGATGCAGCAGGTGAACCTTGACACATATTGTGTTGTGTGATGTTCTCTTGTTATACTTTCTTTATTTGGTTTTATGTTATCATTATTTTGGCTTTGAGTGTTGAAGATTTAAGTTTTAAAGAGTTACATTGATTCAACCCCCCTATCAGTGTCATTGTGAGACTAACATGTCGCCATTCCAAAACCAAACACAAATGAAGTCTCCCAGAATCACTTCAAGAATAAAAATTTACTAAGTGTCGGGAAGACTCATGCCTCCTGTTGTAGATCTGATCCAAAATACATTGTAAGGTGTGTGGAATGAAGATTTTTCCACTTAGACAAAATTTGCAAAATTTTCCTAAGTATGTGGCCATTTTGGGCCTACATTTTGGCACCTCCCGGGTGGATTTTCTTGCAAAACCAATCAAAATCAAAGTCTTATCCATTGGGCCTTGGATTCAAACATACTCATCTTCGAAAACATATTTTATAGAATAACTTCCATATAAACAATACACTTTGAAAATTTTAACAGTCTTCCTAGAGAGTAAAGGTTCATATAGAAATGATGCCAAAAATATATAGAACTTAATTGCTCATATAGATACTGTGTTAGAAATATAGGTATCGCCACTGTCTTCAAAAACTGGACACAAATCTACTCCTTTTATAAGGCCTTATTTCAAGAAATGCCTTCACATATAGTCTATTGCTCTTCTGCCTCTGTAGGCTTCATGCCTTTATTGCTTACTTCTGACAATTTTCAGATTCAAAACAAAAATACAAAACTTATGCATATGTACAAAACAAAAATGAACTAAGTGTGATCCCCTTCTAGGCCTATAACTGATCCATCCAGCTCCCCTTCTTCTATGGCCTCTTCTTCCTTTTCTTCTTCTTCTCCTTCTCCTTTTGGAGTAGATTTTTTTCAGCTTCTTTCTCCAGAAGTATTCCCAAACAAATGAACCATTAGTTCCAAATATTGTAGAGTCTGGTTCCAGGTTTCTTTAGAGGGATTTGATGTTTCCTTAAATTGCTTATAAATATATTGTAGCTCTACAATGTCCTCATAGTTAGCAACATTCCCTCTATTCACCAGATCTTCCATGAGATCTCTCAATCGGGTAAAATCAATGATCAATTGGATAACTTGTTCTTGGGGTAGTGGATCTTCTAGAGAATCTATTCTAGACTCATCCTACAAATTATCATTAATGCTCTATTGGATCTCTTCCACAGATAACAAGCTATGATCCTCCTTCCAGAGTCCTCTAAAACCAACCTGAATCATTTCCTTATTTAATTCAACAACATCCCTAATCACCTTTTCCATCCTGTCAACCAACAACCAGGATCTTTGAAGTGCCCTATGCTTTTTAACCACTATCTTGGCAGCAACTCTGGAGAGATTCCATTCTTTATTAGGAATAGGTTTAGCAAAAATTACTGAGCTTGCTATCAACCAACATGTACATTTGTTCTTCCGGAATCACCATAGGCTGTAACTCTCCAGTGATTTGATCTAGCTCTTTCTGAATAGTGGAGAGTAGGCGGCTGACATCATTGAGATAATCAATCATAAGTTAAAGCCCTAAACATTTTTCCTGGACCTCATAAATAAACTCCTTCCTAGTCATTTTCAACTCATTCTTAGAAAAGCATGAATGTTTAGCTTTCTCGATCTGAAGCTGATGCTTTAAACTCTGAATTTCTTTTTCTTGATCTTCATGCAACTTATTTTGCTCTTCTAATTGGTCCTTCAATTTATTGGCTTTTTGAAACTTCTCCTACCAACCCTTAGCCTCTTTTCTCAAAGTTTTTTCTATTTCTTTTTTATCATTGAGACTCTTCTTAAGATTTTCAACCTGTTTCTCCAACTTATCCACCTTCTCTCTGACCATATCATTTTTCACATAGAAGGTATCCAAGTGGGCTTTGGCTATAACCAACTCATCCTCAATAGGAAGCTGGTTGATATCTTCTGTGACCTCCTCCACTCGATAATATTGAAAAGTCATCTCAGTTTTAGGTTTGCTCACTAGTGGAGTCATAGATATTGATATTCTATGTCTGGAAATAGGATCAACATACATGCTTCTTATTCTGAAAACCATCCTACTAGAAGACTTAGTAAGCTTCTCTACCCAATAATAATTTATACTATGAGTGGCTACCTACTCTTTTGGTATAGTAACAGGTCCTGAAAGACCAAAATATAGGGGAGATGATGACACTAGAAATGAAATGATGGACTGAACTATTGATGATGGGGGTGAAGATATAGTTACAGAAACCTCTATGACAATAGTGGAATCTGTAACTACTATTATTGTTGTTACTGTTAGGCTCATGGAAACTGATGTAAGACTAACAATTGGATGGGTGAATATACTTGGAATGTAGTGTCCCATTGATGGTGGCGATGAAAAATATGGAAGTGAAGTGATGGTAGATGAGGGAGTGGGAACCTCAGATGCTGGAGATGGGATCTAAGGTGACTTTGATGAAACATAAGTGACTTGTACCTCCATGGCTATTGATGAGACATGTGGTGGACTATGATATGGAGGACGTACGCTTGTCATATATTCTTTATTAGAAAGTGTAGACACCTAAAACACATCATGTTGATGGTGACTACTCATATGGACATGCTACAAGACCATATGGAAGATCTTGGACATACTCCAAGATAGAGCAATGGTTCTAACCACTCAATTTGGGCTCCTTAGCCTAATAATTCTAAACTATAGCCCAGACCTGTGATCTATAGTATGAACCATGGTTGAGGCCTATGGTTTACAGTCTAGACCGTAACTGTAACCTGTGGTCTTAATTGAAGTTTAGTTGGCCTTCATCCGAGCCAAATCAGTTTGAACAACCGTTTGTTCTAGAAGAAGGTGGTTAGAGGATGGAAGATTCTAATCCAATTGTCCTAACCACCCCTTCTTGATCTTGGCTTCTCCATGAAGCCATCCCTAGCCTTAGGACATCCTATAAGTACCCCTTTAAGATATACAGAGCATATAGAGCATTTTGATAGTGAAGCACTATTGAAATATTATATCAACGAAGCATTGGAGTTTAGAGCAGTGAAGTCCTATCGAATTATGGAATCACTAGAGTGCATAGAGAGAGCTTTTTTTTCATCACCATTTTTAATTTGTCAAGAATCATGATGAATTAGGCCATGGATTCCCTAAGGACCTAGGAGAACCAAGAAACACTAATTCGGGAAAACGGGGGCCCTATTCAATGATTCAACCACAAAATATGTCAAAGGACATTTTATTTTTATAAGCGAAAAACCCCTTGCGGATCCGCCTTGGTCTGAGAGACCACGAATAGGGGGTTCTACACCGTCAAATTCACCCAGGAGTCACACCCGACCCTGCTCGCACCAACATTATCAATTGGATTTTGGATACCCAATTCAGCTTTTTGGTAGGGTGGAGATTTGAACCTGGGACCTCCCTTGGAGGATTGCCCTCTCCTCTCCAACTCACCTACAACACCTGGTTAAATATATATATATATATATATATATATATATATTTTTTTTTGAAATAAGCTTTTGAAATAATAAAATAAAATAAAAATAATAATAAAAAAAAATAATAAATAAAGAGGTATACATATATATAGTAAGTGGAAATGAAGCCGTCGTGTTTCTTTAATTTAGTATTAGTAAAATATTAATTTATATTTTTAATTGTTTTTACTGGTTATGTCCTTAAGTTTTATATTGTTGGTGTCGATTTTTATTTAAACCGTTTATTTTGTTTATGTTCCTAGGAAGGCCCACGCATGAGAACGGGCCAAATCTAGCTTACTTGGTGCAAATCTCAAGGCACTCTGATCACAACCAAAACATGATAGAAGGGCATGGGAAGGCATACATAGATGTTCGAATGAAGTGGACATGCCAATGATATAGGGCTCAAAGGACACCGAAGGTGACCCTTGAACATCAATTGGACAAGGAGGTCAAGCCCACAACCCTTGAATTTGGAGGGCAAATCACTTGGTTGCTCACCGTGGCTTTTAGCCATGGTTTATAGTGCAGACCGCTCATCAGAGCTGCGGTTTGCAATAGGTGACATATCTCCTTACTGTTTCATTTCTAGTATGCTTAATTAGATCACATTTAGCATTTTAATGGTTTAGTTAGGATTTTAGAGACTTCTGACCAACATAATTAGTGTTTTTACTAACTTGTTCTCATTATAGTAGTTTAGACATTAATGGCTTCTTTTCATGTTATAGTGCTTCATTTCAAGTAATTGATTCCATAGATTGATAGTTGTATTTCTTGTTCATATATTTCCATCAATCTTGATAGGATTTGCACATGTTTAGCATAGTTTATGCACTTTCTTGATTTTATGTCATTATGCTATTCTCATGCTATTTGTCTTTAAAGGGCCTCATCATGAGAGGCTTCCTATGCTTTTGACATTCTTGTGTTGTTTCTTGATCATAGGAGACAGGTTTTAAAGGAGCTACAACCATCCATTTCCTTCCTCAATGCGAAGAAGAGGGTCTACTCCACCCTAGAGCAGTTCGTGTCATCCTGAAGGGCACTTTGAAATCACACCTACCCTTGAGAGGGAAATAAAAATACATCCTATTGTAACAATTGTATCAAGATGATTATCCCTAAGAGGGATGTACTTGTAATTTGAGTTTGGCATCGAAATATAATGGAATAAAGCATCTTTTATTGATCATATCATTGTCAATTTCTTGTTCTTGTATGCATCTTGTATTATTTTTGTCAATTCTTGCAATAGGATACATTAGGTGTGAGCCTTTTTGGTGGTTACAGAAGGCGATCATGGTGGCACCCCACAAAAATAGACATCTGACTGTGTTTCTTGTGTTTTTGGAATTGTAGGTATAGACTACAGCTATCAGCTATGGGCCAACAACTGAACCGTAGGTACAACACGTGGTTTATAGTCTGAACCATAGATCAGACCTATGGTTTACATCTGACAGAGTAGACAACAGAAAATAGAGTGCAGATCGGATGAGGACCTGAGGTAGGCCCCATTTTCACCCTCTGTGTTTTTTATTTTTGTCTATGTTTTCTAGAGAACAAAAATTGAAACATAAATTTACTAAGGCTAAAATGAACTGAAAATGGATTAGGTCCTTAGGTTTCTCTTTCTTAGTTTTTGATAGGCACTGCTAGGAACAACGGATCTCTGATTGCAGTCCACCCTAGGATACAACGTGCTATATTAAAACTTGTGTGTTTGGTGTGCATGTGTGAGGCCCAAGTAGTGGCCATTATCATCGTAATATGCATTGTCTAAAGGAGCATCTAGAATAGCTTGCATTTTCTGAATTTGAAACATTCTTTCATTTGCATAGCATATAGAAAATGAGCATGAGTGCTATATGATGCATTTCTTTTATGCAAATTAAAATGAACCACACACACCACGTTTCATTTAAACATCAGTGGCGTTGGGCTCTCACATCCAACCCATTTTATTGAGACCAATAGTGGATGTCATTACCACTTGGTTGGCTCATTTGAAATTGTATTATCGGGACCCGCTCATGGCCAAGGCCGACCCAAGAACTATCCTATCCATGCAAAATAGCATGCACTCATCTTTGAAAGAGTGTATCATTATGCACGGTGTGCTAGGTGAGGGTTGGTAGTACCTATGCTACCTCATTGAGTATGGAATTCACTACCATATTTGGCTTGTGCGAGTATATAGGTGAAAACCTTTGAATAAATTGAGTATAACATCAACTTTTCAAAACATGATAAGGAGTTCTATACTGATACAAAAAATCATTGAAACAACATCAAATAGTCTAGGGCTCATTTTTAAAAATTAATATGAGATAAACACCATTGTATACCTTGTTTGCTTAATAAAGAACAAATCTAGACATTAGGTGCACCATGGTGGAGACACGGGGTGGTCGACAAAGGCACAAGCCTGAAGCCCATGACCAAGCCCCAATAGATTCACATCAGCATATGTCGAATCCTCGCCCACATGCACTTCCCAAACATCATTCGATGAGCATTAGAGGAGATAATTTGACAAGGGGGGAACCTATTGAGCATACCCCCAATAGAGGAGCTTCTGTGCATTCCTCTAGATGCAGAATAGAGCATGGAGCCTCTCAGCATGAGGGTGTTCCACTCGGAAGCCATTACCAGGATCGCATTGCACGTGCATCCATAGGATCGGCTGAAGAGTATGTTATACAGGGATCCAAATTGGTACCCCTACATCATAGGTCTATAGGAGGATCCGTGGCTCCACCTTCGGAGTACAGACGTGATCGAGACCCACCCATTCAGGGGCATGCAGATAGGGCCACCGCTGAGCATAGGCCTGTGCAGACTCCCACACGTGGTGAACATCGAAATATCACTATTGATATGGCTAAGGTGGGAGCCAATGGCACACCACCACATGAGCGGTGGAGATCCAGATAGTTAGATGGATTAGGTAGCATCCTTGAGTAGCTAGGCTATAAGCCTTTGGCTCCACCCACCCGTGCTCCGAGTGAGCATAGTGGAGGTTCTATTAGGACTGCTAGAGAACATGGAGAGGCTTCTAAGTGCCCTCATGTGACACATCCACCATCCATGCATGGTGGCACAGAGCACATAGATCAGTAGGATGCCCATGCCATCTTTATAGACAAGGGCAAAAGCATCACAAATCAGTCAGATGGGTACAGAACCCATAAGGTCGCTCGCATAGAGCATGCATACCAGAGGCCTGTCATGGCCAATGACCTTGATAGATCACATAGACTAGTATCTGAGCAGTGACGATAGCTCCTCCAAGATCAATTGGAGGATGCTCACCTAGAAAGGCAATGCATTGAAGAGGAGAATCTTCAATCACAGAGGCTCATCAGACAAAGACTATACGAGCAGTGCATGCATGAAGAATGCATCCTTACCCAAAAGGAGCGCGTAGAGCAGGAGGATAGGCTAGCCAGGGCTGGTCTATATACTCATGTCGAGAATAGAGAGCACACTCAGAGAAAGGCTTTTTCACAAGTCGATGCGCAGCAAGAGCACATAGATGCTCATACTCATATTAGTGCCCAACAAAGAGAACGACCACCACCATTCGAACATGAGGGGCAACAAAAATATGAGGAAGAAGAGGGAGAGGGAAACAATCAAGAGTATCCTAAAGAATCCCAAGTTGAGGAGGAGGAAGAGCAATGACCTCCACCTCGACAGAGGAAGAATGTACCTCCGAGACCACCCTCACGTCAGCTTAGGGAGGAGGACTTCTTATCCTCAAAGGCTTATAAAGCCCTAGCTGAGAAGGTAAAAGTGATTGAGAGGCAAGGCGTGACACTTCAAAAGCTGACATTAAGAAAGATTCATAATGAGCCTTTGGACCCCTCGATACCTGCTCCAATGTACCTTGAGCATTTTGTTATGCCTAGGTTAGACAAATTTAAAGGTGATGAAGATGCACAGGAGCATGTCACGGGATTTTTGGATGCCTGTTTCCAAATTGCTAGCAATAATGCCTTGCTTTTGCACACATTTGTTATGACCCTTTTAGGCCCAGCCCGAGAGTGGTTCAATCAGCAAAAGAGGCACAACATTACCAGTTTTGAGCAACTGGATGACGCTTTTCTTGAACGCTTTTCTTTTGGCATCAAGAAATAGGCTAACCTTTTCGATTTGGTTGTGCTAGCTCAGCGCGATGACGAGCCAATTGAACAATATAGAAAGAGGTGGAGAAGATTGATGGCAAAGCTGCCATTCCCTATTCCTACTATGGAATTAACCTAAATGTTCACCAAGAGTTGTGCCAAGCACATCTCGCTACTATTGCAACTATAGTAGTATCCAACATTCGAGGAGGCTTTGGCGCAAGCCAAGGTAATTGAAGACATCAAGTTGTAGGAAGGCAATTTGAAGCTTAAGAATAGGAAAGAGGGGCCTAAGAAGAGCTCCATGAAGCAAAAGGGCAAGCAGGCCCACATCAACTAGGTAGTGCTAAACCTCCAGAGAGAGGATAAAGGGTAGCAAAAGTAGAATTATCAGGCCCAACCTCCTCCTGCGTAGTATAAAAAGTGCAATAATAACTATAAGGGCAAAAACAAAGAACAACACCCACCTCACCAATTCATGCCTCTAACGGAATCATTGACTTCAATATTCCACCAGTTATGTGAGGCTAAGGTGATCAGACTACCCGAGGTTAAGCTAGTCGATCCGAATCAGCCCAAGTCGAAGGGATATCAGGATGACTTGTTTTGCATCTACCATCGAGTGAAGGGCCACGACATCGAGGTATGTTGGTCCTTCAAGCATATTGTGCAAAACATGATTGAAAAGGGTGAGCTTGTAATACCAAGTAATCCATAGGCGCCTGACAACCAGAACATGGGGATTTACAAAAATCCGCTACCAAACCATGAGGCACCATGCAACAACATTGGCCAGGTCAACCAAGTGTGCGTCGAACCACCTACCCAAGGGTTCGTAGGCATGGTGAATGTTGTTACAAGACATGGGAGATATGAGAAACCAAATCAACCACATGCTCCCATAAGAATACAAGCCACATAGAATCAAAGAACGACAGAATATTCTAGGTCCACCAACGAGACCGGTGGTGACCATACGAAGCAGGTTAGTCCAAAACCTGTAGATAGCTCCTGCAAAGCTGTCTATATATGAACTAATACAGTAGTCCCCTAGGCACAGGGAGACTCTTATGGACATTCTAAGGTCCATCGAAGTACAGTCTCAGGATGCACAAGCATTTACCAATTTTGTGGGACATGTACAACAGTGCTAGGAGCCCATGATCCAATTTTATGATCATGAAATTAAGATGGTTCCTATAGATACGACTGACCCACCATTGCATATCATCATGTGTGTCAATCATGTACTATTCAAGAGGGTCTTGATCGATATTGGTTCATTGATCAACATAATAATGACCAAGGCATTGAATCATCTAAAGCTACCAAAATCACACATTGTGCCCACCACCTTCACGTTGAGAGCATTTAACGATGCCCTATGCTCGACGGTTGGCATAATTGTCCTACCTATGTAGGTAGGCCTAAAGACCATCTCTGTGATGTGTCATGTGATCGAGGGGGCCATGCAATACAACATCCTACTTGGGAGGCCTTGGATTCATGAAATGCATTGTGTTCCCTCTATATTACACCAATGTGTAAAATATCTGCATGAGGGATGGGTTCACGTAGTGTCATCAGACGAAGAACCTTTTAAGTTCATGAACCTAGCAGATTTGCCTGGGGGTTTCATACTCCCATCAACGCACCTGGACATCCGACCCGCATCATCGATTAAAAATCTAGGAGGTAAACCAATAGTACATGCTCAACCATCGATATCTGTGTCACATAGATCTGAGCGCACTACTGCTACTTCGCTAAAATCGACTGCATCAGTGATGCTTCGGGATGACAGGAAGTTAAAGGTGAAGATGGGCAAAAAAGAGAAGAAGCAAATGCCCGAACCAGTCACTAAGGAGGCTCCCATCCCCATGGAAGTGGAGGAAGCCCAAGACATAGCCGAGGAGGTACCTCAGCCTGCCTCACCTGCATCGTCAATAGGGTCATCCACACCACGGGTGATGGTACATCTCACCAACACCAGATTAGGTGAGTACATTGTGCAGAATGTAACCTTCAAACCTATTCTAGAGACTACGCAAGAGATGGGTCGACCGTCCACTCATCGTTATCCGGTTGGATCGATGGTTCCATTGGGAGAGCCACCTAATCAGACTAATTTCATCTACGCTGGGCTAGATCAACTTCCAACGCGAGAGCCCATGGATGAAGATAGTGATGAACCTTTCATAGTAAATGTTCATTATTTATCCAACCCGGAGTACTCCATGCATATTTTTGAGTTGTATCACTGGCATGGGTACGAACTTGGTCTATTTGAACAAGGGCGTAGAACTCCGTTCGAGCCACGTTATCAGCTAGCAACTGATAGGTTTGGATTGGGGTTACAGATACAAGGACAAGATGATTTGCTTGTAGCATCCTTAGATCGCTTGTACCTGAGTCTGGGGGATGATGTGGACTTCAACCCATATCATCCTAATATTTCTAGCTTTTGGAGGACTCACCCGATGGTATCTATCATCACTTCTGAGCCACTTGAAGAACATCATGAAGGGCTCCTAGAGTAGACTGATACAGATCAAAACCCCAGAGGCAACCTGGGTCATCAAATCCATAATGCAGTCGATGACACAGGTGTGCAGGGGCATAACCCCATAGTTTTAGGTGATCTCGAGTCAGGAGATCTCTACAATGATGATGGAGAGGAGTCCACCTCCGAGATAAGTGGACCAAGTTATGATGTCGACAATGAATCCTCAAACGATGATCAATCTGAGGAGGAAGCTGAGGGGGGCTATTTAAGGCCTTTGTATGTGCATCACCTACTGCCTACAGAGTCGGTACATGTTACCGAAGAGATCCTTCCCAACATTGATCATTTGGGGGAAGAAGTAGAGCTAGATTTCTTGGCAATGTCACACTTGCAGTATAATTATCCAGTTTTTCTAGATAGTGATGACAACAATCAAGAAGTTAGATTCATGGGGCCACACTTGCCAGAGCGCCCCATAGGAGTAGGAGTGAATGATGGGTTCTAGTTGTTTGATAGTGATGAAGAAGATGAGTTAGAGAGGGCCTACCTTGGTCCTCCTTATTTACGTTACCATCATCAACCCATCGACATAGATGAGGTCTATCATCAGTTACATGTTGGTCCTCATCTGAGAGCAAGATGATTAAACCTGGATCAAATTTATCGATTGGTTAATCCCCTTCCATCGACCTACATGGAGCTCCATGAGCCAAATGATCCTATTTTGTAGCCAATGCATAGGGAGGATCCAGTTGTCCATAGTCCTCACAGAGAAGACCCCTTTGTGCCTGTGCCATTAGAGCCAGATCATGGGTATGAGGACTACATCGATTATGTAGAAGTTGGTCCATGTGGTCCTGGAGATCAATTCCATTCCATAAATATGGTCTCCATTGATTTGACCACTCCACTCCGCAATCCAATAGATCCATCCAAACCATTGTATCTTAACAAAGATGCTATCGACTGGGATCGTGTTGATTCACCCATTGAGCCTGAAGATTTCTTCCCTAATGAAGAAATGTTACAACCATTTCATTTTGCGCCAGGCTGTGCATATGATGTCTATCATGCCAAAAATGCTTCCAACGTGGAACCTATCAACCCGGATGATGACATCCATTTGATTCCTATGCCTCATCAGCTTGAGGAGGGATCGCATATGTCAGTAGAGGAAACCTTTGAGGTGGATATCAGTAATGATCCCACCAATGCAAAGAAGGTTAAATTTGGAGAGAGTCTCACTCCAGATGAGTGGGCCACCCTCATCCCTCTACTGAAAGAGAGACCAAATATATTTGCTTGGATGTATAAGGATATGCTAGGTCTAGACCCAAAATTGGTTACTCATAACCTTTCGCTAGATCTGACGAAGAAGTCGGTCAAGAAAAATCTTAGAAATATGCATCCAACAGTAGCCTTAATGGTGAAATATGAGCTACAAAAGTTGTTGGATGTAGAATTTGTAATCTCCATCGACTATCCAGAATGGGTGTCCAATATGGTACCCATGGGAAAACCTGATGGAAGAATCCATATTTGCATAGATTTTAGAGACCTAAATAAGGCAACACCCAAAGATTCATTTTTATTGCCCAATATTGATGCTCTCGTAGATGCAACTGTAGGTCATGAAATGCTCTCCTTAATGGATGGTTTTTCTGGTTACAATCAAATTTGGATTAAACCCGAAGACCAACATAAAACCATGTTTATAATGCCATGGGGAATGTTTTGCTATAAATTTATGCCATTTGGCCTCAAAAATGTTGGTGCCACATATCAATGGGCCATGACATACATTTTTCATGACTATATGCATAAAATTCTAGAAGATTATATCGATGACTTGTTGGCCAAGTCATTGCTATGAGAAGAGCATGCAGAGGTCTTAAGGAAGGTCTTCGATCGCTTGATAGAGCACAATGTCAGGCTGAATCCTAAGAAGTGTGTATTTGGCATAACTTCTAGAAAACTACTAGGATTCATCATCTCTAAATGAGGCATCGAAGTTGACCCAACGAAGGTCAAGGCTATCTTGGAAATGCATCCTCCCACCAATATTAAAGAGTTAAGAAGCCTTCAGGGCAAGGTAGCATCGATAAAGTGATTCATCACTCAGTTATCGGATAAATGTCGACCCATGAATCGACTGCTACATAAGGGGGTCCCATTCAACTGGGATGAGGACTGTCAAGCAGCCTTCACTAAAATAAAGCAATACCTGGTGACGTCACTAGTGCTAGCTCCACCAAGGCCAGAAGTGCCTTTTCTACTATATATATCGGCAACTGACTTTGCACTAGGAACCATGTTAGCCCAAAAGAATGTGCAAGGCAAAGAACATGCCATATATTATATTAGTCGAACCTTGGTGAGCTATGAGCTCGAGTATGCATATGTGGAAAAATTATGTTTAGAAGTAGTGTTCGCTACAAAGAAATTGTGACACTATATGTTAAGTCATACGACATATGTTATATCCAAACAAAATCCTTTGTAGTACATGATGAGTAAGATGTATCATAATACGCGTACTATGAAGTGGATCATGCTACTGATAGAATTTGATCTAGAATTCATAAGCCAGAAGTCCATTAAGGGACAAGTCATAGCTGATCAATTAGCTGAGGCACCACTATCAAACAGTAGGCCTATGACCATAGAGCTTTCGGATGATGCAGTATTCATCATATCTGAAGCTCCCAAACCTAAAGAACCAGAGAACAATGCTGATATGACTCTATTCTTTGATGGTTCAAAGTGTGAGCAAGGGGGTGGTGCAGGAATAGTGTTTTTCATACCGCAAGGAGCTCCTATGCCCTTGTCATTTAAACTAGACTTTCCATGCACCAACAACAATGTTGAGTATGAAGCCCTACTATTGGGCCTCCACACAGCCATCACCATGAATATTAAAATATTAAACATCTTTGGTGACTCCTTGCTCATAGTAAATCAAGTTAAGGGGCTCTTCCAGTGTCGATGTCCCATATTGAAAGCTTACAAGGATCTTGTTGCTATATATCTGGCTAAATTGGAATGGTATGACATCGAGGCAATCCCTCGATCATCAAATAGGTTTGTAGACACCATGGCCTCTTTGGGATCCTTAATCCCTCAGAATCCATCTGCTGATTTCACTACCATTCATGTTAAAATGCTTTCGCACCCGACTATGGAACGTGAAGCCTTTGATAATAGAATGTCAATCAACATGATCAGTGTAGAACCAAAAGCTGAATGGTTCTACAGAGCTGAAGACTTTCTGAAGAAGGCACCCTGGGGGTCATTAACCTCTCAGAGTCCGACGAGGAGTGGTACCACCATTCACCATAAGGTTGTTTCCCAGTCTGCATTTGCAAAAGTAAATACGTAGGGGGAGCAAGTCATCTTAGCAGTCAAAGTTGAGGCTTATCAAAATTGGATGTCATAAATCCATGACTTCCTGAAGCTTGGTGTAATCCCAGAGGGATTACCGCATGCCATGAAATACACATTTAAATAGAAAGTGGCTAAATATGTCTTAATAGGAGACATCTTGTACCGATGAGGCTACGATGGAGTTCTCCTTCATTTCTTAGAGCCCCAAGAGGCATCATGGGTGATTTCACAAGCTCATGATGGTACGTGCGATGGCCATTTCAGTGGCATGGCCATCATCAAGTGCATCCTTCGAATGGGCTACTATTGGCCCACTATGGAGAAGGAGTGCAATGTGTATGTCAAGAAATGCATCAAATGTCAGCATCATGCTAATCTTATGCACTTGCCATCGTAGGCCTTACAACCCATCCAAGCGGCTTGGCCATTTGCTCAGTGGGGACTAGATCTTATAGGCAAGATCTCTCCTCCATCATCGGGCCGACATACATTTATAATCATGGCTACTGAGTATTTCACAAAGTGGGTGGAAGCAATACCCTTAACAATGACAACTGGAGCTCGTATAGCAGAGTTTATACTGGAGCATATCATAAGTCATTTTGGGATTCCATCCAAAATAATATCGGATAATGGAACATCCTTCAAGAACAAAACTATGAGAGCTTTGACATCTAAATATAGAATCAAACATAGTTTTGTGACTCCATACTATCCACAAGCAAATGGGTAGGCTGAAGCTTCAAATAAGATAGTGGTGGCCATCTTGAAAAATATGGTCCAAGAAAACCACAAAGACTGGCATATCCAACTACCCCTTGCATTATGGGCTTACAGGACTAGTATTCGGATGCCCACTGGGGCAACGTCATTCTCACTAGTATATGGCGTTGAGGCCATTATGCCCTTGGAATTGGAAATTCCAATGCTATGCGTCGCATTGAAAGAGTTCATCGATGATGACACCGCATGATAAGCTCGACTGGATCAACCGACGTTGCTTGATGAACATCACGTGAATGCCCTGGAGCATCTCCGTGTTTATCAAGAGTGACTAAAATGAGCTTACAATATCAAAGTCCACCAGAGAGACTTTGAAGTTGGGGATCTTGTCTTGAAAGAGAACCAACAAAACTCTAATTTACCACTAGATATGCGAGACAAATTCATGGCTAATTGGCTAGGACCCTACATCATATCTAAAAATATTGGTCCAGGTACCTATCGCCTAACATCACTAGGAGGTGTTGAAGAGCCTGAACCTCTCAACATCATCCATATTAAGGTATTTTATGCTTGAGAGCATAGTAAAAGGCTTCGAGGGTTTGCTTATAACCGCTCGGTCATCCTAAAAGGCTCCAAACACTCTCATAAGTAGTTTGGTCAATCAAAAAGCTCCAAAGGCATCTATAAGCCCTTTGGTCAAACCCAAAAGCTCAAGGGTTTGCTTAAAACCACTCAGTCATCCCAAAAGGCTCCAAGGGTTCCTAAAACTACTTGGTCATGTCAGTCAAAGGCCCCGAGGGTTTGTTCAAAACTGCTCGGTCATCCTAAAAGGCTCCAAGCTCGTCTATGAGTAGTTTGGTCAATCAAAAGGCACCAAGAGTTTATAAAAAATTGCTTGGTCAACCCAAAAGCTCCAAGGATTCTTAAAATATCACTTGGTCATCCCAAAAAGTCCCAAAGGTGCTCATAATCCCTTTGGTCAAACCCAAAAGGCTTCGAGGGTTTGCTTAAAACCGCTTGATCATCCTAAAAAGCTCCAAGGATTTTGCTAAAAAATCGCTTGGTCAATCTAAAGGCTCCAATGACATTTCCTCACCGTTTGGTCACTCCTAAAGGCTCCAGAGGCATGTACTCACCGTTTGGTCAGATATGAGGCTCAAAACTCATAAAAATTATAAAATCAATAAAATCCAAAAAAAATTGGTAAAGCATAAAATCCAAAAATATTTGCATTTGAATTTTGCATTTTCATTTTGCATTCACACATGCATCCGCTGCATTATTGCATTGCATATAGGCATTCGTCATCCATTGCATTCCATAGTAGGAGGGATTATGTTTTTCAGTCTTACAAATGACACCATGTTTGTGTTTAAATCATGCATCTCTGCATTTATCATAATCCATCATTCATGTGAGTAATTGTGTTTTTCAACACAACCTATTTTGTTGCTATGGAGAATATACTAGGGTTTTTCGGTCATTCAACCATACCTAGAGGTCTTATCAAGAGTTGATAGAAATCTTGCTTTGCTTTTGTAGCTGAGGTTCAGTTAGTATAGCCCTTAGCATATCAGAATCCTATCACTAATCAACAAATTAAACAATCCTAACAAGGACTAGGGGAAGATGAAAGTCGTGAAGCAGGACCGGGTATCCTGAGGTGAAAAGAGTTATTCTTGCTTATCCCTCTATGCGGACGGTATGGGAAATGTTGGTAGTTGGCAAAAGGATAGGTTAGTTCCCTATTCAGAATCCCTTGCTTACGATAAAATGAGCAATATCCCAGAGTGATATCCCACATCAATCCTCAAGATTGATACCCTAGATCGATATCATAGATCGACTTCCCAGATTGATATCCCATATTGATATCATAAGATCGATATCCTCAATCGATATACCAGAAATAGTTTCCCAAAGTAAATCCCCCAAAGGAAAGTTTTTGAAGAAAATTATCACATGTAAATGCCAAAAAGTGAAGATCAAATGAAGATCAGAAAATAGGCTCAAATCAAGTTCAAAGTGAAGATCAAATGAAGATCATAAATCAAAGTTCGAGTGGAGATCAAATGAAGATCAGAAATCCAGTTCGAAGAGAGATCAAATGAAGATCCAGAGATAGTTCAGAGTCAAGATGGAATCGACTCCCTTGCTTCACCACATATGAGCAAGTATCCCAAAAATTGAAGGATAGAAAGGAAGGAGCCTGAATCCCTAGAATTGTCGGCACTACTGTACCTTACGCATGATGATATGTCTGATACACTTGCATCTCGCTTGTGGGCAGACCAATGTTTGAATGTGGAAGAGCTAGCTTCAGGTGTCCTGCATTGCCTAGTGGCTTAGTCCAACTAAAATCTAAACTTGGGATTGGATAAGACATTTGTGGAACCCCTATCTTAGCAATGGGCTGAAAGAATCCCACCTGACATCGGGGAACGCTCGTGTCTTATCTTAATATACTCATGTGCACACACAGGGATAATGAACAGTTAGGGCCTATCCTAGCAAAAGCCTTGCACTTCAGAAGTCTAGTGTGGTTAGTATGCAACTTTTGATAAGTCTACTAGGGTGTTTGAGTCTCATGGAAAACCTCAAAAATCTCTCTAATAGCAACAAAATACCAAATATCGCAAACCATATAAAATCATCAAACTGCAAAGTATCGAGTCCATGATACATCATCATATAAAGCACAATCAAAGATATAGGATAGATACCGGATGGATATTAGAAATAATATTTAGATGACCACTGACTATATTGTGCATATTTTTCAAACTTGCAAAAGAAAATAGAATGACACATTATATCATTCGCATCATACAACTGCATACCATTGCATTTCATATATGGGTGATTAATTGATTAAATTCTTATTATGAGGATATTTCAATTACATTCATGATTTTTATACATTCAGTGGTGTCGTCCATTAGATTGATAAACACATATTGCATTCATTCCTTATGTTTTAAAGTGATTAAAGCATACAGGTTCATTTACATTAGATTACCATCATGTAAATAATGCATTACATACATTGCATTAGCATATCGTGACATCGTCATAAATTAAATGCATGCAATAAAGCAAAATCAAATATGCATTTAAGTAAATATCGCATCCATATGCATCCATCATACATAGCACATCTAAGCATCTAGATCACTACATATCATCATCATCATAAATTAAATAGCTATCTAGTGCATGTCATCCATACATCACATCATATATCATCAAATAAACATAAAATTAAAAATACACAAGTACACATAATGAGCCATAAATGATCAATCTCATATATATGTGTCCAAAAGAGTACATCAAGAGTACAAAATGCCCATAGGCTACAATCGTGTAGGTCCTAGACCTTACACCAAAAAATGATACATATGCAAAAATGTAGCCTAGATCTGGTAGAGCCCTAGCTCTAGCCTGCTCCTCCTGAACTGGAGCTCTCATCGCCTCCCTCAGCCCTATGCTCTGGAGCCTACTCTGCAGTCAACTCTGGTGCCTATTGTGTGCCCTACTGAGGGCCCTGTGTGCCACCTAATCCAAAGAGGCCTAGCACATAGGATACTAGTATGTCTATGCAATGAGACCTATGACTAGAGGTCAAAAAAGACTGATCAGTCTCTCTGGCCCTGGTATGGGAGCTACCTCCATGTGTGCTAGAGGACCTATGTGTCCTCTCGGTCCTATGAGTCCGCTGGCTGGAGCTCACTGTGGACTACCCCGTAGTCCTAGACCTGGTCCTCTGAGACCCCATAGCATGTGAATCCTCTAGGACCTCCCCACCTATCAACCTAATGTGACCCTCCAAATGGTCTACACGAGCTACCCTAGATGTATGCCTAGCATTGGCATCCACCAACTAGTCCTGTAAGCATCGAATCTCTACCATCGGGTCATGGCCGCCTGGTAACAATGATAATGGTGCAGCTGGAGGTCCCATAATATCTTGGGAGGATGAAGGATCCCCCTCTATGCCCTAAGCAAGTCATGCTCTATGATAGCCTCACCCTATTGCACTAGTGCCACATCACGTGCACTAGTGAGATCATAGACCTGAGTCTCTACCACTGTAGCCTACACTGTGAGACCCATGATCTACTCCTGAGCCTCAACTAGCTACCTATCCCTATGAGCTAGCTTCACCTCTAGAAGGGTGATAGAAGTATCTCACTACAACTGCTGAGTCTGCAGCCTCCCAACCTGACTCTATAAGTCAATGATCTGAGCTAGGAGCTATCCTACCTCACTATCAAGAGGTGCCTCACCCTCCTTGGATCCCTCAGCCTCCTCCTCAACCTCTACCTATAGAGCCTCCTCTATGGTGGCCTTTGTGCCCCATCCACCCTCAGTCCATTGGCGCACCCTATGCCCATCTGGATCGACCTCTACCTCTGCCTGGTCATCCACCCTGCCTAGAGGTCCTGATCCCTACCACTATAGTAGGGACCACCATGTGTCATATGCTAGGGTGGTCCTAGCCCTATCATCTCTAGACTCCTAGAAATCATTAGCCTCATCTCCAAGTGTCGTAGGTTGAATCCATGGTAGGTGCATCTCCAAGACTAGACGCCTATATACAAATGGAATCTCTGGGATGTCCTACACTAGGCCAAACTATCATAGGACATGAGAGTAGAACTGGTACTCCCTAACCTTGACCTTAAGACCGAGTAGCCACCTATCCCGGTGAGCCTATCATAGTCGCTCGCCTACCTCTGGCCAATCCAAGCAATCCATGTAGGAGTGCCACTCAATGTCATCCGACCTAAGCACTACAAATCATGCAATGTAATGATCGACATCACCAACATGGGTCCTACTCTAGAATCCCTCCTCCTCTTGAGGCCAGCATATGGTGTAGCACTGATGTTGATCATCGATAGTAGAAATGTGAAGGGGTAGATCTACAGGATGCTCGATCCTGATATGCTGCCAACCCTAGATCTATAGTAGTAGGCTACAACTGATACCATGATGGCTCTGGCTAGTGATCTGATATAGCTCCTAGTAGAGCTGGCATAGTAGTGTGCTCCCCCAAGCTAGAAGTAGTGGTTGGGTAGTGGAGCTCTGAGTAACTCTCTTGACACTGGCCAAGAGGTTCCAGGGAATCCTCACACTCGAGGAGTCTAGAAGAACAATCTGCACCACCAGGTGCATGAAGATCACCTCTCTCATAGAGAAGATGCATTGACCCTACCAATATTTGATGTGGACTCCTCCATGGTTGATCATGCACTGAGCCTCCTGGCTCCGGTCATCGAAGATAACATCAAAGATAGGCCCCTTGCTCCGAGAGGAGGAAGAGGTGATGGCCTCACCATCAATAGGGATCCTAAAGATCTGATAGACGTCCTCAAGAGTGATGGTCATCTCACCCATGGGCAGGTGAAAGGTGTTGGTCCACGCATTCCAGCGCCGGGCCAATGTAGTCAAGTAGGCCTGATCTACCCTAATAGTGGGTAGATCTAGAATGTAGCCAAAGCCGACAGCTCCAAACCACGTCCACTCTCTAGGAGTGAGATATCTATGGAGAGTCTTCAGAAGGTCTGGCTCACGAGCTCTAGAGGTCAACCTCTAAAATAAAAGCATTGTATAAGAGAAAATCTAACTAAAAAACAAGCAAAAATAGATTAAAAAATGACCTTAAAAACGTCAAAAACATTTAAAAACTGATAAAAAGACAAAAACATGTCACAAAGCATTCAAAAAAATCAATTAGGCAAGTCATAATTGCATTAAATGATATTAATTGCCTATTAAACCTTAGAAAAATTAAAAATTTGATAATTTTTTTCTAAAGTCAGCGAACCGCGGGTCAACCCTACGGTCCGCATGCGGTCAAAATTTGACCGTTGGAATTTGAATTCCAACCGCAACTGATAGCTGTGGTCCCCAATCTGACAATTGGGAACCGCAACTGCTAGTTGTGGTCTAGGAAGGATACCCATTTTGGGTCCCTTCCTAGCCTTGACCAAAAAAAATAAAAAACTAATCTAACCTAATCTATTGTGAGGTTCATTACTGTTGGGCACTGAATTGCACCAAGTTTTCACTCGATACTATGGTTGTTTATCTTCCTACTTTCTATCCAGGCTTGCACCCGATAGCTGCAGCTCAACACTCAACATTGGATGGACCAAAATAGGGGTTTTCGATCCAACCTCCAGAGTAGGTTGGTTCCTTGTCAACTTAGCAAGTTGTTGACACAATTATGCTCACTTAGGGTTTGGAGTTTAGGGTAAGAGAAGGTTAGGGTTAGAGAGATGTAGATAATAGTGGATGGATAGGTTAACAACATTGCACTACCATAAAAATCTCCCAAAAAACCATACTAAAGATGCATACTCAGATCAACATTTATCTCAAATCATATTGTTTCATATATTAAAGCACAATAGAGAAATGTTGTAGCAAGCAATTTCAATATCCAGGGAATGATAATCCAAATAACAAAATTCACCAAATACCTAGATTTCATAGAAATGTACTTCCTAACAACATAGAACGAACTCAAAAGCAAATTTCAATTACTTATAACAGCTAGTAATCCAAAATTAGGCACAAACTAACCATCAAAGTATTTACAAAAATGCAACTAAAGAATCCGAACCTCTGACATCAAGCATGAGAACGCGAACTTGAGGCGAAGATCAATGTATTGCTCCTTTCATTAGCTTTTCAAGAATATTTACAATGGCACAAGCAAACACGCTAGAGCCGACCCTTAAAAATGAGGGTTCGACCTCTACTTATAGTTTTTCAAATTACAATAATCAAGAAGCAATACAAAAGATCTTGTTTTAACAACACAACAAAGATATTTAGCTGGCATTAGCTCATTGGTCCATCCTCCAGGAATTCCGCTGAAAGAAAGTCTGCCATGGCAGCTCGGGGTCTCTGCAACTTGTTGATCGCTCAGTGGAACTGAATTTTAGGCCGTTAAAGATCATGTGTTTCCATCGATCCTTCTTGGGAGTGAATTACCACTATCGATCTGTAACCGCCTCTGGTTTGATCTTCTGGAAAACCTTCGATGCTTCGTCTTCCAGCCGACTATTACAATTATGATGCAGCAATATCTTTTAAACAACCAATATTTGGTAGCCTAACCTCCACCATTGATTCTCTTCATCGCATGATTCAGATTCAATTTGGCATAAGCTAAATGCCATTCCGCTTTAAAATTGATGACGTCATCTCTCTTATCGAAAGCAATGGAATCTCCAATCCGGATCTCTGATATCTGAACATCGAATCCGCTCTAGGATCTATCATACTCAGCATTATCTTCTTCAATCCGCATTAGAATATTGATGATGTCACCTCTTTCTTATAGCTTTTGTGGATTTCATTCCGGATAGAACAAGTGCATTGTGTTATAATCGCCAATCCGGGTCCGGAGCTAGTCACATAACTCTTCTATCGTGAATCCACACTTTCATTACTCCGTCATCCCGTCTTGTCTTCATTCCAGAAAGGAAACACTTGTTCATTCTCCAAATCACCAATCCACACTTCTTTGCCACTGACGTCATCATCTCCTTGAAACTTTTACAGATTTGAGGGTAGCACTAATCCGGAGCCAAAAACAAAAGAATCTTCCCAAAATCGGGTATTCAACATACTCAATCATTTGCAAAGATGCCATTCCACACTTTTTTACCATTGACATCATCATCTCTTAGGAACTTTTATGGATTTGAGATCTGCCATCATTCCGGAGCCGAAGGGAAATCACCCAAAATCACTTCAAACATGAAAACTTCACTAACTATTGAGTAGATTCATATCTTCTGACTCGGTTCCACTTCAAAGTGTACTGCAAGGTTTGTGGAATGATGATTCTATCACTTAGTCAAAATTATACAAAATTTTACTAAGTATGTGGCCATTTTGGGCCTACATTCTAGTGCCTCCCAGGTGGATTTGCTTGCAAAGCCAATCGAATCCAGAGTCTTATCCATTGGGCCTTAGGAGTCAAAAACAATACTTATCTTTGAAGATATGTTTTAAGGAATAATTTCCATACAAACACTACCCTCTAAAAACTCAAATTCTGCCTAGAGGGTAAAGGTTCATATGGAAACCATGCCAAAAACATCATAGAACTCACCCGTTCAATTAGAGACTGTGTCCATAATATCAGTATGACTACTGCCTTCAAAAACTATACACAACTCTACCTCCTTTATAAGGCTTTATTTCAAAGAATGCCTTCACACAAAATATGTTGCATTGTAGGCTTCATGCCTTTATTGCTTATTTATGACAATTGTCAGAGTAAAAACAGAAATACAAAACTTATGTATATGTACAAACAAAAATGAAATGACTTAAGCGTGAGCCCCTCCTAGGCCTGTAACTGCTCAATATTATTCTCATTCTTCTACAACCTCTTCATCCTCATCTTCTCCTTCTTCTTCTCTCTATTCTTCTGGAGCATGTACTCTCTGATTATCCTCACCGGAGGTGTCTCCAAACAACTGGACCATTGATTCCAAAGACTGAAGAGCCTATTTCCAGGCTTCCTCAGAGGGATTTGATGTCTCTTTAAGCTGCTTATAAACATATTGTAGTTCCCCAACATCCTCATAATTAGCAGCATTCCCTCTAGTCACCAGATCTTCCATGAGATCTCTTAAGCGGGTGTAATCCATAATTAGTTTGGCAGCTTGTTCTTGGGATAGTGGCTCTTCCAATGAATCAATTCTAGCCTCATCCTGTAAGTTATCCTTGATGCTTTGTTGGGCTTCTTCCATAGATAACAAGTTATGATCCTCCTTCCAGAGTCCTTTGAAACCAACGTGAACCATTTCCTCATTTATTTCAATGATGTCTTTAATTCCCCTATCCATCCTATCAAACAACAACCAGGCTCTCTGAACTGCCCTATGCTTTTTCACCACTATTTTGGTAGCTACCCCGGCTAGATTCCATTCCTTATTGGAAATTGGTTTAGCAGCATCACTGAGCCTACTACCAACCAGCCTGTACATTTGTTCCATCGGAATCACCATAGGCTGTAACTCTCCAGTGATTTGATCCAAATCCTTTTGAATGGTGGAGAGCAATTGGTTGGCATCTTTCAGATAGTCGATTATGAGTTGGAGACCTGAACATTTTCCTTGAACTTCAGAAAGCAACTCCTACTTTATCCTTTTCAAATCATCTTTGGAAAAACCTGAGGACTTGGCTTTCTCAATCTGAAGTTGATGCTTTAAATTTTGAATTTCTTTTGCCTGATCCTCATTCAACTTCTTTTGTTCTTCTAACTGGTCTTTCAACTCATTAGCCTTTTGAAACTTTTCCTGCCAACCCTTAGCCTCTTTTCTCAGAGCTTTCTCTACTTATTTTTTATCATTGAGGCTCTTCTTAAGCTTTTCAACTTGTTGTTTCAGCTTATCTACCTTCTCTTTGGCTATATCAGCTTTCACATAAAAGGTATCTAAGTGAGCCTTGGCTATCCCCAACTCATCCTCAGCAGGAAGCTTGTCAACATCTTCTATGATCTCCTCCACTCTATAATCTTGAGCAGTCATTTCATTTTTAGGTTTGCTCACTTGTGGAATCATAGACCTTGAGACCCTTTGCCTAGTGATAGGGTTAACATACATACTTTTTCTTGTCACAACCATCCTGTTGGAAGGCCTGGTAAGTTTCTCTGCCCAATAGTCATTTATGCTCTGAGTGGCTGCCTATTCTTTTGATACAGTAATAGATTTTGAAAAATCAGCAGCCAAAGGAGATAATGGCATCAAAAACATAAGGGTGGACTGACTTGTTGTTGGTGGGGGTGAAGATATATTGATAGCAACCTCTATTACAATGGTAGACTCTATGACTACCGTTGTTGTTGATACAGGTAAATTTAGAGAAATAGGTACATAACTGATAGTAGAAGGGATGGATGAACTCGGAACGCAGTGTCCCATTGATGGTGGCAATGAAAGAGATGAGGGTGCAATAATGGTGGACATTGAAGTGGATATCTCAGAAGTGGAAGGTGGGTTTTGAGGAGGTTGTGACACAACAGAACTGACTTGTACCTCCATAGCTACTGATGAGACAAGGGAAGAACTGTGAGGTGGAGGAGGTATATTTGCTACATCTTCTTGACTAGAAAGGGAGGGAAATTCTTTTGGGGATTCATGGAGATGAAAAGGAGAAGAGGGATTAGAAACCATACCTTCACCTACAGATGTAGGGTGTTCTTGTTCAGCTTCTATCTCCAGTTGTTGCTCTTGCTCAATTAACCCTTCTGTAGTAAAAATAGCTACCTCTTCAACAATTTCTTCCATATTCATTTTTTGCTTCTTGGAAACCTCTCTCTCCTCTATTTTTGGGGCTCTCTTAGTCCTTTTATGAACTAATCGGAAAGCATCCATCTCATCTTTGAAATCTTCCTCTGATAAATCTCCTTGCACTACCCCAAGAAGTAATGATTGCTCGATAATGGATTGTGATTTAGTTGATGCTACAGGAGCAAAAGAAAGTGGCCTGAACCTAAAACTCTCATCCTTCTTCTTCCAATTAATATCTGTGTCTTGAGGTTGTCCCCCTAGAGCTAAACGTGGAGGCCTAGATTTTGTTTCAATAATAGGGGTACTGACAACCTTTTCTTTAGAATACCTCATTTTGCTCATCAACTTAGCCCCTTTAGGGAATTTCTCCACCTGCTCAGAAGTAGGACTGAAGGTTTTCAACACTCCAGTGGTTGTTAAAGAAGCTTTTTGATCTGTAGGAGGCTGGAGAGATTCAGAATCACCCTAGGGATTTTCAACCATTAATACTATGTGCCTCACATCCTTCAGTCTCCAAGTATCAATATTCTCATTATATCTTTTTGAAAACTCCTTATCAATTTTCATTCCAAATTTAGATTCAGTTTTTCCAATTTCAACTCTCATACGCCACCAATCCATAATATTGGCTTCATCCCATGGCCCTTTATAATCCTCCTCTTCTCCTTCTTCTACAACTTCCTTCTTAGGCAACATTTCTTTTTTCTTTGTCGACTTCATCTTGGAGGAGGACCCACTTTTCTTTGTAGTTTCTGCTTTAATCTTGTCAATCATATCCTCGGTAATCTGATGACTGGGCTTGTGGTCAGGATCAAAATCTTCAATATACTCATAAAAATCCAACCATGGAGGTAACTGATCCATATTGGAGATATTCCACTCCAAAAGAGTAGTCTCATCATTGTTTCTTCCCTATTCAAAATTAGCCCTGGGCCTTTTCTCAAACTTGTAGGCCTTATCTCCATTTAGGGTTTTATTTCTTGTAGTGAAAATATCATCAGGATCATAACTCCACCTCTAAGGAATATAAAATAGACCTAACCTATCAAGGTATCGATCAATTTTGACTCTGCCCCTTCTTGGTGATGGTGATATCGCTCAAAGTGTGGTGGGTAAGCAAAGACTTCCTTTTTCTCCCCGAACCATAGTTCGCATCAATGTACTCTGCTTGCCTCAAATATTCCAAGGTGAAAAGTCTCTCCATGACAAAGTGGGCAAAAGGAAAGGTTTACCCATGAAACCATATAATCTGATGACCGTACCTTCAGTTAACAAATACTAGTCTCCTTCCTCTACATATTTAGTCCTCAGAATCTCCTTGGCTAGGGGTGGCAGTCTGGGGAACTTATCATACATAATTTTGAGGGCTGGTCCAAGAAATTCCAAATTGAATCTATAGTAAGACTCACTACTTCTTAAGTGATTTATCCAATAGTAAACCGGCATAGGTTCTTCCTTATCGATCTTATCCTTGACCAGAATCCATGACATTCTATCTTTAACAGTGGCATAAAACATCCATACCAAGTTTGAGCAATGCCTAAAACTAGGAGCAACAACACCCCTCTTCATGCTTACTAGTTGTTCATGTATTCTTTGGGTTAAAATAAATCACCCTTGTCCCTTTCTTTGACATATTTTTCATACATTCTCTCATTAGAGATACAGTATGCATCGATAATTTGCCAACCATGAACCATTTTGTCAGAGTCCAAACCCTCCATGCAAGCCAACATAGAGAACAGAATGGGGTTTGCAAACTTGTCGATGGAGATGGGGACTTCAGGCAACTCTTCCTAGGGTTTGGTATTAAGCTGCTTATAAACCCAATTCTTAAATGACTCACCATCATTGCCCCTTCTTTGTGGTATAAAACCTAGTTTGTTCAACAACCTTAAAGGGTTTTGGTGCTACGGGGTCGACCCTAAGGCAAAGAGCTCATGATAGAAAGAGGTAGTGATGCTAAAAAGGGTCTCACCCTTGGGTCTTTACTACCTTGGCCAGTGGGTCATAGAATTTCACTATTGCAGCTATTAACTCAGGACATGGGTGAACATAATCACAAATGTAAAAGGATAGATAAGAAAGGATGGAGCATCTACCTTCTACTGATAAAGCAACCTTCTTCTTGTATCTATCATTCATGCTCTTTCTTAGTCTCATCCTTTCAATGATGGTCATCTTCGTGTCCGCTACAACCTCAACTTTATCAAGGTAAGGCACCAACGTCTTGTTGTCCAGAGTTTCAAACTCTAGAACATCTTTTGTAGCCTCAGTGGGTGATTTCTTAGGAGCCATCTTGTAGCAGTAGGACTTTATGCACTGTAATCAGTGGGGAGAACTTCAGAATGTTGTTATGCTTCTTAACAGCCTCATGGTTACTAAATGAACCTCGTGCATGACTTCATTACTTTTTATCTCCTAGAACATGTGTATCACCCACCATAAATGCAGACATTGCGTGATACCTCTACTGACACACTTTACCATCCTTTCCATTATTTACTTCGATGGCTCAAAGGTGGCATCCTATCTTCTTATTGGTCAAATTTTCAAATTGTGTTGCCAGCTCATCACATCCCTTCGGCTACTCTTCGGTCCATGCGTGAGTTGGTTATAATTGAATGTGGGAGCACTCTTTAGCCTCCACGTGTCAAATTGGAACTTGTTGTTCGACTTTGGCTTGATTCCACTCTGGTGGCTTAAGAACCTTTCGAGTCCACTTGGTACTTGAAGCTTGCATGCATGACACTCTACCTCGATTCCGCTCTAGCTATCTCCAACTTTGAGAGGTTCCCAGATTAGCATCATTCTTTGTCCTTATTTATGCAGGATAGAAACTGATAGACCACTCTATGGAAATCCAGATTTTCCAATGCAGATTTGAGGGTGGAATGCCATTCTGGAGAGTTTTACACAACACTATGTGCGGAATGGAACATTACTATGCATTTGGCCAATACTTAGTCATTTCTTGCAAATTTTCTTCTCTCTTTTTTTTTAGAATTCTTTGAAAAGAACCAATTACAAAGTGCAAAGAAATCAAATACAAAGTGAAAGGAAGGGGAAATATTTGTACAATGTATATACATATGTTACAATGAGCTCACTTCTTACATATAGTAGAGCTTGAGGTGAAAACCATTCACTAGAATTGGTTGTATGTTTCCCTCTGGATCCTCCAGCTGAAATACATTAGACTCTTTAGCTTCCACTATTTTGAAAGGACCATCCCAAAAGGAATCAAACTTTTCATGCTTTCCTGGCTTTGCCTTGTCAACATTCCATCTGAGAACTGAGTCTCCAACTTGGAGTTTTCTGAACCTAGCCTTTTTATCAAACCATGCTTTAATGTCCGATGAATGCTTTTGAAAATGATCATATGCTTGAGTTCTGCTCTCTTCCAATTGCAGCAAGTGTGTCAACCTAGTTTTTACTGGATCCTCCTCTAATTCTTCTTCTGTACTGACAAGCTTAAGCGTTGGGATCTCTAAGTGAATTGGCAATACTACCTCTTTTTCATATACCAGTGCATAAGGAGAAGTTTTGATGGAATTTTTAATAGTAATCATGTCTGCCCATAGAGCATGGTCGAGCAATAGGTGCCAACTCCTTTTGTTACCTTCCAGATATTTTCTCAAAATCCTTAATAGGTTTTTGTTGGTAGATTCTGCAAGTCCATTACCTTGTGGGTAATAATTTGAAGTATTTTTAAGAGTGATGCCATACTTGCTGGAAAACTCAATGTACTTGGCTCCTATGAAAGTAGGGCCATTATCACTCACCAAAGCTTTCGGGACTCCAAATCTAGAAATCAAATTCTCCATAAAGTTGATCACAACTTCCTGGTCCACCTTCTTTGTAGGAATGGCCTCCACCCATATGGTAAGATAATCTATAGTTGTCAAGATAAACTTATGCTCTACTGAAGAATTAGGATTTATAACTCCTATGAAATCTAATCCCCATTGTTGAAAAGGCTCCTCAACTTGAATAGGCTTTAGGGGAGATGAAGCATTTTTGGTTCTTCCAACATACCTCTGACATTTGTCACAAGCCTGGGTAACTTTAAAAGCATCATTGAACATAGTAGGCCAATAATAGCCTGCTCTTATTATCTTCAAAGTCGTAACTCTGCCCGAGCTATGACCACCTGCTGACCCTCCATGAAATTCTTCTATGACTCTTTTTTGTTGGTCCTCCTTCAAACATTTTAGGAGAATACCATCCAAGTTTCTTTTGAACAACCCTTCAGGTAGTAATACATATTTTAGAGCATGAATTCTATATCTCCTTCTTTGAGAAGGATTCAGATCAGGTGGGTAGATCCTAGTTTGGAAATACCTGGTCATTTGGTCGATCCAATCAGAATCTATAGTGTGTACAATCTCTATTTGATCCTCTTATGTTATCTGACAAGTTATCATTTTGGCCAATGTTGAAGCATCTGTCAATCCTTGGCACAAGGATCTACCTCTTACCAGCTTGGTGGGATGTATTTCTACATCATATTCCTAGATCTTAGTAATCCAACCAACCCTTTTATCACCTAGGTCACCTTGTAAGATAAAACTTCTTACATCTGGATGAACCACATACACCAAGGTTTTGCTCTGTACCAGATATTGTCTGAACTTCTTTAGTGACTTCATCACAACAAACACTTGTATTTCAATAAAGTTATATTTTACCTGATAATCATGTAAATTCTGACTCCAAAAGAACATAGGGTGTTCATCCCCTTGATTATCTCTCTGGGTGAGTACCGAGGCATAACTCTCTTCAACTCCATAAGCATAGAGAATAAAATATTTACTAAAATCAGGATTTATCAAGACTAGGGCTGTTGCAATGGATTGCTTGATGACCTCAAAAGCTCACTTCCTAACCTCAGTCCACTTGAACTCTACCTTTTTCTTGAGTAGTTCAGATATAGGCCTCACTTTCTATGCAAAATCAGAAATGAATTTCTTGATGAAATTGATTTGACCTAGGAAATACTGCAAGGTCTTCTGATTAGTAGGCAAAGGAATAGCTAGAATTGCTCTAATTCTATCCGGATCTATGGCCATACCTTCTTTTGAGACCACATGGCCTAATAGTTTTCCCTCATGTACTGCAAAAAATGACTTCTTAGGATTCAGTGAAATACCAAATTCTCTGCACTTTTGAAAAACCTGTTCCAAATGAGATAGATGATCATTTTTATCATGAGAAAACATAGTCATGTCATCTAGGTAAATCAGAATAACTTTGTTTATAAGTGTACCAAAGGCATAGTCCATGGCCCTCTGAAATGTAGCTCCTGCATTAGACAGCCCAAAGGGCATTCTATGATAGGCAAATGTACCCCATTTTGTGGTGAATGTTGTTTTGTATTGGTCTTCATCTTTTACCCAAATTTGGTTATATCCAGAGTAACCATCCAATAGTGAGAATCTTTCTGCTCCTGCTACTACCTATAAGATCTGGTCAATCTGAGGGAGGGGGTAGTGATCCTTGAGGGATGCTTGATTCAGATTTCTAAAATCTATGCATAGGCGTATATCTCCATTCTTCTTTCTTACGGGTACCAAATTGGCTACCCAAGTGGAATGTTTTATTGGATATATTATCCTAGCCTTTAACAGCTTTAAGAGTTCCTCTCTCATAATGGCTTCTATCCTCGGATTGATAGGCCTCTATTTTTGTCGGAATGGTTTAGCATCGGGCTCTAACTCAATAGTATGTTGGATAATCCTTTTGTCATACACCTTAAGGTCTTCATATGACCAAGCCACAATGTCTTGGTATTTTAAGCATAAATTTTTAATCTCTTCTGCTTCCTTAGGTGAACATTGGATCCCAATATTGAGCTTCTTTCCTATTTTGACCTCCACTTCTTTATAGATATTTTCATCGACCTTCATGGCTCCGACCTTCTTTCTATCTTCATTATCGAATAAAATTTCAAGGGTGACCAACCCCCTTGGAATATGATTGTTTCTTAGTTGGATAAAGTCTTGTTGATCTATTTCCTCCAAGTCTTCCTCTTGGACAGTTGAGAGGCATGCTTCTCTTATCAAAAAATCTAGAATTTGTTCATCACTTTCAAAAACCTGCTAGAATATCTGCTTGTCCAGCACTGCAGGTCTGAAAACCATTTTAATTCCCTTGGTCTTCTTAGTTCCAAAATCTACAGGAGGGTTGAAATTAGCTCCCTTCATTGCCAATGAATCCACCAGGAGATTCTCTTCTCTAGGCACAAAGCTTAGATTCAGGGCATCAAATGAATCCATTAGGTCCCATACCCTATTCCTGTAAGCTTTTAAGTAATGGTGCTTACTACTGCACTTATTCCTTACCTGATGGACTATCAACTCAGAATCACCATATATGTTCAAAATCTTGATGCCCATGCTTTCTACTTGCATCAATCCGAGGCACAAAGCCTCATATTCTACAGCATTGTTAGTACATGACCATGTCAGTCTATAAGCAAAATTCTTTATCCCTTATGACTATGATTGTAGGACCACACCAGCCCCTGCACCATTTCTACATTTAGCACCATCAAAGTGCATAACCCATGTTTCCTTGTTTCTTAGGGATTGATTAGAAATAGTAGGGAGTTTCTTTTCCAATTTAGTTGTGATGTTGTATGTACCCATACCAGTTCCAAACTTACTATAATATTCTCTGAAAGGCAACTCATCTTCAATGTCTAGCTCCTCGATGTTTTCCACTAGCTCAAATTCCTCCAAAGGATTAAGATTGCACATATCTTCTTCAATATTTTCAATATGATAAGCAACTAGTTTCTCAGGTGTTATCCTTATCCTTTTTCCTTTGAAAGGGATTACCATGCTAGAATAATCCATGTACATACATCCCCCTAGCTTTGCAGTAAACTCTCTTGAGAGGCATAACCCAAAATAGGGTTCTAAGTCCACCACCACTATTTCTTGTACCATTGTTACCTCGGGAGCTCTATGCAACCTCATCAATACATATTTAATAACCCCAACTATCTTGATAGGTGTCCCATCTAGTTGTAACACTCCAGGACAAGACCGAGTATACTCCATACCCATATCTTCATAGACCACCTTAGGCATAACTATGGTTGATGCTCCTAAATCAATCATACAATTTTGGACTACCCATCCTTCCATTCTTAAGGATATGTAGAAAGGGGGAGGTTTGTTCTTTAGAACAATAGGTGTCATTTATTTCTTTTCTGATGGTATACTGAGGATGGTAGTGGTCGGTCTATTCTAGGGATTTTTTTTGAGGGAAGCTTTAAGCAGGTCAATCTAGCCCGAAATGAAAAGAGTGTCATACAGGCTAGATTTTGATGGAATCCTTTTCATCTCTTCAACAATGTTGTACTCAGACTTGGTCAGGGATAGTTTTTCTAGTCCTCTATCTAGCTCACCATATTTCCTTTTGTATTGTTGGGTTGCCTCTAATATTTATCTTTTGGTAATAGAGGGGAACCTGAGCCTTTCTTGATCCTCACCTTTGGATCTCATTCTGTCTCCTTTCGTTTCTCTTTCTAGGTTTTTAGGGAGACTATCTGTCTTCTCCTTCCCTCTAGCTCGAGGAATAGGAAAAGTGTCACTACTTTGAGGGGGAGTCAGCTTTCTTTTGAGAAGGGACCTAGAATTGTCCCATATTCTAGGGGTCTACTTGTAAAGCTTTCTTTCCAGACCTTGTCATAACAACAATTGGAATTTCTTCCTCTAACTCCTTTTCGACCATGATCTGATCAGGGTGCCATAACATATTAACCCTCCCCTTATGATTCCTTTCAGCTTGATCCATGGCTTGTTGAACATGGTGTTGATACATCACACAAGACTGTGAGTCATGGGGGTCATTGCATACCAAACACCAAACATTTGCAAGAGTGGTATCTGTAGAACACTTTGGCTCCTCATATGTTGCATTCACCCTAACCCCAGTACTATTACTAGGACCAGGCCTTTGATATTTGTTTACATATGGGAATCTCCTCTATTGTGACCTTTCATGATCTCTCTTTTCCATTGAATTCATTCTATTACTCAGAGTTTTCAAGGTATTTTGTATATCCAGAATAGCAGATAATTCTTGAGAAGGTTGAGAAGGAAGGGGAGGAAAAGGAGGTGTGGAGGATACAGGTTTAGACCGAGGAATCAGATTCATTTGTGGAGATGGAGATGGTAAAGAAAGGGGGTCCATGTAAGAGGGCTTTGTGGATTGATCCTGGCTACTATTGGTTTTTGAGTTATAGGGCAACACGATTTTGGGGGGAATTCTTCCTACATTGATCAAGATATTTTCAGCATGGACAACTACATTATAAACTTGGGGGAAGGTTTCTACTCTAGATTGTTGTGTTTGTAGACCTAGCTCTGATCCTAGAGCTCGGATATAATACATATAAGCCAAACATGCAGTTGGTCTAGCAGTGGGGGGAATTCTCTTCCATGTTCTACTAAATCTCAAATTAAAATCTGAGATAGTTTCTTGTTGGGTTTTTTGCATGGTTGTAAACTGATTCAGTAGAGAAAAGGGATCAAAAGATTCATTAAATTCTTCTATGAATGGTTCAGCCAATGATTGCCATGAAGTGATAGAATTATCTTCTAGAGTTCTAAACCAATGCAATATCTTTCCATGAAAGGATAGGGCTAGAATTTTGACAATAATATTTTCTTCCTTTATGTTGTGGATTGCTGCTAGATTCAAGATATCTTGGTAGTGCTCATAAGCTATTTTCCCAAATCCATCATACATGGGGATTGCCTTAGATACATCCTAGGGGATGGCATCCATTTGGGCTAATCTAAGGGGCCCAGTTGAATCCCAGTTAGGGTACTTCTATAGTGGTTGATTAGGAGCCACATTTTGTGCCATATTTTTGGTTGCAAGTCTTCTTGGGGGAACTATTGGGTTTTCTTCCAGAAGCTCTTCTTCTTCAATAAAATCTTGATCCAAACTTCTGATAACAATAGCCCCTCTTTGAGGTAACTCACAATAAAAGAAATAATTAGGGTTGTTCCTCTTGAAAGACCTAGTATACATGAAAGGGTACTAGTCTACAATACTTTTTTGGGGTCTTCTGACCAGGGAGTCACCAGGTGAACTTTATTTTCTCCGCTAATAAGGTCAAGACAATTCACCAAATCTTGATTCCTTCGGGTTGAGATAACAATAACTCTTTAGATGGGTTTCATGTTCCTTGTGAACTTGTCCCATCGAGCGTGCCAAAAACTATTGGGCACTGAATTGCACCAAGTTTTCACTCGATACTATGGTTGTTTATCTTCCTAATTTCTATCCAAGCTTGCACCCGATAGCTGTAGCTCAACACTCAACATTGGATGGACCAAAATAGGGGTTTTCGATCCAACCTCCAGAGTAGGTTGGTTCCTTGTCAACTTAGCAAGTTGTTGACATAATTATGCTCACTTAGGGTTTGGAGTTTAGGGTAAGAGAAGGTTAGGGTTAGAGAGATGTAGATAATAGTGGATGGATAGGTTAACAACATTGCACTACCATAAAAAGCTCCCAAAAAACCATACTAAAGATGCATACTCAGATCAACATTTATCTCAAATCAGATTGTTTCATATATTAAAGCACAATAGAGAAATGTTGTAGCAAGCAATTTCAATATCCAGGGAATGATAATCCAAATAACAAAATTCACCAAATACCTAGATTTCATAGAAATGTACTTCCTAACAACATAGAATGAACTCAAAAGCAGATTTCAATTACTTATAACAGCTAGTAATCCAAAATTAGGCACAAACTAACCATCAAAGTATTTACAGAAATGCAACTAAAGAATCCGAACCTCTGACATCAAGCATGAGAACGCGAACTTGAGGTGAAGATCAATGTATTGCTCCTTTCATTAGCTTTTCAGGAATATTTACAATGGCACAGGCAAACACGCTAGAGCCGACCCTTAAAAATGAGGTTTCGACCTCTACTTATAGTTTTTCAAATTACAATAATCAAGAAGCAATACAAAAGATCTTGTTTTAACAGCACAACAAAGATATTTAGCTGGCATTAGCTCATTGGTCCATCCTCCAAGAATTCCGTTGAAAGAAAGTCCGCCATGGCAGCTCGAGGTCTCTGCAACTTGTTGATCGCTCAGTGGAACTGAAGTTCAGGCCATTAAAGATCATGCATTTCCATCGATCCTTCTTGGGAGTGAATTACCACTATCGATCTGTAACCACCTCTGGTTTGATCTTCTGGAAAACCTTTGACGCTTCGTCTTCCAATCGACTATTACAATTCTGACGTAGCAATATCTTTTAAACAACCAATATTTGGTAGCCTAACCTCCACCATTGATTCTCTTCATCGCATGATTCAGATTCAATCCGGCATAAGCTAAATGCCATTCCACTTTAAAATTGATGATGTCATCTCTCTTATCAGAAGCAGCGGAATCTCCAATCTGGATCTCTGATATCTGAACATCGAATCCGCTCTAGGATCTATCATACTCAACATTATCTTCTTCAATCCGCATTAGAATATTGATGATGTCACCTCTTTCTTATAGCTTTTACAGATTTCATTTCGGATAGAACAAGTGCATTGTGTTATAATCGCCAATCCGAGTCCGAAGCTAGTCACATAACTCTTCTATCATGAATCCGCACTTTCATTACTCCGTCATCCCGTCTTGTCTTCATTCTAGAAAGGAAACACTTGTTCATTCTTCGAATCACCAATCCACACTTCTTTGCCACTGACATCATCATCTCCTTGAAAATTTTGTGGATTTGAGGGTAGCGCTAATCCGGAGCCGAAAACAAAAGAATCTTCCCAAAATCGGGTATTCAACATACTCAGTCATTTGCAAAGATGCCATTCCACACTTTTCCATCATTGATGTCATCGTCTCTTAGGAAATTTTGTGGATTTGAGATCTGCCATCATTCTAGAGCCGGAGGGAAATCACCCGAAATCGCTTCAAACATGAAAACTTCACTAACTATTGAGCGGATTCATATCTTCTGACCCGGTTCCGCTTCAAAGTGTACTGCAAGGTTTGCGGAATGATGATTCTATCACTTAGTCAAAATTATACAAAATTTTACTAAGTATGTGGCCATTTTGGGCCTACAATTACCAACTGTTTAGTAAAATTGATTTACCACATTACTTAATGTGGTTCATTTTAACTTGGTATTGATTGCAAGGACTCGATTTTGAGTTACCTTGCCTGCTTCATGGCCTCCACTAGTCGATGGCTGTCTAGGATCTACCATCGGGGTATAGGTGTGAGGTATGCTCGAGTTTTAGGCAACGTTCTAGATCATGGATGTCTTCTACCTCTCAAAGCTCTCACAAATGCAGTTGCTTTCAAGAAAATAATAAAAATTTCAAATGGGAAAGGCTACTTATAGGTTCTTCTAATTTCGACGGATCGTAGCTAACACTTGCGGTTCCAAAATTAGGGTTTTATGCTCATGGGTCTATCCTATGGTTCCCAAAACTTGAAAACTTCAACCGCATACTGTACTCACGGTTCACAAATAGCATTAAATGCACTCAAAACCCACTGTGGGAAGGTCTAAAATGATAAATAAATGACTACTAATGGATTAAATTTCAAAAAGAGCAAATAATATTGCAAATTTGGTGATTTTCAAAGCACCAGGATTGATTAATAAATCAAAATTAGCAAAAAAAAATCAAATAATTAAAAACCAAATGTACCTCGTATTTAGTAATTTACCCTATACACTTTGTGGTTGTAGTGACTTGCGATCCATGCAATCCGGTAAGATGAGTAAATTACCATAAGGACATTTGGGACAACAATTGTCATCATTGATCTGATATGTTTCTTTTCAATCCCTAATAAGGACTTTGAGGCCGTACTGCTCCATGGGAACAAGGCGTTTCATGTCATTTCTCCTATGACACATTTTTAGCAAATCATTGATAACTTGATTCAACACAAATCTAATTGGATTTGTATCAATTTGATTCCCTAAGATGGCTATGGCAGCCCGACTGCTCCATGGAATAGAAATGTGCAAATACTATTAAAAGTTGCAATCAGAAGCTAAAATAGGCCTAGCCAAGGCATTAAAATGCTCAAATCTAAATTTATTTAGATCATTCATTGCGGTCAAGCAACCTCGTTGCTTCATACATTGTCATTACCCTCATTGAATCATCGCTTTAGGGGGTAGTCATAATATCAAAGCATAATCAAAATTAACAAAATATCCCTGAGATCGTAGATCCCTTGATCTTATCAAAATTGCATTCATTCTTGTGAATCATTGTCCACAACTATCATAAGCTTACCCCTTTGCTTGGGTAAAATAGAAAATATGATAATTAGTTTGCAACTCTCATCCTTTCGGTTATATAGAACTAAATCCTAATCCAGTGCCAAAGCTACTCGAATGTCTGATGACGAGTGTAAACTCTTTCAAGTTTAAGCCTCCAAAGAGTTGGAAGTAATGATTCCAAGATGCGTATCCTTTTGCAGGACTTGGGGTATCTAATGTTGATCCAACTAATGATCATCATAGAACCTTTGACATCATTTTAGGAGGTCTATTTTTTCTCAGTATTGTTCGATCTCACAATGCATCTCAAACTGGGCATCTACAAACACCTAAAACACGTCATGTTGATGGCGACTACTCATATGGACATGCTACAAGACCATATGGAAGATCTTGGATAGACTCCAAGATAGAGCAGTGGTTCTACCTACTCAATTTGGGCTCCTTGGCCTAATCATTCTGAACCACATCCCAGACCTGTGGTCTACATTTTGGACCATGGTTGAGGCTTACGGTTTACATTATGGACCACAGCTGTAACCTACGGTCTTAACTGAAGTTTAGTTGATCTTCATTTGAGCCAAATCGGTTTGAACGACCATTTTTCTAGATGAAGGTGGTTAGAGGATGAAAGCTTCTAATCCAACTATCCTAACCATCCATTATTAATCTTGGCTTCTCCATGAATTCATCCCTAGCCCTAGGACATCCTATAAGTATCCCTTCAAAATATACAGAGCATATAGAGCATTTTGATAGCGAAGCATTGTTGAAATATTGTATCAATGAAGAATTGGAGTTTAGATAAGTGAATCCCTATTGAATTGTGGACTCACTGGAGTGCATAGAAAGAGATTTTTTTCATCACCATTATCAATTTGTCAAGCATCATGATGAATTAGGCCATGGATGCCCTAAGGACCTAGGAGAGCCAATAAACGCTATTTTGGGCAAACAGATGCTCTATTCAACAATTCAACCGCCAAATATGTCAGAGGACACTGAAGGTGACCCTTGAACATCAATTGGACAAGGAGATCAAGCCCACAACCCTTGAATTTGGAGGGCAAATCACTTGGTTTATCATCATGGCTTTCAGTCATGGTTTATAGTGCAGACCGCTCATCAGTGCTACGGTTTGCAATAGGTGACATATCTCATTACTGTTTCATTTCCAATATGCTTAATTAGATCACATTTAGAATTTTAATGGTTTAGTTAGGATTTTAGAGACTTCTGACCAACATAAATAGTGTTTTTACTAACTTGTTCTTATTATAGTAGTTTATACATTAATGACTTCTTTTCATTTTATAGTGCTTCATTTCAAGTAATTGATTCCATAGATTGATAACTATATTTCTTGTTCACATATTTCCATCAATATTGATAGGATTTACACATGTTTAGCATAGTTTATGCACTTTCTTAATTTTATGTCATTATGCTATTCTCATGCCATTTGTCTTTAAAGGGCCTCATCATGAGAGGCTTCCTATACTTTTGACATTCTTGTGTTGTTTCTTAATTGTAGGAGATAGGTTTCAAAGGAGCTACAACCATCCATTTCCTTCCTCAATGTGAAGAAGAGGATCTAATCCACCCTATATCAGTTCATGTCATCTTGAAGGGCACATTGAAATCACACCTACCCTTGAGAGGTAAATAAAATACCTCCTATTGTAACAATTGTATCAAGATGATTATCCCTAAGAGGGATGTACTTGTAATTTGAGTTTGGAATCAAAATATAATGGAATAAAGCATCTTTTATTGATCATATCATTGTCAATTTCTTGTTCTTGTATGCATCTTGTATTATTTTTGTCAATTCTTGCAATAGGATACATTGGGTGTGAGCCTTTTTGGTGGTTACAGAAAGGGAGGGAGATTTCTTTGGGGACTCATGAGGATGAAGAGGAGAAGAGGGATTAGAAACCATACCTTTGCCTACTGATGTAGGGTGCTCTTGTTCTATCTATGTATCTTGTTGTTGCTCCTGATCAATCAATTTTTCCACAACAAAATCAGCTACCTCTTTAGCAATCTCCTCCATATCCATTTTTTGTTTCTTTGAAATTTCTCTCTCCTCTATTTTTGAAACTCTCTTAGTCCTTATATGAACCAATTGAAAAGCAGCCATCTCATTCTCATAATATTCCTCCAACACATATTCTTGCACTACTCCAGAAAGTAATGATTTCTCAGAAATAGGACGTAATTCAATTGATGTTGCAGGGGTAAAATAAAGGGGTTTGAACTTAAAAATTTCATATTTCTTTTTCCAGTCGATATATTTGTTTGGAGGCTGACCCCCCAAAGCTAAGAATTTAGGCCTAGATGCTATTTCAATAACTAGGGTACTAACAAATTTTTCTTTAGAATATTGCATTTTGCTCATCAACTTAGCCCCCTTAGGAAACTGCTCCACCTGCTCAGTGGTAGGATGAAAGGTTTTTAGTACTTCAACCGTTGTCAAAGGAGTTCCTGGATCTTCTAGTTGAGCCTCTTGATATATAGGTGGAGGAAGGGATTCAGAGCCAGATTGGGGTTTTTCAACCATTAATACTATATTTCTGACATCCTTTTGTCTCCAGGTTCCAATGTTTTTATTATACCTCCTTGAAAATTCTTTGTCGATCTTCATTCCAAACTTGGACTTAGGCTTTCCAATTTCAACCCTCATTCTCCACCAATCTATTATTTTGGCTACATTCCATGGTCCCTTTTCCTCCTCTTCTTCTTCTTCTACAATCTCTTCTTTAGGCGGAGGATCCTTTTTCTTTGCAGACTTAGCCTCAGGTGGAGGATATTTTTTCTTTGTTGACTCAGCTTCAATATTTTCAATTGTAGCCTCTGTAATCCGATGACTTGGCTTATTGTCAGGGTCAAAATCAACAACTTGCTCATAAAAATCCAACCATGGAGGCAACTGACCCATATTTGAGACATTCCACTCTAAAAGAGTAGTCTCATCATTGTTTTTGCCTTGTTCAAAATGAGCCCTGGGCCTCTTTTCAAATTTATAGGCCTTAGGTCCATTTAAGGTTTTATTCCTTGTAGTAAAAATGCCATCAGGGTCATAACTCCATCTTTGGGGAATATAAAATAGACCTAACCTATCAAGGTATTGGCCAATTTGTTGGCTCTGCCCCTTCTTGGTGATGGTAATGTCATCCATAGTGCGGTGGGTAAGTAAAGACTTCCTCTTTCTCCTAGAACCATAGTTCACATCAATGTACTTTGCCTACCTAAGGTATTCTAGGGACAAAAGCCTCTCCGTAACAAAGTGGGGTAGGAGAAAAGGTTTACCCATGAAACCATACAATATGATTACTATGCCCTCAGTCAACAAATACCAGTCTCCTTCTTCTGCATCCTTTGTTCTCAAAATCTGCTCAATCAAAGGTGGCAATCTAGGGCATTTACCATACATTATTCTTAGGGTAGGTCCCAAAAATTCCAAATTGAATCTATAATAAGACTCACTTCTCCTTAAATGACTTGTCCAATAATAAACCGAAAAGGGTTCCCCATCGTTGGTTTTATCCTTGACAAGAATCCATGACATTCTGTCTTTAGTGGCAGCATAGAACATCCACACTAGACTTGAGCAATGCCGAAAACTAGGAGCATCAGCACCCCTTTTCATACTTACTAGTTGCTCATGTATCCTCTATGTGAGAAAAGTTGGCCAGTCAAAATAAATCACCCTAATCCCATTTTTCCCCACATCTTTCTCATACATTCTTTCATTAGAAATATAGTAAGTTGTGGTAATTTTCCAACCATGTACCATTCTATCAGAGTCTAAACCCTCCATGCAAGCCAACATAGAAAAAAGGATGGGGTTTACAAACTTGTCAATAGAGATAGGGACCTCAAGCAATTTTTCTTTGGACTTAGTATCGAGCTGCTTATAAACCCAATTTTTAAATGATTCACCGTCATTAGCTCGCTTCTGTGTGGAGTAAAACCCAGTCTGCTCAATGACCCTAAATGACTTTGGTATTACTGGTGGGTCAGACCCTAGGGCAAAGAGGTTATGACAAAAGGAGGCGGTGATACTGAAGAGGGTTTCACCCTTAGAGGTTTTCACTGCTTTAGCCAATGGGTCATAAAACTTAACTATTGTAGCTATCAACTTAGGGTAGGGATGAATAAAATCACAAATATAAAAAGAGAGATAATAAAGGACAACACATCTACCTTCCACAGCCAAAGCAGCTCTCTTCTTGTATCTATCATTCATATTCCTCCTTAGCCTTGTTATTTCTATGAGGACCATTTCTATGTCCACCATGGCTTCGGCCTTGTCAAGATATGGCGCCACCACCTTCTTCTCCAGAGTTTCAAACTCCTGAACATCTTCTGAAGTCTCAGTGGGTGATTTCTTAGGGGCCATTTTGATAGTAGTAAGACTTCGTTCTCCCTGCAATTCGTAGTAAATTATTCAAAATATCACTCTGCTTTCTTACCGCTCTGGAGATGCAAATAGCTACCAAATGAGACTCGTGTATGCTTTTTGTCACTTTTATTTTCTTTAACATGCGTATCTTCCGCCATTAATGTAGCTACTGCACGACCTCACCATTGGCACACTTTCCAACTTTTAATCATTCCCTTCGGTGGCTCAATGGTGGCATTCTATCTTTTCATTGGTCAAAATTTCAAATTGTGTTGCCACCTCATTGCACCCCTTCGACTACTCTTTGGTTATGGTGTGAGTTCATTAGCATTGAATGTGGTATCGCTCTCTGGTCTCCATGTGTTACAGTCAGAATTATTGCTTGGTTCCGCTTTGATTTTGAAACCAATGGATTAAGAGACCTTTGAGTCCGTTGACACTTAGAAAATTCTATGCGTAAAATTCCGTCTTGATTTCGCTCTAGCTTATATTACCTTTGGAAGGTTCTCAGATTGGGAACACCTTTGCTCTCCTTTGACCATCGACTCTCCTTTCGTGCGGGATAGAAACCTTTACACCATCCGCAGGGATCTAGTGTATTCTGATGCGGATTCAAGAGCGCACACTGTTCTTAGAAGGCTTTACATAGAATTGAGTGTGGAATGGAACTTTGTTGTGTACTTAGCCCATACTTAGTCATTCTTGCAATTTTTTTTTTTTCAATATTTTTAAAGAAAACTGATTACAAAGTGCAGAAAGAAATTAAAGTACAAAGTGCAAAAAGGAGGAAAATAATTATACAATGTATATACATATGTTACAGTGAACTCACTCCTTACACATAGTAGAGCTTGAGATGAAAACCATTCATGGGAATCGGTTGTATATTTCCCTCCGGATCTTCCAGCTGAAATGCATTGGACTCCTTGGCATCTACTATTCTGAAAGGACCATCCCAAAAAGAATCAAACTTTTCATGCTTTCCTGGCTTTTCTCTATCAACATTCCACCTGAGAACTGAGTCCCCAACTTGGAATTTCCTGAATCTAGATTTCTTATCAAACCATGCTTTAATTTTTGATGAATGCTTTTGAAAATTGTCATATGCCTGAGCTCTACTCTCTTCTAATTGCAGCAAATGTGTCAACCTGGTTTTCATAGGATCTTCTTCTGACTCTTCCTCTGAATTGACAAGCTTAAGTGTTGGGATCTCCAAATGGATAGGTAACACTACCTCCTTGCCATATACTAGTGCATAAGGGGAAGTATTTATGGACTTCTTAATAGTAATCATATCTGCCCATAGAGCTTGGTCCAACAATAGGTGCCAACTTCTTTTATTACCTTCAAGTGATTTCCTCAAAATCCTTAATAGGTTTTTGTTGGTAGATTCTGCAAGTCCATTACCTTGTGGATAATAATTTGAAGTATTCTTAAGAGTGATGCCATACTTGCTGGAAAACTCAATATACTTAGCTCCTATGAAGGTTGGGCCATTGTCACTCACCAAAGCTTCTGGAACTCCAAACCTTGAAATCAAATTTTCCATAAAATTGATCACAACATCTTGATCTGATTTCTTGGTAGGAATAGCTTCTACCCATCTGGTAAGATAATATGTGGTAGTTAAGATAAAATTATGCTCTAATGAGGAATTAGGGTTGATAACCCCTATGAAATCTAGCCCCCATTGTTGAAAAGGCTCTTCAACTTGAATGGGCTTGAGGGGGGATGAAGCATTCCTTGTCCTTCCAACATATCTCTGACATTTGTCACAAGCCCGGGTGACTTTAAAAGCATCAGTGAATACAGTGGGCCAATAATAGCCTACTCTTATGATTTTTAAAGCTATAACCCTACCTGAGCTATGTCCACTAGCTGATCCTCCATGGAATTCCTCCATGACCCTTTTTTGTTGGTCATCCTTTAAGCATTTTAGAAGAATTCCATCCAAGTTTCTTTTGTATAAGCCCTCTGGTAGTAATACATATTTCAAAGCATGAAGCCTGTATCTCCTCCTTTGGGAAGCACTTAGATTAAGGGGGCATACTCCAGTATAGAAATACCTGATCATCTGGTCAGTCCAATCAGAGTCTTCAGTTTGTACTATTTTGACCTGATTCTCTTCTACTGTCTGGCAAGTTGTCACTTCTGCCAATGTTGTAGCTTCTGTCAACCCTTGGCATAAGGCTCTACCTCTCACTAGCTTGGTAGGATGTATTTCCATATCATATTCTTGGATTTTGGTAATCCAGCCAACTCTTTTGTCTCCTAGATCACCTTGAAGGATAAAACTTCTTACATCCGGATGAACTACATATACCAGGGTCTTGCTCTGTACCAAATACTGCCTGAACTTCTTTAGTGACTTCATCACAGCAAATACTTGCCTTTCAATAAATTTGTATTTGACCTGATAATCATGGAGTGTCTGGCTCCAAAAGAACACAGGATGTTCCTCCCCTTGATCATATTTCTGAGTGAGTACTGAGGCATAACTTTCTTTAGCTCCATATGCATAAAGAATAAAATATTTACTGAAATCTGGGTTTACCAGTACTAGGGCTGTTGCAATGGATTGCTTGATAATCTCAAAAGCTTATTTCCTGACTTCAGTCCACTTGAATTTGGAATTTTTCTTGAGTAGCTCAGATATAGGCCTTACTTTCTATGCAAAATCAGAAATGAATTTCTTGACAAAATTGATTTGGCCTAGGAAAGACTGCAATGTCTTCTTATTTGTAGGCAAAGGAAGAGCAAGAATTGATGTGATTCTATCTGGATCTATGGCCATGCCATATTTTGAGACCACATGACCTAGTAGCTTTCCTTCATGGACTGCAAAGAATGACTTCTTAGGATTGAGTGAAATACCAAATTCTCTGCATTTTTGAAAAACTTGCTCCAAGTGTGATAGATGGTCTTTTTTATCATGGGAAAACACAATCATGTCATCCAGATAAATCAGAATAGCCTTGTTGATCAATGCTCCAAAGGCATAGTCCATGGCTCTCTAAAATGTGGCTCCTGCATTGGACAACCCAAAAGGCATTCTCTAGTAGGCAAATGTACCCCATTTTGTGGTGAATGTTGTTTTATACTGATCTTCATCTTTCACCCAAATTTGGTTATATCCAGAGTAACCATCCAATAGTGAGAATATTTCTACCCCTGCCACTACCTGCAAGATCTGATCAATCTGAGGGAGAGGATAGTGATCTTTAAGGGATGCTTGGTTCAGATTTCTAAAGTCCACACACAAGCGTATATCCCCATTCTTTTTTCTCACGGGTACCAAATTGGCTACCCAAGTAGAATGTTTTATTGGGTATATGATCTTAGCCTTTAGTAACTTTAAGAGCTCCTCTCTCATAATGGCCTCGATCCTTGGATTGACTGGCCTCTGCTTCTGCCTAAATGGTTTTGCATCAGGCTCTAGCTCAATAGTATGTTGGATAACCTTTTTATCATACACCTTGAGGTCTTCATATGACCAAGCCACAATGTCTTGGTATCTTAAGCATAGAGCTTTGATATCTTCTACTTCCTCAGGTGAACATCGGATTCCAACATTGAGCTTCTTTTCTATCCCAACTTCAACTTCTTTATAGATTTTTTCGTTGACCTTCATGGCTTTGGTCTTCTTTCTATCCTCATTATCAAACAAACTCTCAAGGGTGACCAACCCTCTTGGGATATGATTGTTCCTTAGTTGGATAATGTCCTGCTGATCAATTTCTTCTGAATTCTCCTCTTGGACAGTAGAGAGACATGCTTCTCTCACCAGAAAATCAACTATTTGTTCATCACTTTCAAAAACCTACCAAAAAATCTGCTTGTCTGGTACTGCAGGTCTAAAAATCATTTTAATTCCCTTGGCCTTCTTGATTCCAAAGTCTACATAAGGGTTGAAGTTAGCTCCCTTTGTTGCTAATGAATCAGCCAGAGTATTCTTTTCTCTGGGAATAAAATTTAAATTTAGGGCATCAAAAGATTCCATTAAATCCCATACCCTATTTCTGTAAGCTTTTAAGTAATGGTGTTTACTACTGCACCTATTTCTTACTTGATGGACTATTAGCTCAGAATCACCATATATATTCAAAATCTTAATGCCCATACTTTTTGCTTGTATCAATCCTAGACATAGGGCCTCATATTCTACAGCATTGTTAGTACATGACCATGTCAGTCTGTAAGCAAAATTTTTTGTACCTTCTGATTGGGATTGTAGGACCACACCAGCTCCTGCACCATTTTGGCATTTAGCACCATCAAAGTGCATGATCCAAGTTTCTTTCTCTCTCAGATATTGGTTGGATATAGCAGATATTTTCTTCTCTGATTCTGTTGAGATGTTGTATGTTCCCATACCAGTTTTGAACTGACTGTAGTCTTCTCTGAAAGGCAACTCATCCTCTATGTCCAACTCTTCTATGTTTTCCACCAACTCAAATTCTTCCAAGGGATTAAGATTGCACATATCTTCTTCAATATTTTCAATGTGATAAGCTACTAGTTTTTTAGGTGTTATCCTTATCCTCTTTCCTTTGAAAGGGATTACCATGCTAGAATAATCCATGTACATACATCCCCCTAGCTTTGCAGTAAACTCTCTTGAAAGACATAATCCAAAATAGGGTTCTAAGTCAACCACAACTATTTCTTGTACTATTGTCACCTCAGGGGCTCTGTGCAACCTCATTAGTACATCCTTAATAACCCCAACTATCTTGACAGGTGTCCCATCTAGTTGTAACACTCTAGGACAAGATCGGGTATACTCCATACCCATATCCTCATAGACTGCTTTAGGCATAACTGTAGTTGATGCTCCTGAGTCAATCATACAATTTCGGACTACCCAACCTTCCATTCTTAGGGATATATAGAAATGGAGGAGGCTTATTCTTTAGAACAATAGGTGTCATTTCTTTATTTTTTGATGGCATACTAAGGATTGTAGTGGCCAACCTATTCTATGGGTTTTTATTGAGGGAAGCTTTAAGTAGGTCGATCTGACCAGGAATGAACAGAGTGTCATACAGGCTAGCTTTTGATGGGATCCTTTTCATCTCTTCAACAATGTTGTATTCAGACTTAGTCAAGGAGAGTTTTTCCAGCCCTCTTTCTTGCTCACCATATCTTCTTTTATATTGTTGGGTGGCCTCTAATATTTGTCTTTTAGTAATAGAGGGGAACCTAAGTCTTTCTTGATCTTCATATTTAGATCTCATTCGGTCTCCTTCTGTTTCCTTTTTTGGTCTCTTAGGAAGACTATCTGTCTTCTCTTTTCCCTTAGCTTGAGGAATAGGGAAGGTGTTACTGCTCTGAGGGAGGGGATCAACTTTCTTCTGAGAAGGGACTTGGAATTGCCCCATTTTTTGGGGGTCTACTTGTAAAGCTTTCTTCCCAGACCTTGTCATAACAGCAATTGGGCTTTCCTCAGCCAGCTCTTTTCCAACCATGATTTGATCAGGGTGCCATAACATATTAACTCTCCCCTTTTGATTCCTCTCAGCTTGATCCATGGCTTTTTGAACATGGTGTTGATACATCACACAAGACTGTGAGTCATGGGGGTCATTGCATACTAAGCACCAAACATTCGCAAGAGTAGTATCCGAAGAACATTTTGGCTCCTCATATACTGCACTCACCCTGACCCCAGTACTGTTACTAGGACCAGGTCTCTGATCCTTGTTTACATATGGAAACCTCCTCTATTGTGACCTTTCCTGGTCTCTCTTTTCCATTGAATTCATTCTATTGCTCAGAGTTTTCAGAGTATTTTGTATATCCAGAATAGCAAAAAACTCCTGAGATGGTTGAGAAGGAAGGGGAGGAAAAGGGGTTGCAGAGGATATAGGCTTTGGTTGAGGGATCACATTCATTTGTGGATATGGAGATGATAAAGAAAGGGGGTCCATGTGAGAAGGGTTTGTGGATTGAATTTGGCCACTAGTGGTTTCTGAGTTGTAAGGCAACACGGTTTTGGGGGGAAGCCTTCCTACATTGATTAGGATATTTTCAGCATGAACAACTGCATTATAAACTTGGGGGAAGGTTTCTACTCCTGATTGTTGTGTCTGTAGCCCCAAATCTGATCCAAGAGCTCGGATATAATACATATAAGCCAAACATGTAGCTGGTATGGCAGTGGGGGGAATTATTTTCCATGTTTTGCTAAATCTCAAATTGAAATCTGAGACAGTTTCTTGCTGAGTTTTCTGCATGGATGTAAACTGATTAAGCAGAGAAAATGGGTCAGTAGATTCATTGAATTCCTCTATGAATGGCTCAGCTAACGCTTGCCATGAAGTGATAGTATTGTCTTCCAAGGTTCTAAACCAATGCAATATCTTTCCTCTGAAGGACAGGGCTAGAATTCTTACAATAATATCCTCTTCCTTTATGTTGTGGATTGCTGCCAGGTTCAAGATATCCTGATAGTGCTCATAAGTTGTTTTCCCAGATCCATCATAAGTGGGGATAGCTTTAGATACAACTTGAGGGATGGCATTCATTTGGGCTAATCTGAGAGGACCGACTGTGTTCCAGCTGGGGTACTTCTGTAAAGGCTGATTAGGGGCCACATTTTGTGCCATATTTTTGGTTGTAGGTCTTATTGGGGGAACTATTGGATGGACTGCAGGATCCTCTTCTAGAAGCTCTTCCTCTACGAGGAAATATTGATCTAAAATTTTGGCAACAATAACCCCTCTATAAGGTAACTCACAGTAAAAATAGGAGTTAGGGTTATTCCTTTTGAAAGACCTGGTATACATGAAAGGACACTGGTCTACAGGGATAATTATTTTTCTGAGTCTAAATACCAGGGAGTCACCAGGTGAACTTGCTCTTCTCCGCTTATAAGGTCAAGATAATTCACCAAATCTTGATTCCTTCGAGTTGAGATAATAATAACTCATTTGATGGGTTTCATGTTCCTTGTGAACTGGTCCCACCGGGCATGCCAAAAACTATTGGGCACTGAATTGCATCAAGTTTTCACTCAACACTATGGTTGTCTATCTTCCTACTTTTTATCTAGGCTTGCACCCGATAGTTGCAGCTCAACACTCAACATTGGATGGACCAAAATAGAGTTTCTGATCCAACCTCCAGAGTAGGCTGGTTCCTTGTCAACTTAAACAGGGTGTTGACACAATTATGCTCACTTGGGGTTTGAAGGTTAGGGTAAGAAAAGGTTAGGGTTAGAGAAATGTGAACAATAGTGGATGGATAGGCTAACAACATTGCACCACAATAAAAAGCTCCAAAAAACTAACCCAAAGACACATAACACAGATCAACATTATCACAAATTGGATGACTCTTCATTCATTAAAGCACAATAGAGAAATATTGCAGACAACGATTTCAATATCCAGACAATGATAATCCAAATAACAGAATTCACCAATATCTAGATTCTACAGAAATGCACTTCCTAACAATAAATATCAATCTCAAAAGCAGATTTCAATTACTTTAACAACTAGTAATCCATTAATTTGGCACAAACTAACCACTTAAGTATTCACAGAAATACAACTAAAGAATTTGAACCTCTGATATCAAGCATGAAGATACAAATTTTGAGGCGAAGATCAATGTAATGCTCCTTCCATTAGCTCTTGGGAATATTTACAGTAGCACAGGCAAACACACTAGAGCCGACCCTTAAAAATGAGGGTTCGACCTCTATTTATAGTTTTTGCAAAAATTAAAATTACAAAGAACATTACAAAGATTTAAATTTGATAGCACAATAGAAAGCTCTTGCTGGCATTTGCTTACTGGTACACCCATCAAGAAATCTGCTGCAAGTGGACCACCATGGCAGCTCGGGGCCTCTGCAAACTGCTGGTCGATTGGCACAAACTGGAGTTCAGTCTGTTAGATATTATGCATCATCATCGATCCTTCTTGGAAGCCATATATGACCATCGATCTATAACCACTTCTAGTTCTGTCTTCTTGAAAAACCCTCGATGCTTCGACTTCCTCTCCAACTAACTATTACTGGTGAAGAATTACCTTTAAATACCTTAGATTCTTTGATACAATTTTCACCGTTGATCTCCCCCATCGTATGGTTGTGATCCATCTAGATATAAGCTTTTATAATGGTGGGGAGAATCACAATGCCATTCCACTTAAAAATGCTGGTGACATCATCCATTCTATCTTAGAAACTATGGAATGCCAATCCGGCTTCCTTATGACCTGGAGGCTAAGTGGAAGAGAATCCGCTCTTTGTTCTTTAGATTCCTTCATTATCCGCAAGGTATCCACCAATCCGCACAAAAATATTGATGATGTCATCCATTCATTTCAAATTTTGTAGATTCCATTCTGGATGAGCAAGTGCATTGGCATATGATCACCAATCTGGACCCATCATAGTGCAAAGTGACTCTTTCTCCATTCCACACTATCTTTAGAACAAAACATTCTGCCTTGTCACCATTCCAGAAAGGAGAAGTCAAAATCACCTTTAGTCGTGAATCCGCATCCACCTTGTCCACAACATCCCACCTTGTCACCATTCTGGGTGAAAATACTCTATGGGTTCTTCGAAATCGGGCCTTCCAAGACTTAGCCACGCATGAAGTATTCCAAAATATCGAGCGGTCACCAATCCACACTTTTTTATCACTGACGTCATCTCCTCTTAAAACTTTTACGGATTCGAGAGGCATCGCCAGTTCGAAACCAAACACAAAGGAAGTCTCCCGGAATCACTCCAAGCATGAAAATTTACTAAGTGTCGGGCGGACTCATGCCTCCTATTGTGGATCCGCTCCAAAATACATTGTAAGGTGTGCGAAATGAAGACTTTTCCACTTAGACAAAATTTGCAAAATTTTCCTAAGTATGTGGCCATTTTGGGCCTACAAGTAACATATTAACTATTTTAAGGGGTAGAGTAGATAAAATTTATGATCTGGAAATAAATGATAGAAATATCGAAGGCTCAAATTTAGCTAGGAGCACATACCCCTTCCAAAATATCACCATGATCCTGAGGAGCAGAGTACTAGCTAAGCACCCATCTACTCCAACATTGTCTTCTCGCTTCATGTCTTTAATTTTTAAATTTTGAATTTATTGTAATTTATCTATAAATAGTGGAATACCAGGTATTCCTAAGAGTGGCTCTTTGGCCATTACAATTCCCATGTAATACTTATCACTATTATATAAATACAAGGATACTACTGTTTGGTTTCCAATATTATTCTTGCATCTTTGTGTTGAATGTGAATGCTTATTTATGCTTTGGCTATCTGAGTGACTCTCATTTAATTTTGCTAAATTGGATTTTATTGGGTTTACTTGGTAGTTCTAGAAGTTGCATTTACAATCAGATTGGGGGTTTATTTCTGCTAAAGTCGATCAGGTGGGAGCACGCTAATTCTGAATCTTGTATTTCATGCACCCACCCATTGGTCCTAGAATTTTCCTTTGACCTGCTGCATAAATTTATAAGTGAGATCCTGATTGCATGATCTGTTAGGTAGTATGCTTGTGTTCACCATTGACAATTTTTAGGGTGCATGTGTCTTGATGCGATCATAACCTATCCTTGTGAGTTTTGGCTACTACCTCATTTTGCTTCCTTTCCCTTTCCATTATCCCTATCTTGTGGTATAGGTAGCTAGGAATTCCACCCTATAACCGACCTTCTCTAAATATCGATCACCCTCCAGTGGTCATTTGATGTTGGTGCTGGTCCCCCCCGCCCTAAGCACTGGATCTTCAACCAATAGTTTTGGTGACTCTACTAGGGACTCATAAAGTCTGTGTTTAAGGAAATTAGAGTTTGATGATGCTCTGGTTTACCCATATCTTGTAAAAATCACTTGGTGACTCCTATGTGTAGCAGATCTAGATCATATGACCAGTTGCCTCATTCACTATGCTAAAAGAATTCCACACCTTGAAGGAATCAAGGTTTTATGAGCAACCTTGATCTCACTAGTGGAGATAGTATGTTCATATGATGACTCTGAATTTGGCTAAAAAACCAAGATTTCTGAAGATCAGTGTTATTATGATTTCGCTACACTATCCACATTGGAATTATGTAGGCCCCCTCAATCTCCTTGACTTGCATGATATCCCCAAGGTTACCTTCAATGCCTTGCCAAAATATAATGGTGTTAAAGGAGCTATGAAGGAAAACCTTGAAAACGTGGCTTCCATGGCCACCTTTCACAATGTCATGCATGAAGATGTGATGATTAGGCTACTTTTTGCTTCTCTTAAAGGTAGAGCATTGTTATGGTACAAAACCTTGTAGCATGGAAGCATATATACATGGGTAGATTTAGCCAGGATCCTCTTGGATACATTTGGGGAAGGTGAGGACCCTTTTCAACTACTAACTCAATTCTCATTCATCAATAGGAACCCTCTTGAGAATGTGGTAGACTTCAATTTCCTATTTGAGATGATTTGGGAAAGGATTCCATGTTAGCTCCTCCCGACCTCCTCCCAATAATATATATACTACATTTAAGCCCTCGACCCTAACATTAACTTCCTTTTGTATCAATATGGGAAAAATAAATTCCTCCAAATCTATGAGGAAGCTATCAGAGCTGAACAGATGTTGATAGGAAAGCTAAGGCTACCTCAATATTGCACAATCCCCTCTCCTATAGAGTTAGTACCAATATGATTAATGGGACCACATTAGGGGGAGGACTATTTTTACACCCATACACCCAAGAGCAACTCAGTAGATCAGCACCAGATCCAATCAGATCTATGGGATGATAGTATAGATGCATAGGATAGATGCAAGTAGTTAGACGAAGGATCCGATGGTGGAGAAGGAGATGGTAACGAGAATGATGCAACAAATCAGTCTTAAGAAGGAACAACACAAAAGTTTTTTCCTTGATGTGCCACCACCCAGGAGATGTAATGAAGTGGCAAGAATGATTTCCATGCTGGTTATTGATGGCTTGAGTTCCAAGGTGCTTAGGTAAGATAAAAGAATGAATAATCATGATTTTAAGCCTTGATAGGTAAGGTTGTTAGCGTATGTAACTAGTTTAGCATATTGATATTAGTTATTACATTATTAGGGCAACGTATCTAAGTTTTTATAACGTCTGTCCTTATTGGGTTGATGATGTTTAATTAGTTCCATTTAATACAAAATAATCCTAGCATATTTTGTATTATTTAATTAGCTTCTGATTAATGAAATAATATTGCATTTTCACAACATGGTATCAGAGCTTACTAAGCACTTCGATGCATGATTCCTGAGGTACCTAAAAAGAACCTAACATGCAGGCATGATTCTTGAGGTGCCTAAAAAGAACCTAACATGCAGGCTGAGGTCACAAACAAACTGGTGGCTGGGTGGTCACTTATGGATCGATTCACGAGGCACCTGACAAGAACCTAACATGTAGATCGAGATCACAGACAGACTGGTGGCTGGGTGGTCACTTGTGGATCGACTGTGACCCTGACGTAAGGTTAAGTGACACCTATGTGAGCCCTGATGCAATTGGTTAGATGCTAAGCTACCTAGTGCACACTGGACACGCTGGTCGCTACCAAGGATAAATAGGACTAGACGTGACAAGCTGGCAGACTAGCCAGTGAAGGGACCCTCGAAAAGACATCGAGACGCGTATGAGGACTTGACAGGTGTGGACTCACTCAAGGAAGACACGATGGTGGATGACCTAAGGATTTTAATGCATCCTAAGCTAGAGCAGACGGGCAGACCCCTAAACCTGATTGGGCTAGATGACAAGTGGCGGGCGGCTAGTGACTAAGCATCATGACTAGCAAAATATAGTATTACGGTGGACTGACTACCAATAAGTAGTCATTGAACTTGCTACGCATTGCTTATTTTATAGCCCTCTACACACCATGATGTCCCGTATGTGGGACTAAAAGCTCTGCTTATTACGATCCCACACTGCAACACATAGTTCCTCATGTGTTTCTAGATCATGTCTCAGCTCAAAGACGTCCTGTAAATTTACCATAGATAAAGCTAGATTTTGGAGATCCAGCAGTCATGCAGCACAGTGAAAAGGAGGACTTCAGTGGATGCACAAATTTGCCTGTGTGATGCAGGCATCCAAAAAGCCGCTGGTGTTACAAAATTTGATTGTAGCTTATTTTGTTACTCTGTCCACAACAAGACTTCGATGTAGCATCCATATCCGGTAAATGCAGAGTTTGAGTGAATATTTGCTCACTGGATAGAAGGAATACTCATTATAGAAGATCCGTTAAGGGATGAGTTAGCGAAGACAAGCAGATGTTTTTTATCTCACCTTGATAGTGAGTAACAGACATGCGCTTCTGGTCATGAAGAATTGAAGCAACGATGAGGAGTGTTTCGTGATTTGTAGACTCAATCTCAATCGATCGTAGGAGGCAATAGACGACAACAATCACCAAAAACCATTGCACCTAAAATTATCTTGAACAAGGGGGATGTGTTGATGTTTAAGTGTTGAAGATCGTGAGTTGCAGCACTCCATTTCATAAGTGTTTGCAGCGTTGATGCAGATGTCCATAGCCTGTTAGAAAACCTGGGGAGTTCTTAGTCATTTGATGTAGCGTTGATCCCGTAGAAATCAATTTCACTCTACAGAATATTTTAATTTTGTTCATAGCAAGTTTCTCAATCGGTCGCACTCTGCGCGATATCGCAAGTTCAAATCTATTGAAGCACACGATAGAAGAGATTGTCCTCATAAAATGCACGAATTGGAGCAAGGGATCTTAGATCGGTAAATGCAGACGAGGGGTTGAATATTGCAACTCAAACTTGTAGCTGCTAACAATCTTGAATGCGAGAACACACCTTTGCCCATCAAGATCTATTGCAACGATACACGAAGGTAGGAAGAAAATTACAAATGATGGTGATGAGCTCCCCACAAGCCACGTAACACAGTAGCCAAGAATCTATTTTTTTTTTTGAGTTTGGACTCATTGCAATGGTGAGGAGGATGCCCAGTGGATACGTTGCCTGGTAGCGAAAGAGCGGCGCCATTGGAAAGCCACCCGAGCAACATTGTTTCTAAGGAAGGGGTCACGTGGGAAGCCCTAAATAAAGGGTTTTACCCTTTATATCCCAACCGAGGTGGTAGCTCGGCTGGTTGGTGGCCAAGCATTAGCAGTCGGAGGTCGTGGGATCAAACCCCATCCACCCTAAGGTAAGTTTTTTTTTTTTAAGTTTGAATTTTTTTTTCTTTTAAGTGCCAATATTTTTTAATAATTTTTTGTTTAATTAAATTTTTTAATTTTTCTTTAAAAAAAATAAAGTTTTTTTTATAAAAATAATTCTTTTTTTGAAAAATCAATTTAATTAAACTTTAAATTATTTTTACAAAACATTGGAGGGCAAAATTTTTTTCTTTCAAACTTGAAGGGGGGCATTTTTTTTGCTGCATAAGTGAAGGGGGAATTTTTTTTTTTCCTCATTGAGCAATTCTTCAAAAGCTATCAAACAAGGCATAAAATCATCAAACCTCAAACCTGTTTTTTAGGCTTCATAAATAGAAAACATCTTTTGTTTGAACTTCACACAGGGGGGATTTTTTTTTGGTGACACATTGCGCTAATCTACGTACGAGGAAAGCTTTGTAAGAGCCTTTTGAGGCTTCATAGTTGAATTTTTTCCACTAAAGGGGCGGGATAATTTTTTTTTCTCTCCACCATCTCTTATATTACAAACAGGGGAGATATAATTTTGCAAAAACAAGGGGGGAAGACTTATTAGGGTGCATTTTTGGCAGTGACCGACACCTTAGTCAAATTATTTTGTAAAATTTCATTGTAAAAGGTGCATTTTCGATAGATACTGACGCCATAAGAATGGGTAGATCAAAGAAGAAATCTATTTCAAAACCAACTGATGTTTCTAAATTAGTTAAAGGCCCATACTTTTCCCCATTCATGGATGGGATAGATTATCATGAAGATGGTACATTTATCACACTACAAAATGGTGTAGATGCCATAATCAATGATTCTGCGTATTGTGAAGACATACAGAAAAATGGTGTTCTAATCCCTATTGGTGCTATAATGGGCATATACATGTCATTTGTTGCTCTTGAAATTGCTCAAAGTAAAGTGAAAAGGGACATTAGTGAGGAAACAGAGGTCAAACCCCTAATGGTTGATGCTTGTAGTGACACAAGTGACCTTCATCCCATGGTGGCGAATGCTTGTTGTGACACATGTGACCTTGAGCCCATGATGGCCAATTCTTGTTGTGATACAGGTGACCTCCTACCTTATATGGTTGATATCAGTTGTAGCACAAGTGATCTCATCACAGTAGCAGATTTTTCTTGTGACACTAGTGACTTAAAAACTGAACCTCCTAAAAAATAACTCCATAATCTCATAAATAGCGACAAATGCAATATTGTTAAAAGCAATGATGAAGATGATGAAATTGGGTGTTTTGAAAAAACACCAAAGGATTTGGTTCCAAAATGATGAAGAAAATGGGATTCAATGGTGAGAATTAGGTAAACAGGAACAAGGCATTAAAACTCCTATAATGCTAAATGTCAGGGCAAAGCATGAAGGCCTTGGCTATACTGGACATGCAAGTACCAGTAATTCCATGTTTGTAAAACCTAAATCTCCTACAACTCCTAAAAAGCATTGTTGTAGTCACTGTGGAAATACAGGACATGTTGCAACTAAGTATTGGAGATTACATACTTGTGATTCATGTGGATGTACAAATCACTCTTCTTCTAATTGTTGGTACAAAGTGAAAATTGCCAACAAAGTTCATATTGATTGTGGATGGACAGATCTCACACAATGGACCATGATGAAAGAATTTTTGTATGGCTTCTATTGAAAAGGTAAAATCTATGGTAAACCCCGAGGAAAATCCAGTGATAGACCGAGTGGCAGTCCCAGATATAATAACCCAGAGAAAGACCTAAAGACAGACCTAGAGACAAAGTTCCAGAGGCAGATCTAGAGGCAATGATCCAGAGGCAGATTCATAGGCAAATCCAGAGATAGACCCAGAGGTACAAATTTAGAGGTATGCTTAGAGCCATATCCAGAGCCATGAGCTAGATCCAGAGCCAAAGACAAAGCATGAGCTACCATTCTTTCATTTTTCTTCTTCTTCTTCATTGTATTGGGGCAGTTATATACTTTAACCAAATATTATTGTATGGGGGGATGATAGTGTAGCTAGTAGTTATATTATTACCCAAATAATGTAATAAGGGGGGATGTTAGCATATTGTTATTAGTTATTACATTATTAGGGCAGCGTATCTAAGTTGTTAGAATGTATTTCATTATTGGGTTGATGTTGTTTAATTAGTTCCTTTTACTATGGACTAATCCTGGCATCTTTTGTATTATTTAATTAGCTTCTGATTAATGAAATAATATTACGTTTTCACAACAAGTGCTAGATGGAATATAGGAAATGGCTTAAATACAATATAATCTAGTTTGACCACTATATATTCATAGGATAAATCACTAAATCCTTAGCTTAGGCATGTATGGAATGCTGCAATTATGTGTAAATACACGACAAATAAATAAAAATTATGTGATGAACATGGTTGCATCATCATTTTGCTTATGACTTATAAAGAGAAGTGCTTTAGTAATAAATTGCCATCTAGCCAGGGTGCTAGAAACTATCAAGGAGCAAAATAAGGTTCCCTAGAACCTGTCTTGGAACTATAACATTCTCCTCCTATTCCTTCATTGTTTGCATAGTTTTATTTCCTTCTTGTTTCTTCTAGTGACCCTGTAGCCCAATGGATGCAAGGCTTACATGTGAATCCCATAGAATATACCAACACTACTTGATTCAAAGGCATTTTGAAAAAAGAAATCCAATTATGATACCAGTGTCTGCTCTTTGATTTGTGGGAGAAATCAACCTATAAATATAGTCGCCTCCTCAACTGTGAATATGATAAGGAAGTGTAAGCCATAGGAAGTAGTTGAAACAAAATGATCCCATGGTCAATAATGGTTAGTAAAAGAGGGTCCCTATTGGACTATGTGATAAAAAATACCTATGATAGGAAAGATAAATTTTTGTGGCAATCTATATGCTCTTAGAATGTTTTAGGTCCTTGGTGGGCTATGCGTAGAGGCATTAGATCCATGGGGGTACCCTATGGAGTAGGGTTTCCACCCTGTCAGTTTCTTAGGATGGGTCTTGGGTTACTTTTCCCTTTGTGTCTTCCCCATTTCTCATATTCCCCTTTCTTCTATCTTCCTCTTGCATTTATTATCTGTAAATCTTCAGTTTCCTACCCTTATTCCTTATGCTCCTGATGTTTCCCATGTTCCTTATTTTATCTATTATTTTTTTCTTTCTTTTTCTTGTTATTCCATATTATCTCTGCTTTCTACCTTCATTCTCTCCCTCTTCCCATCAACATTCCATTGTGTTGAATATGTTGTTTCTTTTGATATCTCCCTATGTCCTACAACCATCCCTGGTTGCTCGTGCATGCACATCTACTTTCCATATTGGTTATTTATTCTTCTCCCTTCTCTTTCTACTTTGAGTTATCATAGTTCCTATCTTCCTGGGTTCCTCTTTTCCACAAAGTAGAAAACCCCTGTAAGTCGCCAAGAGTGTGGGTGAGATTTTGCACTTCTTCACTCACTCTTATTTTTGAAAGATGATACCTTGTAGAATTGACCAAATATTTTCAAGTATAAGAGATCAGGTGAATGATAAAGACTGATGGGCAAAGGAAGAAAATAAGTGGGTGGAAGTTCCCAAAGGTAGCCGAGTAAAAAGAAGTTGTAAAAGTCCACCACGAAAGAATATGGCTCGAATGGGTGGACGAAATGTTAGGAAGATATTTGAGGCCTAATTTAGGGCAAAACCATTTTGAATCCTCGCTTATTGGCTAGGTGGACATTTTTACCAATTAGCTGGGGGAGATACTGTAAACCCCACCCGTTAGTTGGGTGAAACTCTAAAGTTGAAATATGGGTGCAACTTAGGAGGGCAAAAATTTAGGGAAGCCAACAAGATGAACCTCATTCAAAATGTTACCCATCATAAATTACATGCTGAACGAGGTTCCAACTTTTCCCTCCACGTCAGACCCATCGTCCATAAAAGAAGCATTAAAATCTCCCACCTATAGCTTTAATGATCGTAGCTACTATAGTACAAAATGAAAATGGGCACAAAGGAGGTAATTCAAATCACACACTTCCAAAGGTTACCCATCGACTATTTGAAGGGGCAAAGTAGATCAAATTTAATGATCTAGGAAAAAATAATAGAAAGATCAAAGGCTCAAATTAACCTAGGAGCATAGTACCAGTTGAGTGCCCATCTACTCCAACATTGTATTCTCACATAATGTCTTTAATGTTTGAATTTTGAATTTATTGTAATTTATTTATAAATAGTGGAATGCCAATCATTCCCAAGGGTGGATATTTGGCCATTACAAATCCCATGTAATACTTCACTATTGTGTAAATACAAGGATACTACTATTTGATTTCCAATCTTTTTCTTGCATATTTGTGTTGAATATGAATGCTTATTTATGCTTTGGCTATCTAAGTGACTCTTATTTAATTTTGCTAAAAGGGATTTCATAGGGTTTACTTGGTAGTTTTAGAATTTGCATTTAAAATCAGGTTGGGTGTTTATTTTTCTAAAGCCAATCAGTGGGAGTGCTCTAATTTTAAATCTTGGATTTCATGCACCCACTCATCGATATTGGAATTTACCTTTGACCTGCTATGCTGATTACTAAGTGAGAGCCTGATTGCATGATATATTAGGTAGTATGCCTATGTTCACAAATGATGGTGTTGAGGGTGCATGCATATTAATGCGATCATAACCCATCCTTGTGAGTTTTGACTATGACCTCATTTTGCTTCCTTTCCCTTTCTCTTATCCCTATATTGCAACGTAGGTAGCTAGGAATTCCACCTAGGAATCGACCTTCTCTGAATATTTACCATAATTTTATGGCCATTCAATGTTGGTGCTACCCCCCCACCCTGGGTGCTGGATCTTTGACCAACAAGTAACAAAGAATAAGGCATCAAGTTTTGCATTGAAATTTTTGCCTAAAGGTATTTTTGAGTGTCCTTTCCTTGTTAGTTGTATCCCTGTCTATCTTATCTTCTATTTTCACATCTTATTCTTCTCCCATTAGTTGTATAGGTCTTGCTAGGGAAGTGTCCAATTTATTGAGATCATTTCTAATGACTAAGGTTGAAGCTAGGGACATCTTTATACATCATTTGAATGAAGAGTGATGGAGTTTTGTTACATTATTTGAACATAATTATATTTGTATTATTTGATGAGATATGGTTATCCTAATAAAACTCCCATTGTAAACTATTTTATACTAATACAATCTTGCTTCCTTCTTTGGGTAATTCTATATTCAATTGTGTTTGTTGTCACATTTACATATTACATTATTTAAATGTGTGAATGGCACTTTATTTCACTTGTGCATTTCAATTATGTTTGTTACATTATTTGAATGAATGTAATTGACCTAGTTTTTCTTCCCCTTTCCATCTATTCTATTTGATCATTTGAAATATTTCTACAATTTCCAATGGACAAGGCACCAATCTACTAATAAAGACAAGTAAAAATAATTGTAAAACTTGGTCAAATATTGATTTCATGATATTGTAATCTAGATGAGCATGAGTATGTATGTCATAATATAAGCTCACCTCTAGGGCATCCTTACCTTATTATGTCTAAAGTCCTTGAGATAATTATTTCCTAAGTTAAAGAGGTGGATCCACTAGAGTCCACAGTGCTGATTGGAATAAAAAAATTTTGCAGCATGACAAATATCCAAGGGTGTAAAATTTTCTCCAATAGTGACCTACTACAAATGCAATGCAAGTGACACTATTTTATATCTAGGATAATCATGTACTCATTGCAGGATACCCCCTCATGACTTTATGGGATGAGAAAGTAGGATCAAGCAACCATGTAATATGTGTTGAGTGTTAATTTGTCATATTACCAATAATAACACGCAACTTAGAGTCTCGAACAAAAGACTCTTTCTTGCAAAGAAATAATTTATTTTATTTTCCTTCCTTTTATTATTTCTCCAAGTTTCTTTGTGAAACAGCTTTTACGTATATAAAAATGAATTCAATTTAATACATGCAACTGATATATCCCAGAATAACTCAAAATCCTGCAGATAGCTGTTAACAAGGGGCCTTTGTTGATTCTTAATGAACTTTATAATCTTGACTTGTTTGATTAATCAAAAAATAAACAAAAATCCTTTTGATGTTCTAATATTCACAATTTATTCTAAGGTTAACCTGTTCGTTTTATCTATATTCAATAGTTCTGTTATTTCAGTGTTAGTCTCTGACATGAAATTAAGCATATCAAGGAATAAAATAGAAACTGTTATTTTGAATCAGCTGGAAAATAATGAAGGATATTAAAATGGTTCATGATCTCCTCCCTGCAAAATCCCAAGTTAAGAGATGAAATCCCCAAAACAACCCAACCGATCAGATCTATACTAACACACAATCTAATCAGATCAGATGCAAGACTCTAAGGAAAAGAATATAACTGCATCATTCTACCATTCACCTATCATAACCCATCCCATGGCGTAAACGAAATAGATACAAGACAAAATGATGCAACGAAAAGATTGACAGTAAAACAATAGTTTTGGCTTCGATCTCCTTTTGATTTTACACACAAAAGTCGTGTTACCAAAGAAAAATCCTTTATTTCAATAAGTAATGCTTTTTTTGTTACAGTCTCCAGCCTGTATCCATCTACATTTCTTCTATTTAACCTTTCTGTCACGCGTTCTCGGTTGCTCCATGACGCTTCGTTTCGACTCCCGGGACCCTTCTCTTTGATTCCTGCCCTTTGGTATTCTAACCTTTGCGTGCAATCGTAACGCTCGATCTACGGCCAGTAACTGTTGTTATGAAACATTACTCTGGTTCTATCATTTTTGCCACGTGTCCTGCGTCTCCTGCACCTTTCGTAACGCTTTCCCATGGAAATATTGACAGAATTTGCATTTGGCCTCTTCCGTTTCCTGGCCGCGATAACGCGACATGTCGTGAAATCGTGACATGTTGCGATATCACGACATGTCGCGATATCACGACATGTTCTTGGTCCGTACGCCCGCAGTAGCTCGTTGTAGCGATATCGCTACCGACTTTGCTTTGCCTTTTTTTTTTTTTAAAAAGTGGTAGCGATATCGCTACCACTTTGGTTTTGAGCCTTCCTTTCAAAAAAGTGGTAGCGATATCGCTACCACTTTGGTTTCGAGACTTCCTTCGATGAAGTTGTAGTGATATCGCTACCACTTTGGTTCGAGCCTTCCTTCGATGAAGTGGTAGCGATATCGCTACCACTTTGGTTTCGAGCCTTCCTTCGATGAAGTGGTAGCGATATCGCTACCACTTTGGTCTCGAGCCTTCGCTTCATGAAGTGGTAGCGATTCGCTACCACTTTTCCTTCGAGCCTCCGCTTCACAAAGTGGTAGCGATTTGCAACCACTTTTCCTTCGAGCCTCCGCTTCACGAAGTGGTAGCGATTCGCTACCACCTTTCCTTCGAGCCTCCGCTTCACAAAATGGTAGCGATTCGCTACCACTTTTCTTTCGACAACTTGCAGCGAGATCGCTACCATTCTCAACTTTCCGTACGCTTCCAAAAAATGCATCGTGATTTCGCAACACCTCTTTTCTTTGCAACCGACACGTCATGATTTCGCGACATCCTTTCTGTCCTGTCACCGACATGTCACGATTTCTTGACATCCTTTCTGTCCTGTTGCCGACATGTCGTGATTTCGCGACATCCTTTCTGTCCTGCTGCCGACACGTCGCGATTTCGTGACAAATTTCAATTTTTTGTAGCGATGGAGAGACAGGTCACGATTTCGTGACATGTCACGATTTCGCGACATGTCGTGATTTCGCGACAAATTTCAATTTTTTGCAGCGATGGAGAGACAGGTCGCGATTTCGCGACCCTTTCAACACTTAGGCATTTTTCTTCTTTTCTTCATTTTTAGCATCCGGGTCTTTGAGATCTTCCCTAAAACCTGCAAAAACAAAGGTGGGTCCCCACTTCTGGGGTGTGTTGTGGATGAACCACAACAATATGCAATTGTGAAAAATTATGAAAACAATCCATTCTTGTATTTAAGCCTATTCATGATTAGAATTTTTTAAAACAAGTCTTTGTTTGATGCTTATGATTGAAAAGTTATGACATAGGGATGTAAGTGATTACACTTCATCATATTTCCATGATTTGATATGAGAATAAGATTATTTGATAAAATTGATTATGTTCAACACTTAAATGTTTTGATAGAACATTATACTAGGGAAGAAGGTTTGAAAAAATTATCCCTCAATGGTTGGGTGTATAGATATGCTTACACTTTCCAAGTGTCGAATAATCCTATCCAACCTCCTTTCTAAGTATAAGGATGAGTCAACTTGATCAAGTGTTTAGTGTCTTGATGAAGAGATGAGTTTGAACCTTTTGGTTGATTTATCCCATCTATATCACAAAAAATCAAGAGATGATGTTCCTAATTTCTCAATAGTGGTAAGCATATATTTTTTTTACATAAAATCCTATCAGTGTAGAAAAATATGAATATTAGCTCTTGAGTATTTTTAGGACAATGAAAATGATTGATTTGTATGCTTCATAGATCCCTATATTGAGAAAAAAACATTTCATAGAATTATCTCATGCAAATGGATGCTTGAGGTAAGCACTTGTCAGTCATAAAATAATTTTATGAAGTGATTCTACTAAGGATAAGGATGAATTAGATGATATTATCAAGGAGAGTGGATTAGATATTTGATAGATTCATACACTAAGTGATTTTTTTTTTATAGAGTGATATAATATTGTTGGATACCTAAGAGTGTTAGGCACTTGCCAGTCACTAAATTATTCTACCAACCACTTCTCCTTAGTGTAGACATGAATTATATTATGAGAAGAAAGAGAAGTGTAGAATATGATGAAGGAGATCAACCTTGATATCTCAAACCACATTTCTTAATTCTATATATAGAGTTTCTATGTAGTATGAAAGTTATCCTGGTGTGCTAGTGAGGTATGCCTTCATAATGAATAAATATTCTTCTTGAGTAGACTACTACCTCAACTACCTAGCTAAGTATAGTGTAATGTCTTCACTATGGGTATTTTTGAGCATTACCCACATGCACTTTTGTAAAATATGCAAGAAAGGACATTACAGATTCTAATAGTAGAATCAAGAGGAATCAAGACACATTCGGCCTAAGCATTCTACGAACAAACCATAGAAATCTAAATTTGAATAACATAAGTGTTGAAAAATAGCTAAGTCCTACATCGACCAAAACTTTTGTACTCGAATGGAGCTAGTAGGGGTACCAAAGTTTTGTCACACTATCAAAGAGAAAATATTAGAAAAATATCTGAGTCTCGAATCCGTAGAAATATTTGTACCCAGATGGGGCCAACATGGCTACCAATTTTTTTTTGCATTATTAGAGAGCAAAGATCAACACAATGCCTAAGTCTCAGATTAATTAAAAAATTTATACCTAGATAGAGCTAGCAAGGGTACAAAAAGTCTATCACGATGCCAAAATAGTAGAATAAAAAAAATGCCTAAGTCCTATATTCTCTAGAACATTTGTACCCAAATAGGGCTACCATGGGTACCAAAATTTTGTTGTGTTGCTAGAGAACAAAGATCAACAAAATGCCTAAGTCTTGGATCTATCAAAATATTTGTACCTCGATGGAGCTAGCAGGGGCACCAAAATTCTGTCATGTTGCTAGAGAGCAAATATGAGAAAAATACCTAAGTCTCAAATCCATAAGAACATTTATCCCTGAATGAGGTCAATAGGGGTACCAAAATTCTATTGTACTATCAAAGAGTAAAGATCAGCAAAATGTGTAAGTCTTGGATTTGCTGGAATATTTGTACTTGAATGGGGCCTAAGTCTTAGATCTACCAAAACATTTGTACTTGGATGAGGCCAAAAAGGGTACCAAATGCTATAAGAGAGTAAATACTAGCAAAATGCCCAAGTATTAGATCTACCAAAATATTTGTACTTGAATGAGGCCAAAAAGGGTACCAAAATTCTGTTGTGCTATTAGAGAGAAAAGATGAGCCTTATTATGCACCTGAAATCTATGGATCAATAAGAGTAGATCACATCTGATATCCAAAATCAGTTTATCAACATGTGGGTGGCCATCATCCCATTCTACCTACAAGGCAAGATCACATGTTAGAAAATATTAACAAAATATTTACCAAGGTGATCATGCTAATATTCATGGTGGCTCAACTAAAATGTCAGTAAAAGATCAATGAACCAAATGCAAACAACAAAGGTCAATATAACTCAAGATGATGTTGGTGCAAATTAGGTCAACAAGCCATAACCTGGTGATTAGGATAAGCATACTCCAAGTAGCTTAATGAATTGACAAATCTTCTAACACAATGACAATCCACCCCCCAGGCAATTATGCTCTAATAACTGAATGTATTGTAAGAAGCTATAAATACTAGAATGTAAAATGTAGAAAATATTAGATCGTAATATTTTACAATTTGTATGTACGAAGCATATTGCACATTAATAAATATAAAGGGATTGCTATTTAGCCTCTGGTTTCATTCGTTGTGGGATATGCACTTAGTTATCAAGTTTGAGTTCGTATTCGAGTTCGATATTCTTGAAGTTCGAAAAAAAATTGACATGTTTAAAACTTCGAAATAAAATTTGACATAAAATTCAATTATTATAAATGCACATATATTTTTTTTTGAAATAATTTTATTTTTTATTTTTATATAAAATTTAAAAATCAAAGATACAAAATTATAATATATATTTTTTGAATTTAGTGAAAAACCCCTTGTAAGGTCATCTTGTTCTAAGAAACCATGACCAGGGGTTCTTTTAAAAAAATATAAATTACAATTTTTCTATAAATTATAATAAAAAATATGTATTCAGAAAAATATCATGCATATTGACACATAACTATCATTGTTGTCCATTCTCTTGAGTGATAATAAACAACTAAAGAAAATAGATTGAAAATGACTGCATCCAACATAATTTGTGCAAGACGTGGATCTGAAGAATTTTTTTTATAACACTTTCACATTGATATATAGTTTATATTTTAGAGGTAAAATATTTTACGATATTGTAACTTTGATTGAACTTTCCATAAGTCATGGGTTTTATTTTTTAGTTTTCAATGACTGATTGTAGGGTTTTTTATACCTCTTTTATGTTTAATTTTTTTTTTTTGCCGAATTTAGGTTTTATTTACCTAATTTATTCATTAGGGTTTTGAATTTTATGAGTTTCGAATTTTATCTAAAAAATTCAACGAATTTGATAACTAAGGATATGCATGTATGAATTATTACTTATTTCTAATTTTAACTTGTTGAATGCTCATGGTATTAATTCTACTTTCTAAATTTTTATTCATGATTCATTCTTGGTTATAGAATCTACAATCTGATAGCTATATAGAGTATAAACTAATGTTCTATCATTTGATAAAAACTTGTTGGTCTGTTAGGCAGTTTTCTTACTTTCTCAATTGCATAGCTTTGGTGTCTCATGTACTTTGATGTAGATTAAACTGCACCATTATAATTTCTAGCTTCAAATTCTTTTGTTTCTTTCAATACCCTTTTACCCCCATATTTTAGGAAGAGTTAGCTTTAACTTCTTTTGTTTCTTTCAACACCCTTCCCCCCCATATTTTAGGAAGAGTTAGCTTCAAATTAATAGGAACCGACCTCCTCTGGATATTTTCCATTGAAGCCTCACAACTTCTAGGTTATTCAATGTTGGTCAAGGTCTGTGGGTGCACAATATTTCCATAGGTAAATTTCTAGACCAATAGTTTTTGGCATGCTCAATGGGACACAAGTCCCACGCCATTATGATAGACCTGAGATTTGGTGAAGCTTTATTCTCATAGATTAATTTTAATCATCTATAAATTCCATTCAAATAGAAACCCCAATATATTTGCATATCCATTTCAAGAAAATCATTAATACCAAGTTGCTCTGTTAAGTCCTGCCTGAGATACATGATCACAAGACAAGCAACTAGAATATTAGAGGAACCTATTTATTTTTTAGAACTACACCTTTGTAATTTTAGAATACATTCTATTCTATCCTATGAATCAATGTCGTCTTTAGTCCTCATTGAATATCCATCTAATACAATAAATTTTACTCCTACGTTCCCTCTCAATACAGAAGTAGCGATGGCTATAAATGAGAATCAAAACCTTTAAAACTATCCAACCTGGAATCATATAGGTCCTCTAAATTTTCTCATCCAGAACCCTATCCCCTAAGTAACCTTAAAAGAACCGCCAACATATGATGGCACTAGAAATACAGCTTATGAGCACTATTAAGATGTAGCATTATTGGTAGCCATACATAATATTCAAGAAGAAAATATCATAATCAGATTATTAGTTATATTATTGATGGGAAATATGTTGTAATAGTACAAAACCTTATTGAATCAAACTATAACTACATGGGCCCAATTATCTAGAAAATTGGTGGAAGAATTTAATGAGCAAGCAGATCTATTCTCTCTGCTAGCATAGTTCATTGTAATACAAAGGCACCCACAAGAGGAGATATCAGATCTCAATATTAGTTTCAATCAGACATGGAGAAAAGTGCCCTAGGACCTCAGACCAACTAATGAATAGGCCATGTATTATTATCTAAGGGCCTTTCATTCAAATCTAGGTATGGTTATAAGGCAGTCCAATGTGTATTTTTCCTCAAATATTTCAAGAATCACTAAAGGCTGAGAAGAATTTTATTGTTATACGAAGGATATCGTAAAAAATAGTAATACCAATATTCCCAAAATTTTCTTAGCAACAAATGCAAAATTTTACTACAAATAATTCTTTGTCTAGCAACCACTCCTACTGTCAACTTCCTAGCATGGCCAATTATACCAGTTACTCAGACACTCCCTACACTCCATACAATACCATTGTTGCTAGCACCTTCTGCTATTTCTGCATTACTAGCCCCTAATCCCTAAACAATTGTCTTGCAAGAGATGGTAACAACCATGAAAAACCTTACCAATAAAGTTACTACCATGAAAAGGAGGGATGTTGAGAGAAAATTTCATCCAAGAAGATTTCCATATGTCACAAAGGATCAAGTTGCTTCCACCAGCAAGCCTAAAAAAAAATCTAATATTGTATACAATAGTAAAGAAGATGAACCTTATGCTCGTTGTTTCCATTACACAACTTACCCCAATTAGGGGACCACTTGAAATTTTAGCTTTAATTTAAACTTTTGCTTGCTTACATCAAGATTCTAAATTTTGCTTACACCAATATTGCTTGCATTATATATTGTGGAAGACTTAAATCAATTTTTTTTTTAGTATTTACATATTATTTCAAATTAAATGTCTCAAAATTTTTAACTTTCAATAGTTTCACTAAGGTTCAAAATATTAAAATCAATTTTAGGGTTCTTTAAATTTCATCATATTTCCCTATATTTACTAAAAATTTGAAATTGCCATAACTTTTGATATAAAACTCTATTTGAGGTGATTCAAAGCACGGTGGAAATACCTTGAGCTCATATTCACAATGGTATCAAGTTTTTAGAATTTTAGATGTGAATTGTTTTCTAGAAATAGTAATTTCCCTGAGCATCCCAAAAATTTCCAAATGCTACATCTCTTAATCCACAACTACTTTTTGAGTTTTATAGATAGATTTGGATACCCATTTTGCTCATTTAGAAATGTGAAAATTTTGGGAAATTTTTGGGCACTTTAAAATTTTATCTTTTTTTTTTTTTACCTTACATAAATGCTCAAAGCCTTCGATTATGGATTAATACCATAGATTTAATAAATCTTGCACTAGACCAAATTTCAAAAGTATTTAAACATGCCTAGGAATTTTATTCTTTCAGCCTCATTTTCTTTTAATTTACAGTGGAATCTGTAGTCGTCATGAATGGGATGAGATGGATGGCCCAGATTGACCCATCGAGGATGGACGCCTATGACGATTGGTGTAGATATGGATGAGAACCATACTCTGCCACCACAAGGATGAACAGTTCAGATTTATCCACTAGGAATTGGCAATGGATGGTGATTGGTGGAAAGAAGAGGACAAGAATATTTGCTCTTCAAAAGTGGAATAATAATATTTTTAAGCAACACATTAATTAATTAAAATCTCTTTGACGGTTAAAATTAGATTTAAATATTTCTTGAAACCTTAAGGCTTTGATTAATACTTTTACATAACCCTAAGATTTTGGGATTTAATAAATGCTGAAGGAACATTAAGTCTGGCTTTAATATTTTTTTGAAATATTAAGATAATGCATCATTTCGATTAATAATTTTTACAATGCTAAGAATTTGGCCTTTGATAAATAATGAATAACCTTAGTATTAATATTAATACTTTGGTATCAAAAATTAAAATGGAATTTTAATGATAATTTTAATATTTCGGCCATGAAACCTTAGTATTAATACATTGGCATTAAGATTAAAATTGAACTTTAATATTGAGCTTAATACTTTGGACTCAAAATTAAAGGGAACTAAACATTATAAAATCAATTAACAAAACTGGAACAAATAATAAGAACACACCTTTGATATTATTAATTCTAGAACCTAAGGTAATTTCATAAGAAATAATTTAATTCCAAAACCTAAGGTAAGTTCATAAGGAACATTATTAATTAGTCACCAAAATTGGGTGCCTAATGGTGATTGGTCTGCCTAAAATTGACACAACTTGGCGATTGGCTAGAAATAGAGGGACCATATTCATGCACCACAAAATGTGGATGAATCAGATTTTTCCACCGAAGCTCGGGTGATTGATGGCAATTGGTCAAAGGAAAATGACAAGAAAATATACCATGAAGAAGAATACAAAGAAGTTATGCCACAGAGAAAACAAAATAAAGAGGAAAGTATTTGGCTAAGTGAAAATTCATTCATTATTTTTCCAAATCCCTCCCAAATATAAATAATTTAAAGTATTCAACTAAGTATTTTAATTTTTTTTCCAAATATAAAATTGAATTAATATGTGCTTCTCTTTTGTGTTACAGGTAAACCCGAAATAGGGAAGAATAAAGGAAAGCCCTGGTAAATTTGGAGGCCAACTAAGCTTCTAGAAGAAACTTTAAAGAAATATAGTAAATCTAGTCATGATCCTAAACAACTGGTGCATGACAAATCAACATACTTAGCTTCAAGGAGAAGATACCAGAATAGAGCTCCATGGCTGAAATTGAAGATTTAAATTAATAAAACCCCCAATTGGACACCTCATCCTCTAAGTTGAAGATAACTTAGATAGCCAACTCATTTATCATTGTAAACCATTGAAATACAATTGTAAACCATTGAAAATTTCAAATTTGTAAGGCTATAAATAGCCATTGGGACCCCATTTCAAAGGGTCAAATGCCATTTTAGGGATTTTATTGTTCTTTGGTACTTTGATGAGAATTTGTACACCTATCATTGTAATTAGAGAATTTAATGTCTTACAATCATCTTATGGAAGTAATTTTTGAAAATTGTAATCATTGAATACCTTCATCAATACAAATTCTAGAACTTCTTGGTGTATTCTATGGATGTTGATGGTGTTTACATATGAGCTAATTCTAGTATTTATATTTCTATTTTGAAGATAATACCACTTTGGTCTCAAATTATGCAAATACTGGTTGAGTCAGAGCTAGTTAAGATCATAATTATTTCTTCTATAGATTCAACATAAGGTTTCAACTACAATGTCTTATTTTCTTTTTCTCTTTAACTCTATCGTTTTGAATTTTTTTTGTGAAATTTTCTAGATTAGGAGTAGATTAATTTGAATTATATCTTCTGAAGCTCATTTCATATGCTATAATTTTATTAGTTTTAGAATAATCATTGCCACATAATATAATGAGTATGTTTATGGTGCAATGAATGATATATGTTGATGAATTTTAAGGTAGCAAGCCTAGAATATTGCCCTTTTCTATCTTATTGAAATATTCTTTGCTATTGAATATATGTAATCTGATGATTGACTAAATACTAAGCTAGATTTATGTTTATAAGCTTATACAATGAATTGATTGTCACCCTTGTTAATAGTTATATGTCCCTTTGAGTTATCCATTTTATTTCCTTCCCTCATGCTTTGATTTAGAATATTTGATAATAACATAACCATGTTAGACCAACCTTACCAGAACCTTGGGGAGATTGATTATTTCCTTTCAAGAGAGGACATCTTGAATTAGTCCTAGCTATTGGTATATGTTTGCAAAGTGAGCAGATGTATCACTCAATAGGAAATACCACTAGAAGGAAGTCCTAAAAGTGTTTAATTCAATTGTTGAAATACATATTTTTTCATTACTATAACACCTAAGGTCTGAAAAACTTAACAACCCAATGCTTATGGTTTGATTATTATAGATCATTTAATTTTAAGCTCAATTTTTTGATTTTTTGAACTAGAATTGCTTAATTCTCACTATTATACATTTTCATACGTCACACTACTTGACTATTAAAGTTGAAACCTATGATTATTATCACTAGGTCTAAGTCTTCTGAAGGTAATACTAAACTCCACACCTTTTCTCCTCCTAGAAGACCCAAAAATATTAAAGTTCATCCAAGCACTCTTCCTCCCATTAATACCTCATCTCAATCCATAATACCATTTTTTGATATATTTGTCACTCCACTAAGTACACCAATGGTAGCATTCACACCTTGGTTAGGTGGTAGCAGTCCACTGAGTATTCTTGGAGCAGTCCATGATATGCCTAAGAATACTGGAAGGTATTTGCCTAGGTATATACATTATGGGGCTAGAATAGCTAAAGAGCATATACAAGACTATAAGTATGCTTTGATTTGATTACAGGTTGGACACAAATATGATACCTATAGAACATTTCATGTCACCTTGGATGAACTAGCATACGACTGGTACATCAGTTTACTTGTAAATTCTATAACTTCCTAGGTTGATCTAGAAACAATATTCATTACCCATTTTAGATTGCCCATTGATTTTGTTAGGATCCTCCATCCTAACATTATTAGTATTATTAATCATTTAATTATTATATTATTAACTCATAAAGTAAACCATCGCATCTCTTCATAACGTGAACCATCACATCTCTTCACCAACATAGCTTTAGGGTAGATATATATATTAGGTTGGCCATTCACACAAATCATCCAAGAAGAAGAATATATATTTGTTTAAACCCATTGGAGGGATTCCCCATTCTAGTGCAACAGTGATTCAACCCTAAAAGTGATTCTTTTTAATGTTATTTTATTTATTCATTTATTAAATATTAGCTAGAACCTTCAGGGTTCTACCATTTGGTATCAGAGCATCGATTCTGGACACAAGTGGGGAAGTTTGTTTAAAGACATCTCGAAAGAAATCCTACAAGTAATGAATAAATGGCAAGATGATTTTGAAACAAAAATAGCAATAAAAATAGTAGAGTTAACCCTAAAAAAGGATGACCTTGCAAATAAAATTATTACAAAGGAGGATTTTTGCCAATGGAAGGACCCAATTACAAAACCACCTGTATGGGAATCACAAAATACTTACACAACCCAAAAACTTACCCAAATCTTACCCATTAAATGTATTAACCCCAAAAACTTTAGATCTTTAGATACTCTTACATCCATGTTTGTAAGGAAAGCACCTCAAATCATCACTTTACCCATGGCATATAGTGAAGCCTTAACCATAGAACAATAGTTAATGTCTCAAGGTTTTGGAATTGGTCAATTACCTTCAAGAGGACAACCAGGTGCATTCAATCAAGCGCTAATGATTAATGAAGCATTTTTACAACATCTACCAATGTTGAACACTCTACTATATACAAATTTTAATAAATCGTATAATACTATTACCACTCCCACACATCTTATTAATCCACCATACTTAGATAATCAATTTACTACTCATAAGAATGTTGAAACTAATGTACAGACTACACCTCTATTTTGAACACTACCCCTACTCAGAATATACCAACATTTTTGAACATAAATCCTAATCAAAATATCCCAATATTTCTAAATACTACTCAAAGCCAAAATATATCTGCTTTCTTAAATCCCATTGCATCTGCAAATAATGCAACAAATCAAAATACTGTTATACAAAATAATAATTATAAATCCTAGTTAGCATTATTATTTTGTACTATAGTAGTTTGATTATTGAATTATTTTCTCAATGGCCCAACCCATTTTACAATACCATAATTAAGTCCCTGTGGACCCTTTACCTCCATTTCCTCTGGCAGGTCTAGCTTGATCACAATAACAGAGCCTTTTCAAACTTGGCTAAGGAATCAATATTTGTAGGCAATAAAGTGATATGATTTTCCATCAAAAATGCTCAATTATATCCCTAATCAAGATCCCTCAATCCTATAAATGAGACCACCATTACCACATCCCTCAACCTTTCCATGTATACAAGCCACCCACCCATGTCAATAACAAAACCAATGCCAAGTGGATTCCTCCCCCTAAAGAATGGTTAAATCTCAATTTTTATGGTTCTTCTAAAGGTAATATGGGAAGATCTAGGGTTTATGGAGTAGTTAGAGACCACAATGGTAAAATCATCATTGCCTTTGCAAAAAACTTGGGCATTCAAACTAATCATGTTACTGAGGCCAAAGCTCTCTTCATGGTCTATCAATAATCAACAACCTTATGTGTAAGCTCATCGTTGAAGGTGATTTTATGAATGTTATCAATTACATCAAAAGCAATGTATCTAAACTATATGGTAAGAAATACCACATATGAAGCTAGAATACTCCTCCATTTTCACCCTAAGACCATCATCCAACATGTCTTTAGGGAATCCAATCGTGCAGCTGATTCTCTAGCCAACTTGGGTTCAAACCAACAATCCCTTATGATTTGGCACAATGAATTTTCTCAACTCCTTATCAATGATACTACTATTGATTGGTCTAGGTCACTTTGAGCTCTCCCATGTGTCCATCCCTATTGGATTGTTGACCATTTGGTATACCCAAATCCTCATCTAGAATATCGTTGTTAATAGACCCTTCATGTGTCATGTGGCTGACCCATCGTCTGCCTTTGAACCTCACATGATTTCTACTTGCTTGACCTATACCTCCATCCTAGTCATATCCATCAATATTCATCCTAATCATCCCCTACCCATCATCCTATATCCCATCATCCACATCAATCATCCCCTACCATGGCCCACCGCCCACATAACTCATCCCCTATCGTAGTCCATCCACATCAATTATCCCTTACTATGACCCACCATTCACATCATATCCTATCCATGGATTTTTCATCCCTTATCATACCCCACAATCCAATACAAATAGAATCTAATAGCATCATTGACCCCCTAGCTTCATCACGTGTTGACCTTCAACTTTCCCCTTTAGCAAGGGCTTTCTTTTTTTTGCTCGATCATCAGCACCTCCTTGTTTTTCTTTCATCATATCTTATTATCTACCATCCTCAGGTGTAATAATTTCCAATATGATGTTTTCTACAGTGCCACCAATGGTAATCATACTTCAATGGTTCCTTTCCCATGTAAGAAATATATTTCACTCCATGGAACATGATCCAAACATCCCCAAATATCAAAGGTAGCAAATGGAAAATCCCTTTCCATATCCTTCGACATGCAAACCGAGCATCCTTATAATTCAATCCACAACAATGAATTGAAGTAAACTCATCATCCTCATCTCCCTCTCTATACTAGCTCTAGGTTTCCCAAGCCCTTTCCCTACTCAACCATGGTCCTTATTGAGCTTGAGATCCTTCAACTTGACCCTGTGGTTGAAGAAATCTTGGAAAGCCATGGTTTCTTACCATTTTTGAATAAATTTATCGACAGTGATGTGAAGGTGTTCCAAAAAATTATCAACACATGGAATTAAGGATACATTACTATGCTAGGATTGGAATTCCATACCAGTGTTCAAATATTGGCTAAGGTTTATGCTCTTCTGATTTATGGATGAGTCATAAGGTAAGATAGATATTCCATGGTGCTGGAGACAAATAACTTCATGGACAAAGGTAAAAACATCATTGTTGAAAATGGTGGTATTTTTAGAACTTCTCTGACTACTCCCTAGGACCACATCATGATACCAATCATGCAACACCTGACTATGGATAAGATTGATCTCCCCCTTTGTAGCTTCCATTTAGCATTTTTAAACAATTTTAGGGACATCAAGAAAGTTAATGTTTCTAACTACCTATATAGATCCATTGAGCTATCCATTAATAGTGTTAGGGAAATGAACTCCTACCACCCCATCCATCAAGACCTGCATCTCATTATATACAAGCATACCCTTGAGTATTTCACCAATAAAGTTGTGGTTACCCATAAATTAGTCCCTATTAATCCCAATGATAGCCCCAACCATGATACCCCTATCTATGTAGTTCCTAGTGATGAAGATGATCCCAAGTTTGCCTCCCTTAGCTCAGGGTAGCAATACTCCCCGTATTTTGGGTATGGATTCAGGAATCAATACCTTATAAAATCTATGTCTATCTGACATCCCCATATATTAAGATGTTGAATACTGAGGGATCATTAGCAAAGGTGTCCTATGAGGAGAATCCTCCTAGTGAGAGGCTACCTAAGCCAAAATATGATTCATCTATAGGTATCCTTTAGAACTCTATCCTCAGCCATATCGCCAATACTATGGCCATAATTTCTATCATAGTAAATGCATCCAAAGCAACATGGACCCTCTACCATAAAGTGGCCAAATTTTTGAATGAGATTCACGGCCAACTCAAGCTCCTTTTCAAGAATACCAAAGAGACTATTGATGTCAACACCGAAGGCTGATGATGTTGATTCCACTATTGGTTTTTTTTGACCCTTTTTGGTTTTTTATGGGTGTAGGGATATCCCCCTAGGATCATCACCTAATTTTGGCTTATTTAATTTTGTGAGGCTTGGATCTCCCCATTGGGCCCACATTTAGGTCTTGCTGGATGGTCTGCTAACTTGGTGTCTTCCATTTTCCTTTGTAAGAAGGTTTTGGGACCCCTTTCAAAACCCACTTTTCAATGCAAACTACTAAAAACAATAGTGATAATTCCTATTTAGATAATATATAGAGATTAGCTCAAAAACTTAGTAGTGATATGGTTCAATTGCAAAATAAGGTATCTTAGAATCCTCCTCCCAATAATCCACCTTAGAATAGGAACTTCAATTTCTAGAGAGTCAACCACCAATGGAACACTCATCCAAACAATGGAGGAGTGCTCAATCCAATTGCCAATCAACCTAACACTGTTACCAATCAAAATTAGGCTAATACCATAGTCAATATTTCAAATTTGACCTTAAAAAATTGGTGTAGAGTTTATTCCACTGCACAACACAGTGAAAGTGACTGTCTTGAATTCAAAAATACTTTACATATACTTCAGAAAGAAATGGAAAACATGGAAATAATACCAAATGAAAATAATTCAATTCAAGCAAGCACTAGTAGTGGAACAAATTTAGTAGTGGAAACTTTTGAATCATCAAAATGAGATGAATAAGGATACAATGGATTCTTATAAGAAGAAGTAAAAGCCTATAGACAGTTCAAAAAAAGGAAATCACAATTATATGCTTAGAAGCAAAGGTAAAACACCATTTACTTCCTCTACTCCACCTAATCATACTTCTATTCTTCTTAACGCTCATGCTAACAATAATCCCAATCCACCTAAGGCTAGTGTCCCTCCACAACCACACAAAGATTTAGAATAGGATAAGCCTACATATAACATTGTGGAAGACTTAAAGAAAATAAAAGCAAACATATCTTTGTTTGAAGTTACCTAACTTAATGACCAAAAAGAACTGCTAATTAAAGCATTTAGTGATCAAAACAAAGTTAAATTCAAGAAAAACATGGATGCCTAATTTGTATTACAAAAATACAAAGGTGAAGCCCCTCATTTTCTCTTGACTATTAGAATTGCAAGTAAGAATTTGCACAATTGTCTTCTTGACTCAGGAGCCTCAAATAACGTCATGCCGCATGTTGTTTGTCAAAGGTTAGGTTTGAAACCTACCCCTTCCAATTGAGTATTAGTTCAACTAGATATAACAAAAGTTAATATGGTTGGAGTAATCAAACATGTTCATATAAAATTAGATTCAAACCCAAGAATTCAGTAGAACATTGACATACAAGTAGTAGACATCCTAGATGGGTATGGAATGCTATTAAGTAGGGACTGGTCTAGAAATTTGAATGGATATATGGCTATGGATTTCTCTTACATGTGGTTGCCTTGGCGAGGAGTTACAAACCAGATTATAATAGAAAGAGAACCTAGAATTACAAAGCTCATTACAGATTATAATAAAACCAATCAAGTTCTCTATAATGAATCTGAATTCTAAGTTTACACTCTTGAAACCAAATAGATCATAGATAAGCCTAAAAATAAGATATCACCAGGTAAGGAAAATAAAGATGAAAATATGGTTTGGACTCTCAAATTTTATGGATCCAAGTCTAGGCAAGGTAGTGGAGTAGGTGTTGAGCTAATTAGTCCCAAAGGAAAGTCTTGTCTAGCATCCTATAGATTGTAGTTTCCTTGTACCTGCAACACTATAGAATATGAAGCATTGATATATGGTCTGTAGTTAGCTCTAAGAAAGAATATTAAGTGCTTGAAAGTGCTAGGAGATTTTGAGTTGGTGGTTAAACAAGTGAAAATTCAGTATGCTTATCATGATAAAAGTTTAATTCATTATAGAAATAGAGTTTCCTTTTATTAATTAATTTCTAGAAGGAGCAATAGAACTGTAAATTCCTTGGCAGTGATAGCTAGTACATTGAAACCCATGGATAAAAAAAGGTTTGAGAAAATTTTCATAGAATTAGTAGCTTGCCCACCCATTCCAGATAATATACATAATTTTCAAGTGTTTGAAACTGATAAACATATGCAATATTTTATGACTAATTCTAGAATTTTTGAAAACAAGGTAATATATGAAGATGAGAGAATCCTTGATGAAGCTAATGTAGACAATGAGGTAACTCTAAAGACAAATAAAATTTCTAAAGGTATGGTTTCTATGGAAATACTTTTTGATACAAACTATAAAAATTAGCGTAGCAAGTCTGTATTTCAAGATAAAGCATATGATACAATAAATATAGGGACTAGTGAAAATCCTTAGAATGTTTTGATAGGAAAAGCTTGCACTAGTCAGGAAAGAGAAGGAATTATACAAGATCTTAAATATTATGGAGATGTCATAGCTTGGAGCTATGAATATTTGAAAACATATAATAAAAATATTATAACTCATACTATCCCTTTGAAACTAGAAATGAAACCATTTAGATAGAAATAAAGGCTTGTTAATCCATCATTGGAACCCCTTATTAAGAAGGAAGTTCATAAGCTCTTAGATGCATGTATTATCTTTCCCATTAGGCACTCCACCTATAGCTAACATAGTACCTACTCATAAGAAAACTGGAGAAATTCACCTATGTATTGAATTTAGGAATCTTAATAAGGCTTCTTAGAAATATAATTATCCTTTACCTTCCATAGATCATATTTTACAAATAGTAAATAGATCTGAAATGGTGTCTTTTTTAGATGGATATTCTAGATATAACCAGATTATGATAGATCTTAAGAATATGATGAAGACTACATTTACAACTAAGTGGGGTACTTTTGCTTATAAAATAATACCTTTTGGATTAATTAATGTGGGCACTACTTTTCAAAGAGCAATAGATTATGTTTTTAGAGAACTAATTGGAAAATGCAAAGTCATCTATGTTGATGATATTCTTGTGTTTTCAAAGAAATAAACTAATCATGTTAATAATTTAAGAATAATATTCCAAAAATGTAGAGAACATGGCATCTCATTAAATTCCAAGAAGTGCATCTTTGGAGTAACTGAAGTTAAGCTTTTAGGTCATGTTATTTCTAAATATGGTATTTCAATTAACCCTAAAAGAGTAGAGGCAATACAAAAAATTCCTCTCCAAGGTAGTAAGAAAGAATTGAGATCATTCTTTGGAAATATTAATTTTATTAGAAAGTTCATCTCAAGATTTGCCCTGATTACACACAACCCTTTTACATTCATTCATTTGCTTTTAAAAATTCAACTTCCAATGTCCTAGCACAAAAAAATGAAAATAATGAAGAAAATCCAATAGCTTTCATGAGCTCCTCATTAAAATATGCCCAGCTAAAATATTTAATTATAGATAAACAAGCATATGCTTTAGTAAAGGTAGTAGAAAAATTTAGGCATTATATTCTACACAGTAGGATATTTACAATTGCGCTAGACCCAACTATTAAAAACATGCTAATGAAAAATTAATTAGGAGAAAGAAGAGGTAAATGGATTATAAATTTATAAGAATTTGATTTAGAGATCCAGCCTATGAAATTGGTTAGATGCCAAGGATTAAGTAAAACTCTAGTAGAGGTTGACCCTCAAATTCTTTGCCAAAAATATTCTATGGATAATATCACAACTGATATTATCGAACAACTTCAAATTCAGTGATTTCAACTACCCTAAATGATCTGTCAAATTGGGCCAGACTCTCTAGTTTATGGCCACTCCTTTATGGTACTAGCTGTTGTTTCATCGAATTTGCTTCATTAATAGGTTCGCGATTCGATTTTGATCGTTATGGTCTGGTGCCAAGATCTAGTCCTAGACAAGCTGACCTCATTATAACAGCAGGCACTGTGACCATGAAAATGGCTCCTTCTTTAGTAAGATTATATGAACAAATGCCCGAACCAAAATATGTAATTGCTATGGGAGCATGTACTATTACAGGAGGAATGTTTAGTACAGATTCTTATAGTACTGTTCGCGGAGTAGATAAGTTAATTCCCGTAGATGTGTATTTGCCGGGTTGCCCGCCTAAACCAGAGGCTATTATAGATGCTATAATAAAACTTCGCGAAAAGGTAGCTCGAGAGCTATATGAAGATAGGGTCGAGCCTAAACAAGTAAAGAGATATTTCACTAGAAAACATAGGCTTCATGTTGGACCCAGTATTCATACTGAAAAGGATGAGCAGAAGTTTTTCCATCAATCTTCTGAAAGTCAATTTCAATCGGCTTTAGAGATACCCTCTGAAACGTCTGAATCTACTTCAGAAATACTCTTTTCAAAAATTGAAAATACGAGAGTTCGCTATCTAATTGGGGAATAATAAATCTTTAGTGGAAAGTAACGAACAGGAAATAAAATTTTTTTTTTCAAAATTCCATTAGAAATGTCAAATCCTTATACAGATACTTTGACAAGAAATACTAATCAAATGCAAGGTCGATTATCTGCTTGGCTAGCCAAGCATAAGTTAGCTCATAGACCTTTGGGTTTCGATTACCAAGGCACAGAGACGTTACAGATCAAATCTGAGGATTGGGCCTCTATAGCCGTCGCTTTATATGTTTATGGTTTTAATTATCTCCGTTCTCAGTGCGCCTATGATGTGGCACCAGGGGGATTATTGGCTAGCGTATATCATCTTACAAAAATAGAGGATAATGCAGATCAACCCGAAGAAGTATGTATAAAAGTTTTTGTACCAAGGGAAGACCCCAGAATCCCATCTGTTCTCCGTATTTGGAAAGGTGCTAATTTTCAGGAACGGGAATCTTATGATATGTTGGGAATCTTTTATGAAAGCCATCCACGTCTCAAACGTATATTGATGCCTGAGAGTTGGATTGGTTGGCCTTTACGCAAAGATTATATTGCACCTGATTTTTATGAGATACAAGATTCTCATTGAATGGAGTAAAAGTAAACAACAAGTAAACAACTTTTGCTTTTACAATTATAGATCTAATTGGGATCTTCCATTTAAGCTGGAATGAGATAGAAAAGGCCATAAATTAGTATACATTTGTATTCTAATACATTCCTGGATATGTAAGAAGGATGGATGAAGAAAATATTTTATTGGTACACCACAAATGATATACCATGTACATCCCATGTACGAAAAGGAAAGATCCAATTTGATCTTGTACTAGTTTTAGTAGATAATAGATTTATCTATTTTTCCTGTCAAATCTTCCCATACTTTTTATTTCTCAATTTGATATGTACAGAGTATTAGGATTCAATCAGAGCAAAGAAGGAGAATATAAACAAAAAAGAAGAAGAGAACGGAACATCTTTCTTCTGTCTAGTATGATTGGTATTATTTCTATACCAAATTAGATAGATACATATATCTAGATATATATCTAGATAGGACAGATACATTTTTTTAAGGTATATAGATGAGTCTGTATGCCAGGAACCAGATTTGAACTGGTGGCACGAGGATTTTCAGTCCTCTGCTCTACCAACTGAGCTATCCCGGCTCTTCCCTGTGGATCATCATCATCCTAGTGCAAAACCTGAATTTGCGTCAACTAAAAAACAAAAAAAAAAATAATTTAAATTCGATCGTCCATATATGGTTTATATATGATCTATATATATATATATATATAGATCATATATCATAAATGAAGTACAGGCTCTTATTTATTGGTTTCAATAGGAGCCCTTATGAGTGTTATTTCTATATATTATTATCTAAAAATAATAAAGTTATTAATGACTGAACGAAACAGAGAAATAACTCCTCACGTACAAAATTATAGAATATCTTCTTCTTCAATCTCAAAAAATTCAATCGAAGTAAGTATGATTGTATGTTCAATAGCATCTGCTATACTGGGAATAGCAATGAACCCTATTATTGCAATTGCTCAAGAGACCTTCTTTTAAAATATATTTATTCATTAAGCGTTTCTCTTACTAACTTAAAGAAGCAGTATGTTTGGCCCCATATCCCAGGGAGGGAATAGGTTGAGATTATGAGATGAACTTCTAATTAAAAAGTCAACTTGATCCTCAAATTAGAAGTTCATTCTATACCATAGATATACATTTTAATTTTGAGAAAATGTCATTCAAACGTACTAAATAGATATCTATGTCATTCCGTTCTATCTAGGAATAGATATATGCATGCATAAAATCGAAACTGCTTTTGACATATTATTAGTTGAGTGCCATATTCACTTCATTTTTTATAAAATCTTAGTTTTCTATTGATCCAAATAAAATGTTGGATTATATATATATATATATATATATATATATATATATATATATATATATATATATATATATATATTTTTTTTCTATGAGATATCCTTCAATAATGAAAAAAAAAAGAATTGCATAATAGGATATATTAGACCTGGGCCTATGCGACCGATCGATAAGAATACTTGAATACTCCATTTTTGCCATATATTATATATGATACACAAAAAAAAAAAAAAAAAAATAAATATATATATATATATATATATATATATATATATATATATATATATATATATATATATATATATATATATATATATATGTGATCATAATATAGATTTATTATTCATGGAATAAAATTGACTTTTGGAATGCCTTGATGGTTAAATGGTAGACACGTGAGACTCAAAATCTCATGCTATAAAGCGTGGAGGTTCAAGTCTTCTTCAAGGCATAATATTCATGATGCTTATTGTATTCACAATTCAATTACAAATACCAGATTGAATTGATAGTCTCTCGACAGATTGAGATTACTTATCTGTTGATACGAATTCTAACAATGGTTTTGGTCATTGTTTCATAATGCGTGTTCCAGCAGTTCATACATAGTGTACTAATTTGTTCTAAGATTTAAATTATTTTGTTGTGTTTCAGCAGTAGCATTTTGTATCACGGGGCTAAAGTCCTAAATGATAAACAAGAACTAATGAGAACAGAAAACAAAATACATGGGAAAAAGTAACATTTGGGAAAGATTGAATAAAAAAAGAAAAAGGCCAAATCTAAGGTGGAATACTTACTCTTTTGGTGTACATAAAGGAGTATATCTTGTTTCTTCCTACTTATTAACTGTATTTAATTAAAGACATAGATTTAAAATAATTTATATACCTCTCTCAAGGTATTGCAAGATTCGGGAGTTGCAAGTCAATAAATAGACCCATGTTGGATCCCTCTATAGGCAAATGAGGGATCAATCCAGGTGTTGTAGGTGAGTTGGAGAGGAGAGGGTAATCCTCCAAGGGAGGTCTCAGGTTCGAATCTCCACCCTACCAAAAAGCTGAATTGGGTACCCAAAATCCAATTGATAATGTTGGTGCGGGCAGGGCTGGGTGCGACCCTCGGGTGACTTTGACGGTGTAGAACCCCCTGTTCGTGGTCTCTTAGACCAAGGCGGCACCGCAAGGGGTTTTTTGCTTAAAAAAAAAAATAGGCAAATGAGGGATCCTTTATTTCAAATAAGAAGTGTAGAAAGCATACTAAAACCAAAATCGAAGAAATAAGGCGTAAGCATATTAAGCAAAAAAAAAAAAGGGATAAGAATAGTAAGCATAGTAAGGAATTACTATGCTTACTATTACATAGTCGGGATTTAAAAATGAGGAATCTATCTTCAAATTAAAAATCTAGTCTCTTTTATTCCTATTTTTTTCTTCTGCTATTAAGTGTCGAATTTCATTTGCAAAAAGTATTCTCCTTTCCAACAATGTTTTTGTCATTTGATTCAATAGCATTCTGTTAGATTGGAACAGATTTAATAAATATTGATAACTCTCAAATAGAAAATGATAAGTAAAATAATCAGATAACCAACGGGTGGTTTCGGAATAATGAGCCTAGATGCATATATCTAGGCATGCATATGATATGCACATATTCAATCACATAAACATAGGTACATATCTATGCTTACATATGCATACATATACATCTTGTAATAAATTTTCATTATGTATGGGAAAAATACATGAATCTCTTTCCCTCTTCTCTCCCACTCAAATAGAAATTGGATAGAAAAATAGATTTTTTAAACTCGTTGAATTTATGATCAAATCAAATCCGTAGTGCAATTGGTTATAAATTGACCGGATAGGGATCAAATGGTATAGTCTATTGAATCTGTTGGAAGCTTTTAAGATCACAACCATGACTATTGCTTTCCAATCGTCTGTATTTGCATTAATTGCAATTTCATTTCTCCTAGTGATTGGTGTACTTGTCGCACTTGCCTCTCCTAATGGTTGGTCAAGTAGCAAAAATGTTTTATTTTCGGGTGTATCATTATGGATTGGATTAGTATTTTTAGTAGGTATCCTTAATTCTTTCATATCTTAGATATGCTCTAGATATTTTTGTGAAAATCTCTCCCCCCTCCCCGAAGGAGATTATAGTTCGGAAGGGTATTTCTGACAAGTCCCAAGAAACTAAAAGAAAGTGCTCAAGGGAGGGGTTATTTCAATGATGAAATAATGAAAATTTCGTTATTTCATAAAATAGATCTACGTACAAATATATGGCATAATTATATATATATATATATATATATATATATATATATATATATATATATATATATATATATATATATATATATATATTATGCCAAGAACGAGTCAAATGCGGGTATGGTTGAATGGTAAAATTTCTCTTTGCCAGGGAGAAGATGCGGGTTCAATCCCCACTACCCGCCATATGAAGGATGGAATAGAGCCAGGAATAGTTATGGGTTTGGCCGTAACTTTTTCTTACCTGTCATTCCATTCTCAAATGATAGAGTCATCCTCTTTGGGCAAGAAAAATTTGTCGTGTTCTAGCGGAGAAGGGATTTGAACCCGTGACCTTAAGGTTATGAGCCTCGCGAGCTACCAAGATGCTCTACCCCGCAATATCCTATTATTATTTTGTTTATATAATAAACAAACACGGTACACCGAACAACCATTGGAAATGCTATTTCCCCCCCTATGTAGGGAGGGGCTTTTCTATTAATAATAATTTTTTTCCTCCTACCAACTCAATTTTGTTACCCCGGGTAACAAACATGCGTGTGCTCTCTCACGGAGTATATACCCGGATAACCTAAAGTCTCTATAGTTGGCTCTAGGTCTTCCAGTCAAAGAACAACATCGATGAAGATGTGTGGGTGCACTATTACACGGTGAAGATTGTAATTTTCTATGAATTTTCAATTTTTCATCCAATGATGAGACTTCCCTTATCTCTCTTTTCAAATATTGACGAATCATATTGTATTTCCATTCCAATATTTGTTTCTTTTTCTCTATCTGAATGAGACTTTTTCTTTTCATAATGGTTCTGTTAGTTGGTGTCCTCTTTTGCTCTCTCTGAATAATAATTTTTCTTGTGATAATGGTTTTGCCAGTTGGTATCCAAGAATCACGAGGGGTACGGATCTCTCTTTCCGAGATCAAACAAAGGGATTTGCAAATAAAAGTGCTAGGGCTACAACTAGTCCATAAATAGTTAAAGCTTCCATAAAAGCTAAACTTAGCAGTAAGGTACCTCGTATTTTACCCTCCGCTTCTGGTTGTCTCGCAATACCTTCAACAGCTTGGCCCGCAGCAGTGCCTTGACCAATACCAGGTCCAATAGAAGCGAGGCCTACGGATAATCCAGCAGCAATAACGGAAGCAGCAGAAATCAAGGGATTCATAGTAGTCTCCTCTTACTAAGGTTGATAAATGATTGATAATACGACAATTTTCTCTATTAATTTGATTGTTCACCAATGGTTCAGTTAGAGAACAATTTCTTTAAAACACCTAAAACCCGACGAAATCTTATTATGGTATTAAAAGTGATAATATTACCAAATAGGAAAATTCTCTACCTTTATACAAATATTTTTTTTTTTGGAATATCTGAAATATACATATATTTTGATTCTTTTAGGGAATGGAATAACCAGTGTAATAGCCTATTTTTATAGGTATTTTATAAGTAATTCTATTGATATATTAATATATTTAGATCATATACGCATATAAATATATTACATAACGCAAACTATGTACATAAGATACATTTTTAATTTATCCCTCCGGAGACAATAAAATCATTGTTCTACGCCAGGGTACATATTTGACTCAACAATCTCCCATTAGTGAACCTGTTCCATTTTAGTTTAATAGATATATATGGATGTACAAATCCATCACTCTGAGCTATTTTATCTATCAATTTTCTCAACGGGATTAGTAGTTCGCTGATCCTAAATCTTCCTACTAAGATATTAGTAGATTAAGTATTCCAATCCTTGATTATACGGGTATAATCAAAATGATGGAAAGAACATTCCACATCCCTTTTGTCCCATATATATTCAATTATTTATGAATTGGGACAAATCTTTTATATAATATGGGTACTATCACAACTTCATGATCAAAGCAAGTATTTTTTATAGAAATAACCATGACGGAATCTATCTTAGATGCCTAAATAAATATGAAGCTACTCAAGTCCTTAATAAATTTCATGGAAAATATGGGACTGTACATGGTTCGGCCAATGCCACTACACATCAAATATTGAGAGATAGATACTATTGGCCTCATATTTTTAAGGATGCTCATGCCCACGTTAGATCCTATCATACATGCTAGATTATTAATAATAGAGAAAAAATGTTTTCATACCCTTACAACTAGTATTTGAGGCTCATCCTTTTACCCTATGGGGATTATAATTTTTAGGAGTCATATACCCTAATTATTTAGCCATTCATAAATACTTTTTTATTGCAATAGACTATTGCACTTGCTAGACAAAAGCTCAAGCCACTAAGAACTGTACTATAAAAGTTGTGATTAAATTTCTTGAAGAACATATTGTAACTAGGTTTGGAATGCCTTACTCCATAGTTTGTGATAATGGTTCAAAATTTACTCCACTTAAGTTTGTAGAATGGGCTTATGATAACAAAGTGACCTTAAAATTTTCTTCTAACTATTATCCACAGGGAAATAGTTTAGCGAAGTCTATCAATAAAAACTTGCTGACTATAATCAAGAAGCTCCTAGAAATAAATCCTAGAGATTGGCACAATAAAATTAAATATTATTTATGGATAGATAGGAACATAATAAAATATTCAATAGGTACATCATCCTATCATTCGATATATGGCCAAGATCCTATATTTCCCACCAATTTGAAATTGTTGACATTTCAATTCATGAAATATTACTTGGAAGTGTATGAAAAAGTAGAAGCTAGGTTGACCAACTTGATTAACTTAGATGAAAAGAGAGAATATGATCTGCAACACTTCAGTAAACATCAAGGGACAATCAAAAGATGATTTTATAAGAGATCTACGGTTAAAGCCTTTATATTTTTTTACTTAGTTTTGTTATGGGATAAAGCACATGAGAAAAAGGGAGATCATGACAAATTTGATAACCTATGGTTAGGTCCCTACCAAATCTAGGAGATACTTGGAGAAAATACCTTTAGATTGAATAATCTGAGTGGAGAAGACCTCCCTCTACCTGTTAATGGGCAATTCCTAAAGCACTACTTTCACCCTTGAGATAGTGTAGTAAAACAGTCATTGTGCCATAGTTTCTTGTTTTGATGTATTTTCTTTTACTTTGTTTTGATACAATTTTCATTTTTTATTTTGTATAATTTTGAAGTTCTTCTATTCATGATAAGATGTTTTAGGTGTTTATTTGATTTCACTTTCTTAATTAGTTTATTTCCTTTTGTGAAAGTTCTTGCTTGTTTCATGTTTTAGTTTCAGTTTCATACTATCTTTTATTTTCTTGAATTTTGACAAGTGGATTCATATTGCAATCAATTTTTGGTTCCTCTAAAGGAAGTGTTTCTTATCAATAAAAAATAAAGGACTTGTTTGAAATTAGGTGAAACTAAAATTTAGTGAATCAGATTATTTAGTAGCCATCCTTAGATTATGGGCTAAAATAGAGGAAACTAAAATAATATAACATCTTGTTGAAGCTTCACATTTATCAACAATATTTAAATGATTTTTCGATCATGAAGAATGTAGTAATTCTGGTTTTATGATTAGGTAAACGTATGTACACTCCATCCTTAGCCTTATAGATATCTAAAACAAAATGCACATTTTAACGTTTTCAATTTATCTAAATACTTCTCAATCAAGAAGAAAAATAATAGTAATGTAAATTAATCAAGTGCTTGGGTGACTTGGATAACCTCTACCAGGGCTATAAATGTTTGGATGATAGTAAAGCAATGTCTAGAAGAGATCAAAATCATCTCCATCGAAGCTATGAATTCTTGACTAGCATGTGAAGCAATGCAAAGGTAAATCGTTATGAGTGATAGCTTTAATAGCCTAATTTTAAACCGAATGATGAAATTTTTATTGACTCAAGAATAAGGAATGAATGCACATAGTACACACTAAGATAAGGAAAATGGAACATATATTTTCAGTTTAAATTATTTAACCCCATACTCTTTAGATGTGGTTAAGTAGTATGCATTTTACTAGTTTAGGTTCCCTTGATTTCAAGTTGGGTTCTTTATCCAAAGTGCTGAAGAGAATTTTTCAGTAGAGTCACCATTTGTTTTTACCATTATACAACTTACCCAAATTTGGGGACCCACTTGAAATTTTAGCTTTAGTTTAAAATTTTGCTTGCTTACATCAAGATTTTGAATTTTTATTACACCAAGATTGTCTGCATTGCATATTGTGGAAGACTTAAATCAAAATTTTCTTAATGTTTACATATTATTTCAGATTAAATGTCTTAGAAATTTTAAATTTCAATAGATTCACTAAGTTTCAAAATATTAAAATCAATATTAGGGTTCTTTAAATTTCATCATCTTGCCCTAAATTTACTACAAAATTGAAATTGCCATAACTTTTGATTTAAAACTCCGTTTGAGGTGATTTAAAGCATGGTGGAAGACCTTGAGATTACCTTCACAATGGTATCAAGTTGGCAGAATTTTAGATGTGATTTTTTCTAGAAATGGTAATTTCTCGAAGCATCCCACAAATTTCCAAATGATATCTCTTAATAAACAATGATTTTTTAAGTTTTCTCAACAGATTTGGATACCCATTTTGCACATTTAGAAATGTGGAAATTTTAGAAAAAATTTGGGCACTTTCAAATTTCACCTTTTTTTTACCTTACAAAAATGTTCAAAGCCTCCGATCATGGATTAATGCCACATATTTAATAATATAAGGTTAATCTTGCACTAGACTAGATTTCAAATGTATTTAAACATACCTAGAACTTTTATTCTTTCACCCTCTTTTGGAATTATCCACTACATCCAATTTAAACAAGAAAAGGTCCTAAGTATATTCAAATTTAAATTTAAATAATTAAGTCTCAAAATTGTGCCAAAAGATTAATTAATCCATAATACAGGATATGATTTCAAATTAGTCAATGACTAATATTATTATTAAGCTCTCTAAGGCTCATCCTTTAATTTCTAAATCACACAATGACAAGCCTCAACTTAGAGTTTAAACTTGAGTATCGAGCATATTAAGTCTATATACACCCATTTGTACCATGATACCAAAATGGGGTCTTACTTAGGTTTATCATATTTCCTTAAGTTTAAAATATTCAATCATAAAATCCCCTTCATGTTTTCCCCTAGCATTTAAGCTCAAAAGACGTGGCCCTGAAATATAACATTTTTCCATACTAAGGTCAAAGTCATTACTTTTGACTTCTGATTGGAGCACCAAAACTTGGCATCGAATTTCGATTGGTACACCAAAATATTGGTGTGGGATGGCGATTGGTCAAAGCATAGATAACCCAGATTTGTATTCCATATCAATGGTAGATGGTCTTGATTTACCCACAAAAGCTCTACCACTAGACAATGACTGGTCAAAGGAAAAGGACAAGGAATTATACCCGTAAAGAAACAAATCCAAAGGTTTTTGGCTATGTAAATCTATTAATACCAATGTATAATAATAAAAAATTTCTAAGGTCTTAAGTCTTTCATCCCCTTCCACATAAAATTAATCACCTTGGCTATATATACAAAAGGTTTTGAAATGAATATTAGGCCATGTGGAACTATCCAATTAGAGCGCCAAATCTTGGTGTTGGCTCCTCATTGGAGTGTCAAAGCCCTGGTGCCAACTTCTCATCGGCCCAGATATAGACTCCTCATTGGAGCACCAAAGCCCTAGCACTAATTTCTAATTTACCTAGAGATAGACTGTCTACCATGCTCCACCAAAAGATGGCAGATGATCTAGATTCATCCTAAAAAAAAAATATTTTTAATTCATATGAAGACATTAAAACTTAATGTTTCAAGCAATAAATCAAATAAACCCTAATTTTGGAAAATGAAATTCTTCGCAGAGTTCTAATTGGTCACCAAGAAAGTGATATGGGATGGATATTGGTCAAGAAAAGAAAAATTTAATTTGATGTCAAAAAGAGGCAAACACTTCTCATTGGTCCACCATGAACTTGGCATTGAACAGTAATTGGCCCAATGATGAAAGGATAAAAAGGCCCCACCACATTACGGGTGGACGGTCCAAATTCATCTGCCAAAAATTGGTGCTAGATAGCTATTGGCCAAAATAAAAGGACAAAGATTAATTAAAAATCATTAAGGTGTTGTACCTAAAATAATCATGAAAACCCTAATGTCAATTTTTATGCTTTGGCATTGAAATTAATGGAAATTTAATGCTAAAGTTAATTCTTTGAGGTGGATGGCTAAGATTGACCCACTGAGGATGGGGCAGATGGCCTAGATTGACATGCTAAGGATGGGCACTAGAGGGAAATTGGTCTAGATATGGATGAATCGCCATACTCCACCGTGAAAAGGGTGGATGGTTTAGATTTATCTGCTAGAAATTGGTAATGGATGGCAATTGGTGGAAAGAAGAGAACAAGAATAATTGCTCTTCGAAAGTGGAATGATAATATTTTTAAGAAACACATTAATTAATTAAAATCTCTTTGACGTAAAAATTAGGGTATGATAATGTTAAAATTAGATTTAAATATTTCTCGAAACCTTAAAGCTTTGATTAATACTTTTACATAACCCTAAAATTTTGGGCTTTAATAAATGATGAAGGAACATTAAGTCTGGATTTTAATGTTTTTTTGAAATCTTAAGATAATGCATCAATTTGATTAATACCTTTTACAATGCTAAGAATTTGGCCTTTGATAAATGATGAATAACATTAGTATTAATCTTAATAATTTGGTATCAAAAAAAATTAAAATAGAATTTTAATATTTCGGCCATGAAACCTTAGTATTAATACATTGTTATTAAGATTTAAATGAAACTTTAATATTGAGCTTAATACTTTAGACTCAAAATTAAAGGGAACTAAACATTATAAATTCAATTAATGAAACTAGATCAAATAATAGGAATACACCTTTGATATTATTAATTCCAAAACCTAAGGTAAGCTCATAAGAAACATTATTAATTACTTGCCAGAATCAGATGCCTAACGGTGATTGTTCCACCCAAACTTGGCATGGCTTGACAATTGGCCACAAATAGAGGGATCCAATTCATGCACCGCAGAAGGGTGGATGGCTCATATTTATTTGTCGAATCTCAGGTTCTCGATGGAAATTGGTCAGAGGAAAATGATAAAAAAATGTACCACGAAGAAGAAGACAAAGAATTTATGCCACAAAGAAAACAAAATAAAGTGTTCAAAGTATTTGGCTAAGTGAAAATGAGTTTATGAGTTCATTATTTTTCCAAAGCCCTCCCAAATATAAAGTATTTGGCTAAGTGAAAATGAGTTCATTATTTTACTTTTTCTACCAAATATAAAATTGAATAAATATGTGCTTCTCTTTTTTATTGTAGGTAAACCAAAAATAGGGAAGAAAAAAGGAAAGCCCTGGTAAATTTGGAGGCCAGCTAAGCTTCTGGAAGAAAGTTTAAAGAAATACAGTGAATCTAGACTAGATCCTGACGAGCTGGTGCATGAAAACTCAACATACTTAGATTAAAGGAGAATATACCAAAATAGTTATAGATATCGATGGTTGAAATTGAAGAGCTGAATCAAGAAAATCCCCAATTGGATACCTCATCCTCTAAGTTGAAGATAACTCAGATAGCCAGCTCATTTATCACTATAAACCATTGAAATATAATTGTAAACCATTGAAAAATTCAAAGTTGTAAGGATATAAATAGCCATTGGGACCCCATTTCAAAGGGTTGAATGACATTTTAGTGATAGATATTTAAATGCTCAAAAACCAGTGCACCAATAAAGGAATAATGATAGCAATAAATGAACACCAAAAGTATGCAATGTAACACACTATGATAAAACAAAGAAATAATGAACTGGGTCCCTTTATATTAATAATTACTTATTTTTATAAAAATGAATTATAAACACATCCCATTTAGGTAGTTTAATAGTGTGATACAATAGATACATAATACGAGGGTTTGACCCTCTCTAAAATAGTTTTGGTAAATTATGCAATCTTCTCGCAATCACAACTGTATTGGAGTAGGTTTTTCATGACCGTCGTAATGGGTAATGATATAAGCTTGGAGCTTCTTTGTCTTCTAGGGTTTTATCCTGTAACCTGCACACAATGAAACTAAAATATATCAAAGCATATGAGGAGTCCTTCAAGATATGAACTATATTAATAATGGAGAAAACAGTAAATGAAGTAAATCTGAATATATACCTATGTATGAAATACGAATGATCTAGGAAATAAAAAATGCAATTATCTAAGTTCTACTAAAAATAAATAAAACTAGAAAATCCCTACCAAGGTCCATCTCTAGGTGGGATGGCATTGCCTATGGGCCATATCTGGGTGAGACATTCGCTATTCCTACAACTATATATTTGTGGCCAAGTTGAGGTAGCATCTAGGTTTGATCCTAGGTTTTATTCGATGGATTGGCATGTTGTTACAATGACTTGTTAGGTCAATTTGGTTAGTAAAATGAGGGTATTCTCTTACGTGAACTGATGGAAGCACTACTATCTCTTATCCTTCATAGCAACCTAGCATCATGAAAGCAAAATAACTTGGAAGATCATAAAATGGGTAGCACTTCATTGCAAAAATTCATAGATTGAGGACCTTTTAAAACTGAGGGATGAGTGCTCTCTTATAGGCTTCTCGGATGGAAGCCTAAACATAGAAAAGCACCCTACATGAAAAAGTGAAGAGGCAGTTCACATTAAAAAGTGAATGCTTATCTTTGAAAACTCATGCAATTGATGATTGCATGATTTTTTCTTTTCTATTTTGGCTCATGCAAAGTACTAAATTATGATACAAGTTCATTCGCAAGGTTAACTGGTAGTTTTTATTGCTAGTTATATCTTTTAATATTGATTTTGGTACGATAGTCTCGAGGTGAGATGGCCCTAACTGGAGGTCATCCCTTGGAGGGATGACCATGGTTGTAATGGGAAGTGTTCCCTATTTGAGTGGTGAAAACCACTATTTAAGTCCTAGGGTTGACCAATGTGGGTCATATGGTCTAAATTAGTCCATGTAGGTAATACCCCCAACATGATGTGTTTTAGGTGTCTATAAATACCTATTTTTGGGATGTGTTGTGTGAAAGCACAATATAGAGCAAAAATGGATGACCTAGAGTCAAATTGAGGGTTGATGATGTTCATTGATTTGATCAATGTTAGATGCCCCAATCATGGAAAGAGCATGTATTTTTGAATCATTGATTTTGACAAGTTGAAGAACTTGGTTTTAGTAAACCTTTCAACCATGGATAGACAGTGTCCAATCTACAGGCAATAACCTTAGGTATACCAAATAGGAAGTTGTAGTTGTCCTCTTATGTTTTTAAATTTGTTTTTTTTTATTGACTATCCCAAGAAAGAAGGGTGCATGATAGTCTTTGGAAATGATTCTTGAATTAATACACTTTGTATGATTGATTTTTTTATTATTTATTTGATTATGAATTTTGTGATTTATATGACTATCCCCTCAAGTGAGGAAATGGAATTTGATGAAAGAGATGAGTTGCTTGACCAAGATGATTTGACTTGGGTTGTCTAGGTCTTATTGAAAAATTAAGAGGGTTGAAAACTCCATTACAACCTTGATTTTGAATCATTTTATTACTTTTTTGTGTGTGGTCTTATGGTAATTTACTCATCCTACCGAATTGCATGGATAACCAATCGTTGCAATCACCAGGGATCTAGAGTAAATCACTAGATACAAGATTCACTCGAGTTTTTTGGATTTTATGTGATTAAAGGGGTTAGGTGTCTTTGGGACCTTTTGTATTGATTTTGACCAAAGAAATTTGGATACCTTTGGAACCTTTTGATTTCGACCAAAGGAATTTGGGTACCTTTGGAGCCTTTTTAATTGATTTGATCAAATGGCTTAAGCACCTTTGGGGCTTTGTTGAAATGATGTAACCAAAGGGTATAAGTGCCTATGGATATTTTTGAAATGATGTGACCAAAGGGCTTAAGTGCCTTTGGAGCTATTTATGATGATGTGACCAAAGAACTTAAGTGCCTTTGGAGCTTATTGTGAGGATGTGACCAAAGGGCTTAACAACCTTTGGAGATTTTTGTGATGATGTGACCTAAGAGATTTAAGTGCATTTGGAGCTTTTTATTTTGTTATTTATTTATTTATTTTTATTTTTTTCCAAATCTAGCAGCCATCCCTTGGTGGGATGATCGCAACAAGTTCAACCATCTGACCCAAATATGATCGCATATATTTGAAAATATAAAAGCAAAATTAGCACTTTTATGATGTCATTTGCATAGTTGGTATTTGGAGGAAAAAGGGAGGCGAGGAGGAGGAGAACAATTTTTGACAGAGTGTTGCCAAAATGTTGATCGAGTTCCACCATGGACCAACCCGAGACCTCAATTACTGGAGGAGCCAAAAGGAGAAAGGTAAACACTGTAATCTCACCTTTGTTACCTTGCAAAATAAAATGAACCTCACTAACTAAAGCAAGAAATGAACCTCATCAAAAAATTAAGGCAAGTAATCACACCCTAAAGTAGAATGTAGTGTAGGTTATTTTGTGCTTGTGTTATTTTTGATGGCATGTGAATTTTTAGTGCATTCACCCCAATTTGGGGGTTATATCTGGGTGAGATAGTCCCTCATGTGGGGTTTGAGGGCCATATTTGGGTGGGATAATCATGTTTAAAATGCAATGATCATATATTTAACCATTTTGAAGATCCTCTTGGGGTGGGATGATCATGGCTAAAATCCTGATAGTTAGATTTTTTATCATTATAGAGGTCATCTTGAATTGAGATGGCCTCAGGGAGAGACCATCTTAGGTTGATACGGTCTTATTGGGATGAATTTTGCCATGAATTTTGTTGTTTTTTAGTTAAGATGATTCTTGTTTGGTACTTATTAGATCTCATCACAGATTTACCACGGTATTTGAGAGTGTGCATGGTTGGCTCTATAATGGTTATTTTGAATGGCTTGAGGCTATTGGCATTAATTAGGTAATGATATTAGAGGTAATGATGGTGGATCAGGCCTATTAGACCACCCTGATAGATCATTAAGACAACTGAACGAATATATTCCATATTTTGACTGAGGAAATAACAATGTTGTTGGAGGATATCTATAGGATACTTTGTGTTTCGATCGAGGGATATGCCATAACCTCCACACACATTATCCAGTAGAGAAAAGTGTTCTAAAGAGTATTTTATAAGGATTAGGAGATTGCTCAATGCAACTTGGATAGCAATGAGGTGCTAGTGGAGGTATGGTATGATGCAATTTTTCTTATGAGAAGATATGTAGTGGTGATGTCACTCATGTCAAACATCTTACTATCATATTATTTAGGAGTGAGGTTACCATGGAACATCCTCAACCTGACATAGGATTTGATGGAGTGTACCACTTAGGATCCTTTGATTATGGTATGGAGGACTACTATATTGGATCATTTGTATGATGAGATATATGAAATTTGTTAGTGAAGCAACCACAGATTGGGTTGCAACTTTCTGCTTCAAATATGTGGATGGGAGCATATTTGGGTGGATAGGATAGATGGGCTTCCTTAGGCATCACGAGCTTAGATGGTAGATAGGAATATTGTTTATGTAGCTTAGTAGGGTCAGGATTATGAGTGGGGTTGGATTCATCCCCAATTAGGTAGGATTACCCACTGCATGAAGCCTTTTGAGGGACTGAGGCCAGGGAAGGTGATATGGTGGCCCTACAATAATTTCTCACTATATATGGAGGTAGTGGACCAATTGAGGCATGCGATATATAGGTGATGGGTGGTTGGGTGCCATGGAATAGAGTGAGTACTTTCTGTACGCTCATATTTGTTAGTAGTTTGGGGTTCATTAGGATACACCTAGTAAACCCATCATTTACTGACATCAAGGAGATGAGGTACAACTGGAGTGGTTGCATGTGGACCCAGTGGGTGAGGATGTGGATCAACTGCTAGTAGATATGAGGGTAGAGGATCCAAGAATAACCATGGTGGATCACATAGATATGAAAAGAAGGTGGAACTATAGGTGGATTGGTTGGAATTACATTCAAGGGAGGCTTAGGGGATGAGGTAGGAGAGGGATATTGATGAGTGCATCATTATATGAAGGGGGAGTGGGAGGAGGCATTTGTAGGAGACAATGAGCTGTAGGATGAGGGTGGGAATGGTGAGAAGCCATAGGATTAGGAGTCTGCATTTAGAGAATAGGTCTAGAGCATGTAGAGGCAGTGTTTAGAGTGAGATACTATAGTATCAATGCTCCAAATATAGCTATATAGGGAGAGGTAGTAGTGGAGGGGCTTCTATGAGGATAAGGACATTATGAGGCCTCAGCTATAGATTTCTCAAGAGGATATGGCTAGATTGACAATAGAGTGATATGCTCTATAGACATAGGTTATAGGATTGACAAGAGAGTGAGATGCTCTATAGGGGTAGGTGGTAGGGCTGACTATAGGATAGGGGATAGGTGGACATGCCATGGATGATGTGGTCAAGCTATAGGTATAGGTCAGAAATCTTCAGGGTATGGTGGCTCACTATATCTCTCATTGATGCTCATATAGAGAGTATATTACTAGCTTGGAGAATGAGGTAGAGTGGCTTGGAGATAGACTACCTTCATGAGATTCATTAGGGGTATCATATTAGAGCTGACATAGTGGATCAGTGTAGCCATCGATTAGGCTACCAGTTTTAAGCTTTACAGGTAGCCCTTAGAGATCAAAGACCAGTGGGTCTACTCAGCCTCATCGAGACAAGGTCAATGGTGGAGGTGAGAGTAGTGGTGCAGGGCCAACCTGAGTTGTGGTATATATACTTCTCTTTTTGGAGTGTGAGGTTTGAGGACCCACTCTATTATAGTATGTGGACAATTTTGTAACATGATGTACCAAATTTCACATATATACATACATACATACATACAAAAATATATATATATATATATATATATATATATATATATATATATATATATATATATATATATATATATATATATATATATATATATATATATATATATATATATATATATATATATATATATATATATATATATGATATCATGTTTTTATTGTGGCCTATCATGTGTTGATTTCATGTTTTATTTTATGCATGGATGCACTTATGGATGTTGGTGTGGATGATGGATATATGCCTAGACTTCATAGTATGTATGCCTAGATGTACATGTGTTTTGATATTTATTTGTGTGATAATGAATTTATGTAGCTCATGTTATTGACTTGACAAATTTAATATGTATACATAGAATTAGACATGGATGAGATATACTAATGATATATAATGTGACTAATCTGAAATGTATGTTTTAAATAATAAAATATAATGAATGAATCTATATGCACTAACAAAATGAATTGTAAGCACCACAAAATGTGTAATCATCATCAATCTAAATTCTAACCTTTCCACAAAAGTCATGCATTTGAAAGCCAACCATATGGAAGATGATAAAAATGTAAATGATGGATGGTGGACTAGTAAGATGCTATAGGGAAGCAACATGGTTTTCATGAGACTCAAACACCCTAGTTGACCAATAAAAATTTGTATCCTGACCACACAAGATTCTAAAAAGGTAGAAATATACTAGGAAAACTAAGATATTCAATATCCATGTGTGTGCATAGTGTATTTATTATGATGTATACGACTACCCCATTTCCAGGTTGTCTCTTAGATCCAATTATTGTAATGAAGATCACCCTATGGTCATAATTATCCAAATTTTGGATGCGGTTGGACTAGACTACTAGGTAATACAAGCCACCAAAATCTAGCTCATCCGTAAGCTGACATTGGTCTATACAAAAGAAGGTTTCTAATGTGACAGCCATATCACCATGCATAAGACTACCCCATTTCCAGGCAGGTTTTATTCAACGCATTGTTGTAATGGAGATTATCCCATGACTTCTAAATAACTAAGGATTCTAGAGATTCAAGCTCATTACCACTTTCTTTTCTTTTAATTTATTTTATTGGAATTCTTACTCATTTTTTATGAGGATCAAGGGGATTTATTGTAGTGGTGAAAACCACTCTTTTTTTGCGGGGGGATACTTGCTTATTTTTGTGGAAGAGCAAGGGATTTTATTGCTTTGTGTAGGGGGGAGCTTGTACTTTTCTCAATTATTAGCATTCTAGACCATGTGTGTAATAGGATGAGCAAGGGAAACCTTTTTCTTAAGGGGGCATGTCCTATGTTGTAATGTTATCCTGCCTAGTTCAAAATCATATTTTTAAATGTGTGAATTTATGTTGGGATTTTAAGATATATAAGGTACAATCAAAGAAAGGCCCTACCTTCCAAAATCTAGCTAGCTTTCTACAAAATTTCAAAGATAACTAGGAATGGCTAAATGATAAAAAAACCTAGTGAACACCCTATAACAACTAACTGGTTGTGTTGAAAAACACAGTTACTCAAAAAATAAATGTGGATAGTAATGATATGTGGAATGTGTGGGTTTTCCCTATGATCTTTTGAAAACTAATAGGTGTGCATAAAATAGTCAGTATCCATATAAACATAATTTTTTATGGTCATTCGGTATATACCCTATCTTACGAGGACCCCTAATAAGAAAAATATCATAAGAAAAAGTGAAAATGGTGATTATGGAAAGGTTTGATTAAGAAAAATGACAACCATACAAATGTGGTGGTAGACCTGAGTATGAAAGAATAAAAGTAGCCCTAATGCTAATGCAATGAGTGAATATAACTAATGCAAATAAGCAAATATAGTGATATGAAATGCATGATGGAATGCAATGCAAACGAGAATACAATGCAAACGATAATGCAATGTTTTTGTGTTTTTTTTCTCATTTTTTTTATGCATTATGTGTCATGCTTAAAATACCTACAAGTGGATAATGTTGAGAGGTTCAGGTTCCTCAACACCCTTGAGAGAAGCTAACCTATAAGTACCTAGCCCTATCTTCTATGTGACGATAAACGAGCCTAACCAATTAGCCATAAACTTATCTCGCAAGTGTAGCGATAAGTTGGAGTTCTGCTGATTTTCTTTAAGCACAAGATCCCAAAATTTAAAGTCCCTAAGGTGGAATTTCATATCATAATCTCACTTAAGGTGATATTGATATATGTGGAGGTGCTCGAGAGTGTTAATGCCTTGTTCATTAAGAAGGGTAATTGGTCAAGATGATCTTGTTGTGCGGTATCATCATCAATGAACTCTTGTAGTGATATGCGTAATGAAGGAATTTCCAATTCCAAGGGTATATTCGCCTCAACACCATATACTAGTGAGAATGGAGTTACCCCAGTGGGTGTTTGAATGCTAATTCTATAAGCCCATAATGCAAGCGATAGTTGAAGATGCCAATATTTATGATTATCCTTAATGGTTTTCTTAAGAATATCAATGACTATCTTGTTTGATACCTCTACTTTCCCATTAGCCTATTGATTATAGGGCATAGGAAAGTTGTGTTTAATGTTAAGCTCACACATACTTGTTATTAAAGAGGGACCCATTATTTGAGATGATCTTGGATGGAATACCAAAATGACATATGATATTATGAAGTATGAACTTCACAATGCGAGGTCCAATCATAGTGGTAATAGGGATAACTTCCACCCACTTGGTGAAGTACTTTGTGGTCATTAAGATAAATGTGTGATAGTCAGATGATGGGGGTGAGATTTTCCCAATTAAATCAAAACCCCAATATGAAAAAGGCCATATCAAATGAATTGGTTGTAAGGACTAAGAAAGTACATGAAAAAGAGTAGCATGATGCTAATATTTCATGCACTTCTTAACATAAGTGCAACAATCCTTCTCCAAGGTAGGCCAATAATACCCCATTTGGAGGATGCAATTAGTGATAGCCATGCCATTGAAATGGTCATTGCAAGTACCATCATGAGCTTACGAAATTAACCAAGCATATTCGTAGGGATAGAGACAATGAAGGAGAAGACCATCATAGCTCTGATGATACAATATGTCTCCTAACAAGACATATTTTATCACTTTTTTTATTATTATTTTTGCAGCATGCGACAATACCAAAGGGATATTGCCAAGTTTGAGGAAATCCTTCAATTGAGTGAACCAATATTGAAATTTTTGAGTCTCGATTGAATGAACTACTTGTTCCTTTTGAGATTCATCCCATAAAAATGTAGATTGGGAGAGAACCTTAAGATAGATCATTATGTTATTTTCAAAAGGACTTTTTGGGATCAAAGACCCCAAGAAGTATGTTTCAAAAAGTTACGTATGTGAGAGAACCATTCTTGGTATAATTTAATCCATACCATGTGGACAACTTCTTTTTATTTTCAAGCCTCACAAAAAATCACTAATTGTGAAAGCATTTTGACATGAATAGTTATGATATCATCTGAAGTGTTCTATGGAAAAGAAGCCATCATAAGTGCAAAATGATTATATGAACAAGGGACTGCCTCTATGTTGTACCATTCCAATTTAGCTAGTAGCTTATCCACAAGGGCTTTGTATGATTGCAATATTGGATACTTACACTAGTAGATTTCCTTAAATTGGTTAACAATGAGCAATAAATCATCGAAGATATTGAGATTTTTGATTCTCATGGCAATATCTTCTTGAAGGCCCAAAAGGAGGACCTCGTATTTGGCATTATTATTAGTACAAATGAAAGGGGTATAGGAGCCCCTTGTAGTGTGAAAAATATTATTCCCACACACCCCCTTGATCACATTTGGAACCATCAAAGAACAGAGTCATATCAGATTTGTTTTCAAGTTCTTTTGGTTCTATTGAGTTTGATAATGCAAAGACTCCAACATTAGGCAACTCAATTATAAGAGGATTATCATATTGGAGAGGAGCCTTTGCTAGTTGATTAACAATTACTTGACCTTTAATAGATTTTTGAATTATGAATTCGAGGTCAAACTCTATTAACAACATGATTTACTTTGTGGTACGACTATTATGGTATGTTCAACACATCATATACTGCAAAGGGTTTTATTTAAATACAACATATTTTGTTTTATTGAGCATGTAATGGTGTAGCTTTTTGGTGGTAAATACCACAACTAAGTAAAGCTTCTCAACATATGCATACTTAAGCTCATAATTGACTAGGGTGTGGTTGATGTAATATATAGCTTATTCCTTATTTACCTCATTATTTTGGGCCAACATGGTCCCTAAGGCAAAATTGATATCTAATATGTATAATAGAAATGGCACACCTGGTTGAGATGGAGCTAGCACTAGCAGTGATTCTAGGTATCATTTGATATCATAAAAATCCTTATGAAACTCATCATATTTGTTGAATGGGACCCCCTTTTGTACCAGTTAATTCTTTAATTGACATTTATCCGAAAGTTGGACTGTGAAGCATAGGATAGATGCTACCTTCAATTGTAAGCTACAAAGCTACTTAAGGTTGGTATGGGGGAGCATTTTGAGTATCACCTTGACTTTTATGGGATATAATTTGATGCCTTGTTTTAAGACTATGAAATCCAAGTGTTTTCCAGATGTAACTTCGAAGACATACTTCTTTAGGTTAAGTCAAACTTTATGTTCAATGAGTCGATCGAAGAATTTCATTAGAACATCAATGTGTTTATGAAGCAATACAGACTTACCTAGTAAGTTTCCTATATAATCCTCAAGGATTTTATGCATGTATTAATAAAATATGTATGTCATGGCCCGATGATATGTTGCACTAGCAATTTTTAGGCCAAATAACATGACTTTGTAATAGAAAGTCCCCAAGGCATGGTAAAGGTTTTCTTGGATTGATATTTAGGATTGACCTAGATTTGATTGTAGCCTAAGAAACCATACATAAGGGATAGCATTTCATGACCTACAGTTGCATCGACTAGAGCATTGATGTTTGGAAGGGAAAATTCATCCTTAGAAGTAACTTTGTTAAGATATCAAAAATCTGTGCATATGTGAGTACCATGTTGGAAAACCAATCAAGATAATTGATAGGTTGGATGAAACTGACATCCAACAATTTTTGCAATTCATATTTAACCATTGAGGCTATTTTTGGATGTATTTTTTGAAGCTTTTTCTTGACTGGTTTGATTTTTGGATTGAGCATGAGGTTGTGCATGACCAAATTTGGGTCAAGAACCGACATGTCTTTGTATGACCAAGAAAAAGCCTCTCTATTATCTATCAAGAGAGCTATAATATCATCTTGTTCCTATGGGAATAGGATTTGTCCCAACTTGCACGTATGAGGAAACTCTGGGTCATTACTGATATAAATGTTAGTTGTATCCTCGACTAACATGTGGAATCCCTCCTTGAGTTAATTATGGGTAGGGATCAAATGTATGGCATTAGTTGGGTTTGAAGAATCAATTATATCATTAGGTTAAATATCAACTTCACAAATATCTTTAGATGGCCCCTGGAAGAAATGAAATAGTTGAAACATTTCTTCGCAAGGGAAGAACTCTTTAGGTGATGGCACAAACATGACATGATCAAAATCAATGGCCTCATGGTTGAGGTGTAAAGGTTTTGAAGGGTCACTGAGATTATGTAGTGGTGTGGTTAGATCATTGGAAACCATATTGACGGATAGCAGATGATTTCCATTCATAGGTGGGAAGAGACTATCAAATATGGGTGGCCTCAAGTGTACCAAAAGTGGTTGAGGTGGAGGTGGGATGACTTGAGGCCTATGTAGAATAGGGATGATTGGATATTTTTGTGGTAGCAGATGCTATAAAATGGCATCCTCACAGGGAATAAATGAAGGTAGAATTTTTCAAGATCATTTAGGGGTTCAATAGAAGTTGATTCATCCTTTGAGATATCTAAAGCAATAGCTATTGTATCAAATTTATGGTAAGATGAATCAATGGACATGTCATCATGATTCTGATCAGATCCATCATCCTCTTTGAGCCAATCATTATTAGGATTATTGGCTAGGCTAGACTCTTCTTGCATGTTGTTTTTTTTTTCTCCATCATAAAACCAACCACTTGTATATTCTCAATTAGAGGATGAAAGAGGGTTCACATAAACCTAATTGCTAAGCCATTGAATGTGGCTAGGACCAAGATACGCTAAAATTATATTATCCTCATATTCTTCAGATGCCTCACTGGAAGAATCAGAGGGCTCAAAAAAAACCTTTATGATGGGAAAATAATCTCTCAGTAGATAACTTTAGCCTAGATCAACATAGTCATTCTCATCAATCTCATCCTCAGCCTATAATAAGGCACTAGAGTGAGTCTACAAGGATGATGAGCATCAGAAATGCTCATATTTTGTATACATTTTCTTGATTATTATGCGGATGTATAATAAGGATTGCATATGTTTATGAATGATTATATAATTATTTGATGAAATTATGCGTGTTATCTAATTCATGTGTTTTCAGTGTGTTTTTGTGGAATTGTAGTTGATTTAGTCAGATTTGGATCAGTCGAGGTCTTTTCATGGACCTGGCACTTTGTTTCTTTCGGAATCAATGCAGAGAAGGTAGGCGCCTTCCTCTTCCAGGAAGGCGCCAAGCGTAAGTAGGCGCCTTCCTCTTCCAGGAAGGCGCCAAGGAAAGACAAGCGCCTTCCTCTCCCAGGAAGGCGCCAATAGAAGGCCAGCGCCTTCCTCTTCCAGGAAGGTGCCAAAGGAAAATAAGCGCCTTCCTCTCATAAGGAAGGCACCGACAGGAAGGTGCCACTAGAAGGCAAGCACCTTCCTCTCATAAGGAAGGCACCACTAGAAGGCAAGCACCTTCCTCTCATAAGGAAGGTGCCACTAGAAGGCAAGCGCCTTCCTCTCATAAGGAAGCACCGAAGGCACCACTAGAAGGCAAGCACCTTCCTCTCATAAGGAAGGTGCCACTAGAAGGCAAGCGCCTTCCTCTCATAGGAAGGCGCCAATAGAAGATAAGTGCCTTCCTCTTCCAGGAAGGCGCCAATGGTAGTAAGGCACCTTTCGCATAGAGAAGGCACCTGACATACTTAGGCACCTTCCTCATAGGGAAGGCGCCCCTGTTCTTCGCCCGTTGACCAGACAAGCACGACGTGGACAACAACGACTGGTGCAGTTCCAACTCTACGTCATGTAGAGTTAAATTGGGGATCGCACCGATGTATGAGAATGTCCTACCAATGCCAGGTGAAGCACAAACCAATCAGTGAACATGCCACCATTAGAAATGAATGCCAGTTTTAGCAGACGTCGATCACATTTACCAGACTGTCTTAGTTTAGTCTGGAATGAATCGACTGTTATAACTTCTTTGTAATAGAAGATCTGTGGGTGTGCTATATAAACACACGCAGACCTCTCTAAGAATATATAGAATATTTTGATAGTAATTATAGAGAGATATACAGAAGAAGCATTGTAATACTTTGATAATTATAATACAGTTCTAAGAGTTTCTAAGTGCGTGTTCAGCTGGGAGGAAGCTGCTGGAGCCTGGGCCCACTCCAAGCCAGTATTTCTTCCCCTATTTTTCCTGTGTTTTCTAGATTAGTTTACCACTTTTATAAGATTGTTTATCGCATTGTTATTTCCAGTATTGCAGTAGGTTTATTTCCAGGAATGCGTGAATATTTCCTTTCTGTAGATTTAATTGTTTTTACGTAAATTATTGAGGAGTGTATGAATGATTGACGACCATTTGAAACACCCCCCAATAGTAGAACTAGCGGACTCATCTCAAGTGGTATTGTAAGAAATCTTGTTCAAGACCCTTCGCAAGTTTACGAAGCTCCCTGGGTTGATAAATTAAATGCACGGGCATGTGACAAAAGTAGGAAAGAAGTTAACCTTGTTTGGCCCGCAACATTTTGGCACCGTTGTCGGGGAAGCGTCTCAACTAGATTATTTACAATACCTAGAAACCTTCCATCTGACCTTGTATGAGTTCTTCGAGAAGAAGAGGACCTGACGGTCGGTTTATAAAAACCAATCCATCAGAACCTGAGTCAGCCGAACATTCTGAATTTGAATTAGACTCACTCGACCCACCTCCAACAATCCATTGGAGTGAGGAGCCACACTTTGTGCAAAGTGCCTCCTCATCCCATCAACGTGGGGAAGAACGAATCATCATAAATCCCCTATTTAATAGGACACCCTTAGAGGAAGCCCTATTGTGGAAAGTTGTAGAAGATCGGATGATAACACCGGAAAACCTTAGAGCCTTGACTCAGAAAGTCTTAAATGATCGTAAGGCCATAAATACTGCATTAGAGACCACATTTCCTAAAAAAATGGCTGACAATGAAGAAGTCTCATCTGGATTTAGTTTCCCGATTGATGAAGGAGTAGGAGATACCAAAATGAAAAACATATCCCCTGCTCACCTTTCGACCTTCAGAGGATACCCAACTGAGGACCATGACCTATTTTTATTTAAGTTTGATGTCTTATGCAGGTCTGTGGACTACAAATCTGATACGCAGAAGCTGAAACTCTTTCCTTCCATGTTGGATGATGCAGCTCTACGGTGGTTCATCGGTCTGGGAGACAAACACATTGCCACTTGGGATCAAATGAAGAAGCTCTTTTTAGAGCAATACCAAGATTTTGGGAGAGCAAGAGACTCCAGAGAAGAGGTCCTGAGCATGACGCAGAAAGAAGATGAGTCTCTCGAGGAATACTGGGAGAGATTCAACTTCAATCTTCAATGATCTCCTCACACGAAACTATCTGATAAGTCCCTCAAAAGCATATTTTTGAGAGGACTTACCAATGAATCACTGGAGGCTCTTAACATGATTTCTGGAGGTGATGTCTACCAGCATGCTATGGAAGACATCCGACAACTATGCCGGAACTACTCAAGAAGGAGAGGCAAGACCACTTCTAGAACCATGAAAGTGATTGCTTCAGTCATGAAGACAGAAATAGGTAACATGTTGGAAGATTTAAAGAGTGAAATGCTCTCATCTCTAGCATTGCAGATGGATACGCTATTGTTAGAGAAAAAGAAGCAAGAAAATGAAGCAGCATTGGCTTATTTCTATCCAAAATGTAGAGGGAAGCATGCAAAGAATGCATGCCCGGAGAACAAAGTTAGAGTATGCATAGTTTGTAGGCTGAACCATAAAACTCGATTGTGCCCGCAACTGCCCAGTAATCAGGAGGATGTTGAAAGCGTGGATGCCTATTTCATAGGCAATCGAAAGAGTTGGCCACAACCCCCTATGGGGAATATGCCAACCGAAATGTCATCATATGGGGGAGGACCATACATGCACCAAGGCCCACCTCAACCACCTAACATGGGGTGGTGGGGGCCATCACCCTGGTCCAACGCACCCCCAATAGCATTCCCAAACCAGCAGCCATGGATGCCATATCCATATCCTGGGCAGTAGTGGAGAGGCCACACTGCATGGAATCAGGCTCCATAGAATGTAGCACCAGCTCACCCCCAATAGAATTTATCGATATTGCCAGTAGTGAGACCTACGTAGCTACCCGCACAACCGATGACAAATCTGAATAACAGGGTGAACCAACCAGCATACAACATGGAGGGTGAGATGTATCCGATGTACCATATTCAGCTTAGGTCTGGTAGACAGCTAGGAGTAGGAATGCCTCCACTAGTAGAAGAGGAGGAAGAGGTAGGAGAAACACCTCTTGTAGAAGAGGTGATAGAAGAAATGCCTGAGAGAGCAAAGGCTCCATTTCCCAACCGGCTGCAAGAATAGAGGAAAGTAACGCAGCCAGAGTTTGATATCTTGTCTAGCTTGAAGAACCTCACCATGACAATTCCATTATTTCAAGCCATCCGAGATGTTCCGATATATACCAAGGTGATAAGAGAGATGTGTCTAAGGAAGCCAAGATGAAGAGCAACCCAGACTATCAATGTCATGGGTAAACTAGCAGATTTGATGATGGGCAAAATGTGCCATCCTAAGTATGCAGACCCGGGAAGCCCGATGTTGACTATAAAAATTGAGGGACATTCCCTATCCAATACGTTGGTCGATCTCGGAGCAGCCATCAACGTAATGCCTCAGGAGACCATGTAGAGGCTACAACTCATGAACCTAAAACCCACTATGATAGTGCTACAGTTGGCCGATCGATCGACCATGGCACCGAAAGGAATGTTGGAAGACGTAATAGTGATAGTCAGTGCATGGGAATACCCAACCAACTTTTTAGTCTTGCAATCTAAAACTAGGTTGGGCGGTTACCCGCTCATCTTGGGAAGGCCATGGCTGGCAATAGTTGATGCTTACATCAGCTATCGGGATGGGATGATGACCATCTTCGATGGATGAAATGTTAAAAGGTTGACTATTTCACCCCCAGCGTAGTCCATCGACTCAGTAGGAGAACCCATGTTGATCGAGCATGAAAATCCTGAGCTATCCATGATCCAGCCGATGATGACATTGGATGAGTTGGCAGAAGAAGATGAAGATGGTGCTATTGTGGAGTTCCTCCATGGGGAGTCCTCCATCTCTACACCTGGATCACCGTTGGTTGGCGCCCAAGATCACCATATTCAACAGATACACGTCGGGCCAGGAAGAACATTGAATGTCAGCAGTGGGTTGACTCCCACACAATTGATGAAAGTAGAAGAGCTCCTGGTTAGACACCAATAGGCATTTGCATGGGATTACTCAGATATGAAGGGTATCAGCCCAAAGATCTATACCCATCGTATATACCTCGATGATCAAGCAACTCCAAGTAGGCAACCATAGAGAAGAATGAATCCAGCAATGAAAGACATTGTCAAGGAAGAACTGCAAAAACTCTTGACTGCTGGATTCATCTATCCAATTTTTGACAGTGAGTGGGTATCACCGTTAGTGGTAGTCCCTAAAAAGAATGGGAAATGGTGAATCTATGTGGACTACAGAGCATTAAACAAAGCGACCAAGAAGGACCACTTCCCGCTCCCGTTCATTGATCAAGTCTTGGATACACTCTCGGGGAGGAAGTATTTCTCCTTCCTGGATGGATTCAGTGGATACAACCAGATCCAGATAGGAGAAGAGGATCAGGATAAGACAATGTTCACCTACCCATGGGGAACGTTTGCCTATCGGGTATTACCTTTCGGATTGTGCAACGCACCTGCCACCTTTCAAAGGGTGGTGCTTAGCATATTTTTAGACATGATGGGAGACGCGGTCGAAGTATACATGGATGACTTCATCATCTATGGAGAAACCTTTGATGAAGCAATGACGAACTTGGAAAGAGTGCTCGAAAGAAGCAAGGAAAACAATTTGTCCCTGAGCAACGAGAAATGCTTTATGATGATGCAAGAAGGCATCGTACTGGGACACCACCTCTCCGTAGAAGGAATAAAGGTTGATAAAAGAAAAATTGAGGTCATCAGAGACCTACCCAGCCCTAGAACATAGAGAGAGGTGAGGAGTTTTCTTGGATCAGTCGGGTACTACCGATGATTTATCGTCGAATTCAGAAAAATTGCAAAACCACTGCACACTCTATTATCTAAAGATGTGGAGTTCAATTGGATGGAAGACTATGAAGAAGCATTTTAGTTGCTTAAAGAGAAACTGATATCCACACCGATTTTAAGAGGACCAAATTGGGCCATACCATTCCATATCTACTGTGATGCATCCAACGGTGTGATTGGAGCAGTCCTCGGATAGAAGGATGGCGAAGAATTTTATGCCATCTACTATGTCAGCAAAAACTTGGTAGGAGCCGAGCTCAACTACATGGTGACAGAGAAGGAGTTCCTTGCAGTTGTGCATGCCATAAACAAATTCTACCATTATATCATTGGGTATAAGGTATTTGTCCACATGGACCATGCGGCTATCAGATACTTGATGAGCAAGCCGGCCATTGGTGGAAGAATTATCAGGTGGCTCTTGTTACTATAGGAATTTGACATCACAATAGTCGACAAACCAGGCAAGGACAATGTCGTAGCAGATTTTCTATCTAGATTGATACCGGTAGACCATACACAGTGGAAGACCAATTTTTGGATGAACATTTGTTCACCATTAGTGAGAAAATCCTATGGTACGTAGATATAGCCAATTACTTGGCCACTAGAAGAACCTCACCTGCTCTCTCTTTTCGAGAAAAGTAGGCGGTCATAGAGAAAAGTGCATCATTCCTATGGATTGATGGCCTCCTATTCAAAATAGGACGTGACCAGATTATAAGGAGATGCGTAGCAGAGTAGGAGTTCTTAGAAGTACTCAAAGCATGTCACGATGAACCATGCAGAGGACACTTTGTAGGGAAATGAACTGCCTACAAAATCCTACAGGTTGGGTACTTTTGGCCCACTCTATTCAAGGATGCGGCTGCGTACGCCAGCAAGTGCGATGAATGCCAAAGAATGGGTAGACCAACCCATCGAGACGAAATGCCCCTCCAGCCTCAGGTACACCTGGAACCCTTCGATAAGTGGGGCATGGACTTCATGGGACCAATTAATCCACCTTCAATAGGGAGGAGGTTTATTTTGGTCTGTACAGATTACGTCACCAAATGGGTTGAAGTTCAAGCATTGAGAGATTCAAAAGAAAGAACAGTCATCGATTTCTTATTTGCCCATATTTTTACATGATTTGGGGTCCCTAGAGAGATAACAATAGACCAGGGGCCTCAATTTACCTCCAAGTTGATCAAGGAGCTGATGGAGCAATACAGAGTTTGGCACAATAAAACTACACCCTACCATCCGTAGGAAAATGGGCAAGTGGAAGTGACGAACAGAGAAATAGAGAACATCCTGACGAAGACCATGTAGCAACACAGAAAATATTGGGCTACATGGTTGTCGGAGGTAGTCTGGGCATATAATACCACGTGGAAATCCACCATAGGCTTCACACCCTTCCAACTGGTCTATGGGAAGAGTGCGATGATGCCCATTGAATTTGAAATCAAGACATTGAGGATGGCTTCAGAATTGAACTTGAGCTTGGATGATGCTCAAGAAGAAAGGATTCGATAGCTAGATCAGTTGGATGAAATCTGAATGGATGCTCTGTAGAGAATGGAAATCATACAAAAGCAAAGAAAGTGGTGGCATGATCGCCACATTAAACTGAAGTAGTTCCAAGAAGGAGAATGGGTGTTGTTGTATGATTCTTGGTTCCAGGAAAGAAAATGTAAATTAATGCAAATATGGATGGGACCGTATGAGGTGGTAGAGCTCATCAAGAATGGGGTAGTGCATGTTAGAACAATTGATGGTAGCAACACCATGTTAACGGTCAATGGCCACCGATTGCACCCCTATAACACATCCAAAACCTTACAGGTGGAATCCAGAATAGACATGGGGGAGACCCCATCTTGTTAGATCCAGACCAAACTCTTAACAGGCGAAACGGTGGGCATGGAGGTGCTCACAAAAATTAGTTAATTTAGTTTTTTTCTTACGATGTGTTTTGCAGGGATGACGCCCGCATGCAAGCTGTAGGCATCCTAATCCAGGGCCTAACAGGCATGGAATGCATCTAACTACCTTTATTTTTCTTTCTTTTCATTTGCTTTTTGTAGGTGGAAGACCTGACAGCACGAGGAATAGGTATCTAGGAAACCAGGCCTGATTCGGCTCAGCATTTCGACACCGACACTCATAGGTAGAAGCTGAGGCAGCATGAAGCGAGACTGAGAAGGCTTGATCACCCTTTCCCAGTCAATCGCAACATGATTGCCAAGAAGAAGGTGCCTTCCATATGAAGAAGGCACCCAACCAGAAGAAGGTGCCTTGCCAGAAGAAGGTGCCTTCCTTATAAAGAAGGCACCCCACCAGAAGAAGGCACCTTCCTTATAAAGAAGGCACCCCACCAGAAGAAGGCACCTTCCTTATAAAGAAGGCACCTAGCCAGAAGAAGGCGCCTTCCTTATAAAGAAGGCACCCCAAAGAAGGCACAAAAAAAAAAATAGGCGCCTTCCATGGCTGGAAGGCGCCACAAAAAAAAAAAAAAAAAACCCAAGGCGCCTTCCACATCGGGAAGGTGCATACAGACCGAGGCACCTTCCACATCGGAAGGCACACCCATTAAGAAGTGCCTTCCACCACCAGAAGGTGCATCCAATCAAAAATATGCCTTCCACCATCGGAAGGTGCATCCAATCAAAAAGGTGCCTTCCACCATCCAAAGGTGCATCCAATCAAAAAGGTGCCTTCCACCACCGGAAGGCGCATCCAATTAGAGATGCCTTCCACCATCGAAAGGTGCATCCAATCAAAGAGCATCGACAACATTGAGAAGGCACCATATAAGCACCTTCCACATCGGGAAGGTGCCACATAAGTGCCTTCCACATTGGGAAGGTACCAAAGAGCGCCTTCCACGTACAGCCAACACTTAAGTCTCCCGGATGCCTCGATCGAAATGAAATCACCACATGAACGAGCGGCATCAGATGACCATACCCCTCCCCCATGTCACAAATTAGTGAATCAATGCTCTTCATGATGCATGAAACACCAAATAAGGTATACGCATACTAACTCAAATATTTATATAATTATTCATAAATTATGCAGTACCAAAAAAAATATTGTCGTCATAAAAATCATATCCCCCCATAGCCGAAACCACGTGCCAATGATATGGCTCGAAAGGTGTACCCTAGAATTAAATGCTAAGGTTAGGCACCTTCCCTATAAGAAGGTACCTTCCTAAAGAAGTAAGGACAGAAAAAAATATAGTAGTAAGGGAAGGCGCCATGGGAGGAAGGTCGAAGAATCACGCGGTGAAGAAGAATGAGCCGAGTGATACGGAAGGAATCAAGGGGCGGTAAAAACATAGTTCGAGGTCGAGGGATGGTTCGAATACTATACCCTAGTCAGTCAGGGCTAGGATATGGAGGCAGCCAAGGAATTCTTTGCCTCCTTGAGGGGTGACGTAGCTCAGGTGTGAGGGGTAGAAATTCTAATCACCCCCGAATACATCTCGCAGGCGACTGGATTGCCCCTCACAGGGGAATGCATATACAAAGGTGGACTACTGAAGCCGTACACCGAAGTGCTACTGCCAGGAGAAAATGTGTAGATAGATAAGGAAGGGCTACCCAAAAGTAGCCTTCCCATGAATCTATGGAAGATATTCGAGTAGGTTGCTCGATTATTTACATGCACCGGGAAGTATACCCATTTGCATGCTAACCATGTGCAGTTTCTGAATCACCTGGTGCATGGAAGGAAGTTGAACGTGCCCTTCTACCTAGAAAATGCCCTGAAGGAAGAAGTGGCTAGGTACCAGAAGGGAGCACCATCCGCCTTGGCCCACCATGGGCTGATATCAGCACTGGTCCGCCATGCAGAAGCGCAGAGGTAGAACCCCGACGCAGAGGGAGATGGTGGCCAAGAAAGGCAACAGGATGCTATTGTTGAAATAGGGCAAGAAGAGGGAAGCCCTACAGAGGAGATGGCAAGTATCGGGCAATTGGCATTGCCCTATTTCATGGAAGAAAGAGGGCATTCACCAGTGCCTGAATGCACAGAGGAAAGAGGGCATTCCCTAGTGCCCGAGTATGAAGAGGAAGGAGCACCGCTTATTAGCAGCGAGGCCGAGTTTTGGCCACTAGAACCAGTCCCTAGGAGGAAACGCCTATGATGACTCCTCCTCTCGATAGAAGAAGAACAGAGTGACCCGAAAGTCGACGTTGCAGCCCAAACCCTCCAAGAATTGACAAACTAGAGCCCACAAGATGCAGGGACTTTCGGGAGCAATGATCAGGTCGACGCAGCCTTGGAGGAAGCGCTGGAGTGGCAAACCAATTGTTGGATGGCCCAAAAAATTTTGGAGGACTACCAGAACAAGCATAGAGGGGAATTGAAAGAATGAGAAAGATGAATCGCCCAGCTCGAGTAGCTGGTCTAGTAGTTGCGGGAGGAGAACCAGCTACTCCAGGATAGGGGAACAGAAAGAAGGGATGCATCGACCCAAACTGACTAGGCAAAAGAGGTCCCAATGAATTCTCCCACATCTATAGAATGAGTATTCTCTTTGGGAGAATTTTGATCGGATGCTCGACAGAGCAGCCCGGAGGCAGGGGAGAATTCCTCTATTTTTGGGAGTGAAGGGGAAAGAAGTCCCACAACACCCCCTATCATCGTCCTGAGTGATACAGAGCAGGACGAGGGCCAACAACAATAGACAGGACCGAGGGATAAGGAAGAACTCCCTAGACCTGAGGAAGGAAGAGAAGAACCTGAGGGGTCGACACAGGACAGACAGGGGGGTGAAGAAGCATCCCCAAGGGATGGTACCATAGAGTGAGGAGAATGCTCCAGGGACCACAGAGTAGGTCCCTCAGAGGGAGAAAGGGAAAACCCTTGTTCGAGCCATCACATTTTCTACAGAGGCCAAAGGAAAAGGGCCCAGGATGGCTCGAAAGAAGGTGAAGGTGACCTTCGTCGAGCTAGAAGAAGATGAGTGGGATATGCAGCCATTCGTAGAGAGGCAAAAATAGTTTGAATGACTGCTCAAAGAGATGACAACAGCTAAGGAGACCAGGAAGGCAACCTCGAGGATGCAGGGGGACTCTAGTATCTGCATCAATCCGACAGAGGACAACCAGTTCTAGGAGATTTATGGGTCATCCCGGGGATGACCCTCCATGATAAGAAGGTATTTTGAATGATGGGGGGTATATGGCCCTGAATTGGAGGTTGCTACCATTGCAAAGGAGAATGTAGGGCTTACTCCTGAAGCAGCCCGATTGTACAAAGCCCAAGTAGTTCATCTCAAGAGGGATAATTTAGATATCCCTCTTGCAACGGTCAGACCTTCGGACGTTGACCTATGGCAAGCTATAGAAGCTGCATTTTAGGTAGCAGAGATGATGTTGGTTAGATCACCTTCGATAGCGGCCAGGATGAGGAAAGCACAGTCGACAACAACACCTAGCTTCACGTAGAAAAAGAGGAGCCACACCTCCAGATGCCAGCATGCAGAAGAGGCAGACACGGGCCACAGGTACAGCTGGATCCACCAAGAAATGACAATGATGAGGGGTCAACAGGGCTACCTATAGTTTTGATGCCATGAGGGCATGGCATATGTTAGGCATGGGGGGATGATGAGCATCAGAAATGCTCATATTTTGTATACATTTTCTTGATTATTATGTGGTTGTATAATAAGGATTGCATATGTTTATGAATGATTATATAATTATTTGATGAAATTATGCGTGTTATCTAATTCATGTGTTTTCAGTGTGTTTTTGTGGAATTGTAGTTGATTTAGTTAGATTTGGATCAGTCGAGGTCTTTTCATGGACCTGGCACTTTGTTTCTTTTAAAATCAATGCAGAGAAGGTAGGCGCCTTCCTCTTCCAGGAAGGCGCCAAGCGTAAGTAGGCACCTTCCTCTTCCAGGAAGGCACCAAGGAAATACAAGTGCCTTCCTCTCCCAGGAAGGCGCCAATAGAAGGCCAGCGCCTTCCTCTTCCAAGAAGGTGCCAAAGGAAAAGAAGTGCCTTCCTCTCATAAGGAAGGCACCAACAGGAAGGCACCACTAGAAGGCAAGCACCTTCCTCTCATAAGGAAGGTGCCACTAGAAGGCAAGCACCTTCCTCTCATAAGGAAGGTGCCACTAGAAGGCAAGCGCCTTCCTCTCATAAGGAAGGCACAAATAGAAGGCAAGCGCCTTTCGCTCATAAGGAAGGTGCCACTAGAAGGCAAGCGCCTTCCTCTCACAGGAAGGTGCCAACAGAAGATAAGCGCCTTCCTCTTCCAGGAAGGTGCCAATGGTAGTAAGGCACCTTCCGCATAGAGAAGGTGCCCGACATACTTAGGCACCTTCCTCATAGGGAAGGCACCCTGTTCTTCGCCCGTTGACCAGACAAGCATGACGTGGACAACAAAGGTCAGGTGCGGTTCCAACTCTACGTCATGTAGAGTTAAATTGGGGATCGCACCGATGTATGAGAACGTCCTACCAATGCCAGGTGAAGCACAAACCAATCGGTGAACATGCCACCATTAGAAATGAATGCCAGTTTTAGCAGACGTCGATCACATTTACCAAACTATCTTAGTTTAGTCTGGAATGAATCGACTGTTATAACTTCTTTGTAACAGAAGATCTATGGGTGTGCTATATAAACACACGTAGACCTCTCTAAGGATATATAGAATATTTTGATAGTAATTATAGAGAGATATACAGAAGAAGCATTGTAATACTTTGATAATTATAATACAGTTCTAAGAGTTTCTAAGTGCGTGTTCAGCTGGGAGGAAGCTGCTGGAGCCTGGGCCCACTCCAAGCCAGTATTTCTTCCCCTATTTTTCTTGTGTTTTCTAGATTAGTTTACCACTTTTATAAGATTGTTTATCGCATTGTTATTTCCAGTATTGCAGTAGGTTTATTTCCAGGAATGCGTGAATATTTCCTTTCTGTAGATTTAATTGTTTTTACGTAAATTATTGAGGAGTGTATGAATGATTGACGACCATTTGAAACACCCCCCAATAGTAGAACTAGCGGACTCATCTCAAGTGGTATTGTAAGCAATCTTGTTCAAGACCCTTCGCAAGTTTACGAAGCTCCCTGGGTTGATAAATTAAATGCACGGGCATGTGACAAAAGTAGGAAAGAAGTTAACCTTGTTTGGCCCGCAACAAAGGAGTTCATCCAACATATACACAGAATACCCTAGGCTAAACGTATCTATAGGCAACTAGTACTATGGATAGTAAGGTGTCCTAAGACACTATTCATATAGACCAAGACCATTATCATGCCAATGGAAATGATAAAAGTAACTCAGGGTAAAATTTGGGTTTGACAGATAACCGATATTCCCTAAAAATGGGTCATCATTGTCATCCACCATAGGGGACAAACGCGTGGCCTCATAAAAACTCCCATAAACAAAATTTATTTTATTTGGGGGAACCCTTAAGGGTACAATGGTACCAATAGGTAGTGATGAAAAAAGAGGCCTACCCATGTATTGCATGAACTCAATGAGTGGAGTAAATATGACATTTTCCACTAGATATTCAACGAGTCTAGGATTAGCCAAATGAACCATGCCTTACGATGGGGTGGATGAGGATGATGAGGGTGTGGCTTGATTTAAATCATCTATAGAAACAAATTATTTTGCATCATACATAGGAGTTGGAATATATTCTACATAAATTGTGGAAATGAATGGCAGGGTCTCCTCGATTGGCTCTTTCAGTATTTTCTTGCTTGGAGGATCCAAGGATAAAGAAGGGATATTGGGAGAAATCGATGGTGATTATGGATATGGAGAAGGTTCAATGGTTGATTGTGGTGATGGATCTATATTTTTGATGGGGTCATTAGGTAAGATGTCTATATGGGTGGATTTCAAGGTAGATTCTTGCAGATGGTGCACCACATTGTAATACTTGAAGGGCCCGAGGTCTGGATGAACCACATGGACTTGCCCTTCATGGATATACTTAAGACACTAATGCAATATGGATGGGACATAGTTAATATCTCTCATCCAAGCTCTCCCAAGAAATATGTTATACTATATTGCACCCTCCAAGACATGGCACAATGTAGGAATAGTATTTAGCCCAACCTAAATAGGAAAGACTATTTTGTCAATGGTAGAGCATAAAACATCGTTAAATACTGAGAGGATGAATGTAGATGCTACAATATGTGGTGATGGAAGAATGATATGGTGTAGTACATCTGTTGTAATGATATTTATGGAGGAGCCTATATTGATCAAGACTCGCTTTTAGGAAATTTGATTCACACTAGCAATGATATGCAATATAGGATCGAGCCTTGTAGTAGGAGTTGCCTTGATCTCATAATCATGACATGTGATAATAGAATATTTACAATGTTGAATATGCCTCACAAAATTGATAAAAGAGTTGGGATCTTGGGGTTGCAATTCAACTGGTTTCAAAATCTCCACTAGAGCTTCTTTGTGTGGTGGTGACTGTTGTATCAACTCATAAATGGAGAGTCTTGCCAATGCCATTTGTAGACTTTGGGTTAGTCCACTTTTGATAAACACAATAGGATGAGGTGGAGGACCTTGGATAGGATTTTTTGGTGGAAAATATTATGATGTGGAAGAAATTTTTGTTGAAGCTACAAGTGGTGTAGCTTGATTAAGATACCTCATGTTCCTTGTCATAATATTAATCATTCCCAAAAATCCTTGATTGGGTGGGGCTATGTGGATTTTATTGACAAATCATATTTTATCTACCTGCACCTCATGTGTAGGTAGTGGATCCTTAAATATGACCATTTATTTATTATTGGCAATGAGAGGATTGTCAATTTGAAGTTCATTCTTGTCAAGCATATCCTATACTTTGTTCTTAAATGAGTAATATGACTAAATATCCTGACCATTTTATCAATGATAAGGATAATACAGGTCCTCTCGATACCACTTAGGTTTTGGATTATTAGGATACAAGGGGTGAATATCTGGTAAATTGCTAGCCTTTGCCTCGTATAGTCGATTGAAAAGTGACACCAAGGATTTAGGAAATGACATATAATTGTGAGGTAGTTGATGTTGTTTCTTTTGCCTCTAATTCTGTTGAGGTTGGTTGTACTACATGGGAGGGGGTTGGGCCTGATAATTGGTTTGTTGTGGTAGAGTTTGCTTCACAAGCCCTAGAACACTCAAGTTAACTTGATTAATTGATGATGGTTTCTGTTGTACATGGTTGCCTTTTGGGTTTTTATTCTATTTCTTCTTTCAAAGTTTGATCTTCCCTTCTTGCACCTTAATCTATTCTATGACCTTGGACTGATCTAGGACTTCCTCAAATGTCTAATATTGTTAGAGCTATAATAGTAATGAAATCTATTTTGAGAAACTTCTTGTGAATAGATGAGTTAGCTCTATCACTGGTAAGGTAAATGATAATTTTAAAATGACCACCTATTACTGTAATCCAATATTGGTTCATTATCAAAATTGTGAAGAGTATATAAATCAATCAAGGTTGCTTTATTATTTATGCTAAATGAGAAGTGCTCCAGGAATGCATTTGCAAGTTGTTTGAAGCTATAAATGTTGTACCTTGGAAAATGATTGTACCACTCTAGGGTTGGTCCTGAGAGCATTATTAGAAAGTTTCTTAGCAACAAGGCATCATCATCCAGGAGTTGAAAGCAAAGGTTCATAAAAATAGTGACATGCTCTTGTGCATCATCATCTCCTATGAATTTGTCTAATTTGGGTATTTAAAAATACTTTGGATATGGAGGATATGGGACATAATGATGGATTGGTTGTTTATAAGTTGACTCAGTGTGGGTTTCTTGATAACCTATTCCTTAAGCTTGCTTCTCCAATAATCTAATGCACTCAGTAAGCACCTTGTAAAATTTAGATAAAATAATCTCATTTCCATACCTTTTCCCTCGAGGAGGAGGATGAGGTAGAATATTTCTAGTGGGGCAAGGTGGTTGATTGTGGCCATCAACCATATCCTCATAAAGTGACTTGGGGTACCCTTGATCCTGATACTCTGACATTAATTCCTCATAGGCCTCATGTTCATGTTGAGCATTGTTTAGTTGACATTGTTGAGGCTTATGGTGTTGAGGGGGTGCATGAGGAGGACAGTTCTGATTGGGTCTAGGTGGTAGGTTTTGGTGGTGTGCAAGGTGCTTTTGATGGACCTATTACCTATGGGTATTGGGTGTAGGAACCACATCATGCAAGGATTCTGTAATCTCTCTTGGTATAGCCTTTCCTGATGCAACCTATATTATTACAATATTTGCTAACTTAATTGATATTGTTCATCTAAGCATTGTTTATCTAGTCATAACTGGTTCAAAAGTACCTATATATCAAATTTTTTTCTAAGTTTTTGATCTAGCTGATTAGCAGTGTAGGGTAAATTTACCTTCATATTAATACGAAGGAACTTGGCTTTCTCTATGACCCCAAAATGGTTGGCTATATACTTACCACAATCGAGGGAAGCCACATTGACCTGGTGCTCAAGCTTAAATGTAATATCTACATACTCAAGTGATGCAGAGGCACAATGTGCTTGTGTAGAATAATCTTCCTAAGGGGTAGGGGGATTATCAAAGTCTCCATCCTCCTAATTGACAAGGACTATATGAGCCAACCTGGTTGTCTGAGTAGGATGATGAGTGTCATACTTCTCTAAATAGGAATATTGTTGACTCATCCATGGACGATCAAGCATAGTGGCTTGATCATCTAACCTCATCCATGGGGTGTATTCTTGATAATGCTCTGAATTGTGGATAGGGTGAGTTGGAATGTGAACTCACAACATCAACCTACTAGGACCTTCTCATGCTAAATATTTTATCTAAGGAAAGCACAAAAAGTATCTTGACCATGGAGGTCATCACTTTGATCATATCGAGGATCGGTAGATGCATCCTAAATGGGGACTTCCTTAAGGTCATATTCTCTATAAAAATTAGGATTCCATTTAGGGATATCCATATCCTTTCGACTAATTCGGAGGTATTCCATACCTCCTTGAAAATTTTATACAACACTAGCCCTTGATTGAGCTTCACTGCGTGTTGTTACCATGGTCTTGATTAAACAAATAGCAAAGAAACACACAAGTAAATAATGTGATTATCTTGTTTAAATTTTAAGTGTGATTCCCTATACTGTTTGAGTGTATTTTGATGTTGAAAACCCCTATTCCTATGAAACTAAGGGTAAAAAAATAGATAAATACTAAAAGGTAGTTCGAGAACACCCCCTGTCGGGGAATGTAACTCAAATGGAAAAAAGTAGCTTCCTATGGATTTTGGCTCAAGGTAACCTTATGAGAATAAAAATGACCCCTAAAGGGGTTGCACTGTTTAATGTCCTACTACCGGCCAAACCTAGCTTTTGCTTAACCCATGCATTTAAGGCATGGAAAATAACGACAACTACATCCACTAATTATTTTAAAGATCCATATGGTAAAGGGGCTCACTAATTCTTCCTACTATAGGCACACCCAAGAGTAGGGGACCTTCCAATGATGAAGTCCAAGAAGCCACTTGCTTTTGTCCAGTAGGGTTTCTATGGTGCGAGCCAGTGGATGGAGATGAAGCCCACTATCACTAGTCTTGATCAATGGTTGGTAATAAAGTCCTACTCAATGTTAAAATGGAAGGTGTAGTGTGTGGGGTTATTTTTAATTTATGAAAAAATAAACATATATCATGAAGCACTCATTGATATTTTTCTAATGCATAAATTAATGTTTCATATTCAAATTTTTAAGTAAAATAATGTTTGATTTTTAGAAACCTGTGAAGTGTAGAACCCTATCTGAGTAGCCTATGGATAGATAGCAAGTAATAAGACCACAAAGTGGTAGATCAAGGGCCATATGACAAAGGGATGATCACAAATAGATGTCATCCTACACAACGATGATCACAAGTAGGGTCCATACCACACATAGAAGGTCAGAGATAGGGATCGTTTGGACTAGAGATGGTCACAAGCAGAGACCCAACACTTGTAAATTTCTCTATTCTTTCTCTGAAATCTAAAAAAAATACATTTTTATTTACCAAAATAGAAAAATTATAGATAGGACTTACTTTGCAAGCCTATGTTTGATGTAGATCTCCGATTTCATGGTTGTTTTGCTTCCCTTTTTTGGCCCAGGGTAGTAGCTATCAAGTACTTGTAAGATGCAAAACATACCATATATCTACCAAAATCTTAAAAGGGTATATGGTCCCACAGTGATCATCACTAAAATGCTCAAAAACCAATGCACCAATAAATGAATAATGATAGCAATAAATAAACACCAAATCCATACAATGTAGCACACTATGATGAAACAAGAAAATAATGAACTAGATCCCTTTGTATTAATAATGACTTATTTTTATCAAAATGAATTACAAACACATCCCCTTTAGGTATTTCAATAGTGCGATACAATAGATACATAATATGAGGGTTTGACCCTATCTAAAATAGTTTTGACACACTATGCGGTCTTATCACAATCATAACCATATTGGAGTGAGTTTTTCATGACCGTCATAATAATTAATGATATAACCCTGGAGCTCCTTTGTCTTTTGGGGTTTTATATTGTAACCTGCACACAATGAAACTTAAAGATGTCAAAGCATATGAGGAGTCCTTCAAGATAGGACCTATATTAATAATGGAGAAAGTAGTAAATAGAAGCTAATATAAACATATACCTATATAAAATGAAATGTGACTAATCTAGGAAGTAGAAAATACGATTATCTAAGTTCTACTAAAAACAAAATCAAACTAGTAGATCCTTTCCAAGGACCATCTCTGGGTGGGATGACCATGCTTACGGGTCATCTCTAGGTGAGATGATCATTGTTCCTATGACTGTATCTTTATGGTCGATCCAAGGCAGCATCTGGGTTAAATCCTAGGTTTTATTAGATGATTGGTGTGTTGTTGCAGTGGCTTGTTAGGTTAGTTCAACTATCAGAATGAGGGTATTCCCTTACATGAACTTATGGAAGTACTACTATCTCTTATCTCATAGAAATCTAGCATCATGGAAGTGGAATAACTTGTAAGGTTAAAAAATGGGCAGCACTTCGTTGCAAAAATTTAAAAATTGAGGACCTATTAAAACTGGGGGGTGAGTGCTCTCTTATAGGCTTCTCATATGGAAGCCTAAACATAGCAAAGCACCCTACATGAAAAAGTGAAGAGGTAGTTTGCATTAAAAATGAATGCTTATATTCAAAATCTCATGCAATTTATGATTGCATGTGTTTTACTTTTCTATTTTGGCTCATGCAAAGTACTAAATTGTGGTGTGAGATAATGCACGAGGTTAACAGGTATTTTCAACTGCTAGTTATATACCACTATTTTTTAATCTTGATTTTGGTGCAAATAGCTTGGGATGAGATGACCTTTGGAGGCCACCCCTTGGAGGGATGACCATGGATGTAATGGGAAGTGCTCCCTATTTGAGTGGTGAAAACCATTGTTTAAGTCCTAGGGCTACCCAAGGTGGGTCATGTGGTCTTTTGGAGTCCATGTAGGTAGTCTCCCCAAAATTACGTGTTTTAGGTGTCTATGGATATTCAAGGTATTTTCTTGTTCTTTGGTAGTTTGATGAGCATTTGTGCCCCTTTCATTGTAATTGGAGAATTTTATGTCTTGCAATCATCTTATGCAAGTAATTTTTGAAAGTTGTAATCATTGAATACCTTCATAAATACAAATTCTGGAACTTCTTGGTGTATTTTGTGCATGTTGATGGTGTTTGCATATGAGATAATTCTAGTATTTTTCTTTCTCCTTTGAATATAGGACCACTTTGGTCTCAAATTATGCAAAGGTTGCTTGAGTTAGAGCTGGCAAAGATCATAATTATTGCTTCTAGATATTTAGCATAAGGCTTCAACTACAATGGTTTTTTTCTTTCTTTTTAACTCTGTCCTTTTGATTTTTTTTGTGAAACTTGCTAGACTAGGAGTAGATTAGTTTGAATCCTATATTCTGAAGCTCATTTCATATGCTATAATTTTATTAGTTTTAGAATAATCATTGCCACAAAATATAATGAGTATGTTTATGGTGCAATGAATGATATATGTTGATGAATTTTAAGGTAGCAAGCCTAGAATCTTACCCTTTTCTATCTTATTGAAATAGTCTTTGATACTGAATGTTTATAATCTAATGATTGATTGAATATTAAGTTAGATTTATGTTTATAATATTAGACAATGAATTGATACTCACCCTTGTTAACAGTTATATGTTCCTCTGAGTTATCCATATGATTTCCTTACCTCATGCTTTGATTTAGAATATTTGATAAGAACATAACCAGGTTAGACCAACCTTACCAGAACCTTGAGGAGATTGTTTATTTCCTTTCATGATAGGACATCATGAATGATTCCTAGTTGTTGGTATATGTTTGCAAAGTGGGTATATGTATCACTCAACAAGACATGGTGCTAGGAGGACCTAAAATTTTTTAATTCAATTATTGAAATACGTAATGTATCATTACTATAACACCTAAAATATTTGATTCATTGCTACAATAGGTCTAAAAAACTTAACAACCCAATGCTTATGGTTTTATTATTATAGATCATTTAAGTCTAAGCTCAATTTATTGATTTTTTTAAACTAGAATTTTTTAATTCTCACTATTATACATTTTCATACGTCACACTACTTGAATTTTAAAGCTAAAACCTAGGATTATTATCACTAGGTCTAAGTATTCTAAAGGTAATACTAAACTCCACATATTTTATCCTCCTAGAAGACCTAAAAATATTAAAGTTAATTTGATAACTCTTTCTTCTATTAATACCTCATCTCAATCCATAATACCATTTGTTGATATATTTGTCACTCCACTAAGTACTCCAATGGTAGCATTCACACCTTGGTTAGGTGGAAGTAGTCCACTGAGTATTCCTAGAGTATCCCATGATATGCCTAAGAATACTAAAAGGTATTTTCCTAGGTATAGACATGATGGATCTAGAATAGCTGAAGAGCACATAAAAGCTTATAAGGATGCTTTTATTTGATTACAGGTTGAACATGAAGATTTTACCTATAGAATGTTTTCCCTCACCTTGGATGAACTAGCATATGATTGTTACATTAGTTTTCTTGTAAAATATATCACTTCCTAGGTTGATCTAGAAACAACATTCATTACCTAGTTTAGATTACCCATTGACTCAACTGTAGACACCTAAAAGTTGCACATGGTCGCTTACTCATCCTTCATGGTTAATTAAGTTGCAAACATTACAAAATTGGAATTATTAGCCTCAAAACACCTTGTATTCACAAAAGGGCTATCCATAAGCTCCTTGGGCCATTCAAGCCATTTTCTATGCTTAACCTTGGTCCCCATGCAACCACCATCAAAATCCTAACCATGGTAACCCTAACCTTGGTTTAAAGTCACTTTATCATTAAAGTGCACTTTAGGGGTTAAACACATGTTTAATTAAGCTTAATAAATATTAATTCTAATATTTTACTCACACGTGTGCACCCATGAATTTCATAGATATTTAAATATGCTTGATTTAATCATGATGTAGTCCATGATCTACTTGATTGAGGTTAACCTCAACCTTTTCTCACACATGTGTGCACCTAAGATATTTGTAGATATTTAAAGGATCTATTTTTAGGGTATGTGAAAGAATGAGTCACCTTCCATCTCACCTTTTAACCTCACCATGGTTAGAATATAAATCTTACTCCACTACACCTCACTAGGGACACCTCATGAGGGACACCTCACAAGGGACATATTACTCCCCTTAAGATCTTTAAAATGCTATAAATAGTAGTACTTTTAGTCACAAATGGATCCACCTCATTTTCACATAATAGAAATCTTCCAAAATTGCATCAAATAAAAATCCATCAAATCAGTCATCAAATCACCATGACATCCACACCTTTTGTACCATATTGTATGCTTTGTTAATAGGTTCCAATAGGTATGAGAGCACATTCAAAACTGACTAGGAATTGCTATAGTCAGGACAACACCATCTTCTATCAGATTAAAAAATTATAGTTAAAGGCTTGGTCGCTAGGTACCTAGTGATACAATATGGTTGCACTCTATAGGCCCAAAATGGCCACATACTTAGGAAAATTTTGCCTAAGTCATAAATTCCTCATTCCGCACATCTTACAGTGTATTTTGGAGCGGATTCACGATAGGAGGCACGAGCCCGCCCAACACTTAGTAAATTTTCACGCTTGGAGCAATTCCGGAAGACTTCTTTTGTTTTTGGCTCCGGACTAGCGACGCATCTTGAATCCACAAAAGTCTTTAAGAAAAGATGATGTCAGCAGGAAGAAAGTGTGGATTGGTGACCGCTTGATATTTTGAATATCTCACGAGTGGCTAAGTGTTGGGGTGCACGATTCTGGAGAGTACATAGAATATTTTTTCTCGGAATGGTGACAAGGTGGAATGCTATGAAAGTAGTAGATGTGGATTCATGACAAGAGATGATTTTGGCTAATTCCATTTTGGAATGGTGACGAGGGATGTTTTATTCTAAAGATGGTCCGGAATGGAGAAAGAGTCATTTTACATTGTGACGGGTCCGGATTGATGATAGTATGCCAATACTCTTGCTCAACCCGGAATGGAATCCATAAAAGTCTTTAAGAAGAGATGACATCATCAATATTGTTGTGCGGATTGGTGAAGACTTTGCGGATAATGAAGAAACATGAAGAACAAGGAGCGGATTCGATCCAGCTTAGCCTTCAAGGCATTTCAAAGCCGGATTGGTGTTCCATGGTTTCTAAGATATAAAGGATGATGTCATCAATATTTTCAAAGTGGAATGGTGTTGTGTTCTCCCCGCCATTATAATAAGCTTATATCAGAATGAATCATAGCCATACAATGGGGGAGATCAATGGTGGGGATTGTGTCAAAGAATCTGAGGTATTTAAAGATATTTCTTCACCAGAATTGTAATAGTCAGTTGGAGAGGAAGTTAAAGCATCGAGGGTTTTCAAGAAGATAGAACCAGAGGTGGTTACAGATCAATGGTGGCTGATGGCTTCCAAGAAAGATCAATGATGGTGTATAATCTTCAATGGCCTAAACTCTAGTTTGTACCAAGTGACCAGCAAGTTGTAGAGGCCCCGAGCTACCATGGTGGTCCATCTACAATGGATTTCTCGAAGGGTGTACCAGTAAGCAAATGCCAGCAAGAACTCTCTACTACACTATCAAAATATGATCTTTGTAATGTTCTTGATAATTTTAATTTTGCAAAACTATAAGTAGAGGTCGAACCCTCATTTTTAAGGGTCGGCTCTAGTGTGTTTTCCTATGCTACTATAAATATTCCCAAGAGCTAATGGAAGGAGCATTACATTGATCTTCACCTCAAAATTTGTATCTTCATGCTTGATATCAGAGGTTCAAATTCTTTAGCTGCATTTCTATGAATACTTAAGTGGTTAGTTTGTGCCAAATTCATGGATTACTAACTATTAAAGTAATTGAAATCTACTTCTGAGATTGATATTTATTGTTAGGAAGTGCATTTCTATAGAATCTAGATATTGGTGAATTCTGTTATTTGGATTATCATTGTCTGGATATTGAAATCGTTGTCTACAATATTTCTCTATTGTGCATTAATGAATGAAGAATCATCCAATTTGAGATAATGTTGGTCTGAGTTATGTGCCTTTGGGTTAGTTTTTTAGAGCTTTTTATTATGGTGCAATGTTGTTAGCCTATCCATCCACTATTGTTCACATTTCTCTAACCCTAACCTTTTCTTACCCTAACCTTCAAACCCCAAGTGAGCATAATTGTGTCAACATCCTATTTAAGTTGACAAGGAACCAACCTACTCTGGAGGTTGGATCAGAAACTCTATTTTGGTCCATCCAATGTTGAGTGTTGAGTTGTAGCTATCGGGTGCAAGCCTGGATAGAAAGTAGGAAGATAGACAACCATAGTATTGAGTAAAACTTGATGCAATTTAGTGCCCAATAATTTTTGGCATGCCCGGTGGGACCAGTTCACAAGGAACATGAAACCCATCAAATGAGTTATTATTATCTCAACCCAAAGGAATCAAGATTTGGTGAATTGTCTTGACCTTGTAAGTGGAGAAGAGCAAGTTCACCTAGCGACTCCCTAGTCCTTAGACTCAGAAAAAGAATTATCCCTATAGACCAGTGTCCTTTCATGTATACCAGGTCTTTCAAAAGGAATAACCCTAACTCCTATTTTTACTATGAGTTACCTTATAGAGGGGTCATTGTTGCCAAAATTTTGGATCAATATTTCCTCATAGAGGAAGAGCTTCTAGAAGAAAATCCAATAGTTCCCCCAATAAGACCTACAACTAAAAATATGGCACAAAATGTGGCTCCTAATCAGCCATTACAGAAGTACCCTAGCTAGAACATGATCGGTCCTCTTAGATTAGCCCAAATGAATGCCATCCCCCAAGATGTATCTAAAGCTATTCCCACTTATGATGGATCTAGGAAAATAACTTATGAGCATTGTCAGGATATCTTGAACCTAGCAGCAATCCACAACATAAAAGAAGAGGATATTATTGTAAGGATTCTAGCCCTATCCTTCAGAGGAAAGATATTGCATTGGTTTAGAACTCTGGAAGACAATACTATCACTTCATGGCAAGCGTTAGCTGAGCCATTCATAGAGGAATTTAATGAATCTACTGACCCATTTTCTCTGCTTAACCAGTTTACATCCATGCAGAAAACTCAGCAAGAAACTATCTCAGATTTCAATTTGAGATTTAGCAGGACATGGAAAAGAATTCCCCCCATTGCCATACCAACTACATGTTTAGCTTATATGTATTATATCCGAGCTCTTGGATCAGATTTAGGGCTACAGACACAAAAATCAGGAGTAGAAACCTTCCCCCAAGTTTATAATGTGGTAGTTCATGCTGAAAATATCCTAATTAATGTTGGAAGACTTCCCCCCAAAACTGTGCTACCCTACAACTCAGAAACCACTAGTAGCCAAATTCAATCCACAAACCCCTCTTACATGGACCCCCTTTCTTTATCATCTCCATATCCACAAATGAATGTGATCCCTCAACCAAAGCCTATATCCTCTACAACTCCTTTTCCTCCCCTTCCTTCTCAATCATCTCAGGAGTTTTCTGCTATCCTGGATATACAAAATACTCTAAAAACTCTGAGTAATAGAATGAATTCAATGGAAAAGAGAGACCAAGAAAGGTCACAATAGAGGATATTTCCATATGTAAACAAATATCAGAGACCTGGTCCTAGTAACAATATTGGGGTTAGGGTGAATGCAGTATATGAGGAGCCAGAATGTTCTTCAGATACTACTCTTGCGAATTTTTGGTGTTTAGTATGCAATGACCCCCATGACTCACAGTCTTGTGTGATGTATCAACACCATGTTCAAAAAGCTATGGATCAAGCTGAAAGGAATCAAAAGGGGAGAGTTAATATGTTATGGCACCCTGATCAAATCATGGTTGGGAAAGAGCTAGATGAGGAAAGCCCAATTGTCATTATGACAAGGTCTAGGAAGAAAGCTTTGCAAGTAGATCCCCAAAAAATGGGGCAATTCCAAGTCCCTTCCCAAAAGAGAGTTGATCCCCTCCCTCAAAGTAGTGACACTTTCCCTATTCCTCAAGCTAAGGGAAAAGAGAAGATAGATAGTCTTCCTAAGAGACTAGAAAAGGAAACAGAAGGAGACCGAATGAGGTCTAAATATGAAGATCAAGAAAGACTTAGGTTCCCCTCTATTACTAAAAGACAAATATTAGAGGCCACCCAAAAATATAAAAGAAGATATGGTGAGCAAGAGGGAAGGCTAGAAAAACTCTCCTTGACTAAGTCTGAATACAACATTGTTGAAGAGATGAAAAATATTCCATCAAAAGCTAGCCTGTATGACACTCTATTCATTCCTGGTCAGATTGACCTGCTTAAAGCTTCCCTCAAAAAAAATCCACAGAATAGGTTGGCCACTACAATCCTTAGTATGCCATCAAAAAAGAAAGAGATGACACCTACTATTCTAAATAATAAGCCTCCCACTTTCTATATATCCCTAAGAATGGAAGGTTGGGTAGTCCGAAATTGTATGATTGACTCAGGAGCATCAACTACAGTTATGCCTAAAGTAGTCTATGAGGAGATGGGTATGGAGTATACCCGATCTTGTCCTGGGGTGTTACAACTAGATGGGACACCGGTCAAGATAGTTGGAGTCATTAAGGATGTACTAATGAGGTTGCACAGAGCCCCTGAGGTGACAATAGTGCAAGAAATAGTTGTGGTCGACTTAGAACCCTATTTTGGGTTATGTCTTTCAAGAGAGTTTACTGCAAAGCTAGGGGGATGTATGTACATGGATTATTCTAGCATGGTAATTCCTTTCAAAGGAAAGAGAATAAGGATAACACCTAAAAAACTAGTAGCTTATCACATTGAAAATATTGAAGAGGATATGTGCAATCTTAACCCCATGGAAGAATTTGAGCTAGTGGAAAATATTGAAGAGCTGGACATTGAGGATGAGTTGCCTTTCAGAGAAGATTATAGTCAGTTCGGAACTGGTATGGGAACATATAGCATCTCAACTGAATCAGAAAGGAAAATCCCTGCTATATCCAACCAATCTCTAAGAGAGAAAGAAACATGGATCATGCACTTTGATGGTGCTAAATGCAAAAATGGTGCAGGAGCTGGTGTGGTCCTACAATCCCAATCAGAAGGTACAAAGAATTTTTCTTACAGACTGACATGGTCATGTACTAACAATGTTGCAGAATATGAGGCCCTGTGTCTCGGATTGATACAAGCAGAAAGCATGGGCATTAATATTTTGAACATATATGGTGATTCTGAGTTGATAGTCCATCAAGTAAGAAATAGGTGCAGTAGTAAGCACCATTACTTAAAAGCTTACAGAAATAGGGTATGGGATTTAATGGAATCCTTTGATGCCCTAAATTTAAATTTTATTCCTAGAGAAAAGAATACTCTAGATGATTCATTAGCAACAAAGGGAGCTAACTTCAACCCTTATATAGACTTTGGAATCAAGAAGGCCAAGGGAATTAAAATGATTTTCAGACCTACAGTACCAGACAAGCAAATTTTTTAGTAGGTTTTTGAAAGTGATGAACAAATAGTTGACTTTCTAGTGAGAGAAGCATGTCTCTCCACTATCCAAGAAGAGAATTCAGAAGAAATTGATCAACAAGACATTATCCAACTAAGAAACAATCATATCCCAAGAGGGTTGGTCACCCTTGAGAGTTTGTTTGATAATGAGGATAGAAAGAAGACCAAAGCCATGAAGGTCAAGAAAAAATCTATAAAGAAGTTGAAGTCGGTATAGAAAAGAAGCTCAATGTTGGAGTTCGATGTTCACCAGAGGAAGCAGAAGATATCAAAGCTTTATGCTTAAGATACCAAGACATTGTGGCTTGGTCATATGAAGACCTCAAGGTGTATGATAAAAAGGTTATCCAACATACTATTGAGCTAGAGCCTGATGCAAAACCATTTAGGCAGAAGTAGAGGCTAGTCAATCCGAGGATCGAGGCCATTATGAGAGAGGAGCTCTTAAATTTGTTAAAGGCTAAGATCATATACCCAATAAAACATTCTACTTGGGTAGCCAATTTGGTACCCGTAAGAAAAAAGAATGGGGATATACGCTTGTGTGTGGACTTTAGAAATCTGAACCAAGCATCCCTTAAAGATCACTACCCCCTCCCTCAGATTGATCAGATATTATAGGTAGTGGCAGGAGCAGAGAGGTTCTCACTACTGGATGGTTACTCTGGATACAACCAAATTTGGGTGAAAGATGAAGACCAATATAAAACAACATTCACCACAAAATGGGGTACATTTGCATACCAGAGAATACCTTTTGGGTTATCCAATGTAGGAGCTACATTCCAGAGAGCCATGGATTATGCCTTTGGTGCACTAATCAACAAAGTCATTCTGATTTATTTAGATGATATGACTATATTTTCCCATGATAAGAAAGATCACCTATCACATCTAGAGCAAGTTTTTCAAAAATGCAGAGAATTTGGTATTTCACTCAATCCTAAGAAGTCATTCTTTGTAGTCCATGAAGGAAAGCTACTAGGGCATGTGGTCTCAAAAGAAGGCATGGCCATAGACCCAGATAGAATCAGATCAATTCTTGCTCTTCCTTTGCCCACAAATAAGAAGACCTTGTAGTATTTTCTAGGCCAGATCAATTTTATTAGGAAATTCATTTCTAACTTTGCATAGAAAGTCAGGCCTATTTCTGAGTTACTCAAGAAGAATGTTGAGTTCAAATGGACTGAAGTTAGGAAATAATATTTTGAGATTATCAAAAAATCTATTGCAATAACCCTAGTACTGGTAAACCCAGATTTTAGTAAATATTTTATTCTTTATGCATATGGAGCTGAAGAAAGTTATGCCTCAATACTCACCCAAAATATGATCAAGGGGAAGAACATCCTATGTTCTTTTGGAGCCAGACACTACATGATTATCAAGTCAAATACAACTTTATTGAAAGACAAGTATTTGTTATGATGAAGTCACTAAAGAAGTTTAGGCAGTATTTGGTACAGAGCAAGACCCTGGTATATGTGGTTCATCCAGATGTAAGAAGTTTTATTCTTCAGGGTGATCTAGGAGATAAAAGAGTTAGGTGGATTACCAAAATCTAAGAATATGATGTAGAAATACATCCCACAAAATTGGTAAGGGGAAGAGCCCTTTGCCAAGGTCTAACAGAGGTTACAACATTAGTAGAAATGATAGCTTTCCAAACAATGGATGAAGATCAGGTGGAAGAAGCACAAACTATAGATTCTGATTGGGTTGACCAGATGATCAGGTATTTCCAAACTAGAATATGCCCCCAAATATAAATGCTTCCCAGAGGAGGAGATATAGGCTTCATGCTTTAAAATATGCATTACTATTAGAAGGCCTGTATAAGAGAAATTTGGATGGAGTTCTTCTAAAGTGCTTAAAGGATGATCAACAAAAGAAGGTCATGGAAGAGTTCCATGGAGGACCAATTGGTGGACATAGCTCAGGTAGAGTTACAACTTTGAAAATCATAAGAGTAGGCTATTATTGGCCTACTATATTCACTGATTCTTTCAAGATCACTAGAGCCTATGATAAATGTCAAAGATATGTTGGAAGGACAAGGAATGTTGCATTTCCCCTCAAGCCAATACAAGTTGAAGAACCTTTTCAACAATGGGGACTAGACTTCATTGGAGTCATCAACCCCAATTCCTTAATAGAACATAAGTTTATCCTAACTACCATAGATTATCTCACCATATGGGTAGAGGCTATTCCTACCAAGAAATCAGATCAAGAAGTTGTGATCAATTTTATGGAAAATTTGATTTCAAGGTTTGGGGTTCTAGAAGCCTTGGTAAGTGATAATGACCCAACTTTCATAGGAGCCAAGTATATTGAGTTTGCCAGAAAATATGGCATTACTCTTAAGAATACTTCAAATTATTATCCATAAGGTAATGGACTTGCAGAATCTACCAATAAAAACTTATTAAGGATTTTGAGAAAATCACTTGAAGGTAACAAAAGAAGTTGGCACCTATTTCTAGACCAAGCTCTATGGGTAGACAGGATTACTATAAAAAATTCCATCAAGACTTCCCCTTATGCACTAGTATATGGCAAGGAGGTAGTATTACCCATTCATTTGGAGATCCCAACACTTAAGCTTGTCAATACAGAGGAAGAGTCAGAAGAAGATCCGATAAAGACCAGGTTGACTCACTTGCTACAATTGGAAGAGAATAGAGCTCAGGCATATGAAAATTTTCAAAAGCATTCCTCAGATATCAAAGCATGGTTCGATAAGAAGGCTAGATTCAAAAAATTCCAAGTTGGAGACTCAGTTCTCAGGTGGAATGTTGATAGAGCAAAGCCAGGAAAGCATGAAAAGTTTGATTCTTTTTGGGATGGTCCTTTCAAAATAGTAGAAGCCAAGGAGTCCAATGTATTTCAGCTAGAGGATCCGAAGGGAAACATACAACCAATTCCAGTGAATGGTTTTCATCTCAAGCTCTACTATGTGTAAAAATGAGCTCACTATAACATATGTATATACATTGTATAATTATTTCCCCTCATTTTTGCACTTTGTACTTTAATTTCTTTCTACACTTTGTAATCAGTCTTCTTTGAAAAATCTTGAAAAAAGAAAAAATTGCAAAAATGACTAAGTGTTGACTAAGTACACAACAAAGTTCCATTCCACACTTAAATGCATGTAAATTCTTCCAGAATGATGAATGCTTGAAGCCACATAAAAATACACTAAGTTCCCCATGGAATGGTGTTAAGGTTTTTATCCCACAAAAAAGAGAGTCGATGGTCAAAAGAGAGCAAAGGCATTTCCAATCTAGAAACCTTTCAAAGCTAATGCAAGGTGGAGCGAAACCAAGATGAAAACTCACATGAAATTTACTAAGTGTCAGAATCAAAAGGCTCTTAATTCACTAGTTTCAAAATCAAAGTGGATCCAAGCAACGATTTCAACTATGACACATGGAAATCAGAGAATGATCCCACATTCAATGCTAATGAACTCATACCATAACCAAAGAGTAGCCGAAGAGGTGCAATGAGGTGGTAACACAATTTGAACTTTTAGCCAATGAAAATATAGAATGCCACCATTGAGCCACCAAAGGGAATGATTAGAAGTTGGAAAGTGTGCCAATAGGGAGGTCACACAACAACTGCATTAATGGTGGAAGATACACATGCTCCAAAAAATAAAAGTGACAAAAAGCATACACGAGGCTCATTTAGTAGCTATTTGCATCCACAGAGCGGTAAGAAAGAAAGTGATACCCTAAATAATTTCTCACAATTACAGAGAGAAAATCTTATCACTACCATCGAATGGCTTCAAATATGTTCACAGAGTTCAAACTAAGAAAAGGTGGTGGCACCGTACCTAAAAAAGTAGGAAAGAAATGGTCCTAAAAAGAACTAAGTAAGGAGGACATGAATGATAGATCAAGAAGAGATGCTTTTCTACGAAGGTAGATGCTATATCCTTTCTTATCTCTTTTTATATCTATGATTCTATTCATCACTACCCAATTGATAGCTACAATAGTCAATTCTATGACCCATTGCAAAGTAAAGACCTCTAAGGGAATTACCCTTTTCACATATAACCCTTTTGTCATAAATCTTTGCCCTAGGGTCTAACCACCTAATACCAAACCATTTAGGTCACAGAGTTTACTCTATGGAGAAGAGCTAATGATGGTGAGTCATTTAAAAATGGTGTTTATTAAGAATGATACTAAGCAAGAAAAATGCTTGAGGTCCCTATCTCTATTGACAAATTTGCAAACTCCATCCTATTTTCTATGTTGGCTTGTATGGAGGGTTTAGACTCTGATAGAATGGTATATGGCTAGAAAATTGTTGCAGCTTATTGTATTTCTAACGAAATAATGTATGAGAAATATGTGAGAGAAAAGGGGACTAGGGTGATTTATTTTGACTGGCCAACTTTTCTCACACAAAGGATACATGAGCAGCTAGTAAGTATGAAAAGGGGCTTGATGCTCCTAGTTTTAGGCATTGCTCAAGTCTGGTGTGGATGTTCTATGCTACCACTAAAGACAGAATGTCATGGATTCTGATCAAAGATAAAACCAATGATGGGGAACCCTTACGATTTATTACTGGACAAATCATTTGAGAAGCAGTGAGTCTTATTATAGATTCAATTTAGAATTTCTTGGACCTACCCTAAGAATAATGTATGGAAAGTGCCCTAGATTACCACCCTTGGCTGAGCAGATTCTAAGAACAAAGGGTGCAAAGAAGGAGACTGGTATTTTTTGATCGAGGGCACAGTAATCAGATTATATGGTTTTATGGGTAAACCTTTTCTCCTACCCCACTTTGTCACAGAGAGGCTTTTTGCCCTAGAATATCTAAGGCAAGCGGAGTACATCGATGCGAACTATGGTTCTAGGAGAAAGAGAAAGTATTTTCTTACCCACCACACTATGGAGGACATTACCATCACCAAGAAGGGGCAGATCCAACAAATTGGCCAATACCTTGATAGGTTAGGTCTATTTTATATCCCCCAAAGATGGAGTTATGACCCTGATGGCATTTTTACTACAAGGAATAAAGCCCTAAATGGACAAAAGGCCTATAAGTTTGAAAAGAGGCCCAAAGCTCATTTTGAACAGGGAAGAAACAATGATGAGACTACTATTTTAGAGTGGAATGTCTCAAATATGAGTCAATTACCTCCATGGTTGGATTTTTATGAGCAAATTATTGATTTTGACCCTAAAAAGAAGCCAAGTCATCAGATTACAGAAGCTACAATTAGTAATATTGAAGGGGAGACTTCAAAGAAAAAGGATCCTCCGATCAAGGGAGAAGTTGTTAAAGAAGAACAGAAGAAGGACAATGGAATATAGAAAAAATATCATATTGGTGGAGAATGAGGATTGAAATTGGAAAACCTAAGTCCAAGTTCAGAATGAAAATTGATAAAGAGTTTTCAAAAATATATAATGAAAATATTGGGACTTGGAGACAGAAGGATGTCAGAAACATAGTATTAATGGTTGAAAAACCCCAAAATGGCTCTGAATCCCTCCCTCCACCTACAGATCAAGAAGCTCAACCAGAAGAGCCAAAAACTCCTTTGACAACACCCCAAGTATTGAAAACTTTTCATCCTACCACTGAGCAAGTGGAGAAGTTTCCTAAGGGGGCTCAACTGATGAGCAAAATATAATATTCTAGAGAAAAGGTTGTTAATACTCCAGTTATTGAAATAGTATCTAGGCCTAAAAGCTTAGCTCTAGGGAGTCAACCTCCAGACACAGATATTGACTAGAAAAAGAAAGATGAAAGTTTCAAGTTCAAACCCCTATATTTTACCCCTACAACATCAGTACAACTACATCCTATTTCTGAGCAAGTTCTAATTTCTGGAACTATGCAAGAAAATGAATCAGAAGAGGAATCTAGGAATGAGATGGCTACTTTCCAATTGGTTCATAGAAGGACTAAAAGAGTTCCAAAAAGAGAGGAAAGAGAAATTTCAAAGAAACAAAAAATGGATATGGAGGAGATTGCAAAAGAGGTAGCTAATTTTACTATAGAAGAATTGATTCATCAGCAGCAACAAGAAATAGAGATAGAGCAAGAGCACCCTACATCTGTAGGTGAAGGTATGGTTTCTAATCCCTCTTCTCCTCTTCATCCTCATGAATCCCCAAAGAAATATCCCTCCCTTTCTGATCAAGAAGATATGACAAGAGTACCTCCTCCCTCTCATAGTCCACCACATGTGTCATCCATAGCCATTGAGGTACAAGTCACTTATGTTTCATCACAACCACCTCAAATTCCATTTTCAGCATCTGAGGTTCCCACTCCATCATCTACCATCATTTCACTTCCATATTTTTCATCACCACCATCAATGGGACACTGCGTTCCAAGTACAACCATCCATCCAATTGTTAGTCTTGCATCGGTTCCTATGAGTCTACCAATAACAACAACAATAGTAGTTACAGAGTCCACTATTGTCACAGAAGCTATTGTAACTATCTCCACACCCCATCATCAATAGTTCAGTCTACCCTTTCATTTCTAGTATCATCATCTCCCCTGGCTGTTGGTCTCTCAAGACCTATCACTATATCAAAAGAGTAGGCAACCACTCAAAGTATAAATGATTATTGGGTAGAGAAGCTTGCTAAGCCTTCCAGTAGGATGGTTGTCAGAAGAAGAAGCATGTATGTTGACCCTATTTCTAGATAGAGAGTATCAAGATCTATGACTCCACTGGTGAGCAAACCTAAAACTGAGATGATTGTTCAAGATTATCGAGTGGAGGAGGTCACAGAAGATATTGAAAAGCTTCCTGAGGAAGATGAGCTGATTATAGCCAAAGCCCACTTGGATACCTTCTATGTGAAAAATGATATAGTCAGAGAGAAGGTGGAAAAATTGGAGAAATAGGTTGAAAAGCTCAAGAAGAGTCTGAGTAATCAAAAGGAAGTGGAAAAGGCTCTGAGAAAAGAGGCTAAGGGTTGGCAAGAGAAGTTTCAAGAAGCCAATAAACTAAAGGACCAATTAGAAGAGCAAAAGAAGTTGAATGAAGATCAGGCGAAAGAAATTCAGAATTTAAAGCATCAGCTTCAAATCGAGAAAGCTAAGTCTTCAGGATTTTCTAAGAATGAGTTGAAAAATATTAGAAAAGAGTTGCTTTCTGAGGTCCAGGAGAAATGTTCAGGGCTTCAACTTGTTATTGATTATCTTAATGATGTCAGCCGCCTACTCTCCAATATTCAGAAAGAGCTAGATCAGATCACTAGAGAGTTGTAGCCTATGGTGATTCTAGCAGAACAAATGTACAGGTTGGTTGATAGCAGACTCAATGATTCTGCTAAACCTATTCCTAATAAAGAATGGAATCTCACTAGAGTTGCTACCAAGATAGTGGTTAAAAAGCATAGGGTACTTCAAAGAGCCTGGCTGTTGGTTGATAGGATTGAAAGGGTGATTAAGGATGTTGTTGAATTGAACAAGGAAATGATTCAAGTTGGCTTCAAAAGCCTATGGAGGGAGGATCACAACTTGTTATCCATGGAAGAGATCCAGTAGAGCATTAATGAGAATTTGTAGGATGAATCTAGAATAGATTCTCTAGAAGAGCCACTACCCCAAGAACAAGTTGTCCAATTGATTATTGATTTTACTCGGTTGAGAGATCTCATGGAAGATCTAGTAAATAGAGGGAATGTTGCTAACTATGAGGACATTGGAGAGCTACAATATGTTTATAAGTAGCTCAAAGAAACATCAAACCCCTCTGAAGCAGCCTAGGAACAGGCTCTACAATATTTAGAATTGATGGTTCAGTTGTTTGGTGATACTTCTGGAGGAAGGAGTCAGAAAACACCTGCTCCAGAAGAAGAAGAAGAAGAAGAAAAGAAGAGGAGGCCGAGGAAGAGGCCCATGAAGAAGGAGAGTAGGATGGATCGATTACAGGCCCAGAAGGGGCTCACACTTAGTTCATTTTTATTTTGTACATATGCATAAGTTTTGTATTTTTTTTTACTCTGACAATTGTCAAAAATAAGCAATAAAGGCATGAAGCCTACAGAGGCAGAAGAGCAGTGGACTGTGTGTGAAAGCATTTCTTGAAATAAGGCCTTATAAAAGGAGTAGACTTGTGTCTAGTTTTTGAAGACAATGGCAAAACCTGTATTTTTAGCATAATCTCTGTATGAGCGAATGAATTCTATATGTTTTTTGGCATCACTTCCATATGAACCTTTACTCTCTAAGAAGATTATTAAAATTTTTAGAGAGTAGTGTTTATATGGAAGTTATTCTATAAAATATATTTTTGAAGATGAGTATGTTTGACTCCTAAGGCCCAATGGATAAGACTCTAAGTTCATTGGCTTTGCAAGAAAATCCACCCAAGAGGCACCAGAATGTAGGCCCAAAATGGCCACATACTTAGGAAAATTTTAAATTTTGCCTAAGTCATAAATTCCTCATTCCACACATCTTACAATGTATTTTGGAGTGGATTCACGATAGGAGGCACGAGCCCACCTAACACTTAGTAAATTTTCATGCTTGGAGCAATTTCGGAAGACTTCTTTTGTTTTTGGCTCCAGACTAGCGACGCATCTTGAATCCATAAAAGTATTTAAGAAAAGATGATGTCAATAGGAAGAAAGTGTGGATTGGTGACCGCTTGATATTTTGAATATCTCACGAGTGGCTAAGTGTTGGGGTGCATGATTTCGGAGAGTACATAGAATATTTTTGCCCGAAATGGTGACAAGGCGGAATGCTATGAAAGTAGTAGATGCGGATTCATGGCAAGAGATGATTTTGGCTAATTCCTTTCCGGAATGGTGACAAGGAATGTTTTATTCTAAAGACGGTCCAGAATGGAGAAAGAGTCATTTTACATTGTGATGGGTCCAGATTGATGATAGTATGCCAATACTCTTGCTCAGCCCGGAATGGAATCCACAAAAGTCTTTAAGAAGAGATGACATCATCAATATTTTTGTGCGGATTGGTGAAGACTTTGTGGATAATGAAGAAACATGAAGAACAAGGAGCGGATTCGATCCAGCTTAGCCTTCAAGGCATTTCAAAGTCGGATTGGTGTTCCATGGTTTCTAAGGATGATGTCATCAATATTTTCAAAGTGGAATGGTGTTGTGTTCTCCCTACCATTATAATAAGCTTATATCAAAATGAATCATAGCCATACAATGGGGGAGATCAATGGTGGGGATTGTGTCAAAGAATCTGAGGTATTTAAAGATATTTCTTCACCAGAATTGTAATAGTTAGTTGGAGAGGAAGCTGAAGCATCGAGGGTTTTCAAGAAGATAGAACCAGAGGTGGTTACAGATCAATGATGGTTGATGGCTTCCAAGAAGGATCAATGATGGTGTATAATCTTCAACGGCCTGAACTCTAGTTTGTGCCAAGTGACCAACAAGTTGTAGAGGCCCCGAGCTGCCATGGCGGTCCATCTACAGTGGATTTCCCAGAGGGTGTACCAGTAAGAAAATGCCAGCAAGAACTCTCTATTGCATTGTCAAAATTTGATCTTTGTAATGTTCTTGATAATTTTAATTTTTGCAAAACTATAAGTAGAGGTCGAACCCTCATTTTTAAGGGTCGGCTCTAGTGTGTTTGCCTGTGCTACTATAAATATTCCCAAGAGCTAATGGAAGGAGCATTACATTGATCTTCACCTCAAAATTTGTATCTTCATGCTTGATATCAGAGGTTCGAATTCTTTAGCTGCATTTCTGTGAATACTTAAGTGGTTAGTTTGTGCCAAATTAATGGATTACTAACTGTTAAAGTAATTGAAATCTGCTTCTGAGATTGATATTTATTGTTAGGAAGTGCATTTCTGTAGAATCTAGATATTGGTGAATTTTGTTATTTGGATTATCATTGTCTGGATATTGAAATCGTTGTCTGCAATATTTCTCTATTGTGCATTAATGAATGAAGAATCATCCAATTTGAGATAATGTTGGTCTGAGTTATGTGCCTTTGGGTTAGTTTTTTGGAGCTTTTTATTATGGTGCAATGTTGTTAGCCTATCCATCCACTATTGTTCACATTTCTCTAACCCTAACCTTTTCTTACCCTAACCTTCAAACCCTAAGTGAGCATAATTGTGTCAACACCCTGTTTAAGTTGACAAGGAACCAACCTACTCTGGAGGTTGGATCGAAAACTCTATTTTGGTCCATCCAATGTTGAGTGTTGAGTTGTAGCTATCGGGTGCAAGCCTTGGATAGAAAGTAGGAAGATAGACAACCATAGTATTGAGTAAAACTTGATGCAATTCAGTGCCCAACACACCCTAGGGTATGAATCTATCTAGAGTCCATTTTTAGGTGATAGAAAGTTATAAAACCCTCTTGGAAGGTAATATTTACTATTTTTTAACACTTACAATCATTTACAAAAATATATTTTATGCATTTTATTGCTTTATTTAGTACCTTTTATATTCATAACTATGGGATTTGATCCATGATAGGTCCCCAAATACACTAACCCCATTTTGTAGGTCATACAGGTTTGGAGGACATGTTTTATTAATGGTGGCATGCTTGCATTAAGCCCACCCCATTTAAGGATCCTTGGAAGATCGATCCAGGGCGTAGTCGAACAGTTCACTAAAAAAAAAGGAACATTCACCATGTTGAACCCTATTTTGTAGCCTTCTAAAGTATATTTGTAAAAAGGAGGATCTCTTGTAACCTCCTTTGAATATAAACACATTTGATAGACTTTATGCCTGTTTTCCATAGAGTTCATTCTAGCACACTTGGTGGGACCCCCACTTTCTTTATTTCTTATTAGTTACTTCATTTTAGTAGTTATCTAATTATCACTATTTTCTGTGCTATAGGTGGTCCAAAAACCAATCGAAACTTAAAAAAAAACACTAAAAACACTGTATAGACACCTACAACATGTCATATTGAGAAGATTATCTACATGGACCCTTTTTAGGCCATGTGACCCACCTTGGGTAGCCCTAGGGCTTAACAATGGTTTTCACCACTCAGATAGGGAGGAAATTCCCTTTACACATAATTCTATCTCACCAAGGGATGACATCTAAAGGTCGTCCTACCACAATATGACCTCCAATCATGACCATCTCACCCCAAGATAGTTGTGTCAGAAAAATCAAAGCAAAAAGCCAAAAGCTAGTCCTACACCAGTATTGAATGCTTCACATAAGACAAATGCATTTAATATGTGTGTCATTCATATGCATACCAAAAGAAATTTAAGAAGTTTTTAAATCCTCCACTAAAAGGAGCCTATCCTTCCAGCATGGGCAAAAGAGGAGATTCCATTCTCCACTTAGGAAATTTAATATTCCCACCTGAGAAGGGAGCATGGGCAACTCATGGGGATTCCTATCCCCCTTCCACCTAGGTCCTAACAAAGCCTTATAAAAGGAGGCATGTTTACCATGCCAAAAGAGGAATTTTAGAAGTAACAAAGTGCTGCTAAAAATAGGAGAAAAAATTGAAGAAATGAAGTATTACCAAGATTACTAGCTAAAAGATTCTAATTCCTAGTTTCATACCACTAAATGCTATTGTATCGCTCCAAATTTTTTGCATCCTTACCTTCAGGCTATAGGATCCGCGCCCGAAAGGGGGATGCGAGAAGGATGGGACAATACCTCGGACTGAGAGGCCCTTTGAAGGTCCCGCCTCTCGGGGGAGGGGTATAAGGGTGAATTTTCGACGGATGGTGGGTTCACCAGGAAACTTTTGAGTGGCAGTTTCCACACCTAGGTTGATAGTGGGTTTGATGTGTTCATTTTGTACTTTAATCATTCAATTCCTAGGTTTGGCCAAGATGAATCTAAACTATTCTATATGCCAATGCTGATTTTTATGGATACAAAAAACATGAATAAATGCTAAACACAGAGAATATGCTAAATGGGATAGAACATACCTGATTTCGGATGTCTGATGAAGATTCTGAGTTTTGTAGCAGTCCAAATCATCTCAAATCGTACGTAATCATCTGGAATTGCATAGAATCATCTCAGATCTCAGTCGGTCATCTGAGATCAGACGAGATCATCGTCGATCTGATGAATTCGTCACGAATTCGTCAGAAACCTGCAATCACAGAAATAGATACAAAATACCAAATATGCAACTGCAAAAGCAAAGGGGAATGATAGAAATAACAAAAAAAATGCCTAAATGATAGATCCAAATAACAATTAAAAGGAAATGCAGTAACTTAATAATTTATTTTAACTTTATCATGCATTTATGCTAAATGAGGTGAACTCCAAGATGCATAAATATAATAACTAAGATAATGTATAAAGAAATGAAGAGAGAAGATAAAGAAATGCAAACTTCAGGCTCTGATTGCCCCCAATCTGGACTACGATCGAGATCGCCTCCAATCGTACGAGATCATCGTCGATCTGCGACAGGATCGTCCGAAATCGTCTGGAATCGCTTGCGACGATCCGAGCTTGCTCCGACTGAAAAATAGTAAAATTCCTGCAAGAAAACATGAAATACGCAATGCAAACGATGGTGTGAGGATGCTCTAAAGTGCATAAGGAACTAAATTTGCAGGGAAATTCGTCAGCTAGGGGGTTCAGGGGGTAAACTGAGAAAATCCCAGTTTATATAGGATTAGGGAGAGGTTAGGAGGTTGGAGATCATCCCAATTTGGGAGATCTCCAATGGGGGAGACTCTAATTGCATGAGACACGCTTTCGCCCGGGTTAGAGAAGTTGTTGAAACAGAAGCTAATTATGAAAATTTGGTTTTGGGACGAAATCGTCTGGACGTTCTGTTCCAGATGAATTCGTCAGATCTGGGATGATTTCGTCTAATCGGCGATGATATCGTCCAACGGTCAAAACAAATCCTAAAAATGGCACGAAAAACAAGGAAAGCGGGTAATGGGCGGTTTGGAGGTTAAAATTCAAATTTTTATCTTTTTACTAAGGTTTAACTATGCCAATTTTAGGGTGCTACATTTTGCCCCCTCTTTAGCAAATTTTTCGAAGAAAATGCATTAAAGACGAGTTCTTCCCATTTTACGAGAAAGCAAAAATTTACTCAATTTTTTAGATGATGATTCTAGGTCGAATCGTACGACTGCTTACTATGGTGCCCCCTCCGTGTTTTTACCCAAATCGAACATTTGAGGTAAAAACATGGAAAAGCAAAATTAAAAAAAATGTTGTTGTTTTTAAATAAAATTAAGAAAAATAGGGTAAAACCCTAATTCATTTTTACTATTCATTTTTACTGGTTTAGAGCTCTACAGAGAAAAAATGGTGGAGACAACACACCGATCGATAGAGGTCCGACGCGGGCTACGGGTAAGGATCTAATCCTAGTAAATTAGGTTTGAATTTAATTTGTGCAATTTTTTGTTTTAAATTTTGATTGTTTTGGGGCATCGCGGCCGTTTTTAGGCCGTCGACGACGTCGGGACGAAATCGTCCCGATTTCATCGAAATCGTCCCTAGATCGTCGATTTCATCGAGGGCGAAATCGGTGAACTAGGGGCGATCCCGTCCAACAAGGGGCGATCCCCAAGTTGCGAAATCGGAGATGATTTCATCCTACAAAGGACGATTTTGCCCAATTTGGGATGATATCATCCAATGGTGGATGATATCATCATTTTTGAAATTAAGCTTGATTAAAATGTATTTAATTTGATTTTAATGATTGGTTTATTAATGAATTTTATTGTTTTATTGTTTGTTTTGCAGAGGGGATTACTAAAGAGTCGAGAATGGAAATACGATGGGCTAAGAGATGACATAGCCACGCTCGATCAGGTGGAGCGTGACCGACTAGCATAGGTCGGTTTGCAGCATGTGGCAGAGATGCCACAAGTACCGATGGACATGGGGCTACTGACAGCCCTAGCAGAGAGGTGGTATCCGGGGTCATCCTGCTTTTGGTTATCGATAGGGGAGATGGCTCCCACACTAGAGGACGTATGGAGGATCATGAGGATCCCCATACAGGGACGGTTGATGACTCCTACGGCCAATCAGGGCCAGGCTATGATGAGGTTGAGCGGAGACCCGAGCTTCACCCTGGAGAAGGGCAGAGTGAACATCGAGTCTCTAAGGCAGATGCCTGGGGCATCTAGGCTGACTCGAGTTTTGGCGGGGTAGTAGGTGGCTTACTGTTGTGCCACCAGAGTGGGTGCAGACTACCATGGCTCCTCTCAGATGTGGTCTACGACATGAGAGACCACGGGTACAGGTTTGCATGGGGCAGCTTTGTACTATGCCGCTTGTATAGGATCCTGCATGGGGTCGTATACAAGGGAGGCCGATGTCTGGTCTTGACATCGCTACTATAGGTTTGGTGCTGGGAGCACATCACGATGCGGAGGCCGATAGGGCTCCCACTGATAGGGGTTGATCGAGAGAGGCCCCGAGTTTTCTACTGGTGGCTACAGAGGGGGTCACAATGATGGATAGATCTGTCGATGTCACGGAGGTTGCTAGATGACCTCATCCTAGACCAGATCACCTGGAGGCCATGGAGAGAGCACCCAGGGTGGGTAGAGGATGGGCAGGAGCTGGCTCGCATCAGGTGAGTCTACTGGCTGAGGATGGAGTGGGGAGAGGTAGAGCTCCACCGCTACGATCGAGTTCTATGATAGTTCGGTCTACAGTAGGGGATCCCTTCTCTCAGGGATTATGAGTACTCTCGGACTATCTGAGATAGTACCACACTGAGCGGGGCTCCAGACATGCAATGATTCTAGAGTCAGGACGTAGATGATGCCCCCATCCAGCCAGTGGATGGTGATGATGCTAGGGTTATCAATGGATATGATGCCTAGTACGTAGGCATCCACCCTCCTCGGATGACGAGGGCATAGGGTCCGATGCATGCTATTGTGCAATGGATGGGGAGGCGATGCCAGGCTGCTATTGAGGCAGCACGAGGTCACGACGGGAGAGAGCAACGATGGTCTCCATAGGAGAGATGCCAGAGGATGGCACGGGCTCCATAGAGACCACAACAGATAGGGAGGAGGGAGGAGGGAGTCCCTTCTCAGTAGGGGGAGAGACCACCATCACCCGATAAGGGCAAGGGTGTCGAGGTAGGGGAGAGCAACGAGACGATGGCTCTCCGAGCTGAGGTTGCCCACCTTCGGGCTCAGGTGCAGACACTACAAGATGAGGCTACATGGCTTAGGGCTCAGAGTGGAGGGGTGAGCATGCAGGATCTGGCATGGTCTATGGCTCAGACTACATTCTACCAGGGGGTATACTATCACATGGTCCTAGAGGGCAGAGGGTACCACTGCCAGCCCCCATTGTAGAGCCGATCATGATGGGGTCATCGAGGACATCCTCACGATCGATGTCGAGGACCCAAGACACAGCCTGAACCTCTATGGGACCACCTCCTCCACCTCAGGGTGAGAGAGGAGATGAGGCTGAGAGCTCGAGGGCTTCTCGAGGCTAGCTGCTCACTACAGAGTAGATTGTATTTATTATATATTTTTTGAGAGGATTGAGTATGCCAGGGTATTGATTGTGGCATACCAATCCGGAGTTATGATGTACATAATTTGTTGATATATATATATGTATTTTTGATGATATGACTTGTGTATATGTTGTATGATGCTTTAATTTTGAATTATGATGATTGATGATTCATGTAATTATGTCATTTAGAAATAAATTATAATTTTTATGTCATGCTATAAAATTTAAATGAAATAATCTGATGTAAATAAATTGGTTGTTTTGTGGTGTGATTTGATGAAAAATAAAAGGGACTTCTAACAATAATTTCAAAGGACATTGTCGTTGTTATAGACCATTTCATGGAGTCACCGCTCGCTAGGTCGTCAAGCTAATCCCAGTATAGAAATATTGTTAAAAGTAAAAGAATGCTTAAGAGACTGTCTTAAGACTTTGTGTTGTGATGATGAAAATGATGATGGTGATGATTTGTTTTCAGATTTTCATAAAAAATATTATGCATGACATATTAAAGAAATATGATTTTTGCTAGGCATAAATTCCTAAGTGTGATAAATTTTTTGAATAAGTCCTTAGGAATTATACCATCATTGCAAAATTGAATGTTGACATAATGACATGAAATAGAATAAGTGTTCGTTCGTTTTAAAGCACAATTGTGTAACATAATGATGTAAGTCATATGTTTTTATGAATTTTAAAATGAATGGGAAAATAAAATTAGAACAATGGTTTGCGCTAGGCATAGAATTATAGGTATAGACTTATACCATCATCGCGAAATCCAAAGAAGAAATTGATATTTTAGTTTTATTGCATGATTGATTTTTGATTTTGAGATAAACAAAAAATAATAATATAGAACATGACTTTATTTACTATGTTTTTGTTAATAGGTTGTTTGAAAGAAATTTTTGATTTTTGAAAACAATGTATGTAATTGTTTTTATACAAAACAGATGTTCTGAAATTATTCCAAAAAGAGTTGCAGAAATATTTTAAATTATCTCAAAGACAAATGTAGATTTATAAGGAACCCTCATGTGCAAATGTGAGTTCATTACCGATCTTGATTTATCATAATGATACAGAATCTCTCAAATACAAATGTGTGTGCAATTGTATTGTTCATTCACCAATTTTGAGCAAGATAATTTGATACAAGTAATTTGAATTAACCAAATGAGTGTTCGTTGACCATGATTTATATGCATGTAACCATACCAGACTACTATGTAAGTCAGGTTATCAAGAGCTAGCTAATCCATAAGCCGACATAGGTCTGTACAAAAGAAGGTCGCTAATGTGACAGACATATCACCATGCTAGGAATTACCCAAGGCCAAGCGGGTTGGGCACAAACCACCTGTTATGGGGCTTACCTCACAGTTTTCGAATAATTGAGAATTCCAGGGATTCAAGCTCATTCACCCTTCTTTTCTTTTCAAGGGGTAGGGAAAGGGATTTTATTGCATTTTGCTTTTGCTTTTTCTTTTTCTTCTTTTCTTTTTTTCTTTTTTTTTTTTTGTATTTTTGCTTGGAACTTGAGATAATGCTGAAATATTGCTGCGATGGTACAAAATGATATTTTTCTTTTTCTCATTTTCTTTGACTTTTCTTTTTCTTCCTATACTAGGGATACTTGCTCGGATTGGTTGTAGAGCAAGGGATTTTTATTCTGGGTAGGGGTGAGCTTGTCCTTTTGTCAATTCTCAAAGATTCTAGACCATGTGCATGATAGGATAGCAGGGGAAACTTTTCGCTCAAGAAACCACTTCTACTATGTAGCATCATATTGAATTTGCAATGAAATCATTTTAATGTGAAAAGATATACTTGGTTCAAGTAAATAACAAGATCAATTCTCTATGCTCAAAACTTTATTTAATTCAACTGTGGACTTTGATATAAGAGAGATTAATAATCATACAAAATAAAATCAAGATATTTATGCATGTGAGTGTGAAAGTGCGGGATTCCAAATAAATGCTAATTTATCCAAAATAATTGAAAATATAACTGCAATACTTCAAGAATTGATGGGTGCGAAAATAAAAGATGTTTTTGAAGATTTTGATGATTTTGATGTTTTTATATTTTGATTTTAATTTATGAATTAAAAATTTTTTTTTTTTTTATGATGGAATTGGTGGTATATACAAGATGATCTATATACACTATACAAGGTTATTTGAGTATAGCATGTCTAAGGTTGCTTCAAAATCAAAGGAGGTTTTGAAGGATAATTTGGTTGTGGTGAAGGTAAGAACAAAAGGTGATGAATAAAAGGTAGTGATAACAAAAGCTTTGTTATAATGTAGAATAATGTAGCAAAAGATTTTACTTTTATATGTGTAAAATTGATCATGTTACAAAATAAAATGTCAGAAGGATAAGAAGGTTCTTCATTCTTATCACTATCTTCCAAGTCTTGATAATATGGAGGGAGTATATGTGAAAGATATGCATGGGTGTTATTTGGTAAACAAGGATGATCATATATGGATGAAGAAAAGTGATGGATAGAAGGTAATTGTGACAATGGAGAATGTATAGAACTTGATGTTTCAACCGTTAAATATTCTTCAAATGGTGTTGGGTCATTATGTATGGTAACAATTTTACTTGCAAGTTCAAACTTTAAACATTGGTGAAGAGTGGAAGGGACAACCCTCATCGTATGAATCCAAGGACTTCTGAGAAGTAGGTTGTAAGGTGAAGGGCAATATGCTACATAAAACAAAGTATCCAGGATCTTGGATCCAATATTAAGGGGAAGAATTATAGTACCTTGAGCTTCTTGAATTTCATTGTTAAAATATTTTATAATAACATTTGATTCATTAAGATCTTCTTCCTTTAATTTGAGTTTTTGGAATAATTGATAAGTGCATAAATTAAGAGAGGAGCCATTATCTACCATGATAGTTTTAACAGGTGTTTCTTTACTAGATCCCGTAATGTAAAGAGAGGAGTCTTCTTATGGAGTAGAGGAAGGAATCTCCTCATCATAGAATGAAATATGGTTAACCTCAAGAGGGCTTACACCATTAATTATGTTCTTAGGGAAAATATCATGAGGAACAAATTGTTGGCTAGGTATCTTGAACAAAGTTTCCTTATGAGAACTTTGTAATACTTCTAAAAGGGATATCTTTGCTTGAGGATTAATCACTTGTTGTTGGCTATCAAAGTGGATTTCAGATTGAGATTTTGATTCTAAAGATGAGCTTTCTATGCTTACATTCCATTTTGGATCATTCTCTAGAGCCAAAGATAGTTTTGAAGGTTGGTCAAATGAGGAATCCATATCTTGAATATCAGATTGAGTTGATTGAACTTGAGGTTGCTCATTTGTAGTTTTTGTTACAATATTAGTAATATCATCATGATGGGACACATTAACATGCAATATTTGATTGGTTTCCTATTGTTGATAATTGAATAGGGGTTCTTGGGAGATCCCCATGTCTTGATTGATTATTGGTATTTGTTGTGTAGGAGTTTGATAGTTTACTGGAGATTTATAATCAGTTGTAGATTGTAATTCCTTTATATTAAAAAGACCCTCATCAATCAAATCTTGAATTGCACATCTTAAATCTTTACAATTTTGTGTCATATGTCCATCTACTCTATGATATTCACAATGTAGCTCAGGTTTAAACCAATCTGTTGTGGTATCAAGTTGTCTTATGGAAGGGAGTTCAATCTTATTTGTATCAAGTAAATGCTTGAGAATTATATCCATTGGTTGATTGAGCTTTGTAAATGTACGTGATGAAGGTTTTCGAGAGGTTTTTGATAAGTGCCTTAGGAGTTCAGTCATAAAAGGACCTAATGGTTTTTTACCTCTCTTTTCTTTGTTATGGGTAGAATGATGATAGGAAGATTGTGAAGTATGATGTGAGTGCATGGTAGGATTGGAAGAATAAGTATTTTCTTGTTGAAATGGATGTGTTGTATTGAAAGAAGAATATTGAAAGGGTGGAGGAGGATTGTATGTGGATTGATAGACATAATATGGATATATGGGAGAATAGATAATATCGTTATGAAGAGGATTGGAAAAGGGATTGTCCTGTTGGGGTTAGGATGAAAAATGAGAAAAGTGTGATGGAGGTGATGTTGAATAGGGATGAGGTTGGTCATAATCAACAAATGTATTTGGCTGAATTCTTCCAACATTACTGATGGGCTCATATTGATTTGAGTAAAAACTCATGGTTTCTTTAGTACTTCTAAAAGTAATATTTAGTATCTATTATTTAGAATTGAATCTAAAACATACAAACTTGAAATGATGATTTTGTTGTTTTTTTTTTCTTGTATACATATATATATATATATATATATATATATATATATATTTTTTTATATTTTTGAATCAGAAATATGCCTATGTTATTCACGTCGGGTTCACCAAAATGTATCGCTCCAAATTTTTTGCATCCTTACCTTCAAGCTATAGGATCCGTGCCCAGAAGGGGGATGCGAGAAGGATGGGACAATACCTCGGACTGAGAGGCCCTTTGAAGGTCCCGCCTCTCGGGGGAGGGGTATAAGGGTGAATTTTCGATGGATGGTGGGTTCACCAGGAAACTTTTGAGTGGCAGTTTCCACACCTAGGTTGATAGTAGGTTTGATGTGTTCATTTTGTACTTTAATCATTCAATTCCTAGGTTTGGCCAAGATGAATCTAAACTATTCTATATGCCAATGCTGATTTTATGAATACAGAAAACATGAATAAATGCTAAACATAGAGAATATGCTAAATAGGATAGAACATACCTGATTCTGGATGTCTGATGAAGATTCTAAGTTTTGTAGAAGTCCAAATCATCTCAAATCGTACGTAATCATCTGAAATTGCACAGAATCATCTCAGATCTCAGTCGATCATCTGAGATCAGACGAGATCATCGTCGATCTGATGAATTCATCAGACAAATTCGTCAAAAACCTGCAATCATAGAAATAGATACAAAATACCAAAAATGCAATTGCAAAAGCAAGGGGAAATGATAGAAATAATAGTAAATTTGCCTAAATGATAAATTTTAACAGCAATTTAAAGAGGAAGTGTATCAACTTAATGATTTATTTTAACTTTATCATGCATTTATGTTAAATGAGGTGAACTCCAAGATGCATAAATATAATAACTAAGATAATGTATAAAGAAATGCAGAAAACAATAAAGAGATGCAAACTCTGGGCTCTGATTGCCCCCAATCTGGACTACAGTCGAGATCGCCTCCAATCGTACGAGATCATCGTCGATCTACGACAGGATCGTCCGAAATCGTCTGGAATCGCCTGCGACGATCCGAGCTTGCTTCGACTGAAAAATAGTAAGATTCCTGCAAGAAAACTTGAAATACGCAATGCAAACGATGGTGTGAAGGTGTTCTAATGCATAAGGAACTAAATTTGTAGGGAAATCCATCAGCTAGGAGGTTCAGGGGATAAACTGAGAAAATCCTAGTTTATATAGGATTAGGGAGAGGTTAGGAGGTTGGAGATCATCCCAATTTGGGAGATCTCCAATGGGGGAGACTCTAACTACGTAGACACGCTTTCTGCCCAGGTTAGAGAAGTTGTTGAAACAGAAGCTAATTATGAAAATTTGGTTTTGGGACGAAATCGTCTGGACGTTCTGTTCCAGATGAATTCGTCAGATCTGGGATGATTTCGTCTAATCGTCGATGATATCGTCCAACGGTCAAAACAAATCCTAAAAATGGCACGAAAAACAAGGAAAGCGGGTAACGAGTGTAACGGTTTGGGGTTAAAATTCGAATTTTTATCTTTTTACTAAGGTTTAACTGTGCCAATTTTAGGGTGCTACAACTATCATATCTCATCTGCAAGTTCATGTAACTTGGGCCCTTGTTTCAAAGACTATCACTAGTCATTAAGCCGCTTTCAAAGCACAACCAATTTGTTGACACAAGCTAGGATAAAACCCAGACATTGTCTAAACTTGGATACAAATATACATTCTCAGTAGCAGTAGCCTTCTCACCTCGAGATGACTCGTAGGCACTGCCACCCTATCCTAGGACAACTAGAAGGCCAAATTTCTCTACCCTAGAATGACCTCTTGGTGACATCTATTTTACTATTTTTCTTGGTTACAGTAGGTTTATTAGAATTTTATTTTCTTTCTAACATAGTTTATCATGCATATGTTTATCATTTTTAGCATCTCTTTTTTAGTTTCTTTATCATGGATATGGGCCTCATCATGAGAGGCTCCTCAATTTCTACTAATATCTTTTGAGTGTTCTTGTGTGCAGATTTCAAGTCTTGGCAGGAGCTATCAACATAAATATTCATCACATAGGAAACTCCTCCCCAAATCATTTTTGAGGGTGCAAATATTTTGTGTGTTACACCTACCATTTTTCTTGATTGTAAAAATTGTATCAAATTGGTATCAAATCCCTTAGAGGGATATCATTGTAACCTCCTTTTCAAGGACATGATTCAATATTAATGAGAAGGGCACCATTTCTTTACTTCTTGTCTTTATCTTGATGGTTACATGATTATGTTTTTCAATTTGGTTTCATATAATTGCATTAGGTGTACGATTTTTGCATACTATAGTGGTGATCACGGTGGTGGACTCTTTCCATATTTTTGTAAATATTATTGCTAATTCCTTATTTTCTTGATTTTCTTGAGTTGTAGGTACCACCATCCTAGATAGAGATGGTCAATAGGTGCAACTATCTCACCTTGAGATGATCCATAGTTGCAACCATCCTACCCAAAGATGACCCCAAAGTAGAATTCAGAAAAGTTAGAAACAACACCTTCATCGGATGTAGGCTTCACCTATGAGTTTTTCTATACCTAATTTTCTTTCTTTTAGTAGATAAATTTAAGAATTTTTATCTTTAATTGGAAAATATAGAAGAATTTTCAATTTAAAACACTCTATTTGTGACTACCCCTGGGTCAGGTGGCCTCTATTTTTGGTTACTTCTAGGTCAGGTGACCCCTATTTCTTGCCATCCCTATGTAAGATGGCCTCTACTGTAGACCATCCTTCATAGATATGGCCTCTATTTTCTTACTATGTGGATTGTGTGCTTGCTACCTATGCAAAGGTTGATATCATATTAGGGTTTTATAATTTTAGAATTTTGAAACTAAAACATTTATTACTTAGGAATCTGAAATCAAACATCATTTTTATGCATTAGTAAAAATACATTAAATTATCTATGCTTGCATTTACTTTTTGCATAAAATAAAATTAACCCACACACACCACGCACCATATTAAACATCAACGAGTTATAATTCACACCCAACCATTGATCAAGACCAATGATAGTAGCTTTCATCTCCACCTTATTGGCTTTTTTGTGGTTATTTTGTACCCTATTTTGGCTAAGGCCAATCCAAGAACCATCATAACCAAGGAATAGAGCAAGTATCTCTCTTAAAATAGGTATATTGTTGACTGAGGTGAATTGGGTGAGGACTAGTAGGACCTAGGCTCCCTCATCACGTTTGGACTTCATCACAAAAATTTTGTGGGTTTCATGGCTTGGATCTGTTGAGCAAAGTGCAGCAAATAGTATTGTCATTGTTGTCAACATAGTCAGACAGATTTATTGATGCAATGGACAAGAGTTTATTGAACAGCAAGGTGCAGCAAAAGTACAATGGATAGGAGTTCAGTGTTGAGCAAGGTGTTGCAGGAGGATTGTCATTGTTGTCAATACAGTCAGTTAGATCTAATGATGCAATGGACAGGCAGTTTAGAAGTCACTCAGATGTAGAGGATAAAGTTTAGAAGTTAGTCAGATCATGAGTCCTTAAATGATAGATGCACAGAAACATAAAACATAATTCAGAATGAGAAGTAGAAGTCTTCATAACCTGAGATGTCAAGAAGCGTAAAGGTTTTTTGTGAAAACCAAGGCAATTAGAATAAAAAGTTTTATTTAAAACCATGGATAACAGATTTGAAATGGGTTTTTCTTAAAACCCAAATTGGCTCTTCGTTTCATTGAAAAAGATGCCCCGGTGATAAAGATATTTAATTTTAAATATTTAGTTTAAATTTTAAAGGTTTTTTGTGAAAACCAAGGCAATCAAAATAAAAAGTTTTATTTAAAACCATGGATAACATATTTGAAATGGGTTTTTCTTAAAACCCAAGTTGGCTCTTCGTTTCGTTGAAAAAGATGCCCCGGTGATGAAGATATTTAATTTTAAATATTTAGTTTAAATTTTATTTTATTTAAAATTTAAATTAAAATATTAAATTAAATTAAAAGGGCCGACATGTTACTATTTCGCGGAAATAAGCTACAGGAAAGTGACGAAGGTGGAAGAAGTGTGAGGCTGACAAAGTTAAATTTGGGCCGACGGATTTTAGGGTTTGGCAGCTGACAAATTCTAGGGTTTCTCAACCGACGTTCTTTTAGGGTTTGTTCCTAAAACTTCTTCTATAAAAGCAAGGGTACTTCAAGTTTGAAAAGTGGGGTGTAAAGATAAAGTATGAATGCAAGCATAGTGTTTGTGAAAGTGAAGTTCGTGTTGAGCAGAGATCAGAATGTGAAACGACACAGAGTGTGCGAAGCGTGTGCGTAGAGAAAGCAGAGTGTGCAGAGAAGCGCGAAGGGCAAAGTTGATTGCAAAGTCTGGCTATAGCAGTGTAGCAAACTATGTGAAGTGATTGTGCAAGAGAGAGCAGAGTGCACAGAGATTGCAAAGGTGATGTAGACCAGTTAGAGTCTTGCAATAACAAAGGTATATGTCAAACATTTTTTTATTCAATATTGAAGTCCAGTTGGTGCTCGGCAAATTAAGGGGTTGGTGCCTCTTTCCAGTTAGGCTTGGTAAACAATTTGTCCGATTGGTGTTGGCAAATTAAGGGGTTGGTGCCTCTTTCCAGAGAGGTGCTGGTAAAATAGGAGTTGGTGCTCCATTCTGTTGAAGCAGATAAAGTTAAGGGGTTGGTGCTCCTTCCAGTTGGTGCTGGTAAAGGATTATGTAAAGTTGTAGCTTTGCATTGACTGGATTTGGATGGTAGTCCAAGCAGTCTTTTTGAGGAGTAGCCACATTGGTGAACCTTGTTAAAATGTTGTGTTATGTGTGATGCTTTATTGATGCATTTAGTATCTCTTTTATCTGCTTTAAACTGCTGCTGGTTTTATAATCTAATTGTTTTAGAAGTTTTTAAAGAACACACTGATTCACCCCCCCTCTCAGTGTCATTGTGATTACAACAAAGGACTTCATCACCAAGTTAGTGTGTGAGAGCATATAGGTGAAAACCCTTAAACTGAGTAATATCATCAACAAAAGCAAAAACATGAACAAGAAAGCAAAAGCAACAACAAATCAAAACACACCAGACAGTTTAGGACTCACAAAGAAATTTTTAAATGAGATAATCATTTTGTATACTTTATTTGTTTCCTTTATTGTATGCTTAATCAACACATAATGGTCACTACACGTAGCCATGCTCAATCACAAGTTGATGCTACGAAGAATTTACAAGGAGGCCCAGAACACCTTTGCTACAGTCCAATGGACTTACTCATGCCTGAACGGTGGCCTAACAGCCATCGTGATGATAATTCCACTCATGGGGATCCGATCATCGAGATACCCCTACTAGGAGGACACCTATGGGACCTCCACATGATCGAGAAGATGATCTTCTCAGACCACACCCATCTCATGCTATTTCTAGATAGGATCCACCCATTGAGGGGCCAAGCAGGGGAGTGGCATGAATCCATGTCCCCAATCGATCCACACACCCATATGAGCATGGGGTGGGATATATACCTCTACCTAGCTTAGATGAGTGGGCTACTCCACCCGATCATCCTTGGATGAGTAGGAAGTTTAACCACATAGATATATATGGTGATCATGCTACTCATAGAGTGACCTCTTCCATTCATACCCATTCTGAGGATGAGCGAGATGAAGACCTAGTGCACCCTATCCTCATGCACAGAGAGTGTTCCACGTGGACACGCCATACTCCCACACCATCTTTGCATGAAGGTGACACTCCTAGGGTCGAACATCGAGTCAACGTGGCTTCCCTAGATCATGGGAAAAGGATAGCTACTCCTACTATGCTCACAGAAAGAGCCAAATCCCCTCATGTTGATACGAGAACCCATAGACCCCACATAGTTGATCAGATAGATCAGTTACCTAGGCCTAATACTAGTCAATGAGAGCAATTACTCCAAATACAGTTGGATGATTTGTGAAAATATAGAGAGCGCCTAGACCAAGAACATGTAGAACAACAAAGACTACACCATCAGAGGTTGTATGAACATAGATTGCGTGAAGAAAGGATTCTCGAACAAATATTGCGTGAGGAGCAATCACATAGGGTAGCTTACGATGAAATCCCTATGCCTAGCACATATAGGCAACAAGCTAACCCAAGGTGCACTATGCAACATCATGAGTTGCCTCCTAGGTCGATGGAAAATCATCCTCCTCCTACATCTATTCATCATTCTCGACCATGATAGCATCAATTGCTAAATCATCCAAACTATGAGATATATGAAGAGCTAGAACCTGAGTACCAAGATCAAGGGTATCCTGAGTCACTTTGTGAAGATGTGGCTGATGATTACATTCTGCCACCTCGGTCTAACAGAAATCTTCCACCTCCACCTCCTAGGAGACCGATTCAAGAGAATGAGATCATATCATCTCATGCATATAAGGTCCTTACAGAGTGAATTAAATCATTGGAAAAGCAAGGGATGGGCTACCAAAAGCCAACATTGCGTAAACTATGCAATCAACCCCTTCACCCATCAGTTCCTTGTCCTCCTTATCTAGAACACTTTGAAATGCCAAAACTGGATAAATTTAAAGGAGACGACGATGCACAGGAACATGTAACAAGTTTCATGAACTTGTGCTTCCAGTTGCAAGATGATGATGCCTTGTTGTTGAGAACCTTCTTAATAACACTCTCTAGCGCAACCTTAGAGTGGTATAATCAATTACCAAGACATAGCATCTCTAGCTTTGAACAACTAGCTAATACCTTTTTAGAATGCTTCTCATTCGACATCAAAAAGAAGGCCAACCTAACTGACTTATCAAACCTTCATCAATTTGATGATGAGCCAATTATGGATTATAAAAATAGGTGGAGAAAGGTAATGTCTAAATTACCTTTCACTATACCTATTTTAGAACTTACTCGAATGTTTACAAAAATTTGCTCGAAACACATCTCACTTCTTCTTTAATTGCAACAATACCAAACATTTGAGGAGGCTTTGGTGCAAGCCAAAGTTATCGAGGACATAAAGGTCCAAGAGGGGGATATAAAACTTTAGAAAAAGGAGTGGAATAAAAATCCTCGAAACAACTACACTCAACAAAAACTAGCTTCGATCAATCAAATTATTTTAAATGTTCCTAAAATGGAGAAAGCACCCTAGTAGCCTAACTATCAGGCTCAACCCCCTCCAATACAATATAATAATCAGTACCAATGAAACCAAGTGCAAGATCAGCCACGCCACCCTCCTCACACTTATACACCACTACTTGAGTCTTTAGCATCCCTCTTCAATCAATTATGTGAGGCAAAGGCTATTACCTTACTCAATATCCACTTGGTAGATCCTACCCACCCAAAACCTAAGGGGTATAAAGAGGATTTGTATTGTGTTTATCACCGATAAAAAGGTCATGATATCCAAGCATGCTATGGATTTAAGAACTTGATACAAGATATGTTAGACAAGAACCAATTACAAATCGACAACCCTCTTGCCCTTGATAATCAACAAATGGGTATTTTTAAAGATCCCTTGCCCACTCATGAGGTCAAGGATGATCAGACTAGGCATGTCAATGAAATCCATATGGATCCACCCACTCAAGGATTCGTAGGTATGATCAACATTGTAACAAGAAATAGAAGGTATGATCAAGTCGTGCCACCAGTGCCTATCTGAATCCCTTCTATGCCCTAGCATTTACCAGCTCAAAACCCTCTTCAAGGTCCACCACCTCAACCGATGATAACAATCAAGAGTAGGCTTACACAAAGCCTACAAATGACATCAGCAAAGCTTTCCATATACGAGCTTATCCAACAATCACCTAGACATAGGGAAGCTCTTATGGAAATCTTAAAATCCATCGAGCTTCAACCCTAGGACCCTAATGCATTCACAAAATTTGTAGGGCATGTGCAAAAATGTAAAGAGCCTATGGTAACATTTTATGATCATAAAATAAAATAGGTACCTACAAACATAGTGGATCCCCCATTACATATTATCACTTGTATCAATAGGATCCCATACAAGTGAGTATTGATTGATACAGGTTCATCAATCAATATAATAACAATGACCACTCTAGAGCATTTGAGCCTTCCAACATCACATATTGTAGCATCTACCTTCATACTATGAGCTTTCAATGATGCTTTATGCTCAATAGTAGGCACAATAGTCCTACCTATCCAAGTGGGACTAAAGATAATTTTTGTATTGTGCCATGTGCTAGAAGGAGCAATGCAATATAATATATTGCTCGGTCACCCTTGGATCTGGGACATGAAATGTGTTCCTTCAATATTACATCAATGTATCAAATACATACATGAAGGACAAGTTCATGTGGTCCCTTCGGATGATGAGCCATTTAAGTACGTAAATCATGTTAGTAATCCAAGGGAGTTTGTTCTACCCTCCATGCATCTGGATATCCGACCAAGTTCCCCTATCAAGCATCCAGAGCACCCACCAAAATCAGCACCTACTGATCCATCCACTTCATTACCACCACATCCACCTAAACCATTGGCTTCTTCAGATATTCCTTCTTCATCATCGGGTCCCTCGATCGAACAGAAGTTGAAGGTACCTATGGAGGATATTCCAATAGTCATCCCCAATATTTCCATGATAGAAATTTTGATTCCTATGGAAGAGGAAGAATCACCTACCACAATGGATGACTTACCTCACCCCACATCCCTTGCATCATCAATGACATCATCCACACCGCAAGTGATAATTCACTTAGCCAACCTAGGGCTCGTAGAATATTTGGTGCAAAATGTTATATTTACACCAATTATCGAGTCTGTGCAAGACATGGGAAGACCTCGGGTCCCCTCCTTGCCAATCAGAACTATCGTACCCCTAGGTATACCACCTAATCAAACAAACTTCATCTATGGGGGTTTCAATCAATCCATAAATCAGTCTCCTATGATTAGCCATGATAATGAACCATTCATAAGAAACATATATTACATGTCAAATCCAAATTTTGCTCTGAGATATTTCTACCATTGCCATTGGCACAGAAATGGCTTAGGTCTTTATGAGCAGGGTCTCAGAACACCCTATTTACCATAATACCAATTACCCATAGATAAATTTGATTTAGGGTATTCCATCCGCATGTCGGATGAGCTCTTGGTTGACTCCTTACAATGCCTAAGCTTAGGTTTTGGGGAAGACATTGATGATAATGAATACATCGATCCTAGCCCTTCTCATCTACTGGGAGATCATCTCCCAATCACAATGGTCTCCATCGAGCCTCCTGATTCTATCAATGAATCATCTGAAGAGACCAACCAACAAGAGGAGTTCAAGCTCGACAATAATCCTGAGAATGATTGGATTGAAGAAGATGATGAATACGAGGATGAAATAGAAGTAGCATACCTAGGTCCTCACTACTTTCATCACCTTAACAACTATAGAGGAGATGTCGATCCTGTTAGACCCCTTATTAACCTAGATGATATCTATCATAGGGTGTTTCCTCCCTCACCTAACTAGAGGTAGCTGCTACTGCCAGAGGACCCAATCATCTTATCTACTCCTAGAGCGGATCCAATAATCCCATTTCCCCCTAAGCCACATCTAGCACATGTAGAGCCATCTATAATCGATAGGTTCTCCCCGTGTGATAATGGAAATTACCAACCATCCATAAACATGATTTCCATTGACCTAACTATACCTCTCCATAACCCCAATGACCCTTCAAAGCCGTTGCACCTCAATCATGAGGTAATTGATTTTGATCACACCGCATCATTGCCATCATCTGAGGAGTTCTTCCCATGTGAAGAGATGCTACAACCATTCCATTTCTCTCTAGGGCCAACTCGAGATGTCTGTCATGCTGAGGTTGAATCTGACATGATAGATCCTCCAAATCCAGTGGATGACATCTACCTGATCCCTACACCTCATCAACTTGAGGAGGGGTCTCATATGTCAATTGAGGAAACTTTCGATGTAGATATTGGCAATGACCCTGACAATCCTAAGAAAGTAAAATTGGGATAGAGTCTATCTCTTGAAGAACGTGCCATCATCACAGCTCTATTGATAGAAAAAAGTGACATGTTTGCTTGGTCGTATAAGGACATGTCGGGTCTTGATCCAAATCTGGTCACGCATAACCTTACACTAGACCCAAATATGAAGTCGATCAAGCAGAAGCTCAGAAAAATGCATCCAACAATCACCTTAATGGTGAAATATGAATTACAAAAATTGTTGGATGTGGAATTCATCCAACCGATTGATTATCCAAAATGGGTATCTAACATGGTACCCATAGGAAAACTTGATGGGAGGATTCATATCTATACAGATTTTAGAGATCTTAATAAAGTGACTCCCAAGGATGCATTCCCCTTGCCTAATATTGATGCTCTAGTAGATGCAACTATTGGTCATGAAATGTTATCTCTTATGGATGGGTTTTTAGGCTATAATCAAATTTAGGTCAAGCCCGAAGATCAACATAAAATAACCTTTACTACACCATGGGGAACATTTTGTTATAAAGTCATGCCATTTGGCCTTAAAAATGTTGGTGCAACCTATCAATGGGCCATGACATACATCTTTCATGACTATATGCATAAGATCTTAGAATATTATATAGATGATTTGCTTGCCAAATCTCTCTTGCATGAAGAGCATGCAGATATTTTACGAAAAGTCTTCGATCACTTGATAGAGCATAATGTCAGGCTAAATCCTAAAAAGTGTGTTTTTGGAGTCACATCAGGAAAAATTTTGGGATTCATAGTCTCCAAGTGAGGGATCGAAGTAGATCCCACAAAGGTCAAAGCAATTTTAGAAATGCTTCCCCCCACTAACCTTAAAGAGCTTCGTAGCTTGCAAGGAAAGGTAGCATCCATCAAATGCTTCATAGCATAATTATCAGATAAATGTCGACCCATGAATCGATTATTACAAAAGGGGGTCCCATTCAATTGGGATGAGGAGTGCCAGAAGGTCTTTGATGAGATAAAATAGTACCTAGCATCACCACCAGTATTAGCTCCACCTCGACCAGGTGTGCCTTTCTTGTTATATATTTTAGCCATAGATTTTGCTCTAGGGACCATGTTGGCCTAGAAGAACAAAGAAAATAAAGAATAGGCTATCTACTATATTAGTCACACCTTGGTCAGTTATGAGCTTAAATATGCATACATTGAGAAGCTATGCTTAGAAGTGGTATTCACCACCAAAAAGCTTTACCACTACATGTTAAATCATACAACGTATGTCATCTCAAAAGAAAATCCTTTGTGGTATATGATGAGTCACACATATCATAATACGTGAACCACAAAGTGGATCATGCTATTGATAAAATTTGATCTTGAATTCATCAGTCAAAAATCAATTAAAGGTCAAGTCATAGTTGATCAGTTAGTAGAGGCTCCTCTTCAGGATGACAAGCCTCTTGTAATTGAGCTACCCGATGATGCAATGTTCACATTATCGGAATCACCCAAACCCAAAGAACCAAAAAAAAAGTAGACATGACTTTGTTCTTTGATGGTTCAAAATGTGAGCAAGGGGGTGGTGTAGGGATCATGTTTTTCACACTGCAAGGAGCTCCTATGCCCTTGTCTTTCAAACTTGACTTCCCTTGCACCAACAATAATATTGAATACGAGGCTCTCATCTTGGGTCTCCAAATAACTATCACCATGAAGATTAAAAAGCTTAATATCTTTGGTGACTCCTTGCTCATCGTTAACCAAGTCAAAGGTATTTATCAATGTAGATGTCCTATCTTGAAAGCTTACAAAGATCTTGTGGATAAATTACTAGCCAAACTAGAATGGTATGACATCGAGGTAGTCCCTCGTACATCCAATCACTTCATGGATACAATGGCATCTTTGGGATCCTTAATCCCACAGAACCCTTTCGATGATATTACAACCATCCATGTTAAAATGCTCTCATAGTCAATGATGTTGCATGAGGCTTCGAATAATAAAGAATCAGTTCACATGATTCAGATAGAACCGAATCAAGATCGGTTCTCCAAGGCACAAGACTTTCTGAAACAAGCATCCTGGGGGTCCTTGATCTCATAGGGTCCTTCAGATAATGGCATGACCATTCACCACAAGGTTGTTTCCCAATACACATTTGTGCATGATGAATCACAATGGGAACAAGTTGTTCAGTCAGTTGAAGCACAAGCTTATCAAGATTGGCTCATCCAATTAAAATATTATCTAAAACTTGGTAATATCCCTCAAGGATTATTGCATGCTACAAAATGAGCATTTAAACAAAAAGTGACCAAGTATGTCTTGTTAGGAGATATTCTCTATCATCGAAGCTATGATGGACTCCTCCTTCATTATCTCGAGCCCCAAGAATCTGCTTGGGTAATCTTGCAAGCTCATGATGGTACCTATGGTGGCCATTTTAGTGGCATGGCTATCATCAAGTGCATCCTTTGAATGGGTTATTATTGGCCCATAATGGAAAAGGATTGTTGTGCATATGTTAGGAAGTGCGTAAAGTGTCAACATCATGCCAATATCTCACACCTACCATCTCAAGCCTTACAACTGATTCAATCGGTGTGGCCTTTCTCTCAATGGGGATTTGATCTAATTGGGAAGATCTCTCCTCCATATTTAGGTCATCACACATTCATATTAATGACTACTGAGTATTTTACCAAATGGGTGGAAGCAATCCCTTTAACCACTATGACTGGAGCTCGTATTATGGAGTTCATACTCCATAACATTATATGTCATTTTGGTATTCCATCCAAAATCATATCGGATAATGGGACATCATTCAAGAACAAATATGTGTGGGCCTTAACATCCAAATATAACATTCAACACAACTTTGCAACACCCTATTATCCACAAGCTAATGGGTAGGTAGAGGCCTCAAATAAAACTATAGTTGCCATATTGAAGAAAACCATCAAGGAAAACCACAAGGATTGGCACCTTCAACTACCTCTAGCTTTATGGGCTTATCGAACTAGCATTCGGACACCCACTAGGGCAACCCCATTTTTTCTAGTATATGGCATTGAGGCCATTATACCCTTGGAATTAGAAATTCCATCATTGCATGTGTCATTGAAAGAGTTCATCGATGATGACACCTCATGACAAGCTCACCTTGATCAATTGACCCTTCTTGATGAATGATGAGTTAATGCTCTTGAGCATCTACGCATTTATCAAGATCATATTAAATGAGCTTATGATACAAAATTCCATTTAAGAGACTTTAAAGTTGGGGATCTTGTGCTCAAAGAGAACCAACAAAACTCAAACCTACCACCTCATCTAAGAGATAAATTTATGACCAATTGGTTAGGTCCCTTTATCATAACAGAGAAAATAGGGCCAGGAACTTATCACCTAACTTCGCTAGAAGGTGTTGAAGAACCCGAACCTCTCAACATTCTTCATCTATAAGCATTTTATACATAAAAAACAATCAAAATTACAAAAACAACAAAAATTATCAAAAATACCAAACAAATCAAAAAACATAAAAACACAAAAACAATACAAAACATCAAAATACAAAAACATTTACATTATGTTATCATGCATTTCATTGTATGCATTAATTAGTTGCATTGCATTAGGCATCTTCATCCATTGCACTTGCATTAGGACAAGTCGTGTTTACATTCTTATGAATGACACCATGTTTGTATGCCAATCATGAACCTCAAATCAACCTTATCAATCATCAACATTCACAATTTTCTTTATGAGCTTTTGCTTATTAAGAGGTCCTCATAAAATAGGATAGATATCAGATAAATATCAGCAATGATATTTAGATGACCACTGACTATTTTATGCACACCTTTTAGTTTGCAAAAGCTTGTAGGGAAAACCCTTACATCCCACATATCATTATCATTCACATTTCCCTTGTGAGTAGCTATGTTTTTCAACACAACTAATGAGTTGCTATAGGGTGTATACTAGGGTTTTCGGTCATTCAGCCATCCCTAGTTATATTTTCAGATTTTGTAGAAAGCTATCTTGGATTTTAGAAGGTAAGGTCTCACTTTGATAGTACCTTGCATATCTCAAAATCCCAACACAATTTTACACATTAACAATCCAAGTTTGAACAAGGAAAGATGACACTACAAAGTGGTCCTTATCACCTTAAGCGAAAGGTTTTCCTTGCTCATCCTATTATGCGCATGGTCTAGGATGTTAAGAATTGACAAAAGGACAAGCTCCCCCCTACCCAAACAATCCCTTTTCTCTTCCACAAAATGAGCAAATTCCCAAAACAAAACAAAAGAAACAATGATTTTCATCACTAAGCAAATCCCTTGCTCTAAAAAAAAAATAGTGGTTTTCACCACTAAGCATGAGCAAGTATCCCAAATAATCAAAATAAAATAAGGGGGTAATGATCTTGAATCCCTAGAATCCTTAGTATTCAAAAGCCATGGGGTAATCTCCATTACAACAATGGGTTGAATGAAACCCACCTGGCAATGGAGTAGCCTTACGCATGGTGATATGTCTATCACATTAGTGACCTTATTTTGTATAGACCAATGTTAACTTATGGTTGAGCTAGATTTTGGTGGCTTGTATTGCCTAGTAGTCTAGTCTAACTATGTCCAAACTTAGGATTAGGATGACCATAAGGTGATCCTCATTACAACAATGGGTTGCATGAAACCCGCTTGGCAATGAGGTAGTCTTATGCATCATCTAAATACATTCACTTTGCACACATAGGGATATTGAATATCTAGGTCTTCTTAATAGACTTGTATCTTTCAGGAGTCTTGTGTAGTCAGTATACAACTTTTGATCAATCAACTAGGGTGTTTGAGTCTCACAAAAAACCTCAAAATCCCCTCATAGCACCTAATCATCTCATCAAATAATCATAATTTTCCTTATGAGATTTTGCTTATTAAGGGGTCCTCATAAGATAGGATAGATACCGGATGAATATCAACAATGATATTTAGATGGCCACTGACTATTTTATGCACACCTTTTAGTTTGCAAAAGCTTATGGGGAAAACCCCTACATCTCACATATTTCATCTCACATACAAATGTATAACTCTTGTGATAAGGTTAACATTTTAATTCATGATTTTTATACATTCTGTGGTGTCTGCCATTAGTTTGTTAAACACAAATTAGATTCATTCATTATGTTTTAAATAATTAAAGCATACATGTACAATTTGCATTAGAACATCCACATAAAATTAATGCATTACATACACATTACATTCGTCATATCAATAACAAGAATTAAATGCATAATCAATTAAATAAATTTAAAAACATGCATTTAACATTAAACATTGCATCCATATACACATACATAATAGTGCATCCATACATCTAGACTACAAAATCTAGTCATACATCCATCACCTAATCATTGCATGTCATTAGTACATCGCATGTATAAATCAATAAGTCATATAATCATCACATCCATCACTGCATCCATAACATAAAATCAAAACACAACATAAACACATGATGAGCCATAAATGAGATATCATATATATATATATATATATATATATATATATATATATATATATATATATATATATATATATATATAAGTCAAAGTACATAGTGATACAAAATACCCGTAGGCTACAACTATGTAGGTCCTCAAACCTTACACCCAAAAATAATGAATACATAGCAATAAGTCAAGCAGGGCCTGCACCCCCAGAGTCACCTCCACCCTTGGCCTCATCCCTATGAGGCTGCCTAGAGCCACTATCCACTAATATCTCTGGATGATCTGATGAACTATGACTAGGTTGCACTGATGACTTCCTAGACTCACTACATCATCTCCTTTGAGACCCCCCTATGGTAGACCACTCAGGTAAAGTACCACCAAGTAATGCCATCTAACCCTCTAGCTATAGAATGCAAGTGTCATCATACTGGCACTGATCATTGTACTGATCAAATAGGACCCACAGTCTATCCACCTCAGTCTATAATATGAAAATATCCCTTGTAGCTTGTGTACCTATTGTAGCCTATCCCTAGCCTACAATCATGGTGATCAGCTGCACCTACAAAGCATCTTGCTTTGCTGCCCTGGTGTATCTCTCAACTGTATGGGTTGACATATGGGTCTGTAGAGTGTCTCGCTCTACTATGACTCTATCTCTCGCAATAGTAACTCGATAAATCTCTATCTAAGCTATGGCTACCTGGATCTTGAGGAGATCTCTCTCCTTATAAAATCCCCTCCACTACTACTAACCACTAATGAGTTGGCTCTGTACTATAGCCGAGGTAGTCTCCCACTCTACTATTTTCCCCTATAGGGTCTAAAACCACTCTCTCAACTAGGCCATCTCATCCGTAGGGTTATCCTCATCCCCCTCACCCTCATCCTGTAGATTATCTACCTCCTCTGTAGCCTATCCCAACTCCCCCTCTATCCTACAATACATTCATCATCCAACCGCATCTACACCCTCCTCCTCTACTACCTCAGTAGGCCTACCCATCAAACCACATCCTTGCCATAGTCTACATTGGTCCTTGGGTCTTCTAGTATGGTATCAGCCACAATTGGATCCTTGGCTCAAATGACCCACCAGGTGTAATACTCTACACTGGTCCTTGGATCTATTAGTTTGGTCTCAGCCACTATTGGGTCCTCCTCATCCACAAGTGCCTCTACTAGAGGCCACACCATTTGTGTCTCATCTCCATGGTAGTGATAGATGATGGGCTCCTCCAGGACATCTTGATATATCCCAAATGGGTGTCTAATACGAGAGTACCAGAAGTATTCCCACTTAGTGTTGTGGCACCCAATGAGCCACCTGAAGAGGCCTGGGACTCCTATTCTGAAAACCTAAAATGTATGTTAGGGTATTTATTGGTTTTATTTTGAGTTTAGAGTGCCTGAAATAACAAATTAAAACCGTAAATTGAGTTAGATTAGCAAAAAACAACTAGTCTAAAACAACCTTCATGGGGGTCCCACTGGGCATGCCAAAATGAAGCGAGCAAAAAATAACCATTTTTAAATATGACAAAATATATTCAAAAAGCTTCTTTATTCATTAGAAGTAGGATTACAAAATGAACTTATATTTCAATAGAGATTTTTATCCCATATTTTCAACATGAATTTGAAGCATTTGATAGTGTTTTCGGTGCTCCTCAATGAAGGTGGAATTCTGTGCATGCGTGCCACTGGTAGTCTACTTGTATGTGTCCTTTTATACCTACTCTGGGCCTAAAAAATGGTGTTAGTGTGTTTAGAGGCTTTTTTAGGTAAAACCTCATAGTTATGAAGATAAATCAACTCAAATATGAAGGAAAACATGATGAAAATTATTGTAAATGCTATAAAAACTACTAAAAATAGATATGTACCTGATCTGGTACTATAGATCTATTGTAGGTACTGGTTCGTAGGTTGACCTACAAAATGGATCCCGGGTTCATAGGTCGAGCTATGAACTGAGATGTTGTTGACTATTGTTAAAATATTTATGTTCGGATATGCTCTAGATGCTATTTGCAGCTATTTGTCGAAAGCCAAATTTATTGGAATGGATTTTAATGTAATTTTGGTAGAGTCTGGGTATGTTGACTAAAATTGAGAGAGATATAAATGAGGGAATGGGTCCACTATTTATAGGGAAAACCAAGGTTAGGGAGGGTAGTTATGGGTACTAGACCCTAGATTCAGGTCTTAGCATGGTTAGGTTAGGGTTTGTGAGGTGTTAAGCTTAGTCATCCTCTTACATGCCCTAAGGAAAATATCCTATCCTCACATGTGTGAGCTAGGATTAGGGTTAACTAGGGTTAGCTAATCCCTAGGTTAGGTGAGGGTTGAGTTAGATTTTCCTAGGAAATATCCTAACTAACTTAGGGTGCACACATGTGTGAGGACATGTTTAGGGCTAATTTGATTCTTAACCCTAATTAAACCCAATTTAATGATAATGTGCACATTAAGTGAAACTCACTTGCAAATTAGAATCCTAATTAGCCTAATTAGAGTTTTTAGTAGGGAATGATCCCATGGGAGCCTTAATTAGGCATAAGAAAGGGCTTAGGTGGCCTTAAGGGGCTTGTAGGTAGCCCTCCTATGACTAGGAGGCATTTTGGATGTATTTTGTATAGTTTTGTAGGGTTTTGTGCCTACGGATATCTAAGTTAGCCTACGATGGTCTATGATGGCCTACAATGGCCTATGATGACCTATGATGGCCTACAATGGCCTATGACTACCTATGAATATCTATGAATGTCTATGCATGCCTACAAGTGTCTATAGTGAGCATGTATGAATTTTAGGTGTCTACATTACCCCTTTTTGTACTCTGCTATGTGAAACATACTTTAGAACAAAAATATGTTGAAATAAGATGGTGAGGTGTTTTGAGAATACAAAGAACATGAATATGAATGCAAATGAATGAATGTGGATGAAACATGATGATAAAAAAAATGATTTTCCAATTTAGTACAACATCTTGCAATACCGTACTGGTTTTTTGTGAGGGCAACTTAAGGATGCTTTGCTTTTTATGACCAATGCAAGGTGGTCCAATTACGAATAGAACAACTACCTATTCAAAATTTTGCTTCTAATTTATTGATGAGTACATGATGATATTTTTAAAATCATTTGAGCTAAGTGGCATGAATGAATCAAGCGTAACATTTAGTAAATGGTCATTTTCAATATACAAAATGAAATCAAGATGTGTCCGATATTGCGCATGGATCTCGTGATCTAACAAATTTCTAATTGGGATTGAGTTTTTTTTTTCTTGAGATAATCTTCAGCAAAAGTTTTTGTATATAAATGTGATATATGTGATGTGGATGTTTGATTATTTGATCGTATGCAAAACATATTTGTGTATGAATACCTCCTCAAATGAGGAATCATCAATGATGTATATGAAATGTAGTGATGTGGTGATAAGTCAATTGATAGAAGAAAATGGTAATGGGAAAGGAATAAGAAGCTACAAGAAAAAAATTAAAATGGTGCCAAGAGAGTTGGTTCATATGACGGCATACAAACTAGACTGGAGTTCGCATGGTGACATGCAAAATGGGCTAGAGTTCACATGGTGACATGCAAAATGGGCTAGAGTTCACATGGTGACATGCGAACTTGGGTTTTTGGGAGTATAAGACACCTTTTGGAACATGTGAAGGTTATTTTAAATTGTGAGAATTTGTGGAGAGATAAGTGAGAAGAATTTTCAAATTTGAGTTCTTGCAAAATTTGAAGTCGATGTGGAGATGGTGATAGGGCAAGTGAGCACTGGTGGTCAATACAGGATTCCATTGGTAAGTACCCGAAACTAAAACTGGTATTTATTTTGAATTACGTGAATGTGCGAATGGTATGATAATGAGTTTGAGCATGCATGGATGTTTTCATGTGTTAAATGATGGAAATGTGTGCATAAAGTGTTAAAGCAGCCAAATGGGTATCCAGAAATATTGATTGTTTTTTGGTTTGACCAGTATTTTGACTTGTTTGACTGCATGGCGTATGTTGCGTGTGAATGGTTGACTTCAATTGTTTGGGATGAATGATGTACTATTTTCAAAATATGTTTGAAATTTCATTGTAAAAGGGCAAAATGGGTGTTCAAAAATATAATTTGTTTTTCATTTTGTTGTGTTTTGGCGAGTTGTGTGGATGCGTGTCGTGGGATGCATGTTTGCAAAGTTTGACTCTATCATGAGTTGTGAATGGTATATTTTTTTAAAATGTGTTTGAAATTTCACTATAAAAGAGTAAAATGGTTTTCAAAAATATAATTTTTTTAACATTTTGGAATGTGTTGGTGTGGTTTTGAAATGCATGCTTTGAAATGTGTGCATGTGTATTGTAGGTGGTTTTTGTATACCAAAAATGGATTATTTTGGCATGTGAGTGTGATTACTACCATGAAGGGGCTTAATGGGTATTCAAAAATCCCATTTATGAACTAGAGTTCATCGTATGGCCTGCAAACTGGAGTTCACATGGTGACATGCGAACTAGTTTTTTTTGTGCAATATGTGATGCATGAGGAGTGTGTTTTTGAAGTTTGAATGTGATGAATGTATGAATGAAATAAGATAAATGAATTCATATGCATGTGAAAGTAATAAAATTTTTGTGTGATGTTTTTGAATGAAAACATATGAAGAATATTGAGCTGAGGTACCATGTGTAGTCACTAAGAGTTGTTCTGGGTAAGGCCTATGATAAGGCAGATGTAGAGTGGATGGGTAGGGTTTGGATAAAGGGAGTGTGGGATGTGTTGAGTATACATGTTAATAAGGAATATATTTTAGTCTTGTGTGAGAGGTAGGATCTAGACATGAATACTTTTCACTTTCCCACAGTTGATATGACCATTACGTTGGAGGACATATACCGAATCTATAAAATACCGATAAAGGGCATTTCAGTGAGAGTAGCAATAGATGGTATGCAGAAGGAGGTATTGCAGTGCAAATTTGTTGCTTAGTGGGGAGAGGTAGGATTTGGGAAGGGGGAATATTATGAGTACTATTGGTACAAGAAGATGTTGTCTAATCACCATTGTGTGGTGATGCTTATGATATCCACATATGCTCTGCCAGATACTTTAGGAGTAAAATTCTCCTAGAATATGATGGATGTAGTATGCGAGATGGTGGAGCATGAGGTAGTATATGCAAGGAATCCACACTATTAGAACATGTATATATGTAGTTTCATAATGTAGAGCGAGTGACATATATTGACTCGAGTTGGAGTCCACTACTACAGGTTTGTGTATGAGAGCATATAGTAGTAGAGCGGTCATCATTGTTGCCATACAATGCTCATGAGTTGATGGGTGACTCTGTGCCTTACACCTTGATATGGCATATAAATGAGAGGAAAGGGATGAAGAGAGGATATGATGGTGATTATATGTTTTGGAGGAGATAGTTAGGTGATTTGGAGCCTAAGAACATTCAATGGAGGCCTTAGATGGGTGGGGTAGTGTAGGAGAAGGATATTGAGTAGTTAGGAGTGATCCATCGAATGTGATGGGTGGTAGGGTAGTATATGTGGTAGGTAGAGTTATTTTCCTTCAGTAGGGTCATGCGATAGTTTGGGTTGCAATAGGGGATATCGAGTGCACCTATTATGATATATATATAAGGTAGGTTGATCGAGGGAGAGGGGTGAGAGGGATCCACCGATGGTGATTCTAGAAATGGATGACACAGGGACCACTCCTGGGTATGATGCATGGTGGACCACACAAAAATGGGAGCCAAGAGTTGGATTGATTGATGGCTAGGTGCAACTAGTGGATGGATTACCTACACTAAGGGGATAGGCACCAGGGGGAGTTGGACCGAAGCCATATGCAGGAGCAAAGGATGAGAGAGGAGTCTTTTATATGATATAGGTTATATCAAGATGATGAATATGATATTCCTATGGTGAGGTTGCCAGAACGACAGGTCAGTGGTGAAGGTTAGCCCTTGGATGACGTAGTGCCTATGGGGGAGGAGGGTGGTGATATGGTGGACAATGCACTAGGAGTATCACTATAGGGAGACATGCTGATGATGGAGGAGGATGATGTTAGAGATATGGGGGACATACCTTTTGATGTATAGGAGAGTATGGATGCTTAGGAGGAGCTATTGATATTGAGGGAGAGAGTACAATATATAGAGGGGTGATTACATGAGAGTGAGGTAGATTGGGCCCTAGATCTAGGGAAGTGGAGAGAGGAGCACCATTAATTAGAGGAGATGTTAGCGGTGGGTGAGCAGGCAAGATGTATAGATAGGGAAAATTTGGAGATATGTTATGGGGAGCTACACAGACGACTCGAGGTGGAGGAGGTGAGGCACACTAGGATTATAGAGGATTTGCAATGTTGAGTTAAAAATATGATAGCTACTAGGGAGAGATTGAAGGAAAATATTTCCAGATTGTATCAGGTGCATGTGGTTAGCAATGCAATTCAAGCAGCACTTGAGGCAGAGGTAGTAGAGTTGTACATTGAGATAGATATGCAACAATAGGCATGAGAGGAGGCTAATCATGTGAGGGTTGCAACTAAGAAGGCCGTGGTAGAGGTGGCAGGCATGGGGGCTAAGGTGGTTGCTTTGTGTGTGAAGATGAATCATTTATGATGAGAAAACGAGGATGTGTCAAGGTGGTACATAGAGGAGGGGTCGTTGAGGATGCAGTGTGAGGTGGCCTTAAATAAATTTGGGCATACGATTACGGTGTATCATGATCAAGATCAAGATCATGATCGTGGATACAAATGCATTCATAGTAGATTCAATAAAGCGTTCCATCGATAGTGCTGAGGGAGTCAAGGATGGTAGTACCAATAATTTCTCAAGTAGTGGGAGTTATCCCAGGTTGGATAGGGTGACAGTATTTGTGGTGAAAAAAGTGGTAGAGGTAGTTCCAGATTTGAGTGGTGTAGCGGAGGTGCATAGGGTGGAGCAGGTGATAGTGGCTTAGGAGGGGAGCAGTGAGACTCCTAGTGAGAAGCATGGCTAAGATGTGTCCTAGATGTATTCTACTTGTGTAGCCTGAGGGTATTTTTGTTGTAATATATATATATGGATACACTTTTTGGTTGTGGCTTTATATATGTGTCATGATTTGATGTGAATGAATGTGTGGTTTTTCATTATGTGTATGCATTAATTGTAGAATATAGATAGGTAAATGTATGATGGATGAATATATGTGCATGTGATAACATGTAGGAGAATGATAATGTTGTAGATTAAATGTAATGTGAAATGATGTAATGTAAATGAATGAATGAATGTAGGATAGATGCAATGATGCATGTATGTGTATGCTGAAATGCGTAGAGGAAGCACTCGTATTGTAGTAGAATTGGTGGTAATGTGATCCATTTTATTATCTCAAGGATGTAGGATGGTATAGGGATTATGCAATAATCTTGACAATCATAGTTATAGCAATCAAACCTCATGATAAACTAAGCAAAAGGTCAAATCACAACCCATAACTAACCTAACTAGATTGAATTCTATCAAGGACCAGTGTGTGTGGTGAGTGATGTTCATGTATCCATTTTGATAGCTAGGACTAACCCATTGTAAATATAACAAAAATATCTAGCTCATCCATAAGTTCATAGTTATCTATACAAAAGAAGGTCACTAATGTGATAGATGTATCACCACTTGTAAGACTATTCCACTAGCAAGCAGGCGCTTAAGGATTATTGCTAGTGATGGAAATCATCCTACGATGTTATGTTAAACCTAAGGATAAAAGGAGATTAAGCATAATAGTAGTGTTGTTGGAGGCCTTTCATTTTATTTTTTGCCCCTCATTCTTTTGATTCTCATTTTGTGATGCTCTTTTTTTTTGGAATGTGGGTGTTGTCTTTTGTTTTATGCCCATTTTTATATTTTGCTTATGCTTATCCCTTTGTTTATCCCTAGGTTGTATGTTGATCATGCAAATGATAGGATAAGTAGAGGAAACCATTCGCTAGATGGTGATATCCATGCAAGGTGTTGTCTTTCCTAGACTCAAAATTTACTTAAAATGTGACATGTGTGAATGGTCCCTGAAAGAAATTGAACCAACCAAATGAAGTTGTGAGAAGTGTAAGAAATTGTCAGCTAGAGGTGATGTTTGATTGACTTAACTAGTGAGTGGTCAAAATCACACAAAATACCATATATTCTATAATCCTAAGAAAGGGGAGTGGACAACCAATTGGTGATGCTAACAAGTGTATATTTTAATCCTGTCATGATCGCATTTCTATAGGGAGAATGTACAAGCATGAATATAGATGTAAATAGGAATGATACGTATATGCAATGGATGTAGCAGGAGAGAAATAGTATTGTTGTGGCCATTGCACAACTAACCCCAAAAATTTGGGGACCCACCTTAAATTTTGGTTTTGGGAGGTTTTGTTGTCTTTGAGTGATAATGTTGATAGGTGCCTACCCATAATTGTGCTTTATAATTTTGTATAGTGCCTCCTTTTGTTCGGTGTTTCATTGTTTAATGTTTTGGGTTAGGTTGCTATGTTTAATTTTTTTTTTAAATTTTAATGTTAGTTGATGTTTCCCTTTTATTTTATTGTTTAATTGTTAATCATTTAAGGTTGTGTGATTTAAAAAAAAAAGAAAAAAGAAAAAAAAAAAAAATATATATATATATATATATATATATATATATATATTAAAGCGAAAAACCCCTTGCAGATCCACCTTGGTCTGAGAGACCACGAACATGGGGTTCTACACTGTCAAAGTCACCCGGGGGTCGCACCTGACCCTGCTCGCACCAACATTATCAATTGGATTTTGGATACCCAATTCAAATTTTTGGTAGGGGGAGATTTGAACCTGGGACCTCCCTTGGAGGATTGCCCTCTCCTCTCCAACTCACCTACAACACCTCGGGTTAAATATATATATATTGAAATAAGCTTTTGAAATAATAAAAAAAAAAATAATAATAATAAAAATAATAATAATAAATAAAGAGGTATACATATATATAGTAAGTGGAAATGAAGCCATCGTGTTTCTTTAATTTAGTATTAGTCAAATATTAATTTATATTTTTAATTATTTTTACTAGTTATGTCCTTAAGTTTTATATTGTTGGTGTTGATTTTTATTTAAACCGTTTATTTTGTTGATGTTTGCAGGAAGGCCCACGCATGAGAACGGGCCAAATCTAGCTTACTTGGTGCAAATCTCAAGGCACTCTGATCACAACTAGAACATGATAGAAGGGCATGGGAAGGCATACATAGATGTTCGAATGAAGTGGATAGGCCGATGATATAGGGCTCACACAACTTTGGACTTCGGTGATGGTGGCAGATTTGGTAGTTGTTGGGTGATTTGGACAGCAAACTAGCATCCACATAGAGGTTGATGTGGATAGGGAAGAATTACCTTGGTAGGATCAAAGGAGAATGTTGGGTCCCATGTAGGTATACTATTTTTGGTGCACATTCAGTCCAAAATGTACAGTGGAAAAAAAGGTCCCCTCAAAATGTGATGTGGAAGCAATGACCTGGTCAGAAGTTTGGATGACAGCCTTAGTAGACCAATATCCACCTAGATGCATAGCGATGTGGAAAATACTGGTTGATACGTAGACTGATAAAAGGACAATGTTGTTGAAAGTGCATAGTGGATAACCTAGTGTGACGAGCACATCCAGCAAATTGTTGTAGATTTACATAGGACGTGGTTCACAACATAACCCGATGAATTGGAACTACATCGAGGTAGCATGGATATATTGTCAGTGGAAGTAAACTTGGAAGACATGGAGCTTTCTCCCTTTGGATAGATGATACGATGTGTCATTCAATAAGAAACACAGGATTTCAAAACAAAGAGTGTCATCATAAATATTTTCAATACGGTGGATAGATTTTGATGGGGATATGAGGAAACGATCAGTTTCAAGATATACCCAGTATGCTAGTAAATAGGGTTCATATATGGTGAAGATGTAGACCATCCTATTTGTGTTTGAGGTCTCCACAGTTAGAGAATTTAGTGCACCCTATACTCGACCGTGGTTAGATATTCGTAGAGTTCATGGGGGGAGTTTTATGGTAAGCAGGAGATGTTTGATATGATGGGTGGTTTAGAAAAAGAGAATCTAGTATGTGCTTTGATTTCAATAGAAGCATAGGTAGTATCACTTGGCAATAGTTTTCATGGACCACAGGAGCAGACCAGCATTGCAGATAGGTATGACAAGGGCACCAATTTTGTGGTAGTGGATCAAACTAAAGAGTGGTGATGATGGGTGACCAGATACATGAAATACAATGGCTATAGTATAGGATTTTACTCATTGGGTGATCACATAAATGGATGGAGGACATGGATGCACTGATTATATGGATTTCATGGACTATGAGGTAGTGAGGCAGCATGGCATCAATAACAGGGATGATCTTGGATCACGTGTATCATACCAAACAATGCAGGGAAACAAATATATATCACGGATGTATTGATGATGGATTCATGTGGTGGAAAGGAAAAATTAGGCATGGTGTGAGTTTTGTTGTGTCATCAAAGTTCATAAGGGGCAGTGTAGCCTCAAGTTGAAACAACGATCACCTGGAACATAAAGGTTGTGGAAGTTATAAAAAGAAATCACCTCTGCATGGCCCTCATGACAGACTATTTACTATGAACATTTATTGGTAATGTTCTCCGTTGAAAGGAGGAGGCTCCCCTATTTTATATCCACTCAAGTACTTTGGTTAATAGCGGTCAATTAAGGCACCTTATGATATGTATTTCAAATAGAATTTAAATCTCTATTAAAAGTAAAATGAAATGCATTACTACCTTAAAGAAAATGACAAAAAATAGAAATGTTAGAGAAGTGCCACATGGAAGAAAAATGTTTGAAAGGGGGAGTATGCAAATGTAAAATACACTAGGGAGATATCCACATGTGGTGCCATAAAAAATAAGTGTTACATATTGAATGTGAAGGTTACGAATCGAGAAGCCATGAAATGAAAAGCAAACAAAAATCAAATAAGGATGAAGAGAAAATAAATCAAATGAAAAAGGAAACAAAAGGGCATGAAGAAATTTTAAAATGGCCATTCAAAGACAAAAAGGAGGCTGGACATTTTTGGAGGCCAAGGCTAGATTTTTTTTTGAAAAGCCACATGCTAGAAGTTTTGGAACAAGATTAAAGGGAAATGGTTGGAAGGATTTCAGTTGTTGTCCTCATCTTGTATGCAGGAAATAGATTTTGAAGGCAATAAAAAAGCTTTAATGAATATTTTTCACCACATGCATTGGAATTATGTGATGATGTTTTATGCATGAATACGGTTGCATTGTTTACATATTTTGATGCATGCTTTACTCCTTAGACTCTTGCCTTGACCAGTCTTAGATTGTGTGTATGCAGGTCTAACCTGGTTCTTGTTTTTGCATTCGAGATCTAATGTTTTCTGTAGGATTGGGAAACCATTCACGATAGCTCTCTTTAGTCATTTTCTGCATTCTATTTTATGTTTTCATATTTTTTATTTTTATTTCTCTAATCATTTTTCTCATTTTTTTTAAAACTTCGGCAATTAAAATAAAAATAAAAAAAATTAAAATTCCAAAAATAGATGCATGGATGTGAAGAATAAGCTTTAATGCTTCATTTAGAACAATTTTGATTTCATTTTGAAGCCATTTCGAAATTATAAAAATTATTCAAAGTTGTTATTTTATAAGGCATTTTGTAATTTCGAATTTTACATAATTTCGCATTTTGAAGGTAAATCAGATTTCAAGCTTTGCATTTCATTTTGCAAGCAATAAATTAACTTTCCTTTATGAAAATTACAATTTCATTAAAGGGGAGTGATTTATATGGCATTTCAAAGGCCATTATTTTTAAAGCAATAAATTAACTTCTCTTTATGAAAATTATAATTTCATCAAAGAGGGGTAATTTATATGATCATATCAAAGGCTATTACATTTACCAAGTTATTCATGTAGATTATTTTATTTTCATGCTCAAAGCAACATTAAATGAATCCAATCATCATTTAAGATTCACATTTAAAGATAGATTTTAATCTTCTCTTTCATGCTCAAAGCAGGGTTTAAGGAAGATAAAACTTGTTTAAAATCTGCTTAACCAAAAGAAGATAAAATCTACCTAAAATACTTCAAGATAAAATGAACTAAGGCTTTACATCATGGTCATATGAGGGCCAATCACATTTTCCTTTTCTTTTAAGTTTCATGAACAATCACTAGTATAGCAATAAAATAATACCAACACAGGCCCCTTGTTAACAGTTACTTGCAAATCACTAAGGTATTCCTAGAACTTATTTGATACATCTTCACAAGATTACAAGCACACATTAAGTAAAAGGAACCTTGGAGAAATTTCTATTTCTTTGCAAGAGAGGGTTTTCTAATCAAAATCCTGACTGTGATGGTGATTTTGCAATTGGGAAAAATTTCCACTCAACATAATTGGTGCTAGAAGGAGGGCCTGAATTGGTTTACTTTATTGCTATTTAGATGCTAAATTGTTCATGTTTACTTGAAAGAGTTATTTGAAGGCATTGGTCTTGACTAATGAGGTTTTGTTGATCACATTCATTGATTTGAAAGTTCTCTAATTGATGATGCATTAATGCTAACCTTTTTGCAAATTGGAGAATGTTCTTTAATGTCATGGTTTAATTGATGCATATATTTTGGTTGATGCTAACATGATGATTTATATGTTAAACATTTGAGATTTGTTAGTCATTTCATGCTTCTTTGCAAGATATATTTCTTTGACTAACAAAATTGGTATTAAAGTTGTGTTCTTTAAGGTTCACTAATGGCATTGGTTACTCCAACTAGGGCAGGAATTGCATCTTGGATAGGTGATTATTATAGCCATTTAAACATGCCTACTCATCAAATCCCTGAAGGTGTAGAAGAATTTTTACCTCATGTTTAAGCATGATGTGGCCTCGATTGAGGAACATATTCAGAGATACAAGGATATTTTAATTTATTTGCAAATTATGCATGGAGATGTTCCTTGTAGGTTGTTTTCATACACTTTGGATGAGGTTGCGTTTGATTGGTACATACATTTACCTATAAGTTCTATCACTTCTTGGGCTCAACTAGAAGCAACATTTATTAGCCATTTTGGAAAACTAGTTGACCCAGTTATGATGCTAAATCAATTTATCTCTATCTATAAGGAACCTAATGAATCCATGAGTCAATTCAATGATAGGTTCCATAAGTTGTATACCGAAGTGGTGACACATTACATCATGTCAGAAGAAGAAGCCATTCAAATATACATGGGAGCCTTAGACCCCTTTACTTCTACATTTCTAGGGAGAGTTCTTAAAGATCCATCCTTGCCTAGAGCCTACAATGAGGCAATAAAAGTAGAACAATGGTGGATTTCGAAAGGGGTTGATGTGGGTAGATTATCATTACTTAATCCTAAGGCTCAAAATCAGATACCACCCATGAGTTAGGTTGAGGCACAACCTTCTCCCATGATGAATTATTTTTCAGGAGCTATGGATTCCAACCAACACCAACCATCCAATCTAGCACCCTTGAATCAAATGAGGTCTAATGTGAGAAATCAATGGGATAAAGTTGAATGTCCAAATATTACAACCACCTTAGATATCATCCAAGAGGAGGTGCAAGTATCAAAGCCAATGTCCATTAATGAGGATTGTGGTAAACAAACCCATCAAGATGTAGAGATTGGTTCATTTTTATTCACAAAGGAATATTGGGACAATCATAGGAAGCTCAATGCAAGAATTGATCCCCTTGTAGAAACTCTTGAGCCATCAAAAGTGGTTGAAAGTGAATTTGAGGGGGAATCAATAGATGAATCTAAGGAGCCATCAGAAGACATGATAGAATTCCATCACTTGTTTTTAGAAGACAATCATTATAATGATCAAGAAAGCCAACATGAGCCAAGTTGTGACAAGCTAGAAATAGAAGGCTTAGAGTCCTTATTTACAAGTGAGGATTGGGATAATTATAGAAAACGAATTGATCCACTTTTAGAAACAATTGAGCCCTCAAAAGTGGATGAAGGTGAGTTTGAAAAGCAACCTATTGTTGAATTTAAAGATTGTGAAGAAGTGGTTGAACATCACACCCTAGTTTTAGAAGATGATCATTGTTGGTGGAATAGATGGGAGGACTTTGCCACTCTTTCTAATGAAGCACTCGCTTCACCTGATATGCAGGACAAGTTGCAAAGGCTAGTTCTACAACTTAAAAGAAACATCGCTCAATTACAGGAACAAATGCCTCAAGATGCATATCTTGATAATTCTACAAATCATCCTCATGAGACAAAGGTCGAAGATACTAAAAGTGATATTCTTTTAGACAATGGAGGGGTCCTAGAGTGGACTAATTTTGAAACATATGACAAATCAGGACCTTCCATAAATTTGGATGAGATGATTAAAATTGATGATCAAAACCTTCAACATCCTCAAAATAATGACCAAGAAGAATTTGAAGAAGAGTTTCTTGAAGAGCTTGAAAATTATGAGGAGGATGCAATAGAGTTTCATCCCATGGGTTTAGATGACCATTATTATAATTGTTGGAAAAGGTATGAGGAATCATTAGTTTCTCACACTCCTATTGATGAAATTTCTATTTCACTTGACATGCAGGATGTTGAAAACTCTATCTCACATGAAGATCTTGCAATTCTTGTACAATCAAAGATGACAAGTCATTTCAAAAATAGAGAAGGTTCCAAGATCCAATCATTTTGAATATGATTTTATTGAACATCTTGCTAAAAGAGAAAAGGAAGATAATGACTATACTATTCTAGGCAAAGAAGGAGAATCACTCACTTTGTTCCCATTTGAGGGGCAAGAAATTGAAAGCCTTGTTTCACCTAAGGATCCTATAATATCTATGTTACCTCAAATAGAGGAAATTATAGAACTTGAATGGTTTGGGTTTGATATCATTGATGATCCAAATAAAAATATTGCTTTATTTGAAACAACTCAAGTAGTTGATCAGGAAGATGTGTTATTTGACACATCCCTAGATAGACAAGACTTATGGTTTGAAAAGGATGGACATATTTTTAATTGGGTGCCTAATTTTGGTGTCTTTGATAAATAGGTCATGGATGAAGAAGAAGTGCTACATGATGATGATGATGAAGATCATGAAGAAGAAGAAGAAATTACAAATCCTCTCCAAGTATTGGTAAATGGAAATGTATCAAAGGTAGAATCTCACCTTTTGTGTTCAACCATTCAAACTCCAGGTGAAGGTTTACCTAATTGGTTGTTGGATTCAAATGCTATCAATGATGAAATGCCATTTGTGGTTGATAAAGAATTTGAGTTAACTAATCCTCACACCACTAATAAGATTGCTTTGATGAGTGAAATGGAAGCAAATGCCTTTGAGTTACTAAATCAAATTCATCAACAATTGATAATGGAATCTAGGATAAAAACTTATAATGATCCTCATTTAGTAGATATCCTAGATGCTTGCAAATTGTTGCATAAGTTTGATTGGCCTAAAAACATGGAAAATGACTTGGCTTTGAAATTTTTAGAAATAGGCTCCTACTTGCAAGATCTCATATTTGAAAAGGAAAGCCTAATTCTAAATCATGAATTGAATTGTGAAATTTGCATTTTAAGGAATAGACAAGAAAGAATTGAAGATCAATTATTGTCTTATCAATTTGATGATTTGAAACTCCACTATGGGATTACTAATGGAACTAGATCAAATTGGTGGGGTGAGAGAGGTAAAATAATGGTTGTTGCATTTTATGGCTTAATCTTATTTTGGTTAGATTCCTATAAATTTTGGCATGCATATCATGATATATGTCTTTTAAAGTGTGCTAATCATGTTTGGGATCCAGGGAAGTGATAGCCTAAATTTTGCATCATCTTGTACATTATTGTATATTATTGTATATAGTTTTGGTTTTCATGTTTTTGTTTTAGATTTCTATTTTTGTGCTTTGTCCTTAATTTTGGTTTGACAAGTTTTGTGTTTGCTTTCTTGTTAGTTTGCATTAGGTTAGGATTTCGAGTTTTGGTTTATGAGTTTTGTGTTTTGGGTTGGTCCCTCTATTTGAGGTGATGTTTCATGGTCGCTACTAATGGCCTCTTGATCATTTTTTGTGTTCCTTTGTCATGAAGGGTGAATTACCTATCATGTGGATCAAGGAAAAGGGGATGAAATTGTTTAGTAACCACTCCTAGATTTTGGGACTAAGATAGTGAATTTTGGAATACTGAATCATTTTGCTAAAGCTACACATGAACACATCATATTAAAGGGCATTCTTTGAAATCTTGAAGGATGAAGTCATTTTGGTTTGCAAATTAAGGCAAAAATCTAATACGCTCCATATCTAACTTCAAATATTCTAACCCATGTGGTGCATAAAATTTTGCAAAGCCTTATAAAAAAAAGCAAGCAAAGGAAAACATGCTAAAATCAGTCACCAGGTCTAGATAAACTCTACCGGGGCTATAGATGCCTGACTGGAAGTAGGGCTCTATCTAGACAAAGCTTGTTAAAAAAAAGGCATTGCAAAATATCAATTAAACACAAGGGTAATTTAGATAAACTCTACCGGGGCTATAGACGCCTGACTGGTAGTAGGGCTCTATCTATAAAATTCTTTTTGGGAGCAATATTTCTATAGCCTAAATGCAAATCAGGTGATGGAGTCCGGATGGTTTTCAAGCATGCAAAATGAAATCACGTTCACACACACTAAGCTAAAGCAAATGTTCATGTGTTTCATTTGAAGTTATCTACCCCCATCTTCTTTGGATGTTGCTAGATGATGTATATCTTTCTGATATTTGGTTTGTTTGTTTTCAGAACTGGGTTCTTCACCCAAAATGCTCAGGAGCATTTCCCAGCAGAGTCACCATTTGTTGTGGCCATTGCACAACTAACCCCAAAATTGGGGACCCACCTTAAAATTTTGGTTTTGGGAGTTTTGGTTTTCTTTGAGTGATAATTTTGATAGGTCCCTACCCATAATTGTGTTTTATAGTTTTGTATAGTGCCTCCTTTGGTTGGTGTTTCATTTTTTAGTGTTGTGGGTTAGGTTGCTAGATTTAAATTTTGTTTTAAATTTTAATGTTAGTTGATGTTTCCCTTTTATTTTAATTTTTAATGCTTAAACATTTAAGGTTGTGTGATTTAAAATAAAAATGAATCAAAATAAAAAAGAAAAAAATATGTATTTTGAAATAAGCTTTTGAAATAATAAAATAAAATATAATAATAATAATAATAAAAAATAAAATAAAGAGGTATACATATATATATATATATATATATATATAGTAAGTGGAAATGAAGCCGTCGTGTTTCTTTAATTTAGTATTATTCAAATATTAATTTATATTCTTAATTGTTTTGAATGGTTAGGTCCTTAAGTTTTAAAACCGTTGATTTTATTGATGTTCGCAGGAAGGCCCACACATGAGAATGGAGCCAACTCTAGATTACTTGGTGTGAATATTAAGGCACTTTTATCATGGTCAGAATGGGATCAAAGGGTGCAAGAAGGCATATGTAGAAATTCGAATGAAGTGGATGTACAAACGATATGGGGCTCATGCAACTTTGGAATTCGGTGACGGTGGTAGATTTGGTGTTGGGTGAGTTGGATGGTAGACCAACATCCATATAGAGGTCAATGTGGATGGGGAAGAATTACCTTGGTAGGATCAAAGGAGAAGGTTGGATTTCATGCAAGTAAACTATTTTTAGTGCACATTCAATCTCGAATGCATAGAGAAAACAAAGATCCCCTCCAAATATGATGTGGCAGCAATGATCCGGTTAGAAGTTTGGATGACAATATTAGAAAACCAAGATCTACCTAGATGCATAGTGATGTGATGAAGACCGGTTAATATGCAGACTAGGAAATAAATATTGTTGTTGAAAGTGCACAGTGGATAACCTAGTGTGATGAGTACATCCAGCATATTTTTAGAGATTTACATAGGATGTGGTTCATGGCATAACTTGATGGCTTGGAACTACATCGAGGTAGCATGAATAGACTCATAGTGGATGTAAACTTGGAAGATGTAGAGCTTTCCCCTTTAGACAGATGATAGGGCATGTCATTCAACAAGCAGCGAAGGATTTCAAAATGAAGAAAATCATCATAAGCATTTTAAACACAATGAATAGATTTTGATGGGGATATGAGGACACAATCAGTGTCAAGATATACCTAGTATGCTAGTCGGTAGGGTTCACAGCTGGTAAATATGTAGATCAAACTATTTGTGTCTGAGGCCTCCATAGTTAGATAATTTAGTGCACCCTATACGTGATCATGGTCAGATGTTCATAGAGGCCATGGTAGAGTTTTACGGTAAGAAAGATATGTTTGAGATGATGGGTGGTTCAGTAGAATAGAATCCAATGTGTGCTTTTATGTTAGGAGCAACGTAGGTAGTATCACTTGACAGGAGTTATCACAAACCATAACAGTAGACCAACATTATAGATATGTATGATGAGAGCTCTAGTTTTGTGGTATTAGCTCAAAAAGAAGAGTGGTGATGATGGGTGACCAGATACATGAAACATAGTGGCTGTAGGATAGGATTTTACTCCATTGGGTGAGCACATTAGTGGATGGAGGATGTGGACACACTAATTAGATGGACTGCATGGACTATGAGGCAATGAGGTAGCATGGCATCGATAATATGTATGAGCTCAAAGCACGTGTATCATAAAAAATAATGTAGGGAAATGAAGATATATCATGGATGTATTGATGATGGATTCACACGATGGGAAAACAAAAGTAGACATAGTGTGATTTTTATTGTATCCTCAAAGTTCATAAGGGGTAGTGTAGCCTTAAATTGAAACAATGATCACCTGGAACGTTAGGGCTATGGAAGTTATAAAAATAAATCACCTCGACATGGCCCTTGTGATCAAAAGTTTAATACAGATGTTTATTGGTAATGTTCACCACTGAAAGGAGGAGGATCCCATCTTTTATATCCACTTCACCACTTTTTTCCATAGTGGTCAATTAAGGCATCTTATGATATGCATTTCAAATAAATTTTAAATATTTGTTAAAAGTAAAATGAAATGCATTGCTACCTTAAAGAAAAGGATAGAAAATAGAAATATTAGAGAAGTGTTGTGTGGAAGAAAAATGTTTGAAAGGGGGATCATGCAAATGGAAAATACATTGGGGGGATGTCCACATGTGGTGCCATAAAAAATAAGAAGCGTTACATATTGAATGTGATGGTTACGAATCGAGAAGCAATGAAATGAAAAGCAAACAAAAATCAAATGGGGATGAAAATAAAAGAAATCAAATGGAAAAGAAAATGAAATTGCATGAAGGAATTTTGAAATGGCCATTCGAAGATAGAAAGGAGGTTGGACCCTTTTGGAGGCCAAGGCTATATTTTTTTTGGAAAGCCACATGCTGGAAGTTTTGGAATAGGATTAAGGGGAAATGGTTGGAAGGATTTCAGCTGTTGTCCTCATCTTGTATGCAAGAAATAGATTTTGAAGGCAATAAAAAAGCTTTAATGAATATTTTTCACCACATGCATTGGAATTATGTGATGATATTTTATGCGTGAATACGGTTATGTAATTTACATATTTTGATGTATGCTTTACTCCTTAGACTCTCGCCTTGACCAATTGTAGATTGTGTGTATGCAGGTCTAGCTTGGTTCTTGTTTTTGCATTCTAGATATAATGCTTTTTGCAAGATTGGGGAACCGTTTACAGTAACTCTTTTTGGTAATTTTATGTATTCTGTTTCATGTTTTTTTATTTTTATTTCTCTAACCTTGTATTTTTCATTTTTTTTAAACTTTGCAAATAAAATTAAAAAATATAAAAAATTAAAATTCCAAAAATAAATGCATGGATTCCAATATTAAGCTTTAAAGTTTCATTTAAAGCATTTTTGATATTATGTTGAAGCAAACTCAAAATTCCAAAAATTTATAAAGTTTGCAGTTTTAAAAGGAATTTCCTAATTTTAGATCTCTACACGATTTCATATTTTAAGATTTGCATTTTGTTTTTCAAGCAATAAATTAACTTCCCTTTATGAAAATTACAATTTCATTAAATGGGAGTAATTTATGTGGTATTTCAAAGGCTACTGTATTTAAAGCAATAAATTAACTTCTCTTTATGAAAATTACAATTTCATTAAAGAGGGGTAATTTATATGACATTTCAAAGGATGCTACATTTCAAAGTTAGTCATTTAGATGATTTTATTTCATAATCAAATTTTAACAAAGCAATATAAAATGAATCCAATCATCATTCAAATTAGGCATTTCAAAGATAGATTTTAGTCTTCTCTTTTATGCTCAAAGTAGGATTTTCTAATGCAAGATAAAAAGTTTTTAAATTTTGTGGTAACCAAAAGAAGATAAAATCTACCTAAAACACTCCAAGATAAATGAATTAAATCACCTTGGAAAATCAGAAATAAAGTGAATAAGGGATCAATTTCTTGTACTCATTCATCATTTTATTTCTACACATAAGGGAAATCAAGTCCTTTCAATTAATGAACAATAAAAGCATAGCATAATAAGTAACACCAACATAGGACCCTTGTTAACAGTTACTTGCAAATCACTAAGGTATTCTTAGCACTCATTTGACACATTTTAACAAGCATACATGCACACATTAAGTAAAATTAACCTTGGAGAAATTTATATTTATTTTTAAGAGAGTGTTTTATAATCAAAATCCTAACTGTGAGTGTGGTTTTACAAATGGATAAAATTACCACTCAACATATCTTTGAAAGATCATCTTAAAGTTGATTTTCCCTCCAATATAGATGAATCCTTGTCCTCACTAGTTGTAACCATGGAAATATGATGTAAATATAGTTGCAAGAGGTCAAACAAATGCCTCTCATAGCATAAAACTATGAAAGGGATGTGTATCGCTCCAAATTTTTCGCATCCTTACCTTCAGGCTATAGGATCCATGCCCGAAAGGGGGATGCGAGAAGGATGGGACAATACCTCGGACTGAGAGGCCCTTTGAAGGTCGCGCCTCTCGGGGAGGGGGTATAAGGGTGAATTTTCGATGGATGGTGGGTTCACCAGGAAACTTTGAGTGGCAGTTTCCATGCCTAGGTTGAGAATGGGTTTGATGTGTTCATTTTGTACTTTAATCATTCATATCCTAGGTTTGGCCAAGATGAATCTAAGCTATTCTATATGCCAATGCTGATTTATATGGATACAAAAAACATGAATAAGTGCTAAACATAGAAAGTGTGCTAAATAAGATAGAATGTACCCGATTTCGGATGTCTGATGAAGATTCTGAGGTTTGTAGAAGTCCAGATCATCTCAAATCTTACATAATCATCTGCAATTGCATAGAATCATCTCAGATCATAGTCGGTCATCTGAGATCAGACGAGATCATCGTCGACCTGACAAATTCATAAACCTGCAATCACAGAAACAGATACCAAAGACCAAAAATGCAACTGCAAAAGCAAGGGGAAATGATAGAAATAATAGTAAACTTGCCTAAATGATAGATCCAGATAACAATTAAAGGAAATGCATTAATTTAATAATTTATTTTAACTTTATCATGCATCTATGCTAAATGAGGTGAACTCCAGGATGCAGAAATAGAATAAACTAAGTTAATGCATAAGGAAATGAAGAGAGAAGATAAAAAAATGCAAACTTCGGGCTCTGATTGCCCCCAATATGGACTATAGTCGAGATCACCTCCAATCGTACGAGATCATCGCCGATCTATGATAGGATCATCCAAAATCGTCTGGAATCGCCAGCGACGATCCGAGCTTGCTCCAGCTGAAAAATAGTAAAATTCCTGCAAGAAAACTTGAAATACACAATGCAAACGATGGTGTGAAGGTGTTCTAATGCATGAGAAACTAAAGTTGTAGGGAAAATCAGCCAGGGGGATAAACTGAGAAAATCCTAGTTTATATAGGATTAGGGAGAGGTTAGGAGGTTGGAGATCATCCCAATTTGGGAGATCTCCAACGGGGGAGACTCTAACCGCGCAGACACGCTTTCTGCCCAAGTTAGAGAAGTTGTTGAAACAGAAGCTAATTATGAAAATTAGTTTTGGGATGAAATCGTCTGGACGTTCTGTTCCAGATGAATTCGTCAGATCTGGGATGATTTCATCTGATCGTCGACGATATCGTCCAATGGTCAAAACAAATCCTAAAAATGGCATGAAAAACAAGGGGAGCGGGTAACGGGCGATTTTGGGGTTAAAATTCAAATTTTTATCTTTTTACTAAGGGTTTAACTATGCCAATTTTAGGGTGCTACATTTTGCCCCCTCTTTAGCGAATTTTTTGAAGAAAATGCGTTAAAGACGAGTTCTTCCCATTTTACGAGAAAGCAAAAATTTACTCAATTTTTTAGATGATGATTCTAGGTCGAATCGTACGACTGCTTACTATGGTGCCCCTCCGTGTTTTTACCCAAATCGAACGTTTGAGGTAAAAGCATGAAAAAGCAAAATTAAAAATGTTGTTTTTAAAATAAAATTAAGAAAAATAGGGTAAAACCCTAATTCATTTTTACTATTCATTTTACTATTTTTAGAGCTCTATAGACAAAATGGTTGAAACAACGCACAGATCGACAGAGGTCCGACGCGGGCTACGGGTAAGGATCTAAACCTAGTGAATTATATTTTAATTTGATTTGTGTAATTTTTGATTTAAATTTTGACTATTTTGGGGCATCGCGACCATTTTTAGGCCGTCGACGACGTCGAGACGAAATCGTCCCAATTTCATCGAAATCATCCCTAGATCGTCGATTTCATCTGAGGGCAAAATCGATGAAATAGGGGCGATCCCGTCCAACAAGGGGCGATCCCCAAGTTGAGAAATCAGAGATGATTTCATCCTACAAAGGATGATTTTACCCAATTTAGGATGATATCATCCAATGGTGGATGATATCATCATTTTTATGAAATTAAGCTTGTTTGAATTGCATTTAATTGATTTTAATAATTGTTTTATTAATGAATTTTATTGTTTTATTGTTTATTTTGTAGAGGGGATTACTAAAGAGTCAAGAATGGAAATACGGGGGCTGAGGGATGACGTGGCCATGCTCGACCAGGCGGAGCGAGACCGACTAGCACAGGTCGGACTACAACATGTGGTAGAGATGCCACAAATACCGACAGACATGGGGCTACTGATAGCCCTAGCAGAGAGATGGTATCCAGGGTCATCCTACTTTCAGTTATCGATAGGGGAGATGGCTCCCACACTAGAGGATGTATGGAGGATCTTGAGGATCCCCATACAGGGATGGTTTATGACTCCTATGGCCAATCAGGGCCAGGCTATGATGAGGCTGTGCGGAGACCCGAGCTTCACCCTGGAGAAGGGCGGAGTGAACATCGAGTCTCTAAGGCAGATGCCTGGGGCATCTAGGTTGACTCAGGTTTTGGTAGGGATAGTGGGTGGCCTACTGTTGTGCCACCAGAGTGGGTGTAGATTACCATGGCTCCTTTCAGATGTGGTCTACGACATGAGAGACCATGGGTACAGATTTGCATGGGGCAGCTTTGTACTATGCCGCTTGTATAGGATCCTACATGGGGTCGTATACAAGGGAGGCCGATGTCTAGTTTTGACATCGCTACTACAGGTATGGTGTTGGGAGCACATCATGATGCGGAGGCCGATAGGACTCCCACTGATAGGGGTTGACTGAGAGAGACCCCGAGTTTTCTATTGGTGGCTACAGAGAGGGTCACAGTGGTGGATAGATCTATCGATGTCACGGAGGTTGCTAGATGACCTCATCCTAGACCAGATCACCTAGAGGCCATGGAGAGAGCATCCAGGGTGGGGAGAGGATGGACAGGAGCTGGCTCGCATCAGGTGAGTCTATTGGCTGAGGATGGAGTGGGGAGAGGTAGAGCTCCACCGCTACGACCGAGTTTTATGATAGTTCGGTCTACAACAGGGGATCCCTTCTCTCAGGGATTATGAGTACTCCTAGACTATTCGAGATAATACCACACTGAGCGGGGCTCCAGATATGCAATGATTCTAGAGCCAAGACATGGATGATGCCCCCATCCAGCCAGTGGATGGGGATGATACTAGGGTTATAGATGGATACGATGCTTGGTACGTAGGCATCCACCCTCCTCGGATGATGAGGGCATAGGGTCCGATGCATGTGATTGTGCGATGGATGGGGAGGCAGTGCCAGGCTACCATTGAGGCAGCACGAGGTCACGGAGGGAGAGAGCAATGATGGTCTCCATAGGAGAGATGCCAGAGGATGCCACAGGCTCCATAGAGACCACAATAGATAGGGAGGAGGGAGGAGGGATTCCCTTCTCAGTAGGGGGAGAGGCCACCATCACCCGATAAGGGCAAGGGTGTCGAGGTAGGGGAGAGCAATGAGATGGTGGCTCTTCGGGCTGAGAATGCCCACCTCCAGGCTCAGGTGCAGACACTACAGGATGAGGCTACATGGCTCAGGGCTCAGAGCAGAGGGGCGAGCATGCAGGAGTTGGCATGGTCTATGGCTCAGACCATGTTCTATCAGGGAGTATACTTCCAGCTGGTTCTAGAGGGCCAGAGGTTACAGCTACCAGTCGGCATTGCAGAGCCGATCAGGATGGGATCATCGAGGACATCCTCACGATCGATGATGAGGACCCGAGACACAGCACGAACCTCTATGGGACCACCTCCTCCACGCCAGGGTGGGAGAGGAGATGAGGCTGAGAGCTCGAGGGCTTCTCGAGACTAGCCGCTACTGCACAGAGATTGTATATATTATTTTTTTTAGAGGATTGAGTATGCCGGGGTATAGATTGTGGCATACCAATCCGATTTTGATATGATGTACATAATTTATTGATATATATATATATGGTCTTTTTGATGATATGACTTGTGTATATGTTGTATGATGCTTTAATTTTGGATTTGTTTGGTTGATTATTCATGTAATTATGTCATTTGGAAATAAATTATAATTTTATGTCATGCCATAAAATTTAAATGAAATAATCTGATGTAAACAAATTGGTTGTTTTGTGGTGTGATTTGATGAAAATAAAGGGACTTCTAACAATAATTTCAAAGGACATTGTCGCTATTATAGACCATTTCATGGAGTCACCGCTCACTAGGTCGTCAAGCTAATCCCAGTATAGAAATATTGCTAAAAGTAAAAGAGTGCTTAAGAGACTGTCTTAAGACTTTGTGTTGTGATGATGAAAAATGATGATGGTGATGATTTGTTTTCAGATTTTCATAAAAATATTATGCATGAAATATTTAAAAATATGATTTTTGCTAGGCATAAATTCCTAAGTGTGATAAAATTTTGAATAATTCCTTAGGAATTATACCATCGTTGCAAAATTGAATGTTGACATAATGAAATGAAATAGAAAAATGTGTTCGTTCTTTTTAAAGCACAATTGTGTAACATAATGATGTAAGCCATATGTTTTTATAAATTAAAATGAATGGGAAATAAAATTAGAACAATGGTTTGCGCTAGGCATAGAATTATAGGTATAGACTTATACCATCATCGCGAAATCCAAAAAAAATTGATATTTATAGTTTTATTGCATGATTGATTTTTGATTTTGAGATAAACAAAAAAATATATAAACGTGACTTTATTTACTAGATTGTTTAATATGTTGTTTGAAAGAATTTTTGGATTTTTGAAAACAATGTATGTAATTGTTTTTATACTAAACAAATGTTCTTAAATAAGAAGATGAAATTATTCCAAAAAGAGTTGCAGAAATATTTTAAATTATCTCAAAGACAAAATGTAGATTTATAAGGAACCCTCATGTGCAAATGTGAGTTCATTACCGATCTTGATTTATCATAATGATACAAAATCTCTCAAATACAAATGTGTGTGCAATTGTATTGTTCATTCACCAATTTTGAGCAAGATAATTTGATACAAGTAATTTGAATTAACCAAATAAGTGTTCGTTGACCATGATTTATATGCATGTAACCGTACCAGACTACTATGTAAGTTGGGTCATCAAGAGCTAGCTAATCCATAAGCAGACATAGGTCTATACAAAAGAAGGTCGCTAATGTGACAGACATATCACCATGCTAGGGATTACCCAAGGCCAAGCGGGTTGGGCACAAACCACCTGTTATGGGGCTTACCTCACAGTTTTCGAATAATTGAGAATTCCAGGGATTCAAGCTCATTCACCCTTCTTTTCTTTTTCAAGGGGTAGGGAAAGGGATTTTATTGCTTTTTGCTTTTCTTTTTCTTTTCTCTTTTCTTTTTTTTTTTTTGTATTTTTGCTTGGAACTGAGATAATGCTGAAATATTGCTGCGATGGTACAAAATAATATTTTTCTTTTTCTCATTTTCTTTGATTTTTCTTCCTATACTAGGGATACTTGCTCGGATTGGCTGTAGAGCAAGGGATTTTTATTTCGGGTAGGGGTGAGCTTGTCCTTTTGTCAATTCTCAAAGATTCTAGACCATGTGCATGATAGGATAGCAGGGGAAACTTTTCGCTCAAGAAACCATTTCTACTATGTAGCATCATATCGAATTTGCAATGAAATCATTTTAATGTGAAAAGATATACTTGGTTCAAGTAAATAACAAGATCAATTCTCTATGCTCAAAACTTTATTTAATTCAACTGTGGACTTTGATATAAGAGAGATTAATAATCATACCAAATAAAATCAAGATATTTATTCATGTGAGTGTGAAAGTGCGGGATTCCAAATAAATGCTAATTTATCCAAAATAATTGAAAATATAACTGCAATACTTCAAGAATTGATAAGTACGAAAATAAAAGATGTTTTTGAAGATTTTGATGATTTTGAAGTTTTTATATTTTGATTTTAATTTATGAATTGAAAGAATAAATACTATTACTATTTTTGAAATTTTTATATGGATGACTAAAATGAAACAATATGCAAAATAACAATATATACAATGATGAAATGACCAGATTTTATGCATAATAGCGTTTAAGATGCATAATGTTCATAGGTTCTTTAAGATCTTTACCATCTAAGGTAGCTAATCGGTATGCTCCCGATCCAAATTTAGCAGTGATGATATATGGTCCAAGCCAGTTAGGTTCAAATTTACCTTTAAGATCTTTAGTTGCATTAGTATTTTTTTTATTTTCTTTTAAGACAAGGTCGTCGATCTCAAAGGATCGATGATGAACTTTCTTGAGGTATGCTCGCTTGAGCTTGTTTTGGTAGGCACGAAGATGTTCCAAAGCATTGATGCGCTTCTCATCTAGGAGTTCCAGTTGACTAAATCTGCCAGCATGATATTCATCTCCTACTTCAGTATCTTGAAGTAGTAGAGCCAAAGAAGGAACTTCTAATTCAAAGGGAAAAACTGCTTCAGCGCCATAAACCAAAACAAAAGGTGAAGTGCCCATGGGAGTACGAACGCTAGTTCGATAAGCCCACAAAGTAGGATATAATTGAATGTGCCAATCTCGACCAGATTTATTGACCAATATTTTGAGGATTTTAATTAATGTTTTATTAGATGCTTCTGCTTGGCCATTACCCTGAGGATAATAGGGAGTGGACCAACGATGTTGAATTTTATATTTTTGACATAATTTTTTGACATCTTTATTTTTGAAACAAGTTCCATTATCTGAGATGAGATTTGCAGGAATTCCAAACCTACAAATAATTTGATTAAAAATAAATTTGGAAACTTGGGTTCCAGTGCAAGAAGCTAAGGGCATAGCTTCAACCCACTTCATGAAATACTCGATGGTGGTTATGATGAATTTGTGTCCATCAGATGACACAGGGTTGATTTTTCCAATGATGTCTAAGCCCCATTTTGAAAAGGGCCAAGGAGATGAAATAGCCTGTAGTTCTTGTGTAGGCGCATGGACAAGGTCAGCATGTTTCTGGCACTTGTCGCAATGGCGCACATAATCATGTGCATCATTCTCCATGGTAGGCCAAAAATATCCTATCCTAAGGAGCTTCTTAGCAATGGCGCTACCACTAAAATGTCCCCCACAAGATCCATCATGGGCTTCACTCAAAGCTGATCTAGATTCTTCTAGATTCAAACATCTCAATAGGATGCCTTCAAAAGATCTCCTATACAATGTATTGCCAATAATTACGAAGTGACTTGCTCGTCTACGTAATAACCGATGTTGGTTGCTATTACAACCTTCAGGGAAGGTCCCATTTTGAAGAAAATTAAATATATCAGTGTACCAAGGTTCAGGAGTAGTTTCATTGATTAGAAACACATCCAAAGGTTCTAAGCATGATTTATTTGAAGTGGGTTCCTGGAGTCGATGAATAATGATGGTAGCATATTCGTCATCTAACTCCAAGGGCAAAAGAGATGCAATTGCAGCCATAGCATCGACCGCACGATTGCTAGTTCGAGGAATAGCTTCCAAGGTAACTTGATCAAATAAAGATAATAATTGTAAGACATATGCTTTATATGGACGTAATTTATCATCTCTAGTCTGATAAACATCATTGATTTGATTTATGACAAGTTGAGAATCATCGAAAACTAATAAATTTTTAATTTTTAGTGCCAAGGCAGCTCGTAATCCAAGGATTAGAGCCTCATATTCAACAGTGTTATTAGTACAAGCAAACATTAATTTAAAGGACAGAGGTATAAGATGTTTCTACGGAGATATTAAAATAATACCTACACCAGCCCCACTCATGCATCGAGCTCCATCAAAGTATAGGGACCATTGCTCTGGATGGTCTACCTCTAATTTAAGGCATTCATCAAGAAACTCAATGATGAGGGGATGGGTAGACTCTAAGGGTGCAACAACTAATTGATCTGCTATGATTTGACCCTTAACAGACTTTTATCCTATAAACATGAGTTCAAACTCACTTAGCGCAAGAACCCACTTTGTTGTGCGACCAGATAAGTACGGTCGACTCATGAGATACCGTAAAGGATCGAATTTAGCAATAACATACATTTTTTGACTGAGCATATAATGGCATAATTTTTGTGTAGAAAATATGACTGCTAGACATAACTTCTCTAATGTTGTGTAGCGGGTTTCATAACTGATTAAGGTTCGACTAATGTAATAATTAGCACGTTCTTTCTTCTCATCGTCAAGTTGAGCTAACATAGCTCCTAAGGCAAAATCTGAAGCAAAAATATACAAGATAAATGGGTGATCAGATCTAGGTGGTGAAAGCACAGGTGGGTTAAGGAGATATTGTTTGAGGAGTTCAAATGCTTCCTGACATTCATCATCCCAATGAAAAGAGACATCTTTCTTAAGAAGCTTAAGAAAGGGTCCTATTTTGTCCGCCAACTTATCGATGAAGCGACGAATAGCTTGAAGCTTACCTTGTAGACTTCGTAATTCAGATATATTTGTGGGTGCGGGCATATCAGTGATAGCCATGATCTTGAGAGGGTCAATTTCAATGCCACGTAAAGAAACTATAACCCCCAATAATTTATCGGACTTAACTCCGAATATACATTTGGCTGGATTTAGTCGGATAAGATATTCCCTTAACCGATCAAATACTTTTCTCAAGTCATCTAAATGATCATCTTCTTTGATGGAACGAGCTATAATATCATCTACATAATCATGTAGAATATCATGCATCATATCATGAAAGATATAAGTCATGGCTCGTTGATATGTTGCACCTGCATTCTTCAAACCGAATGGCATCACTTTCCAACAAAAGGTCCCCCAAGGGGTAATAAAGGTTGTTTTAGCCTGATCTTCAGGAGCTATCCTGATCTGATTATAACCAGAAAATCCATCCATTAAGGATATCATTCCACTCCCAGCAGTAAAATCAATGATCTGATCCATGTTGGGAAGAGGAAAATCATCTTTAGGGCATGCAACATTAATATCTCTAAAGTCTGTGCAAACCCTAACTTTGGTAGCTTCTTTCTTAGTTACTGGAACTACATTCGAGATCCATTCAGCATAATCAATGGCTTGTATAAAAATAACCTTCAAGAGTTTTTCTAATTCCCCTTTGACTAGTAAGGCCACTTTAGGATGCATTTTTCTAAGTTTCTGTTTAACAGGTTTAGCATCCGGATGGACTACTAGGTGATGCATAACTACAGAAGGGTCTAATCCTGGCATATCTTCATATGTCCAAGCAAAGACATCTTCATATTCTTTAAGAAATGCAATGTATTTATCCTATTTTTCTTGACTCAATTCTGATCCAATGTTGATTATGTGAGGATTATCTTTGGTTCCAATGTTAATTTTTATGACATTTTCTACTTCCATGTGTAGATCTCTCTCAAAATTAGGTGGGGCGGGTGAAACGCCCAATTCTTGTAATTCTTCCAAGGTTAGCTTGGATAATTCATCTTGAGGAGTCGTGGCCTCAAGCTGGGCTATACTAGGTATAGAGCCATCAAAATAAAATTCATTATGTAATAATTCCTCAACGGAGACATCATGGAAGATATCTCCCTCCAACTCATCATCGGATTCAACGATCATCTCAGGGTAAGCTATGGATAGCATATTACATGTAAATGGCTTATTCATTAAATGCAAGGCATCACGTTTATCCAAATAATCTTGGTAACATATGAGATGGTCATCATCCTCAAATGGGAAGGGCTGACCTTTACTAGGAAATAGGCCCACACCACATCGGGCGGGCCATGGTTCTACCTCAAAAGGTTCTTTCATACCATTCTAGAAAGGTCCCAAACCTTTCCCTTTATATCCCAATTTAAGCATTATAGGCTTAGCTTTAATATACTCATTAGTAAAATAACATCGAGCATATCCATCATAATGTGTCTTGATGTTTCTAGGTATTCTTCCCCAGTCATATCCCTTATAAATAAAAGCACAACTCCCGACTTGGTAAATACTTCCCATAGGTTATGGGAGGCCCAAGGTACGAGGAGAGGGTGGCAAATTATTTAAAATAAGGGAATCTTGCATAGCAGCGTTTGTTTTTTGATATAAGAATTTTAGATAAATCGGGTAAGAGCTCATCAGTAAGAGCATAAGAGGTAGAAGGAACATTTCCTATATCTTCGGATGTAGAAAATATGCCTTTGGTAGATGTAGATGTTGTAGAGATGTCGATGGATGGGTCTATAGGTATGGAAGTTATAGGAGTAAAACAAGAAGCATTGGTTGTGGGTTTAGGATCTTTTTGAGGTCCTAATGTGGTTTGTTTGGAAGATGGTTGAACTATATGTAGAGGTGGAGTTGATGGAGAAAAAGTAGATGATGTTATGGGTGTGTGTTTCACATGTTTAGATGGATGATGAGAATTAGGATGTGTGGATGATAGAGCAGGGCAAAATTGAACTCCAACAGGTTCTGCCAAAGCACACATATCAAAGGGTCTAGGATCACCATGAATGGTAACCAACTGATTTTTAAATTTGAATTTAACACATTGATGTAAAGTTGAGGGAACAGCTCGCATCGCGTTGATCCAAGGGTGACCCAAGAGTATATTGTATGATGTAGGGCAATGTACAATAAACACGGTCGTGTCTAAGGTTCTTGGACCAACTTGCAATGGGATAGTAATAACTCCACACGTTTCTTGTGTTTCGTCATTGAAGGCTTTTATGATCATATCAGTTCTTTTCATTTCGTCACTTCTAAACCCAAATCTTTGGTAGAAGTCAAAAGTGCAAATGTTTAAAGATGAACCATTATCAATCAAGACTCGTTTAACTGCTACATCTCCAATTAGGGCAGTAATATATAAGGGGTTATCCTTATGTAAACTATGTTGCGGTATATCTCTATCCCGAAAGTCAATACAATCGACTTCTCGAGTTATGATAGTATTGGCCATGGCTTCCGGTTGAATATTTTGTGGTACCATCATTTGGCTTAATGTGAGCATTAATTCATCCCTATGTGTAGGAGAAGATCTTAAAAGGTCCAAAAGGGAAATTCTAGTTGTAGTATTTGATAATTGTTCATTAATATTATAAGGAGGTTTAGGTTGAACATTAGGTGCATGATTCCCTTTATTAGGAACTTTCAAAACAAATGGAGCTGATCCATCATTCGAAGTTTGATCTTGTTGAGAATTTTGAGCCTGTTGTCGAGTAACAACTCCGATGGTACCTACAATATTATTTTGTGGATGATGAATGGGTCTTGGTCTAGCATTTATGGCTTGTTCATTAGAAAGTAATTGGTGAGACGATGGTCTAGTAGTGACTCTTCTTGGAAATGGTTCTTCTGGAACCATAGAATTTGTGATAGGTTGAATAGGATCTGATTCATCTTCAGAACTATTCGATTGATTTGAGGTGATTTCCATGTCACTTTCAGTCTCATATTCTATATCACTAAGATCAGGTGTCTGAATATTATATAGAGGTCTAGTCGTAACCATGGATAAAGTTGTGTCAAATATTTCCAAATCATGAGTAGGTAAATGTCCACTAATAGTCCCTACATATCGGGTAGGAGGGGGAACATTATGATGTTCAATTTGATTAGCCACCTCTTTACCATGCTTTGGTAAAGGATGTTGAAATATGTCCAATGATTGATTGGCATTCTGATTCTGATTTTGGGGGATGTTCTTTTGAGCATTATTAGGAGGATTTTGTTTAGGTTGAAAGGCTTGCACCTCCATCTCATTGTTATCAATTAAGTCTTGTATTTTATGTTTTAATATTTTACAAGAGTTGGTAGTGTGTCCAGGTCCTCTATGGAAATCATAGTGTAAATCAGCTCTGTATCCGGGTATAGTTGGATCAGGTTCCTGGATATTTGGTAATTGGATCAAACCTCATTCTAATAATTGTGGTAGAATGGTTGATAGAGGTTGATTTAACCTAGTAAATTCTTGAGGTGGTTTATCAGGAGGTTTCAGTATAAACTTCTCCGTTGTTTTCGTAGTATTAACATTAGCAATATTTCTACTATCAGTGACTCCATCACCCACAACTTGTTTATTTTTATATTGATTTCTGGATGTTTTCTCATCATCTTTCTTTTTAAGCTGACCTCTCCTAATGAGAGCATCTTCCACTCTTCGAGCTAAGTCTATAGCTTGATCGAAGGTGGTCAAGGTAGTGATTGATAACTCATAGGATAGTTGTTCTTGTAAATTATTGATAAAGATATCCAACATTTCTCGATAAGGTAACACAAAGTGTAATTTTCCTATCAACTGTCTCCATCGAGCTAGGAAATCAGCAAAACATTCATCTTTGTCTTGTTTTAAGTTGTACAAATCTTTAATGGTTACATGCCTTTCGATGTAGGCACTAAATTGATGAACAAAAGACTCGGTTGTTTCTTCGAAATTCCTCAAAGAATGAGTGGGTAATTGATAATACCACTCTAATGCCATTCCTCCTAAACTTTTTGGGAACATTTTTAGTAATAACAAGTCATCATGTGATATATCATGACATGCTATCCTAAACATACGAAGATGCTCTATGGGATCTTCGGTTCCTTTGTATATAGGTAGGACAGGCATAGGAAAGTGTTTAGGATATGGTTGTGCTACAACTATAGGATCTAAAGGCTGACTACACATCTCTCGATAATTGTATGAGGGATGGTAGGGATCTATCTGGTCCATGCGGGAGACTAACTGTTTCACCATGGCTTCCAGATTACTAGTTTGTCCACCATATTGGTTCGGTGGTATGTGAGCGTATGATGGCGTGACGTAAGGATTAGATGCTATATTGCTATTATGCAAATGGTTGGTAGGGAGAGTATTATGAAGAAGATTTGTAGTAGCATTATGTTGTATCCCAGATTGTTGGAAATTGGTGTTTGGTTTTGTTTTGGGCTTTTGTTGATTTGAGGTATGTTGATCAATAACTTGGCGAAATAGAGCAGTGAATGAAGGTTTCTTTTGTGTGGGAATAACTCTAGGCTTGGTAACAGGCACTCTAGGTGGTTGGGTAACCTGTTGTTGTTGCATGTTCTGGATTATAGCGGCCATATCCAAATTGGATGGTCCAGCTTGATCACTTTCTTGATCAACGAAGGACAAGGGATTAGTGCGTGTGTGATATATTTCTTCTAGGGTTGCTTGAGTGTCACTAATTTGATCCTTGTCCATATGGACTGCTCTATTAAGAGTGCCAATATTAGTATTGAGGAACTTCCAGAAATGTTCCATGTTCTCAAAAGTAATAGCTCCTCTCGGAGACATTTTAGGGGATGAGGATCCTTCCTCTCTAACAGTTTCTCTTTGTTCATTTCCTTCAACAAACTCTTCTTCTTGTTGGTCTAGGGTTCCTTCTTCCTGAATTGGGTCTTCAGGAAGGACATCTGGTTTATTTAATGGTTTTCCTAACCAATCTTCTTCTACTTCAGTCTGTTTTCCATTCCTAAGTCTAGTCATTATGCTTAAACTTAGATTTTAGCAAATATATATATATATATATATATATATTGCGACAAGTTTGGGAGGTATATATTTTAATTATATACCTACTATAATACTTAAAAGAAAACGTTTTAATTTTTGTTATATTTTTGTTTTGTTTTTTTTTTTTATGATAATATTATAAAGACAACAAACAACATACTAAATGCAAGAAATAATAATAATAAAAGAATGGCTTAGTTTTCTATAAATAGTTTATGGATATCATTAATAGGATCAAGTTCATCAGGAGTCATGAAATGCTCCTCTTCAAATTGGAAATGGTTTTTCAAGAATTTGACAAAGTGTGCTATAGTGATATTATCTGTTTTAGACTCTGACCTGTAGAAATAAAGTTCATGGCAATACTCTCGATATAACACAGCTCTAGGAACTCTATTCCATATCTTTCTATCCGTAAGAATGACCTCTTGATCCTCTATACGAGATAGAAATTTATGTACTACAACTGCATTGTCGAGGTATTCCTCAAAGGTGTACAACTCGGAAGACACAAGTGCTCTTTTATCAGCTAACCACCTATGGCAAGCTCTCTGAAGTTCATGGTATAAAGTCACTTGATCAGGATCCAGGATTCTATCTAGGACAAACCTCTTAATTTGCCTAAGTTCGGTTGATCTAGATGAAATAATACCCAATCTCCTATCAAGTTCGTCCCACAAAGGTTGAACCCTATTTGTTTGAGATACTCTAAGCACAGAAGTAATCTCTATGGTTGCTAATTGATTTTCAACATTAATGGTGACAACTCATCTTTTATTATAATCTACCATCTAAATATGATATGCAATTTTAATTGTTTGTCTGATGATTCTAAATGCATTTATTTTTTTTTTTTGGATTGTTTTCAAAAGGTTTTAGTTTTCACGTCGGGTTCACCAAAATGTATCGCTCCAAATTTTTTGCATCCTTACCTTCAGGCTATAGGATCCATGCCCGAAAGGGGGATGCGAGAAGGATGGGACAATACCTCGGACTGAGAGGCCCTTTGAAGGTCGCGCCTCTCGGGGAGGGGGTATAAGGGTGAATTTTTGATGGATGGTGGGTTCACCAGGAAACTTTTGAGTGGCAGTTTCCATGCCTAGGTTGAGAATGGGTTTGATGTGTTCATTTTGTATATTTAATCATTCATATCCTAGGTTTGGCCAAGATGAATCTAAGCTATTCTATATGCCAATGCTGATTTATATGGATACAGAAAACATGAATAAGTGCTAAACATAGAAAGTGTGCTAAATAAGATAGAATGTACCTGATTTCGGATGTCTGATGAAGATTCTGAGGTTTGTAGAAGTCCAGATCATCTCAAATCTTACATAATCATCTAAAATTGCATAGAATCATCTCAGATCATAGTCGATCATCTGAGATCAGACGAGATCATCGTCGATCTAATTTAAATTCGTCAAACCTGCAATCACAGAAACAGATACCAAAGACCAAAAATGCAACTACAAAAGCAAGGGGAAATGATAGAAATAATAGTAAACTTGCCTAAATGATAGATCCAGATAACAATTAAAGGAAATGCATTAATTTAATAATTTATTTTAACTTTATCATGCATCTATGCTAAATGAGGTGAACTCCAGGATGCAGAAATAGAATAAACTAAGTTAATGCATAAGGAAATGAAGAGAGAAGATAAAGAAATGCAAACTCTAGGCTCTGATTGCCCCCAATATGGACTACAGTCGAGATCACCTCCAATCATACGAGATCATCGTCGATCTACGACAGGATCATCCAAAATCATCTGGAATCGCCAGCGATGATCCGAGCTTGCTCCAGCTGAAAAATAGTAAAATTCCTGCAAGAAAACTTGAAATACACAATGCAAACGAAGGTGTGAAGGTGTTCTAATGCACAAGAAATTAAAGTTGTAGGGAAATCAGTCAGCCAGGGGGATAAACTAAGAAAATCCTAGTTTATATAGGATTAGGGAGAGGTTAGGAGGTTGGAGATCATCCCAATTTGGGAGATCTCCAATGGGGGAGACTCTAACCATGCAGACACGCTTTCTGCCCAAGTTAGAGAAGCTGTTGAAACAGAAGCTAATTATGAAAATTTAGTTTTGGGATGAAATCATCTGGACGTTCTATTCCAGATGAATTCGTCAGATCTGGGATGATTTCGTCTGATCGTCGACGATATCGTCCAACGGTCAAAACAAATCCTAAAAATGGCACGAAAAACAAGGGGAGCGGGTAACGGGCGGTTTTGGGGTTAAAATTCAAATTTTTATCTTTTTACTAAGGGTTTAACTGCGCCAATTTTAGGGTGCTACAGGATGTATGTGCAAAAGTGAATGTGTGATTGCATAGATTAAGGAGACTGAGAAGCAAAATGAAAAGTATAGAAAACAAAAAGCGATGGAAGTAGATGATGGGGGATGAGAGGTAAAAGAAGAAGAGTAGAAGGAGATAATGAGAACTAGAATCTAGCATAGGTATGTAGCCACTCAAAGCATGACCATACAAAAATGCCAAATAGAATGGGGAAGAGGAGAGGAAAGAGGGGAATCTAGCATAGGTATGTAGCCGTTCAAAGCATGACCATACAACAATACCAGATAGAAGATGAAGAAGAAGGAGAAGAAGGAAAATATAGCATAGGTATGTAGTCGCTCAAAGTGTGACCATACAACAATGTAGGGTAGTAAGAAGAAGAAAGTGGAAGACGGGAAAGAAATAAAAAGAGGAGATAAAACTAAGGACATGTAAAGTGACGGAGATTCAATCATGAGTGACTGGGTGAAGTGATGAGGTGACTAGGATTTTGATGATTTGTATAGTTGGATAATTGTTGGAAGTAATGGGGTGTAGACATGAAAGACTCATGTGATGGCATAGGGTGAGGAATTATATGAGGTGTGGTGCTCTGAGCTCTAGTAGGAGAGAGGGCATGTGCAGTCGATGGGTGAGATTCCTAAAATAGCATGTCCAAAACTAGCCTTTCAAATGTGCAGTAAGCATTGATGTCATGCCTCGATTGTTGATGGTAAATATAAAATTGGTTCTCTTTGTAGTTTCATGGCTTAGGGTGTAAGGGGTCAATGGGGCAGATTTTAGGTAGTACCAGAAGGCCTGCTGGAGTAGTTGGTGGAATGTTTGGGAAAGTGGTATAGAATGGATAGGCATGGGGTATATGTATGGCTCAGGTGGTGATGAGCATGAAGAAGGTGGGGTTGGGATGGTTGGATAGATTATGGACCTGGGGTTCGACAAAGATCACTATTGAGGGTGAGGGATAGGCCTAAAATAAGGTGATGGAATAGGGGATTTAATGTAATGGCATAGAGGGGAATGCCATCGACAATGACTCAGTTATAACTCAAGGTTGTCAAGTTGAGAGAGGATGTGTTGGATATCAATGGGAGGAGGTGATGGAAATGAGGTGGGTGGAGAGCAGGATTCCAACATAATAATGGGTTTGGGATATGGAAATGTGGATATGAGAGTGAACTAGGGGAATGAGGAGGAGAGTGAAATGAATGAGGTGGTGGAGGTTGCAGCTGGAGCAGGATACCATGAAAGGGTGTGGGAGGTGTCCAAAGGATGGGTGGCATGTGAGAGGATTGTACGGAACAACATGGTGGATATGGTAGGGTATGTGAGGACGTGGCTTGAGATATATGTTGGTAGAAGGATTGATTTTATTGTGACATCTCATTCGACATGGGTGGAGGTAGTTCTGAGGGGTGCTTACGAGCAGGTGAATTTCCCCTATTAGGAGTAAAGTAGCTTGATGGGGTATGGTGAGTTGAATAGCATGGGATGTATGGGTATCGTTTATCCATGAAGGTGGGGGAGAGGGACCTCTCACCTAATGATATGGTAAGTGAGTACGTTCCTCCATATCTACAAAGGAGGATAATAAAATCTGACTATCATTAGAATGAGGAGAATAAGAGGAATCTCTATGGTGAGGTGAATGAGACCTATGAGATGTGTCATGGTATGAATGTGGTAGAGTGGATGATTGGGGAATGTGAAAAATGCTAGGTGGCTCGACATGGTCAGTCGGGGTGATAAGTGCTAGAGGAGGTGGTGGGGGTTCCTGCATGATGAAACTGTAGTATATCAAAAGTGTGAATCTGGAGTATCGTATCTTCGCAAGCATGTCATAGTTAATGGTAATGAACCTACAAAAAAAAAGATATGTACAATATAAAAATAACATATAAAGCAAATATATTTTTTTGTGGAACATAAAGTGCAAGAGGTGTGTGTGTGGGGTGTAGTGTGGACTGGTGATATGTACAACATAATGATGATAGTATGTGCAACCACAGGGGATGTGTACCTAGGCTAGCTAGGCATTGAATGTGTGTAGGTGAATGATGTTAATGGGTTCAAGTTCTACAAGGCCCTCGAAGTTTACCAATCGATAAGCACTAGAACCGAATTTGTGTGTGACCATGAATGGGCCCAACCAATTGGGAGTGAACTTGTCTCGCTGTTGGTGGGATTGACTAGTAATTTGTTGATTCTCTTTGAGAACCAAGTTATTGATCTGGAATTCACGTTGGTGTACCTTACTATTGTAGGCACAGAGAAGATGATATTGATAAACACAAGGGTTTTCTATGGCATAGATGTGAGGTTCATCCAAAAGTGTGATTTGATCTAGTCAAGCTTGATGAGCAGTATCATCATCGATGAAATATTTCATGGATATACATAAAGATAGAATTTTGAGTTCTAGAGGTATAATGGCTTTGATTCCATAGACTAAAGAAAAGGGTTTTGACCTAGTGGGAGTATGGATACTCATGTACGATAGGTCCACAAGGCTAATGACATTTTATTATGCCAATCATGATGATATTCTACGATCATTTTATGAAGAATAGTGCAAATAGTTTTGTTAGTAGCTTCAGCATGGCCGTTACCCTATGGGTAGTATGGGGTAGAGAAGCTATGATGAATGTTAAACTTGGCACATAAGGTACAAATAATTTTGTTTTTGAATGGAGTGTCATTATCGGAGATGATTTGTGAAGGGATCCCAAAGCGATAGATAATATGGTTAGTGATGAATACCATGATTTTGGCTCTCATGGTTTGAACAAGTGGGATGGCTTCAACCCACTTTGTAAAGTATTTTATGGTAGTGATAATGAAATTATGGTTGCTTGAATAAGTAAGTGAGATATGGCCGATAAGATCTAGGTCCCATTGGGAGAAAGGCCACATGGATTGGATAGGTTGGAGTGCTTGTGAGGGTAAGTGTGTGAGGTTAGCGTGTTGCTGATATTTGATGCATTGCTTGACATACTCACAACAATCATGCTCCATTTTGGGCCAATAGTAGCCCATACGTAAAATATGCTTAGTGATGGCCATGCCACTAAAGTGGCCATTGCAAGTGCCATCGTGGGTTTCTTGGACCACGCACTGGGCTTCATGTGGCTCCAAGCAATGTAAAATGATACCATCATGACTATGGTGGTATAGGATGTCCCCTAGTAGTGTGTAATGGATTTCTCTTTGTTTAAATGCTTAGCAATGAGCATGGGGTAGAAAGCCTAATTTGATGTAATCCTTAATTTGGGAAAACCAAGGATCATGTGGTTCAATGTGGATGACATGGATGCCATAATCATTCACAAGAGGTGAGGATGAGATATCAAACTATGTTAAAGTATGAATAGACACATGTGTTGTGTCAGAGAGAAGATTTTGTGGTATTAACGATCCCAAGGAAGCTACATGTTGGAAAAATGATTTGATGAATGGGGAAGAACTTTGATATCGTACCGCTCAAGTTGGGCAAGGAGTTGTTGGATGATTTTCTTGTATTGCTAGAGGACCGAGCAATGACATTTCTAGATATCCTTAACTTGATTGACAATGAGGAGAGAGTCACCAATAATTTGAAGGTATTTAATGTGCATGGAGAGTGCCTACTTTAAGCCAAGAATTAGAGCTTCATATTTTGCATTATTTTTTGTGTAGGGAAACCCTAATTTGAATGAAAATGGGAGAGGTTCCCCATTAGGTGTGAATAATATGATCCCAGCACCCCCAGTGTGAGTGCAATGAGAGCCATCAAAGAAGAGTGTTAAGTCAGCTAGTATTTTGGGTTTGACATACTCTTCAGCTTTTATGACATGAAAAATGGAGTCATCAAGAAGCTGAATGAGGAGTGGTTGATTGTTAGGCAATGGTGCCTTAGCGAGTTGGTCAGTGATGACCTATCCTTTGATGGATTTCTGGGAAATGAACTCAAGGTCAAATTTAGTAAGAAGCATAATCCATTTGGCGGTGTGAGAGTTATGATAACTCTTGTTCATCATATAACATAGTGGATTATCACGAGCGATGACAAATGTGGTATGGTTAAGCATATAGTGGCATAGCTTCTATGTCATAAAGACTATAACCAAGCATAGCTTTTCCATGTAGGTGTATCGAGTTTCATAGCTAACCAGTGTATGATTGATGTAATATATGGCTTGCTCTTGGTTGAGTGTGTTATTTTGGGCTAATAATGTGTCGAGTGTAAAATCCATAGTAGAAATGTACACGATGAATGGTAGTTATGGGTTTGGGGGAGATAGAATATATGATAACGTGAGATAGGATTTGATTGAATCAAAGGCTTTTTGATAGTTTGTGTCCCATTTGAAGGTGACCCTATTTTGTAAAAGGTGGTTAAATGGCTTGCACTTATCCAATAACTGGGCAATAAAATGATGAATGGATTGAATTTTACCTTGTAAGTTGTGTAGTTGTTTGAGATTGGTGGGTGGAGGTATCTCGATGATGGCTTTGAATTTGTTGGGGTCTACTTCAATGCCTCACTGAGAAACAATGAACCCCAAGATTTTACTAGAAGTAACACCAAAGACACACTTCTTTGGGTTAAGGTGAACATTGTGTTCTAGAAGGTGATCGAAGATCTTGCATAGATCTACGAGATGTTGTGAACATTCTTTGGATTTGGTGATGAGGTCATCAACATAATATTCCATAATTTTATGCATGTAGTCATGAAAAATATAAGTCATGGCATGCTGGTAAGTTGCTCCAATGTTTTTAAGGCCAAATAGCATGACCTTATAACAAAAAGTCCCCCAAGGGGTTGTGAAAGATGTTTTGTGTTGATCGATGGGGTTGATCTTAATTGATTGTAACCAGAGAATCCATCCATGAGGGAAATCATTTCATGGTCTATTATGGAATCAACTAGTGAGTCAATGTTTGGGAGGGGGAAGTTGTCCTTGGGACAAGCTTTGTTCAAATCATGGAAATCGATGTAGACACAAACTTCACCGGAGGGTTTAGGTACTGGCACCATATTGGAAACCCATTATGGGTAGTCAATGGGTTGGATGAAATTTACATCAAGGAGCTTTTGGAGCTCAAATTTTACCATTAACGTGACCGTAGGATGCATACATTGCAATTTCTGTTTGATAGGTTTGGCATCACTATCGAGAGTGAGATTGTGAACCACTAGAGAGGGATCGAGTCTAGGCATATCCATGTAAGACCAAGTGAATAATTTGATGTATTCCTTAAGAAAGGTGGTAAACAGGACACATTCCTCTAAGGAGAGGCTGACAATGATTTTAACAATATTCGGATTGGTGGGGTTGTCACCAATGTCAACATCGATGGTGTCTTCCACAAGCATGTGGGAACCATCTTGAAGCTGGGCAAGGATAGGGATAAGATGGAGGTCATCAAATTCACCATCTAGGTATACATTTATATGATTGACCCATGGGATGTGGGGTGGAGTAGACGGTGAAGGTGCATTGGCAGCACGTATGATGGGTGACAATAGTAAGAAGTCCTATGAAGAAGGTGTAGGGGAGATGTGTGTGAAATCGATGAAGTTTAGATTTGGTGTGTTGATAAGCAACACACCCCCACTGAAAAATGAGATTCCATCCTTAGAAAATTCTGAACTTTCATTTTTTGGAGCAGGGACCCTCTTGATCTTTTCGGGTTTTAAATCCAAATTTGCTTGCCTCCTTTTTAAAGTTGTGCTTTTTCTTGCATTCTAGCTGTGTTATCCAAGAATTCACTTTTTACATGCTAGAATCATTCATGCACAAGCAAAATCTTGCACCGGTACCGAGAAAATCCAGAAAACAGTTGCATAAATTCACTGAAAATCAAACTTTCCATTTTTGGTAGTGTCGCGATATCGCGACACTTCCATTTTCGGAAATGTCGCGATATCGCGACAGGTAAGTCAAAATGCGGCTAAGTGCCAGAAAGGTCGCGATTTCGAGACATGTCGCGAAATCGCGACAGTTTTTAGGAGAGAGACGCAAGCTGTACGGATGGCGCGATTTTGCGACATGTCGCGAAATCGCGACATGTCGCATTTTCGCGGCAGGAGAGAGAAAATGTGCTGCAGGATGAAAATCGGTTAAGTCAGAAACATGTTCCAAAATCGCGGTCAACGCGGTCAACGCATGCATGTAAGGGAACTGTCGCGATATCGCGACGTGTTCTAAAATCGCGGCTGAAAATCAAGAAAGTTGCCGATGCGCTGGAAGGGTCGCGATTTCGCGACATGTCGCGAAATCGCGACATGTCGCGTTTTCGCGGCCGACGAGGGAGGAATTTGCCGATGAGCTGGCAGGGTCGCGATTTCGCGACATGTCGCGAAATCGCGACATGTCGCAGAATCGCGGAAGGAGAGAGAAAGTCATATTTGACCTGAAAGTGCATTCCGGCGGGAAACAGAAGGCTTCCTGGGGTAGCGACACGTGTCAAAGCGTGAATGGGACAAACAGAAGCCGACATGCAAGCTTATTTTGCGTATTTAATCTGTTTTTAATGTTTTAAGCTTCTGATTTAATTAAAGTGCTAATCTAATGCATCTTTTTGTATTTCATGCAGGGATTCCACCGGCACTTACGGGACAACCGGGAAAGACCATAAAGGCAAAGATAAAGTGCGGATTTAGTCAAGGACCGCCATGCTAGGAGAGAAGTTGCCGTGAGAGCATTCAACAACAAATTTATGGCAGAATTAATAGCATGAAGACAATTTCAACTTAGGGATGGCCTTACGGGGATGAATTGATGGAGAAGTGGTGACTCATCCGGCTCACCAGCAGAATTAACGGAAGCATTTATTTGCAGATGCGAATGAATGCAAGTTGCATTTTATTTTATCTTCTCCATTTATGGCAGCTGACTGCACTGATTTGCCGAAGGGTTAAGTTCTATCCGGACTTTGATTTTTAAATGGATTTTTATTGTAAAACCCGGGTCCTAGGGTTTAAGTGCGATAGGATTTAGGGTTTGAGCAAGATATTTTGGAAAAGATCGAGTGGTCTCGTCCCGAGTCTATAAATACAAATTCTAAATGTAATCGCAGGAGGCGGAGACTTAGAAATAAAGGCTTATAAGCAATTTCTTGCAAATTTTGTGAAATCCTTTGTTTCCGGACTTGGAGTTGATGTGCTTTAGCTTTTCAGTGATAGCATGGCCAGGAGCCTAATCTTTTGCAGGAGTGTGATAAGTGTATTTTCTTTTGTTATCCGTTCCATTTAAAGTTTGTTAGATATATGTCAGTAAATCGCCATTGTCAAGATTAAATATGCTTGTTAGGGCTTCAGGTTGTTCTATTGTCTGCTAGGGGAAATTACAGATTTCAGGTGTAAGTTTGTTCTAATTGCTCTGTCTTCAGCAGTGCGAGCTAGGGTCGCGGTGAAAGATACCAGCTTTAACCATTGCCCCTTGGATTTATAATTTTCTCGCTAGATCCGTTTCACTCGCCTTGTGCTCTTAGTTGAAAGTGATCTTAGACCGATTGGACACTTTCTTCCGGGATTTGTTCCTGTGAAGGTGATAGCATAGATAAGATTGATAGTTTAGAGTTTTACGAGATTAAAGTCTGATAAACTTCTCTTTCTGCCTTACCCTACCCTCTCTTTTCTTACCGTTAATGATCCATTTTTATTTTCTTTATTTGCCTTCTATTTAAATCTGCTGACCCATGAGAGCTAGATCTAGAATTCAAGTTAAATCTGATTGTCAACAACTTTTGCAACTACTGAACAAGTTCAGGAACCCCTGTAAGGTAACAGAGCCCATATCGAAATCTATTCAATGGAAAAGAGTGAATTGCCATTCGACCCAACTCGGTAACTCGCACCTTGGATAACCATAGATCCTAAAGATGAGTGGGATCAGTCCTGGTGTCTCCGGAGCTTTCCTTGCCTCCATCCTTTTTCCTGGATGAAAGCCGGACCAACACCTAATTGGCGCTAGAAGGAGGGCCAAATCCCTAGTGCACTTGTGTTGAGAATCCGACCTATGTGGACTGAAAGCCTATTTTATCCAAAGTCTCGTAGCAATTTTCCTCCTCCTCCCAACACCTAATTGGCGCTAGAAGGAGGGCTCAACTCGTCAAGTATTGTAAGGGATAAAGAACATTTGAAGGACCAAATGAACTCCGAGTTTATAAATTGCATTTATAAATTGTGGTTTTAAATTGTATGTTTTAAATTTCAAATAACCCTAAGAACGTAAGTTGTATGTTGTATTTTATCAGTGCATTTTAACATTTAAAAGTGGCTCGTTCATAATTTTTTAAATTTGCTTTTAAATTGTTTTTAAATTGTTGTTTTAAAATTGCAGAGAAGGCCTTAAGTTCATGGTTTGTTAAGAAAGTTTATCATCACTTTATCCAATTACAGAACATCATTAATAATGGCAAATTGGTTGGCTCCACCTTTGAACATTCCGGTATAGCCCATGACTTGCCGAAGTCGGAAAGATACCTCCTAGGTACAAACATGATGGGACAAGAACCAAGAACATCTCTAGCTTTTAAAAATGCTTTAAAATTGTTAAATATACAAATGAAGATGTTGCCAAGATTGTTCCCGTTCACTCTCCAGAGGGAGCTTATGACTGTTTTTAAACCTCACAGAATTCCATTACTATTGGGATGATCTAGAGAAAGCTTTTATATCACGTGAAGTGATAGATCCCACATTTTATATCAGAATTTTCATCAAGAAAGAGTCGGGAGAAACGTCTTTCAATATGAGGTTCCAAAGAGCTTACGGTAGAATGATCGCCATTACATCCCAAATGCAACTCTGGCCTTAGAAATCTACAAGAATGCATTGGATTCGGTGACCTCTATTTTCCTCAAGAGAGATATTAATATTACAGAGAGGCTTATAAAGAAGCCTTAATTCTTGAAAGACAGTTAGGGCCTCAAATTTTGAGCTCCTTTGATATCCTATGTTACGAACATGCCTGTTCACCCCATTCCACATCATGAGTTAATGCCAACATGTTATGCTCTACCCAAGGAGACTACGTTAACGTCACATCCACTCATGTGCAAAATACGAGAAAAGTTTTGACAAATTCAAAGTGTGCTTGAACGAACAGATCCGGCACCACCCAAATCAAGTTTTTCCTGGTGAGTTAAATTTTCCTAGAGATCAAAGAAATATTGATATTTCTAGTTCACCCAAAAATAGTACAACTAGGGTTTCAAATTCTTACTTTTCCGAAGAGACAAAGTCTTATCAGACTCGTGGATGAAATGCAAGATTTTCAACAAAATGGACATTATGACTTGAAATGTCAGAGTCCAGAACTTAACTATGATCCTTCCTCATCGGAGGATGATGAAAGTGAGATTCAATCTCACTATGATCCGAAGAGGATAACATCATTGAGGATATGAGGGAACTTAAAGCGACATCACCCTCTATGAACCGCTTGTTGGGGGACGGGACCACTTGAATTTCAAGAAAATGAGGAAAAGGTAGTAAATATGAATGTGGTCACCAACTTGAATTGATGAACCCTCAACATAAGCCGCAACTTCGAACATAATGTCAAAGAGGAGGCTATAAACTGTGTTGATGCAGATATTGGAGTTTATGATTTGGCAACTGAAAAGGTGGAAACAATTATAGCCCTAATCAATCACAACAATGATGTTTGGACATTGCACATTGATGAGGTTAAATCTAAGCAAGGCTCAGGTGAAAAGGAAAATTGTAAGCATTCTGCTAGAGGGATAAAAATTGAAGTCCTGGATATTGAAGCAGTAGAGCAACCACAAAATGTTCAAGTTGTTAAGAACCAGGGCATACAGATAAAACATGATTTCTTTCATTAGTCACATCAATTTGAAAATGTGGTGGTCTCTGGTCATCAAGATTTTAAAGTATTTGATCCTCGGGGTTTTTTACATTCATCTTTTGAAAGAACTCGCAAACCCTTTAATTAGAAGCATAAACATGTTATCATATGATTTGTTATTATATGATTTGTTTAATTTGAAGGAGTTGCAGATTTGTTTTTCAAATGGGACAGGAAGACAAAAACCCAAGTCTTTCCCGGATAGCAAATTTTTGAAGCACAACTGAGTGCATTTCTCAACAGACCCGAAAGGTAATTTTTTTTAAATTACTTGCATGGTCAAAATTTTTTAAAAGCACCATTTCTCTCGTTTCCCAACCGCTGCATTTTTTGAGTATGAAGGGAAGTTGTAACATATGTATGCATTGTAAATAAGCTTTGAAGTTTTTCAGCTTTATTTCTTTGTCTGCGCTTTATTTCAATGTCTCTTTTAATCTCTTTTTAATTTTAATGCTCTCAGCTTTTAATTTAGTTCTTTTAGTTTATTTCTTTTAGTCTGTACAGTCTTTTCTTTATTGCATTTCTTTTTCTTTACTGTCTGTACAGTTGCAGTTGCAGTTTAATTTATTTCAGTTGCAGCTTTTTTTATTTGCTTCAGTTCTTTTTATTTCTTTTATTGCCTGTACAGTTTTTATTTTCTTCCTCTTTTCCTTTTCTTTTTTCTCTCTTTATTTGTTTTTCCCTTGCTCGTACGCTTCGTGCTTTAGTCCGTACGCTTTTATTTTGTTTTGCTTTAAGCTCGTGCTCGTCCTTGAAGCTCGTACAAAGTCCTTTGGCTTCTAAAATTCTATTTTTTAACCTCTGCCTGAGCAATCAATGAAAAGTCACTGCTAAAAATTGTTTTATTCCTAATCGATAAATCCTCAATCCAAGGCCCCCCATTTCGCTCATTATTCTAATGAGATAGTCTCTTGCACTAAACTCGTGGAACTATTTTGTTATCCAGATGAAGGTAGAGAGATGATTGGATCTTGTGTCTTACTTGCCACAGCTTGTTTTAATGATAGAAAACTTTATGTCGTTTAGTTGGAGGAACTCCCGGGAATCCAAGAAAAGCAAGTTATAAGAGGGGACTATGGTTCATGCAATTATTTGGGTGTCACCGGATGCTATCAATGCCTAGACCAAACAGCTCCATTGATCAAATATTAAAAGAAAATTGTAATCCTAAGGTCTTCCGATAGTGATATATTTCAAAAGAAGAGAGATAAAAAAGAGAGATAAGAAAAAAGAAAAAAAAAAAAAAAAAAAAAAGAGTTATATGATCAAAAGAGGCAAACAATATTAGATTCTCCCTACGCTGTAAATTGGGTCGTGTAAATCTAAAGGGTAACTCTGTCTAGGTCAGAAAAGCTAAACTAGTAAAAGAGCTCTACTCGGTTTCCCCATTTACAATCTAGAAAAGTTGATTAATCCAAGTTTATCATTCAATTCGAGCCATCCTTGAAGAAAGTTCTATACCTTTGTAATTGCACATCGAAATCTTCCTTGAAGTAATCCAACCTAGTATGTCCTTGGAAAATTTTAACACAGCAGCTTAGTAGTCAATTTATTGTGAAGAATGCCCGTGGCAAGGCATGATGCATGGTCTTTTTGTTTTGAAACCACAGTCTTGGGTTCTAAAATAGTGCTACTATTTTACCCGCAGATATCGCCATTTGTTGATAAGCAACACACCCCCACCGAAAAATGAGATTCCATCCTTAGAAAATTCTGAACTTTCATTTTTTGCAATAGGACCCTCTTGATCTTTTCGAGTTTTAAATCCAAATTTGCTTGCCTCCTTTTTAAAGTTGTGCTTTTTCTTGCATTCTAGCTGTGTTATCCAAGAATTCACTTTTTACATGCTAGAATCATTCATGCACAAGCAAAATCTTGCACCGGTACCGAGAAAATCCAAAAAACAGTTGTATAAATTCACCGAAAATCAAACTTTCCATTTTTGGTAGTGTCGCGATATCGCGACACTTCCATTTTTCGGAAATGTCGCGATATCGCGACAGGTAAGTCAAAATGCGGCTAAGTCCCGGAAAGGTCGCGATTTCGAGACATGTCGCGAAATCGCGACAGCTTTTAGGAGAGAGACGCAAGCTGTACGGATGGCGCGATTTTGCGACATGTCGCGAAATCGCGACATGTCGCATTTTCGCGGCAGGAGAGAGAAAATGTGCTGCAGGATGAAAATCGGTTAAGTCAGAAACATGTTCCAAAATCGCGGTCAACGCGGTCAACGCATGCATGTAAGGAACGTCGCGATATCGCGACGTGTTCTAAAATCGCGGCTGAAAATCAAGAAAGTTGCCGATGCGCTGGAAGGGTCGCGATTTCGCGACATGTCGCGAAATCGCGACATGTCGCGTTTTCGCGGCCGACGAGGGAGGAATTTGCCGATGCGCTGGCAGGGTCGCGATTTCGCGACATGTCGCGAAATCGCGACATGTCGCAGAATCGCGGAAGGAGAGAGAAAGTCATATTTGACCTGAAAGTGCATTCCGGCGGGAAACAGAAGGCTTCCTGGGGTAGCGACACGTGTCAAAGCGTGAATGGGACAAACGGAAGCCGACATGCAAGCTTATTTTGCGTATTTAATCTGTTTTTAATGTTTTAAGCTTCTGATTTAATTAAAATGCTAATCTAATGCATCTTTTTGTATTTCATGCAGGATTCCACCTGGCACTTACGGGACAACCGGGAAAGACCATAAAGGCAAAGATAAAGTGCGGATTTAGTCAAGGACCGCCATGCTAGGAGAGAAGCTGCCGGTGAGAGCATTCAACAACAAATTTATTGCCAGACTTGATAGCATGAAGACCATTTCAACTTCGGGATGGATTTGCGGAGATCGAATTGATGGAGAAGTGGTGACTCATCCGGCTCACCAGAAGAATTAACGGAAGCATTTATTTGCAGATGCGAATGAATGCAAGTTGCATTTTATTTTATCTTCTCCATTTATGGCAATCGATCGCACTATTTGCCGAAGGGTTAAGTTCTATCCGGGCTTTGATTTTTAAATGGATTTTTATTGTAAAACCCGGGTCCTAGGGTTTAAGTGCGATAAGATTTAGGGTTTGAGCAAGATATTTTGGAAAAGATCAGGGTCTGTCCCGAGTCTATAAATACAAATTCTAAATGTAATCGCAGGAGGCGGAGACTTAGAAATAAAGGCTTATAAGCAATTTCTTGCAAATTTTGTGAAATCCTTTGTTTCCGGACTTGGAGTTGATGTGCTTTAGCTTTTCCGTGATAGCATGGCCGAGGAGCCTAATCTTTTGCAAGAGTGTGATAAGTGTATTTTCTTTTGTTATCCGTTCCATTTAAAGTTTGTTAGATATATGTCAGAATCCGCCATTGTCAAGATTAAATATGCTCGTTAGGCTTCGGTTGTTCTATTGTCTCGCTAGGGGAAATTACGATTTCAGGTGTAAGTTTGTTCTAATTGCTCTGTCTTCATCGTGCGAGCTAGGCTCGCGGTGAAAGATACCGCTTTTAACCACTCGCCCCTTGGATTTATAATTTTCTCGCTAGATCCGTTTCACTCGCTTTGTGCTCTTAGTTGAAAGTGATCTTAGACTGACTGGACACTTTCTTCTGGGATTTGTTCTGTTGTGAAGCTGATAGCATAGATAAGATTGATAGTTTAGAGTTTTACAGTTTAAAGTCTGATAAACTTCTCTTTTCTGCCTTACCCTACCCTCTCTTTTCTTACCGTTAATGATCCATTTTTATTTTCTTTATTTGCCTTCTATTTAAATCTCGACCCATGAGAGCTAGATCTAGAATTCAAGTTAAATCGATTGTCAACAACTTTTGCAACTATCGAACAAGTTCGAGGAACCCCCGTAAGGTAACAGAGAGCATCCATATCGAAATCTATTCCGTAAGTGGAAAAGAGTGAATTGCCATTCGACCCAACTCTGTAACTCGCACCTTGGATAACCAGCTAGATCCTAAAGATGAGTGGGATCAGTCCCGTGGGTGTCTCCGGAGCTTTCCTTGCCTCCATCCTTTTTCCCGGGGTGTGCATGAAAGCCGGACCAACAGGTGCCTCAGTACAATATGTAGGAGAAGTATGCTCAAGTGGAGAGAATAAATCAATGTCAACCATTTTAATGGAAGTGGTGGAAATGGTGTCAAATGATGATTCTAAATATGAAGACTTAGGAGTGTGTGAATGATGTGGTAAATTTAATGGCAGGCGTAGCACCACAGGTGGGGAATGAGATCAAATTATAAAATTATAAGTTTATCATTAGCAAGGTAGATGCATGAAGTAATGCATAAGTGCTGAAGGAGGGGGTGAAGAAATGCACTCTAGGCAAGGTGTTGTGAGGGAAAGGGTAACAAATCGATCGACTAGCTCATCGATATAGTATGCGGTGGTAGTGTCATAAAATAATGTTTTCTGGAAGAATGTGTAAGGAATGTTGATAGTGGAAGAAGGAGAAGGACTCTCATATAGGATTTTAGTGTCGATATATTCTTCTAGCGTGTGTAGGAATATGTAGGGGATTCAAGAAAATAATTTTAATCTCATCTTCGAGTGTATGGATAGTTGTAGGGTGATATCCAAGCCTTGATTTATTAGAGGGTAATTGAATGTGAGGGTTGATAGGCACTCATAATCATTGTTCATAACATCCTAGTACAAGTCCATGCTAATGGAAAGGTTGAAGGTAGCATAAGGTAAAGTGAGGGTTGGAAATGTGGTCTAAGGTACCACAAAAACTAGATTGCAACAGTGGGGGTACAACTATTAGGAGTGATGAGTCTAGAGCTGCATATATGAAGTTGGTATGATTCTCCAATGGTAATAGGTGGAATATAGTACCAATGGTTAGCACAGAGGCTAAAGGGTAACCAAAATAATGGGTATATTAGATGGTAGGAGGGCGCACGTGAGTGTCATGAACATTGTATTCACCCGAAAAAGTGTTGATCATGAAAATGGAGACTTGGGGTGACAAACAAGGTGGTGAATGAGGTAGTGAATCTAAATCAAAGGATGAAGATGAGAGTTGGGAATCATGGATAGTAGTGATATAAAGGTTAAATAATTGGTCATCTATGCAAGCAACTCGTTGTTTACAATTGTGACATTTAGTTGTAGTGGAAGGGATTGGATGACCTGCATGTGAGAACTATGAGGTGGGGGAAGTTAGTCGAGGTGTTGGGCTATGAGAAGATGTGAAGAACTAAGGTCAAGGATGGAAGGGAAGTGGGGGTGTTTGTGGAATAGGGATAATATGAGGCTCTGTGGAGGAAGACAGATGAGACAAAGCAGGAGGCCACAAATATGGTGGTAAAAAATGCATAGACATGAGAGGTGGATTCATGGAAGAAGAAGGATGGGAGGGAGTGTTGAGGTGTGATTTTGTCTGATTACAAACATCACCCAAAAATTAGGATCATAATCATCTCTTGCAAAGAAAATATGTTTCTCCAAGGTTCTTTTATGTAACATGTTATGAATTTATGTCAATTAAGTGCACAAAACATCTCAGGGATTAACAATCAACTGTTAACAAGGGGCCTAGTATAACAAATATTTTGATCTTGAAATCATTACCTGCGTTTTAATCAGTATAATTTACTTCCTAAAAATGAAAAAACTTGCCTTTTAAAGCTAATATTTGAGAATGCAAATCTATTTTAAAAAATGAACTTTGATTAAAAATTCTTTTAACCTTATATTAAAATTGCATGAATGTTTTAAAGCATTTTAATTCAAAACTTACATTTATTTCATGAATGAAGCTTAAAATCAGATCTAATAAATGATGAATAAAATAAAAACCCTAATTACAAAATACGAAACACTTTATAATCCCTATGTTTGGGCTTTTAGAATATTCTAAGCTTTATAATCCTTGCTTCTTTTCATAGAATTTGAATAATTAATGTGTATGAATTCTAATTATAAAGTTTTGTACTTTATAATATAAAAATTAGAATTCATATAACCCTTTAAATCAAATATTTATTAATTCAAATATTTGAAATAAATAAATATAAATAATTAATATGTATGAATTATAATTATAAAGTTTTGTACTTTTGCCCAAATAAAATTTTTGATCAAAATAAAGAAGATATAAACTCAGCAGGTTTCCAAATACCTAAGAAGAAGAACACTCAGAAAAAACCAGTTATGAAGGATCAATCAAAGTCATTTGATAATATTTTTGAAATCCTTTCCACAAATGATGTCCCAAGTGAGGAAGAGGAAATAATGGAAACTGAAATCTTAGAAACACAATTTAAATATGAAGGGAAGAACTCAGAGACAAACCAACAAATCAAAGGTTTTCAACAAAAAAAAAAAGGAGAAAATTTACACAAGAAAAACAATATTTCAAATGTCAAAACTTCAAATAATGCAGGTCCCAATATAGAATCCATTGAACAATCTAGTAAAATTTTGGCTGTGTATGAGCATTCTTCAAGGTTAGAAGCCATCTCAGATTCAATTGGAATAAGTCAAGAAACGGGGAAAAAAAAATTGAAGATGGATTCTAATCAAAAAGTAGGTCGCAAGACCAATCAATATCATATGGTAAAAGAAGGTGAAAAGCTTGTAGAGGAAGGTAAGATTAATGCCCTTACCAACATTTTTAGCCCTGGTATTAATGAAGATCATCACTTGGAATATTAGAGGACTCAAAGGGAGTCTTTCAAAACAAAATGAAATTAGAAGAATGATTCAGATAAATCATCCACATCTTGTTTTCCTTCAAGAAACAAAGATATCAATGGAGGATATGGACTTAATTGCCAGTAAAATTTGGCCAGCTAGAAAAGTGGTTTCCCTCAATTCCCAAGGGACTTCGGGTGGCATTGCTTGTCTTTGGGACCCAAAAGAGGTAGTTATTCACCATATGGTTGGCAGTTGGGGTTTGTTGGCTATAGCTATTCAAAGTAGACATTCCAACCAGATTATGCTCTGCATTACTGTTTATGCTCCGACTTCTTTGGAGGAAAAAAGAAGACAGTGGAAGGATATTACTCATATTATCTCTCATTTTCCTAAAACTTGGATCTTGATCGGAGGAGATTTCAATACCATCATCTCTCTAGATGAGAAAAGGGGGGAAATAGAAATTTGGAAAAAAGCACTGACCTCATGAGCGAATATATTACAAACCTCCATCTTGTGGATATCCAACCAGATAATGGCCTTATGACTTGGTCTAATAGAAGGCAAGGCTTAGCTTGTATAATGGAGAGATTGGATAGGTTTTTGCTCTCTGAAAATTTCTTAATCCATGGTCACATTCCTAAAGTGAAGACTCTTAATAATGTTGGTTCGGATCATTGGCCAGTCATGGTGGAAATGTGGAAAACCAATGTGAGTTTCTCTCCTTTTCGTTTTCAATTAATGTGGCTTAGAGACATTTCCTTCAGACCTCGTGTGCAACAATGGTGGAAGGAAGGTAAACCTAAGCATGGGACTAAGATGTTCTATTTTGCCAAAAGACTGCAATACATTAAATCCAAAATCAAGACTTGGAACTGGAAAGAGTTTGGGGATGTTCATAAAAAAAAACATGAAGTTATTGCTCATCTTGAAAATTTGAATAAGAAAATCCATTTAGATGGCCTCACAGAGAAGAGAAGTGCGAATGAAATTAAACTCACAACTCGGTTAGAGGAATGGGAAAAAAGAGAAGAAATCTTATGGAAGCAAAAATCTAGAATTCAATGGCTCAAAGAAGGAGATCGAAACACAAATTTCTTCCACAAATATCTTCTAGCTCGAAGATCTCACAACTTTATTTCTTCCTTAAAATCAGATTCTGGAGATGTTGTTTATACTTGGGATGGCATGAACTCTATTGTTGTTGATTACTTTTCCAATATTTTTGTTGCTACTCCTCTTGACTCAGACTCACAACAAAATGTTCTTCAAGCAATCCCTTCTCTTATCACTTCTGAGGAGAACTCTATTTTGACTTCTCCTGTTACTATCAATGAGCTTCAACAAGTAGTTTTTAAAATGCAAAAAGGGAAAACCCCAGGTCCTGATGGTTTTCCTATTGAGTTCTACCAAGAGTTCTGGGATATCCTTCATGTTGATTTATTAGAGGTGGTGGAAGAAGCTAGGAAAGCCAAAGAAATTTTGAAGGTTATCAATAAAACTTATATTACTCTTGTTCCAAAAGCTCAAGAGGTTGATCATATCTCAACTTTTAGACCTATTGCTTTATGTAATGTTCTTCTCAAAATCATTACTAAAATCATGGCAGAAAGGTTGAAGCCTCTTTTGCATAAGATTATTTCCCCGAGCAAGGGGGTTATGTGGAAGGACGTCAAATAGTAGATGAGATAGTTCTTGCTCAGGAAGCCATCCATTCCATGGATATGCAAAATTCTCCTTCCATGTTCATTCGGTTAGACTTATCCAAAGCTTATGACAGAGTGGATTGGCACTTCCTTATCAAAGTTTTGAGGCAATTTGGTTTCTCTAAGGATTGGATGGATTGGATTATGGGATGTATCTCTTTAGTTTCCTACTTAGTTCTTATCAATGGCAGGCCTTCTCAGTATTTCCTAGCTTCCAGAGGTATTAGGCAAGGTGACCCGCTATCCCCTTATTTATTCATCATTCTTGTTGAATGCTTGGGTAGGACTATAACCAAAAAGAGGGAAAACAAAACCCTTGAGGGAGTTACCATTGCTCATGGAGCTAGACCTATCTCTCATCTTCAATTTGTGGATGACTCTACTCTTTTAGGTAAAGCTACGATTAAGGAAGCTTCTAATATTAAGCAAATCATTAGCTATTTTTCTAAGGCTACTTGGGCGAGTTGATCAATGAAGACAAATCTAAAGTTATTTTCTTTCATTGCTCTGCTAGACAGGAATCCATGGTCTTGGATAAATTAATATATAAGAAGACCTCTCTTCCAATCACTTATTTAGGTATTCCCATAAATATTCAAAGGCAAAAAAATAAAGATTGGAATTGGTTGTTGGACAAAGTCAAGAAGAAAATTGGAAAGTGGACCAACAAGTGGCTTTCTTCTGGGGGTAGAATCACCTTGGTAAAATCAGTCCTTCAAGCTATTCCTATTTATGTTTCTTCCATTTTGAATATCCCAAAGGTTGTTCTTCGAGAATTGGATCAAATCAGTCATCGTTTCCTTTGGAGTGGTACTAAGGAGAAAAGAAAATGGGCCTTGGTGAAATGGGATACTTTATGTCTTCCTAAGAGTGAAGGGGGGTTAGGATTATGGTCTTCAATTAATAACAACAAAGCTTTAGCTGCTAAATTATATTGGAGGATGTTGCATAACCCCAATGCTCTTTGGGCCAATAATCTCCGTGCTAAATATGCTGAGAACAAAAGTCCTGAAGACCTTGTTCGCTATCAACTTCCTACCAAAGGTTCTCCCATTTTAGCAGTTCTTAAGACTGGTGAGGATTTGATAAAGAAAAAATTATTTTGGATCATTCATAATGGTCAACATGCAAATTTTTGGACAGATTCTTGGGATGGTCACAAGCCTTTGATAACTCGGTTTCCCGATTGGAGGCCTTGGATGGAGGAGCTTCACCGAGCTAATTGGATAAAGGTGGCTAATTACTGTCGGTACCATATTGGTAATTCAAAGGTTGGTAGATATTGGATCCCTATTGAGGATTGGCCTATTCAAATCCCGGAAAGGCAAAGACAAGATATCCAAGGCATCCTTCATATGAGATCCCTCTCTTGGTCCCATGAAAAAGATTGTTTTGGATGGAACAACACTACTAAGGGTGAGTATTCAGTTGCTCAAGGTTATTTGACCTTATGCCATAATAATCCCAACCATTCTTCTGACATATTTTCTCAATTGTGGGCTCAAAAGCTCTGGCCTAAGGTGAGGTTCTTTAATTGGCTTTTATTGCATCGTAGGGTGCTTACTGGTGAGCAACTTATGAAGCGTGGTTTTCATGGCCCTTTTAGATGTGAAATGTGTGAAGAGAATGTAGAAAATATCAACCATATTTTTATTGAGTGTACTTTAGCCTCTGAGCTATGGAGGAGAATGGCCACTTTACTTGGCTTACAGTGGTCCAATTTTTTTACTTTTGAATAGCTTTGGAGGGATTGGCCTAATCAAGAGGGTGTTGATCATTTTATTAGGCGGTTAGTTTGGATGGGTTCTACCATTCTTCTTTGGAATATTTGGAATGAAAGGAACAACCGAATTTTTAATCAAGATAGGAAGGATATTCACTATATTTGGCAAAAGACCATAGCCAACTTAGTTGAATCAGTCCATCATATCCTTAATCACCCCCAAAACTCCCACCAAATATGGGATCAAGTGATGCAAATATTGAAGATTAAACCTTCTAAGGGCAACCAACTTAAAGGGAATGTGAGTATTAGTAAGATGGATAGGACTAGAAATTGGCAACCTCCTCCTAAGGATTTTGGAAAAGTCAATACTGATGGAGCCTCTAGAGGGAACCCTGGAAAAGCCGGTGTGGGAGGAATTGGTAGACTTTCGGATGGCTCCCTGGTTTTTACTTTTGCTGAGAATTTGGGTATTCTTTCCAATAACCTTGTTGAGGGGTATGGTATCCTTAGAGGCCTTCAGGAGGCTACTAAGGTTGGATGGGAAAAGGTGTTAGTTGAGTCTGACTCTCAACTTATGATTAATCTCTTGAAGACTCCTTCTAAGAATCATAAGGTGGATTGGAGAATAAAAAGAATTATTGAGAAGATTCAGTTAATCCAGATGGGATTTTTGAAAGTTGATTACAATCATGTGGTCAGAGATCAAAACAAGAGTGCTGATGCTTTAGCTAATTGGGCTTTGGACAAAGGTGATCTTACTTGTTATGGCCACCCTCCTATATGGTGGGCTTCTCAAATTAGGGAAGCTCTTCTTTCTATCATTTCTTTGGATGGCTCCAGTTCTGAAGGTACCTAGTTTCTTCTTGTTTTTTTTTTTTTTTGCTTCTCTTTGGTTCATTCAGTTTTTTTTAGTTCCCTAGCTCATTCTATTCTTTATTTTGTTTCCTCTGTTGATTCTTGCCTTAATAGTCTTCTGGTCTAGATAGGTCATTGTTTTGTTCATTTTTTTTCTTTTTCTTTTTTGTTTTTTTGTTTAGTTTTTTAAGGTGGGTGGGTTCTTTTGTTTTGTTTTGTTTTTGTGTTCTTTGTGTTGTTTTTTGTTGTTCTTGTGTTTTTGTTGTTTTTGTTGTTTTGTTTTTTTTTATGTTTTTTGTTATTGTTCTTGTGTTTTTTTCGTTCTTGTTCTTGGGTTTCTCTTTGTTTGTGTTATTTCATGTTTTTATGTGTGAGTGTTTTCTATGTTTTTTGTTTTTGTTTATTGTCTGTTGTTGGTTGTTTTTTATTTTTATTTTTATTTTATTTTTTTATTTTTTAGGTTTTGGTTGTGTTTATTTTTCATGTTTTTTTTGGGTTATGTCTTTGTAGTGTTTTGTTGTTTTTGTCTTGTTTGTGTTTTGTTATGTGGTTCTTGTGTTTTTCTATGTGGTTTGTGTTGTGGTTTCTTTTATCTTATTGTGCGTGTTTGGTTGTGCTTTTGTTTTTGACACACTCAAGGAGCATGTTTTTTATTTTATTTTATTATTTTTGTTGTTATTTACTTATTTTTAAATTGGTTTTGTGTGTTTGTTTGCTCCTTGAGTATGTCAAAGGTGGTAGGCCAGGTCCGAGTCCTGGGCATTTTTGGCGGAATGGATACCCCTGCCTCCTTGGGTCTTACCCGAAAGTGGCATCCCTTTTGGGATGTTTTCCACAAATAAAAATAAAAAATAAAGTTTTGTACTTTATAATATGAAAATTAGAATTCACGTAATCTTCCTTAATGTGATGTTTATTTATTTTCAAATATTTATTAAACTAAATATTTGAAGTAAATAAATTTAATCCTTTCAATAGTATACTTTGGACTTTATGATTTGATATTGAAAATTTTTATAAATCAAACTTTCAAAAACATAAATAAATATCAAATTATGGATTTTAAAATTTTATGATATTAAAATCAATAATCCATATAATCCTTCTCTGTCTCTAAAATTTATTTGTCAAATATTTATTAACTTAAATATTTGACCTAAATAAATTTTACAACCCTTTCTATAAATCTAAATATTTGAAATTCAATTTAATAAAACAAATTCAATGAACTTTATAAACTTTATGAAATTTAAAATCAAAAGCTCATTGATTCCCTCCTCTATGAAATTTATTCTCCCAAAAATTATTATTTTTTTTTTTTGGCGGCCCCCCAAATATTTATAGAATTAAATATTTGAGTGATAAATTCAAACTTTAACCTAGTTTTAAAATTTAAATATTTTATAAAATAAACTAGGTTTTATCTTAAATCTTAATGTCTAAAATAAATTAAAAAGTCTTAGGGTAAAGAAACAAATTTGAATAAAACATTTGGATAAACTTGCTACAACACAGAAAAACACAACTTTGAAAACAAAACTCATGCAGACCAAATTTTACAAAATCCTATCACAAATTTGGTGCTATCTTCTACAAAAATTTTAATTAAAAAATTATATCAATCAAATTATAAATTAAAAACACCACAATAGTGCTTGCTTTTAATAAAAATTGAATTTGATACAAAATATTAGATCTTACAATGAATCCAACAAAGTCTCTATATTCATTGCAAATGTAGCTTCCTCTGTAGCTTGGTCTTCTATTTGGCTCCTTTCAATCTTTCCTCTTTTTCTCCAACCTGTCCGACCCTCTCTTTGGTTTCTAATTCTCCATTTATAACTTGAGAAATTTGTTCCTCTTGATTAGTTTACTCCGTTCCGTCAGTTTTTAAAAATGAATTCTTGAAACCCTAATATCAATAAACCCTTTTCAAAGGATTTAATATTTCTCATCATTGGCATTCAAAAATTAAAGTTATAATCCTGCCAATAAGACAAATATTAATTAGAATATAAAATATTTATAAAATAACATTCTTAAATATAAATAAATTATAAAGTTATAAAACTTTATAATTTAATTAATTTAAAACAAATTTATAAAATAACAATTTTAAATATATTAAATTATAAAGTTATAAAACTTTATAATTTAATTAATTTAAAACAAGACATAACTAAACATAACATACGAACATGCAACCTATATGAACACCACTATAATAAACGAAAATATATTAAAATAACACCAAAAATATATACTAAATAACAAACATATAATTTAAAGACAACATAAAACTAAAACAACATAACATAACAAAACATATAAAACAAACCAAAAAATACTAGGAATACATGAGACTTAAAAATTTAACATAACACAAAACATATTTACAAAACCTAACCTATCAATATTAATAACAAACAAAACAAAACACCCTTGACATAAACATTAAAATAACAACAATAATACAACTCAAAGACCATAATCAAAATGACCATACAAGCATAACTTCAGGATCTTCAAATCATGAGGTGAATTTTGACAATGGACCCTACTATAAGACCATTCGGAGGAAGATAAGCATTCTTGAAATTTCAAAGATGACAATGGTGAACAATAAGCGCAAGCAACAATTTGAAATAAGCTTTCAAATTTCAAGTGGGTCCCCAAATTTTGGGGTCATTGTGAAGGAGTCACAACAAATGGCGACTCTACTGGTAAATGTCCCTGGACATTTTAAACTTAAAAACCAAACTCTAAAAACAACAAAAACCCAAATATTAGAATTATAAGCATTAATGATATCCAGAGAATGAGAATAGATCAATTCGACATGAACCATCAGAATCATCAGCATCAGCTCGATGTGTGCAAAGTGATTCATTCTATATATTTTGAAACCATTCAACATTCCATTATCAATTTTACATTTCAGGCTATGAACATTTCCTCTTTGAAGAAATACCTCCACCTAATTCCCTTCAAAAATTGCTCTACTACCTGTCGAGCGTCTATAGCTCCGATAGAGATTATCTTAAACTCCCAAATATTAGGTGAATTTTGGATTTTGCATTTCCTTTATTTTAGACATAGCTTCACTGCCAGTCGAGCGTCTATAGCTCCGATGAAGATTATCTAGTTCATGGTGATAGATTTGACTTTATTTTCAATTGTATTCATCATTTCATCTCTCATTTTTTTATCCCTCATTTTTTTCATTTTTTTATTTCTTTTTTTTTTTTCTTTTATTCGGTAATATGGTACTTTGCAACAAATCCACCTGCCACTTGGGTTAGAGATCAGGTAAGGCTGAAAGAGTATATAAAATTTTTCACCTTAATATGCAAAATTGACAACTTCATACATCCAAAATTTCAAAAAATATTCCTTAATGTGTTTGTGGTACTCGTGAAGCTTTTGCAATATGATTCTAATATTTCAAATTTCTTTATCTTAGTTCACATTCATGAAGATATAGACTAACATCTCATTTTTTCTTTTCTCTAGGTTTCACAGGTTTTCAAAACAGGTATTTTCATCATATATGACCCAAGACCGAATACCAAACAAAACCATCAAATGACTAGTGTCTTGGTAACAACTACCTTAATCCTTGAAAACCTCCTTGAAACTTCATCAATTTCAACCACACATTAAAATAATGAAACTCCCAAAATATGGCAAAACCAATTTATTGATGTACTTAACAAAACACAATAGAAATCTGACAAACATTCAACAAAAAACTAAACAAAAAATAAATTTCCAAAACCAAAATTGCAAAGTTGATAAAGCGAGTGAACCCACTTCCTAAACTTGGAAAATTTGATAATAGAACAAATAACAAAACATTACAAAACCACAACTTATGTACAAACACAAAAACAATAAAACAAAATCCAAAAGACTATTTACAAAAATATACATTATGTACAAGACACTGTAAAATTTCTACCATCATTTCCCTGGATCCCAAACACGATTAGCATACTTTAGAAAACATATATGATTGTATGCCTACCAAGTTTTATAAGAATCCAATAAAAATAATATTAGGCCAAAAATATAAATTCTTATTATGCCTATCTCATCCCACTGATTTGATTCAAGTTGATAAGCAATTCCATGTTTAAAATTTGATTCATTAAACTTAAAATTGAAAACATGATTTTCAATTATCCTTTGCTTATTCAAAAAGGTGTAAATTTCACAATTTGATTCATAATTTAGAACTAGGCTCCCCTTTTCAAATAGGAGATCTTGCAAATAAGAGCCTATTTCTAAAAATTTCAAATTCAAACCATTTTCCAAGATTTTAAAGCAATCACAATCATTCAAGAATTGACAAGTATCTAAGACATTTGATATAAGAAGATCATTAAAAATTTGCACCCTAGATTCACTAGTTGATTGATCATGAATTTGATTAAGAATTTCAAACATGTTTTCCTTCATTTCATTTATGGCAAAAATTTTAGAAGTTATCTCCAACTTCTTGTTAACAACATTTGAAATTTCATCATTGATAGCATTAGCATCCAAAAACTTATCATGCAACCCATTACCTGAAAATTTTGTAACCAATGAGAAAGGTGAATATTTTACCTCATCATCTATACTCAACACATCATTATTAGAATTTACCAAGATTTGATGAGCATTTATCACTTTTTCCTTTTCTTCATGGTCTTCATCATGGTCACCTTGTAGTTCTTTATCTTCATCAAATACCTATTTGTTAAAGACACCAAAATTAGGCACCCAATTAAACGTATGCCTATCCTTTTCAAACCATAAATCTGACTGATCATAAGATGTGTTAAATAAAAAATTTTCTTGATCAACCACCTGAGTTACTTTAGATAGATCAACATTTTCCTTTAGGTCATCACCAAAATTAAATCCAAACCATTCATGTGAATTTGTACTCAAATTTTTATTAGTCACGGGTAAAAGAGATGACTTTACCTCTTCCTCATTATTAACAAATGAGTCATAAGAAATATTTACCATTTCTTCATTTTCAATTTCAGCAAGGTGTTCAATAAATTCATCTTCAAAGTGATTCAATTTTGGAACCTTCTCTATTTCTGCAATTGGCATGTCATTTTCTGATTGTGTAAGAATTGTGAAATCTTCTTTTGAAATAGAAGTTTCAACATCCTGCATATCAAGTGAAACAAAAATTTTATCAGTAGAAGTGTGAGAAAATAATGATTCACCATACATACCCCAACCATTATAAAAATTATCTTCTATATTTAAAGGGTGAGATTCAACCATATATTTTGTGCAAACTTTAGATAGGTCTATAATATCCTCTTCAAATTCACCTTTATCAATCACCTGAGATGAAGACCTATTGATTTCTTATTGTATGAGCATTGTAGAATCCTTAAGTGACACAAGGATTTCAATTTCCTGCACATCATCTGAGATAAGAACTTCTTTGGAAATTATGAATAAATTGAATAATTTTCTTCATGATCTGAAATAAAAAATCATTATCTTTCTGAAGCACTTGGTGACATTCCATATTTTCTTTCATACCACCTTTGAATTCATTTTATTTAATTTTAAAAAATTCATCTTTATCAGATTCATCCTCCTCAATTTTAAAGAATTCATCTTCCTCAGATTCATATTTTGGTAAGATAAGGGTTTCTTCAGTGGGATCAATTTCTGTATTTTGTTTTATAAGATCATCCCAATCCTCTTTTGTGAATAATGGCTCTAAGTCAGTTTCTACATTTTGATCAACTTGATCATCACAATGTTCATTTATGGGTATTGAATCTGAAACCTGCACCTCATTCTCAACATCTAAGGTAGTTGTGATATCTAAACTATCAATCTCAACCTGACTCATTTGTGATCTTTGATTATGAGTTTTAGGTCTAATTTTATATAGTTGTTCCATATTAACGCCTTGAGATATCAATTGTTGTTCAAATGTTACTGCCTCATTGTAAGCTCTAGAAAATGATGTAATTTTAAGACCTTTCCCTAAAAACATAGAAGTAACATGATCTAAGGCTCCCATGTATATTTGAGTAGCTCTTTCTTCTAAAATGATATAATGTATCCCCACCTCAGTATACAACCTATGGAATTTATCATTAAATGATCTCATGGGTTCGTTAATTTTTTTATGGATGGAGATAAATTGATTTAACATCATAAATGGGTCATCCAACTTTCCAAAATATTTGAGAAATGCTTTTTCTAGTTTAACCCAAGAAGTAGCAGACCTTACAAGTAATTGTATGTACCACTTAAGCGCAACCTCATCCAATGGGTATGAAAATAATCTGCAAGGAACATCTCCTTGCATAAGTTGCAAATGACTTAACACACTCTTGTATCTCTTAATATGTTCCTTGGCTTGATCCACATCATGCCTAAATCTGGGTAAACAAACTTCTACACCTTTAGGAATTTGATGAATAGGCATATTTAAACTGCTATAATAATCACCTATCCAAGATGCCATCATTTTATTTACTGAAGTAAGCGATGCCATTAGTGAACTTCAAAGAACACAAAATTTAATGTCAATCTTATTAGTCAAAGAAATATATCTTGCAACTAAGCATGAAATGACTAATCAATTGATAAAATATATGCATCAATTAAACATTGGCATTAAATAACACCCTTCAATTTGTATATTTTTTTTAAAACTGAGATTTGAATGATTTCAAATGAAAATCAAATATTTACCTTTCAAGCCCTCCTTCTAGCGCCAATTTGTTGAGGTGTGATTTTATCCGATTACAAATATCACCCGATAATTAGGATCGTAATCCTCTCTTGCAAAGAAAATATGTTTCTCCAAGGTTCTTTTACGTGACACATTATGAATTTGTGTCAATTAAGTGCACACAACATCTCAAGTATTAACAATCAACCGTTAACAAGGGACCTAGTATAACAAATATTATGATCTTGAAATCATTACTTGCATTTTCATCAGTATAATTTACTTCATCAAAATGAAGAAAATTACCTTTTAAAGCCAATATTTGAGAATGCAAATCTATTTTAAAAGACAAACTTTGATTAAAAATACTTTTAACCTTATATTAAACTTGCATGAATGTTTTAAAGCATTTTAATTCAAAACTTACATTTATTTCATGAATGAAGCTTAGAATCAGATCTAATAAATGTTGAATAAAATAAAAACCCTAATTACAAAATGTGAAACACTTTATAATCCCTATGTTTGGGCTTTTAGAATATTCTAAGCTTTATAATCCTTGCTTATTTTCATAGAATATGAATAATTAATGTGTATGAATTCTAATTATAAAGTTTTTTACTTTATAATATAAAAATTAGAAGTCATATAACCTTTTAAAGCAAATATTTATTAATTAAAATATTTGAAATAAATAAATATAAATAATTAATATGTATGAATTCTAATTATAAAGTTTTGTACTTTATAATATGAAAATTAGAATTCACGTAATCTTCCTCAATGTGATGTTTATTTATTTTAAAATATTTATTAAACTAAATATTTGAAGTAAATAAATTTAATCCTTTCAATAGTATACTTTGGACTTTATAATTTGAGATTGAGAATTTTTATAAATCAAACTTTCAGAAACATAAATAAATATCAAATTATGGATTTTAAAATTTTATGATATTAAAATCAATAATCCATATAATCCTTCTTTGTATCTAAAATTTATTTGTCAAATATTTATTAACTTAAATATTTGACCTAAATAAATTTTACAACCCTTTCTATAAATCTGAATCTTTGAAATTCAACTTAGGGTTTTAATAAAACAAATTCAATGAACTTTATAAACTTTATGAAATTTAAAATCAAAAGCTCATTGATTCCCTCCTCTATGAAATTTATTCACCCAAAATATTTATAGAATTAAATATTTGAGTGATAAATTCAAACTTTAACCTAGTTGTAAAATTTAAATCTTTTATAAAATAAACTAGGTCTAATCTAAAATCTTAATGCCTCAAATAAATTAAAAAGGTCTTAGGGTAAAGAAACAAATTTGAATAAAATGTTCGGACAAACTTGCTACAACACAGAAAAACACAACTTTGAAAACCAAACTCGAGCAAACCAGATTTTACACAATCCTACCACAAATTTGGTGCTATCTTCTACGGAAATTTTAATTAAAAATTTATATCAATCAACTTATAAATTTAAAAACACCACAATAGTGCTTGCTTTTAATAAAAATTGAATTTGATACAAATTATTAGATCTTACAATGAATCCAACAAAGTCTCTGTATTCATGTGCAAATGTAGCTTCCTCTGCAACTTGGTCTTCTATTTGGCTCCTTTCAATCTTTCCTCTTTTTCTCCAACCTATTCGACCCTCTCTTTGGTTTCTAATTCTCCATTTATAACTTGAGAAATTTGTTCCTCTTGATTAGTTTGCTCCGTTCCATCAGTTTTTAAAAATGAATTCTTGAAACCCTAATATCAATAAACCCTTTTCAAAGGATTTAATATTTCTCATCATTGGCATTCAAAAATTAAAGTTATAATCCTGCCAATAAGAAAAATATTAATTAGAATATAAAACATTTATAAAATAACATTCTTAAATATAATTAAATTATAAAGTTATAAAACTTTATTATTTAATTAATTTTAAACAAGTTTATAAAATAACAATTTTAAATATATTAAATTATAAAGTTATAAAACTTTATAATTTAATTAATTTAAAACAATACATAACTAAACATAACATACGAACATGCAACCTCCATGAACACCACTATAATAAACAAAAATATATTAAAATAACACCAAAACTATATACTAAATAACAAACATATAATTTAAAGATAACATAAAACTAAAACAACATAACAAAACATATTGAGTGAGTAGATATCTAAATAAAGAGCAGACCCCCAAGAGGGGGGGGGGGGGGGGGGGGGGGGGGGGGGGGTTTTGGGGGAGAGGAAGATAGGGGGGGGGGGAGAAAAAAACAAACCCCCCACAAAAAAAATTTTTTTTTAAAAAAAAAAAAAAAAAAAAAAAAAAAAAAAAAATAAAAACCCCCCCCCCCCCCCCCTCTCTTCCTCTCACCCCCCCCAAAAAAAAAAACCCCCCCCCCAAAAAAAAAAAAAATTAATTTTAAATAAATATAAATTAATTAAAAAAAAAAAAAACATATAAAACAAACCAAAAAATACTAGGGATACATGAGACTTAAAGATTTAACATAACATAAAACATATTTACAAAACCTAACCTATCAATATTAATAACAAACAAAACAAAAAACCCTTGACATAAACATAACATAACAACAATAATACAACTCAAAGACCATAATCAAAATGACCGTACAAGCATAACTTTAGGATCTTCAGATCTTGAGGTGAATTTTGACAATGGACCCTACTATAAGACCATTCAGAGGAAGATAAACAGTCTTAATATTTCAAAGATGACAACAGTGAACAATAAGTGCAAGCAACAATTTGAAAAAATCTTTCAAATTTCATGTGGGTCCCCAAATTTTGGGGTCGTTGTGAAGGAGTCACAATAGGGAGGAGGAGGTCACGATTAAGGTGGTAAGAAAGGTATGAATGGAGGATGGGGACCCATAGAGGAGGATGAAGGTATGCGAGAAGATGCAAAGGGATTTGCGGGTGTCCCTAATGAGCTATGCGAATGTGAAGCAATTATGATAGGAGGTGTAGAGGTCTCTACCTAATGATATGAAGGAATGGGAAGGATTTATGTATAATATGATGAAGGTCCTGGTGGGAGATCAGTGATGCTACAAAACTTGAATGGGTCACCATCAACTAGAACACGATGGATGAGTTTGTCATAGATATACTTGAGATAGTGATGTTAGGTGGAAGGAATGCATTGCATGTCTTTGATCTATGGCCATCCAAGTAAGATATTATATTGCATCACACTTGAATAGCATGGAATAAAATGGAGATGGTCCTAATTCCTACGATGATGGGTAGGACGATAGAACCTACTATGGGTTGCATAAAACCATCGAAGGTGTGTAGGTCGAGGTATGGCATGGCAAAGTGGATAGGTGGAATATGTAGAAGATGAAGAGAAGCAGTGGATATGATGTTGATGTAAGAACCTATATCAATGAGGACATGCTTTTAGGTGATGTTATTGATATTTTCCTAGATATGGAGGGGAGGATTAGCTCCCTCACCCACAAGTTTGATAATATTGTGGTCATAGAAATTTATGGATGGCTACATGCAATGGGATATGTTCCCTATAAAATTCATAAATATATTGGTGTCATGATTTTCAAGGTCAATGAATCAAAGGATATCATTCAACACCTCACAATGGGGTTCATATTGCTACAATAGATAAAAAATGGATAGCCTAGCAAGGGCATTGTGTAGCTGATATATGAGGCTACTATGAATGGTGATGATGTTTCATGGTAGGTGTGTTGAAGTCTATAATGTTGTAGGGGATTGGGAGAATTGAATGGTACTGGGGATAAAGTTAGGGGTGCATCCTAGCATATCGAGGAATGTTGGGTATGAGTGGTGAGTTTAATTATGCTAACCATGCCACATGAGGGGGGATCACATTGAATATTGTTAACCTATCTTGATTGGCCTTGTGGATTAAACTGAGATCCTTGGGTATTGGTCCCCCTATTTTTAGGTAGCGGGTTTTGATAAATATCCAAGTTCTAGTTTTGTGGTGTGAGGGGATTTGAAACCTGAATGGTACCTCGATCGATGATGTCCTAGATAAGACCACAAAAGGAGTGACAATATTCTATATCATGGCTATGCTATCGATAGTATGTGCAAAAGGCCTATTCGATATACCCCTGAGGCTTGGGTTGATTTGGATCAATAGGTCAAATATCAGGTAAGGTGATATGGCTTGCATCGTATAATGTCTAAAATAGAGCTGATAAGGGCTTAGAGAGTGGAGTCATATTACATTGTGGAAGCTAGGGGTGAATACTGTGAGGCTATTGTGGTCTAGATGTAGGGGGTTCGTTGGTTTGAAATAACTACTATGGTGGAGGGGGAGGTTCCAATATCGATGAAGAAGCTCGAGAAGTTACTGCCACCTGGTTGGTTTGTAGTAGTCTTGAGAAGGGTTGATTTGTTACATTTTGATTTAAGCAAAAATTTTAGTTGTAAGATGGTTTTTTATGAGCTTGATCTTGCTATATTGGACTTTGATGTCATCAATGACCTTGGCTTGATTGATGGCCTCATAAAACATGTGACTTTGATGAAGTTGTAAAGGTGTAGATATGTGTATATGACAACTCTTGGCAAAGAGCATGACTAGTTCATAGGATGGAAGGTTGTGAGCTAGCTCATGGATTATCGATCTCCATAGAGAAAAAAAACTATGTAATGGGTTTGTCATCAGCATGATGCAAGGCGTAGATGTTCGATAAGTTTATATTCATTTTGATATTTATTGAGAAATATTTGAGGAACTAGTTGGCCAACTATTCAAAGGTGAACAGACTATGGCATGGGATAATTTTGTACCAATCAAGAGCTTATCCCCCAAGGGAGAGGGTGAAGGTATGCAACATGAGGGGATCACTGTTGTGTAGCTAATAACAGGTGAAGTGATATTTGTTGATGTGTTCTTGAGGGTCCTCTTTACCTTTGTACCTATCAAATTTAAAATTTTTGAAGTGATATGGATAAGGCGGTATAGAAACTGATGGGTGGATGGGTTCATTGCATAGCTCATTGTATGTGTTTTTTTGGGGCCCATAAACAATTATGAAAAATATTTAGCATCTTAACTTCCTCTTACAAGAGTTGAAGTTCAGGTGATGGAGGTGCAATTAAATATGATGAAGTAGTCACAGATTAAGAGTGAGGAGGATATTAAAGCTGTTATTATTCCCATTGTAAAGTGGGAATGTACTGTAGGTGTCCTTGTATATTTGGTTGTTAAAATTTTTAAGATGTAGAAGTAGATGAGATATACTATTGTGGCTATAGAGTCTATGGCTACTACATAGGCATCTATTGTAATGGTTGCACAGTAGGATACAATGACCAAGAAGGAGGTATCATGAAAAAGGTAAGCATTATAGACTATAATGGAGGTAATTGAGTATGGATGGATGGTGTAAGGGATGTGCAAGATGATGTGTAAAAGAATGACACCTACACCTATCCAAATGAGTTACAAATAGAGAGGTCAGGATGAGTAGAATAGCATGGGGTATTTGTACGATAGTACTGGTATCCTGAATGATAGGTGGAAGAAGAAGTAGAATATGGAGCCTAAAATGGTGGAGGTGGAGGGAGTCAGAAAGTGGAAGTGGATGAAAGTGGGGGTGGAATGAAATATGGTATACCATACATCTCAAAAGAGGGAATGTAGGTGGAGGCAATGACAAGGAAGGTGTGTAGGTTCCAAAGGTAGAAACCTAAGGGGGTGGTGTGGTGAATGTGTCCATAAAATATTATGGATATGGGATTTACTGATGTTGTTGGTATTGGAATTTTTATGGTTGAGAGGGCAGTTACGATGTGGTATCAAAAGATGGTAATAATGATTGTTGAGAAAATGGGACTATGAAATTTGAGGAGCGTACTAATGTGATGATGGGGTGAGGTGTATTGTTGATGCAACAAAGGTTATTTTAGATGGAATTATGATGAGGGCACCTGAGTTCTTGGGATGCAAGACAAGGGATATGAGTTCATCCCTATAGTGGGGGTGCATGATGCAAATTCAGGATGACAACAATTGAGTAAGGAAGAATAATTCAAAAAATATATTGAGATAGATTTTGGAAGAAAGGATGCACAAATGTGGGCAAGGTATATGGAGTTTCCTCATTGATAGTGAAGAAGGGGGTGGATGTTCCAGAGCAGTATAGATGATGCAATCCTAAAATATGAAATGTGGATTAGGTGAAGGTGAGCAAGGAACAAGTGGATGATATTCATCGGATGAAGTAGCAAGGATGTCTCTTGAGATAGAAGTCTCACCATGAGACATAGTGCATGTGTGAGGAGGCTCAAAACCTATAAGGAGATTAATTGTGAGTGTGGGTGATTCCATTGTGCAAGGAGGAGTGGATTGATGGGAGGTGGTGTAAGAAGCCTCCTCCTCAATATGTGCTTGCTCGTACGCTCGACTACGGGTAGTGATAGGCATGGTGCTATGTGGTGCAATTAAGTGCTCAAATTGTCCAAAAATGAAAATCTAGAGTTTTGGGTGTGCTATGTGTAGGTTTTTGGATAACCCTATGAAATTTGGAAGGCTTTAGTATATCAAAATAGAGTTTGCATATCATTATGTGAACTGGGAACTGGTTTGCATGGTGACCTATGAACTAGACTCGGGCTATGAATTTGATAGAAAATCAAAAGTGATAGGCTTTAGACAACCAACATATGGGCTGCTAACAAGTGAATGTGCTAAAACAAATTTTTTGAGCATGTAAACAAGGCATAAATGGAATTAGTGTTGAATACAAAAAAATAAATGTTTATTTATTTTCATGTGTTTTGATGGTGACCTGACTGGAATGGTGCAGTAAAATGATAACCAAATGGGGGAGGAGAACTCAAAATGTGCTAATGATTCCATAAACCTCTCACAAGAAGAGGCGACATTGTCTAAACATGCTATTGACATACCCATGTTTTCACTTCACTCTTGAGCGGGCTTAGTCAAGAATTATAGTTACTTGTTCATTGATTATGTGAGCCTTGTGAACAAAGGCATCTAATCCTATCCTACTTCGAAGGTCCCTTCCGGTGATAAATTTTGGAAAACTAGTCTCAAGAGTAGGGGATTTTTTGGTGATGAAGTCCATAAAACCACTCCTGGGGGCTACTATGGTGTCTAGGGGGTGATTTGGTGGAAGGATATGAATTCCAAAATCACCAGTCTTAAGCAATGGATTGGGGATGAAGTATAATATCACCACTATGTATGCCACATGGGTATGTGATGGTGTGTTTGCTACCATTGAGGTGAAATCAAAACAACTAACTAGATGACTTTTCAAAAATGAAACTAACCCTAGATGAACTTTTGAAATAAAACTACCCTAGATGCATTTTTGACAAAAGAAAACTAACCTAGATGTATTTTGAAAATGAAATCTAATATAGAAATCACAAAGGCAAGCAAAGAGGAAAGAGATGTGAAATCCTAGTTTAATGTCTTGAAAAGAGATTGAAAAATTAACCTAAATGTGATTTTTTGAAAGAGGTTAGAAACCTTAATCTAATGACATGAAAAGATATTGAAATGTGATTTGCAAAATTTGAAAGAAATTAAAATGTACCCTAAGGATTTTTGAAAGATATTTGAATTTCTAATTAAATGACATGAAAGGAAAGTGAGAAATGTGATTTGTGAAATTTGAAAGAAATTGAAATGTACCCTAAGGATTTTGGAAAGATATTTGAAACCCTAATGACTTGAAAGGAATTTGAAAAATTAACCTAAATGCAATTTTGGGAAAGAGATTGCAAAACCCTAATCTAATTGCATTTGAAAAGAGATTTGAAATGACATGAAAGAGATGGAAAAACCCTAATATAATTGCATTTGAAAAGATATTTGAAATAAAATTTGAAATGACATGAAAGAGATGGAAAAACCCTAATCTAATTGCATTTGAAAATAGATTTGAAATGAAATTTGAAAAGAGAAAGGGAAAATTCTGACCTAAATGCAAATTAGGAATGAGATTTTGAAAATCTATCTAATGAAGTGAAAGAGAATTTGAAAATGATTTGCAAAAATATGGAAATAAATGGCAATATGATCTAATGAATTGAAAAAGGAAAAGTAACTTTAGTCTAAAGAGTAGAAAGGAAATATGAAATTATTCAACCTAACTAATTTTTAAATGACTAAAAACCCTAATTGATTTGCTATAAAAATAAATTTCACAAACTAATTTGATGCATGGTGAGAGGGAAATTTATTCATAAAGGAATGATGAAAAGAGTGGGCTCCAGAGAGCAATACCTGAATCCTATGGTGTTAGATGAAATCCTTGCTATATCTGTTGTAGACCTCTACAATTACAGGTTTAGTAGAGTTCATAGGGTGGCATGCAATCTGGACTATTAGTTCGCAGGTCAGGGTGCAAACTAGATTTGGAGGCTTGAGACTCTTGTTCTAAAAACCTGAAGTGTATTTCAAGGATTTTCTTGGATGTATTTTGAGTTTAGAGTACCTAAAATATAAAATTAAAACCGTAAATTGAGTTATATCAGCCAAAACAACTAGTTTTAAAACAACCTTCGTGGGGTCCCACCAAGCATGCTAGAATGAAGCAAATGAAAAACAACCATTTCTAAATCTAATAGAAGATATTCAAAATGCTACTTTATTCATTAGTAGGATTAAAAAATGAACTTCTATTTCAATAGATATTTTTATCCCATATTTTCAATATGAATTTGAAGCATCTGATAGTGTTTTTCAGTGCTCCTCAATGAAGGTGGGCTTTTGTGCAACCAGTCCACCGATAGTCTACTTGTATGTATCCCTTTATACCTGCTCTAGACCTGCAAAAGGGTGTTAGTGTGTTTTGGGGCTTTCCTAGGTCAAACCCCATAGTTATGAAGACAAATAAACTCAAATATGAAGGAAAACATGATGAAAATTGTTGTAAATGCTATAAAACTACTAAAAACATATATTTACTTGATATGGTCCTATAGATCTGTTATGGGGCTGGTTCACAGGTTGGCCTACAAAATGGATCCTAGTTTCATAGGTTAGGCTATGAACTAAGATCCTAATGTTTGTTGAAATATTTCTATCTAGATGTGCTCCAGATGCTATCGATAGCTGTCTGTCGAAAGCATAATTTATTGGAACAAATTTTGATGTAATTTTGGTAGAGTTTGGGTATGTTGATTGAAATTGAGAGAGAGATAAATGAGGGAATGGTTCCAATATTTATAGGGAAAACCAAGGTTAGGGGGGTATTTAGGGGTACTAGACCCTAGAGTCAGGTCTTAGCATGGTTAGGTTAGGGTTTGTGAGGTGTTAAGCTTAGTCATCCTCTTACATGCCCTAAGGAAAATATCCTATCCTCACACATGTGTGAGCTAGGATTAGGGTTAACTAGGATTAGCTAATCCCTAGGTTAGGTGAGGGTTGAGTTAGGGTTTCCTAGGAAATATCCTAACTAAATTAGGGTGCACACATGTGTGAGGACATGTTTAGGGCTAATTTGACTCTTAACCCTAATTAAACCCAATTTAATGATAAAGTGCACTTTAAGTGAAACTCACTTGCAAATTAGAATCCTAATTAGCCTAATTAATATTTTTAGTAGGTAATGGTCCTATGGGATCCTTAATTAGGTGTAGGAAATGGCTTAGGTGGCCTTAAGGGGATTTTAGGTAGCCCTCCTATGACTAGGAGGTATTTTGGATGTGTTTTGTATAGGTTTATAGGGTTTTGTGCCTACGGATAACTAATACAACCTACGATGACCTATGATGACCTATGATGGCCTAAAATGTCCTATGATGGCCTACAATGGCCTACGATGACCTACAATGGCCTAAAATGGACTACAATGGCCTACGATGGCCTATAATGGCCTACAATGGCTTGTGATGGCCTACGATGGCCTATGACTACCTATGAATGTCTATGTAAGCCTACAAGTATATATGGTGAGCATGTGAGACTTTTAGGTGTCTACACCTCTATCTCACACTTTTCAATGACTACATCATGTAGGGCTTCTAGTTTTTCCTAAGATCAAACCAATTGATCCACATAACTTAAGACTAAAAGGCTACAATGAGCACTAATTCTATGTTTATCATCACCATTAAGGGTATGATGACAACACTTATCACATTTTTGAATGCTTAGTTCACAACATGATGGATGAGGAGGACCTACAATGCACTCATAATTCTATCTCTTCCACTAATCATCAAGGTACATCTCTATATTCATCAACACACACCGTGTCGCCACAACCACACATTGGCAGTTCATCATCTTCATCCAAACCTTGTCAAGTTCATCAGGTCCATGACTGCATATCTTATCAAGATAGTAGTTGCAATGATCTTACAGCTAGCTTTTCATGATCTCTACAATAGTACCTTCCACCCGCTTAGCATTTTTGCATGTTTCATGGCATTCACTATCCTTTATTTCCTTTCTTCTCTTTATGTTCATCCCTTCGCCTCTTATCATAATTTCTCCATATTCACCCCTCTTGTACAAATTGAAGGAGTATGATTTCATTCTCTTCCAACTCATCCTTCACACTATGGGTATTTTTGTCTCCCTTTATCCACATTCCTCAAAAATAAGGGGAGTTTCATTTTCTCATCCCTTCTTCCACATTGTACATATCACTTTAAGCATTTATTTTCCTTATACCTTTTGTTATCATTCTCTTTGCTTCTAGAATCATATCAATGTTGTATGGTCACACTACAAGTGACTACATACCTTTGATTCAATTTGAAATTATTCTCCTCTTTCTACTCCTTTCTTCATATTCCCTTCTTTCTTCTTTCTACATTCCTTATTATTTTCTTTAGAACCTTGTCAATATTGTATGGTCATGCTACATGCCTTTGATCTAGTCTTATTTTCTCCCCTTCTCTCTCCTTTCCTCTTCTTGCCCTATGTCACTATTGTATGGTCACACTATGAGCGACTACATACTTTTGACCTAGTTTGATCTTCTTCTCTTCTCTCTACTCTCTTATTTCCCCTTCTCTCTTCCTTTATCTTTCCTCCATTTATTCCTCCACCTATTTTCCTTTCTTTCACCTATTTTATCATCAAGGTATCATATTCACATTTCTCTTTTACCTACTCATCATCACATTAATATTTCATACACATTCATACACATCACTCACGATTGCTACTACCTTACATTGACATTTCTTTTACTTTGCTTGTGCATTCTTCCCCATTTTCTTGCTTCATTCTAGTACATTGAATATCACATGGGGATACACCACCTTGCATTTGCTTATCCCACTTGTTTTATGTCTCTCATAAACACATTTATCGCATATCACCATGTATTTTATGTGTTTTATTATGTCATGTACTCTTGTACATATCATAGTATCTGTAGTGTTCATAGTCATGCCCACATATTTCTTGTTCATAGATCATCCATTGATTGTATATAGTACCACTTTGAGGAGTTAAAACTACATTTATTAGCATTAATGCCATGGTTTCTGGTCTTTTTCTTAGTTACATGACAATGGGAAGTATTTCTGTTGATCAAACACTCATAGTCAGTCTAATAAACCTATATCGAACATCATCAAATTCTATAGGATTTCAAGGCTACCCCTAGTTGAATTGAGGTCATTCATGGACCACTCACATATTTCACATCTTAAGCAAATTTTGAGTCTAGGAAGGACAACACCTTGCATAGGCCTTGCCATTTAGTGAACGATTTCCCTTGCTCATCCTATCATTTACGTGATCAAAATAAACCTAGGGATAAAAAAGGGATAAAAAAGGGACAAGCAAAAGCAAACAGAAAATGGGCAGAAAACAAAAGCTAACGCCCACAAAAATAAAACAAAAAGAGAGAAAAGAGCACCATAAAAAGAGAATAAAATGGAAGAGGGGCAAAAAATAAAAAAAAAAGCCTCCAAGAGTACTACCAAAATTCTTGAATCTCAGAGGTCCTCAGGTCCAAAATAATATCACAAGGTGATTTTCATCACTAGCAATAGGTTCCAAGATCCTGCCTAGCAGTGGAATTGTCTTACAAGTGGTGACACATCTATCACATTAGCAACCATATCTTGTACAGATCACTACACACTTTTAGATGAGTTAGCTACTTTGGCTAGGTTCCCAATGGGTTAGTCCAAACTCCTTCAAAATGGATAAAATAAACATCATGTACACACACAGGTCCATGATAGACTTAGAGTTAGTTAGGCTAGTCAAGATATCTACAAGATATTGTGTGACTACTATATGAGTTTGATTGTTCATACTATATTGTTTGAGTGTCTCAAAACTATTTTAAAAATCTATCATGCTTTAGAATCAATGGTGAAAAACATAACCACTACCTATTCTTATAACAAATGTCTCTTCATAATAGTTGTACATCCTTCTCACCTACATATCAACCATGCGTATCTTGTACATGCATGCCATTTCATACACTCCATGCTTACTTATCGCATATCTTAGTCATTATTTCATACAATCAGTTATTTATTTTTGGTTTCATCATATAAAGTGAGATGGTTTAAATACAACGTGGATGGCTAATCATCTTGCCACATATTTGTAGTTCACATGTACACATATTTCTACATATTATATTTATACCTATCCATCAGTGCATATTCATATCTATTTAGGTTCATTTTACTTAACATTTTTCATGTGTCATTCACATCATACATATGCAATCACTTATGTTTTATACTACACACATGTATCATTCACATCATGCATATCAGTCATGTCACACACATTAGACACATCATACATAATAACACCATGTATATATCATATCAAAACCATGAATACACTATACATAATCACATCACCTATAGGCTACATCACCTACCTACTACATCATACATCACCTCACTGGGCTATCATATACAAAATTAGTGGCACTCTCACCACATCAACATAATAAAAAAAACATAAAAACTAATATAAGGAAGACTATCTTATCTCTACACCCCATCATGTGTCTCTCCACTCCCCTTATGGGGTAGGAGGCTCCTCCGATATCCTCGATCCTTCTTGAATGATATGGCCTAGGCCATCCTACCTCACCTATGACTATCTCTTTGACTATCCACTCCTACTCTGGTGGTATCATGATCCTAACTCTAATACCTTGGGGATTTTAATCCCATGAATCACCAACTATACCTCTAGTTGATGTACCTTCCTCCCCTCTCTATAGAATAAATCCTCTAAGTGATCCTTCACCTAACACATCTCACCCATATCAACTTCTATGGCCTCCTTATAGGTCCTCTCCTAGGTGGCCTCCTCTTGTAATTGATCTACCTCAATTGCCATGGCCTCTCACTAGGTCTTCTTTTGGATAGCCTCCTCTCATCATCAATCTAGCTCCACCACCAAGGCTTCTCTGAGGGTAGCATCCTCTCATATTCAAGCTACCTTGGCCATCAAGGCCTTCCTCTGGATCCTCTCCTAGGTATCATCCTATTGTAGTTGAACTACCTCAACCACCATGGCCTTCCTTTAAGCTCGCTCTTGTGCGACCTCCTCCTACACTCACACTATGTTGGCCCTAATGGTCTCCACCTATCCTCTCACTTGGACCACCTCTCTCTCTATCTCTATTTGCACCACCATAGCTTCATATCTCTCCACTATTAGTGTGGCTCACTCCTACATCCAAGTCATCTCTCACTGGGTCATCTCACCCTCTACCTATTGCACTCTATCTTGCAACATAGAAATATCCTCATAGGTATGCATCATATTATGTAGATCGATAGAAAAATCAATCCCACTTGGGGCTAGGTCACCACATCCCTTAGGGGTAACTATCAACTCCTACCATCCTCCTATGGGGATATCACTCTTCTCCACATGCTATTGCACTTATTTTAGAAACTCACCATCAGACTCCTCATTATCTCCCCCCACTACATCATCCAACTCCATAGCTACCTGATGGGGACTACTCTCCCCTGTACCTCTTGCATCACCAAACCCTGTAGCTACCTAATGAGGACTACTCACCCCTATCATAGGATATCCCATTAGACTACCTCCTCCACCCTTAGCATCTCATCCAATTCATCCTAAACTACCAACTGCCGTAGCCACTGTAGCATTTGCATACCTATCTATCATGCCTACATTAGAATTCCAACTCTGAGTAGCCCACCAAACATCATATATTGATGTGGTCCTTGCATCCTACACATTTAGGATATCTATATCCACATCCAATGCTATATTTAGAGGCTCCATAACTTGTCATTGCCTCGAATCTCTCTTAACCTACCAAATCATGATAGGTACCTCAAACACCTCCTATCGTAACCCAAACTACTGTAACAAATGGCTAAATGGAAAACACTCTACCTAGGTGGCCTCTCACCCAATCATCCATCACTCATGCCTCACTTGACATATCTCTTGTATTGTCTCATCCCAATTTGGAGCTCCCCTCCATGGTTGCTATATGATATCCTATAGTCTCAGTCGGTTGAATTCATCACTATAATATAAGCCTTGTCCCTCATGTGGCCTATGCAATTGCACCTCCATATTTATCCACCATTGTAATGCATGGGTACATCTATCCTTATCAACTCATGAGCCCTATAGAGAAACCCCTTGGGTCTCTCTACAATAATGTGCTCCCATCCCCATACCTGGAGGAGCACACCCACTCCCATAATTCATCACACTACCACTCACACTTCATGCAACTCTTTGTAGGTTTGTGAAAACAATACAGATGCCCATGCATACTGATACCCCTACTCCACTACATCACATAGTACCCCTATCATCCTCCATGAAAATTAACACCTTGACACATTTGGCATCACATGGTTTGATATCATTTTCATATCCACCAAGTGTCTCAGTGAGATCATCTTATCATACCAACACTAATCATTGGCCACTCCTCTATTGGTAACCTTCACCTCCTCCCAACTATCATGCAAAAACTATTGTAATATTACCTTATATTGATCTCATATAACAATGATCATGGTCAACCTCTCCATGGGTAATATATAGATCCTAAAGATATTTTCTAAGGTAATCATCATCTCCATTGTCAGGATATGGAAAGTGTTGTGATTCGGATCCCATCGCTCACACAAGACCTCCACATAGATGTGATCATAATGGTTCATCCTCATCTCATACACCCCATGCAATCCCACATCTCACAACCACTATAGGCCACCAACAACTATGGTATTCTTTAGGTCCTCCAACAATGGTAAAAATGATACCTCAAATCAATCTCTAGTGCCTATTTCACATCACACCTTTTTGTTAGTACAAAAATAATAAAAACCACATTACACAAAAATTTTCGTCATTCATTCATACATTCACTCTATGCCCTCCCCCCATGGCATCCAAAAAACAATTATGCATAGTTGTACGATTGTGAGGTACCAGAGAGATATGGATATTTTTGGATACTCATTTCCTCATTTTGCACCCCCATAGCAAAATTTTCCAAAATTTGCCTCCCCACACATGTCAAACAAACACTCATATATGCACATTGAAAAAAATACCACATCTCACACAAATAAACAAATGGTATTTTGGACACCCATTTGGCTCATTTTCCCATACATCACAAAATTTTGCACAAAATGACTCAAAAACACACTCATACATGCACATAAAAAATTGTGCCACATCACACAAACATGAACAAATGGTACTTTTGGATACCCATTTGGCTCATTCAACCATACATTATAAAAATTTTTACAAACCTACCCACAAACACATGAACAACGCAAAAACATATTCTACACATGCATCTCGAAAAACATGCATTTTCAAAACAAAACAAAAAAATAAGAACAAACAACAAATGTTGCATGCATGCACACACATCGATGCACTTTTTCTTTCACATGCATACATTCCTACATCTACATTTCCTTTCATTTCATGCATCTACAAAAAGACCCTGGGGTTCTTTTTAAATTTCCACAATTCAAACTATACGGGTTTCAAGATTCACTTACATGTACCGCTTGCCCTCCAGGTTGACCTGCTTGTCCCACCATATCATACCTCATACCTTGATTGTGGTAGCATTCTATTATAAATTTTTCTTATCCCCTTCCTCTCCCACTCCTTTTTGACAATTCATAAGTGCAAAAATGATGTGCCCACCCTATGACTGCACCTTTTATAGTTGTAACCATCAATCTCTAGGTACCCTGTGACCCAATCCGATTTCTAGGTACCTAGTGACCAAGCCCCAAATACACCAAAATCATTCCCAAGATCCCTCATGTGCATGTTCATATGTCTGATATGCCATTAACTTGTAGTTATTCCATATTCATATCATTTCATAAATTATCTCACCTCATCAACCACTTCATCAAGCATTTCATCACTGCTTCATTTCATTTCTCATTGCCTCATCGCTTGATGGGGTAGACATCTCAACAAAGATGCTTTACTCATGATTAATAACCACACCCAATAATAGAAATTGTGTTTGTCCAAGAACCTTTGTTGAATATCATCTTACACCCTCCTTTGCTAGGGCAACTTAAAAGTAAAATTTTTCTTCTCATCAAAACTCCAATTCAAATAAATATTTGATGGACCAAAATACCTAAGTCTCTAGGCTAATCATGGATTTCCTTCTTCAAAACTGGCAGTCGTAAGACCACTCATGAATGAAGCACCTAAGAAAAACCTACCAAGTTTTGAATCGTTTATCAAATCAAATCAAGCTCAACTAATTATCAAATGTTTTAAGGAAAATTTCCTTAAAAATCAGGTCACATAATAATTTGGTTATGTTGACGGAGCTTCCATAACAACCATTGATAAGCTTGGGTGCCTAGTTTACAAGATGCATATGTAACTCAACCATTTTTAGGAATACAATATAAATGGAAAATACCATCCATCTTGGCTATCTAGCCTATGAGATCGTATCCTTAAAAAGCAGGCATGTTAGTAGGGGGTACTTAAGTATCATTAGGCCAAGTTAAGAATCAAGAGACATATCCTATGGAGGGATCAAAATTGGAAGAATATTTTAGGGGGTATAATTGTCTAATGAGTATTCGATGGTGGAGGGTTGACCATGGCTTGAGTGGCTTGATTATCTAGGGCTCTTTGTACCATATCTTTAATATCATTTAGTACTGAGTACACCTAAAAAATATCATCTTCATGTTTCTTAAGACATTCACAGACACTGGAATCCACACTAAGTGGAATTTTTTTGAAAAGGACTCTTTTAGGAGGAAGGCTTACTTGAGTAAGGATATGGTCTACTTTGTGATAGTCTAGGTCATCTAGGTTGGATGAAGTGCTAATGAGGTTTGGTGAAGGAGGAGTAAAATTGTTATGATCTGGTGAAGCCATGGACCAGTGGTGAGGGTTGAAACTATTAATTCTAAGAGGAGAGTTATGTTGCATACCTTTATTTTGGATGTCTTCTTGGTGAATTTAGTGATCCTTCATTTGGATTATTGGTGCTTTGTAATATTCTATTTGGTCCTCTATTCCACTTGTTAGCAATATTTTGGTCACGCATGCACTTGATTTAAAAATTTGCAAAATTTTTGATCAAAATTGATCAAAACATTTGTTGTTTTCAACTATATTTTGCTCCAATGGCTAGTTTTGATATGAATACCACCAACGACTATTTGACTTGAGCACAATACCAATGACTACTTGATTGGAATTTAATTCTTCCAATGATCCATTTGTGTGCTCCAACAACTACTTGGAATATCTTTTGAAGGTGCTCTAACGTTACATGGACCATTTCAATGGCTAATTTTGCACTCTTCAATAGTCTCAGGTACTGAAATGTCTATGTGAGATGTCTACTTGGAATGAATTTGATGATGCTTCAATGTTTATGTGAAACATCTTACAATGACAGGAATCCACACATTGATGCACAGTGACCAATCAGCACGGTGTCGATTTTTCCCTACATTTGAATTTGCTCAACCTTAAGAAGATAGAATATTTTATTAAATTTATTTTTTTTCCTATCAAATTTCAATCTCCTTTGTGTAGAATACCAGATGCCAAAACTTGTTATACATGGATAGGAAAATATTAGGTTTAATGAATTTTAATCTTCTTCATGCAAAACAATCGCCACATGTTCTTCCTGTATAGCAATATTCATAAGATTAACCATGTTAATTCTTAAGTTGTGTGATAAGTAAGTTGATGCTAATAAGTGAGTGTGGTTCAGCCTGAATCACTGGAATGAGGCAGTGTCTAAGTGCTAATTTCTAGGAAATTAGGGTTCAAATTTGATGCTTTAGACCTTAGACGCAAAAATAAAATTTTCTCTCCCATAGTGAAAGTCCTTTGAATGTTCTAATGCGAGTCCACCTATTGTAGAATAATACTTTGTATAATTGATAAATTTTTAACCTTTGTATTGATAATTTATTTTAAAAATTATTTATCCTTGACCATTGTCACCACTATGCTAGGTTTGTCAAATTCAAACACTGAGATGCCACATCTACTTTCCTGTGAAACTGAGAGACTGTGAGTTTCGTTGGTGTTGGGATTTACTGTGATACTTGCTAAACCCATGCGAAAGCCCCCATATGGTTTACCTGATTTGCACTGTAACCTAATTTGTGACCACATAAAACTTATCCAAAAAATTACCATGTTATCGAAGCAAAAGCTTTGGTTCAACGATAATTGAATTCTCTCCCAAGGAAAATGATATTGCCAATAATTTGACCAATTATGCACAATTCAGGATCAAGGCTCTGATACCACTTGAAGTGTTCCTTTGATAATTTATTCAAAATAGACAATGTGAAGAGAAGAATGAATTTGTTAAATCAAATTCTTGGCCACTTGAGGAGGGCTAAGTCCTTTGCCACTTAAGGAGGGCTAAGTCCTTTGCGAATACGCAAATAAAATATTATAATAATGATTGATGATCAAATGTAAATTAGTCTATATCTATAAATATGAATAAATCAAAAAATCAATGAACAATTGGAATTATAGTTGACTAACTATATTGGAGTTGTAATAGTAAATCCTTTCTCAAATACCTGAATCTTTAATATTCTACAACTTAAATAAATATCTGCTTGATGAAAGCTTTTTACCTTCTTCTTGCACTTGAAGATGAAATTATTCTCTATCTATTATATGAAGTTCCTCACTCTTCTAACGATAAATATTTGCTATAAAAATATCTTAGGTTGCACCTAAGATATCCAATAATGTCAAGGTGACTGTAAACTTCCCTACTACTACAACCAAGATATCTTGATTGTACCAAATTCTACGACTTTCTTTTGAGTGTTGATAGAAATTAGTTGTCAAGGATTATCTATCCTTTAAAAACATTTATCAATGTTAGGGTTGGCTATTTCTCTCAATAATCAACTATCTTCAATTTGATTCACCCAAATATGAGTCTTAGTCTTCACTGGTTATCATTTAGACTAGTGGAAAGACTCTATAGTTGAGTCCTAGTCTTCACCAGCTACTCCTATAGCTGTGGAAAGACTAGCCTTTTATGCTTCATTTGATATTATAGTAGATTCTAGGTCTATCCCCTTTTAAATTAGATAGACTCTAAATTACTTTTATCACATTGGATAAAATATGCAGCTAAACAAATTTTCCCTATGCAAGAAACTTCTTACTGTAGCTCTGATACCACTAATGGCTTTTGAAGCCTTAATATTAATGTAAACTCATAGGATAAAATTCATAGGATCAAATATATGATAGCCACAATATAGTAAGATCAATATAATGATGTAAATAAGAATAATATGAGCCAACTAATATGTAAATCAAGGCTTATAATATATCAACTAACATTCATTAATATGCAAAAATATGAATGTAATAGCCTGAATCATACATGTACAAATCATATGTCACATCTTACAATATTACTTGCTAAAATTTATGTAATATTTATTACTCCTCGTCTTCTTACAAATGTATCATAAAACTCTTTTATAATAATTATAACTCTCTCTATACTCACTATGAATGTTATATGAGTGCTCTATGAAGGCTATATGAAATCTATATGAGATATGCTCCTCCATGGAGTAATATATAGCCATTGTAGAGTGACTCTTTGGTTACTTGACTATTCCTTTCCTTATGCCAAGTCTCATGAATCTTGGCTTATCTACTTGACACTTGCATACACATGAATCTTCACTTAGAACTCTCTAATCTAAGGACACTTGTGCACACTTACATATAAGATACTTGTGTACATATACACACATCACACTTGCACACTTACATCACACTTGTGTATTTCCTACACATTATTACATTACATAAAATATTTACTCACACTCTAATATAATACTTAACCCTAGTCTAATATTTACAAGGTGTACCATGAAGGTACTATGGGGTTACATTATCATGTACCAAATAATGTAATATACTCCAATTTTTTTAACCCAAGTCATCTTCTCATCTGTGACTAGTTTCCAGCCTTGTTTCCCCATGAGAGCTTTGTTCATTAATTTTAGCTTCCTAAATCCAAGTCCTCTAGCTTCCTTCCTAACACATACCTTATCCCAAGACACAATATCACATCTCTTATTTTCTTCCATCTTACTTCATAGAATTTTTTTTGAATCTATTCAATTCTCTCCCAAATTTTCCTAGGCATTTTGAACAAGGACATGAAATAGATGGGTATACTTTGGAGAGTAGCTTTTACCAATTGAAATTTACCTACCTGGCCAAGAAGGGTCCCTTTCCAACCTACCAATTTTTTAGCAAAAATTTCCACCACTAGATTCCACCATTCCTCTTTCATTCTACCATTGAAAAGAGGCATTCTCAAATATGTTGTTGGAAGACTTCCAATTTCACACCCAAAAATTCTAGCAATCATGTTTTGTCTTACCAAAGGTGTATTAAGAAAGAAAATATTACTCTTGAGAAAATTCACCTTTTGGCTAGCAACCTTCTCAAAAGTTTCCAAAATATTCTTTATTACCTTCACTTGAGGAATTGAAGACTTTGTTATGACAATTGTATCATCTACAAATTGTTGATGAGTTACTAGATTAAGGATTGAAGTTGGTCTAATTCCATCCAATTTACCTTCATTGGTAGCAGCTGAAATAGTCCTACCCAAAGCTTCAACCATGATTATAAATAGATAAGGAGAAAGAGGCTTAATCCCCTTGAATTTTTAAAATATCTAGTAGCAGTTCCATTTATGATAACAAAAAACATTGCTTTCATAATACATTCCTTGATTAGGTCAATCCATTGTGCATGAAAGCCATTTTTTCCAAAAATTTTACAAGAAAGCTCCATGAAACTTTATCATATGCTTTGTTAATATCCAATTTTAGCAACTGTAGACACTAAAATCATGTAAATCGGATAAGACTGCCAATGCACCACTTGCACCACTCTTATAAACATCATATGGCCCCATTGGGTAACCCTCTAGGGTAAAATAAGGATCCATAGCACTTTTGGGAAGGTTTCCATCAATTTTGGGAGGTTTTGTATCATATATTTATGATCATCCCATCCTAGGATGGTCATAGATGGTGACCTTCCCACACAAGGATGGCCACCCAAAACTATTCCTAGGTGGGATAGTCCCTAAATAGACCCTCCAAAAGTCAAATGGGTGGAGAGATGACAATCAATTACTACCATATTATTCACAAAATCATCCAAAAATGATTTGGAGGCTATCATAGAGACCAGAAACTCCAAATTAGAGGCCCCAAATGGGAAACCTCTTCCACCATTGCATGGCAAGGGTTTTGACAAGTGGAAGCACTTGCCTTGCATGCCAAAACTTGCCCCTTTGCCCCAAATGCCCTAATTGGGCTATAAATTGAGGTGTGCTCACCCCAATTTCAAGGGAGAAGAGTTGAAGCATAGACCACAAAGTGCTACCCAATTCTACCCTCACTTTTGCTATCACATTTTCCCTATTATTTCCTTGAAACCCTCTTCATTCAAAGGTGCTTTCAAGGGCATCCAAAATACACCAAATCCATTCCAAAAACTATCAAATTAGAGAGTAATTTTACCACATTTGCTGACACAACATTTAGGAGAGTTCCAAACCAGATCCTCTTAGAATTGGTGATAAATTCCACTCAGTTTGGTAAACATCCCACCCTGGGATAGTTAATAGTGGGTAGTTGCACCTGCTAGGGATGATTAGAAAAAAGCTAGTAATTTTGGTTCAATTCCACCACAGATCATTTTTAAATATTTATATTAGCCTTGCATTCAATTTTGGTGAAGTTTGGAGCTTTTTAATTGTAAGTCTAGTTGTTCCTATCAGGGATGGTCACTATTTATGCTAACAATTTCCTTTCAATTCATGCTCAGATATTTTCAAAACCATCTAAATAATAGAATAGTATATTTGCAAGTCATTTGGAGTTGTTTTGATTTATTACAAATAAGTTTTGATATTTCTAGATCCATGCTTTCTATGTTTTCCTAGATTTTAATAAATAAACACATATGTTTTTAATCTGTTTCAATATCTTGTGTGTAGGTGCAGGTATTATATACATGAGGGAGGAGCTAAGAGGAACATCAATATAGACCTAAGACTAGCTCTCGATTGTGGGTTGTGAGAAGAACATTGGAACACGCCATTAAGTTCATGGAGGGATTTGATCCCTTTAGAAAATTGTAAATTGAGATGTATCAAATTATGAAGCCCTCAAGGGGATGTAATGTAATATTATTGAATACTTTGGATTAATAAAATACAAGGATAAACCCCCCTTTTATATCAAACAATCCATGTTTTGCAATAGTTTACTTAGTTACATCTTTATGCACATTTCCATTTGAATGATTATTATTATCCACTTTTACATTTCAATAAAACACATTAAAGGTGTGTCATTTTTAAAGCTTATTTAGTGGAAATAATGGTGGTTGAATTTATTCATTATCCCCTTTGAATGTGTCAATTTTGACCTCCTTTTTCTATTTTGCAGGTTGCAGGTTTTGATCATTCTAAGCAGAAATGAGTCCTTTTTTGCTAGTTGAACCTACCAGGGATGGCTAGCTAGGTGACACACCCTGGTATGTCCCCCAATTTTCTAACCATACCACCTTGGTATGGTTACAAAACCAAAGGTTTTTTATAAAAAAATGCAGAAACAAGTTTTAGGTCATAAAATACACCCTTTTGAACCTTCAATTTGCATTTATACTATTTCAAATAACTAAAATTTCAAGTTTTCTTGTCTTTTGTGTGCATTGGAAGGTTATATTACATCTCTCTAAGTTTTGCATTAACAAATCAAGAAAAACAAGAAAATGAACAGTATTTTATATACCTTTTGTTTGGTTTTCCTACTTGTAACTTACCAAAAAGGTTAAGTTCATATAGTTTGTCAAATTTTGTAGTTTCCTTTTGATATACTAATGATTTTGAAAATAAAATATACTTTCATGCATTTAGTGAATCATAATTGAATGTTGTATTGTTTTATTTCAATCATTTTAAAAGGAACAAACACACACCATGATCTTCTTAAACATTGGTGAGTTGGAATTCATTCCCAACCACTGATAGAGTTCAATGACGGTGGCAGTCATTTCCATCTATTGAATCAAATACTAGGTACCCTATTTTATTGGCCAATATCGACTCCAATATCTATCCTAACCATGCAAAATAGCATACATTCCTCTTCAAAGGGGTGTATCACTACACACGGGGTGCTGGATGAGGATTGGGAGGACCTATGCTCCCTGATTGGGTATGGATTTCATCACCATACTTTGGTTGGTTTACGTGACTGAAATTTCATTTATGTTTGTCGAGCTGTGAATGTGTAGGTGAAAACCACTTAAAATTTTGAGTATTACATCAACATAAATCAAACATGTCAAGTATTTTCTTTACAAAAGCAACATATCTTTAAAAAATAATAAACAGTTTAGGGATTCACATCTAAAAGACTTAAAAGAGATAATCACTTCTATGCTTGTGTGTTTCTATTGTTTGTTTGTTTCAAATTCATAAAAATTGTAAAGGAGATAATCATATAGTGGTCTAGAGTACATAGCTATGGTATATACCCATAGCCAAGCCTATTTAAGGGTGGACATTACGGGGAGTAGGGAAGAGGACATAGAGTATCTTCACCTTGATCCCAAGGACATGGTCATACCTCCTTGGCGACCACATATTCTTACTGGCCCTAGAGGGGCTAAAAGGATACCTAGCCAAAAAGGGACTCCTATATGGGTCACCCCCACAGGTGACAATCTCAACTTAGGAAATCATATCCCTAATCACTGAGTGGTAGATGAATGGATGGTTAGTCCTAGAATATCAATAAGAGGACCTAGCCAACAAGGGACTCCTACACATGGTACTACCATAGGAAACAATCCCACTTTGGGAAATCATTTACCTAATATAGATATTTCTAATGCCTTATTTTGATAAGAGTCACCATGTAATGAGGCGCTTCCCAATAGAGCAATCCCACACATTCGTGTACCTACTTGGTCTACTTCTTGCACTGGTGCATAGGATCAAGACTTGTCACCTAGGGTGGGGTTGAATGATCATCTTATGATTTCAAACCACCCTTCCCCAAGGTGCTAAAATCATGATGAGTATGATACTCATCGCCATAGGCGAGCTAATTCAACCTTACCTTTCCTTTTTTATGAGGGAAGACCTAAGGAGGATCCAGATTATCCTCATTCAAATGTATCAATGCAAGAACGATGTGCCTTAGCACCAGTATCTTATCAAGAACATCTATTTAGGGGTAAGCCTTAAGTAAACGCAACCTCCCTCAATTGAGGGAAAGTTGTAATAGATCTCATGAACCCCCTGAACAAGATAGATATCAATGTAATAGTGCTAAGGCACTTAGACCTAATACAAATGATCAGATCAATAAGTTGGTAAAGTATGTTGACTTCCAGGGCTAAGTTTAATCAACTTAGATCTGATAAACATCGTCTAGATCTCTTAGAGCAATGGCAGTAGCTAGAGAGAGAAATATTTGAACAAAAAATTCAAGAAACTTTGTGGAATGGATTTTCTACTCCAAATACACGTAGACAAGAGGTTCGCCCGAGGCAACCAAAATTCCAACAAGATAGGTCTCCTAGACCTAAACCAATGTTTCCTCCTAGACCTCCTAGGCCTGAACATAATGTATATGATATACCAAATATAGATCATATTTAAGAAGCATTCATTCCTCCTTGTAGGCCCATGCCTGAAACACCTTATAGGGCTTAAGATGACTTGGAACAAAATGAGGATTATTTAGAAGCACCTTTTGGAGGTGTGGATGATGTCAATAAAACATCCCAACCTATTCTTAATATTCCTCATCCTCCTCTGTGGGTTCAAAAAAAGAAGAGGAAATCAAATCCTCAGATGCGTATCAAGCTTTGCTTAAATTCTTAGAAACTATAGAAGGTAATACAATAAGGAATGAGCTTCAAAAATCCACCTTGCATTAGTTGTAGAGTCAGTCGCTACACCCATCCATTCCTTTCTCGATATACCCTGAGCATTTCAAAATGCCAAAATTGGATAGATTCAAGAGGGAAGAAGATGCTCAAGAGAATATTACTAAATTTTTAAATTTATGCTTTAGCATACAGGACAATGATGCATTTATCTTGAGAAATTTTCTAAGTACTCTCTCTGGTTTTTCCATTGAGTGGTTCAACCAACTTCCAAAATATAGTGTCTACACATTTGAAAAATTCACCGACGTATTTTTAGAATGTTTCAACTTTAAAACCAGAAGAAAGCTGACATTAACTGACCTCACGGGGTTAAAGCAGTACGATGATGAGTCGATTACTAAATGTGGAAATAGGTGGAAAATTCTTCTAGCTAATATACCCTACCTATTACTAGAATTTGAGTTAACTTAGCTATTTTCAAAGAGTTTCTTAAAACCTATCTCTTTAGTATTGCAACTGCAGGTATACTCCACCTTGGAATATGCTCTAGCATAGGCTAGAAATATAGAGGAAATACAAATCCAAGAGGGAGAAATAGCCAAGCCTCACAAAAAGGAGTGGATAAAGAACCCTAAAAATAACTCGGCACCTGCAAATACAGAAATGATCAATCAAGTGGCCATAAATATCCTTGGGTCTACACAAGTGATGCCTCCTTAAAAGGTGAACTATCAGGCCCAACCTCCTCCTACAAGTTATAATAGTAATGGTCAAGCGAATCAGGGAAAAAACCAATAGTGTCGCTCTAAGTGACAATTTACTCCTTTTGTTGAATCTATGGATTTTCTATTTGATCAATTGTGGGTTGAAAAAATGATTAATCTTCTAGATATCAAACCCATCGATCCGGATACAGGTAAACCAAAGCCTATGGGACACCAAGAGGATCAATATTGCAAATATCATCGACAAAGTGGTCATGATTTACCAACATGCTATGGTTTTAAACACCTAGTACAGGACATGATTGAGAGGAATGAGCTTCACATAGATGCTCTACTAGCCCCTAAAAATCAGTAGATGGGTATATTCAAGGACCCATTACCAAATTATGAAGTATAGGCAACACCTACTAAACCGATGAATGAGGTGAATAAAACACCCCCTTTGCAAGGGTATGTTTGGATGGTGAGTATTGTGACCAGGAACATAAGATATCCAAGCCAAGTTGCACCACCTACAGCTTCGAGTTATGTTCCAACTACATCATAACCTACACCACCTGTAGTACAAGGTCTTCCACCTAGGCCAACATTAACAATAAAGAACAAGCTGGCACAGAGCTTGAGGACAACATCAGTGAGATTTTCCATCTATGAGCTAATTCAACAATACCCTCTGCATAGGGAAGCTTTGATGGATATTCTAAATTCAATAGAGTTGCAACCATAGGAGTCTAACTCCATTAATTTTTTGGGTCATGTGCAACAGTGCAAGGAACCAGTAATAACATTTCATGAGCATGAGCTTAAAGCAATAGAAAGTGATGTGGTAGATCCTCTGCACATCATTGCATGTGTAAAAAAAGTACCATACAAGAGAGTGCTCATAGATACTAGTTCATCGAGTAATATCATCACAAATAAAGCATTAAAACACCTAAGATTTCTAGCATCTCATGTTGTTGTGTCCACTTACACCCTTCGTGCATTAAATAATGTAATATGCTCCACCGTCGGTACTATAGTCCTACCCATTCAGGTGGGGTGCAAAACCATATCGATATTATATCATGTGTTGGAGGGTGATATGGCCTATAACATATTGCTAGGTAGACCTTGGATACGATATATGAAGTGTGTCCCATCCATTGTACATAAATGTCTCAAATACACTCATGAAGGGAAGGTGCACATAGTCTCTGTAGATCTAGAGCCCTTTAAGTACTATAATATGGTGCAGCAGATGCTAGAGTCAAAATTACCTTCAAATCATGTAGAATTTTTACTGAATGCACCTATTTAGAGTCTACCCATTTCACCATTACCTTCCATTTCACCATCTACATCTTCATCCATACCATCCGCATTGATGAGCACCAAAAATGCTCATTTTATATACACGGTTAAGGAGAATTATCACTGGTTCAATTAGCATATGAAATGTATTTTATATAACTTATGCATATAATTGATAGAAAATCCGGTATTATGCTTGATTGGTGTTTTTAGTGGGAAATGTGTATAAATGCAGGTATTGGTACTAATATGGTGTTTTCCAGTCTACATCCACTTGGACCCGGCATACTTCTGCTTACAGAGACTAAGGCAAGAGAGTAGGTGCCTTCCTCTTCAAGGAAGGTGCCCAATAGAAGTAGGTGCCTTATTGTCAGTGCCTAACTTACTCCTAAGTGCCTTCCTCTTCTAGGAAGGCGCCAATAGAAGGCCAGTGCCTTCCTCTTCCAGGAAGGCACTAAGAAAAGATAAGCACCTTCCTTTTCCAGGAAGGTGCCACTAGAAGGCAAGCGCCTTCCTCTCGCAGGAAGGCACCGCAGGAAGGCACGATAGGAAGGTGCTGCAGGAAAGCACCGCAGGAAGGCACCGACAGGAAGGCACCATAGGAAGGCACCGCAGGAAGGCACCGCAGGAAGGCATCGCAGGAAGGCATCGCAGGAAGGCGCCACAGGAAGGCACTGACAGGAAGGCACCGCAGGAAGGTGTCGACAGGAAGGCACCACAGGAAGGCGCCGTAGGAAGGCACCGATAGGAAGGCACCGCAGGAAGGCATCGACAGGAAGGCACCACAGGAAGGTGCCACAGGAAGGCACCGATCGGAAGGCACCTCCATGCCTTCATACTTTGCAAGATTTACCAAGGCAACTTTGACTGGTTGACCAAGGACTATGGAGGAGGTTGCACGTGAAGACAAAGGAGATCTATTTTAATCATGCATTTATTAAATAGAATAAAGTGTTTGTTATTATCAACCGATTGGCCGGTTGACCTTGTAAAGCTCTTAAAGCATATTATTATTTTTAGGATGCATTAGTTTAGGATTTGTTGTTACGTACACCTAAGGATATTTATATTTATCCTTCTGGTGAACGAACATACTTTAAAATAGAAGAATAAAATGTGTAGAATCAATTGTAACTAAATCACATCACGTGATTAAAATAGACCGATTTGTTATTGTAATGAGATCTGGCCGCGCTTTATATAAAGACGTAGGCCGATGGAGATCGGAGATCAATGATTAATTTTACACAACTTATTTTATTTTATTGTTTAATTAATTAAGAGTGCAACTCCTCTTATTCGAGCAAGCTCTACGTAGCTAGTCGGGCGGACTATCTGCGGGAGCTTGGGCCCACTCCCTGCAGTAGTCCTCCCCTATTTATTTCTGTTCTTTATTTTTTGTAGATTATTTTATTGCTTTAGTTCTTGCTTTATTTAATTTAGGTGTGTGCTTTTATTTTTAGCATTTTATTTTCAACATTGTATTTTATTTATTTAAATTCTCTGCACTCAGTTTTATTTGGTTTGGTCGGAATCCAATTACACAAACCTCCCCACCCAACTAAATAAGGTACAACCAGATTTGTTCCCCAACACCGCAGAATATACTGTGTGTGACACTCATAAGTTTACGAACTTACCGGATTGATAATTTATGGAAGAGAAATGAATGTTTTTCGGGACATGAATTTCTGCTCACCATTTTGGCATCGTTGCCGGGGAGTGTCTAAACTGTAGTGTTCTAATTTACAAGTCAGATAAAAATCTTATTTGAAATTACCTGTAAATATTTTATCTGAGAAGCATGAGTCCACCAAGGGCCTTTTTATAAGGCCAAAAATAGTTGCCGGCACAGTCAGAGCCAAATCCCATAGGCAATTATTTATATTTTTTTGGCTTCTCAGGTAAACGCGGGAATGAATCTGATGTACCATAATTAAGTGTAGAAGTAGAAATAAAAATGTGTTGTTGAAAAAAATTAAAAAAAAAAAATCTCTGGCATTGAAGGATTTCCATCATGTTATAAATGGTTTCAAGAAATCAAAAGAAAAAGCACAACTCAAGTTTGATTGAAAATTTTTAGGGACGTGTTTTTATACGGAAACCATTGAAAATTTTTTGCCTCTAGAAGCTTGGTTTTAAATTAAAAAATTTTTACAGGCTTGAAATTTTTGCAACGTATTGGTAAATGTTTTTTTTTATGATGAAATTAATAATGCAGGGAAAATGACAGGGCATAATTCAAAGAGAACATCTTGTTATGGAGTATGCTCTTCACTTGCGCTTAAGGCGACCTGGTGAATCAAAAACTAGCATGTGTTTTTAACAGAATGCTATGCCATGTTTTCTTCAGGTTGCTAGCTCGTGGATAGTCATTTGCTGGCCTACACACTTTGCCATTACGTTGAAAAAAAGTTGGGTTGTGAGGCCATGAAGGAAAATACTCTTCTCATGCTACAGCATATCAGACTAGTTGAAAAAAAAAAATCGAGAAGACTAGTTCAGATGTAGGCATGGGGGAGACCCCACCTTCATCAATGCCGCCAACAACACAATGAACGCTATTTATAGTGTTCATGAAAAAAAAAAGAAAAAAAGAGAGAAAAAATAAATAAATCATCTGCTGAAAAGGCTCCAAGTTAATGAAGCAAATCAAAAATAGAGTTTTATTTTGCTGCTTGTTGAAAGAGAGTATCCTCTTTCCCGAGGACCAACTTGGTCCAGAAGGGAAATGAGAAATCTCCAACCGGTAGCTAAATAAAATAGGGAAAGAGCTTGGAGGAGATCAGATTTCAAATGTCTGCACAAATGCCACATGGTGCTTGAGCACAAAAAAAAAAAAAATGTGTGAATGGAGCTCAAGGTGGCTAGAAAAATAATAGCACATAATCCCTGCAATGCATACGGAGAGTCCAATACTTTGGATATGCATTAGAGCAGGATTAACATTTTTTTTATGTGCTAATTGAGGAGGAACCTGGTGTTTCAAAAATATGAGTTGTTGGTTGTCATAAAATCCTTTCATAATGGTACATGGAATGTAACTTTCACACAGTAGGTTGCGTAGTTACCAAAATCACACAACCTCCACTTTTGAATGCACAGTGCCAACATTACAATTTTTATGGTAGCATTCTCATTTTGTTAAAATATGTGAAAAAAATATACAAAAGAGAGGCAGAGTCTCACTATGGTGGAAGATAACATCAACTTTGAGAGGATTTGAAACCATGGAGAAATATGCTTTTCACAAAAAGTGTGAGGGCAAAGATGTTTCAGTACATGGCACATTTTGCCAAATTCTTAGGATGGATCATTGACAAACCTCCAGATGTGAAAATCACCAGCTCAAATGGTTGAAGTAGACATTCTGTTCTTTGATGCAGATGATGAAAAAAAAAAAATGATAATCCAAGATCTATTCTGGTCAAGGCAGAATAGACCAAAAAAAAAATAGAGAAAAAAAAAAAAATTAGTTAGAATTTTATTTTAACGTCTTTAGTTTAGATTTTTCTTTTATGTTTTGCAGGACAACGTGAAGTGCGAAGTAGAAAAATAAGGAGGTGTCTGTGAAGATCTCATGAATTGAGATTCATACGTGGAGTTCGTAATAGCACTATACAAACTGTCTCGTGTACCTGATCGTGTAGCATCCAATCTAATAGGTGAAAGCTAGCAGAGTTTTGCCTTGGAAACATTGGCACTTGAAGGAAGGCTAAGTAACCCTGATCAAGCGAAAGGCTTCTAGCCCAAGGTGCTTGTGGAATTTGGGGGAAAATTTTGCTGCAAGGTGCATGATTATTATAGCCTAGATGATAAACAAAGTCAGATATGCTACACCAAGTGCAAGAGAAGAGTGTCGAGACAATGTTCAAGTAACGGTCAACGAGCTCCATTAACCACTGCCTCACATTCACAAGAGTGGATTAGACATCGGCATGGGGGAGACCCCATACCATACCAGTAGCTTGGACGAATGTTCAAACATTCGTTAAAAAAAAAAAAAAAAAAGATAAAGTGAAATATGCCTTGATCATCAAGAAGGCGCCTTCTGCATGAAGAAGGTGTCATACAATGGAGGCGCCTTCCGCATGAGGAAGGCGCCATACATTGGAGGCGCCTTCCGCATCAAGAAGGTGCCATACATTGAAGGCGCCTTCCACAACAAGCAGGCACATTCCACACCAAGCATACGCCTTGACATCTAGGGTGCCTTGATTCATTTCCCGCACCTGGGTGGTTCGATGGCACAAAGACAAAAAAAAAAAAATGAGAATCCTCCTAGTGAAAAAAAAAAAAAACGCATAGAACATGTCCTGTTTAGCATAAAAATTGTATTTCTTATTGCTTTGCAGGAAATCATGAACCGAATGCAAGCTGCAGGCATCCTGAGAGCCAGGGCCTAACAGGCACGGAGTCATGACTCTTGTTTTACTGCTTTCATGTGTGCAGTTTTTGTAGGTGTAGTTTCGTAGTACACAACCATGAGCATGATCTATAGGTGGAGCCGGATTAAACTAGGCCTAACAAATGTGATATTTTGTGCCCTACAATTAGGAGTGCGGCAAAGCGGAAAAGGCACTTACTTCCCACTAGGAAGAGAGTGCCTACAATCAACCCAATACAATAGTGCCTTTTTCCACCCGGAGGAAGGCACCAATAAGCAATTTTCTTCTCCCTTGGACGGGGATACCTGTTGTTCAGTGTGGGACCTGACATTTGGAGGGCTGCAGACCTGTTGTGTAGAGGGACCTATTGTTGGAGACAAGGGCATCACCAATTTAAGTGGGGGGGAAGATGCGGGTGAATCAGAACCTCCTGTAAAAAAAAAAAAAAAAAAGAAGGGGGAGTTCAGAAGGCTGTTGTCACGAGGACGTGACAATTTTTAGACATGGGGGGAAATACGCCTTATTGTCGATGCCTAACTTACTCCTATGAATTAAAAAAAAAAAAAATTGGTGCAGTTCCAACTCTACGACATGTAGGTTAATTTGGGGATCGCACCAACGGATGAGAACATCCTACCAACGCCAAAGCAGCACACACATCTCAGCAATGCACCTGACAGATGCCATGAATAATGAAAGAAATACTATTTTTCCTCACTCCAAAAAACAAAGGAATGCAGTGTTGTTCCAATTATGCATGCAAAAGAAATAATTCAGAGGGGAGATCATTTTGGACGCACACGTGTCAGGTATAAATTTTAATATTCATCCTATAAATGCATTCGGAGAGAGATACGTCAATGCAAGATTAAAATATTTTGTGTGCTATTGAGAAAAAGCTGGGTATTTCAAAGTTTAGAGTCACCAACTCAGTTGTTGCGGATTGACTCTGTTCTTTGATGCAGAGGATGAAAAAAAAGAAAAAAAAAAAAAAGAAAGAGAAAAAAAGAAAAAAAAAAAAGAGAGAGTCAAGATCTGTTCTGTTCATGGCAGAACAAATAAAGATACATATAAATAAATAAATAAAATCTCCAGGAGCACCAACGTGAAGACGTCTCACACCACCGACATCATATATATCAGATTCTACGAAATTCAACCGGGTATGTACTGATTTTCTTATTAATTATGTGTATAGTTATTTTAAAATCATTTCTATGCTAATACCAGTCGACGCCTCCATAGTTTTTCAAAATCTCCCATTAGAATTCAAACACATGATGTGCCTTGAAAAAAATAAAATAATTAAAAAAAAAAAGAGAGAGAGAGAGGCTATGGCATCTACGTGAATAAATTTGGCATCATTTTCATTGCCACCTCATGACAATGGCAACTGGCTTGAGCGAACACATATAAATGATGCTACTCTATACCACAAAGGAGGTTCTAGAGATGTGAAATATGTTTCAAATGTGGGTAAAAGTAGCAGCTGGTGACTGCACTTATTTTAAATCAATTTGGTCTCACCAAATATGACCAATGAGCAACATTGGAGAATGCCAGCATTTATAAAAACAAAAAAATAAAAAAAATGCAGTGGTCATTGGCCCTGAACATTGTGGTCACAATTTAACTATTTGTTCGCGATGATTAGTCAGGATGTGTTTTTGACTTCTGCTGGTGCCACATCACTCTATGGAAAAAATAGCAGCACTCAATGAGAAATAGATATGCTGAAGGCCATTAGAAAAAAGAAAAAAAAAGACAACAGTGCTGAATGGAAAAAAATAGCAGCACTCAGTGGCAAAGAAATAGAGATGCTGAAGGCCATTAGAAAAAAAAATGCAGTAGTGCTGAATGGAAAAAAATAGCAGCACTCAGCGGTAGAGAAATAGAGATGCTGAAGGCCATTAGAAAAAAAGAAAGTAGTGTTGAATGGAAAAAAATAGCAGCACTCAGCAGCAGAGAAATAGAGATGCTGAAGGCCATTAGAAAAAAAAAAGACAATAGTGCTGAATGGAAAAAATAGCAGCACTCAGCGGCAGAGAAATAGAGATGTTGAAGGCCATTAAAATAAAAAAATAAAAAAATAAAAAAAAGGGGGAAAAAAAATATATCCCGGGGTTGTTATCACGAAGACATGACAAATTTTTTGGCATGGTCAGCCTGCGAGAGGGATAACTTCACCTTTTGGTGCCACGAGGGCGTGGCACATGTTAGGCATGGTGGGATGATGAGCACCAAAAATGCTCATTTTATATACACGGTTAAGGAGAATTATCACTCGTTCAATTAGCATATGAAATGTATTTTATATAACTTATGCATATAATTGATAGAAAATCCGGTATTATGCTTGATTGGTGTTTTTAGTGGGAAATGTGTATAAATGTAGGTATTGGTACTAATATGGTGTTTTCCAGTCTACATCCACTTGGACCCGGCATACTTTTGCTTATAGAGACTAAGGCAAGAGAGTAGGTGCCTTCCTCTTCAAGGAAGGCGCCCAACAGAAGTAGGCGCCTTATTGTCAACACCTAACTTACTCCTAAGTGCCTTCCTCTTCTAGGAAGGTGCCAATAGAAGGCCAGCGCCTTCCTCTTCTAGGAAGGCACTAAGAAAAGATAAGCACCTTCCTTTTCTAGGAAGGTGCCACTAGAAGGCAAGCGCATTCCTCTCGCAGGAAGACGCCGCAAGAAGGCGCGACAGGAAGGCACCGCAGGAAGGCACGATAGGAAGGCGCCGAAAAGAAGGCACCACAGGAAGGCGTCGTAGGAAGGCACCGCAGGAAGGCGCCATAGGAAGGCACCATAGGAAGGCGCCATAGGAAGGCGCCAACAGGAAGGCACCGACAGGAAGGCACTGTAGGAAGGCACCGATAGGAAGGCGCCACAGGAAGGCGTCGCAGGAAGGCGCCGACTAGAAGGCACCTCCATGCCTTCATACTTTGCAAGATTTACCAAGTCAACTTTGATTGGTTGACCAAGGACTATGGAGGAGGTTGCACGTGAAGACAAAGGAGATCTATTTTAATCATGCATTTATTAAATAGAATAAAGTGTTTGTTATTATCAACCGATTGGCCGGTTGACCTTGTAAAGCTTTTAAAGCAAATTATTATTTTTAGGATGCATTAGTTTAGGATTTGTTGTTACATACACCTAAGGATATTTATATTTATCCTTCTAGTGAATGAACATACTTTAAAATAGAAGAATAAAATATGTGTAGAATCAATTGTAACTAAATCACATCACGTGATTAAAATAGATTGATTTGTTATTGTAATGAGATCTGGCCACGCTTTATATAAAGATGTAGGCCAGATGAAGATCAGAGATCAATGATTAATTTTACACAGAACTTATTTTATTTTATTGTTTAATTAATTAAGAGTGCAACTCCTCTTATTCGAGCAAGCTCTACGTAGCTAGTCGGGCGGACTATCTACGGGAGCTTGGGCCCACTCCCTGCAGTAGTCCTCCCCTATTTATTTCTATTCTTTATTTTTTGTAGATTATTTTATTGCTTTAGTTCTTGCTTTATTTAATTTAGGTGTGTGCTTTTATTTTCAGCATTTTATTTTCAGCATTGTATTTTATTTATTTAAATTCTCTGCACTCAGTTTATTTGGTTTGGCTAGAATCCAATTACACAAACCTCCCCACCAAACTAAATAAGGTACAACCAGATTTGTTCCCCAACACTGCAAGCATATACTGTGTGTGACACTCATAAGTTTACAAACTTACGAGATTGATAATTTATGGAAGAGAAATGAATGTTTTTCGGGACATGAATTTCTGCTCACCACACATCATTGGCCGCTTTAGAGATGCCTTCGACATCGTCAGATCCTCCATCGAGGAACATGTCAAAGAGTCCAATTGATGAGAGTCTGCCTCTAGTTTCCACTATATACATAGGAGAGATTCCTTGCTCAATAAATGAGGAATCATCTCAAGAGGTTCACATTGAGTCACCTCAAACCTCACTTCTATCTAATCCACCTTAACCATCCCAGGTCACAGTGCATATGTCTAGTACAATGATAGGAGAATATTTAGTGAGAAATATCACAATGATTCCATCTATAGAGACAGTGCAAGATATGGGACAACCTCGTATTCCTATAGGTAGCATCGTGCCTCTTGGTCTACCACCCAATCAAACTAATTTTATATATGGGGTATAGAGTATGGAGCCTTTCCAATTCCTTAAAAAGAAGAAGATGATGCACCTTTCCCTAAGGATGTAAACTATTTGTCAAATCTAGATTATGCATTACAGTATTTAGATCAATGTAATTGGTATGGTTTTGGTTTAGGCTTATATGAGTAGGGTACTCGTGTTCCATGTCAGCCCCAATATCAGCTACCTTATGATAAATTTGGGTTGGGACACAATAAGCCAGTACCATTGGATGTTCTCACGGATAGTCTAGAACACCTATGTCTAGGTTATCAGGATAATCTTGCACGTGATCCATATGCCAATATGAATCATGTTCATTTATTGGAAGATTATTTTCCCATAGATATGATATATTAGGGGTTATCCAGTGATTTTTTCCAACCCCATGAAGTGGGGAAGAGCTTGCATACCTTAATATGATAGTGAGGAAGAGGATCCAGGTCATCCTCATGAATGGATGAATGATGATGAAGAAGACTATGGCATCACACCCATAAACTATCCAATTTTAGATGATGAACATGAGAGAGTGTTCCCCTTGGATAATGTGGATGAATATTATCTTCACATGTTATTCCCCATCCAAGGTCCTATCTAATGCCCACTTCTATCGCGTGAAGAGCAATCTTACCCTCTTCCACAATGACCACCACCGCTCATTCCATTTCCACTAGAACCACCCCCACGAGCTATGATACTACATCAGGTCTCTAGACCCACTCGTCCTTGTATGGGATATCATGTATCCATCAACATGATTTCCATAGATTTAACTACACCATTGATAAATTTGAATAACCCATCAAAGTCATTGTATCTCGACCTTGAGGTAATTAAATTTGATCAGGGAGATTCTCACCCATTTTTATCAGAGTATTGGCCTTATGAGAAAATGTTACAGTCATTTCAATTTTCTCTACAAACTACTTGGGATTTTTTTCAAGCTGAGGTTGACCCTAAATTTCCTATGGATGAAGCAAACCCAACTGATGGCATTCACATAATTCCCACTCCACATTAGTTGGAATATGGGTCTCATATTTCAATTGAGCCAAAAATTAATAGGAATATCGGTACAGATCTTTATAATCCCCATATTATCAAACTAGGAGAAGGTCTATCTCCATTTGAACAAGATTATTTCACAAGAGAATTGAAAGAAAGAGTAAAATATTTTTCTTGGTTGTATAAAGACATGCCAGAGCTGGACCCAAATCTAGTCACACATAATCTTACACTGGACCCAAAGATCAAACTAGTTAAGCAAAATTTGCATAAGATGCACCCAATAGTAGCCTTGATGGTGAAATATGAATTGCAAAAGTTTTTGGATGTTGATTTCATCATCTCAGTAGACTATCCACCATGGGTTTCAAACATGGTACCCATCAAAAAACCCGATGGGAGGATTCACATTTGCACTGACTTTAGAGATATCAAAAAAGCGAGTCCTAAGGATAAGTTTCCCTTACCAAACATTGATTCTTTTGTAGATTGCATATTAGGACATGAAATGCTATCCCTTATTGATGGTTTTTCTAGATATAATCAAATTCGTATTAATCTAGAAGACCAACTAAAAATGGTGTTCACAATGCCTTAGAGGATATTCTATTATAAGGTCATGCCTTTTTGGTCTTAAGAACACTGGTGCCACCTACCAATGAGCCATGACATATATATTCCATGACTACATGCATAAGATTTTGGAAGATTACATGGATGAATTATTGGCAAAATATTTATTACGCCATGAGCATGTCAATGTATTGTGCAAGGTTTTAGACTGCCTCATTGAGCATAATGTTAGGATTAATCCCAAAAAGTGTGTATTCAGTGTCACATCTAATAAACTCTTGGGATTGATAGTATCTAAGTGAGGCATAGAAGTAGATCCAAAAAAGTTCAAGGTAATCTTAGAAATGCCTCCCCCACAACCATTAAGAAGCTACGTAGCCTGCAAGGAAAGGTCGCATCCATAAAATGCTTCATAGAACAATTATCAGATAAGTGTTGACCCATGAATAGGTTGCTACAGAAGGGATCTCATTTCATTGGGACGATGAATGTTAAACTGCCTTTGATGATATCAATAAATACCTGGCTTCACTGCCCGTATTGGCTCCTCTGTGACCAAGAGTGTTGTTCTATCTTTACATATCAGCTACTGAGTTGGCTTTGGGCACCATGTTGTCCCAAAATAATGAATTTCATAAATAACAAGCTACATATTATATTAGCCGTATACTGGTTAGCTATGAAATAAAGTATGCATACATTGAGAAGCTATGCTTAGTAGTGGTATTTGCCACCAAAAATCTATGCTATTTCATGCTCAATCATACCATGTATGTAATATATAAGGAAAATCCATTGTGATACATAATTATTCAAACATATCACAATAGTCGTACAATAAAATGGATAATGTTGTTGATGGAATTTGATCTAGAGTTCATTGGATAGAAATAAATCAAAGGATAGGTCATAGCCAATCAACTAGTAGAGACTCCTCTCTAGGATGACCAACCTCTAAATGTAGAACTTATTGATGATGGAGTGTTTCATATCTTAGAATTACCTGGTTCTGCAGAGCCTGAGTCATATGTAGACATAACTCTATTCTTCGATGGTTCTAAATTTGAGCAAAGGGGTGGTGCAGGTATCATGTTTTTCACACCACAAGGGTCTCCCATACCTCTTTTGTTTAAACTTGATTTCCCGTGCAACAATAACAATGCTAAGTATGAAGCCATCATCATAGGCCTTCAAACAATAATCGCCATGAAAATCACTAAGTTAAACATTTTTGGAGATTCCTTTCTCATAGTTAATCAGGTTAAAAGGATATTCCAGTGTAGGTGCCTAGTATTACAAGCCTATAAAGCCCTAGTGGATAAACTTCTAATAAAGTTTGAGTGGTATGATATTGAGGCACTTCCTCATTCATATAATAATTTTGCAGACATGATGGCCTCCTTAGGGTTGCTAATCCTGCAAAACCCTTCAAATAATATCATGACTATTCAGGTAAAAACACTAGCGCAATCTGTGACTGAGCGTGATGAGCATAACGACACACCAAATTTTCACATGATTCAGATTGAACCTTCACATGAACGGTTATCTAAACTACACAATTATTTGAATAACATTAGATGGGGGACTCTATTTTCTTAGAATTCTTTTGATACTAGCACAACACTATATCTCCAAGTTCGTTCACAATTAGTATTTGCATGAGAAGAACGTCAAAAGGATTACATAATTCATACAATTGAGGCTTCTTCAAAGCAATATTGGTTCACACAAATTAAATATTATTTAAAATTAGGAAATATTCCACCTGGATTATCACATGCTACAAAGTTAGTGTTTAAGCAAAATGTGGCAAATTATGTCTTATTAGGAGACATAATGTATCGTCGAAGCTATGAGGGTATCCTCCTTCATTGCTTAGAATCACAGGAGTTAGCTTGGGCCATTTCCCAATCACATGATGGTACATATGGTGGTCACTTTAGCAACATGGCCATCACTAAGTGCATTCTTCACATGGGCTAATATCGACCAAGTTTAGAGCAATATTGTTGCACTTATGTAAAGAAGTACATGAAGTGTCAACATCATGTAAATTTGACACACGTACCTTCATAGACCTTACAATTGATTCAATCGGTTTGGCCATTTGCACAATGGGGGTTTGATTTAATTGGGAAAATCTCACCTTTTGAGAAGCAGAACAACAATTCAATTATTTTATGAAGTATAACTAATACATTAGGGCCAGGATTAGTCCGGAGGTTGTGGAACCACCCGAGACCAATATAGGCGCAGTTGTAACAAAATAACAACTAGCCTAAATTAATCAATTCTAACAATATAAGATATTTAGGATTGAATTAACTAATGAAAGAAATATTGAAATATATTCTAACATCCCCCCATATTACAATATTTCAGGAAACATATAACTACTAGCTATACTATCATCCCCCCATTATTTTGAAATACATAGAGAGCTGCAAAAAAATTCAAATTTGACACGTGCAAGTGCCTTAGTGAATATTTCTACAACTTGAGCATTGGTGGAGATGTACTGAAGCTGGATTCAGTGCTTTGATACTTCGTCTCGAATGAAGTGGCATTGTGTATCAATGTGCTTCATTTTCTCATGATGCACTCGATTCTTAGAAAGATTCAAAACACCCATGTTGTCATAGAACAAGTGTATTGGAGATTTTTATGGAAGACCCATACTTGTTAGGATGCGACACAACCATATCACTTCACACAACTTCACATGTAGTATGATATTATGCCTCTATTGATGAGATAGCAACCACCTGTTGCTTCTTGCTGTGCCAAGAGACAGGACAAGATCCAAGATGAAATAAATATCCTAAAGTTGATTTATGATCATCATATGATTCGACATAGTCGGAGTCCGTGTATCCCTATAATAATAATTTGTTTTTCTTCTTGTATTCTAGGCCATATTCCATTGTGCCACGAACATAGTAAAGAACTCACTTTGTTGCTTTCTTAGGTTCTTGCATGAACCTCAAAAGATAGATGAAAAAAAATATGATATCTGGCCTAGTGTTGGTCAGATATATGAGACTCCCAATCAGTTGACGATAGAGAGTAGCATCTACCTGAGGTGATTTGTCATATCATGATAATTGGAGTCTTGTTTCCATTGGTGTTGCCATCGACTTACAGTCAGTCATGCAATATTTTTCTAGTAGTGTCTTGGCATATTTTTTCTAGGAAACTTTGATGTAGTGCTCCTTCTGGTTCATTTCCAGACCAAGACAATAATGGAGAAGTCCGAGATCTGTCATTTCAAAAGATTCACTCAAATCCTATTTGACAAAAGAGATCATTATTTTTGAACTCCCTGTTATGAGTAGATAATCAACACAAAGTACAAGCAACAATACTTTAGAGCCTTGCTTCTTGAAATAGAGGTTTACATCTGATAGACATCTCTTAAATCCATGCTATAGTAGGTGATTATCCATTTTTATGTACCAAGCCCGAGGGGCATGTTTCAAACCATATAAGGATTTGACCAATTTTGAAACTTTCTACTGTTGGCCTTCCACTTCAAATCCTTCCGGTTGAGTCATGTATACTTCCTCTTGGAGATCACCATTTAGAAAGGCACTCTTGACATCCATTTGGTGCACTTTCCACCCATATTGTGCTACCATAGCACAAAGAACTTGAATGATTGTCATCTTAGCAGTAGGTGCAAAAGTTTCCTTGTAGTCAATACCTTCTCTTTGAGCATAGCCCTTTGCCACAAGTCGGGCCTTATGCTTATCTATTGTTCCATATACCTTGTACTTGACTTTATACAACCATTTGTAGCCTATGGGCTTCTTTTCGTATGGTAGATAGACAAGCTTCCAAGTTTTTTTTTCATCAGAGACTTATACTCTACATCCATAGCGACCTTCCAATGAGGCTCACTAAGATCATCTTGCACTGATGTAGGTTCAAGTTCATCTATTGAGGACACAAACACCCTATCATAATAAATATCCATATCTTCTACATCTCTCTCTGGATCTATAGAAAGTTCCTCAAAATATTGACACAGATAATCAACCCAGTAATCTTTGTTGCAGCTTTCTCTTGTTGAGCCATGCTACGAGTACGAGGTCTATCCAATGTCAAGTCTGGTGGAGTGGATATATTAGAGTCTCTAATTGTACTTGTATACCACTTTGGATTCTTCTTCTGTGGTGATGAAGAAGATGAAGAAGGACCTCCAACCTTGGATGAAGGAGACTTATCAACCTTAGTTTCCACAAGGTCTAGGTATACATCTGATGTGTTTTTTGATGTGAAAGCCTCATAAAAAAATACATCTCTACTGATGTGTATCTTCTTGGTTAAATGATAAATCAATCGATAATAATTGGAGTGCTCATCATACCCAAGAAGAAAGCACTTCAATGTTTTCTCATCTAGCTTCTTCCTATTTTCTTTCGGTATGTGCATGAATGCTTTACAACCAAAAATGTGTAGATGAGAGATGGAGGGTTTCCTACCACTCCATGCTTCCTGTGGAGTCATTTATTATAGGGCCTTAGTGGGTGCCCTATTCAACATATATACTACTATGTGACAACTTCTACCCAATATTGTTGCCCAATTCTAGCTCCCGTGAGCATGCAACAAACCATTTTCATGATGGAATGGTTTCTCCTTTCAGCAACTCCATTTTACTGAGGAGTATAATCAGTAGTCAACTATTGTGTGATCCCATTTATAGTTAATAACTTAGAAAATTATTTAGAGGTAAACTCCCCCCATCGATCTGAGTGGAGGGTCTTTATAGAAGTCCCTGACTCCTTTTCAACAGATTTCTTGAATTGCTGAAAGAAGACAAATGCTTCAGATTTTAGTTGAAGAAAAAATACCCACATATTTCATGAGTAATCATCCACAAATAACTGAAAATACCTCTTACCACCACAACTATTGGGAGTTAAAGGACCGCACAGATCAGTTTGAACCAACTCTAGAGGTTTATTTGCTCTTGTAGATCTCCTTTCAAAAAACACTCTATGTTGCTTTCCTACCAAGCATTCAGAGCAAACTAGCAATGTGGTAGAAAGGGAAGGAAGACCCTTTACCATTTCATACTTAACTCAAGTAAGTAACCAGAACTCATATGTCCATATCTCTTGTACCATAGGGAAGTTGCCTCCTTTGTAGAGACAATCATGGCTACATCTAGAGAAGAGATAGTATCTAGGGCAAATAAGCCATGCTTATATGAAGCGGTTGCAATGTTCTTACCCCTCCTTGTGATAGAACAACACTTCTTATTCCCATCAAAACTAAAATTTACAACCATATTTTTTTCCAAAATTTGTGTGACTGACAACAAGTTGTTTGCCAATCCTGGAACATAGAGAACCTTCTCAATCTGTCACTTGCCATCAGTAAGAGTAACAAAAATTTTTCCTTCTCCCTAAACCTTGTAGGTTTTATCATCGGTAATAGTGACAGGTTTGCCCTCTTTGGCCTCAAAAGACTCAAACCATGATTTGTCACCAATCATGTGTTTACTGGCTCCAGAATCGACATACCAAATAGGATCCATCTGCTTGGATATTGTGGTAGTCATGAGCACTTTGTGTGCTCTTTTAGAATCCATGTCAAATTCCTCAACAACAAAATTCACTTGCTATTGTTTGTTATTTTATGGTTTGTTCTGGCCTTTCTATTTTGATTGTTTATTCTTATGCCAACATCTGTTTGTATCATGGCCTTCTTTGTCACAGATCTTGCAATATCTCTTTTTCTATTGAGGTTGATTTTGTTTCCCTTTTGAAAATTACCCTTCTTATTTTGCCCCTTCCTGTTGGTGTATAGGGCAGTGTTAGAAGAATCATCTCGCTAAAGTTGGTATGCCTCCTCTTATTGAAGCATATTTACCAACTCAACATAGGTAACTTGTCTTTGTGATACATGAAGTGAGGTAATCAACACTCTTAAATAATCCAAAATAGCTCTCATTACCACTGAGGTAAGGAGCTTATCATCAACTAGTGTTCCTAAGGAATTCAATTTTCATTTCAACTCAAACACCCTGCAAAGAAAGTTTTCAATCGTCTCTCCTTGTTTCATGCTTATATTATGTAATTAAGACTAAATAAATAGAATGGTGGAGTCGTTATTCACTTCATATATAGTTTTAAAGGCATCCCATGCCAATTTCCTATTTGGACAGTCAGCAATATGAGGTTGAACTTCATTAGAAACAACAAGCAAAATGAGCATCTTTGCTTTGCTATCTTTCTTGTCAAAGTATTTCTGATCAGCAGATGGAGTTGTGGCTCTAGTTGAAGATGAAGGTCTTACTGTTGTTCTAGAAACAATTTCCCAAAGATCATCCATCTCTAGGATTGCCTTCATTTTGTTTTTGCATGGTGTATAATTTGGACCTTTCAATAACTGATGAGCATCAGTCATTTGTTTTGCAGACATTGTGAAGGTTCCTTATAACACCAAATGGTTGCACCTTCGATATACCTTAATGCCAAGCCGTTATACCATACAAAATACCCGCCCTTATGTGAGGGAGACTAAAAGTATTTTGAAAAACCAAAAAAATTACCCGTCCTTACGTGAGGGAGACTGTAGGTAATTGTAATGATTATACGATACGTGGTACTTAGGCGGTACTAAAATGGAATCACCTCACTGATGGCATCGACCTTAGAAAGCCTTCAATACTCATCTGTGGGGCGTAACTTCCCCTAAACACTTTGGATATCTAAACTTTCATCTAGATTTAAGCCTAAACATGAGAGTGATTGGGGTAGTGGATGGAGTAAAAAATAGCAAAATGGCAAACTTATCTCTCCCTGATGATTAATAGAGAACAAGCTCAAACATCATTGTGGCAGCTATATTAGGTGGCGGATACAGTAGCGCAATCACAATAGCTTTACCTATAAGTGTTGGCCAGAGGTATCACAAATACCGAACGTTGCAGTGCAATAAATTACATGGATGGGTTTTAATTATTTCGGGGACTTAGGGAGTGTTTGATTTTAACTTAAATGATGTAGTGCAAAAGAAGAAAAAAATGCAACATACAACATAAAAGTGCCCACATAAATAACCCACTAGGTGTCGGGCGCAGCCAAAAATGCACCTTTACAATAATTCCAAACTTTGCTTTTTCAAAAAATTACTCTCAATCCCCCCTTGATTTTTCGAAAAAAAATCACTCCCCCATTTAAAATTTTCCTTTATAAAGCATTTTAAAACATTCTTTTATAATAAAAGTTAAAAAAAAAAAACTTTATTCTACATAGTAAAAAAAATTATTTTGAAAAAAATAACCTTTAAACTATGATAAAATAAATTAAAATTATATTTAATTTAACTTTGATTAGAGAATATTGAAAAAAAAAATTATACCTTTGAGCGAGGGGGGGGGGAGGTCGACGGGACTCGAACCCGCAACCTGAGGGCTCTCGGAGCCCTTACCACTCGGCTCACAACCGGTGAGCCAGTGGGCTGATCCAAGAACTATTATCAACACCCTCCTCCTTAAATAGCTTTGATGCACCTTTTGAAGAATGCACGGATGCTCTGCCACCTCGGGTGGAGCTCGAGCGGAGCTCAGGCGGAGCTTGGGTGATGAAGAGGAGCAGCAGCTGGTGTAGCTCGGGAGAGGAGCACCGATGGCAGCAGGGTGGCGCTTGGGTGGCGGGTGAACAAAATAATTTTTTTCAACCAAAAACTTTCCACATATGTATCAAAATGATGCACAGATATCATAGTGGAAGAATATAACAGTTTGCAACCAAACCAAGTGGAGAAAACTGCTCAAAAAATGTCTATCTAATTTTTCCATTGACACCATCCAGGAGGAAAAAAATACTTTGAGAAAAGATCCGAGAGCTAAAATGAAATTTCAATCCAACGAAATGACTCGGATTTTACCTCATTCTCTAAGAAAATTTACATATGTTTGATCTATCAGCCTCAAAAGTAAGGAAAAATATGTCTTGGTTTATGCAGTTGACGCAGGTGATGTAGGTGATGGCGTATTCATAGATCCGAGCATTTTTATTTTAGGACTCAATGTCCCACATCGAGGGCGTAGTGACTCTGTTAGGAGTTTAAGAGGGTTTCTCCTCCATAGAGGAGTATGTCCTATCGAGGATTCCCACTCAAGAGGTCGTGAGCTATCCTCTCATGCTTGGCTAAGCAGCCTTGGTGTTGGCCACCGAGCTTCATCGCGAGCCTTCGAACTCCGCTTCGATCTTCGACCCTTATTTGCCTCGTTTGACCTTCAATCGTGCTTCTTTGATTCGTCGACCATGCTTCTTTGAATTCCAAAAATTGAAATAATTTCCTTGAAAAATAAAACCAAGTTTCTCAGCTTTGCTACCAAAAAGCTCAGCCTCAAAAAATTGCCTCCAATAAAAAAAAAACTCTTCCTTAGCTGCTTCTTTCTCATGCTACTACAAGATCATTTAAAAAATGAGAGTGGTGGAGAGAGAGTGGTGGTAAGCTCTGATACCATGTGAGAAGCGAAACAAAAATTCAATTATTTGATGAAGTATAAATAATACATTAGGGCTAGGATTAGTCCGAAGGTTGTGGAACCACCCGAGACCAATATAGGCGCAGTTGTAAAAAAATAACAACCAGCCTAAATTAATCAATTCTAACAATATAAGATCATTAGGATTGAATTAACTAATGAAAGAAATATTGGAATATATTCTAACACACCTATCTCTTTAGGCTGTCACACGTTTATCATAATGGTGATTGAATACTTTACAAAATGGGTGGAAGTAATTCCCCTTACCACTACGACTGGACCTCACATCACAGAGTTCATGCTACATAACATCATATGTCATTTTGGTATTCCATCCAAAATAATATCGTATAATGGAACATCCTTCAAAAATAAGGATGTACGTGTGTTAACTACAAATTATAACCTAAAGCACATATTTTCCCTGCCTTATTATCTGTAAGCCAATGGGCAAGCAGAGGCATCCAATAATACAGTAGTTGCCATCTTGAAGAAAATCATCAAATAAAATCATAAATATTGGCATAATCAATTACCTCTTGCCCTTTGGGCCTATCACACTAGCATTCAGATGCCCGTCGGAGCAACTCCATTTTCACTAGTGTATGGTGCTAAGGCTATCATGCCTCAAGAGTTAGATATTCTATCGTTGTGCATTTCTATGTAGGAATTCATTGATGATGATACCGCTAGACAAGCTTGTTTAGATCAATTAATGTTGCTTGATGAATGATGTGTTAATGCTCTTGAGTATTTATATATTTATCAAAAACACCTTAAGAGAGCATACAATATGAAAGTACACCAAAGAGACTTTCAGGTTGGTGATTTAGTTCTAAAAGAGAACCAGCAAAACTTAAATTTACCACCCCATCTACGAGATAAATTTATGGTAAACTAGTTAGGTCTATTTATCATTACAAGTAAGATTGGAACTGGAACTTATCGCTTAGAATCCATATAAGGAAGTGAAGAGCCTAAACTAATGAATATTAGTCATCTACGACCTTTCCATTATTAGAGCACCATCTGAAGAACACAAGCTTATACTGAGAGGGGGGGGTGAACAATATAAGACCTCTTTTTAATTTTTCCTTTATACTTCAATTCAATATTATGCAGTGTATAGATAGCAGTATCAATAGCCGTAATCAAAGAAATGCACAAAACACCATCCACAATAAAGACACAACAATTTACGTGGTTCACCCAATGTGGGCTACTCCACGAATAAAATCTTTCACTAAATTTTATCAAATCAAATTCTGGGAATACCTTTCCCGATTACAATGTTTATGGGCACCAACCCAAAGGAGACACAAATCCCCTAGCTCTACTCTAACTGGTGATCCTCTAGAAGACCTCTACCTCTGTTGCCCTTAGTAAATGGAACTCTATCCACAAAAGACACCTGTCCTCCCTACTCTGGCTAGAGGCCTCTGCCCTCAACTCTACCACCTCCAAAGCTGGTCCTTGAATTTGCACTAAACACAGTCCTTCGATTTAGCACAAATTTCCTTGTTCTCTTTCTCTGATCTGCACTAAAAACAGTCCTTCGGTCTGGCACAAATGTCCTCGAATCTGCACCAATCTCTGTCCTCAACTGGTCCTCAAATATGGTTCACAAAAGTGGTTCACAAGATTTCACTAAAGCTTGCTTGATCTTCACCCAAGTCTTAACTAAGACTTGTCTCAGATCTGCTTTGCAAGTTCTTACTAGAACCTACCCAAACTGCTTCACAAGCTCAAGAAAAACTTTCTCAAATCTATGCAACAATCCCTCTCAAAGACTTTTCCAAAACCATCAAAGCCTGCGCACAATCACCGAACGTCACAAAAATGATGCACCCCACAGCTTTGCACTTTTTTGCTCTCTGTGTGCAAACTCAACATCACCATCTTCGTGCACTCTGATTCCTTGTGATCTCTCTCACTTAGACGATTTGACAAAATGCACTCTATACACTACTATTGAATTTCGCACTCTGCTCTCAGCGATCGGACTTCTCCCCCGCACTCTATCTGTGAATGTCGCACTTCGAACGCACACACAAAAAAATCAAAACTTTAACTCTTCAAACAACCCTCCTTTTATAATAATACTTTCAAGATCAAAACCTTGATCTTAGTCGGTTGCACAACCCTAAACTACATCGGCTGCAAACCCTAATCTACGTCGGCTGCAAACACTAATCTTCATCGGCCCAAATTTAACTTTGTCGGCTTCACTGCCTCTGTGGTTCTGTAGCTTTTCTCGTGAAACTACAACATGTCACGATATCGCGACACCTTTGCCTTCGAACACTTTCTTTTGGCTTTTGTCATGAAATCATGACACTTCTACCTCTGCTGATGTCATCTTCACTTCTGTCGTGAAATCGTGACATTTCTCGCTTTCTCAACCTTTTCTTGGCTTGCACCAGCGAAAACGAAACATGTCACAAAATCATGACACTTTCGTTGCCTTATGCTTTTCTCTGCCTTACGCCCGTGAAACTGGAACATGTCACGAAATTGCGACACTTTCGCCTTCGAGCTCTTCCTTATTGAATTCATCGCGAAATCGCAACGCTTCTTCTGTTGAAGACTTGCTTACTGTCTTTGTCATGAAATCGTGACACTTTCTGCATCCATAAGCTTTCTCTTCAACCTGTCGTGAAATTGCGACACTTTCTGCATCCGCACGACTTCTTTTTAGCCTGTCGCAAAATCGTGACGCTTTCAACTTTCGTACGTCTTCTTTGCAACCTATCGTGAAATCGTGACAGTTCTTATTTTAGACTCTTTCCTTTGCTGCATGTCACAAAATCATGACACTTTCTCTCCTTGGCGCTTTTCTTTTCTTCGGGTCGTGAAAACCCGACATATCGTGATATCACGACACTTTTTCTCCCGGACTCTCTCTCCTGCATTATGTCACGAAATCGTGACATTTTTTTCTTTCGGACTCTCTCTCCTGCAACATGTCACGAAATCATGACACTTTTTCGTCCGTTCAACCTTCCTTGCAATATGTCATGAAATCGCGACATTTCTGACTCGAACATTCTCTCTCCTCTATGAGTCGTGAAACTACGACATGTCGCAATATCGCGACACTTTTCTAAAAAGCTTTCTCTCTCCTGCCTAAGTCACGAAAATGCGACATGTCGCGATATCGTGACATTTTTCCAACTTTCTTTCGAACCTGTCAAGCCGAAACTTCATCAAAACAAATTATTTTACATCAAATCAAATTCCTTCAAATAGCTTCTTGACATCAATGACAACTTATTCACTTGAGCAAATGCAATGTACCCAAGGTACCCAAAATTGCCGACAATCTCCCCCTTTGTCATTGATGGCAACCCTTCACTAAAAACACTACTCAAGAGCCAAAACTGAAACCAACTGTGCTAACAACCGACAAAATTTCTTTGAAGTTTTGCTCCCCCTGACTTGAAGCTTTCCTCTTCACTTGAAGCTCTCCCCCTTACTCATATCTCTCCCCCTTTGTCATCAATGGCAAAGGGTCACCTTTGGGGCTCGGGACTAAGAATGAGCCTCTTAGCTTAGTCCCTCCCCCACCTCATGATGAGGTGATTAATTCTTGGGTGGGAGTAAAACTCCCATTAGGCACTGATCATCATCAGCGTCTATAATTTCCTTGCCGGGCCTTCTCTTGAACTCTTTGCCCGTATTCCTATTCCTGTTCCTGTCACTGTTCCTGTTCCTATTATCATTCCTGTTCTTGTCACTATTCTCGTTCTTGTTCTCATCCCTGTTATTGTTCATGCCTTGATCCTTGGACCTGTTCATATCATTGTTCCTATTCCTATACCTTGGAAGTTCAGCTCTACACTGTCTAGCTGTGTGACCTTCATTGTTACACTTATAACAAGTAACAATGTTATTTCTTTTAGGCATACCTGTTCTTTGAATCTGCCTGATCTGGTCGAACCTATTTTGATCAAACCTGTTCCTATAATTAACCTTGCAATAGACTGCCTTGTGCCCAAACTGTTGACAAGAGTAGCAATACCCTTGAAAGAAACTAGCGCTTCTGAAATTGCCGTTTACCTTCTTCACTTGAGCCATGCAATGTGCAGCCATGTGACCAAACCTGTGACACGCAAAACATCTACCATGAAATTTTCCTTTATATGACCTCTTGGGTCCTGAAAACTTCTATTTCTCATTCTAAATTTCGTTTTCTGTTTCTGCGCATCTATCATCCAAGGACTCATAATCTGAAATACTTTTCTCATCAGAACTCTCTTCCTTTTGGAGTCTCTTACTAGACTCTCCAGCTTGTTCCTTGACAAAACCAAGGCCTGTTTTATCTGTTGTCTTTCTTTGACCTTTGATGAGTGACTTAACCTTTTTGGAGCTATCTTGAAACCTGTAAAGCTTATCCTTTTACTCTCTAGTTTCCTCTTTCAAAGAAGCCATTTTTTGTTCTAACTCACTATACTCAAGAACCTTAGATTCTAACTCATCCTTGAGTTCTTGTGTCTTAGCCATAGAGAGGTCAAGACTTTCTATAAGATCATCTCTCTCCATACAACATTCATCTAACTTATCCTTGAGTCTAGCATTCTTCTTTCTTTCCTTTTTCAAAACACTAAGAGCGTTAGTAAGTTCAATTTCAAGATCCTTTATTTGTTTGCTTTCTGAATCATCGAAGCCTTTTTCAGATTTCTTATCACTAGAGGTGCTACCTTTTTCAAAAACCATACATGCATCTTCCTTATAGTTTTCTGAAGAATCCTCATACATACTAGAAACCAAATCATTATTTGTGCAATTATCCTCAAGGTGACCAAAATTTCCACATCTAAGACATTTCATGATAATGAATCTATGTTTCGGTTCTTCCTCTTTTTCTGATATGAACAACATCTCATTTTCATTATCACTTGACAAACTTTCACTATCACTACTAGAGCACTTACTTGCTTTGTCTAGGTAAAAACTCTTCTTGTGCTTGTGAGAATACATCTTTCCTTGATTGTTGTGCTCATCTTTGTTCTTTCTGTGATGCTTGTGCTTTTTAGAATCCTTGCTCTTTGAATCCTATTTATCTTCATCACTTTCATCCTTGGGAATAGTACAGTCTGTAGCATAATGACCAAACTTTCCGCAATTAAAACATCTTATATTTTTCATGTTTTTGTGCTTTCTAGAGAATTTGTCTTTCTTGCTGTAATATGCCTCTTCATCACTAGAAGACTCATCACTCTCTTGAAGCTGTTTACCCTTGGATTTCTTTGTAGTCTTGAAAGTTGCCTCTTTCTTGATATCAACCTTCACCTAAGTTCTTAACTCAAATGCTGCAAGTATACTATGTAGTTCATCCTTTTTCAATTTATCTAAATCTTTAGCTTCCTCAATAGCAGAAATATTTTCACTAAATCTATTAGGAAGAGATCTTAAAATCTTATCACAAACATCATTTTCAGCAAGCTCAAGACCTAAGTCTTTCATGGAGTTAACAACCTCATCCATACAAAGCATGTAGTCACTAATATTTTCATCATCATTCACCTTGAGTTGTTCAAACATACCTTTGTAGTGTCTCAACTTGGCCTTTCTGACATTTGTATCACCGGTATGAACCACTTGCAACTGTTCCCATATTTCATTAGCTGTCTTGCAGTGAATCACTTTGGTGAGATCTGCTTTCTAAAGGCCTTTCAAGATTGCATTCATTGCTTTTGAATTGCTGTGATGTAGGAGCCTTTCTTCTTTAGTATTTGGACCATGTACAAGAATAGTGTATTCATCTTCAATTACTTCCCATACCTCATTACCAAGTGCCATTAGATGAACCTTCATCCTTGCACTCCAAAGACCAAAATCTGATCCATCAAGAATAGGTGCTGCATTGCCACTTGAATAATCCATTGTGTTCTTTACTTGCTTTTCCTTCAAGCTGTTAAACTTTTCGAAGGCACCTGCTCTGATACAAATTGAAGAACACAAGCTTATACTGAGAGTGGGGGGGTGAACAGTATAAGACCTCTTTTTACTTTTTCCTTTATACTTCAATTCAATATTATGTAGTGTATAGATAGCAGTATCAATAGCCGTAATCAAAGCAATGCACAAAACACCATCCACAATAGAGACACAACAATTTACGTGGTTCACCCAATGTGGGCTACTCCACGGATAAAATCTTTCACTAAATTTTATCAAATCAAATTATGGGAATACATTTCCCGATTACAATGTTTATGGGCACCAACCCAAAGGAGACACAAATTCCCTAGCTCTGCTCTGACTGGTGATCCTCTAGAAGACCTCTGCCTCCATTGCCATTAGCAAATGGAACTCTATCCACAGAAGACACCTGTCCTCCCTGCTCTGGCTAGAGACCTCTACCCTCAACTCTATCACCTCCAAATATGGTCTTCGAATTTGCACTAAACATAGTCCTTCAGTTTAGCACAAATGTCCTCATTCTCTTTCTCTGATCTACACCAAACACAGTCCTTCGATCTGGCACAAATGTCCTTGAATCTGCACCAATATCTGTCCTCAATTGGTCCTCAAATATGGTTCACAAAAGTGGTTCACAAGCTTTCACTAAAGCTTGCTTGATCTTCACCCAAGTCTTCACCAAGACTTGTCTTAGATTTGCTTTGCAAGTTCTTACTAGAACCTACCCAAACTGCTTCACAATATCAAGAAAAATTTGCTCAAATTTGTGCAACAATCCCTCTAAAATACTTGTCCAAAACCATCAAATCCTGTGCACAATCACCTAACATCGCAAAAATGATGCACCCCATAGCTTTGCACTTTTCTGCTCTCTATGCGCAAACTCAGCAACACCATCTTTGCGCACTCTGATTCCTTGCGATCTCTCTCACTTAGATGATTCGAAAAAATGCACTCTATACACTACTATTGAATTTCACACTCTGCTCTTAGCGATTAGACTTCTCCCCCACACTCTATCTGTGAATGTCGCACTTCGAATGCACACACAAAAAAATCGATACTTTAACTCTTCATACAACCCTCCTTTTATACTAATACTTTCAAGATCAAAACCTTGATCTTAGTCGGTTGCACAACCCTAAACTACATCGATTGCAAACCCTAATCTATGTCAGCTACAAACCCTAATCTTTGTTAGCCCAAATTTAACTTTGTCGACTTCATTGCCTTTGTGGTTCTGTAGCTTTTCCCATGAAACTACAACATGTCGCGATATTGCGACACGTTTGCCTTCGAAAACTTTCTTTTGGCTTTTTGTCATGAAATCGTGACACTTCTGCCTCTGCTGATGTCATCTTCACTTCTATCATGAAATCGTGACATTTCTCACTTTCTCAACCTCTTCTCGGCTTGCACCAACAAAAACAAAACATGTCACGAAATCATGACACTTTCGTTGCCTTATGCTTTTCTCTGCCTTACGCCCGCAAAACTAGAACATGTCACGAAATCGTGACGCTTTCACCTTCGAGCTCTTCCTTCTTGAATTCTTCATGAAATCATGACGCTTCTTCTATTGAAGACTTGCTTACTGTCTCTGTCATGAAATCATGACACTTTCTGCATCCATAAGCTTTCTCTTCAACCTATCGTGAAATCGTGACACTTTCTGCATCCGTACGACTTCTTTTCAGCCTATCGTGAAATTGCGATGCTTTCAGCTTCCGTACGTCTTCTTTGCAACCTGTCACGAAATCGTGACAGTTCTTATTTCAGACTCTTCCCTTTGCTGCATGTCGCGAAATCATGACACTTTTTCTCCTTAGCGCTTTTCTTTTCTTCGGGTCTCAAAAACCCAACATGTCGCGATATCGCGACATTTTTCTCCCGAACTCTCTCTCCTGCATTATGTCGCGAAATCGTGACATTTTTTTCTTTCAGACTCTCTCTCCTGCAACATGTCACAAAATTGTGACACTTTTTCATCCGTTCAACCTTCCTTGCAATATGTCGCGAAATCGTGACATTTCTGACTCGAACATTCTCTCTCCTCTTTGAGTCGCGAAACTGCGACATGTCACGATATCGCGACACTTTTCTAAAAATCTTTCTCTCTCCTGCCTAAGTCACGAAAATGCGACATGTCGTGATATCGCGACATTTTTCCAACTTACTTTCTTTCGAACCTGTCAAGCCGAAACTTCATCAAAACAAATTATTTTACATCAAATCAAATTCCTTCAAACAACTTCTTGACATCAATGACAACTTATTCACTTGAGCAAATGCAATGTACCCAAGGTACCCAAAATTTCCAACACCATCAAATGTCCCTAGGTGGTCTATAACCATCTAGGTCAACCTAAAATGACCCTAGGCGATCTATGACTATCTAGGTTAACCTAAAATGCCCCTAGGTGATCTATGACCGTCTAGGTCAACCCAAAAATCCCCAAATGCATCTATAATATCTTTGGTCACCATAAAATACCCCTAGGTAGTCTATGACCATCTAGGTCAAACTAAAATACCCCTAGGTAGTCTATGACCATCTAGGTCAACCTAAAATACCCCTAGGTGATCTATGACCATCTAGGTCAAACTAAAATGTTCCTAGGTAGTCTACGATTGTCTAGGTCAATCCAAAAAGCCCCAAAGGCATCTATAAGCCCTTTGGTCACCATCAAATACCCTTAGGTAGTCTATGACCATCTAGGTCAACCTAAAATATCCCTAGGTGGTCTATGACCGTCTAGGTTAAACCAAAATGCTCCTAGGCAGTCTACAATTGTCTAGGTCAACCAAAAAGCCCCAAAGGTATCTATAAGACCTTTTGTCATCATAAAATGCCCCTAGGTGGTCTATGACCATCTAGGTCAACCTAAAATACCCCTAGGTGGTCTATTATCATCTAGATAAACCCAAAAATCCCCAAAGGTGTCTATAAGCCCTTTGGTCAACCTAAAACACCCCTAGGTAATCTATGATTGTTTAGGTCACCCCAAAATACCCCAAATGTGTCTATAAGCCCTTTGGTCACCCAAAATGCCCCAATGGCATTCATTAAACCCATTGGTCAACCTTTATATACATATATCAAAAATATAAAAAACATCATTAAAATCATCAAAAACACAAAAATATTGCTTCATTATACTTCACATAAATTGCATTAGGCATACTCATCATTGCATTATGCATCATTTGAAATTGATCATACATGTCTAACACCAGGTCTGTACACTAGGCATATGTTAGAATTCACTATTATCATATGTCAATATTACTACCTGTCTACCTTACATGTACCATTTACATTTACACTCCATATTATATTTTTGTTTTCCATCACTTCGCCATTGTTTATAAGACATAGTTAAGGTTTTTCAATCACTCAGCCATATCTAGTTTTCTTTTCAGATTTTGTAGAAAGCTATCATAATTTTTAGAAAGCATAATATTGCTTATATTATACCTTGTATACATCAAAATATCGACACATTTTCACATTAGTAAATCCAAGTCTAGCACAAGGAAAGATGAAACTATAAAGTGGTCTAGGTTACTTTAAGAAAAAAAGGTTATCTCGCTCATCCCCCTATGCGAATGGTTCAAAGATGCTAAGAATTAACAAAAGTATAAGTTACTTCTTACCCAAATCCCTTGCCTCACACTGGGGCAAGTATCCAAAAGAGAAAACTAAACAGTGATTATTATCACTTCAAAATATGCAAAAATAAATAGTGGTTCTCACCACTACCAAAATCCTTTGCTCAACAAACTAAAATGAGAAACTCCCTTGAACAATTCGAAGTCAAAAGAAAATAAGGGAGTCTTGAACTTGAATCCCTAGAATTCTCAACATTAGAGGACCATAAGGTGATCCTCATTACAGGTTTGGTGGATAGCCTACTTGAAAATGGTGGTAACCTTATGCATGATGATATGTCTATCACATAAGCAACTTGATTGTGTCCAGATCAATATTTGCATGTGGATGAGCTAGAATTTTGTAGCCTATAATGCTTAGTAGTCTAATCTATCTAAGTACAAAACTCAAGATAATTAGACTCGCAAGGTGATCTCTAGTACAGATGGACTGCATAAATCCCATTTGGCACTAGAGTAACTTTGTGTTACCATAGTAATGAACTCACATGCACACATAGGGATTTTGATTATATTGGTTATCTTAGTAGATGTATACTTTGTTAAAAAGTCCTACATAGTTATTATACAAATTTTGATTAGGTAACTAGAGTGTTTGAGTCTCCTAAAAACTCCCAAACATATCATATCATATTACATTATTCATTCCATTTTACATCATGCGGTCACATGTTTTTCAAGTTACAAAAGCTATTACACAGTGTCACAATAACACAAAAATAATAAAGATACATTTTGTACAGTCTATGGTGCTAGCATATAATGTGTCAAATAATCATCATAAATCCATCATACAAAATTAAATCAAATCATCCATTTTATTATACATTTACATTACATTTCACATCATCACATCATAAGAAAATACATGCATACATGATAAGCATCCATCCAAATCATCATAAAAGCATAGAATAACATACATATCATAAAGTAGTAAAAGGTTACATGATGATCAAAGAAAAATTATATATATATCCATATGAAAGAAGTCAAAAGCTACATAATAGTCCATAAGCTGCTTGTAGGCTACAATAAACGTGAGTCCGTAGACCTCACACTCAAAAAAACAAAAAATCCAAAAAAGAGCTATTAGTCTCCAAGCCATGGTCACACAGGATCGATATCGTGACTCTCTCCTTTGCCCTTAGTAGGAGTCTATCATGAGCTCCTAGACCTTCTCCCCCAGACATATCCAACCTCCATGTAGAACTAGGAGCTCTCATCTATGCAAACAACTATCCTATATCGCTCCTCTAACTCTACTATGATTCAATGGCCAATGCCCGATCTGGTATGCACCCCTTAAGGCACACTATCTCATCCTAAGGCATGTCAATATGGGTCTAATCCTATTGAAACTGAGTTGGATAGGTCAAAACTAAATCCTGGAGATGTACCATCTCCTCCCACATCCTAGCTACCTCACCATTACAAGACTCCCCATAGCTAGGGATCTGTACTCTAACATGTGCCTAAAGAGTAGCTATCAAATCTGCCTACCTCTCCATCTCAGCCTGTGCACTCTACACATGTTCCTATAGTAGAGCTCTCTCATTTGCAAAATCTTATCGCACCCTACTAAGATCACCCACAACTCTGTAATCATAGCATCTCATACCTCTAATTTCACCTGTATACCCTAATCTCCAAGGTGTTCCCTATAAAATTCTAGTGGATCCTGTACATTAATAAGCTCCACCCTGTCCTCTGCTACATGACGATGCACATATCACTCACCTGTGTCTACCTCCTCATCATTCAAAGACTCATATTTATCCTCCTTATATGGAGAACCCTTAGCTACATGCTCTACTACTACAACTGCATCCCCTCCTAGTGGCCTCTCTTCTTGCCACTACCGTGTAACCCACCAAGAGTTGTACTCCACTGTTGTACCAATGTCATCCAACTCAAAAACTACCACCACAAAATCTGACTCCTCTTCCAATGCCTCCATAATAGGTCAAACAAGATTATTCTCATCTACTCAATGGTGATATATCACCAGCTCTCTAGGCAAACCCTGGCATAGCCCATACTATCATAGAATGTGAGCATAAGGGAAGTACTTTCACTCTGTCCCATTTTTCCCTATCAGCCACCTACCTCACCACACTCAGCGTAGTTGTGTCTCAGCATCACTCCATGTAGGAAAATACCTATAGGGTCTCTATGAAATGTCTACTACCCTAAGCCATACAAAATACTCTGCATAGTGCTCAACCTACCCAACATTCTGATGGCTCTAGCCTATCTCACATGCCCTTTTCCATAGCATATCATAACTAATATCCCTATCAGGTAGCTCTACTCAGGTAGTCCATGGTAGTCCTTGTGGTTGCTCCACAATAATATGCTACCACCCCCAAACCTATAGCAAGAATATTTAGCCCAATTCCTTCCACCCACGAGAGTGGATCTCATATAACTCCTCATATAGTTGAGCTAACAAAGTAGGACCCCAAGCCATCACTACAGGCTCATCCTCTATACACTCCATAAGAGTGAACACCAACTCTATAATATTCCATGGGAACATGGTGCCTGAAGAGTCTATAAGTAGCATGTTTCTAATTAACATCATAAAAAAAGTGTGCCTAATCTTAAGCACATCAGCCTTAAACCATGATACTAGTAATATCCCTCCACTGAGAAGATCGATCGTTGCATCCTCCCAGCACACCCCAAAATACCTTCGCATCATGGCCTCTCATCACTCTGTAGGAGTAGATATAATAGGATGCCCCTCTATCAAAATATGTAGTATCTGATATACATCCTCTAAAGTCACTGTCATTTCCCCCATATCTAGGTGGAAAGTATTAGTACGATGGTCCCATAAATCTATCAATATAGTCAGATAGGCATGGTTACTCACCACAGGCTCCAACTACATAACATGATTCAAGACAATGGCATAAATCCATCACCAGTATGCATTAGTCAAAATTTCTCTAGCAAACTAAAAGAGAGTTAAAACACTATACCAACTCTTCACTATTTTGATAAAGTGAATCAACTTGTCAATTATGCACTAAAAATGCATAAAAAGAGTAAAACAAACCAAAAAAATGACTAGCAAATGGAACTTTTTGGCCCAGTTTTTGGCCATCCCACCCAGGGACGGCACCCAATTTGGTAACCGTCCCACCTAGGTATGGCCACCAGTGATCATCCCACCCAGGTACGGTCCCCAAAAATGGCTAAAATAGGGTCATTTTGACCCTTAAAATTGCCCTAAAACAACCTTAAAAAGCACAAAAAATAGCATAACATGGAAATGTAAAGCATTTAAATCATAAATAAAAGCTAAATTTCATACATTACATTCTTATTAGGTTTCCTTAACCATGATTTAGTGTGTTTTATGAAAATTGCAATAGAATTTACGATTTCACAATAAAATGGAGAAGAGGAGGAAATGTGTCCCATACCCATTTCACACCAGAACCACCGCCTATCATATCCTATTGCTGGCTCATATTGTTGGGTATATATTTTTTCATCACTTAACTTCAATAAATTACCCTCCTACCTCTCACCTCTCCAATTCCTCAAGGAAGAATGCACAAATGAGCTCATTTACCCCATTTTGGGCTTAAATAACTCCAAAAGAAGCTGACCGCCCCTAGGTGGGATGAGCACACAATTGGATGGCCATCCCACATTTGCATGGTCATAAAATGTGTACTCATCCTCACTGGTATGGTCACCAAGAATTTCACCAAAACAGCTCAAAAACCTCAAAAATAGGGCCCAAAACCCATAAAAAACAAGGTAAAACTGGTCTAAAATCAGTAGGGATCAAGATGGAATCAAAAAAATTATGGATGCTCTAAAAGTCTTTATTTCACTCCCAAATAAGGCCTATATGGCTGGACCACTCCACAGGAATGAATTTTTTAACATTTTACTTCTAGGAATGCTCATCAAAACAATAAAAAATCCCCTCAAAATAGGTATATAATACTTTACGTAAAGTAGAGAGTTATCCCAATTTATTCATATGTATCAATAGACTCATCACTTTATCATTGGTCATGTCCTCATCGACTCATATCTTGAGGGGGTAGTCATAATAACGATTTCATAAATCAAATCAACACTAAACCATTCAAAAGTACAAGTTTCATACATTCAAAAGAATATTTTCTAAAAACACATCTTCAATTCCATGTTGGGGTAAACAATTAGCATAAGCAACAAAATAAGGCTTGACCTCCTTGAATCCTTGAGAATTGACCCATGTAAAGGCTTACAAGAAAACAAGGCACCAAGACCTAGTATACCCTAAGCCCCTAAAACTGTCACTACAGTGTGGCTGAAAGGTATACCCAAAATTTAATCCTTCAACTATGTCAAAAGGAAGGATTACAATAATGTATGCTCTTTCCACAATGGAGGCTTCTAAATTTGGTTATTTTAATTAATAAACTCAATCATTTCATAATTTAGTCATCTATTTTTGCTTAGCGCTTTGTTGCACATAGCGCGTCCCAAAAAGGGGCATCTGTAGACATTAAAATCATGTAAATCAGATAAGACTACCAATGTGCCACTTGCACCACTCTTATCGACATCATATGGCCCCATTGGGAAATCCTCTAGGGTAACATAAGGCTCCATAGCACTTTTGGGAAGGTTTCCATTAGTTTTGGGAGGTTTTGGATCATATCTTTATGACCATCCCACCCTAGGATGATCACAGATGGTGACTGTCCCACCCAAGGACGACCACCCAAAACCATCACTGGGTGGTATGGTCCCTAAATATACCCTCCAAAATTCAAATAGGTGGATAAATGGAAATCAATTACTGCCATATTCTCAACTCAATCATTCAAAAATGATTTGGAGGCTGTCATAGAGACTTAAAACTCCAAATTAGAGGCCCCAAATGGGCAACCTCTACCACTATTGCATGGCAAGGGGTTTGATAAGTTGTAGAACTTGCCTTGCATGCCATAAATTGTGCATTTACCCTAAATTACCTAATTGGGATATAAATTGAGGTGTGTTCACTCCAATTTCAAGGGATAATAGTTGAAGCATAGACCACGAAGTGCTACCCAATTGTACCCTCACTTTTACTATCACATTTGCCCTAGTATTTCCTTGAAACCATATTCATTCAAAGGCACTTTTAGGGGTATCCAAAATACACTAAATACATTCCAAAACCTATAAAATTAGAGATTAATTTGACCACATTTGCCGACACAACATTTAGGAGAGTTCCAAACTAGATCCCCTTAGAATTGGTGATAAATTCCACTCAATTTGGTAACCGTCCCACCCTAGGATGGTTAATAGTGGGTAGTTGCACCTACTAGGAACGGTTAGAAAACATCTATAAATTTTGGTTAAATTCCACCATATATCATTTATAAATGTTTATATTAGCCTTGCATTCAATTTTGGTGAAGTTTGGAGTTGTTTTGATGGGTCAATTTGGAGTTTTGTAGTTGTAGGTCTAGTTGTCCTTGTTAGGGATGGTCACTATTTATGCTAACAATTTCCTTTCAATTCATGCTCAGATATTTCCAAAACCATATAAATAATAGCATAGTATATTTGCAAGTCATTTGGAGTTGTTTTGATTTATTACAAATAAGTTTTAGTATTTCTAGATGCATGCTTTCTATGTTTTCCTAGCTTTTAATAAATAAAAAAATATGCTTTTAATACATTTCAATATCTTGTGTATAGGTGCAGGTATTATAGACATGAGGAAGGAGCTAAGAGGCACATCAGGATAGGCCCAAGACTAGCTCTCGATTGTGGGTTACAAGAAGAACATTGGAACATGCCATCAAGTTCATGGAGGGATTTGATCCCTTTAGAAAATTGTAAATTTAGATGTATCAAATTATGAAGCCCTCAAGGGGATGTAATATAATGTTATTGAATACTTTGGATTAATAAAATATAAGGATAAACCCCCATTTTATATCAAACAATCCATGTTTTGCAATAGTTTACTTAGTTACATCTTTATGCACATTTCCCTTTGAATGCTTGTTATAATCCGCTTTTACATTTCAATAAAAAATATTAAAGGCATGCCATTTTTCATGCTTCTTCAACAACATCCCTACTTTATTAATTTTATCAATTGAATGAATAACCTCATGTATAGTTATGATGCCATCCAAAATTTTCCTGCCCATCACAAAACCCCCTTGTTGTGAATCAATAATAAAAGGTAAAATATACTTCAACCTATTTGCAATCACCTTAGTAATAATATTATATAAAGTATTACAAAGACTGATTGGTCTAAAGTCTTTAAAATCCTTAGCCCCAACAATTTTAGGAATCAAAACTAGGAAAGTAGAATTAACATCCCTTGGTATAAGATTAGATTTTTGAACCTCCATCACTGCACTAATGACATCAGATCCTAAAATATTTGATAGAAGGCAACTTGAAACCCATTAGGACCCGAGGCATTTTCCCCACCCATTCCAAAAATTACCTCTTTAATTTCCTCCTCCTTGAAAGGACTGATCAAGTAGCTATTATGCTCCTTAGTAACAAGAGTTGGAATATTTTGAAGGAGTGAACTCATTGCCTCTTCATCAATCATTTCCTCTTTCCCAATTAGATCATTGAAGAAATAAATAGCTTCATCTCTAATCTCCATGATTTCATATATAACTTTATCATCTTCCATATAAATTTCTTTAACCTTGTTATAACTCTATGCTTTAAAACTGAAGTATGAAAGAATTGCGTGTTATGGTCACCCTACTTGAGCCATTGAATTCTGGATTTCTCCTTCCAAAATATATCCTTACATGCAAGTGTATTATGAAATTCTAATAATTATTCTTTTTATTTCCTATGAACCTCATCTATAAGATTTCCATTATTAAGAGAAATCTCAACATTCATCAGTTTTTGTTTTAATTCTTGTTTTTTGACAAATAGGTTCCCAAAAATATTTGTATTCCACATTTTCAAAATTTTATTAATGAACCTAAGTCTTTTGCCACTTGTGAGATAATAGGTCCTAAAAATTATTCCCCCACCATTCTCCAATTCTTTGTTCATGTAGCACCATAAAATTGGCGTAGTTAAACCCTTAGTAAAAGATAAAAATTTGAATTTTAACCCCAAACCACCCATTACCTGCTCCCCTTGTTTTCCATGCCATTTTTAGGATTTGTTTTGACCGTTGGACGATATCGTCGTCGATCAGACGAAATCGTCCCAGATCTCACGAATTCGTCTGGATCATAACGTCCAAACGATTTCGTCCCAAAACTGAATTTTCATAATTAGCTTCTGTTTCAACAGCTTCTCTAACTTGGGCAGAAAGCGTGTCTGCACGGTTAGAGTCTCCCCCATTGGAGATATCCCAAATTGGGATGATATCCAACCTCCTAACCTCCCCCTAATCCTATATAAACTAGGATTTTCTTAGTTTATCCCCCTGGTTGACTGATTTCCCTGCAACTTTAGTTTTTGTGCATTAGAACACCCTCGTACTTTCATTTGCATTGCATATTTCAATATTTCTTGCAGGAATTTTATTGTTTTTCAGTCGAAGCAATCTTGGATCGTCATTGACGATTCTAGAAAATTTTGGACGATCTTGTCGAAGATCGGCGATGATCTCGTACGATCGAAGGTGATCTCGACTGCAGTCCAGATTGGGGGCAATTAGAGCCTAGAGTTTGCATTGTTTTATCTTTTCTCTTCATTTCCCTATGCATTAACTTGGTTTATTCTATTCCTGCATCCTGGAGTTCACCTCATTTAGCATAGATTTATGATAAAGTTAAAACAAATTATTAAATTAATGCATTTATTTTAATTTTTATCTGAATCTATCATTTAGGCAAGTTTACTGCTATTTCTATCATTTCCTCTTGCTTTTGCAGTTGCATTTTTGGTCTTTGGTATCTGTTTCTGTGATTGCAGGTTTCTGAAATTTTTTTTAGATTGACGACGATCTCATCTGATCTCAGATGACCGAATGTGATTTGAGGCAATTCTTTGCAATTGTAGATTATTATGTAAGATTTGAGACGATTTGGACTTCTACAAACCTCAGAATCTTCATCAGACATCCGGAATCAGGTATATTCTGTCTTATTTAGCATACTTTCTGTGTTTAGCACTTATTCATGTTTTGTATATTCATACAAATCAACATTGACATATAGAATAACTTAGATTCATCTTGGCCAAACCTAGGATATGAATGATTAAAGCACAAAATGAACACATCGAAACCATTCTCAACCTAGGCATGGAAAATGCCACTCAAAAGTTTCATGGTGAACCCAGCATCCATCAAAAATTCACCCTTATACCCCTCCCTCAAGAGGCACGACTTTCAAAGGGTCTCTCAGTCCTAGGTATTGTCCCATCCTTCTCGCATCCCCATTTCGGGTGCGGATCCTATAGCCTTAAGGTAAGGATGTGAAAAATTTGGAGTGATACATTTTTGGTGAACCCGATGTGAAAACTAAAAACCTTTTGAAAACAATCCAAATATATATATATATATAAATACATTTAGAATCATCAGACAAACAAGTAAGATTGCCTCTATTAGATGATAGATTATAATAAAAGACGAGATGTCACCATAAATGTTGAAAATCAATTAGCAGCTATAGAAATTACCTCTGTGCTTAGACTACCTCAAACAAATAGGATTCAACCTTTGTGGGACGAACTTGATAGGATATTGGGTATTATTTCATCTAGGTCAATAGAACTTAGGCAAATTAAGAGATTTGTCCTAGATAGAATCCTAGATCCTGCTCAAGTAACTTTATACCATGAACTTCAGAGAGCTTGCCATAGGTGGTTAGCAGATAAAAGAGAACTTGTGTCTTCTGAGTTGTACACCTTTGAGGAATACCTCGACAACGCAGTTGTAGTACATAAATTTCTATCTCGTATAGAGGATCAAGAGGTCATTCTTATGGATAGAAAGATATGGAATAGAGTTCCTAGAGCTATGTTATATCGAGAGTATTGTCATGAACTTTATTTCTATAGGTCAGAGTCTGAGACAGATAATATCATTATAGCACACTTTGTCAAATTCCTGAAAAACCATTTTCAATTTGAAGAGAAGCATTTCATGACTCCTGATGAACTTGATCCCATCAATGACATCCATAAACTATTTATAGAAAACTAAGCCATTCTTTTATTATTATTATTTCTTGCATTTAGTATTCTATTTGTTGTATTTATAATATTATCATAAAAACAAAAACAAAAACAAAACAAAAATTTAACAAAAGTCAAAATGTTTTCTTTTAAATATTATAGTAGGTATATAATTAAAATATATACCTCCCAAACTTGTTGCAAATATATATAAATATATATTTTCTAAAATCTAAGTTTAAGCATTATGACTAGACTTAGGAATGGAAAACAGACTGAAGTAGAAGAATATTGGTGAGGAAAACTAGTAAATAAACCAGATGTCCTTCCTAAAGACCTAATTCAGGAAGAAGGAAACCTATACCAACAAGAAGAAGAGCTTGCTGAAGGAAATGAACAAAGAGAAACGGTTAGAGAGGAAGGATCCTCATCCCCTAAAATGTCTCCAGGAGGAGCTGTTACTTTTGAGAACATGGAACATTTCTAGAAGTTCCTCAATACTAATATTGGCACTCTTAATAGAGCAATCCATATGGACAAGGATAAAATTAGTGACACTCAAGCAACCCTAGAAAAAATATCACACACACACTAATCCCTTGTCCTTCGTTGATCAATAAAGTGATCAAGCTAGACCATCCAATTTGGATATGGCCGCTATAATCCAGAACATGCAACAACAACAAGTTACCCAACCACGTAGAGTGCTTGTTACCAAGCCTAGAGTTATTCCCACACAAAATAAACCTTCATTCACTGCTCTATTTTTCCAAGTTATTGATCAACATACCTCAAACCAACAAAAGCCCAAAACAAAACCAAACACAAATTTCCAAAAATCTGGGATACAACATAATGCTACTACAAATCTTCTTCATAATACTCTCCCTACCAATCATTTGCATAACAGCAATATAGCATCTAATCCTTACGTCACACCATCATACGCTCAAATACCACCAAACCAATATGGTGGACAAACTAGTAATTTTGAAGCCATGGTGAAATAGTTAGTCTCCCGCTTGGAACAGATAGATCCCTACCATCCCTCATACAATTATCGAGATATTTGTAGTCAAAATTTAGATCCTATAGTTGTAGCACAACCATATCCTAAACACTTTCCTATGCCTATCCTATATATATACAAAGGAACCGAAGATCCCATAGAGCATCTTCGTATGTTTAGGATAGCATGTCATGATATATCACATGATGACTTGTTATTACTAAAAATGTTCTCAAAAATTTTAGGAGGGATGGCATTGGAGTGGTATTATCAATTACCCACTCATTCTTTGAAGAATTTCGAGGAAACAGCCGAGTATTTTGTTCATCAATTTAGTGCCTACATTAAAATGCATGTAACCATTAAAGATTTGTACAACTTAAAACAAGACAAAGATGAATGTTTTGCTGATTTCCTAGCTCGTGGAGACAGTTGATAGGAAAATTACACTTTGTGTTACCTTATCGAGAAATGTTGGATATCTTTATCAATAATTTACAAGAACAACTATCCTATGAGTTATCAACTGCTACCTTGACCACCTTCGATCAGGCTATAGACTTAGCCCGAAGAGTGGAAGATGCTCTCATTAGGAGAGGTCAGCTTAAAAAGAAAGATGATGAGAAAACATCCAGAAATAAATATAAAAATAAACAAGTTGTGGGTGATGGAGTCACTGATAGTAGAAATATTGCTACTGTTAATGCTACGAAAACAACGGAGAATTTTATACTGAAACCTCCTGATAAACCACCTCAAGAATTTACTAGGTTAAATCAACCTCTATCAACCATTCTACCACAATTATTAGAATGAGTTTTGATCCAATTACCAGCTATCCGGGACCCTGATCCAACTATACCTGGATACAGAGCTGATTTACACTATGATTTCCATAGAGGACCTGGACACGCTACCAACGCTTGTAAAATGTTAAAACATAAAATACAAGACCTAATTGATAACAATGAGACAGAGGTACAAGCCTTCCAACCTAAACAAAATCCTCCTAATAATGCTCAAAAGAATATCCCTCAAAATCAGAATCAGAATGCCAATCAATCATTGGACATATTTCAACATCCTTTACCAAAGCATGGTAAAGAGGTGGCTAATCAAATTGCACATCATAATTTTCTCCCTCCTACCCGATATGTAGGGACTATTAGTGGACATTCACTTGCTCATGATCTACAAATTTTTGACACAAATTTATCCATGGTTACGACCAAACCTCTATATAATATTCGGACACCTAGTCTTAGTGATATAGAATACGAGACTTAAAGTGACATGGAAATCACATCAAATCAATCGAATAGTTTTGAAGATGAATCGGATGCTATTCAACCTATCACAAATTCTATGGTTCTAGAAGAACCATTTCCAAGAAGAGTCACTACTAGACCATCATCTCAACAATTAATTTCTAATGAACAAGCCATAAACGCTAGACCAAGACCCATTCATCATCCACAAAATAATATTGTAGGTACTATCGGAGCTGTTACTCGACAACAGGCTCAAAATTCTCAACAAGATCAAACTCAGAATGATGGATCAACTCCATTTGTTTTGAAAGTCCCTAATAAATGGAATCATGTGCCTAATGTTCAACCTAAACCTCCTTATAATATTAATGAACAATTATCAAATACTACAGCTAGAATTTCCCTTTTGGACCTTTTAATATTTTCTCCTAAACATAAGGATGAATTAATTCTCATATTAGATGATAGATTATAATAAAAGACGAGATGTCACCATAAATGTTGAAAATCAATTAGCAGCTATAGAAATTACCTCTGTGCTTAGAGTACCTCAAACAAATAGGATTCAACCTTTGTGGGACGAACTTGATAGGAGATTGGGTATTATTTCATCTATGTCAATAGAACTTAGGCAAATTAAGAGATTTTTCCTAGAGAGAATCCTAGATCCTGCTCAAGTAACTTTATACCATGAACTTCAGAGAGCTTGCCATAGGTGGTTAGCAGATAAAAGAGAACTTGTGTCTTCTGAGTTGTACACCTTTGAGGAATACCTCGACAACACAGTTGTAGTACATAAATTTCTATCTCATATAGAGGATCAAGAGGTCGTTCTTATGGATAGAAAGATATGGAATAGAGTTCCTAGAGCTATGTTATATCGAGAGTATTGTCATGAACTTTATTTCTATAGGTCAGAGTCTGAGACAGATAATATCATTATAGCACACTTTGTCAAATTCCTAAAAAACCATTTTCAATTTGAAGAGGAGCATTTCATGACTCCTGATGAACTTGATCCCATCAATGACATCCATAAACTATTTATAGAAAACTAAGCCATTCTTTTATTATTATTATTTCTTGCATTTAGTATTCTATTTGTTGTATTTATAATATTATCATAAAAACAAAAACAAAAACAAAAACAAAACAAAAATATAACAAAAGTCAAAATGTTTTCTTTTAAATATTATATTAGGTATATAATTAAAATATATACCTCCCAAACTTGTTGCAAATATATATAAATATATATTTTCTAAAATCTAAGTTTAAGCATTATGACTAGACTTAGGAATGGAAAACAGACTGAAGTAGAAGAATATTGGTGAGGAAAACCAATAAATAAACCAGATGTCCTTCCTAAAGACCTAATTCAGGAAGAAGGAAACCTATACCAACAAGAAGAAGAGCTTGCTGAAGGAAATGAACAAAGAGAAACGGTTAGAGAGGAAGGATCCTCATCCCCTAAAATGTCTCCAGGAGGAGCTGTTACTTTTGAGAACATGGAACATTTCTGGAAGTTCCTCAATACTAATATTGGCACTCTTAATAGAGCAATCCATATGGACAAGGATAAAATTAGTGACACTCAAGCAACCCTAGAAAAAATATCACACACACACTAATCCCTTGTCCTTCGTTGATCAATAAAGTGATCAAGCTAGACCATCCAATTTGGATATGGCCGCTATAATCCAGAACATGCAACAACAACAGGTTACCCAACCACCTAGAGTGCTTGTTACCAAGCCTAGAGTTATTCCCACACAAAATAAACCTTCATTCACTGCTCTATTTTTCCAAGTTATTGATCAACATACCTCAAACCAACAAAAGCCCAAAACAAAACCAAACACAAATTTCCAAAAATTTGGGATACAACATAATGCTACTACAAATCTTCTTCATAATACTCTCCCTACCAATAATTTGCATAATAGCAATATAACATCTAATCCTTACGTCACACCATCATACGCTCAAATACCACCAAACCAATATGGTGGACAAACTAGTAATTTTGAAGCCATGGTGAAATAGTTAGTCTCCTACATGGAACAGATAGATCCCTATCGTCCCTCATACAATTATTGAGAGATTTGTAGTCAAACTTTAGATCCTATAGTTGTAGCACAACCTTATCCTAAACACTTTCCTATGCCTATCCTATATATATACAAAGGAACCGAAGATCCCATAGAGCATCTTCGTATGTTTAGGATAGCATGTCATGATATATCACATGATGACTTGTTATTACTAAAAATGTTCTCAAAAATTTTAGGAGGGATGGCATTGGAGTGGTATTATCAATTACCCACTCATTCTTTGAAGAATTTCGAGGAAACAGCCAAGTATTTTGTTCATCAATTTAGTGCCTACATTAAAATGCATGTAACCATTAAAGATTTGTACAACTTAAAACAAGACAAAGATGAATGTTTTGCTGATTTCCTAGCTTGGTGGAGACAGTTGATAGGAAAATTACACTTTGTGTTACCTTATCGAGAAATGTTGGATATTTTTATCAATAATTTACAAGAACAACTATCCTATGAGTTATCAACCGCTACCTTGACCACCTTCGATCAGGCTATAGACTTAGCCCGAAGAGTGGAAGATGATCTCATTAGGAGAGGTCAGCTTAAAAAGAAAGATGATGAGAAAACATCCAGAAATAAATATAAAAATAAACAATTTGTGGGTGATGGAGTCACTGATAGTAGAAATATTGCTACTGTTAATGCTACGAAAAAAACGGAGAAGTTTATACTGAAACCTCCCCGATAAACCACCTCGAGAATTTACTAGGTTAAATCAACCTCTATCAACCATTCTACCACAATTATTAGAATGAGGTTTGATCCAATTACCAGCTATCTGGGACCCTGATCCAACTATACCTGGATACAGAGCTGATTTACATTGTGATTTCCATAGAGGACCTAGACACGCTACCAATGCTTGTAAAATATTAAAACATAAAATACAAGACCTAATTGATAACAATGAGATGGAGGTACAAGCCTTCCAACCTAAACAAAATCCTCCTAATAATGCTCAAAATAATATCCCTCAAAATCAGAATCAGAATGCCAATCAATCATTGGACATATTTCAACATCCTTTACCAAAGCATGGTAAAGAGGTGGCTAATCAAATTGAGCATCATAATGTTCCCCCTCCTACCCGATATGTAGGGACTATTAGTGGACATTCACTTGCTCATGATCTACAAATTTTTGACACAAATTTATCCATGGTTACGACCAAACCTCTATATAATATTCGGACACCTAGTCTTAGTGATATAGAATACGAGACTTAAAGTGACATGGAAATCACATCAAATCAATCGAATAGTTCTGAAGATGAATCAGTTGCTATTCAACCTATCACAAATTCTATGGTTCTATAAGAACCATTTCCAAGAAGAGTCACTACTAGACCATCATCTCAGCAATTACTTTCTAATGAACAAGCCATAAACGCTAGACCAAGACCCATTCATCATCCACAAAATAATATTGTAGGTACTATTAGAGCTCGTTACTTGACAACAGGGCTCAAAATTCTCAACAAGATCAAACTCGGAATGATGGATCAACTCCATTTGTTTTGAAAGTCCCTAATAAAGGGAATCATGCGCCTAATGTTCAACCTAAACCTCCTTATAATATTAATGAACAATTATCAAATACTACAGCTAGAATTTCCCTTTTGGACCTTTTAAGATCTTCTCCTACACATAGGGATGAATTAATTCTCACATTAAGCCAAATGATGGTACCACAAAATATTCAACCTGAAGCCATGACCAATACTATCATAACTTGAGAAGTCGATTGTATTGACTTCCGGGATAGAGATATACCGCAACATAGTTTACATAAGGATAACCCCTTATATATTACTGCCCTAATTGGAGATGTAGTAGTTAAATGAGTCTTGATTGATAATGGTTCATCTTTAAACATTTGCACTTTTGACTTCTACCAAAGATTTGGGTTTAGAAGTGACAAAATGAAAATAACTGATATGATTATAAAAGCCTTCAATGATAAAACACAAGAAACGTGTGGAGTTATTACTATCCCATTGCAAGTTGGTCCAAGAACCTTAGACACGACCATGTTTATTGTACATTGCCCTGCATCGTACAATATACTCTTGGGTCGCCCTTGGATCAACGTGATGCGAGTTGTTCCCTCAACTTTACATCAGTGTGTTAAATTCGAATTTAAAAATCAGTTGGTTACCATTCATGGTGATCCTAGACCCTTTGATATGTGTGCTTTGGCAGAACCTATTGGAGTTCAATTTTGCCCTGCTTTATCATCCACACATCCTAATTCTAATCATCCGTCTAAACATGTGAAACACACACCCATAACATCATCTACTTTTTCTCCATCAACTCCACCTCTACATATAGTCCAACCATCCTCTAAACAAACCACATTAGGACTTCAAAAAGATCCTAAACCCACAACCAATGCTTCTTGTTTTACTCCTATAACTTCCATACCTATAGAACCATCCATAAACATCTCTACAACGTCTACACCTACCAGAGGCATATTTTCCGCATCCAAAGATGTAGGAAATGTTCCTTCTACCTCTTACGCTCTTACTGATGAGCTCTTACCCAATTTATCTAAAATTCTTATATAAAAAAAAACAAACTCTGCTATGCAATATTCCCTTATCTTAAATAATTTTCCACCCTCTCCTCATACCTTGGGCCTCCCATAGCCTATGGGCAGTATTTACCAAGTCGAGAGCCGTGCTTTTATTTATAAGGGATATGACTGGGGAAGAATACCTAGAAACATCAAGACACATTATGATGGATATGCTCGATGTTATTTTACTAATGAGTATATTAAAGCTAAGCCTATAATGCTTAAATTGGGATATAAGGGGAAAGGTTTGGGACCTTTCCAGAATGGTATGAAAGAACCTTTTGAGGTAGAGCCATGGCCCGCCCGATGTGGTGTGGGTCTATTTCCTAGTAAGGGTCAACCCTTCCCATTTGAGGAGGATGACCATCTCATGTGTTACCAAGATTATTTGGATAAACGTGATGTCTTGCATTTAATGAATAAGCCATTTACATGTAATATGCTATCCATAGCTTACCCTCAGATGATCGCTGAATCCGATGATGAGTTGGAGGGAGATATCTTCCATGATGTCTCCATTGAGGAATTATTACATAACGAATTTTATTTCGATGGCTCTATACCTAGTATAGCCCAGCTTGAGGCCACGACTCCTCAAGATGAATTATCCAAGCTAACCTCGGAAGAATTACAAGAATTGGGTGTTTCACCCGCCCCACCTAATTTTGAGAGAGATCTACACATGGAAGTAGAGAATGTCATAAAAATTAACATTGGAACCAACGATAACCCTCACATAATCAACATTGGATCATAATTGAGTCAAGAAAAACAAGATAAATACATTGCATTCCTTAAAGAATATGAAGATGTTTTTGCTTGGACATATGAAGATATGCCAAGATTAGACCCTTATGTAGTTATGCATCACCTAGTAGTCCATCCGGATGCTAAACCTGTTAAACAAAAACTTAGAAAAATGCATCCTAAAGTGGCCTTACTAGTCAAAGGGGAATTAGAAAAACTCCTGAAGGTTATTTTTATACAAGCTATTGATTATGCCGAATGGATCTCGAATGTAGTTCCAGTAACTAAGAAAGAAGCTACCAAAGTTAGGGTTTGCACATACTTTAGAGATATTAATGCTGCATGCCCTAAAGATGATTTTCCTCTTCCTAACATGGGAGTGGAATGATATCCTTGATGGATGGATTTTCTAGTTATAATCAGATCAGGATAGCTCCTGAAGATCAGGCTAAAACAACCTTTATTACCCCTTGGGGAACCTTTTGTTGGAAAGTGATGCCATTCGGTTTGAAGAATGCAGGTGCAACATATCAATGAGCCATGACTTATATCTTTCACGATATGATGCATGATATTCTACATGATTATGTAGATGATATTATAGCTCATTCCATCAAAGAAGATGATCATTTAGATGACTTGAGAAAAGTATTTGATCGGTTAAGGGAATATCTTATCCGATTGAATCCAACCAAATGTATATTCGGAGTTAAGTCCGATAAATTATTGGGGGTTATAGTTTCTTTACGTGGCATCGAAATTGACCCTCTCAAGATCGCGGCTATCATTGATATGCCTACACCCACAAATATATCCGAATTACGAAGTCTACAAGGTAAGCTTCAGGCTATTCGTCGCTTCATCGATAAGTTGGCGGATAAAACCGGACCCTTTCTTAAGCTTCTTAAGAAAGATGTCTCTTTTCATTGGGACGATGAATGTCAGGAAGCATTTGAACTCCTCAAACAATATCTCCTTAACCCACCGGTGCTTTCACCACCTAGACCTGATCGCCCATTTATCTTGTATATTTCTGCTTCAGATCTTGCCTTAGGAGCTATGTTAGCTCAACTTGACGATGAGAAGAAAGAACGTGCTAATTATTACATTAGCCAAACCTTAATTAGTTATGAAACCCACTACACAACATTAGAGAAACTATGTCTAGCAGTCATATTTTCTACACAGAAATTATGCCATTATATGCTCAGTTAGAAAACGTATGTTATTGCTAAATTCGATCCTTTGCGGTATCTCATGAGTCGACCTTATTTATCTGGTTGCACAACAAAGTGGGTTCTTGCGCTAAGCGAGTTTGAACTCATGTTTATAGGACATAAGTCTGTTAAGGGTCAAATCATAGCAGATCAATTAGCTGTTGCACCCTTAGAGTCTACCCATCCCCTCATCATTGAGTTTTCGGATGAATGCCTTAAATTAGAGGTAGACCATCCAGAGCAATGGTCCTTATACTTTGATGAAGCTTGATGCATGAGTGGGGATGGTGCAGGTATTATTTTAATATCTCCACAGAAACATCTTATACCTCTATCCTTTAAATTAATGTTTGCTTGTACTAATAACACTGCTGAATATGAGGCTCTAATCCTTGGATTACGAGCTGCCTTGGCACTAAAAATTAAAAATCTATTGGTTTTCGGTGATTCTCAACTTGTCATAAATCAAATCAATGATGTTTATCAGACCAGAGATGATAAATTATGTCCATATAAAGCATATGTCTTACAATTATTATCTTTATTTGATCAAGTTACCTTGGAAGCTATTCCCCGAACTAGCAACCGTGCGACTGACGCTATGGCTGCAGTTGCATCTCTTTTGCCCTTGGAGTTAGATGATGAATATGCTACCATCATTATTCATCGACTCCAAGAACCCTCTTCAAATAAATCATGCTTAGAACCTTTGGATGTGTTTCTAATCAACGAAACTACTCCCGAACCTTGGTACACTGATATATTTAATTTTCTTCAAAATGGGACCTTCTCTGAAGGTTGTAATAGCAACCAGCACCGGTTATTACGTAGACGAGCAATTAGCTTTGTAATTATTGGTAATACCTTGTATAGAAGATCTTTTGAAGGCATCTTATTGAGATGTTTGAATCTAGAAGAATCTAGATCAGCTTTGAGTGAAGCCCACGATGGATCTTGTGGGGGACATTTTAGTGGTAGCGCCATTGCTAAGAAGCTCCTTAGGATAGGATATTTTTGGCCTACCATGGAGAATGATGCACATGATTATGTGCACCATTGTGACAAGTGCTAGAAACATGCTGACCTTGTCCATGCACCTACATAAGAACTACAGGCTATTTCATCTCCTTGGCCCTTTTCAAAATGGGGCTTAGACATCATTGGAAAAATCAACCCTGTGTCATCTGATGGACACAAATTTATCATACTTGCCACTGAGTATTTCACGAAATGGGTTGAAGCTATGCCCTTAGCTTCTTGCACTGGAACCCAAGTTTCCAAATTTATTTTTAATCAAATTATTTGTAGGTTCGGAATTTCTACAAGTCTCATCTCAGACAATGGAACTTGTTTCAAAAATAAATATGTCAAAAGGTTATGTCAAAAATATAAAATTCAACACCGTTGGTCCACTCCCTATTATCCTCCAGGTAATGGCCAAGCAGAAGCATCTAATAAAATATTAATCAAAATCCTCAAAATACTGGTCAATAAATCTGGCCGAGATTGGCACATCCAAATATATCCTTCTTTGTGGTCTTATCGAACTAGTGTTCGTACTCCCATGGGAATTTCACCTTTTGTTTTGGTTTATGGCACTGAAGTTATTTTTCCCTTTGAATTAGAAGTTCCTTCTTTGGCTCTACTACTTCAAGATACTGAAGTAGGAGATGAATATCATGCTGGCAGACTTAGTCAGCTGGAACTCCTAGATGAGAAGCACATCAATGCTTTGGAACATCTTCGTGCCTACCAAAAAAATCTTAAACGAGCATACCTCAAGAAAGTTCATCATCGATCCTTTGAGATCGGTGACCTTGTCTTGAAAGAAAATAAAAAAAATACTAATGCAACTAAAGATATTAAAGGTAAATTTGAACCTAACTAGCTTGGGCCATATATCATCACTGCTAAATTTGGATCGGGAGCATACCGATTGGCTACATTAGATGGTAAAGATCTTAAAGAACCTATGAACATTATGCATCTTAAGTGCTATTATGCATAAAATTTGGTCATTTCATCATGGTATATATTGTTATTTTGCATATTGTTTCATTTTTGTCATCCATATAAAAATTTCAAAAAAAAGTAATAGTATTTATTCTTTCCATTCATAAATTAAAATAAAAATATAAAACTTCAAAATCATCAAAATATTCAAAAACATATTTTATTTTTCATACTTGTCAATTCTTGAATTATTGCAGTTATATTTTCAGTTACTCTGGATAAATTAACATTTATTTGGAATCACGCACTTTCACACTCACATGAATAAATATCTTGATTTTATTTGGTATGATTATTAATCTCTCTTATATCAAAGTCCACATTTGAATTAAATAAAATTTTGAGCATAGAGAACTGATATTGTTATTTACTTGAACCAAGCATATCTTTTCACATTAAAATGATTTCATTGCAAATTCGATATGATGCTACATAGTAGAAATGGTTTCTTGAGCAAAAATTTTCCCCTGCTATCCTATCATGCACATGGTCTAGAATCTTTGAGAATTGACAAAAGGACAAGCTCACCCCCCGTCCAGAATAAAAATCCCTTGCTCTATAGCCAATTCGAGCAAGTATCCCTAGCATAGGAAGAAAAAGAAAAGTCAAAGAAAATGAGAAAAAGAAAAATATCATTTTGTACCATCGTAGCAATATTTCAACATTATCTCAGTTCCACGCAAAAAAAGAGAAAAGGTAAAAGCAAAAAGCAATAAAATCCCTTTCCCTACCCCTTGAAAATAAAAGAAGGGTGAATGAGCTTGAATCCCTAGAATTCTCAATTATTCAAAAACTATGAGGTAAGCCCCATAACAGGCGGTTTGTGCCCAACCCACTTGGCCTTGGGTAATTCCTAGCGTGGTGATATATTTGTCACATTAGCGACCTTCTTTTGTACAGACCTATGTCAGCTTATGGATCAGCTAGCTCTTGATGACCTAACTTACATAGTAGTTTGGTACGGTCACATGCATATAAATCATGGTCAACGAACACTCATTTGGTTAATTCAAATTACTTGTATCAAATTATCTTGCTCAAAATTGGTGAATGAACAATACAATTGCACACACATTTGTATTTGAGAGATTTTGTATCATTATGATAAATCAAGATCAGTAATGAACTCACATTTGCACATGAGGGTTCCTTATAAATCTATATTTCATCTTTAAAATAATTTAAAATATCTCTGCAATTCTTTTAGAACCATTTCATCTTCTTATTTAAGAACATTTGCTTAGCATCAAAATAGTTAAATATATTTCTTTCCAAAAATCCAAAAATTTTCTTTCACAACATCTTTAAAAACCTAGTAAATAAAGTCACGTTTATATATTATTATTTTTTGTTTATCTCAAAATCAAAAATCAATCATACAATAAAACTAAAATATCAATTTCTTCTTTGGATTTTGCGATGATGGTATAATTCTATGCCTAGCGCATACCATTGTTCTAATTTTATTTTCCCATTTATTTTAATTCATAAAAACATATGGCTTACATCATTATGTTACACAATTGTGCTTTAAAAAAAAGAACGCAAATTTTTCTCTCATTTCATTATGTCAACATTCCATTTTGCAACCATGGTATAATTTCTAAGGAATTGTTCAAAATTTTATCACACTTAGGAATTTATGCCTAGCAAAAATCATATTTTCTTTTAATATCTCATGCATAATATTTTTATGAAAATCTAAAAACAAATCATCACCATCATCATTTTTCATCATCACAACACAAAGTCTTAAGACAGTCTCTTAAGCACCCTTTTACTTTTAGCAATATTTCTATACTGGGATTATCTTGACGACCTAGCGAGCGGCGACTCCATGAAATGGTCTATAAAAGTGACAATGTCCTTTGAAATTATTGTTAGAAGTCCCTTTTATTTTTTGCATCACATCACACCACAAAACAACCACTTTTGTTTACATCAGATTATTTCATTTCAATTTTATGGCATGGCATAAAATTATAATTTCTTTTCAAATGACATAATTACATGAATAATCAATCAAAAAATCCAAAATTAAAGCATCATACAACATATACACAAGTCATATCATCAAAAAGACCATCTATATATATCAATAAATTATGTACATCATCTGGATTGGTATGCCACAATCAATACCCTAGCATACTCAATCCCCTCAAAAAGTAATAATAATATATACAATCTGCAGTCTGTAGCAGCTAGCCTCGAGAAGCCCTCGAGCTCTCAACCTCATCTCCTCTCCTACCCTGAGGTGGAGGAGGTGGTCCCATAGAGGTCCAAGCTGTGTCTCAGGTCCTCACCATCGATCATGAGGAAGTCCTTGATGATCCCTCCCTGATTAGCTTCGTAATGCTGGCTGGTAGCTGCAACCTCTGGCCCTCTAGAACCAACTGATAGTATACTACCTGATAGAACATGGTCTGATTCATAGACCGTGCTAACTCCTGCATGCTCACCCCTTATTTTTGAGCCTTGAGCCGTGTAGCCTCATCCTATAGTGTCTGCACCTGAGCCCAGAGGTGGGCAATATCAGCCTGAAGAGCCATTGTCTCGCTGCTCTCCCCTACCTCGACACCCTTGCCCTTATCGGGTGATGGTGGCCTCTCCCCCTACTAAGAAGGGAATATTTCCTCCCTCATACCTGTCTACTACGGCCTTTGTGGATCCTGTGCCATCCTCTGGCATCTCTCCTATGGAGACCATCACTGTTCTCTCCTTCTATGACCCTGCGTTGCCTCAATGGCTACCTGGCGCTACCTCCCCATCCATCATACAATCGCATGCACCATATCCTATGCCCTCGTCATCCGAGGAGGGCGAATGCCTCCATACCAGGCATCATATCCGTCAAAAACCCTAGTGTCATCTCCATCCACTGGCTAGATGGGGGCATCATCCACATCCTAGCTCCAGAATCACTGCATATCCAGAGCCCCACTCAGTGTAGTACTATCCTAGACAGTTCAGGAGTACTCATAATCCCTGAGAGAAGGGATCCCCTGCTGAAGACCGAACTGTCACAAAACTCAATGTAGCGGTGGATCTCTACCTCTCCCTACTCCATCCTCAACCAGCAGACTCGCCTGATGCGAGCCAGCTTCTGCCTGTCCTCTGCCCACCCTAGATGCTCTCTCCATGGCCTCCAGGTGATCTAGTCTGGTATGAGGTCATCTAGCAACCTCTGAGACATCGAAAGATCTATCCACCATTGTGACCCTCTTTGGAGCCACCAATAGAAAACCTAGGGCCTCTCCTAGTCAACCCCTGTCAGTGGGAGTCCTATCGGCCTCCGCACTGTGATGTTCTCCTAGCACCAAACCTGTAGTAGTGATGTCAAAACTAAACATCGGCCTCCCTTGTATACGACCCCATGCAGGATCCTATACAAGCGGCACAGTACAAAGCTCCCCCATGCAAACCTGTACCTGTGGTCTCTCATGTTGCAAACCACATCTGAAAGGAGCTAGGATAATCTACACTTGCTCTGGTGGCACAGCAGTAGGCCACCCAATATCCCTACCAACACCTAAGTCAACCTAGATGCCCCAGGCATCTGCCTCAAAGACTCGATGTTCATTGAAGCTTGGGTCTTCGCTCAGCCTCATCATAGCCTAGCCCTGATTAGCCATAGGAGTCATCAGTCGTCCCTGTATGGGGATCCTCAAGATCCTCCATACGTCCTCTAGTGTGGGAGCCATCTCCCCTATCGGTAACTAAAAGTAGGACAACCCCAGATACCATCTCTCTGCTAGGGCTGTCAGTAGCCCCATGTATGTCGGTACTTGTGGCATCTCTGCCACAAGCTGTAGTCCGACCCATGCTAGTCGATATCGCTCCGCCTGGTCGAGCATGGCTACGTCATCTCTCAGCCCCTTGTATTTATACTCTCGACTCTTTAGTAATCCCATCTGCAAAACAAACAATAAAAAAATAAAATTCATTAATATACCAATTATTAAAATCAATTAAATGCAATTCAAACAAGCTTAATTTCATAAAAATGATGGTATCGTCCACCATTGGATGATATCATCCTAAATCGGGTAAAATAATCCTTTGTAGGACGAAATCATCTTCGATTTCGCAACTTGGGGATCGCCCCTAGTTCACCGATTTTGCCCTCAGATGAAATCAACGATCTAGAGACGATTTTAATGAAATAGGGATGATTTCGTCCCGACGTCGTCGACGGCCTAAAAATGGCCGCGATGCCCCAAAACAATCAAAATTTAAAAGAAAAAATTGCACAAATCAAATTCAAACATAATTCACTAGGTTTAGATTCTTACCCATAGCCCGCATCGGACTTCTGTCGATCGGTGCACTGTCTCAACCATTTTTGTCTGCAGAGCTCTCAAAACAGTAAAAATGAACAGTAAAAATGAATTAGGGTTTTACCCTATTTTTCTTAATTTTATTTAAAAACAACAACATTTTAGTTTTGCTTTTCTATGCTTTTACCTCAAACGTTCGATTTGGGTAAAAATGCAGAGGGGGCACCATAGTCAGTAGTCATATGATTCGACCTAGAATCGTCATCTAGAAAATTGAGTAAATTTTTGCTTTTTCGTAAAACGAGAAGAACTCATATTTAACGCATTTTCTTCAAAAAATTTGCTAAAGAGGGGGCAAAATGTAGCACCCTAAAATTGGCACAGTTAAACCCTTAGTAAAAGATAAAATTTGAATTTTAACCCCAAACCGCCCGTTACCCGCTCCCCTTGTTTTTCGCACCATTTTTAGGATTTGTTTTGACCATTGGACGATATCATCACCGATCAGATGAAATCATCCTAGATCTGATGAATTCGTCTGGATTAGAACGTCCAGATGATTTCATCCCAAAACTAAATTTTCATAATTAGCTTCTGTTTCAACAACTTCTCTAACTTGGGCAAAAAGTGTGTCTGCACAGTTAGAGTCTCCCTCGTTGGAGATATCCCAAATTGGGATGATCTCCAACCTCCTAACCTCCCCCTAATCCTATATAAACTGGGATTTTCTCAGTTTATCCCCCTGGCTGACTGATTTCCCTGCAACTTTAGTTTTTGTGCATTAGAACACCCTCGTACTTTCATTTGCATTGCATATTTCAAGCTTTCTTGCAAGAATTTTATTGTTTTTCAGTCGGAGCAAGCTCGGATCGTCGCTGACGATTCCAGAAAATTTCGGATGATCCTATCGAATATCGGTGATGATATCATACAATCATAGGTGATCTCGACTACAGTCCATATTGGGGGCAATCAGAGCCCAAAGTTTGCATTATTTTATCTTTTCTCTTCATTTCCCTATGCATTAACTTGGTTTATTCTATTCTTGCATCCTGGAGTTCACCTCATTTAGCATAGATGCATGATAAAGTTAAAAAAAATTATTAAATTAATGCATTTCTTTTAATTTTTATCTAAATCTATCATTTAGGTAAGTTTACTGCCATTTCTAGCATTTCCTCTTGCTTTTGCAGTTGCATTTTTGGTCTTTGGTATCTGTTTCTGTGATTGCATATTTCTGACGAATTCGTCTGACAAATTCGTCAGATTGATGATGATCTCATCTGATCTCAGATGACTGACTATGATTTGAGATGATTATGTGCAATTGCAGATGATTATGTAATATTTGAGATGATTTGGACTTCTACAAACCTCAGAATCTTCATCAGATATTCGAAATCAGGTATATTCTGTCTTATTTAGCATACTTTCTATGTTTAGAACTTATTCATGTTTTCTATATTCATACAAATCAACATTGGCATATATAATAGCTTAGATTCATCTTGGACAAACCTAGGATATAAATGATTAAAGCACAAAATAAACATGTCGAAACCATTCTCAACCTAGGCATGGAAACTGCCACTCAAAATTTTCCTGGTGAACCCACCATCCATCAAAAATTCACCCTTATACCCCTCCCCCAAGAGGCACGACCTTCAAAGGGCCTCTCAGTCCGAGGTATTGTCCCATCCTTCTCGCATCCCCCTTCTGGGCGTGGATCCTATAGCCTGAAGGTAAGGATGCAAAAAATTTGGAGCGATACAGTTCCAACACCTCATGTTGCAACCACATCAATTCAAACCTAAATGGGCTTTTGAAGAGTCTTATTCATGTTTCTATTTTCCAAACTAATGGGTTATAATATGATCCTTTTTTTGAGATCAAGAATCTATCTAGTCTTACCTGAATAAGCTTATCACCAATTCTTCTATTAGTCCATGTAAATTTGATACCTCATAGCTCAATATCCATCAGTTCATTTAAGTTTACAAAAGCTTCAAAATCAATCATACCATCTAATATGAGGGAATTACCCCCCATATTATCTAAAGGAAATAGTGGAGAATTAAAATCCCCAACCAAAACCCAAGGGATATTTTCAAAATATTTCTTATTTTCACCAAGTTCTTGCCATAATTGTCTTCTACCCACTATAGTATTAGGTGCATAAATTGTAGTCAATATCTAGCTTTGTTTGGTATCAATGCAATAGAAGAAAATGGATATATACCTCTATTATTTTAATCACTTTTCCTTCCAATTTATCTATATTCCAACAACACATAATGTCTCCTAATGCCCCATTAGCATGACTCACTACATACATTACTTCCTTCCATATTCTATTTTTAATAGTTTCACAATTATGTTCAAAATTTTTTATTTCTTGTAAAGCTAGAATCTAGGGTTTGGATTCTTTCCTCAATGAGAACACCAAATGGTGTTTTGAAGGGGTATTGAGACCCCTTACATTCCAAGAAATGACCTTCATTTCTTAGATCTAGTGGGTTGCTTCTTCCCACTTAGATTAAGAATCATTTGGGTTCCATTAGCCACATCCATAGCTATTTCTCTTCCTTCTACCTGGTCTAATACCACATGTTATAACTTAATATTTTAATGAATTATTTTATGAAAATTAAAGGGTATTAATATTTAAATACAATAGTTGAAAAAATATGGCATAACAATCTACAACTACCCTTGTCCGCTAGTGTGCTTTACAAACCATATGTTGAGTGGTTGCTCAACTTATATTCATATTTTACATGTTGTAATAACTCCTAACAAAATAAAGGTTTACAATGCATGGCACTACAACATAGAAACTCACTACAAATGTATATTTGAAATGCATGATATTGCAAGGAAGGGTTTGCAATATCCAAGCGAATTCATCGAGCAATTGGGATATTAATTGTACAAAGGTATAGGCATATATATATTTGAAAAAGTATTTTTGAGCCTATTCTAATGGAAATATTTGTTTGCAATTTTATGAATATTTATAAGGGATATTAATACCCCAAATATACCACTACTTTTAGTGCATTAAATGTTCCAAGGTTGGGTGAAATCTATGGTGGATTCAAGTGCATAAAATTGGGTGTCTACAACCCTAATATTTCCTAGTAAAAATAATTTTATCTCTTTGATAGTAGATGGATAGGCATAGCATAAATGGACTTGATATTTTCATGGTCCACATATGTTCCTCATTAAGACACCAAAAATCTTAGAAGTTTTCCACTAGCAACACTAAAATTGGACTTCTTTAGATTGAGCTAAACCTTATATTAACTCATCTAAAATGGTCAACTATTTTCTTAATAACACAAAAGGTCATGTACATATTATTCTATAGCCTTCCCAATGATTTCATAAAACATACTCATCTATACCAAGCGTGTTTATATACTCTCAGCCATAAATATATTTATATTATTTAAGGAGATTTGTAAAATTAACCTATTCTTTTGAGGATAGACTTACCCTAATTTCACTATGTGTGGAAGATCAAGGGTGTCTATATTAACATCAATCATTTTATCATCATTCATGAAATTCCCTTATTTGAAGCAATTAAGAATAGGAGGAAGGTTGTCAATATTAGATTTTATCTTGACTTAGTAAACATAGTCTAGCAATTTATGATATCCCATTTAATATTAGGCTCTTTGAGAAATCCTCTCTTATGGTATTTTTGTAGAAGTTTCTCCTCTATAGCATTAATAAAATCAAGGATAACCTCATAATTATAAGCTAGGGATTAAAAAACACATTATTTGGTATTTTTATGCTTCACTCATCATCTTTCCCCTTGCCCTCTAACATAGATAAATTTTTAGAGTGCTACTATTAAACATTGCAGATAGTAATATGTGGGTCAAAATAGGGCTCTAATTACTTTTATAATTTTATGATAAAATCTACAAATATCCTTTCCTTAAATCTTAGAGAAATATTTTTTTTAATAAGGTGTTTAATCAAACAAGGAGAAGGATCTATCAACACCTTAGACCATTGATCCAACTAAACATAAAAATAGTAAAAACTTTCAAGAAGGTAGAGTACATATAACAACCCACCGACTCAACCCACAAGAGAGATAATTTTTTTCTTTTCACAAGTGACAACTAAAAAAAATCCTAATATTTTTTAGCAATTTAAGGCATAACTACATTTTGAGTTTTTCATTGCAGATGACACTCAAGTGCACAAGAGTGGTCAACATCCCATACTTCTAGGTTCACTTTTCTAAATCTCACCATTTAGAAAAGAGGCCAATAGTGGTCTCCCCACTTTTCCTATATCCTTATTGGTATAGGAAAACTTGACCACGATGTAGGAATTATCATTTAAGGCCCATAACACTTAAAGGGGGATGTCATTTCTCTAACCCTACATAAGTCCATCTATGTAGGATTGTTTTGGCATAATTTCTTAGTGCTTAGCTACCAAACCTCTATGGGCTAAGGCCATTACCATTCACCTAATAATGAGCATGGTCTCTTGATACTCACCATTCAAGGTGCCACCACTATACTATCTTGTGAATGACTCCAAAAGTATCATTGCTTTGGAACACTCAAGTCTCACTGTTCAAGGTGTATAATTCACAACTACCTGGTTATTGCATCACTATAACTCCTTATAAAATTGGGATATCTTCTTGATTCAAGGGTTTCTCTAATATGACTCTAGATTCATGCCCAAAAACCTCCATTTAGAGCCCAAGAATCAATATTATTAACAAAACAATAACATCTCTCCAAAAAGGAAATAAAGTGCTACATAAATATGGTCAAATACAATACATTGCTCAAACTAGGATCTAAATTATTTTCATCCATAATACTAATATTTAGCTTTTCCTTAATTTCAAAATGAAATAATGAAACATCATCTAAAATAATTATAATCTCTAAACCATGAATTTGATTCTAACTCATTTTTTTCATTTTCTTACCTAGTTTTTGAGAAGCCAAGAAATGAATGGACTACTAAAACAAACACAGAAGGATCAACATATCAACTTGGTGGAGCAAATGAATAAGACCAGCTTGAAAGTTTCTATGTGGGATGCTCTTGCACTGCTAGGACAAATAGATCTCAAATAAGCTCTAAGTCACTAAAAATCATATTGAAGAGGCTACAAATCTGATGCAAATAGACCCTAATGAGGTACACACACAAACCACACCTCCTATTCTTGATACTCAACTTGATGAGTGGGAAAATGGGTTATATGGATTTGATCCATATGATAATTTTCAAGAGGTAGGCATGGGAACATATTGTATCTTGGAGGAGAAGAGCATGATGCCAAAGATCATGAAAATAGAATAACAAACTGAAGGTGTATGGAAGCTACATTTTGATGTAGCTAGATGTGAGCAATATGTTGATGTCAATGTTCTTTTAACCTCTCCTTCTAAGGAAAAATTCCTCCATCCCTTCAACCTCCAGTTCAACTACACTAACAACATGGTAGAGTATGAAGCTCTAATTCATGGACTCATATAGGTAGAGAAAAGAGGTGTGAAACTATTGCAAATTTTTGGTGATTCAAAATTGGTAGTGCAACAAGTCAAAGGTTAGTTTGTTGTTAAGGATAAGCTTTTGGAAGAATACAAACATAGAGTGTTGGACCTACTTGAAGGATTTGATGCCTTGAATATCCAAACAACCCCCAGGAAGAGCAATCAATAATTTGATATGATAGCAATTGTGGAGGCACAATATGATTTAACTGTTGTTTTCATGTGTAAAAATAATAAGAATACTTTGTTCTTCCCTAAAAGCTTATGAAATGAAATCCCTTTCAAAATTGGGGTTGGTTAGAGCAGGGGCTTCAAAAATAGTAAGAGTAGGATGTTGTAGTTTTAGTTCTCTTTTTTGTTGTGTTCCCTAAGTGTCCCAATACATCTCTTGCTTCATTTGAAGCATATTTTATTTTAGTTTGTTTTAGGCTAGATATTTTTAATTTTGTGTAGTTTTTTTGTTCTGTTCAGTTTTGTGCAGTTTTCTAGTTTTCAATTTTGTGCAGTTTTCTAGTTTTCAGTTTTGTGCAGTTTTCTGTTATGTTCAGTTTTGTGCAATTTTATGTTCTATTGCAAGGATTATTTCCAATAGTTCTACCTTACAAAGCAAGTATGGAATTTAGTTCTTTGTGAAAATATGAAGATGATCAATGACTTTGTGCCCAATGGATGCTAAGGCTACCTGGTCTTCTACGTTATTTACACATTGTAAGCATGTGTCTCTTATGAGTCACAAAACTATTAATAAATTTTGAGTCTCCTGCTCTAATTTATTAATGATTGTACCAATTGTAAAATTCAGGTGATACATGGTGAACAAGTTCATATTTGCAGTTGATGGAGTTGATCGATACATGCAGATGGTGTTTGAACCTTTAGCAAATCTGGCACCTAACTCTCGTTCAAAATTTGGTACCTAACTCTTGTTCAAAATTTGGCACCTGACTCCCATTCAAAATCTGGTACCTATCTCTCATTCAAATCTATATACAGGCACCTATCTTCAATTGCAGGTTCTTGTCTCCTATATACAGGTGCATATCTACCAATTATCTAGTTTGACTGCATAATTTCTAGTTTGACTACACATTGACCAGTTTGACTGCACAGTTTCCAGTTTGACTTCACAGTGACTAGTTTGATTGCATAGTTTCTAGTTTGACTGTGTAGTTTCTAGTTTGACTGCACATATGTCCAATTTAACTGCACATTACACATTTTTATTGTACGTATTTTTGGTTTGACTGGTGCCTACACTTGGAGAAGTAATGCAGTTATTATTTAAAAATTATTTAAATTTTCCCCATCTGTGAGCTATCAATACTATTTAAAATGTAAATATTTTAGATGTCCAAGTGGAAAATATGTTTGCAGTTCTATAAATCAAAAGTATGAGTAAATATTTATTGTGTTGTTTAGTGTTGTAAACCTAGAAATTAGGTGTAATTTTATTTTGTAGATCTACAAATTTCACATCCACGATTGGGAAATATTTACAGTTTGACAAATAGTGAAAGTGGATGAGCATTTATGTGCAGTTATATAGATTGAGACGTTAACATTGAGAAATTAGTGTGCAGTTTTGCAAATCTAGAAACTGGGAAAAAAATACATTTGTAGTTTTGTGAATCTGGGAAATGGGTGAGAAATAATTTTTAGCAGTTTCATAGTTTTTAAACATCAACAATAGGAAATATGTAATAGTCCTGGGAATCTAAAAATAGATAGATATTTATGTAGCATATCTACAATTTTAGAGGTCACACAATAGAATATACATTTGTAGTGCTGCAAATATGGAAAGCAGGTGGAAAATATTTATTGTGCAATTTAGTGCTGTAAATCTGGAAAGCGGGTTTATTTTAAGATGTTTGGGTGGAATGTATTGTGCAGTCTTAAATAAGAATTAATGTAGCAGTTTTGCAGGAAAATAAATATCAAAAAGTTGGCAAATAAATATAGAGGTAGAAAATAGAAGAGAAAAATATCTCTGGTCTATAAAAAGAGATTTTTTAGATCTTTCAAAGGGGGTTGATTCTGTTACTTGCTAACCTCTGTAACATTGCGAGAAATAATACAAAAAATTATTTGAGATTTATACTATGTATTTTTAGTTTGGTTGGATTGCATGTGGCATTTGCCCTTGGTTCATGCCAATCTTACCTCTTGCAATTGATTCATATTTTTTTATGTCTTATATTTGTTGTATTATGTCTTTTATGGAGTTTTATGTGGATCAATCAACCCACTTTTTATTTTGGTGTATCGTCTATTTTTATTTTATTTTTATTTTCCATCTGCTGTTAAAGTTTTTTATTTTCTATTATCCCTCTCCCTTTTCCTAGTGCAGTTTAGTGTAGTTTTTAATTGTATTTCCTACTTCGTGTTACAATTTTTATTTTCTAGTTTATTTTTCTATTGCAATATTTTATTTTCTTTTCCCCTATTTCCTCAACAAGTTTTAATCATAGTTTAGTTTAGTTTTTTTTTTTTTTTTAACAAGATCCGGCTCTTTTTGAAGGTATTTTCCTCTCAAGCAGTCCCACATGAGAGGGATATTTCCATGTTGGTGATGTGCACGAGTGCATTGTAAGTGTACATTTTCAAACATCAACAAGAATTTCATATATCATTTTCATTTTTCTCTCAACTCTGGTGGTTGTCCCATACCAATCCACCTATGAGAGTACCTAGTCCTACAACCACAAATTTCTTAAGGAGTACCATATTCTAAAAGTAGTATAATCAAAGCAAATAGTGTAGCTACCAACACATCTTAATAATATAAAATAAGAGTATGTATTATATATCCACTCATCAATACATAAAGTATGTATCAAGGTTAAGTCCTACCATGAAAAGGATTGAAAATCCAACTAAGTGTTCTATTATTTACAATTCAATATATAGGCACTAATGGCCCAAAATACATAACCAACCCATGAAATCATGGATTTGATCCAATATGCTTAACCAAAAGCTACAAAGGTGCAAAGGAGAATGCACGTAAACTTCTAAGTTAAGAGAAAGGAATATTGCTAACTAGAAGATCCATTTTAGCTATCTTGAAGTACACACTTCCTACTTTGAGTTCACACTTACTAACTAACACTCTAAATGACAACTAGAAGATAACTAGTGCCCACAAGTGCATGTGAGAAGGAGACTCACTTACAATATTAATTTGCTAGAAATAAACTATGCAAACCTAGCTAGGAACTACTAGAGGGGTCATATGAAAGATCTAACATCAATCCTCATCATGCCTCCCCACAATAGAAGCATTGGACTCCAATGCTTTCAGAAGAATAGGAAAGTCACGGGACATCTGATGAAAAGAAATCCAACGAGCCTGATGCGGCAGTTGTCCTCGTCGAGCCACAAGATATGAGGTGGTAGACCCCTGGCGAGTCTGTCGAGTCTTCGTGTCATAGATCTGATCTGCATCCAATGGTAACTGAGCTTCAGGAACCACGTCCACAGGATGACTGATAGTTGGTGCAGTCTCCAATGTAGAGTCAAAGTACAACTTCAAGAGATCTACATTGACGACGTCATGAATTCCCAAGTGTGCGGGAAGATCAAGGCGAAAAGCATTCTCGGACACTTGCTGAAGAATAGTATAAGGCCCATAGCGAATTGGTTTGATTTTGCTATGAGTCTTATCAGTGAAACGCCGCTTGTCAAGATGCAACCAAACTTTATCACCAACCTGAAATGGATGAGGAATTCGATGTCGATCCATGGCCTTTTTCTACTGCTACTGTGTCTTTTGCAAAATCTCAACCACCTTTGATTGAAGATTGTGCAAGTGTTGAACAAATGAGTGTGCCTTGTCTTGCTCCTTCTGAAGATGTGAAGTGACAGGAGAAGGCAAAGACAAAGGTAACTCATAAGGTGCCAAGGGCTGAAATCCCATACAAACTTCAAAGGGTGAATGACCTGTAGAAGAATGTAGGGCCCTATTATAGGCATGTTCAATATGAGTGAGACTCAAGTCCCACTTTGCTAGTGAAGCGTGATGATAGATTCGTAAACTTTGCACAAGTGTACGGTTTACCACTTCAGTCTGCCCATCGGACTGCGGATGATAGGCGATAGAAAAGTTAAGGGAAACTCCCAAAATCTTCCACAAAGAATGCCAAAAGTGACCCACAAAGCGTGAATCACGATCCGAGATAATGCTGGTAGGTAGACCAAAGGAACGCCAAATGTCTGTCAAAGAAAAATTGAGCTAAGTCCGATGCGGAACTTGTCTTGCGGCATGGAATAAACTTAGCCATTTTGCTGAATCTGTCAACCACCACGAACACACAATCATGTTGGCGCATTGTCATAGGAAAACCACTAACCAAATCCATGGAAATGCTTTCCCAAGGATGGGAAGGAATGGGCAAAGGCATGCCTAAGCCAAACTTCCTATTAGCTGGTTTTGAGCGACAACAAAGCGCACCTACTTGTTTGAGAAATCTCAACACATCCCTCTCGCATTTTAGGCCAATAGAAAAATCGTTGCAAATGATGAAGTGTTTTATGCTTCCCAAAGTGACCACCATAAAGTGTAGAATGAGCTTCCTTAAGAAGTGACACTCTAGGCTCACAAGGAACACAAACCTTGTCCAATTTGTAAAGAAGTCCTTCTTTGATGTAGAAATCTTGGAAAGGACGCAAATTGGAAGAAGAAGGCTTACTCACTTGCTCAAATATTTTTCCAAAATCGGGATCCCGAGAATACCGATTAGGCCAAGTCTGAAATCCCAAGTGCGAAGTGGACATAATTGTTAAGGCAAGAGCGGCTGGAGGCCTACTCAAACAATCAGCAACAGTATTACTCTTCCCCTTTTTGTACTTGATCACCAAGTGAAATTGTTGGAGGTAAGAGGCCCACTTCATATGTCTTGATTCTTCAATTTTACTTTGAGATTGTAAAAACTTGAGAGGCATATGATCGGTGTGTACTACTCGTATCTTTTCCCAAAAGATAGTGTCTCCAATACTTAATAGCTTGAACTAAAGCATACAACTCCTTGTCATATGTAGAATAGTTCAACTTAGCAGCAGAAAAAGTTTCGAAATGATAAGCAACTGGATGACCATTCTGTTTTAGCACAGCTCCTAAGGCAACTTTAGAGGCATCCGTTTCAATCTCAAAAGGTTGAGAGAGGTCGGGTAAAGTTAACACAGTGTGCTGTACAAAGTTTCTTTTTGAGTTTCTCAAAGGCAACTTCTTGGATTTTCTCCCAATGAAATGGAGTTTTGGACTTAGTGAGATAATGCAATGGAGCTGCAAGGGTGGAATATTGAGGAATGAACTTGCGATAAAAATTTGCAAGTCCTAGGAAACTCCTTAACTCTGTGAGAGTTGTAGGAGGGGACCACTTAAGTAAAACATCAACTTTTATGGGATCTACCTGAATTCCACTCTCACTAATCACATAGCCAAGGTAAGAAACTGAAGTATTGCCAAAAGAACACTTGGAAGAATTGGCATATAATTGATTCTTCGCAAGAAGATCAAGGGTTTGCTTGATATGCCTAAGGTGTTCCTCCCAAGTTTTTGAGAAAATCAATATATCATCAAGATATATTATGACAAATTTGTCAAGTACATCACGAAATACATCATTCATCAACCTCATGAAGGTTGCAGGAGCATTAGTAAGACCGAAGGGCATGACCAACCATTCAAAGAGGCCCATCTTCGTCTTAAAAGCTGTCTTCCATGTATCCTCAGCTTGGATACGCACTTGATGATATCCACTTTTGAGATCTATTTTTGAAAAGAACTTAGCTCCTTGAAGCTGATCTAATAAATCATCAATGCGGGGTAAGGGATATCTATTCTTCACAGAAATTCTGTTCAAAGCACGAAAATCAATGCATAATCTCCAAGTGCCATATTTTTTAAGAACTAACAAAATAGGTGAGGCACAAGCGGAAGTACTTTCCTTAATGAAACCCTTAGACAACAAATCTTCTATTTGCCTTTTTATTTCTTCATTTTGCAAAATAGATTGTCTATACATGGGAGCATTAGGAAGAGAAGAACCAGGAATTATTTCAATGCTTGTGATTAATTGTGCGAATTGGAGGAAGAGACTTTGGCTCCTGAAATATGTGTGAATAACTTTGCAATATTTTATCCATTGAAGAGTGTTGCTTTGTAATGGATGTAGATGTAGAAGTGTTTTGAGAGCGAATGAAAATTAGAGCAACATCACCACCTTTCTTAATTACTCTTTTCGTTTGCTTGGAACTTAGAATGATATTAGGAGTGTTGGTGCTTTTAATGAGAAAGACCTTACCATATTTTTGAAGTGTGTAGGTTCTTTTGAAAGCATCATAAACAGCTCTCCTATCATACTCAAAAGGTTGTCCAAGCAAAATCCCACAACAATCCATAGGAGTCACATCACAAGTGACTTGATCTATGAAATGTGGGCCAAGTGCAAATTTTAAAGTGCAAGTGTGAGTGATTTCGGAGCCTCTTCCACTATCCTTCCAACCCAAAGAATAAGGTTGAGGATGAGGCTCCATAGGTAACTTCAAACGCTCGACAATGGACCTCGCAATTAGATTTTTCTGCGAGCCATTATCCACTATACAATCAGTTGCAAAATTATGAAGCAAGTGGGCTCGAGTGATGAACAAAGCATCACGAGCCCCTTCTGATGAACTTACATTTACCAAGGTAACTTCATTAAGCTTACCTCGTAATTCCGTATATACTCTACTCTCTCCTACAGACTCAAGGGGACCCTTGGAAGCATCCTCCTCTTGAGTAGTAATTACTAAACTCTTCTTTTTAAGCTTAAAGCAATCAGCTTTTTCATGCCCTTTCTTCTTACAATAATTGCAAAATTTCTTAGAAGAAGAAGAAGAAGATTTAGAAGAAGAAGAAGAAGGAGTAGAAGCGGAAGGGGAAGGAGAAGAAGGAGATGGAGAAGACACATTCTTCTTTTGAGCAAAATTCTTCTTTTGTGAGAAAGAATTATTCCCTTTTGATGAGTTTGCAACCACTTGAGTAACAGGTGTGCGGAATGCCTGCGATTGCGCCTTAAACTTGTCCTCCGCAAGTTGCACCTGGTTGAAAATTGAATCCAACGTTTCCATAGAAACAAACATTAGTTCCCTGTACAAATGCTCCAACAAGCCACTTTGAAATTTGAGAATCAAACCTGGAACATCATCCTCCACATTTACAAGTATCCTGAACCTGTTAAATTGGAAAATATATTCTTGTACAGACATATTAGTACCTTGTCGAAAATGAAACCATTTAATAACCAATTCCCTAGAATAATTTGAAGGATAGAAATTGGTCTTAAGACATTGTACAAGCTCATCCCATGTAGTGAGTACATCGTGTCCTCTTTTTCGTTCAACAAGTACTTTGGCTAAGCCGGAAAGTTTTAGCTTAGCATAAGGCACTATATCATCTTCTGAAAGTTGAGAGAAAGAAAACCAAGAACTCATGTCAAGAATCCAACTATTCAAGACATCAAGGTTCCTGGATCCATCATACAATGGAACTTCACAACGAACTCTCAGACGAGAATCATGAGCAGAAGTTGAAGCATTATGCAAAGAAATGTCATTTACCTTCATGGCAAGATTGCAAAGGACTTCTGCCATGGTAGTGTCATTAGCCTTATCTGCCAAAGCATTTACAACATGGGCCAATTCTGCCACTTGGGCAGCCAAGTCAGAAGCCATGTGTTCCCGGGTATAAGCCAGGAGTAAAAATGAGAAAGCACTAATCAAGGAAAGAAAATGGAACTTTTTCCTTGTTACAATGGAGTGCTTCTAAATTTGAAAATTTTACTCCTAAGGCTGAAAATTTTGAAATTTTTAAACTAATCTAAGGTGCAATTTAACATTTATTAATTTAAAAATAACTTAATTAAAAATTAAATTTCATTTAATCAAAGATTAATGAATTTTAATCAAGCTATTAAAAAATTAAATTAATAAACACCAAATTTAACATGCTACCTTAAATAGTAAAAAAAATTAAAAATTACAATAATTTACCCTTCCAAATGACTTACAATGCACTCCCACTTAATTTCAGTGCATGAAATTCTGCTACCACTGTGGCACACTTCCCGAGGCAAAACTCCTGTTCACGCTTCCCGAGCAGATAATCCAACAGCAAAATCCAGTTAAGTGCAGAAAATTTTAATAATAAAATCATGCAAAATTTCTAATTTAATGGCACCAAATTCTGTGCACTTATTTTTGTGCACCCTGGCCATGCACAAACTCCTGTGCAAATAAAAAATTTGTGCACAAAAATTAAAAATTCGGGCTCCAAGCCTGCAGCTGCCCCTGGCCAAGCTGCGGCTGACCCTAGGCACTGCCGATCGTAGGCCCGGCAGACGTCTGACGACGCTGCTATCTCGACACTGCAGACAACAGGCCATGCAACCACCTGACAAGCTTGTCAGGCATTGCATCGCAAGCAGCCAAGCCTGCAGACGCCGACAATGTCTGTCGAGCACTGCAGCTGTCGAGCTCTGCCGCACCGAGCCGTAGCTCGACAAACCGCAGGCTGACGGGTCGACGGACGATGCAAGCTACCGTCGGCTCGGCCCGGGCGCCGCACTATCGACAGACAGTGACGGCCACGACGGGTAGCACCTGGCGTTGTCAGGATGGCAACAGATCTGCTGTCAGACCTGACAACACGTCAGGTGATAGCCATGATCGCTGTCCAGTGGACAACGATTGCCGTCGGCTATTGCCTGATGGCAGTCGGCCGGTAGGCTACGATGGACAGGCGCTGTGGGCTGCCGAACGCCGCCGTGGCCTGTTAGGGCTATCGAATGCAGTCGAACCTGTTGCGAGGCTTCGGTTGCTGTAAAAAAAAATCTAATATATATATATTTTTTTTACAATGCAGCAAAGAATTAATATATTAAAATAATATATTAACTTAAAATAAAAGCTTTTCTAACACAAATTAAAAAAAATTTAAAAATTAACCAGGGGGGTTAATTTTAAAATTTGAAAAGCTTAAATTGCAAAAATGTGAGCAACCAGCTCCCACCAGTAGCTCTCCTTTCAAGATCCGGTCGACACACGACCAGCGTTTGAAAGGCACCCAGATCTAAGTCGACACACGACCTAGCTTTGATGACCTCCTGGAGCTCTTCAGTACTCGAAAATGGGGGGGCAACAGGGTCAAATGGCTCCCTAATCCTAATTGGACCGTAGCTACGATCCAATCCCTTCCAAGGATCAATATACGAAGAACTCTGGGGCAAACTTTTCCTATACCTCTTGAGCATAAGCAAAAAGTTGGAACGAGGGGTTTGTCGGCGAAGGAACTTCCTTCTCCGAATGGTTTTCAAGCTCCCTTTGGGCTTAAACCGAGTCCTCAATGAGAAAATATTTCTCATAATAAAACTATCTCCTATCCTCTCACCTCACAAGCCCTAGTGCAAACATGAACTAGGCTCTGATACCAATGAAAAGGATTGAAAATCCAACTAAGTGTTCTATTATTTACAATTCAATATATAGGCACTAATGGCCCAAAATACATAACCAACCCATGAAATCATGGATTTGATCCAATATGCTTAACCAAAAGCTACAAAGGTGCAAAGGAGAATGCACGTAAACTTCTAAGTTAAGAGAAAGGAATATTGCTAACTAGAAGATCCATTTTAGCTATCTTGAAGTACACACTTCCTACTTTGAGTTCACACTTACTAACTAACACTCTAAATGACAACTAGAAGATAACTAGTGCCCACAAGTGCATGTGAGAAGGAGACTCACTTACAATATTAATTTGCTAGAAATAAACTATGCAAACCTAGCTAGGAACTACTAGAGGGGTCATATGAAAGATCTAACATCAATCCTCATCATACCATGGAGGTTCGTTACATACTCCTCCCTTAGACTAAATATAATCCTTTATATTTCCTATAAAAAACACATATATTTCATTCAAATAAATATAGGAATTGCTTCCATATTTCTTCAGCATCTTTCCAAGTTTCATAATTTTAAGAATAATGGCCCCACTAGACCTTACATCAATCTAGTTTTCATTTTATCAACATCTTGGAATGAAACCCTAAAATTCTTATCGATCACACCTTAATATTTGAGGAATCTACCATCTATAATTTTTAAAACATTCCAAACATGAGAAGGATCAGAAACATATTTTCTAAGTAGGGATATATGGAAAGTATCATGGATCTTTGACAAGTTGGGTATCAAGGTGATCCTATAGGATATTGGACTAATCTTATCAATGATCTCAAAAGGCCCAACAAAATGAGGATCCAACCTAGTTGACCTGATGGAACTTTTCATGGGTCTTACTTTCAAGAAAAAATTTTCTCCCATAGAGAATTATCTTGGTGAGCTTTTTAGATCAACACAACTCTTCTAATGATCGATTGCTTTATTGAGCCTCTATCAAATTCCTCTATCTCTCTGATATTTTTTGATCTAATCACCATCTAATCCTTAGGATTATTCCAGGATAGATGTGTTCTACAAATTCTACCATACAAGGCCTCAAACGGAACCATTCCCAAGGATGAATGGTATCCATTATTATATATAAATTCAACCAGATGCAAATAGTCTTCCCACTTAGACTTTTGATTTATGTAATACATGTGAAGCATTTATTCCAATACTTGGTTCACCCTCTCCATTTTTCCATTTTTTTATGGATGGTACATATAAGTGATATTCAATTTAGTACTCACTACACAATGAAGAACCTACCAAAATTCTAATGTAAACATAGAATATTTATTTGATATGATCACCTCATGAAAACCATGTAACCTAAATATTTCTTTAGCAAACCTATTTTTCACAATTGATGCATCATATTTGATGTTCCCTAGTATAAAATGTGTAACCTTAGTCACTTTTTTGACCACCATAAGTGTTGCATCATGTTGTTATTTAGTCTTAGGTAAACCCACAATAAAATCCATAGATATAACCTACCACTTCTGAGTAGGTATATTATGTGGGTACAATTTTCCTGCTAGATGATTCGAATACCAAAAGGTTAAGGCACAATATCAACATCCAGTAGGAAAATTGTATCCACATAATATACCTACTTAGCATTGGTAGGTTATATCTATAGATTTTATAGTGGTTTTAGCAATACTTATGGTAGTCGAAAAGTTGACTAAGGTTACACATTTTATATTAGGGAACATCAAGGACAATTTATCGGTTGTGAAAAATAGGTTTTCTAGGGAAATATTTAGGTTACATGGTTTTAGTTAGGTGATCATGTTAGACAATATTCCAAGTTTACATCAAAATTTTGGTAGGCGCTTCATCCTATAGTGGGCACTAAAATTAATATCAATTCTATTTGCATGGAGAGGCAAAACCAAGTCTTGGAAGACATGCTTCACATGTATTGCATGGATCAAAAGTATAAGTGGTAAGACTATCTACATTTGGTTGTATTTGCATACAATAATGGATACCCTGCATCCTTGGGAATGGCTTCATTTGATGCCTTGTATAGCAAAAAATGTAGAACACTTCTATTATGGGATAATCTAGAGGATAAGGTGGTTATCGGATTAGACACTATAGAGAGATGGAGGAGGAGATCAAAATGATTCAGTAGAGGTTCAAGGAAGCAGTTGATCATCAAAATATCTATGTTGATCTAAAAATATCACCAAGAGAATTCCTCATAGAATATAGAGATTTCTTGAGGGTAAGACCCATAAAAAGTGTCATCAAGTCAACTAAGTTGGATCCTCATTTTTTTAGGTCTTTCAAGATCATTGATAAGATTAGTCTAGTAGCCTATGGGCTTGCCTTATCACCCAAATTATCAAATATCCATGATACTTTGCACATATCTTTTCTTGGAAAATATGATGTTGATCCTTATTTTTTTGGAATGTTTCAAAATTATAGATTGTAGATCCCTCAGCCATTGAGGTGTGATTGATAAGAATTCTAGGGTTTCATTCCAATATTTTGAGAAAATGAATCCTAGATCAATGTAAGGCCTAGTGGACTAGTATTATAAAAATTATGCAACTTGGGAAGATGCTAAAAAAATAAGGAAGCAATTCCCATATTTATTTGAATGAAATATATACTTTTATTTTAGGAAACACATAGGATTGTGTTTAGTCCAAGGGGGGATTATGTAACAACCCTCCTTGGCAAGACTTGATCTTGATACTTGCTATATGTATTTATGAGTGGATATCTAATGCATAATACCAATTTTTACACCTCTCAAATGAGCATAATAGGGAGAACTATGCACTTCTTGCATAATTAGTCTCCTTAAAACATAAAAGTCCTTAAAATATAAAATTCCATATTTTATATTAAAATCTTTATTTTCCTCTAGAGTTTTCTCAATTTTAACCTAGATTTCATTGCAATATTGGCCCTATAGGTACATTTCTACATGACTCAGGGTCATTATACTATATTCCTTCTCCTACTTAAGGCATTTGTAACCTAATTTTATTTTCCTTTGAAAGTCATATTCAGCTAGGAACTCTATCCACCTTCTTTGCATTATATTTAGCATAGGTTGGGTAAAGATATACCTTAGGATTTGGTGGCCTATCCTTAGCTCGAAAGGTTTTTCCAAAAGTACTGCCTCCATACCTTTAGAGAATGAATAATTGTTGCTAACTCTAGGTCATATGTAGCATAATTCAACTCATGCTTCTTGAGTTTCTTGAATTCATATACTACTGTAGCTTAATTTTGGGATAACACCCCTCCCAAACCTTTTAAGGAAGCATTTGTACATATTGTAAAACTCCCAAGGGGATATGCTATCCTAATAATTGGTGATGTATTCAGATTATTTTTCAAAGTTTCAAAGGGAACCTGACACTTATCCATCCATTTGAATTATTTTTCTTTTCTCTGAAGGTTAGTAATAGAGTAGGAAATTTTTGAATAGTATTTCACAAATTCTTATAATATTTAGTTATTCCTATGAATATTCTAACTTTAGACACATTATTGGGTGTAGTCCAACTCAAAATGGCTTAAATTTTCTTAGGATATATAGCAACCCACTCTACATATAGAATATGCCCTAAATATTAAACTTGTGAGGCATAGAACTCACATTTAGATAACTTTCCATAAAGTTGATTTTTCCTCAACACCTCTAAAACTAACCTCCTAACCTCATATGATGGTCATGTTCTCCTCTAGTATGGGAATATATCAAGATATCATCTACAAATATCAACACAAACCGATCTAGATATTTTTTGAACACATTGTGTATCATATTTATAAAATTTGTTGGCACATTTGTCAACCCAAAGGGAAACATTGTGAACTCATAGTGTCCATATCTAGTCTTAAAGTTGTTTTGTGAGTATCCTCCTCATCAATCCTCAGTTGATGATATACCAATATCAAGTCAATATTTGAAAATATAGAAGCATCCTTAAACTAATAAACAAGGCCATCTATTATTGGAAAAGGATACCTATTCTTGATGGTCACCTTATTCATCATTTTTTAGTCAATATATAACCTTAAGGAACCATCCTTCTTCACAAATAATATTGGAGTACTCCAAGGTGACACCCTAGCTTTAATTAGACCCTTCAAAAAATATTGAAGTTGCACCTTTAGCTCTTGCAATTTAATAGGAGTCATTTTGTAAGGTGTCTTTGTAATAGGTTCAGGTCTAGGCATTAGTCCAAAGGTGAAATAAAATTATTTCAAAGGTGGTGGGCCTATGATATCTTCTGAAAATACATCCCTAAAATCATGCAGAATTGAATTTATCTTAAATATTTTCTCATCTCCATTATCATCTATCTTTACTACATACAACATACCACCTCTTTTGAGTATCTTCTTTAGTTGCATAGTTGATAGCAAATGTGGTCAAAAATACCCTTGCCTACTTTGAACCCTTACTCTCTATAGAGGGGAAAAACTACCCTATTGCATACGATTATCAATTAGATCCACTAGGAACTGAGGTGAACCATACAAGTGTGTTATATTCTCTACACTCGAGGACACAAAGGAATGGGTTCACCAGGAATGGTTTTAGGACTCGTTCCAAGTTTGGGGTGGAAGTGTTTAATTTGTTCAATTTAAGCATCCACCTATGTTTGGAATTTATAAACTAAACTATGCAAATAAAAGTGCAATGCAAAACATACAAGATGTAAGAGAACAATAACTAACCCTAATATGATTCTTATATTCAAATGATCTCTAGCCCTAGATTACAAGAAATTAAATTCCTTTCTTTTGAGCAAGGGAACAAGTGAAATGCACAAACAAGGCTAAACCCTAGATGCACACTATATGCTCTTATCCTTTCAAATTCCTAGAAAATAATTATTTTATTGTTGTTTATATTTTGGATCTTAAACAAAAATGAACAACAACGATAAAAAAATAGCCTAAATATCTACTAGGGAACTTATCTATTCTAGTTTTTTATCCAAGCTTTGTCTTGAGTCCAAAAATATCCCTCAACTTCAATTTGCAAGAAATAGTTTTACAAAACCCTATAAAATATGATCAAAATTAGGGGTACTGCTTAGGCCACTCTGTAGCAGAGCTTGGGAGTGTAGAAGTGAAACCCCCTAGGTCATTTTAGTTGACCTTTAGAAATCAATAATGAATGTTGATCCTTTTTTGAAATGAAAAAACAAAATGCAATGAAATAGAATAGTATGAGGGATAGAATGTATATAGTAGTATTATGTCCTAAATATGGCATGTAAACTTAAACCTAGGGTTTGAGAGTGAGTCTTACCCCTAGACTTGATGCAACCAATATCAAACCTTGTATAGGGCATCCACAATATTAGCTCTATCAAAATAATGCCCTGTAAATACAAAGCACAATTTTGTGATAATTCAAAGAGAACAACAGACCAATGTAAAATGTGTCAAAACTAGAATGCAATTAAAAATTTAAGAATGATAAAATATGTGAAACAACCTTGTGGTAGCGAAAGAAGAAAAAAAGGGATGAATATCTCCACAATTTGGTTGACTCCACCTCAAGGATCCAACACTTTTCCACAAAAGGAAACAAATCAATAATGTAATTTAACTTGCTTAGACAGAAATGCTTGTTATAAATTACCTCTTGATATCCTTCAATATCTCTTCTCTAGGTTAAAAGGAGATCCAAAACCCTCTATTTATAAGGGATTTAAAACATAAATGGGCAAGAAAATCCTAAGGGCAGACCGAATTAAAATAAGTTGGATTAAAATTTGGATTTTCTAAGAGAAAATATTAACTTACCAAAATCGCACCCCATAAGGGATGACTGCAATTTTATAAAAACAAGGAAAAAATAGGGAATAAGGGAGGTCCAAACTTACCTTTAGGCAAGTTATAAGGTCTCCCTGAGGTTCTAGTGAAAATGAATCACTTGGATGGGTCAATTTTCTATGTCTACATTTGAACCCTATTTGATGCATTTATGGCTTGATAAGTGCATCAAAGAAAGATGTAGATACCTATGGGTAAAGAATAGTAAGCAAAAAAGGAGTATCTAGTTTAGAATAAAAGGGTGGTGCAAAATGGTATAATTTTTGGACACTTTTGTATTTTGCATGCAAATAAAGGCATTAGGGACATTAATAACTCTCAAGCTAGGGTGCCCCCTCGAGTTTTGAAAGGAATGTAAAATTCCTAATGAATTTTGAAATGGTAGACACAAAATAAGAGAGCAAAAAATGATGAAAAAGAAAAGGAGAAAAAAAATTGGGAAAAGAAGAATAAAATAGCAAAATGGGTGAAAACCCTAATTCATTTTAATCATGCAAAGAAGAGTAAAATGGATATAGATAAAAGGAGAAAATGGTGCAGGCTAGCATAGCATAGGAGTGAGCATGGGTAAGGACTAAAATCCTCCCTTTAGATTAGGTTAGGTTCAGTTTTAGCTTCCTTTTTAACCTTTTTTCTATTTTTCTTGAGAATCTCCATGCATGACCCCAGTATGATTTCAAGCTTTGGTCATGATTTTTATTGGTTCACTATAGTGACCAAAATTGTACCCCAAGACTATGGGGCACAATTTTGTAAAATCATGTCGTACGAACAAAGGGTATGATTTCAATGAAAGGAGAAGTATGAAATCATGCCCAAAACTAGAGGGGTACAATTTTGCAAAAAGAGAAAATAAGCAGAAAAACAATCCAGGAAGAAAAAATGAGAGAAAGGAAAGAAATAAGAGAGGAAACCAACTAGGATAGATAAGCACACATGTAAATTTTACAATCTTTGACTGATTATGCATGTTGAGCTGATTAAAAAATTTAGTTTTATTTTTTGAGCAGCATGATGTACTTGAGAGTCATGAGTGGCGATCATGCTCCTTGGAGGTGGATTTAGAGGGCCTCTCATAGATTAAGTAGGGTACCCTAGAGGTAGTGGGGCTAAATCACCTAGCAGATATGCCCATAGTGGAGGTAGACCAAACACTTCTTACAACACTTGTGGAGATATGGTATCTAAAATCATTGACCTTCCAGTTACCCATAGAGGAGATGATGGTCACATTGGAGGATGTGTGGCACATATTGCACATCCCCATAAAGGGAGATAAATTTATAGGGCACAAGGGTATGAGGCCACATTATAAATATTATCTAGGGGATAGGCTCACAAGGTTTGAGAGAGTGGGATATCAGTGGATAATCTAGTGGGACATTATGAGGTCGATGCTTTGATGACTATGCTTTTTGGGATAGTGGTAGGGTTACTAGTATCCCACACTAGTTGGTGATACCTACCATGGGTATGGGAGGGGGTAGTGGTATACATGCATGATTAGGGATTCATATTCACATGGGTTCTATACAAATTGGCTTGATTATATAGGATATTGTATAATATCATGTACAAACAACATACAAGGATGGTATGTACGACCTTGCTCCAGGTGTGGTGTTGGGAGCACATAGTAGTGCAAATACCGTATGCACTTCCAAGACCACTTCCTAGACTAAAGTAGCCAACAACATACAAATGGGCCAGGAGTTACAATTGATTCTAGAGGACATATGCTGGTAACCTTCTACTAGAGAGGTAGGTTACAGATAAGATATGAGAGTATAGGATCATATGGTATTCATGGTGGCTATACCCAAGGTGGATAGAGGATGTGGAGTATTTGGATAGGTTCAAGAGGATTAGGTGGATCTTGAAGAACACAAGATTATACTGAGAGGGGGGTGAACAGTATAAGAGCACTTTTTAATTTTCTTTTCAAATCAATATTATGCAGTGTATAGATAATAGTATCAATAGAAGTAATAAAATAAATGCACAAAAAACCATACACAATAGAGACACAGATTTAACGTGGTTCACCCAAATATGGATACTTCCATAGAGAAAATATTTCTTCTAAATATCTCTCAAATGAACTCTTGGGAATCCTTCCCAATTACAATGTTTATGGACCTCTATCCAAAGGAGATGTTGATCCCCTAAATCTAGTTTGTGTATCTCTATCCATAGGAGAAATATTTCTCCTCTACTCTGACTGGTGATCCTCTAGAAGATACTACCTCCATTTCACTGACTGGTGGATCTCTCTCCACTTGAAGACTCTTTTCCTCACTCAGAAGACCTATCCTTAATGTATTGGCTGATGGATCTCTATCCACTAGAGACTTTTTCCTCTCTACTCTGTCACCTCCAAAGCTCTACCTCAATGTTATACTAAACACAGTCCAGTCGGTCTAGCACATATCTACTCAACTCTTAAACTAAATACATTCCAGTTAGTCTAGCACAAGTCCACTCAAATATGCACTAAACATAGTCCAGTAGGTCTAGCACAAATATGCTCAATCTCTCTTTTTGGTATAGCACAAACCTATCCTCAAATCTACACCAAAATCTGCTCTCAAATATGCACTAAACACAGTCCAATCATTCTAGCACAAATCTATCTTCAATCTATATCCTCAAGCCTTAACTCAAGGCTTGAATCAACTCTACTAGATCTTCCTCAAACCTTAACTCAAGATCTAAACAAATAAATCAACTCTGCTCTCAAGTCTTCTCAAATACTTTTCTCAAATCTACTTTGCAAGCTTCCTCAAAAGCTCACACCAATCTGTCCACAAGTCCTCTCTAGAACCTGCTCAAATTTGCTCCACAAGTCCTCTCTAGAACTTTTTCAAATCTGCTCAATAGTTCCACATAGAACCTATCCAAATCTTCTCAAAAGGTCCACACAGAACCTGCTCAAATCTACTCAACAGGTCCACACAGAACCTACACAAATCTGCTCAACAAGATCACACAAAAATTATCCAAATCTACTCAACAAGCTCACACAAAACTTGTTCAATCTCATAGAACCATAAAGAGAATTTTTAGAGACTCAATATGTTCTATACTCAAAAAATAAATCACTTTATCAACTCAATCTCATAGAAGCATAAAGAGAATTTTTAGAGACTCAATATATTCTATACTCAAAAACTCAATCACTTTCTCAACTCAATCTCATAGAAGCATAAAGAGAATTGTTAGAGACTCAATATGTTCTATTCTCAAAAACTCAATCTCAACTCAAATTAGAATATAGAATAGTTTGTTTTATGGAACTTGAACAATCACTTAATACATACACTTGACTAGGCTCAATCAACTCTACTCAACCAATCACTTCAAGAAACAACTCTTTCTCACAAACCCTAGTACAAGCATGTATCATCCAACCCAAAATGTTTCCAAAAATGCTCAACAACAAATCTCACATAACAATGATACTAATGATATTTTCAAACCCTAGTTCAAGTTCTTTGCATAAAAAATCACTTCAACAACCAATCTCATCAAACGATGCTTTAATCACAACTCTCAATTTCAAAAATCCTTGAAGCATTAACTCAAACACTTCACTCAACCAATGATCTCAACAATGATGCTAATAAAACAAGGTTTTAATCTCAACTTTCAAATCAAAAAACCTTGAAGCAATAACTCAACCACTTTCGAAAAGGAAACCCTAATCAAGTCCTTTTCACTCTAAACTTAATTTTCAATAAATCCAATCAACTAAGTCAACCAAAGAAGAATTTTCCCATACCTTTTGAGTGTCCAATATTTGACCTCACAAATCTGCCACACTCACAATTACTTCTTTGACAATCTCAATAAGGGTTAGAGGATAAATTTCTTCAACAAAACATATCACAAATATAATATCAAAATTACACCTTATCACTCCAACTTGATTAGTAATCAATATCCTCATAATAATCACAAAAACCCTTAATTCAAAATAACATACTACCCATAAAGTCTTAACCTTTCAATATTCCACAATAGCAATTTTAAGACTTAAAAATAAAAACATAATTCTCCTTATAACTCCTAAAGGTAATTCTCAACTACCAAAATTTTTATTACAAAGCAACTTGTAGACACCCAAAAGTCGCACATTGCTACTTTTGCATATCCATAGGTGATTCCAAACATCCCTAGGCTATTGTAGGCTATCATAGTCATGCATAGTCATGCGTAGTCAGGCGTAGTCATGCGTAGTCATGTGTAGTAATATGTAGATTGCCATAATTCGCCATAGTAATATGTAGACTTTCATGTATCACTTTATAGGATTTCCAGTCCTAAACCCTCATAAGCCTTACAAATCACATCCAATGCAATGAAATATCATTTGAGAGTCTATTCACACGCAATTGAGGCCCCCACAGGGTATTAGTTGACCAAAACAATTAATAAGTCAATACTTAAAATCTAATTTAATGTTGACTTCACTTAAGTCACCTTGTTAGGGCAAATTTGATTAAAAGAACCCTTAGTATTGATTAGCACTAATTACATCCTCCCACATGTGTAAAATTAGGCTTTGTTGAGATATTTCTTTAATCATGTCTTAAATTGGCTTAAGCACCTCCTAATCAGGATTAGCCATAATCCATCCTCACACATGTGTGAGGATGAGATATTTCTCATAAGGAATTTGATGTTGCCACATTGCATTTCTTAACCTAAACCTAGTCATAATCAAAACTAGGTTTAGTCTATCTAACCCCCCCTACACCTTGAATTTGCCTATAAATAATGGGTCCCAAACCCTTAATTAAGTCGGATTCACAAATTCAACAAAGCACAGTTACTCTGCTAAAATGGAAAGCCAATATTGAACAGTCACTTCACAGTGCACATAGTTGGATTTCAACGGTACACAGAGGCACCCCAGCTGCTCAGGAGTTGACACACTGGAAGGATTTTGCAGAAGAGGCATCACAACTTATATCGCCCCTTGTCCCACAAATCCAACCTCAGTTCTCCCCCTGAGTGGTGAATTGTGTCTACAAGCCCCAAATCACTCCATATTTGGGTGGTAATATCCCTTTCATCATATCATTACTTTCAAAATAGTTTATTTCATGTTTTATTATGATTTTAAAGTCATTTCATCTTTATAAACATGGTTCTTGACTAAGGCAAGCCTCCCATCATACTGACCCCCTTTTACAGGTTAATCACAGGTTACACAAAAAATATGAAGAGGGAAAGCAACATCAAATCAATAGCAACCTAGCGATGGCCCACATACAAATAAACCCACCTACACTGAGGGACATCAAAAGAAGGCATCAGGCCTATAGTGTATTCATGAAAGGAAAAAGGGGAATTCGTCCTATTTGTAACCCATATCAAACTTATCATGAACAAAGCATATATTTTTGAATGACTTGTGTTATTACTTGTTATTAGATCAAATTTCAACTTCTGGTCATTTCATTCAAGCACGCCCGATGGGAACCCCACAACGAATAGTGCTAGATTCATTTTCTTGGTAAATTTGACATTATCCTCTGTTTCTATGTCTTATAGGTACCAAAATTGTATTCCACTGAGACCTCCAAAGCCCTAAGGACCATCTTAGTCCATAAGATCTCTGATTTGAAGCCTCTAAACCTGATTTGCCCCATGCCCAGTGAACCAGTATAAATTCACCCCTCGAGTCACGATTTGGGTCAAATTCGCCCCTCGGGTCACGATTTGAACATAGAAGCCTCAAAAACCCCCAAATCAGCTGGGGTGATCTTTTTAGATGCCAATAAAACCCCCCTTAGTATCATAATGTAGGTATGTTCACCTTTTCTACCTCTGTTGCAAGTTTTGGAAACAAAAAATTTCACTAACTAGTTAAATAATCATTGCTAGACATAGTTTTGTTTTCATTGCAAAGTTATCAAATCCTTAGGGTTTCTAAAATTTTTAGGACATGCAACTTTCTAGCCAGTGTAAAAAATTTATTTCTCAAAATAAATTTGTATTTGTCTTTTATTTTTGCTTATGGCATAAGCCTAAGTTATTCTTCCTTCGTTTATAGCTTCCATTGCTAAAAGGAACTTTACATTCTAAAGTAACATTAGGGTTTCTAATCCCCTCTTACATTCTTTGAAAGAATTGTGCATTTTGAAATTTCAAGTTAGGGTTTCATAATTCCATCTATTCCAAACACATTGGGATTGCATGTTTCTATGTTTTGCAAAGTAGATTAGTTTGCTTCACAAAGGCATTTAGGCTAGACCATTTATTTACAAATATTGTAAGCTATCTAATCATTTGCTTTCGAAAAGGCATTAGGATTAGTTTTCTTTTGAAAAGGCAATTAGTTAGTTTCTTACCTTGCAAACACCGTTAGAAAAACACAAACCCACACACACTCACATGGTACCTTAAACAAGTGGTGAGATTGGACTTCATCCCTAATCCATTGCACGAGACTGGTGTGGATCGATTTGCACTCTCCATCAGCTCACCCCCTAGACACCTAGCAGCCCCACAAGAGTGGTTTTTTGGATTTCATCATTGGAAAATCCCCCACTTTTGTGATTGGGCCCTGGATTTCATCACCAGTGGTTACCTGTGGAGTGGGACAGGATTAGCACCTTCATCCACAAGGCTTGTATAATTTGTGGAATGGGTATGCTGGTAGCAGGTCTCAGATAGTGCAACCTCTTCTTGTGAGAGGATATTGTGAACTTGCTTCAGCATAGTGAGTTCTACCCCTTTAGGATATCATTTTACTACACCTTCCATACAGGTCACCATTCACACATTGCGGTACCATTCTATCTTGTACATATTTGGGTGTTGCAGGAGGTTCGATATTGACAACATTTCTGATTTACTAGAGTATTCACTCCATTACCCGTGATTATACATAGGGAGTATCAACATTACAACACACAAAATGAACAAACACTTTTATTTTCTCAGCATTTAGAATTGATTTTGGTCTACCGTTGTTTGCATGATTACATACTGATCTCAATACACTGCAATATATATTGTTTTGCTACATACAACATGCCACTTACTTCACACTCACATTAGACACACTTGATTCTACATCACATAGGATTTATTATTAAAACCTCTTTTACACATGCTACTATGCCTGTGGTCACACGTAATAGAGCACGTGAGCAATCACGCTCTATGGAGGAATGGCCTACCCCTTCCTCTAGTAAGTCCACTCTTACTCCTTTGATCACGAAGGAGAGGATTATAGACACATCAAATTCATGCATAGAATTTGATGTACAATTCACACACATGATGCCTCATGAGGAGACACCAAATTTGAGTGAAATCCTTGCTACTTCACTCGCAGAAGATTACCCACTCCTTTCAGCCCCATACTCACCTAATCCATCGACCACATTCTGTGACCATGTGATCTACACAAAAATAGGACAATCTACCCCATCCTTCACCATATATGAGGAGGTTAGGCCTACTTAAACCACCTTTGCACATTACTTCTTCCAAAATTTATCTCAATCCCTATTTGAGAATGATTCCTCCCTTCTAAATCGTACCCATCCTGAGGTTACATCATTCACCCCTACCATAGGAATGGTGTCTGACCCATATTCCTCCATTGTAGGAAGCCAAAAGCCATCCTTCCAAAATACACAACAGATCCCTATACAGCAAGAACCGCAAGCATTTCCTCAAACCTCACACCCGTACTCCTCACAAGAGTACCAACCACCCTCTTACCAAGAGTCATTCTTCACCATATATGAGGGTACCTCCCAACAACATCTTCAAGAGTAATATGTGCAAACCCAAGTGGGAGTGTACACCTACACTTTCCCCTCAACCCAAGCTCCTACCTCAATAGCTTATCCCACATTTTTAGTAGCTTTCTTGCCTATCTCCAAGGTATCCGAAGGGTATAACATCCAATCATTGAATCCAGCTTTGCCTACGATGACCTTTAGGATACCACCACCTATTCATTTTTAGGCTCCCACTACCCATCTCCATCCTACCTATAAATCGACATCGGTAGCTTATCCACCCACTCAACCTAATTATTCCACATAGTCTAGCTTCCCTACTTTCTACACTCCCAGGCAGAGATAGATCCCATAATTTCATACCTCGTCTTGACCACCCTTAGCACCAGTAGCATCGACACCTACACTACCACCAGCTACACCTAGCTTCTTTATGCCTTCTCCAGTTTGGTCATCGCCACTCATGGTCCAACCAATACAGTAGGCTCCAAATCAACAAGCACCCGTTCCACAACCGCATGTTGCTCAGTCACAGGCCTATTATCCTCAATAGACACCTATCTCACAACCTAGTGTACCCATACATATGACAACACATGTCGCCCAGTACCCACCTTATCATGATCAGGTGCAACAATATTCCTTACAATATTGTGAAGAATAACAATACCAATTTCCACCACATCCACAGGGTCAGCCTACCATAGCCCAACCCTCAACTCCTATGACACCCGAACTTCAACTCTTGTGAGATGAAGTCAAAATGTTGAACCTACACACCTCTAGCTACGGGCCACAAAAGCATTGCTATGATGAACTATGCAATGAGCCAGTTCATCCATTAGTCCCTATCCCCCCTTATACCTATCACTTCAAAATACCAAAATTTGACAAGTATAGAGGTAAGGAAGATCCCAGAAAACATGTGAGCAACTACCACTCGTCCTGCTACCAGCTTCATAGTAGTAACCCCCTTATGTTGCGTACGTTATCCTTGTCCCTCGTTGGGCCAAAATTGGATTGGTACAACATGCTACCACGCCATAGCCTATATACCTTTGAGTAGTTGGCCAATTCCTTCTTAGAGAACCTTTCCATAAACATCAAGAAAAAGACCACATTTTTTTATGTTTACAACTTATGACAGGTGGACGATGAACCCATTACTGAGTTTGTTGTCAGATGGAGAGTGATTATCCATGACCTCACTCATAGCCTCCCTACCTCGGATCTTGTGATACTCTTTTCCAAGAGGTTCCACAAAAACATTTCCACATCCCTTCAACTTCACCAAAGTCATACTTTTGAAGATTCTATCTCGCAAGCAAAAGTGATCAAAGATATTAAGGTCCAGTCTGGGAAGATTAAGTTGAGAGCCAAATCCAACTATAACTCCAAATTTCACTTCAATAGAGCCACACCGAGTCAATATTATCCATGACCATAGCAAACCAACCAATTCACAACTGCTACCCTAGCACTCTTATTGACTTCTCCACCCTATACATCGCAACTACAAGCACTCCAAGCTAATTATCCTGCCCCACCTTGACCATAGTAATATTGCGAAAACTTTACACCCCTATATGAACTGTTACCAACCCTGTTCCATAGATTGTATGAGGTAACCATCTCTTTCTACCTGAGATCCACCCATTAGATCTAAATTCACCTAAACCTCATGACTATAATGAGCAGCTCTTCTATCCCTTTCATAGGAAGCATGGCCATAATATCAATTTGTGTCACTCCTTTCGAGGGCAAGTCCAAGACCTAATCTATAGGGGCATTATTCAGGTAGCAAACCCTCTAGACCCATAGAACCAAAACCTAGGAATTTTCTAAAACCCTCTATTGGATCACCTCAAAACAATCCTCCAGTGCCACCTCACCAAGTCAATAATGTCTAGCATGATTCTCCATCACGTGGAGTAGTATGCATGATCAACCTTACTACGAGGGACCAACGGTACCCGTCATGCTAGACAACACCTATTATTTCTCCCTTGTCCATTTTACGTCCTCGCAAACACCCCAAATGCCTAATACCATACCACCACCACCTCAAAATATGATTACCATCCATGGTATTTTAACCCATCAACTATGCAATTCCCCTGCATGGCTATCCATCTTCGATCTCCTACAACAATCTCAACCCCATCATGAGGTGTTGAATGACATCCTACGTTCCATTGACTTAGAGACACATGACACAAATTCTTTTTCAATTTTATAGGGAACATCCCATGATACCTTCAACCTTCAATTAGTTTCCATGACCATGAGATAACAAAACTCGTTAGTTAATGAGTTGATCCTCCCCTTCACATACAAGATAATATCAATTATATTACCTACAAGCGGGTAATCATTTACATGGGCTCATCCATTAGCATCATATCCATAGCAGCCTTGCATCACCAACACCTCCCTCTAGCACATTTCACCACACCTTCCCTAGACCTGCGTGCTTTCAATGGTTCCATGAGACCTATCATAGGATCCATAGTTCTGCCCATTCACGTAGGCATCCGTACAATCCCAATCCTATTTCACATCATCCAAGGAGAAATGTAATACAATATTCTCCTCGGTCACCCTTGGATTAGAGACATGCAGTGTGTCCCATCCACATTGCACCATTGCCTCAAGTACATCCACAATAGACTCGTACACTATGTCCCACCCGATGGAAACCCCTTTAAGTTTTGTAATGTCATAGACCTTCTCCCTGTGCCTTCATTCTCATCCTCCCAACTATTATCAGTATCCTCTCATCAGTTACTAGGAGCATCGATATCCTTCCCAATTTCCACCCCAACATCCCAGTGTTCATCAACAACACAAGCCTTGATATCTGCACCATTAGCATCATCTTCTAGGGGACCTAAAACTGATACCATGCCTTCCTCACTACCATTATTATGGCCTCCACAATCCTCTCAACATTTACCATTCTAATTTCCACCTACGGTGTCACAACCACCATTACCACCCATCACACAATCGACTACATTACCTCCTCCGCCCTTGAGTATGGAAGCCCCTATCATTCCTACACTACAAAAACCTCCTCTTCCATTCTGACCAAAAGCTAAGACATTCACATCTCCACGCATCCCTGCACCTACACCGATGTCATCCCCTATGTAGAAAAAATAACTTGTTCAAGACACATCAACCAAACATCATGAGCCCGAACAACCAACACCTAGCTCGGGTGAATCTCCACACCCTTTAGCTGCCACCATCAGGAAATCCTAACTTTCTCCTTCCTCATCTGACTTGGATACGCCACCCCAGTTTCTAGAGTGTGCCACACCACGCATATCCATATTCATGACAAACAATGGCTTATGAGACTATAACATACATGATACACGCGTATGTGACACCCCTATCCAATATACCCAATATTTTGGCCATCCCTCAGCCTTGGTGTTGACTATAAAAACTATCATATAGTTAGGAAGTCTTGAAAACCACACCAACTTTGTGTATGTAGGAGTAGACTCTTCGATCCCCTCACCAACTTCTTCACCACCACAATCTAGCTCTGGTGATGCAATTACACACCTATCCAACCCTCAATTTACCTTATGCTACCTACAATATTTTCATTATCATGGGTTTGGGTTAGGCCATTATGAGCAAGGGCTACATACACCCATTAAAACTCATGTCCGATCACCTATCGATAAAATTGGCATAGGTTATCGCCCAACCACCATCTATACATTAGAATATGAGATTCAAAATCTCTATTTACATCCTCCCCCATGTCTAACACACACCTTGGAAGAGTACATTGATATGGACATGCTAGAAGACACACCTTCACCCATATCAACCATCACCATCCCCTATTATTTCTTCCAAGAATCTCCTATGTCTGATAAATCCTTGTTCTATGATGTTCAGAGATTGGCAGAACACTTTGCTACCTTATCCCTAGCTACACCACCAATAGAGCTAGACACAATCCCACATTATCCACCACTGATAGAGCCGGACCCAATCCCACCTGACCCACCATCGATATGCTTGCCTGTATTCCTACCTATACATAGATAGCTACAAAGAGTAGCCTCTCATCCTCGGTCACCACCAGTCATCTTGCGACCTCCCTTGAGTCTCTTAAGATGTGCACAACCTATCCAACTTCCCTCATCGGACTCTACCCCACCTACTTCACCTACAACATTGATTACCATGGTTGAGGTAGACTTACGCTCTCCCCTCCACTACAGCCACCAACAGATTTGATACGATACCCCAAATCCAAACTTTATCGATCTTGCACACATCTCACACATACCAGCACCTGGAGACTTTCTTCTCTCTCCTCATGTCGTGCATGTGATAAATTGCCCCTCCTCATCCATGTCATCCCAAACCCCTCAGGTCCATAACATGGTCATTTACATAGAATATGAGTATGAGTTTAGTGAGGCCATTGATGACTTCAATCTCATTCCTATCCTTGAACAGTTACATGATGGATCTTGCATGCTCATCGAGGACGCGATCAATATCGACATTGGTGATGATCCAAAAAATCCACACATCCTCAAATTAGCTTCCAGACTCTCACCCAAGGAGCACATCACCTTCACGAACTTCCTACACAAGTATATAAAAGTGTTCGCATGGTCTTACAAAGACATGATGGGACTTGACCCTGTCATAGTAGTGCATAATATTATACTAGATTCCAATGTCAAAACAGTAAGACAGAAGCTACGACGTATGCATCCAACTATCGCATTGATAGTAAAATTCAAGCTCCAAAAGCTCTTAGACGTTGATTTCATAGTACCCATCGACTATCTCGAGTGGGTATCCAGCATGGTCCCTATCCCCAAACCATCCGATGACGTTCACATTTGCACAAATTTTTGTGACCTAAACAAAGATTGTCCCAAAGACAACTTCCCTTTACCCAACATTGACTCCCTCATTGACTCCATTGTGGGTCATGAAATGATTTCCCTCATGGATGGATTTTCTGGATATAATCAAATTAGGATCAACCCAACCGATCAACACAAAACTTCCTTCACAACACCCTGGAGAACCTTTTGCTACAAGGTCATGCCCTTTGGCCTTAAAAAAGCTGGGGAAACCTATCATCGAGCCATGACCTGCATCTTTCATGATCTAATTCACAAAAATATGGAAGACTATGTAGATGACCTTATAGCCAAATAAAAGAAATGTGTCGACCATCTCAAAGATCTTTGTCAGATTTTTGATCGACTACTAGAACACAACGTGCACCTCAATCCAAAAAAGTGCATGTTCGGTGTTACATCAAGAAAAATACTAAGATTCATTATCTCCCAATGAGGCATTGAAGTAGATCCTAGCAAGGTGAAATCCATCATCAAGATGCCTCCTCCTACCACCCTAAAGCAATTGCGTAGCCTCCAGGGCAAGATTACCTCTATTCACAGATTTATAGCATAATTATCGAACAAATGCCAACCATTCAATCATCTCCTACAAAAAGGAGTACACTTTAAATGGGATGATAACTATCAAGCCGCATTCAATACTATCAAAACTTACCTTACATCATCGTCGTGTTGAGTGGTATTTTCACCCAATGGTGAAAGTACACTCTTCCTTAGGATTTGGGTTCCAAATCCCCTCTTGTAAAGAAGTCAAACAAACGACTTCTCCAAGGTCTCCACTGTATTAGCATTTGCATATGTGTATTAGTAATCTCAAATAAAGATATTCAATTAAAATGCTTAGAACACCTTAGTGATAGCAAGTAACTGTAAACAAGGGGCAATGTTGGTTTATTTTACCATGAAAATTCAGTGATTGTTCATTGAATCAAAATAAATCAAATGTGAGTTGGCCCTCATATGACCACGACGTAGTGCTCAAATTACCCCTCTTTCGTAAAATTAGAATTTTTATGGAGGGTAATTTTAGGCTCAAAAAATGGAAATTTGTGAAATGCCATAAAACATAACTCCTTCAATGAAATTGGAATTTTCATGAAGGGAATGTCATCATAGGCTCATGAATGAAACATGAAACTAAAAAAAAATGAAATTCGGTCCAAAATGGAAATTTTCTATTTTCGGATTTTTTTTTTAATCTGTACTAAAACAACAACTTCGATGAATTTTTAAAAATACTAAACAACTCCAAAAATGAAATTTCAAAGTGCGTATTGGAAGTCTGAAGTATAACCTACGCCATGGTGAAATTATTTTTGGATTTTGACATTTTTTAAATGTTTATTTTAATGCCTGAAAATTAAAATAAAGTTAAAATTTCTGGAAAATAAAATGCAGAAAATGAAAATGAAATGCAGAAAATGGAACACAAGATACATTCAGTTTGATGCTATCATATTCCGATAAAACCGAAGATGCGAGGTTTTCATGCATGCAACCTAACCTATTGGACTTGTAAAACAAGCACAATCCGGATAAGCTAAGTGTTGGCTCCTAGGGTTTTAAATGAGGTTTTCAGATTTAAACATTCGCATGAAGCAACCAAGAAAACTTGCATAAACTCCATTTACAAGCCTAAAATCTGAAAAGGGGAAAAATAGACATTTAATCTTGCATGCAGAAAATGACTCCTTCTTTCTTGTCCATAAGATGCAACTTTTTGAAACTTTCTGTATTAAAAATTTGTCATTTTACAATAACAAAAATTTTTGGTTTTCCCAAACCAGTCAATGGAAGAAAACGACTCAAACAGGTCTAGAATGGCCCTCTTGCCTTCAAATCTGCAACTCTGCTTGTAGTAGTTTCCAACCCCTCAAAACATCCTTGCCTGGCGTATTTAAAATTTTTAGGAAGCTTTTCGTTTCATCTTCCAATGGTTGTTCGTTTCACCTTCCCTTGTGCTTGCATGTGTTTTGGTTTCCAAAAAGGCTTTTCGTTTCTATTTTGTGGCCCTTCATTTCATTTTCTCCACATGGGCTTGCGTCCGTTTCCTTCCGTGTGTAACGACCATCTTAAATGATTTCAAATCATTAAAGATTCCTTATGTAACGTTTTGTCTTATTCATTGGATTTTGTCCTTATGTCCATGTCACTATGCAGTCTTCAGTTTCACTGTCCTGCCTGCCCCTTTTGAGTCGCAAAAATACATGTCGCGATATCGCGACACTTTTGCCTCCTTGCTCTCTTTTGTTGCTTTTAGCCACGAGAATGTAACATGTCGCGATATCGCGACACTTTTGCCTCCTTGCTCTCTTTTGTTAATTTTATCCGCAAAAATGCAGAATGTCGCGATATCGCGACACCTTTTCTTTCTTGTCTTTTGGCCGTGAAAATGCAACATGTCGCGATATCGCGACACTTTTCTCTTTTGGCCACGAAAATGCAACATGTCACGATATCGTGACACTTTTCTCTTTTGGCAGCGAAAATGCAACATGTCGCGATATCACAACACTTTTCTCTTTTTGTTTGGCCATGAAAATGCAAGATGTCGCGATATCATGATACTTTTCTTTTTTTTCTCTTTGCTTTGAACCGCGAAAATGCAACATGTCGCGATATCGCAACACTTTTATCCTTGCGGTGTTTTGCTTTTTCTTTGACCTTTAGCATATGGGCCACTTCGGTCTTCTTGAAAAACATGCAAAAATGTGGGTCCCCAATTTTGGGGTACGTTGTGGAGCAGCCACAATACGTTGATTATGTCACCACCACACCCATAATTACCACTGACTCTATACATCTCATGCACAAAACTTGCACTAGGTACACTCCTAGCCCAAAAGAATGCTCTCGACAAAGAGCAGGCTATATACTACATCAGTCGCACACGAAATGAGATACAGATACATGGAGAAGTTATGCATAGAAGTAGTATTCACCACCCAAAAGTTAAGACACTACTGAAGAACACAAGCTTATACTGAGAGGGGGGGGTGAACAGTGACAACCAATTAATAATTTTAACTTTAGATAGCAGTGGCATCAATACAACATTAATCAAGACAAAAAGCATCACACATTGAAGACTCATTTTTAACGTGGTTCACCCAAAATGGTTGGGCTACATTCACAAAAACTTTTCTCTAAAAGTTATCTCAAGGTTCTTTGGGAATCCTTCCCAATTACAATGTTTATGAGCCTCGGATCAAAGGAGATACCTTCTCCCAATCAGAATTTATGAGCCTCTGCTCAAAGGAGATACCTTCCCCTCTGCTCTGGAAATGATCCCTCAGAATATCAACTGCCTCTACCTCTTGCCATCATGTGGAACTCCTTTCCACCGAATACCTCCTATCCTCAATGCTTAGCCTAAGAGACCTCTGCCTTCTATGATCACGTCCATAGCAGCTCAGCAACCTGTACCAAACACGATTAGTCGGTCTAGCACAAGTCTTCCTCTCGGTCATCGGATCTGTCCAACACTTGAAAAGATCAATCCTCTGCTTACAAGCCTTCTCAAAGACTTGCCAAATCTGTCCTCAGGTTCTTCTCAAAGAACCAATGCATTTCTGTCCTCAAGTTCTCTGATAGAACTATCAAACTCAACTCACAAGTCCTCTACTCTCTCTGTGCAATCAAAGCCACATTTTGGTCGAACTTCAACCTTTGCATTGTATACGCAAACATAGCGGTACTTAGAAAAATTCACCATGACTCTTCACTCACTCTGCACACTTCGATCGAATTTTGCACTCTGCTCTCGGCGATCGAACTTCTCACTCTGTGCTCTATCAGCGAATGTCTCAACACTCATCTCACCAAATCTTCAAAATAGCCTGCCTTTTATAATAACACTTTTAAGATCAAAACCTTACTCTTAGTCGGCTATAACCCTAATCTTTAGTCGGTTGCACAACCCTAAACTTCATCGACTGCAAACCCTAATCTTCGTCGGTTCAAATTTAACTTTTTCAGCTTCAACTGCCTCTGTAACTCTTCTGAATCTTTTGCCGCGAAACAACAACATGTCGCGATATCGCGACACCTTTGCAACCGTACACTTTCTTTTGGTTTTTGTCGTGATATTGCGACACTTTAGCCTTTGATGACGTCAACTAAGCTCTTGTCGTGATATCATGACACTTTTGTCTTTGTCAGCATCAAATTTTCTTTTGTCGTGATATCGCGACACTTCTCCCTTCGTCGACCTCCTTTCTGCTTTTGTCGTGAAATCACGACACTTCTGCCTCTACAGACTTTGAATTCACTTTTGTCGTGATATCGCGACACTTCTGTCTTCATAGCCTTCCTCTCTGCTTTTGTCACGAAATCACGAAACTTTTGCTTCCTTAGACTTCCTTTTTGTTTTTGTCGTAAAATCGTGACACTTTCTCCAACCGAACGCTGCCATCTTGATCTGTCGCAAAATCATGACACTTTCTACATCTGTTTGCTTTCTCTTCAACCTGTCACAAAATCACGATGCTATCAACTTTCCGTATGCTTTCTTTGCAACCTGTCGTGAAATCATGACGCTTTTAGCTTCCGTACGTCTTCTTTGCAACCTGTCACGAAATCGTGACGCTTCTCATTTCAGACTCTTCCCTTTGCTGCATGTCATGAAATTGCGATAGTTCATACTTGGAACATTTTCATCTACAGCATGTCATGAAATCGTGACACTTTTTGTGTTACTTTCTCTCTCTTCAAACTTGTCGTGAAATCACGACAATTCACCCTACGGACTCTCTCTTCTGCATTATGTCACGAAATCGTGACACTTTTTCTTTCAGACTCTCTCTCCTGCAACATGTCACGAAATTGTGACACTTTTTCGTCCGTTCAACTTTCCTTGCAATATGTCGTAACCTTCATCAAAACAAATTATTTTACATCAAATCAAATTCCTTCAAAAGCTTCTTGACATCAATGACAACTTATACACTAGAGCAAAGGCAATGTACCCAAGGTACCCAAAATTGCTAACAATCTCCCCCTTTGTCATTGATGGCAAACCTTTATTGAAACACGTCTCAAGAGCCAAAAATGAAACCAAGCTGTGCTAACAACTAGGAAACTATGCCCACAACTAAGAATCTTCCTTTGAAGTTTTGCTCCCCCTGACTTGAAGCTTTCCTCTTCACTTGAAGCTCTCCCCCTTACTCATATCTCTCCCTCTTTGTCATTAATGGCAAAGGGTCACATTTGGGGCTCGGGACTAAGAATGAGCCTCTTAGCTTGTTCCCTCCCCCACCTCCTGATGAGGTGATTAATTCTGGGGTGGGAGTACAACTCCCAATTTCTCCCTTAGATACTCAAATGTATCTCTTGGAAGAGGTTTGGTGAAGATATCTGTAAACAAGGGGCAATGTTGGTTTATTTTACCATGAAAATTCAGTGATTGTTCATTGAATCAAAATAAAGCAAATGTGAGTTGGCCCTCATATGACCACGACGTAGTGCTCAAATTACACCTCTTTCATAAAATTAGAATTTTTATGAAGAGGGTAATTTTAGGCTCAAAAAATGGAAATTTGTGAAATGCCATAAAACATAACTCCTTCAATGAAATTGGAATTTTCATGAAGGGAATGTCATCATAGGCTCATGAATGAAACATGAAACTAAAAAAAAATGAAATTCGGTCCAAAATGGAAATTTTCTATTTTCGGATTTTTTTTTAATATGTACTAAAACAACAACTTCGATGAATTTTTAAAAATACTAAACAACTCCAAAAATGAAATTTCAAAGCGCGTATTGGAAGTCTGAAGTATAACCTACACCATGGTGAAATTATTTTTGGATTTTGACATTTTTTAAATGTTTATTTTAATGCCTGAAAATTAAAATAAAGTTAAAATTTCTGGAAAATAAAATGCAGAAAATGGAACACAAGATACATTTAGTTTGATGCTATCATATTCTAACAAAACCGAAGATGCGAGGTTTTCATGCATGCAACCTAACCTATTGGACTTGTAAAACAAGCACAATCCGGATAAGCTAAGTGTTGGCTGCTAGGGTTTTAAATGAGGTTTTCAAATTTAAACATTCGCATGAAGCAACCAAGAAAACTTGCATAAACTCCATTTACAACCCTAAAATCTGAAAAGGGGAAAAATAGACATTTAATCTTGCATGCAGAAAATGACTCCTTCTTTCTTGTCCATAAGATGCAACTTTTTGAAACTTTCTGTATTAAAAATTTGTCATTTTACAATAACAAAAAATTTTGGTTTTCCCAAACCAGTCAATGGAAGAAAATGACTCAAACAAGTCCAGAATGGCCCTCTTGCCTTCAAATCTACAACTCTGCTCACAGTAGTTTCCAACCCCTCAAAACATCCTTGCCTGGCGTATTTAAAATTTTTAGGAATCTTTTCGTTTCATCTTCCAATGGTTGTTCGTTTCACCTTCCCTTGTGCTTGCATGTGTTTTGGTTTCCAAAAAGGCTTTTTGTTTCTATTTTGTGGCCCTTCATTTCATTTTCTCCACATGGGCTTGCGTCCGTTTTCTTCCGTGTGTAACGACCATCTTAAATGATTTCAAATCATTAAAGATTCCTTATATAACGTTTTGTCTTATTCATTGGATTTTGTCCTTATGTCCATGTCACTATGCAGTCTTCAGTTTCACTGTCCTGCCTGCCCCTTTTGAGTCGCAAAAATGCAACATGTCGCGATATCGCGACACTTTTGCCTCCTTGCTCTCTTTTGTTGCTTTTAGCCGTGAGAATGTAACATGTCGCGATATCGCGACACTTTTGCCTCCTTGATCTCTTTTGTTGCTTTTAGCCGCAAAAATGCAACATGTCACGATATCGCGACACCTTTTCTTTCTTGTCTTTTGGCCGTGAAAATGCAACATGTCACGATATCGCGACACTTTTCTCTTTTGGCCGTGAAAATGCAACATGTCACGATATCATGACACTTTTCTCTTTTGGCAGCGAAAATGCAACATGTCGCGATATCGCGACACTTTTTTCTTTTCGTTTTGTCGTGAAAATGCAACATGTCGCGATATCGTGATACTTTTTTTTTTTTTTCTCTTTGCTTTGAACCGCGAAAATGCAACATGTCGCGATATCGCAACACTTTTTCTCCTTGCGGTGTTTTGCTTTTTCTTTGAACTTTAGCATATGGGCCACTTCGGTCTTCTTGAAAAACATGCAAAAAGGTGGGTCCCCAATTTTGGGGTACGTTGTGGAGCAGCCACAATACGTTGGTTATGTCACCACCACACCCATAATTACCACTGACTCTATACATCTCATGCACAAAACTTGCACTAGGTACACTCCTAGCCCAAAAGAATTCTCTCAACAAAGAGCAGGCTATATACTACATCAGTCGCACACTAGTTAGTTATGAAATGAGATACAGATACATGGAGAAGTTATGCCTAGAAGTAGTATTCACCACCCAAAAGTTAAGACACTACTGAAGAACACAAGATTATACTGAGAGGGGGGGGTGAACAGTATAAGACAACCAATTAATAATTTTAACTTTAGATAGCAGTGGCATCAATACAACATTAATCAAGACAAAAAGCATCACACATTGAAGACTCATTTTTAACGTGGTTCACCCAAAATGGTTGGGCTACATTCACAAAAACTTTTCTCTAAAATTTATCTCAAGGTTCTTTGGGAATCCTTCCCAATTACAATGTTTATGAGCCTCGGATCAAAGGAGATACCTTCTCCCAATCAGAATTTATGAGCCTCTGCTCAAAGGAGATACCTTCCCCTCTGCTCTGGAAATGATCCCTCAGAATATCAATCGCCTCTACCTCTTGCCATCATGTGGAACTCCTTTCCACCGAATACCTCCTATCCTCAATGCTTAGCCTAAGAGACCTCCTGCCTTCTATGATCACGTCCATAGCGGCTCGACAGAACCTGTACCAAACACAGTTAGTCGGTCTAGCACAAGTCTTCCTCTGGCTGTCAGATCTGTCCAACACTTGAAAAGATCAATCCTCTGCTTACAAGCCTTCTCAAAGACTTGCCAAATCTGTCCTCAGGTTCTTCTCAAAGAACCAATGCATTTCTGTCCTCAAGTTCTCTGATAGAACTATCAAACTCAACTCACAAGTCCTCTACTCTCTCTGTGCAATCAAAGCCACATTTTGGTCGAACTTCAAACTTTGCACTGTCTGCACAAACACAGCGGTACTTAGAAAAATTCACCATGAATCTTCACTCACTCTGCACACTTCGATCGAATTTTGCACTCTGCTCTCGGCGATCGAACTTCTCACTCTGTGCTCTATCAGCGAATGTCTCAACACTCATCTCACCAAATCTTCAAAATAGCCTGCCTTTTATAATAACACTTTTAAGATCAAAACCTTACTCTTAGTCGGCTATAACCCTAATCTTTAGTCGGTTGCACAACCCTAAACTTCATCGACTGCAAACCCTAATCTTCGTCGGTTCAAATTTAACTTTTTCAGCTTCAACTGCCTCTGTAACTCTTCTGAATCTTTTGCCGCGAAACAACAACATGTCGCGATATCGCGACACCTTTGCAACCGTACACTTTCTTTTGGTTTTTGTCGTGATATTGCGACACTTTAGCCTTTGATGACGTCAACTAAGCTCTTGTCGTGATATCATGACACTTTTGTCTTTGTCAGCATCAAATTTTCTTTTGTCGTGATATCGCGACACTTCTCCCTTCGTCGACCTCCTTTCTGCTTTTGTCGTGAAATCACGACACTTCTGCCTCTACAGACTTCGAATTCACTTTTGTCGTGATATCGCGACACTTCTGTCTTCATAGCCTTCCTCTCTGCTTTTGTCACGAAATCACGAAAATTTTGCTTCCTTAGACTTCCTTTTTGTTTTTGTCGTAAAATCGTGACACTTTCTCCAACCGAACGCTGCCATCTTGATCTGTCGCAAAATCATGACACTTTCTACATCTGTTTGCTTTCTCTTCAACCTGTCACAAAATCACGATGCTATCAACTTTCCGTATGCTTTCTTTGCAACCTGTCGTGAAATCATGACGCTTTTAGCTTCCGTACGTCTTCTTTGCAACCTATCACGAAATCGTGACGCTTCTCATTTCAGACTCTTCCCTTTGCTGCATGTCGTGAAATTGCGATAGTTCATACTTGGAACATTTTCATCTACAGCATGTCATGAAATCGTGACACTTTTTGTGTTACTTTCTCTCTCTTCAAACTTGTCGTGAAATCGCGACAATTCACCCTACGGACTCTCTCTTCTGCATTATGTCACGAAATCGTGACACTTTTTCTTTCAGACTCTCTCTCCTGCAACATGTCACGAAATTGTGACACTTTTTCGTCCGTTCAACTTTCCTTGCAATATGTCGTAACCTTCATCAAAACAAATTATTTTACATCAAATCAAATTCCTTCAAAAGCTTCTTGACATCAATGACAACTTATACACTAGAGCAAAGGCAATGTACCCAAGGTACCCAAAATTGCTAACAATCTCCCCCTTTGTCATTGATGGCAAACCTTTACTGAAAACACGTCTCAAGAGCCAAAAATGAAACCAACTGTGCTAACAACTAGGAAACTATGCCCACAACTAAGAATCTTCCTTTGAAGTTTTGCTCCCCCTGACTTGAAGCTTTCCTCTTCACTTGAAGTTCTCCCCCTTACTCATATCTCTCCCTCTTTGTCATTAATGGCAAAGGGTCACATTGGGGCTCGGGACTAAGAATGAGCCTCTTAGCTTGTTCCCTCCCCCACCTCCCCGATGAGGTGATTAATTCGGGGTGGGAGTACAACTCCCAATTTCTCCCTTAGATACTCAAATGTATCTCTTGGAAGAGGTTTGGTGAAGATATCTGTAAACAAGGGGCAATGTTGGTTTATTTTACCATGAAAATTCAGTGATTGTTCATTGAATCAAAATAAAGCAAATGTGAGTTGGCCCTCATATGACCACGATGTAGTGCTCAAATTACCCCTCTTTCATAAAATTAGAATTTTTATGAAGAGGGTAATTTTAGGCTCAAAAAATGGAAATTTGTGAAATGCCATAAAACATAACTCCTTCAATGAAATTGGAATTTTCATGAAGGGAATGTCATCATAGGCTCATGAATGAAACATGAAACTAAAAAAAAATGAAATTCGGTCCAAAATGGAAATTTTCTATTTTCGGATTTTTTTTTTTAATCTGTACTAAAACAACAACTTCGATGAATTTTTAAAAATACTAAACAACTCCAAAAATGAAATTTCAAAGCGCGTATTGGAAGTCTGAAGTATAACCTACACCATGGTGAAATTATTTTTGGATTTTGACATTTTTTAAATGTTTATTTTAATGCTCGAAAATTAAAATAAAGTTAAAATTTCTGGAAAATAAAATGCAGAAAATGGAACACAAGATACATTTAGTTTGATGCTATCATATTCTAACAAAACCGAAGATGCGAGGTTTTCATGCATGCAACCTAACCTATTGGACTTGTAAAACAAGCACAATCCGGATAAGCTAAGTGTTGGTTGCTAGGGTTTTAAATGAGGTTTTCAAATTTAAACATTCGCATGAAGCAACCAAGAAAACTTGCATAAACTCTATTTACAACCCTAAAATCTGAAAAGGGGAAAAATAGACATTTAATCTTGCATGCGAAAAATGACTCCTTCTTTCTTGTCCATAAGATGCAACTTTTTGAAACTTTCTGTTTTAAAAAATTGTCATTTTACAATAACAAAAAATTTTGGTTTTCCCAAACCGAGTCAATGGAAGAAAATGACTCAAACAGGTCCGGAATGGCCCTCTTGCCTTCAAATCTACAACTCTGCTCGCGGTAGTTTCCAACCCCTCAAAACATCCTTGCATGGCGTATTTAAAATTTTTAGGAATCTTTTCGTTTCATCTTCCAATGGTTGTTCGTTTCACCTTCCCTTGTGCTTGCATGTGTTTTGGTTTCCAAAAAGGCTTTTTGTTTCTATTTTGTGGCCCTTCATTTCATTTTCTCCACATGGGCTTGCGTCCGTTTTCTTCCGTGTGTAACGACCATCTTAAATGATTTCAAATCATTAAAGATTCCTTATATAACGTTTTGTCTTATTCATTGGATTTTGTCCTTATGTCCATGTCACTATGCAGTCTTCAGTTTCACTATCCTGTCTGCCCCTTTTGAGTCGCAAAAATGCAACATGTCGCGATATCGCGACACTTTTGCCTCCTTGCTCTCTTTTGTTGCTTTTAGCCGTGAGAATGTAACATGTCGCGATATCGCGACACTTTTGCCTCCTTGATCTCTTTTGTTGCTTTTATCCGCAAAAATGCAACATGTCACGATATCGCGACACCTTTTCTTTCTTGTCTTTTGGCCGTGAAAATGCAACATGTCACGATATCGCGACACTTTTCTCTTTTGGCCGTGAAAATGCAACATGTCACGATATCATGACACTTTTCTCTTTTGGCAGCGAAAATGCAACATGTCGCGATATCGCGACACTTTTTTCTTTTCGTTTTGTCGTGAAAATGCAACATGTCGCGATATCGTGATACTTTTTTTTTTTTTTCTCTTTGCTTTGAACCGCGAAAATGCAACATGTCGCGATATCGCAACACTTTTTCTCCTTGCGGTGTTTTGCTTTTTCTTTGAACTTTAGCATATGGGCCACTTCGGTCTTCTTGAAAAACATGCAAAAAGGTGGGTCCCCAATTTTGGGGTACGTTGTGGAGCAACCACAAAACGTTGGTTATGTCACCACCACACCCATAATTACCACTGACTCTATACATCTCATGCACAAAACTTGCACTAGGTACACTCCTAGCCCAAAAGAATTCTCTCAACAAAGAGCAGGCTATATACTACATCAGTCGCACACTAGTTAGTTATGAAATGAGATACAGATACATGGAGAAGTTATGCCTAGAAGTAGTATTCACCACCCAAAAGTTAAGACACTATCGAAGAACACAAGATTATACTGAGAGGGGGGGTGAACAGTATAAGACAACCAATTAATAATTTTAACTTTAGATAGCAGTGGCATCAATACAACATTAATCAAGACAAAAAGCATCACACATTGAAGACTCATTTTTAACGTGGTTCACCCAAAATGGTTGGGCTACATCCACAAAAAATTTTCTCTAAAAGTTATCTCAAGGTTCTTTGGGAATCCTTCCCAATTACAATGTTTATGAGCCTCGGCTCAAAGGAGATACCTTCTCCCAATCAGAATTTATGAGCCTCTGCTCAAAGGAGATACCTTCCCCTCTGCTCGGAAATGATCCCTTAGAAGATCAAGCTACCTCTACCTCTTGTCGGCATGTGGAACTCATTTCCACCGAAGACCTCCTGTCCTCAATGCTTAGCCTAAGAGACCTCTGCCTTCTATGATCACGTCCACAGCAGCTCGACAACTCTGTACCAAACACGATCGATCGGTCTAGCACAAGTCTTCCTCTGGCTATCAGATCTGTCCAACACTTGAATAGATCAATCCTCTGCTTACAAGCCTTCTCAAAGACTTGCCAAATATGTCCTCAGGTTCTTCTCAAAGAACCAATGCATTTCTATCCTCAAGTTCTCTGATAGAACTATCAAACTCAGCTCACAAGTCCTCTGCTCTCTCTGTGCAATCACAACCACATTTTGGTCGAACTTCAAACTTTGCACTGTCTGCACAAACACAGCGATACTTAGAAAAATTCACCATGACTCTTCGCTCACTCTACACACTTTGATCGAATTTCACACTCTGCTATCGGTGATCAAACTTCTCACTCTGTGCTCTATCAACGAATGTCGCAACACTCAACTCACCAACTCTTCAAAATAGCCTGCCTTTTATAATAACACTTTTAAGATCAAAACCTTACTCTTAGTCAACTGTAACCCTAATATTTAGTCGGCTACACAACCCTAAACTTCATCGGTTGCAAACCCTAATATTCGTCGGCTCAAATTTAACTTTGTCGACTTCAACTGCCTCTGTAACTCTTCTGAAGCTTTTGCCGCGAAACAACAACATGTCGCGATATCGTGACACCTTTGCAACCGTACACTTTCTTTTGGTTTTTGTCACGATATCGTGACACTTTAGCCTTTGATGACTTCAACTAAGCTCTTGTCGCGATATCATGACACTTTTGTCTTTGTCAGCATCAAATTTTCTTTTGTCGTGATATCGCGACACTTCTCCCTTCGTCGACCTCCTTTCTGCTTTTGTCATGAAATCACGACACTTCTGCCTCTACAGACTTCGACTTCACTTCTATCGTGATATCGCGACACTTATGTCTTCATAGCCTTCCTCTCTGCTTTTGTCATGAAATCACGACACTTTTGCTTCCTTAGAATTCCTTTTTGTTTTTGTCACGAAATCACGACACTTTCTCCAATCGAACGCTGCCATATTAATCTATCGTGAAATCGTGACACTTTCTGCATCTGTTTGCTTTCTCTTCAACCTGTCACGAAATCAAGATGCTATCAACTTTTCGTACACTTTCTTTACAACCTGTCATGAAATCACGACGCTTTCAGCTTCTGTACGTCTTCTTTGCAACCTGTCGTGAAATCGTGACGCTTCTCATTTCAGAATCTTCCCTTTGTTGCATGTCGTGAAATTGTGACAGTTCGTACTTGGAACATTTTCATCTGCAGCATGTCGTGAAATCGTGACACTTTTCATGTTACTTTCTCTCTCTTCAAACTTGTCGTGAAATCGTGACAATTCACCCTACAGACTCTCTCTTCTGCATTATGTCACGAAATCGTGACACTTTTTCTTTCAGACTCTCTCTCTTGCAACATGTCACGAAATCGTGACACTTTTTTGTCCGTTCAACCTTCCTTGCAATATGTCGTAACCTTCATCAAAACAAATTATTTTACATCAAATCAAATTCTTTCAAAAGCTTCTTGACATCAATGACAACTTATACACTAGAGCAAAGGCAATGTACCCAAGGTACCCAAAATTGCCAACAATCTCCCCCTTTGTCATTGATGGCAAACCTTTACTGAAAACACGTCTCAAGAGCCAAAACTAAAACCAACTATGCTAACAACTAAGAAACTATGCCCACAACTAAGAATCTTCCTTTGAAGTTTTGCTCCCCTTGACTTGAAGCTTTCCTCTTCACTTGAAGCTCTCCCCCTTACTCATATCTCTCCCCCTTTGTCATCAATGGCAAAGGGTCACATTTGGGGCTTGGGACTAAGAATGAGCCTCTTAGCTTGGTCCCTCCCCCACCTCCTGATGAGGTGATTAATTCTGGGGTGGGAGTACAACTCCCAATTTCTCCCTTAGATACTCAAACGTATCTCTTGGAAGAGGTTTGGTGAAGATATCTATAAACAAGGGGCAATGTTGGTTTATTTTACCATGAAAATTCAGTGATTGTTCATTGAATAAAAATAAAGCAAATGTGAGTTGGCCCTCATATTACCACGACGTAGTGCTCAAATTACCCCTCTTTCGTAAAATTAGAATTTTTATGAAGAGGGTAATTTTAGGCTCAAAAAATGGAAATTTGTGAAATGCCATAAAACATAACTCCTTCAATGAAATTGGAATTTTCATGAAGGGAATGCCATCATAGGCTCATGAATAAAACATGAAACTAAAAAAAAATGAAATTCGGTCCAAAATGGAAATTTTCTATTTTCGGATTTTTTTTTAATCTGTACTAAAACAGCAACTTCGATGAATTTTTAAAAATACTAAACAACTCCGAAAATGAAATTTCAAAGTGCGTATTGGAAGTCTGAAGTATAACCTACACCATGGTGAAATTATTTTTGGATTTTGACATTTTTTAAATGTTTATTTTAATGCCTGAAATTTAAAATAAAGTTAAAATTTCTAGAAAATAAAATGCAGAAAATGAAAATGAAATGCATAAAATGGAACACAAGATACATTTAGTTTGATGCTATCATATTCTGACAAAACCGAAGATGCAAGGTTTTCATGCATGCAACCTAACCTATTGGACTTGTAAAACAAGCACAATCCGGATAAGCTAAGTGTTGGCTCCTAGGGTTTTAAATGAGGTTTTTAGATTTAAACATTCGCATGAAGCAACCAAGAAAACTTGCATAAACTCCATTTACAAGCCTAAAATCTGAAAAGGGGAAAAATAGACATTTAATCTTGCATGCAGAAAATGACTCCTTCTTTCTTGTCCATAAGATGCAACTTTTTGAAACTTTCTGTATTAAAAATTTGTCATTTTACAACAACAAAAATTTTTGGTTTTCCCAAACCAGTCAATGGAAGAAAATGACTCAAACAGGTCCAGAATGGCCCTCTTGCCTTCAAATCTGCAACTCTGCTCGCAGTAGTTTCCAACCCCTCAAAACATCCTTGCTTGGCGTATTTAAAATTTTTAGGAAGCTTTTCGTTTCATCTTCCAATGGTTGTTCGTTTCACCTTCCCTTGTGCTTGCATGTGTTTTGGTTTCCAAAAAGGCTTTTCGTTTCTATTTTGTGGCCCTTCGTTTCATTTTCTCCACATGGGCTTGCGTCTGTTTCCTTCCGTGTGTAACGACCATCTTAAATGATTTCAAATTATTAAAGATTCCTTATATAACGTTTAGTCTTATTCATTGGATTTTGTCCTTATGTCCATGTCACTATGCAGTCTTCAGTTTCACTGTCCTACCTGCCCCTTTTGAGTCGTAAAAATGCAACATGTCGCGATATCGTGACACTTTTGCCTCCTTGCTCTCTTTTGTTGCTTTTAGCCGCAAAAATGCAACATGTCGCGATATCGCGACACCTTTTCTTTCTTGTCTTTTGGCCGTGAAAATGCAACATGTCGCGATATCGCGACACTTTTCTCTTTTGGCCACGAAAATGCAACATGTCACGATATCGTGACACTTTTCTCTTTTGGCAGCGAAAATGCAAATGTCGTGATATCGCGACACTTTTCTCTTTTCTTTTGGCCGTGAAAATGCAACATGTCGCGATATCGTGATACTTTTCTTTTTTTTTCTCTTTGCTTTGAACCGCGAAAATGCAACATGTCGCGATATCGCAACACTTTTTCTCCTTGCGGTGTTTTGCTTTTTCTTTGAACTTTAGCATATGGGCCACTTCGGTCTTCTTGAAAAACATGCAAAAAGGTGGGTCCCCAATTTTGGGGTACGTTGTGGAGCAGCCACAAAACGTCGGTTATGTCACCACCACACCCATAATTACCATTGACTCTATACATCTCATGCACAAAACTTGCACTAGGTACACTCCTAGCCCAAAAGAATGCTCTCGACAAAGAGCAGGCTATATACTACATCAGTCGCACACTAGTTAGTTATGAAATGAGATACAGATACATGGAGAAGTTATGCCTAGAAGTAGTATTCACCACCCAAAAGTTAAGACACTACTAAAGAACACAAGCTTATACTGAGAGGGGGGGTGAACAGTATAAGACAACCAATTAATAATTTTAACTTTAGATAGCAATGGCATCAATACAACATTAATCAAGACAAAAAGCATCACACATTGAAGACTCATTTTTAATGTGGTTCACCCAAAATGGTTGGGCTACATCCACAAAAACTTTTCTCTAAAAGTTATCTCAAGGTTCTTTGGGAATCCTTCCCAATTACAATGTTTATGAGCCTCGGCTCAAAGGAAATACCTTCTCCCAATCAGAATTTATGAGCCTCTGCTCAAAGGAGATACCTTCCCCTCTGCTCTGGAAATGATCTCTCAGAATATCAACTGCCTCTACCTCTTGCCAGCATGTGGAACTCCTTTCCACCGAAGACCTCCTGTCCTCAATGCTTAGCCTAAGAGACATTTGCCTTCTATGATCACGTCCACAGCAGCTCAGCAACGTGTACCAAACACAGTCAGTCGGTCTAGCACAAGTCTTCCTCTAGTTGTCAGATCTGTCCAACACTTGAATAGATCAATCCTCTGCTTACAAGCCTTCTCAAAGACTTTCCAAATCTGTCCTCAGGTTCTTCTAAAAGAACCAATGCATTTTTGTCCTCAAGTTCTCTGATAGAACTATCAAACTCAGCTCACAAGTCCTCTGCTCTCTCTGTGCAATCACAGCCACATTTTGGTTGAACTTCAAACTTTGCACTGTCTGCACAAACACATCGATACTTAGAAAAATTCACCATGACTCTTCGCTCACTCTGCACACTTCGATCGAATTTCACACTCTGCTCTCGGCGATCGAACTTCTCACTCTGTGCTCTATCAGCGAATGTCGCAACACTCAACTCACCAACTCTTCAAAATAGCCTGCCTTTTATAATAACACTTTTAAGATCAAAACCTTACTCTTAGTCGGTTGTAACCCTAATCTTTAGTCGGTTGCACAACCCTAAACTTCATCGGTTGCAAACCCTAATCTTTGTCGGCTCAAATTTAACTTTGTCGACTTCAACTGCCTCTGTAACTCTTCTGAAGCTTTTGTCGCGAAACAACATGTCGCGATATCGCGACACCTTTGCAATCGTACACTTTCTTTTGATTTTTGTCGCGATATCACGACACTTTAGCCTTTGATGACTTCAACTAAGCTCTTATCGCGATATCGTGACACTTTTGTCTTTGTCAGCATCAAATTTTCTTTTGTTGTGATATCGTGACACTTCTCCCTTCGTCGACCTCCTTTCTGCTTTTGTCATGAAATCACGACACTTCTACCTCTGCAGACTTCGACTTCACTTCTGTCGTGATATCGTGACACTTCTGTCTTCATAGCCTTCCTCTCTGCTTTTGTCACGAAATCACGACACTTTTGCTTCCTTAGACTTCCTTTTTGTTTTTGTCATGAAATCGTGACACTTTCTCCAACCGAACGCTGCCATCTTGATCTGTCACGAAATCGTGACACTTTCTGCATATGTTTGCTTTCTCTTCAACCTGTCACAAAATCATGATGCTATCAACTTTTTGTATGCTTTCTTTGCAACCTGTCATGAAATCACGACGCTTTCAGCTTTCGTACGTCTTCTTTGCAACCTATCGCGAAATCGTGATGCTTCTCATTTCAGACTCTTCCCTTTGCTGCATGTCGCGAAATCGTGAAAGTTTGTACTTGGAACATTTTTATCTGTAGCATGTCGTGAAATCGTGACACTTTTCGTGTTACTTTCTCTCTCTTCAAACTTGTCGTGAAATCATGACAATTCACACTACGGACTCTCTCTTCTGCATTATGTCACGAAATCATGACACTTTTTCTTTTAGACTCTCTCTCCTGCAACAACTCATGAAATCGCGACACTTTTTCGTCCGTTCAACCTTCCTTGCAATATGTCGTAACCTTCATCAAAACAAATTATTTTACATCAAATCAAATTCCTTCAAAAGCTTCTTGACATCAATGACAACTTATACACTAGAGCAAAGGCAATGTACCCAAGGTACCCAAAATTGCCAACAATCTCCCCCTTTGTCATTGATGGCAAACCTTTACTGAAAACACGTCTCAAGAGCCAAAACTGAAACCAAATGTGCTAACAACTAGGAAACTATGCCCACAACTAAGAATATTCCTTTGAAGTTTTTCTCCCCCTGACATGAAGCTTTCCTCTTCACTTGAAGCTCTCCCCCTTACTCATATCTCTCCCCCTTTGTCATCAATGGCAAAGGGTCACATTTGGGGCTCGGGACTAAGAATGAGCCTCTTAGCTTGGTCCCTCCCCTACCTCCTGATGAGGTGATTAATTTTGGGATGGGAGTACAACTCCCAATTTCTCCCTTAGATACTCAAACGTATCTCTTGGAAGAGGTTTGGTGAAGATATCTGTAAACAAGGGCCAATGTTGGTTTATTTTACCATGAAAATTCAATGATTGTTCATTGAATCAAAATAAAGCAAATGTGAGTTGGCCCTCATATGACCACGTCGTAGTGCTCAAATTACCCCTCTTTCGTAAAATTAGAATTTTTATGAAGAGGGTAATTTTAGGCTCAAAAAATGGAAATTTGTGAAATGCCATAAAACATAACTCCTTCAATGAAATTGGAATTTTCATGAAGGGAATGCCATCATAGGCTCATGAATGAAACATGAAACTAAAAAAAAATGAAATTCGGTCCAAAATGGAAATTTTCTATTTTCAGATTTTTTTTTAATCTGTACTAAAACAGCAACTTTGATGAATTTTTAAAAATACTAAAAAACTCCGAAAATGAAATTTCAAAGCGCGTATTGGAAGTCTGAAGTATAACCTACGCCATGGTGAAATTATTTTTGGATTTTGACATTTTTTAAATGTTTATTTTAATGCCTGAAAATTAAAATAAAGTTAAAATTTCTGGAAAATAAAATGCAGAAAATGAAAATGAAATGCAGAAAATGGAACACAAGATACATTTAGTTTGATGCTATCATATTTCGACAAAACCGAAGATGTGAGGTTTTCATGCATGCAACCTAACCTATTGGACTTGTAAAACAAGCACAATCCGGATAAGCTAAGTGTTGGCTCCTAGGGTTTTAAATGAGGTTTTCAGATTTAAACATTCGCATGAAGCAACCAAGAAAACTTGCATAAACTCCATTTACAAGCCTAAAATCTGAAAAGGGGAAAAATAGACATTTAATCTTGCATGCAGAAAATGACTCCTTTCTTGTCCATAAGATGCAACTTTTTGAAACTTTATGTTTTAAAAATTTGTCATTTTACAATAAAAAAATTTATGGTTTTCCCAAACCATTCAATGGAAGAAAACGACTCAAACAGGTCCAGAATGGCCCTCTTGCCTTCAAATCTGCAACTCTGCTCGCAGTAGTTTCCAACCCCTCAAAACATCCTTGCCTGGCATATTTAAAATTTTTAGAAAGCTTTTCGTTTCATCTTCCAATGGTTGTTCGTTTCACCTTCCCTTGTGCTTGCATGTGTTTTGGTTTCCAAAAAGGCTTTTCATTTCTATTTTGTGGCCCTTCGTTTCATTTTCTCCACATGGGCTTGCGTCCGTTTCCTTCCGTGTGTAATGACCATCTTAAATGATTTCAAATCATTAAAGATTCCTTATGTAACGTTTTGTCTTATTCATTGGATTTTGTCCTTATGTCCATGTCACTATGTAGTCTTCAGTTTCACTGTCCTACCTGCCCCTTTTGAGTTGCAAAAATGCAATATGTCGCGATATCGCGACACTTTTGCCTCCTTGCTCTCTTTTGTTGCTTTTAGCCGCGAGAATGTAACATGTCGCGATATCATGACACTTTTGCCTCCTTGCTCTGTTTTGTTACTTTTATCTGCAAAAATGCAACATGTCGCGATATCGCGACACCTTTTCTTTCTTGTATTTTTGCCGTGAAAATGCAACATGTCGCGATATCGCGACACTTTTCTCTTTTGGCTGCGAAAATGCAACATGTCACGATATCGTGACACTTTTCTCTTTGGCAGCGAAAATGCAACATGTCGCGATATCGCGACACTTTTCTCTTTTCATTTGGCCGTGAAAATGCAACATGTCGCGATATCGTGATACTTTTCTTTTTTTTTCTCTTTGCTTTGAACCGCGAAAATGCAACATGTCGCGATATCACAACACTTTTTCTCCTTGCGGTGTTTTGCTTTTTCTTTGACCTTTAGAATATGGGCCACTTCGGTCTTCTTGAAAAACATGCAAAAAGGTGGGTCCCCAATTTTGGGGTACATTGTGGAGCAGCCACAATACGCTGGTTATGTCACCACCACACCCATAATTACCACTGAATCTATACATCTCATGCACAAAACTTGCACTAGGTACACTCCTAGCCCAAAAGAATGCTCTCGACAAAGAGCAGGCTATATACTACATCAGTCGCACACTAGTTAGTTATGAAATGAGATACAGCTACATGAAGAAGTTATGCCTAGAAGTAGTATTCACCACCCAAAATTTAAGACACTACTAAAGAACACAAGCTTATACTGAGAGGGGGGGTGAACAGTATAAGACTTAACCAATTAATAATTTTAACTTTAGATAGCAGTGGCATCAATACAACATTAATCAAGACAGAAAGCATCACACATTGAAGACCCATTTTTAACGTGGTTCACCCAAAATGGTTGGGCTACATCCACAAAAACTTTTCTCTAAAAGTTATCTCAAGGTTCTTTGGGAATCCTTCCCAATTACAATGTTTATGAGCCTCGGCTCAAAGGAGATACCTTCTCCCAATCAGAATTTATGAGCCTCTCGCTCAAAGGAGATACCTTCCCCTCTACTCTGGAAATGATCCCTCAGAAGATCAACTGCCTCTACCTCTTGCCAAGCATGTGGAACTCCTTTCCACCGAAGACCTCCTATCCTCAATGCTTAGCCTAAGAGACCTCTCGCCTTCTATGATCACGTCCACAATAGCTCAACAACCAAATCTGTCCTCAGGTTCTTCTCATAGAACCAATACATCTCTGTCCTCAAGTTCTCTGATAGAACTATCAAACTCAGCTCACAAGTCCTCTGCTCTCTCTACGCAATCACAACCGCATTTTGGTCGAACTTCAACCTTTGCACTATCTACGCAAACACAACGGTACTTAGAAAAATTCACCATGACTCTTCGCTCACTCTGCACACTTCGATCGAATTTTGCACTCTGCTCTCGACGATCGAACTTCTCACTCTGTGCTCTATCAATGAACGTCGCAACACTCAACACACCAACTCTTCAAAACAACCTACCTTTTATAATAACCCTGATATTTAGTAGGCTGCACAACCCTAAACTTCATCGACTGCAAACCCTAATCTTCGTCGGCTCAAATTTAACTTTGTCGGCTTCAACTGCCTCTGTAACTCTTCTGAAGCTTTTGTCGTGAAACAACATGTCACGATATCGTGACACCTTTGCAACCGTACACTTTCTTTTGGCTTTTGTCGTGATATCGTGACACTTTAGCCTTTGACGACTTCAACTAAGCTCTTGTCGTGATATCGTGACACTTTTGTCTTTGTCAGCATCAACTTTGCTTTTGTCATGATATCGTGACACTTCTCCCTTCGTCGACCTCCTTTCTACTTTTGTCATGAAATCGTGACACTTCTATCTCTGTAGACTTCGACTTCACTTTTGTCATGATATCATGACACTTCTGTCTTCATAGCCTTCCTCTCTGCTTTTGTCACGAAATCATGACACTTTTGCTTCCTTAGACTTCCTTTTTGTTTTTGTCATGAAATCGTGACACTTTCTCCAACCGAACGCTGCCATCTCGATCTGTCACGAAATCGTGACACTTTCTACATCTATTTGCTTTCTCTTCAACTCTATCACGAAATCACGATGCTATCAATTCGACTTTCTCACTAAATCACACGTCTTCTTTGCAACCTCGTGAAATCGTGACGCTTCTCATTTCAGACTCTTCCCTTTGCTGCATGTCACAAAATCGTGACAGTTCTTACTTGGAACATTTTCATCTACAGCATGTCGTGAAATCGTGACACTTTTTGTGTTACTTTCTCTCTCTTCAAACTTGTCATGAAATCATGACAATTCACACTACGGACTCTCTCTTCTGCATTATGTCACGAAATCGTGACACTTTTTCTTTCGGACTCTCTCTCCTGCAACATGTCATGAAATCGTGACACTTTTTCGTCCGTTCAACCTTCCTTGCAATATGTCACCCCCCCCCCCCCCCTAACCTTCATCAAAACAAATTATTTTACATCAAATCAAATTCCTTCAAAAGCTTCTTGACATCAATGACAACTTATACACTTGAGCAAAGGCAATGTACCCAAGGTACCCAAAATTGCCAACAATCTCCCCCTTTGTCATTGATGGCAAACCTTTACCGAAAACACGTCTCAAGAGCCAAAACTGAAACCAACTGTGCTAACAACTAGGAAACTGTGCCCACAACTGAGAATCTTCCTTTGAAGTTTTGCTCCCCCTGACTTGAAGCTTTCCTCTTCACTTGAAGCTCTCCCCCTTACTCATATCTCTCCCCCTTTGTCATCAATGGCAAAGGGTCACCTTTGGGGCTCGGGACTAAGAATGAGCCTCTTAGCTTGGTCCCTCCCCCACCTCCCGATGAGGTGATTAATTCTGGGGTGGGAGTACAACTCCCAATTTCTCCCTTAGATACTCAAACGTATCTCTTGGAAGAGGTTTGGTGAAGATATCTGCAATCTGCTCTTTAGTAGACACATACTCTAGCTTGACCTGCTTGTCTTGCACTTTCTCCCTTAGAAAGTGATACTTGATGGAAATATGCTTTGTCCTTGAGTGCATTACTAGATTTTTGGAAATACTTATGGCACTTGTATTATCACAAAGTATGGAGATGGGTTGTTCATGCCTGACTTTGAAATCCTCCAAGGTGGTTTTCATCCATAAAACCTGAGTACACCCAGCCACTGCTGCTATGTATTCAGCCTCTGGTGTAGATAAGGAAACTGAAGGTTGTTTCTTACTTAGCCAAGAAACCAAACTCTTTCCCAGAAAGAATGCTCCACCACTAGTGCTTTTCCTGTCATCAGTACTGCCTTCCCAATCTGCATCTGTATAGGCCATGAGGGTGAAATCATCACCTTTGGGATACCAAAGCCCAAGGTCCATAGTGCCCTTCAGATATCTGAATATCCTTTTAACTGCTATAACATGAGAATATTTTGGAGCTGCCTGAAATCTTGCTACTAACCCAACTGCCTGCATGATATCCGGTCCGGTAGTTGTAACATATAATAAACTGCCAATCATTGATCTGTACAACTTTTGATCTGCCACTGGAGATTCATCATCCTTACTCATCTTGCACCCTGTAATCATTGGAGTACATACTGGTTTGCTGTCCATCATCCCAAATTTCTTCAACATTTCTTTGATATACTTCCCTTGAGAGAGAAATACACCATCTTTTGATTGAGCAATCTGAAGACCTAAAAATAATGACAGCTCTCCAATCATAGACATCTCAAATTCCTTCTGCATGGTGTTAGCAAAATCTTTGCACATCTGAGTCTTATTTCCCCCAAAAATAATATCATCAACATAGACAACCATAATCAACATATCATCATCTTCATTCTTAATATACAAATTGCTATCTCGCCACGCCTTTCCTGAAGCCTTGCTCATGAAGATAACTCGTCAAGTCTTGAGTACCAAGCCCTCGGTGCTTGCTTTAACCCATACAAGGCCTTTTTTAGTTTACACACATAGTCTGACTGTTCTGAGAGAGACACTCCTTCTGGCTGTTCTATGTAGACTTCTTCTACCAACACGCCATTTAGAAAAGCTGACTTTACATCCATTTGATATACCTTGAATGATTTGAAGCTTGAAAGTGCCAAAAACATTCTGATAGCTTCAAGACGAGCAACAGGAGCAAACGTCTCTTCGAAATCAACACCTTCTACTTGAGCATAACCTTTGCAGACTAACCTAGCTTTGTTTCTGACAATTTTTCCATCCTCATTGAGTTTATTTCTGAATATCCATTTTGTGCCAATGACATTCTTGTCCTTAGGTCTTGGAACCAAATCCCAAGTTTCACTTTTCTCTATTTGATTTAGCTCTTCATCCATTGCTTTTACCCAAAACTTATCTCGCACATGCTTCCCTGAAATCTTTTGGCTCAATCTCGAGATAATAATGAAACATTTGTAGAATCATGTGAAGGAATGACTCTTCTTCTTGTTTGCCTCGCTATTTGGATCACCAATGATCAAATCTTTGGGATGATGTTTCTGAACATATCGTGAAGGAGTTTTGGGAAGCAGCTTGTTGTCTTTCCTCTTCTTCATCTCGAAACCTCTCTGAATTCTTCTTGACAAATTTCATCACCGAGTTCCTTGACTGGTTCTCTTATCCCTGTCTTTTCATCAACTGTTACATTTATGCTCTCTACAACTGTATGAGTTCTTTTGTTGAAGCATCCGTAGGCCTTGCTTCTGCTGGGATATCCAAGAAATATTCCCTCATCACACCTAGGATCAAACTTACCCAAATTCTGATCTTCCCTTCTGATGAAGCACTTACTCCCAAACACTTTGAAGTATTTTACTGTAGTTGGTCTTCCTTTCCACAACTCATAAGGAGTTTTATGATGATTGACTCTAAGTTGGGCCCTGGTGATAATGTAGACTACTGTACTGACTGCCTCTTTCCAAAAGCCATCTAAAATTTTTGACTCATTTAACATAGCTCTAGCCATATTTTCAATAGTTCTGTTTTTCCTTTCAACTACTCCATTTTGTTGAGGAGTTCTTGTTGCTGAATATTCTCTTTTGATTCCTTGTTGCTCACAGTATTCCACAAATTCATTTGAAGTGAACTCTCCTCCTCTATCTGATCTTAAGCATTTGATTCTCTTTTCAGTCTCATTTTCAATCATTTCTTTGAAAGCTTTAAATTTTTCAAAAGCTTCAGATTTTTCTTTGAGAAAAGTAACCCAAGTCATTCTAGAATAATCATCTATAAACAGCATGAAGTAGCTTTCTCCCTGAATGCTCTGAGTTCTGGTAGGGCCACATAAATCAGTATGAATAAGATCCAATGGTTTTGAAGAAGTATACCCTTTTGATTTAAAACTGGTTCTGGTCTATTTTCCATGTTGACAAGGACCGCAAACGATGTTATGGGGCCTTTTTATTTTGGGCAAGTCTCTAACTGCTTCCTTGTTACTAATATTGACAAGATTATCAAAGCTCAAATGCCCCAATATTTTATGCCATAACCAACTCTCATCTTCTTGAGTTAGAAAACACTTTTCCTTTTTTATCTCACTTAGCATGTAAAGATTGTTTGGAGTCCTTGTAGCACTCGCAATGAGTTTTCCATTTTTTTCTTTACTTATCTCACATCTATCTCAAAAGAAAGATACTATGTGCCCTTGATCACAAAGTTGACTCACACTTAGAAGATTATGTCTTAGGCCTTCTACATAAAGCACATTTTTTGTTTTGGATTTCCCATCCAAACTAAGAGTCCCTTTACCACAGATTTTAGCTGACCTGTTATCTCCAAAACTGACTGTTCCTCTGTTTGTTTTTTTTAAGACCAAAAACTTTTCCTTTTCACCAGTCATATGTTTTGAACAACCACTATCAAGATACCATTTTTCTACTTTGTCTTGAGCATGAAAAGCAGTTTGAACTATCATTGACTTAGATTTGATCTCATTTCTCTTTTTAGTGAACTCAAGGCTAGATCTATCCAAACCGCACATCCTTGCTATATGCCCAAAATTCTTGCACTTGTAACACATGACATTTTTATTCATAAGAGGTGCAAAAGAGTTAACATTTTCCTTACTATGGCTATTCAAAGACTTATTGCAATGCATAGCTTCGTGACCAAATTTCTTGCAGGAAAAACAATAGCCATGGAAAGTATTATGTAACCTATTTTGATGCCTTGGACGGTTGTTCTTCTTGTGACCAACTGGAATCCACCGCTCTTCAGGATGAAGATTGATCTTGCTTGAAGACCCTATTTCATAAATGGTGATACCATCCTTCTTTTGCTTTTCACACGGAGTATTCTGTCTGAGAGTCAACTGTTCCAACTTCACTCTAAGAGACATAACCTCTTCTTCTAGTTTCTCGCAATCAACTTCCTTTCCTTTTAGAGCCTCTGGTCGAACCTTGTTCAATCTTCTTCCCTTCTTCAGCTAGAATTTTGAAGTCTATAACACTTTGAGACAATTCTGATCTTGCTATCTCTTCTTCCTGACATTGATACTTGAGAACATAATTCTCTTCCCTAAATTTCTCAAGCTTTCTTAGAGCCAAGAAGAATTCACCTTTGAGATCGAACTCAACCTCTTCATCTCTTTCTCAATCTGTATGTTCCTCTGATAGATCCTTCTCCAAGCTGTTAGGCTCTTTCCGGAGAGACCCGCTCCGATACCAATTGAAGAACACAAGCTTATACCGAGAGGGGGGGTGAACAAGTATAAGACTTAACCAATTAATAATTTTAACTTTAGATAGCAGTGGCATCAATACAACATTAATCAAGACAGAAAGCATCACACATTGAAGACCCATTTTTAACGTGGTTCACCCAAAATGGTTGGGCTACATCCACAAAAACTTTTCTCTAAAAGTTATCTCAAGGTTCTTTGGGAATCCTTCCCAATTACAATGTTTATGAGCCTCGGCTCAAAGGAGATACCTTCTCCCAATCAGAATTTATGAGCCTCTGCTCAAAGGAGATACCTTCCCCTCTGCTCTGGAAATGATCCCTCAGAAGATCAACTGCCTCTACCTCTTGCCAACACGTGGAACTCCTTTCCATCGAAGACCTCCTATCCTCAATGCTTAGCCTAAGAGACCTCTGCCTTCTATGATCACGTCCACAGTAGCTCAACAACCAAATCTATCCTCAGGTTCTTCTCATAGAACCAATACATCTCTGTCCTCAAGTTCTCTGATAGAACTATCAAACTCAGCTCACAAGTCCTCTGCTCTCTCTACGCAATCACAACCGCATTTTGGTCGAACTTCAACCTTTGCATTGTCTGCGCAAACACAGCGGTACTTAGAAAAATTCACCATGACTCTTCGCTCACTCTGCACACTTCGATCGAATTTCACACTCTGCTCTCGGTGATCGAACTTCTCACTCTGCGCTCTATCAGCGAACGTCGCAACACTCAACACACCAACTCTTCAAAATAACCTGCCTTTTATAATAACACTTTTAAGATCAAAACCTTACTCTTAGTCAGCTGTAACCCTGATCTTTAGTCGGCTGCACAACCCTAAACTTCGTCGACTACAAACCCTAATCTTCGTCGGCTCAAATTTAACTTTGTCGGCTTCAACTGCCTCTGTAACTCTTCTGAAGCTTTTGTCGTGAAACAACAACATGTCACGATATCGTGACACCTTTGCAACCGTACACTTTCTTTTGGCTTTTGTCATGATATCGTGACACTTTAGCCTTTGACGACTTCAACTAAGCTCTTGTCGTGATATCATGACACTTTTGTCTTTGTCAGCATCAACTTTGCTTTTGTCGTGATATCGTGACACTTCTCCCTTCGTCGACCTCCTTTCTGCTTTTGTCATGAAATCGTGACACTTCTGCCTCTGCAGACTTCGACTTCACTTCTGTCGTGATATCATGACACTTCTATCTTCATAGCCTTCCTCTCTACTTTTGTCATGAAATCATGACACTTTTGCTTCCTTAGACTTCCTTTTTGTTTTTGTCATGAAATCGTGACACTTTCTCCAACCGAACGCTGCCATCTCGATCTGTCGTGAAATCATGACACTTTCTGCATCTGTTTGCTTTCTCTTCAACCTGTCATGAAATCGTGATGCTATCAACTTTTCGTACGCTTTCTTTGCAACCTGTCATGAAATCATGATGCTTTCAGCTTTCATACATCTTCTTTGCAACCTGTCGTGAAATCGTGATGCTTCTCATTTCAGACTCTTCCCTTTGCTGCATGTCGTAAAATCGTGATAGTTCTTACTTGGAACATTTTCATCTGAAGCATGTCGTGAAATCGTGACACTTTTCGTGTTACTTTCTCTCTCTTCGAACTTGTCACGAAATCATGACAATTCACACTACGGACTCTCTCTTCTGCATTATGTCATGAAATCGTGACACTTTTTCTTTCGGACTCTCTCTCCTGCAACATGTCACGAAATCGTGACACTTTTTCGTCCGTTCAACCTTCCTTGCAATATGTCGTAACCTTCATCAAAACAAATTATTTTACATCAAATCAAATTCCTTCAAAAGCTTCTTGACATCAATGACAACTTATACACTTGAGCAAAGGCAATGTACCCAAGGTACCCAAAATTGCCAACAACTACATGTTAAACCACACAGCTTTTGTCATCATCCGAGATAATCCCCTTAGATACATGATAAACAAAAGTTATCACAATTCACACACAACAAAATGGATCATACTCCTAACTGAGTTTGACCTAGAATTTGTATCTCAAAAGTCTATCAAAGGGCAAGTCATCACTGACAAAATGGCTGAAGCTCCTATAACTGATATTCAACCCATACTCATTCAACTCCTTGATGATTCTATCTTCCATGTAACCAAATATTAGGAGTATGTCAAACTAGAATTTGTGGCTGACCTCACCATGTTCTTTGATGGTTCTAGTGTCTCCACGCTGGGGGTGCAGACATTGTCTTCTTTACACCTGAAGGAGAACCACTCCCATTTTCATTCAAAATTGATTTCCCTTGTAGTAATAACAACGTAGAGTACGAAGCCCTAATATTAGGACTAAAACAAGCACACTCTATGCACATCAAGTGCCTCCACATCATAGGTAATTCACTTTTGATAGTCAATCAAGTGCAAGAACTTTGGCTATGCAATTGTCCAGTTCTCCAACAATACAATAAAATCGCCCAACAACTCATCCCAATTTGAATGGTATAACTTGAAGCCGCTTTGTGATCATCAAATATTTTTGTAGACACTATGGCCTCCTTAGGGTTCCTCATCCTGCAAAACCCAATGTCCAACACAACATCTGTATCCATTCATACACTTACGCAATATGCTATATCACCCAAGCCACCTATAGATGATGGTGGTGTTTGTGTGGTAAATACCGAACATCACGACCCATGGTTATCACAAATCAAAGAGTACATCAAACTAGGTTTCCTACCATGTGATTTACCTCATGCTCAATGTCGAACCTTTAAACAAACAGTGATCTGCTACACCTTGTTGGGGGACATACTTTACCACCGCAGCTATGATGGCATACTCTTGCGTTGCCTAGAACCACAAGAATCACAATGGGTTGTACAAGAAACCCATGAAGGTACTTGTGGTGGCCATTTTAGTGGCATGGAGATTACTAAATGAATCCTCCGTATGGGCTACTACTGGACTAAAATGGAGCAAGACTACTGCGAGTATGTCAAACGTTGCATCAAATGCCAACAACATGCCAACCTAACACATTTACCATCCCAAGCACTTCAACCAATCCAGTCCATGTGGCCCTTCTCCCAATGGGGCCTAGATCTAATTGGATAAATCACACTGGCCTCCTCTAACAATCATAAATTTAACATCATAGCAACATAATATTTTACCAAGTGGATCAAAGCCATCCCACTATTCCAAACTATAGGAGCCAAAATTGCAGCATTCATCATGGAGCATATCATATGCCACTTTGGAATTCCCTCCCAAATTATTTCAGATAATGGGAAATATTTTAAAAACAATATTTTTTTAGCCCTGTGTGACATATTTCACATACACCATAGCTTTTTGACCCCATATTACCCTCAAGGAAATGGCCAAGCAGAAGCCACAAACAAAACCATCTGTTTTATTCTTTGTAAAACTATAGCAGAATCTCACTGGGACTAGCATAATCAAATACCCCTAGCCTTGTGGGCATATCGTACTAGCATATGTACTCCTCCTGGGGCAACACCTTTTTCACTTTTCTATGGGGTAAAAGCTATCATGCCCCTTGAGCTTAAGATAGCCTCCTTATAGATATCTATGAAATATTTCATTGACGACGACACTGCTTGCCAAGCTCAGCTAGATCAACTAACACTCCTCGATGAACATCACATCCATGCCATAGAGCACACATGAGTATATCAAGATTGTCTTCATTGTACCTACAACAGTAAGGTACATTAATGTTAATTTAATATTGGTGACTTGGTTCTCAAGGAGAACCATCAAATCACAAGTTAACCTCACCAGCATCATGATAACTTCACTCTAAATTGGTTGGGCCCATTTATTATCACACACAAATATGGTTTGGGAGCATATCGTCTGGCCAATATTGAATGCCTTAATGATCTTGAACCCATAAATATCTTGCACCTTCATGCATTCAATACATGATGTATAAACACAGTCACCATCACAAGTGTCACACAGTATTAGAAGTAAATCACCAAGCACATCATCGTGTGAATCTATTATTTCTGCTTTATTATTTCTCTATACATGTACGTTTCACCTTTCTGCCATTTTTATGCTCAGGGTATTTGTTTTTCCTTTTACAAGACTCACATCATCAGTAGGAGAGCTCTACAGCTGCCTCACCTACCACCATGCAGGACCATCCACAACCACAACAAAAACCCATTACATCGGCCAATATCACCCGACCACCAACCACCCTTCATACCAGGTTCTCCTCGTATTCATCTCGTTCAGGTCATCATACCTTACCTCAACACCATTACCCTTGCCAGTGAGATTCATCTTACTTGCCATACTCTGGCGACAACCAAATCACCATGTCCTCTTTCAATGATAAAGAGAAATCTGCCCAACCCTAAGCACAGGGATCATCATCCCATCCTTATGATGATCTCAGATGTCGCTATTTACCTACAAGTCACCCCCATCATCCCATAGGATCCTACCACCCACCTAATAGGGAGTATACATCTCATCAACCTCACCCTACATTTCTACCCACTCCTATTCCCAATGGTGATTCTACCTACGCCCAGGCTTTGCAAGCCCGTGCGGACCAAGCTACTCAAGCTGGTCATGCAAATATCACTCATTCCCATTCACATCACCACTTATGACCATCACCTAATCCATCGATACTCAAGACACCACCTTCATCGTTGAAAGGCATACCATTCCAACAATGCTTACAATCACCACAGTCATTCCACTCCGTTGCATCATCATCCCAGCCACACCTATTTTCTACCATGCATCAAGTCATTCCATTCGTATTGGAATATTGATCACCCCCTTACTCAATACCATCACCACCACACCCTGAGATACAATACCTCATATCCCATATCAAATCACTGGAGTTGCAAATGAGCCACTATCATCGCCATGTTCACCCATGGTAGTATCCCATGACCCGTCCATCCTCACCACCACATAGACCCCTTCCCTGACCTCAAACTCGACCCATGCCAGAACCCAAAACTATGCCTCCATTACCATATCATCCTTCACCTAGACCTCACTCACCTCTAGAAGACCCATACATCTATCCTATGCCTATCCCACACACGTCATTCTCTAAAATGTTCCATCATCTCATGCATCAGGGCCTTATCGACCTACCAAATATTTGGCTCATTAATCCTTCTCATCCTAAACAGTGCAACTACAATGAGAATCAATTTTGCATTTACCATTGCCAACCAGGTCACGATATTGAAGAGTGCAGATCATTTGAAACCCTGGTGCACAACATGTTGCACGGTGAGTGTACCCCATCACCAGAGCATTCTTTTTTGTTTAACTAACTTGTCAGTCCTCTGTGCCGCACCACTCCTAGGAATTTACCACCCTACAGTACCCTAACATCGCCCACCCGTTATGTTCATAATAGTTCCAACTATGGCTCGAGCTGCAATTCTAGCCATGTCATCACTTCACCATCCCGCTCCCGCTCGGGTCTATGCCATTTCGCTCGACAGTAGTTTCAGTTACTCTACTTCTTCTATCTCATTCCTCTACTTCTTACATATGTTGATTTGATTCTTCTCTCCTATATTTGTTGGATTTTGGTGATCCCTTTTTTGTTGATTGGTTACCAAAGCCTACTTCTTCTCACTTATTCCACTTGTACACTCCACTCTTACATCTTCCTTATTTTTGGCGACTATTACATACACTTATGTAGCTCACAACTTATACATATACTACACACACACACCCCCACATGCCAGGGAAACCATGATCATAGCATCACACTTTTTGTCATCATTACACACTTTACTCACCTGTAAATAGGTTCTTCTAAAATTCTCCTTCTACATAGTGTAACTTCCCTCTTGTAATATCGCATTCCTCCACTTGCATCATTTACATTTACATCCATTGCACATATTCATATGCTTTATAGTTAAAATTTTAATTCATGTTTGTACATTCTTCCCCAAAATATGCCTCAGCAAGAATAATACATGCATTTGTTAGCATCACCACTTGGATGTCCATTCCCCCTTTTCAGGATCAGGCTATACATAGGTGTCGTGTTTAGTTTTGACTACTCTATAGTTTAGGCAATAAAGAGTCACCCATAGCTACTGAGTCTAGTACATTCTTCTTATGGTATTTTAGCCTGGTTCAACTTCTCTCATGGATTGCTCACAACAGGTTACACATTAACAATTTCGAGCCTAGGAAAGAGGACATCTTGAGTAGATATCGCCATCTAGCAAACAATATCCCCTGCTTGTCCTATCGCATCCATGGTCAACATAAAACTTGGGGATAAACAAAGGGATCAGGTATAAGAAAAATTAAATAATTAGGTAGAAAATAAACTTCATCGCCCATACAAAAAGAGCAAAAAAAAAACAAAAAAAAGAAAAAAAATGAAAAGAGCACTACCACAATCAGATAGGTTAACACTAGAACAGGGGCAAAAAATAAAAGAAAACACCTCTTGATATCACACATGTTATGCTTATCGCCTTTGGTCCTTAGGTTCAACATAACACCATGGGATGATTCCCATCGCTAGCAATAGGCTCCAAGAGCCTGCCTACCAGTGGAATAGTCTTATAGGTGACAACACATCTCTCACATTAGCATCTCGCTTTTTGTAGAGATCATTGTTGTGGACAGATGAGCTAGCTAGTCCGTTAGCATCTACAATGGGTTAATACTACCTCCATCAAAATAGATAAATGAACCTTACACATTCACATGCATAGGTCCAAGACAGACTTTGAACCATCCTGATTATGTTATAAGTTGCCATAAAACTTGTATAGCTAAGGGTTTGAGATTTGATTGTCATAACTATGTTAGTCTAAAGCATTACACATGCCTTAAATTATCCACAGTACCTAAAATAATGGAATGTATCACATCCATACAAGTAAATTCTATGATACAAGTGCTTCCTTGGTGCATTTTAGTAAGTCCATACATGCATTCACACATTTATGTCATATACACCTAGTTCACATTATGACAATGCATTCATCCTCTATGCATTTAAAATAGAAAATCACATTCTTACATTTTATATCACATAAATCCCAATGCCAAATTACATCATTGCATTCACCCTACATACATATACAACAACATCATATTCGATATCACATCACACCGTATTCGAAATATAATCATACATAACATTCTACAATTCATCCATATGAAAGAATGATAATAGATCTAAACCATTCACACATATGTATCTACTAATCATACATACCTACAAACTATATTGTGCTATCTATGCAAACATAAACACAATACATTTCAAACCATCAAACAAACACATGTATGTATAACAACCAAAATCAAGGTGTATATATATATATCATCATCAAAAAATGCCCGAAGGCTACAACCTGGGACCATGCCCATCACATATAATATCTAAAATACCCATAGGCTACAACCAAATATATAACTCATAACTATCACCATGAGTCTCCCCACACCCATCCCAGCTCGTGCACCCCTCTACTACATGGCTTGAATCTGCAAAAAACCTCTGGAGCTGGATCTACCACAGACTGCTCCATAGCAGGTGGATCTTGCGCCTCAACTCTAGCACCAGCCTCTACTATCGGAGCAACATTGTGCTGACTATGATGAGAGGGTTCCCACACTCGTGACTATGTCCCAGACTGTGACACCACCTATGTATAATTAGGGAGAGGAATCTCGTGCACCGATAGGGAAGTCTCGCACAATAATCTCTTGGTATTCTACATGCCCAGATAACCAGTCAGGCTCGTAATCGTTTGAGCCTACCTCATTACCATAACCCTCAACTGCTCCATCTTAGTCCCCTGCTTGACCATATTAGCCCATAGCTACTTCACCTCAGCCTCCAACTGATGGACTCTATCTCGTAGTGCCCATGCTTCATCTTCTACATCCCCCATCATGGAGATATCAATAGGAATCTGTTGTGCCACATCCACAAATACACCAATGTCAATGGTGTCATCCATTTAACCCACAACAATATCAACACCTCCCTTCGCCTTGCCCTAGCAGCCTATCCCATACCAGCATCTACATCCACCTGCATCTCCTCCACCTCAACATCCCCGAACACCTACTCCACCCTCACATCTTGGGTGCTCGCTCCACTACCCAAGTAGCATCATGAGCATCGTAAAGGAACCTCCCTTGCATCTACAACCATACCCTCATCCCGAGCTCTCCTACATGGCCTCCCCACCGATGGAGGTACCCCAATATTAGGCACCACCCACCGATCAACCATGCCCCTTCTAGGAACCCAACTCTTCCAAACCCACCATACATCAAATTTTGAAGTCGTACTAGCATCCCCTAGAACTGTGATATCCATAGGAGGATCCCTCTCTCCAACCCATGGTGGCACCATAGGCCACTCTCCTCTGTCTCATCATCACCTGAAGTAAGTCACAGGAGTCTCAGGGATATCCTACTACAAACCAAACTGCCTCCTCACTCGATCAAACTAAAAAATACTGTCTGTCGGGCATACCTCCCCACCAACCATCTGCCCCGTCTTATGGCTCGCAGATGCTCATCATCCTCACCCCAACTCACTCCACCCAACCAGGGTCTCCATATAATATTATTAGGAGTAGCATCCTCAAACTTACCCCTCCAAAATAGCGGGTCACCCTCATGCGACCTCTTAATACCCTGCTCATCTGTTGTGCTCCATATCAAAGCATAGGGTAAATATTCCTTGCCCTCAACATGCACAGTGTGGGGTAATAGAGGTGGCCTCTCAATAGCAATGTGTTCCCATGCACATACCTATAGCAGAGGGATTGCACAATACTGTCCTCCTAACCCGAACAACCTCGTACAACTCTTGATAGACTTGGGCCAATAGTGCAGGTTCCCATGCAAATACAACCTTCCTATCCACCAGGTCACTCACTACATCCAACATATTCTAGATAAAAAACACCTCAGAACTATTAGGTAGAGCATACATGGAGATCATCATCATCGCCTCACACTATCGATCCAATATCTTATCATGTACCCACAACCACTCGTAATCCATCTTTGAGACATTAATATATCTCCAATCAGCCCCAAATAATATCTCCAACACAACATCCTTCCTATCATCTGTGGCTGCTCTCACAGGAACACCCTCGATCGACAGTCTATAAATTTGATATACATCCTCTAGTGTAACGGTTATTTGCCTAGTAGGAAAATAAAAGGTGTTTCGATCTGTGTCCCATTGCTCACACAATGCAAACACGTATGCTCTATTTGTGTGGATACTCTTACATTCCCACACACCTTGGAAATGTATGTCATCCAACCAAGATAACTCATCTTCAGTCTTCATCAACTCCTCGAAACCCTCCTTAAACTTCCTCACCCGATGACGGGGTTCAAGCATCTTCACCTGTCCAAAACACAATAAAACACACATCAATAATCCACATAACAAAAAAATCAAATCAAACTACATCAATCATAATTTGCAAATTAAAGACATTTAATTTGACACGCACTTCAATGTGAGACAATTCACAAAACACATGACAACAAACATCGACATAACAGTCACACATTTGGACACCCATTTTGATATTTCATGGCAAAAGTTCAAACTGACGTGACAAACAACATCATTTGGACTCCCAATAACCCAGTTCAAATTTACAACTACCTATTAATTGACACGCAAATCAAACATAATCCAAGAAACATCTACAAAAAAAAATATCAATTTTGGATACCCATTTACCCACTTATTGGTAAATGTGTCGATAAAATTCAAAAACAACATACCAATCTAAACAGATCTAAAAATCAAATTTATCATACATACACAAAAATCGAACACACCTCAGCAAACATAATTAAAAAATAACAATCATATTTTTGGATACCCATTTTCCTACTTAGCGGTGAAAGTTCAAATAGACGTTGAGTACAGTCTAAATCGGGCTCTCTATAGCTCATTTTCAGTTTAACACTACTCTACACCTTGACACGCAAATCAAAGGTAGGCCAAATGAAATCATTCATCAAAACAAATGACATTTTTGGACACCCATTTTGCCCTTCTACGATGAAAGTTTCATTGGTTTTCCAAAATTTTATGCCTAACATGTCAAATCTAACAGTCTAAGTTTGGTTCATCCAAACCCCATAAGGGAGGCGGAGGTCCAAGGTTCAAATCTCGGGCCTCGCCATACTGAACACTTGTCCCTTTCCTGGTGCTTTCAGCAGCGTAAAAGGTTTAAAATGATTGTGGCATGGTGGTTATAGGGGCGGACTACGAAGATCTGTGTGGCGACTTCTGGGGCGGACAATGCAGAATACTATGGCGGCCATACAAGCTGGACAGCCTGCCCGAATTCGTGGCGGCTACCGATTCCACCATGTAAATTCAAAAAAAGAATAGTCTAAGTTTGATAAATTACTCCTAAAAGAAAAAAATTCTAAAATCACATCAAACGAAGTCAAAAAAATATAACAGTCATAAAATAGGATACCCATTTCCTACTTTAGCAAAGAAAATACAAAAATGTATCAATGTCAGTACACTGTTCCAAAAACTGACGGTCAAATTTTACACCTACTCTACCCTTCACCCAGTCAAATCAATGTCAAAACAATTCTAATTTAAAAACCGATCGCGCTTTTGGATACCCATTTGGCTTATTTGTCACTTCATTTTTAAATTTTAATTAAAAATTGCAAAAAAATTTAAATCGGGACGAAAACCTCCTCCCCCCTCATTCACATTTTCTCAAAAAATAAAGCAAAAATAAAACAAGGCAAAAGATCACTTGCTGGTGGATCCCTGTTCCCGCTGCCAGCCGCTTTACGTCCTCTCATCATCATCGTCCTCTAATTCATCACTCGCGCTCCTCTCGTGTCATTGAATGCTCTCACCAATCACTTTCCAATCTTGTGCGTCGTCAAAATGAGGCCCCCCACATGCAATTTTGGGCTTAAAAATACTTTAGCCACCAATTCGCCCCTCGAGGGATGAACTGAACCCAATTCGCCCCCCGGGTGGTGAATTCAACCAAAACACCTCAAAAGGCACCCAAAACCCTAGGAAAGCAGGCATTTGTCTCCTAAAACCCTAGGAACCTTCCAAACTTGTCTTTTCACTTCATTTGCATCCATAGTCATCATGCATTGGTATTTATTTATCAATCGTTGCATCATCAATTCATCACACTTCATTCGCCTCATTGCTGATTCCTTATTTGAGGGGGTATTCATATCCAAAGTCAACTTTGCACGCAACCACAACATCAAAAATCCAAAAGCATGGTTAGCGCTTTTGTCTACAAAATTTTTTGCTGAATATTATCATACGAAATAATCTCAATCACAATCAGACATGGGTTACATCAGGAGAGCTATGCGTGATAATAGAGAAATCAATCTAGCATTCTTGTATGTCGAGTACATAACGGATGATATGTTTGGCATGATGCTGGTGCAACATTTAGATTATTTATATTTGGCATTCATGGAACATCATGAATGACATGTTTGAATAAGCTAAATGTCAACTTAGTTCAAATTGTTTGACACTTGTCACCATGTTCTCATCAATCAATCAACAACAAAGATTTAGTTAGGCTTTTATCCTAATCATACTTTTGGACCATGCTGATCTGGTCGCAAAAGCAAAGCAGTCAAAAGTTATCATTCTCAAGAAACTGGTATGGCATCATAAATGTTATATGGACTCAGCAAAATCACATCATTGCATTCATAATAATTCATTTTTATTTACCATCATTGTTTTTATCTCTTTCCTCTTTTCCTTCTTTCCTTCCTCTCTTCTTCCCCTGTGGACATCATGTTGATGTTGTATGGTCACGCTTCGAGCGGCTACATACCATTGATTAGGTTCCATTATTTCTCTTATTTTCCCTGGATACCTGATTAATTTGTATGGTCACGCTTCAATTGGCTACATACCCTTTTATTGGACTTCATTCCCCTTCTATCCCTTTTCCTTCTGGACAAACCCTTCACATTTTTATATTAAACTATGTTCTACATAGTATAGTACAAAAAGGGACAAATGTAGACACCCAAAAGTCACACATTGTTACTTTTGCATACCCATAGGTGATTCCAGACATCCCTAGGCTAAATGTAGACTATCATAGTCATGCGTAGTTAGGCGTAGTCATGCGTAGTAATACGTAGATTGCCATAATTTGCCATAGTAATATGTAGACTTTCATGTATCACTCCATCGGCTTTCAGGTCCTAAACCCTCATAAGCCTTCCAAATCACATCTAACGCATTGAAATATCATTCGATGGTCTATTCACATGCAATTGAGGCCCCCACGGGGTATTAGTTGACCAAAACAATTAATAAGTCAATACCTAAAATCTAATTTAATGTTGACTTCACTTAAGTCACCTTTTTAGGGCAAATTTGATTAAAATAACCCTTAATATTTATTAGCACTAATTACATCCTCCCACATGTGTGAAATTAGGGTTTGTTGAGATATTTCTTTAATCATGTCTTAAATTGGCTTAAGCACCTCCTAATTAGGATTAGCCCTAATCCATCCTCACACATGTGTGAGGATGAGATATTTCTCATAAGTAATGTGATGTTGCCACATTGCATTTCTTAACCTAACCCTAGTCATAATCAAACCTAGGTTTAGTCTATCTACCCCCCCTACACCTTGCCTTTGCCTATAAATAATGGGTCCCAAACCCCTAATTAATTTTGATTCACAAATTCAACAAAGCACAATTACTCTGCTAAAATGGAAATCCAATATTGAACAGTCACTTCCCGATGCACACAGTTGGATTTCAATGGTACACAGAGGCACCCCAGCTGCCCAGGAGTCAACCCATCGAAAGAATTTTGTAGAAGAGGCATCATAACTCAGATCACCCCTTGCCCCACGAATCTGGCCTCAGTTCGTCCCTCGGGTGGCAAATTGGGTCTACAGGCCCCAAATCACTCCATATTTGGGTGGTAAGCTCTCTTTCATCATATCATTACTTTCTAAATAGTTTATTTCATGTTTTATTATGATTTTACAGTTATTTCATCTTTATAAACATAGGGCCTGACTAAGGCAAGCCTCCCATCGTACTGACCCCCTTTTGCAGGTTAATCATAGGTTATGCATCAAATCTGAAGAGGGAAAGCAACATCAAATCAACAACAACCCAGTGGTGGCCCACATACAAAGAAGACCATCTACATTGAGGGACATCAGAAGAAGGCATCAGGCCTATAGTGTATTCATAAAATGAAAAAGGGGAATTCACCCTATTTGTAACCCATATCAAATTTATCATGAATAAAGCATATATTTTTGAATGACTTGTGTTATTACTTGTTATTAGATCAAATTTCAACTTCTGGTCATTTCACAACCTTTCCAAACTCTACCACTAAACAACCTTATACCTCCAACTTAGGCATTTAATCAAAATTAAAATCAAAATATTACCTTTGCCTTTGGAGGGAATTGAACCCTCAACGTTACCCCCTATAAGCGCCTTAACCATGACCAAAGTCACCACATGAGCCAAGCGCTCATTGATATTAATGAAGCATCATGTGCTTCTTAATCTCCACTCTCTCCTTCCACCTTGGCAAAAGAACGTGTGTCGTAGGCGCTTTACTCAACACACCTCACGATGCACCCGTCATGATTTGAACATGAACTCCCTTGCACGCTAGTGCTTTTGTGCTTTCCAAAATCCCACTAGACCACTTTGTCTTATGCAACTTCAAAAATTGAAGCTTCCTCCCTTCTACACTTTGCTATCACATTTTTTGCATACACTCACGAGAACGTGTTAAATCATGTAGTTGTCAAAATTTTTCCTTGGCGCTCCCCTTTGCTGCTGTATTGCGCGAAATCGTGACATCTGCCTATCACTTTGCTTTCTTGCCACCGTCTACCATGAAAATGCGACAAATCATGAAAATGTGACATGTCGCGATGTCGCGACAACTTTGCCTTTACTGCTTCCTTTGCTGCTTTCTAGCGCGAAAATGTGACAGGTCATGAAAATGCGACATGTCGGGATATTGCGATATTTTATATGCTTAGATTTTTTCCGCATCGAACGTCGCAAAAATGTGACAGGCCACGAAAATGCGACATGTCGCGATATCGCGACATTTTTAACTTACTTTGCTTTGGCACAAAACTTGTAGAGATTTTTTTTTTTTACTTATTATCCCTTTTGAGGTGCTTGGAAGGACAAACAGAGGAGTGAGTATCTCTACAATTTGTGCATTATTTTGCATGAACATCAACAAAAAAAAATGTGGCAAAAATGCCAACATTCTTGGTGGCTCTCGGGGTATACAGTTCTTTTGTATGCATGGACCCCAGGATTTTATTCATTGGGTAATAGAGTCAAGAAGCTAGAGGAGCGGAAGAAGTGAGTGCTTGTTGATATTGGACATTTATGTGGGCTACTGCAACAATATATTGCTGGTGCTCGACATTTAAAATAGGACTTTCAACAAAAATTTGTGGAATAGCAGAACTTCCCTTATTCCTTTAACTACTACATTTTGCCTAGCTCGATTGAACTGGGTAATCACCAGGTGTTGTGAAAGGGTATCCATGGCAGTGGTGAGAAGCACCTGGGTTGCAAAAATGGGAATGAATGGGGTAATGACCGGCAGATGTGCAGGCCATGGAACAGGAATGGTGAATGATGGAATGGTGGAAGATGGAAGAGTATAAACGGTAGATACAACAACTAAAGAGAGTGCTACTATGCTACCAGCTGCTGGGATTCCATGAAAATAGATAATGAAATGGAAGTAGATGGGATGTAGAAAGTGGTAGGAACTATGGAGAAGTGCTCAAAAAACAAAGTATTAGAAGAAATGGGAAGTGAAGAACTGGGAACATCAGAGAGGGGAGTAGAAACAATAGTAGTGGCTTGATTATGTACAGTGGAAGGAGGAGTGGGAGAGGAATGGAATTAAAATAGGAAGTGGAAGAAAGAAGTATATGAAAGCCACTACTTGTTGCGAAGGAAAAGAAAAAGAGAGAGAAATAGACATACCTGCAAGCTCGTGTGCAAAAGGAGCCGAGGTTGACGAATTTTTTTTTTTTTTTTTGTAACTCTATGTACAAGGTAACACTATGTTTTTTCATCATGAAATGTAGGCTTTCAAATGAAAGTCATTCACTGAGATAGGAAGTGAATTACCTTCCAAGCCCTCAATATAAAATGAATTTGCTGCACTTGTACTGGCAATCTGGAATGGACCTTCCCACAGAGCATCAAATTTCTTGTGCATCCTTGGCTTGGCCTTCTTTTCATTCCACTTTAAGACTAAATCGCCCAATTTGAATGTGCGTTCAGTAGAACCTTTGTGAAACCATTTTGAAACCGCCTATGAATGCTTAGAAAACTCATCATAGGCCAAAGAACATTGCTCTTCCAATTGCAACAACTGAGCCAATCGTATGTTCATAGGATCCATATTTTCTTCATCATCCAGGAATTCCTTCAATTGCTGCAAGGCAGACAGTTCTAAATGAATAGGCAATCTTGCCTCTTTCTCGTATACCAGGGCGTATGGTGAAGTCTTGATAGACTTCTTGATCGAAATTATATCTGCTCATAAGGCCTGATTCAACAAAAGGTGCCAAGATCTCTTTAAAATCCACAACAAGTTCTTGTTTGTAGATTCCACTAAGCCATTCCCCTGAGGCTAATAATTAGAGGATGTCTTCAGAAAAATATCATACTTGTTTGCAAATTATCCTAGCTTGGCTCCAATGAATGGAGTTTCATTATCTGAGATAATGGCATCAGGAATGCCAAAACGCACGATCAGTCCTTCAATGAAAGTGATTACCACATCTTGATTTGTAGCCTTGGTTGGAATGGCCTTAGACCATCTTGTAAAATAATCACTAGCTGTTAAGATGTACTTGTGTCCAGCTGAAGAGTTTGGATCAATGATCCCAATAAAGTCCAGCCCCCACTACTAAAAATGTGTTTCTACTTGTATTGGATGTAGGGGCAATGGTGCTTTTTTGATCCATCCCGTATACTTTTGGCACTTTTCGCAAGCTTGAGCAATCTTGAAAGTGTTCACGAAAAAATTTGGCCAATAGTAACCAGCCTGGATAATCTTTAAGGCCATAGGCCTACCAACGTAATGTCCTCCTAACATGCCAAAATGAAACTCCTCCAGGAGTCTAGCTTTCTCAGGTTCCTTAACGCACCTTAGGAGAACTCCATCAATGTTTTTGAAGAACAATCCCTCGGGCAACAATACATACCTAAGAGCTTGTAGGTGAAACCTTCTCCATTGTAAAGAATTTAATTGTAGGGGACATCTACCCATTGATAAATACTTAATAAGGTCATCTTTCCAATCTTGGCCTTATGCAAAGATGTTTACTAGATTCCTTTCTTCAGCATGGTCGTTCACTTGATGATCAACTATCTCAGAGGCCGTAGTTTTTGCTAATTTTTGGCATAAGGCCTTACCCCACACCAACTTGGTTGGATGGATCTCAACATCAAACTCTTGAATTTTGGTAACCCAACCAACATGCTTATCGCCCATCTTGTCTTGAATGATGAAGTTCCTTACATCGGGGTGGATGACGTAGACGATCGTCTTGCTCTGAGATACGAAGTGCCTAAAATTTTTGAGAGACTTCATGATAGCATAGACCTGCTTCTCAATGAAACTGTATCTTTCCTCATGGGGTAAGATAACCTAGCTAAGGAAAGCAATGGGTCTTTCATCCCCATTATCTCCTTTCTGTGTACGCACTACAACATAGCTTTCATCCTCTCCAACTGCATACAGAATGAAGTCCTTAGAATAATCTGGATTAATCAACATAGGGGCTTGTGCAATTCTATCTTTAATCTCCTAAAATGCATCTTTCCTCTAAGTTGTCCACTTGAACTCTGCATATTTCTTTAATAGCTCAGTCATGGGCTTGACTACTTGGGCAAATTCGAAAATAAATTTTTTGACAAAATTGATTTGCTCGAAGAAATATTGCAACTCTTTCTTATTGGCAGGGAGCGATAGTTTTTTCAAAGCTTCAGCTCTCGATGGATCAATTTCCAAACCTTTCTTTGAGATGACATGTCCCAAGAGCTTACCTTCCTTTACTACAAAAATGGACTTCTTTGGGTTGATGGAAATGCCAAACTCTTGACATTTCTCAAATATCTGCCTCAAATGAGAACAATGTTCTTCTCGTTTGTGCAAAAAGACAGTCATATCATCGAGATAGATGACAATTATCTTATTTAAAATCTCCCCAAATGTGATGTCCATGGCCCTTTGAAACGTAGCCCCAGCATTGGACAATCCGAAGGGCATGCGCTAATAGGCAAAGGTACCCCACTTGGTTGTGAACGCAATTTTGTGCTGATCCTCATCCCTAACCCAAATTTGATTGTATCTAGAGAATCCATCTAGCAATGAAAAGCGCTAAGCCCCAGAAACAACATGAAGGATCTGATCAATGTGAGGCAATGGGTAGTGATCCTTCAAGGATACTCGGTTCAAGTTTCAAAAATCCACACAGCCGTATATCTCTATTTTTCTTATGAACCAAAACCAAATTAGCAACCTAAGTTGAGTGCTTAATCGGATATATAATCTTAGCCTGCAACATATTTGCAAGTTCGACCTTCATGAGGGCTTAAATCTTTGGGTTCATCGGTCTTTGCTTCTGCCTGAAGGGTTTGACTACTTCTTCCAGCTTGATAGTGTGTTGAATGATATCTTTATCATATCCCCTCAGATCCTCATCGCTCCAGGCCACGATGTCAGAAAACTCTTGACACAATTGTCTGATCTCTTGCAATTCAGCAGGAGTAGAATCAGTCCCAATTTTGATGACCTTATCAGCCTCCAACTGAAGCTCCATGTATTCTTTCTCATCGACCTTGATCCGATGCTTCTTGGACCGATCATTCTAATCAAACAAGATTTCTAGAGTAATGAGGCCTTTAGGAATGTGGTTATTTCACAACTAAATCAGGCCTTCAGTTTCATCACGCTCCAAGGTCCTTCCCTTGATGGTGGAAACTTCTTGAATCAAAAAGTTAACAATTTGCTCATCGCTATCGAAAACTTTCCAAAAGGTGTCCTTGTCTGGGACAGAGGGCCTATACACCATTCTCACTATTTTTGGCCTTCTCACCACCTACTCGATTGGTGAAAAATTTGCTCCCAAGGAAGCCAACAGGTCAGCATGTCTATTTTGTTCTCATGGAACGAAATGCATGCTGAGAGCAGAGAACGATTTGAACAGGTCCCAGACCTTGTTGTGATAGTTCTTGAGATAGTGGTGCTTGGACACACACTTATTGGTCACCTAATTGACAATCAGCTTGGAGTCACCAAAGATTTACAACTATTGCACTCCATGTTTCTCAGCCTTCTTGAGGCCTAGGCATAAAGCCTCATATTTTGCTGTATTATTTGTGCAGCTCCAAGTCAAACGATATGAATAGGATCGTTGAATCCTAGAAGGTAATACTAGAACAATCCCAGATCCAGCGCAATTTCTATAGCGTGCTCCATCAAAATAGAGCTTCCAAAGCTGGTCTTGACTTTCATCATTATTTTCTTTAGCCTTTTTAGGCTTAAAAATGGAGTAACACCCCAATTCAGTTTCCATCATGGTGTTAAAATTGGCCATGGAAAATTCATTTTCTGTGTGGATCTCTTCCAAAGCTTCTTCCATTAAGTCAATCTCTCCAAATTCTTCAGACATCATGTGCACCAAATTTGCTAACCTGTCCATTTCATCTATTCTCTCCACATGAAATGTGGAAGGCTTCTCATTGAAAAATTTCACCTTCTTACCTTTATGGATCACCTCCAAATGAGTAAAATCCAAATAAACGTAACACCCGAGTTTAGCCATGAATTCTCGGGAGAGACACATGCCAAAACATGGCTCTAGGTCCACTACTATGATCTCCTGGATCACAGTAATCTGAGGCATGGCGTGAAGGGAGATAGGAACATCCTTAATTACACCCATTGTATTTACTGAGGTACCATCTATCTATAAAACTCCCATGCTAGTCCTTGTATATTCCATGCCTATGACATCACATACTGCATTAGGCATGATAGTAGTAGCTGCTCCTGAGTCAATAAGGCAATTATGCACCACATGCCCCTCCATTCTCAATGAAAGATAAAAATGTGGTGGTCTATTTTTTTCGATGACTAAAGAGGTCAGAGTTTGAGCCATAACTACCTAGGCTGGAGCCTTCCCCTTAATTTGTGTGGTATTCAGGGATTCCTACAAGAGATTCACCTATCCAGGCAGCTGAAAGGTGTCATACAGACTTACCTTAGCTGGTATCTTTTTGAGTTCTTCAACGATGTTGTAATCCATCAAAATCGGCTCTCTCCCTCCACTAGCAGATTCAAATCTGCTTCTATATTGCTGGGTGGCCTCCACTCGCTGTCGTTTAGTCAACGATGGATACCACAACATCTCTTTAGCTTGTTCCTTTGTTTCCACTTACGACTGGGAGGTAGAAGCCTTAGCTTGCAACCTCTCTTTTGCTTGTGGTGGAAGCAAATCCTTAAACAAAATAGGTGGGTCTTATTGCAGGGCTGGAGGATCATGAGTCTTTGCAGGTATTTGTTGCTTTTTTGGTTGTGCAGGAGGCACTTTCAACGGCTCCATATTAGCCAGATCTACCACCATTGGTTTCTTCCCACTGTGTGTCAAGACTGCAATGTATTCCTTAGGAGACATCATAGAATTATGATCCACCTCTCGAATCATGTTTATACGGCTCCCCGTAAGCACTTATAAATAATTTTGGTGGACCATGCAAGTGGACTCATCATGTGGGTCATTGCATGAAGAACACCAATAAGATGGCTCATGTGAAACTTTAGAGGGGCCAACCTCTTCACTTACTAGGATCACTGAGTTCCTCTCAGGTACTTTCTCTATAACCTTGCTAGGAGCAACTTGCTCTCTAGTTATCGCCAAAATAAATCTTCGTGGCTGAAAGTTCCTTTTCACTTCTCTCCACTCCATAGATTTCATCTTGTTAGTGAGGGCTCTCATGGCCAACTAAATTTCTTACAAAATAGCCAATTGAGGATCTGGGCTTGAGGACACAGGCGGTGCCGATAGAGGTAATGGAACTAGTGGAGAAGGTAATGCAGGAGTTGGAACTGGAGAGGTTAACTGTGGAATGGGAATCATAAGTACCGAAGTTGTGGGAGGATTACATGGAGATGAAGGGTACATGGTTGGAGCAGTGTAATATGTGGAGGCTGCACCTGTAGGCTAGTATTACGGAAGCTCAAGAAAAATGGGCATAGTCATTTTTGGAGGCAATTTCCCAATGGCAATCAGATCGGTCTCAACCTTCTGTGCCTGGGAATATAGTGCAGGAAAGGTTTGAACATTGGAAATCCTAATGTTCATACTAATATCTGAGTGGAAAGCCCTAAGATAGTAAAATGTCGCTTGGTCATTAGTAGGGAGGAGACCATCAGGAACTCTCTGCCAATTTCGGGAAAACCTAACTTTGAAATCCACTATCTCCTCTTGAGGATGCCTCTTGATATTAGTAAATTGATGCAACAAAGAAAATGGGTTCACTTTTTCATTGAACCCTTTGATTAGCATCTCTGCTAATTGATCCCATGAAATTATGGAGTTGGGAGACAAGGATCTATACCAGCACAATAACTTACCACGGAGTGACAACACAAGCAATTTTATCATGACATATTCATCTATGATATTATGAATTGTATCCAAGGATGCCACATCTAACACATGCTCATACATGGTCTTTCCAGTCCCATTGTATGTAGGCAAAGCCTTTAATGCTACAGCAGGATCTGGATTTTGAAAAGGCAGGTCCATCGCTCCCAAATGGTTCCAAGTAGGAAATTGACATGGAGGAGGTTATTGACCAGCCATTTGCACTGTAGGATCTAGATGTACTAGAAAGCTCGTAGTAGTAGTGGGAGGAGTCAGAGATGGCACAAACTGACCCATCACCTGGGAAGAGATAGCAAATGATAGGATCATAGGAATTACCAATCTTGAGTGCTCCCTCCAGTTTTGAACATCGATCTCGAAGAATTCGACTGGGTCTTTCGATTCTTTGGCTCTTGATCTCATGATCATGAAGCAAATATTTTCACCAGCTTCACGATTGGAGATTTCTAGGTACTATACAGTAGCCCCCAGCAGAGTCACCATATGAACTTACAATCTTCGCTTTGAGGTCAAGACAGTTCATCAAAATCTTAATTCCTTCGGGTGTCAAAATATGGGACTTGTGAGTCCCATCGGGCATGCCAAAAACTGTTGGTCATGAATCTGCCTAGTCATATAAAATGCGCCCTAGACCCGAGCAACAATGAAAGGCCGAGAGAAAGAGAAGTCTCTCGGGCCAATCTCCAGAGCGGGCTAGCTTCGAAACTAATCTAAACTGATTTAAAGGTTTAGGGTTAGAAATAACAAAAAGAGATGGAAATATGGCTAAAGCCGATATTTGATAGGGAGAACAACCTCAGATAGCAAATAACCTCAAACTAAATCCCAAAGATAAGCAACAACTGATTCTTAGAATGCACATACAAAAATTGGATCAAACATTGACCATAAGTTTGCCTTCAATTATACTTCAAATGTTCAAATGAAAACATAGCCAAATTTAGAACAACATAATTCAACTTATATTTTAGCACTTGACTTAGCATAAGGGAATTACAGAAAGCATCACATGAACATCAGTTTGGAACACCAACTCAAAAGACTCTAAGAACAGAGCAAAATGCATCTAGGATTTCTGCTTCAATTTTTGCAAAAAGGTCCTCCCCTTTTCTTGAGATGTACATTGGTATTTATAGAGGTCTTCCCTCTCCCTTTCACATCACAACATTTAAAACATAAAACATATTTTGAAGAGGAGATCCACAAAATATGCACTTGAAAAGAGAAACAACCCCCCTAAATCTGTCTCGGAGGAATCACATTATCTGCTTTTACGGATCAAGTTTGAAAATCGAACGAAAAAAAGGGACCAAATTTCTTCATTAAACGACTGTTCTCAGGGCACATGCTTGAAATATTGGGAGATAACAAACAAGAGATTTTAATACTGGAGGCATCTATAATTTTGGTAGCTTCGACAACTACATGATTTAACACGTTCTCCTATCTTGTGCACATAAGTAAATAGCGAAACATTTAATTTTGGAGCCTCTTTGACCTCGATATAAAAACCAATTGGAGATATTTTAAAACATTACTTCATTCGATCCTCATTTTCTCCTTATGTTCTTCTATGCAATATGAAGAAAAATGTGGAAAGAACTTTATTGGTCCTTTGTTGTCGCTTCTGTCATGAAAATGTTACAAGTCGCAAAATCGTGACATTTCGTACTTGGCGCTGTCCTTTTTGCTTTCACCCCATGAAAACGTGACAAGTCACAACATCGCGACATGTCACAAAATCATGACATTTTTCTATCTTCTTGTACTTTTCTGATTTCTCCCCGCAAAAAATGTGACAAGTCATGAAATCGTGACATTTTCTCCTGCCTTGGACTTTTCTGCTTTCTCCCCACGAAAACATGACATGTCGCATTATCATGAAAATTTTATATCTTCTCCTTCGTTGCCACATCCATTGCAAAAATTTGACATATCGTGAAATCATGACATTCTGTACCATCTTGCTCCTTCCTTGCTTTCCTACCGTGAAAACGTGACAGGTCACGAAATCGTCACATGTTGCGAAATCGTGACATTTTTCTTTGGCGCTCCCCTTTGCTGCTGTATTGCACGAAATCGCGACATCCGCCTATCACTTTGCTTTCTTGCCACTGTCTACCACAAAAATGCGATAAATCATGAAAATGCGACATGTTGTGATGTCGTGACAACTTTGCCTTTACTGCTTCCTTTACTGCTTTCTAGTGCGAAAACATGACAGGTCACGAAAATGTGACATGTCGTGATATCACGATATTTACTATGCTTAGTTTTTTTCTACATCGAACGTCACGAAAACGTGATAGGTCACAAAAATGTGACATGTCGTGATATCGCGACATTTTTAACTTACTTTTCTTTGGCACAAAACTTGTAGAGATTTTTGTTTTTTACTTATTATCCCTTTTGAGGTGCTTGGAAGGACAAACAGAGGAGTGAGTATCTCTACAATTTGTGCATTATTTTGCATGAACAACAACAAAAAAAATGTGGCAAAAATGCCAACATTCCGTACGGAAAGTGAGGAAGGAGAAAGATGGTATGGAATGTTGTAATTTCTGAGGAATATAGCTTTCTCCTCGTAATGTCCTCCCGACATGCAGTGCATTCTGCTCGCTTTCCTATATGCATTTTGCTTTGTTCTTAGAGTCTTTTGAGTTGGTGTTCCAAACTGATGTTCATGTGATGCTTTCTGTAATTCACTTCTGCTAAGTCGAGTGCTAAAATATAAGTTGAATTCTGCTATTCTGAATTTGGCTCTGTTTTCATTTGAACATTTGAAGTATAATTGAGGATTCGTGACCAACAGTTTTTGGCACGCTCGATGGGACTCACAAGTCCCATATTTTGACACCTGGAGGAATCAAGATTTTGATGAACTGTCTTGACCTCAAAGCGGAGATTGTAAGTTCATCTGGTGACTCTGCTGGGGGTAACTGTATAGTACCTAGAAATCTCCAATCGTGAAGCTGGTGAAAATATTTGCTTCATGATCACGAGATCAAGAGCCAAAGAATCGAAATACCTAGTCGAATTCTTTGAGATCGATGTTCAAAATTGGAGGGAGTGCTCAAGATTGGTAAGTCCTGTGATCCCATCATTTGCTATCTCTTCACAGGTGACGGGTCAATTTCTGCCATCTTCGAATCCTCCCAGTACTGCTATGAGCTTGCTAGTACATCTAGATCCTTCAGTGCAAATGGCTGGTCAACAACCTCCTCCACGTCAATTTCCTACTTGGAACCATTCGGGAGCGTTGGACCTGCCTTTTCAAAATCCAGTTCCTGCTACAGCATTAAAGGCTTTGCCTACATATGATGGGACTGGAAAGACCATGTATGAGCATGTGTCATATGTGGCATCCTTGGCTACAATTCATAATATCACAGATGAAGATGTCATGATAAAATTGCTCGTGTTGTCACTCCGCGGTAAGTTATTATGCTGGTATAGATCCTTGTATCCCAACTCCATAAATTCATGGGATCAATTAGTAGAGATGCTAATCAAAGGGTTCAATGAGCAAGCGGACCCATTTTATTTGTTGCATCAATTTACTAATATCAAGAGGCATCCTCAAGAGGAGATAGTGGATTTCAACGTTAGGTTTGCCCGAACTTGGCAGAGAGTTCCTGATGGTCTTCGCCCTACTAATGACCAAGTGACATTTTACTATCTTAGGGCTTTCCACTCAGATATTAGTATGAACATTAGGATGTCCAACATTCAAAACTTTCCTGCACTATATTCCCAGGCATAGAAGGCTGAGGCCGATCTGATTGCCATTGGGAAATTACCTCTGAAAATGACTATGCCCATTTTTCTCAAGCTTCCACAATACCAGCCTACAGGTGTAGCCTCCACATCTTACACTACTCCAACCATGTACCCTTCATCTTCATGGAATCCTCCCACAACTTTGGTATCTATGATTCCCATTCCACAGTTAACCTCTCCAGTTCCAACTCTGGCATTACCTTCTCCACCAGTTCCATTACCTCTACCGGCACTGCCTGTGTCCTCAAGCCCAGATCCTCAATTGGCTATTTTGTAATAAATTCAGTTGGACATGAGAGCCCTCACTAACAAGATGACATCTATGGAGTAGAGAGAAGTGGAAAGGAACTTTCAACCATGAAGATTTATTCCAGAGGTAACTAGAGAGAAACTGGCTCCTAGCAAGGTTATAGAGAAAGTACCTGAGAGGAACTCAGCGATCCTGGTAAGTGAAGAGGCTGGCCCCAATGAAGTTTCACATGAGCCATCTTACTGGTGTTCTTCATGCAACAACCCACATGATGAGTCCACTTGCATGGTCCACCAAAATTATTTACAAGTTCTTACGGGGAGCCATATAAACATGATTCGAGAGGTGGATCATAATTCTGCGATGTCTCCTAAGGAATACATTGTCGTCTTGACACACAGCGGCAAGAAACCAATGATGGTAGATCCATCTAAGATGGAGCCATTGAAAGTGCCTCCTACACAAGAAACAACGCAACAAATACCTAAAAAGACTCATGATCCTCCAGCCCCACAACAAGACCCACCTATTTTGCCGAAGGATTTGCTTCCACCACAAGCAAAAGAGAGGTTGCAAGCTAAGGCTTCTACCTCCCAGCCGCAAGAAAATATGAAGGAGAAAGCTAGAGAGACATTGCAGTATCCATCATTGACTAAACGGTAGTGAGTGGAGGCCACCCAGCAATATAGAAGTAGATTTGAATCTGCTAGTGGAGGGAGAGAGCCGATTTCGATGGAGTACAACATCATTGAAGAACTCAAAAGGATACTAGCCAAGGTAAGTCTGTATGACACCTTGCAACTGCTTGGACAGGTGAATCTCTTGCAAGAATCCTTGAAGACCACACAAATTAAGTGGAAGGCTCTAGCCTAGGTAGTTATGGCTCAAACTCTGACCTCTTCACTCATCGAAAACAATAGACAACCACCTTTTTATCTTTCATTAAGAATGGAGGGGCATGTGGTGCATAATTGCCTTATTGACTCAGGAGTAGCTACTTTCGTCATGCCTAAGGTAGTATGTGATGTCATAGGCATGGAATATACAAGGACTAGCATGGGAGTTTTGTAGCTAGATGGTACCTCAGTAAAGATAGTGGGCATAATTAAGGATGTTCCTATCTCCCTACACGCCATGCCTCAGATTACTGTGATCCAGGAGATCATAGTAGTGGACCTAGAGCCATGTTTTGGAATGTGTCTCTCCCAAGAATTCATGGCTAAACTCAAGGGTTACCTTTCTTTGGATTTTACTCATTTGGAGGTGATCCATAAAGGTAAGAAGGTGAAAATTTTCAATGAGAAGCCTTCCACATTTCATGTGGAGAGAATAGATGAAATGGACAGGTTAGCAAATTTGGTGCACATGATGTCTGAAGAATTTGGCGAGCTTGACTTAATGGAAGAAGCTTTGGAAGAGCTCCAACCAGAAAATGAATTTTACATGGCCAATTTCAACGCCATGATGGAAACTGACTTGGGGTGTTACTCCATTTTTAAGCCTAAAAAGGCTAAAGAAAAGAATGATGAAAGTCAAGACTAGCTATGGAATCTCTATTTCGATGGAGCACACTGTAGAAATGGCACTAGAGCTGGGATTGTTCTAGTATTACCTTCTAGGATTCAATGATCCTATTCATATCATTTGACCTGGATATGCACAAATAATGCAGCAGAATATGAGGCTTTATTCCTAGGCCTCAAGAAGGTTGAGAAACTTGGAGCGTGATAGTTGCAAATCTTTGGTGACTCAAATCCGATTGTCAATCAAGTGACCAATAAGTGTGTGTCCAAGCACCACTATCTCAAGAACTATCACAACAAGGTCTGGGACCTGTTCGAATCATTCTCTACTCTTAGCATGCGTTTCATTCCACGAGAAAAAAATAGACATGCTGACCTACTGGCTTCCTTGGGAGTAAATTTTTCACCAATCGAGCAGGTGGTGAGAAGGCCAAAAATAGTGAGAATGGTGTATAGGCCCTTTGTCCCAGACAAGGACACCTTTTGGCAAGTCTTCGATAGCGATGGGCAAATTGTTAACTTTTTGATTCAAGAAGTTGCCACCATCAAGGGAAGGACCTTGGACCATGAAGAAACTAAAGGCCTGATTCAGTTGTGGAATAACCACATTCCTAAAGGCCTCATTACTCTAGAAAGCTTGTTTGATCATAATGATCGGTCCAAGAAGCATCGGATCGAGGTCGACGAGAAAGAATACATGGAGCTTCAGTTGGAGGCTGATAAGGTCATCAAAATTGGGACTGATTCTACTCCCACTAAATTGCAAGAGATCAGACAATTGTGTCAAGAGTTTTTTGACATCGTGGCCTGGAGCTACAAGGATCTGAGGGGATATGATAAAGAGATCATTCAGCACACTATCAAGCTGGAAGAAGGAGTCAAACCCTTCAGGCAGAAGCAGAGACCGGTGAACCCAAAGATTGAAGCCCTCATGAAGGCCAAACTTGCAAAGATGTTGCAGGACAAGATTATATATCCGATTAAGCACTCGACTTGTGTTGCTAATTCGATTTCGGTCTGTAAGAAAAATGGAGATATACGGCTATGTGTGGATTTTCAAAACTTGAACTGAGTATCCTTGAAGGATCACTACCCATTGCCTCACATTGATCAGATCCTTCAAGTTATTGCTAGGGCTCAGTACTTTTCATTGCTAGATGGATTCTCTGGATACAATAAAATTTGGGTCAGGGATGAGGATCAACACAAAACAACGTTCACAACCAAGTGGGGTACCTTTGCCTATCAGCGCATGCCCTTCGGATTGTCCAATGCTAGGGCTACGTTTCAAAGGGCCATGGACATCACATTTGGGGAGATTTTAAATAAGATCATTGTCATCTATCTCGATGATATGACTGTATTTTTGCACAAACGAGAAGAACATTGTTCTCATTTGAGGCAAATATTTGAGAAATGTCAAGAGTTTGGCATTTCCATCAACCCAAAGAAGTCCATTTTTGTGGTAAAGGAAGGTAAGCTCTTGGGACATGTCATCTCAAAGAACAGTTTGGCAATTGATCCATCGAGAGCTGAAGCTTTGAAAAACTATCGCTCCCTGCCAATAAGAAAGAGTTGCAATCTTTCTTCAGGAAAATCAATTTTGTCAAAAAATTTATTTTTGACTTTTCCCGAGTAGTCAAGCCCATGACTGAGCTATTAAAGAAATATGCAAAGTTCAAGTGGACAACTCAGAGGAAAGATGCATTTTAGGAGATTAAATATAGAATTGCACAAGCCCCTGTGTTGATCAATCTAAATTATTCTAAGGACGCCATTCTGTACGTAGTTGGAGAGGACGAAAGCTATGCTGCAGTACATTCTCCTCGCATGTATAGTGGAAGGAGGAGTGGGAGAGGAATGGAATGAAAATAGGAAGTGGAAGAAATAAGTAGATGAAAGCCACTACCTATTGGGAAGGAAAAGAAAAAGAGAGAGAAATAGACATACCTGTGGGCTCGTGTGCAAAAGGAGCCGAAGTTGACGAATTTTTTTTTTACTCTATGTACAAGGTAACACTATGTTTTCACATCATGAAATGTAGGCTTTCAAATGAAAGTCGTTCACTAAGATAGGAAGTGAATTACCTTCCAAGTCCTCAAGATAAAATGAATTTGCTGCACCTATACTGATCTGGAATGGAGCCTCCCACAGAGCGTCAAATTTCTTGTGCATCCCTGGCTTGGCCTTATTTTCATTCCACTTTAAGATTAAATCACCCACTTTGAATGTGTGGTCAATATAACCTTTGTGAAACTATTTTGAAACCTCCTGTGAATGCTTATCAAACTCATCATAGGCCGAAGAACATTGCTCTTCCAACTGCAACAACTGAGCCAATCGTATTTTCATAGGATCCATATTTTCTTCATCATCCGAGAATTCCTTCAATTGCTGCAAGGCAGGTAGTTCTAAATGAATAGGCAATCTTGCCTCTTTCCTATATACCATGGCGTATGGTGAAGTCTTGATAGACTTCTTGATAGAAATTATATCTGCCCATAAGGACTGATTCAGCAAAAGGTGCCAAGATCTCTTATTATCCCCCAAGGATCTCTTTAAAATCCACAGCAAGTTCTTGTTTGTAGATTCCGCCAAGCCATTCCCCTGAGGGTAATAATTAGAGGATGTCTTCAGAAAAATACCGTACTTGTTTGCAAATTCTCCTAGCTTGGTTCCAATGAATGGAGTTCCATTGTCTGTGATAATGGTTTCAGGAAAGCCAAAATGCATGATCAGTCCTTCAATGAAAGTGATCAGTTTGGACTTGTCGCGTTTTCGCGATAGGAAAGCGAGGAAGGAGCAATATGGCACGGAATGTCATGATTTCATGACACATCGAATTTTCACAACAGAGGCGACAACGAAGGAGAAGACAAAAAATTGTCACGATAACATGACATGTCACGTTTTCATGACTTGTCACGTTTTTGTAGGGAGAAAGCAAAAAAGTACAAGGCGGGAGAAAATTGTTACGATTTCATGACTTGTCATGTTTTTGCGGGGAGAAATCAGAAAAATCCAAGGTAGGAGAAAATGTCACGATTTCACGACTTGTCGCGTTTTCATGACAGAAGCGACAACAAAGGCCTAATAAATTTCTATTCGTATTTTTCTTCATATTGCATAGAATAACGTAAGGAGAAAATGAGGATCGAATGAAGTAATGTTTTAAAAGCTCTCCAATTGGTTTTGAGATCGAGGTCAAAGAGGCTCCAAAATTAAATGTTTCGCTATTTACTTATGTGCGCAAGATGGGAGAACATGTTAAATCATGTAGTTTTCAAAGCCACCAAAATTAAAGATGCCTCCGGTATTAAAAGCTCTTGTTCGTGATCTCCTAACACTTCAAGCATGTGCCCCAAGAACAGTCATTTAATGAAGAAATCTGGTCCCTTGTTTTCGTTTGATTTTCAAACTTGATCCGTAAAAGCAAAGAATGTGATTCCTCCGAGGCAGATTTAGGGGGGTTGTTTCTCTTTTCAAGTGTATATTTTGTGGATCTCCTCTTCAAAATTTGTTTTATGTTTTAAATGCTGCAATGCAAAAGGGAGAGGGAAAACCTCTATAAATACCAATGTACATCTCAAGAAAAGGTGAGGACCTTTTTGCAAAAATTAAAGCAAAAATCCTAGATGCATTTTGCTCTGTTCTTAGAGTCTTTTGAGTTGGTGTTCCAAACTAATGTTCATGTGATGATTTCTATAATTCACTTCTGCTAAGTCGAGTGCTAAAATATAAGTTGAATTCTGCTATTCTGAATTTGGCTATGTTTTCATTTGAACATTTGAAGTATAATTGAAGGCAAACTTATGGTCAATGTTTGATCCAATTTCTGTATGTGCATTCTAAGAATCAGTTGCTACTTATCTTTGGGATTTAGTTTGAGGTTATTTGCTATCTGAGGTTGTTCTCCTTATCAACTGTCGACTTTAGCCATATTTCTATATCTTTCTGTTATTTCTAACCCTAAACCTTGAAATCAGTTTAGATTAGTTTGGGAGCCATCCCTCTTTGGAGATTGGCCTGGGAGACTTCTCTTTCTCTCGGTCTTTCAATGTTGGTCGGGTCTAGGGCGCATTTTATATGACTATGCGGATTCGTGACCAACACTCCCCCTTTGTCATTGATGGAAACCCATACTCTTCTTACTGAAACCTAACCTTTCTTTTTCCTTCTGCTCCCCCTAGGACATTGCTCCCCCTTGCTCAATGCTCTCTCAAATATCAAATATCTCTCCATATCAAATATCTCCCCCTTTGACATCAATGGCAAAAGGTCACCTTTGAGGCTTAGGGCTAAGAATGAGCCTCTTAGCTTAGCCCCTCCCCCACCTCCTCATGAGGTGGTTAATTCTGGGGTGGGAGTATATATACTCCCCGAAAGCACTATTATTTACCTTTATTATTTTCCCTTCTTTTATGAGTTTCCTAAATCCTTTGACTATTTCTATCCAAGTCATCATCCCTGTTCCTGTCATCATTCCTGTTCCTGTCATCATTCCTGTTCCTGTTCCTATTCTTGTTCACATCTAGGTTCCTATTCATGTCCCTGTTTCTATTCTCATCCATGTTCATATTCCTATTCTTGTTCCTATTCATGTTTTTGTTCATGTTCATACCTATTTCTAGAATGTCTGCTCTACACCACTTTTATGTGTAACCATCATTATTGCACTTATAACACTTAATGTTATTATTCCTTGTAGGTGCAAATATCTTAGGATTTTTCCTAGTGAAGTCATATCCTCTTATTTCATGAACCCTGCAATTCATTGTCTTGTGACAAAACTGATTACATGAGTAGCAATACCCATGGAAAAACTATCAATTCCCATATTCTTGTCTTTTATGTGTCCTGCATTGTGAAGCCATGTGCACAAACCTGTGACATGAAAAAAATCTTCCATTGAAACTTCCTTTTTTTGACCTCATTGGTCTCCTATTTTGATTTTTTTTCCATTTGTATCTTCTCTGTGTATTATTATTATCTTTTTTGAACTCTCTATTGTCCAATTCTTCCTTTGATGTCTGACTTTATTTTACACTGTCTTCTTCTAAAGTATCTTCACCTGAAGTTTCCTCTTCAAAACATGAAGTTGAATCTCCTTCCTGTTTATTTTGAGTTTGTTCAAAACCAAGACCTATTTTTTTTGTTGACCTTATTTGTGCCTTGACTATCTTATCCATAATATTTGAGCTATTCTTGAATCCTTTCATATTGATCTTGGATTCCTATAAATCTTATTTTAGTAGTGCAAATTCTTGTGCTAACTTCTCACATTCCAAGATCTTTGCTTTTAACTTATCTTTGAACCTTTTTGCCTTAGCCTTTGATTTTTCTAAATCCTCTATGAGAAATCTTCTCTCTTCATCACATTCTTGAAATTGAATTTAAAGTTTAGAGTGTTTCTTTCTTACCTTCTTTACCGTGTCAAGGGCATAAATAAGTTCTACCTTGAGATCATAACCATTCTCTGCTGAATAATCCTCTATTTGTTTATATTTGTCCACATCATCACTTTCTTTTGTTTTGTATTCTATAGGATAACTTACTTCTTATTCTAAATCCATTAGAATATTTTCATCTGGTCCTTCAAGTGCATTCTCATATTCATCATAACTGAAACTATAACCATCCCTTGTACAATCATCTTCAATATGTCCAAATTTACCACATCTAAAACACTTGAGAATAACTATAGTCCTTTTATTAACTGGTTCTTTTTCCTCAATCATAAATAGGAATTCATCTCTATCATTATCTGAAGAACTAGCATCACTATCATTTGAGTACTTACTTGCATTATCCACATAGTAGCTCCTCTTTTGTCTTTAGAAGAACTTCCTTCCTTGTCTACTTTGTCCATATTTGCTTTTCTTTGGTGCATGTGTCTTTATGATTCCCTGTACCTATGATCCTATTTTTCTTCACCATTGTTGTACTTTGGATCTTTACAATCTGTTGCAAAATATCCATACTTTCCAAAATTGAAACACTTAATAGATCTTAGATCTATGGGTCTTCTAGAATATTTATCTCTTCTACCATAATTTGCTTCTTCATCACTGGATGACTCACAACTTGATTCTGACTTCTTACCCTTTATCTTATTGTTCGATTTGAAAGCAGTCTCTTTCAGAGGGATAGGATATTTTGTTCTTATCTCAAAATTTTTAAGCATGCCAAGTAAAGAATTTCTTCTCAGACTATCACTATTAATTAATTTTTCTATAGCAAAGACCTTCTCACTATACCTTTTTGGAAGAGTTCTCAATATCTTATCACAAGCATCGAATTCATCGACCTTCATTCCAAGACCTCTCATCTGATGTACAAGTTCATCAATATTACTAAGATAGTCATGAATTTTTTCATCATCCTGCATTCTTAGATTTTCAAATTCTCATTTGAGAATTCTGATCTTAGCTTTCCTGACACCTTTATCTCCTTCATATATGTTATGCAGTAGTTCCCACATTTCATTTACTATTTTACAATCCATAACCTTCATAGATTCTGATCTACGCAATCCTTTTATAATTGCATTCATAGATCTTGAATTTGTATGCATTAGAAGCTTACCTTCCTTATCTGTAGGAGTATTGACTATTGAATCATATCCAAGTTTCACTGCATCCCAAAATTCATTGCCAAGTGCCATCAAGTGAAACCTCATCAACATACACCAATACAAGAAGTCACTTCCATCAAATATTGGTATTGTATTATTTATGGACCCATACCTTTGATCCTTTTGATCCATTGTGTTCTTGACTACTTTTCCTTCAAGCTGTCAAACTCTTCTGAAGGAACCTACTCTGATACCAATTTAAGAACACAAGCTTATATTGAGAGGGGGGGTGAACAGTATAAGAGCACTTTTTACTTTTCTTTTAAAATCAATATTATGCAATGTATAGATAGCAGCATCAATATCAGTAATCAAAACAATTCATAAAACACCATACACAATAGAGACACAAATTTAACGTGGTTCACCCAAAGATGGCTACTTCCACGAAGAAAATATTTCTTATAAATATTTCTCAAATGATATCTTGGGAATCCTTCCCAATTACAATGTTTATGGACCTTTGTCCAAAGGAGATGTTGATCCCCTAAATTTGGTTTGTGGATCTCTATCCACAGGAGAACTCTTTCTCCTCTACTTTGGCTAGTGATCCTCTAGAAGACACTACCTCCACTGCACTGACTGGTGGATCTCTCTCCACTTGAATACTCTTGTCCTCACTCAGAAGACTTGTCCTCAATGTCTTGGATGATGGATCTATATCCACTGGAGACTCTATCCTCTCTACTCTATCACCTCCAAAGCTCTGTCTCAATGCTATACTAAACATAGTCCAGTCGGTCTAGCACAACTCTACTCAACTCTTGCACTAAACATAGTCTAGTCGGTCTAGCACAAGTCCACTCAAATATGCACTAAACATAGTCTAGTCGGTCTAGCACAAATATGCTCAATCTCTCTCTTTGGTCTGGAAAAAATCTATCCTCAAATCTACACCAAAATATTCTCTCAAATCTACACTAAACATAGTCCAGTTGGTCTAGCACAAATCTATATTTAATATATGTCCTCAAGCCTTAACTCAAGGCTTGATTCAACTCTGCTATATTTTCCCTAAACCTTAACTCAAGGTCTAAACAAATAAATCAACTCTGCTCTCAAGTCTTCTCAAATACTTGTCTCAAATATGCTTTGCAAGATTCCTCAAAAGCTCACACCAATATGTCCACAAGTCCTCTCTAGAACCTACTCAAATCTTCTCTACAAGTCCTCTCTATAACTTGTTCAAATCTGCTCAACAAGTCCACAAAGAACCTGTCCAAATCTGCTCAATAGGTCCACACAGAACCTAATAAAATCTGCTCAACAGGTCCACACAGAACCTGCACAATTTTGCTCAACAAGCTCACACAGAACTTGTCCAAATCTGCTCAACAAGCTTACAAAAAACTTGTTCGATCTCATAGATTCATAAAGAGAATTTTTAGAGACTCAAAAACTCAATCACTTTATCAACTCAATCTCATAGAAGCATAAATAGAATTTTTAGATACTCAAGATGTTCTATACTCATAAAATCAATAACTTTCTCAATGCAATCTCATAGAATCATAAAGAGAATTGTTAGAGACTCAATATGTTCTATTCTCAAAAATTCAATCTCAACTCAAATAAGATTATAGAATAGTTTGTTTTATGTAACTTGAACAATCACTTAATACATCCACTTGACTAGGCTCAATCAACTCTACTCAACCAATCACTTCAATAAACAACTCTTGCTCACAAACCCTAGTCCAAGAATGTATCATCCAACTCAAAATGTTTCCAACAATGCTCAACAACAAAACTCACATAGCAATGATACTCATGATCTTTACAAACCCTAGTTCAAGTTATTTGCATAACAACTCACTTCAACAACCATGCTCATCAAACAATGTTTTAATCACAACTCTCAATTTCAAAAATCCTTAAAGCATTAACTCAAACACTTCACTCAACCAATTATCTCAACAACAATGCTAATAAAACAAGGTTTTAATCTCAACTTTCAAATCAGAAAACCTTGAAGTAATAACTCAACCACTTTCGAAAAGGAAACCCTAATCAAGTCCTTTTCACTCCAAACTTTATTTTCAATAAATCCAATCAACTAAGTCAACCAAAGAAGAATTTTTCCATACCTTTTGAATGTCCAGTAGTTGACCTCAAAAATTTGCCACACTCACAATTACTTCTTTGCCAATCTCAATAAGGGTTAGAGGATAATTTTCTTCAACAAAACATATCACAAATATAATATCAAAATTACACCTTATCACTCCAACTTGATTAGTAATCAATATCCTCACAATAATCACAAAAACCCTTAATTCAAAATAACATACTACCCACAAAGTCTTAACTTTTCAATATTCCACAATAGAAATTTTAAGACTTAAAAATAAAAACAGAATTCTCCTTATAACTCCTAAATGTAATTCTCAACTGCCAAAAACTTTATTACAAAGCAACCTTTCCAAACTCAACCACTAAACAACCTTATACCTCCAAATTAGGCATTTAATCAAAATTAAAATTAAAATATTACCTTTGCCTTTGGAAGGAATCAAACCCTTGACATTACCCCCTATGAGTGCCTTAACCACCACTAAAGTCACCACACGAGCCAAGCGGTCATTGAGATTAATGAAGCACCACGTGCTTCTTAATATCCACTCTCTCCTTCCACCTTGGCAAAAGAACGTGCGACATAGGTGCTTGACTCAACACAACTCACAATGCACCCACTATGATTTGAACACAAACTCCCTTGCACGCTAGCACTTTTGCGCTTTCCAAAATTCCATTAGACCACTTTGTCTTATGCAAATTCAAAAATTGAAGCTTCCTCCCTTCAACACTTTTCTTTCACGTTTTTCGCATACACTCGCGAGCTCTTACTTTCGCACACCAATCTTTTTTTCTCTTTAGAGCAAGGATAATAAATTTGAACTTTAGGCATAGTATTTATATGCTTCTTCCACTACTTTGAAAATGTTGGTGCTTTCCTTGTTATATTCTATGATGTCGACGGATATCATAAAGGCTTTGAATGCGTTTGGTCTTAAACCCAACCTTTGGGTTTATTAAAATATCTTTAGACTTTATAAAACCAACTTTTACCTTGTAAAATATTATAATAATAATTATAAATGTTTTATCTGGGTTTTCACCATGGCACATTTAATATTATAATAACCACTATTATAATATTATACGTTTGATAAAGTACCTTTAATATTTATTTATAAAATTTAAATTCACACTGAATTTAAATAATTTATAAAATAATTATTAGAACTCCTTTTTAACTTTTTTCTTTTGCATTGTTTCACTTGATCTTTGGCCTTCTTCCTGGATATTAAATAACCATTTTATCCCCTTTGTTTTATGCTGAAATATTTGTGTATTAATGATGACTTCATCTGGTGACATCAATGACAAATTTGACTTAGGGACTCAAAATGTCCAACAGATCTCTATCAAAAGGGGATAACTAGAGCTATTTAGATTTGACCAAGTCTAGTGGTAGTTTGGTATATTTAAGAATATCTTAAACTTAGGTGACTAGTGGTATAGGTAAGTTTGAAGGGATCCATAAAGATTCAAAGGGGATCCTGATGTGGGAAGATGGTCTAAGGAGGACTTGGATGACCCACTCTATGTGTATCCAAGGGTGGATTATGTTAGGGTGGTTCTCAAGAATTGAATATGGTACAGGGGTATCATGCCTTTGACGATCTTCCCATCAGTGCTAGTGTAGAGGTGCCATTTTATGGGCCAAAAGATGTATCTAGTACTACAATATGCCACTTTATGATACAGATAGTGGTAGAGGTAGGGACAAGGGGCCCCATAGTAGAGGTAGGCATGGGTCCAAGTAGAGATAGTGGCAATAGCCACCACTACTACCAGGACTAGGGAGGTGAGGGTAGTGGGATTTTCCCCCACAATGGTTGGAGTAAGGCCAAGTAGAGTGGCCATAGAGACATCTACATAAATAACAACTAGATTGAGTAGGATCATAGATCAAGAGGACCCTAAGAGAGGGATAGAGACTTTACATACTTAGATAATGACCCTACAAAGGGAGATGAACCTAATTTTATAGGATAGGTCCAAGAGGATCGAGGGTCTATGGAGTGCCTTGGGCACAATGGATATCGAGCATGATGTAGCATGAGTAGAGGTAGATCACCTCAAGGGACAGGTGATCTAACTTGACCAGGAGTAGTAGTAATTTTAGGTAGAGGGGATGGCTATTGTGACTAGTAGTCAATAGAGAAATAGGATATACTTACTATAGGTGAAGCTATAGAGGGAAAGAGAGGTTATAAGTGGTTGTACAGAGGGTGGTCATCTAACAGATGATGTACTTCCAAGTAGGTCCAAAAAAATGAGTGCCACTTCCTTTGTCCCTTCATACATAGATTCGGTCTCTATCCATATCATGGATGATCTCTCAATCCATGAACATACCCCCTCTAGGACCACCTCTAGTGGGTGAAATAGAGGAGATATGCTCCAAAAGCTAGAGATAGGATTAGGGTGACATGCCAATTTTGAGTGTGGCATGCATCCCTAGGGATGGTAAAGTGTACTTGGCTTGGATTGTGGCACATCGATCGGGTAGACCTATGTACCTCAATTATTGTGAACTCAAGTAATATCATGATGTTTTGTGAAATGTGTGTACTTATGTGTGTATGTTTTTATGTTTTTTAATTATGCATGAATGAACACAACATAATCTAACTTTAGAATGGATTAACCTAAAATGAAAATGGATGGATGCAATGAAGTGGATGGACAACATGAAATGCATGGATGGAGGAAGAAAAAGAATAAAAAGGAAAAGAAGAAAGAAAAAAAGGGAAAACACCTCTCTATATGAAATCGTGCCCCATAAAAATGGACCGTAATATCAACAGAGAACAAAATTGTGGATGAAAAAGAGGAGACACAATCTCAAAAAAATGAGGAGGAAAGAACACAAGAAAATTAAAAGAAGGAGAAGAAGGAAGAAGTTCAATAGGGAAGCAAGGGTATTTAAGTAGGATGTTTGAGTCTGTAGACAATACATAGATTAGTGTGACCAAACAACATAAATCAACCAAAAATAAAAGAGAGAAGTGGAACCCTACATAGATGTATGCTCATAAATGATCGAGATGGAGGTTGCCCCTCATGTGTGACCATGAAGCTATCCCATAAGGATGTTAGTCTCACAAAATATGGTCAAATGTAGAGTGATACCTACTAAGGGTATAGTTCTCACTAAGATATTTAGAAAGAAAAAAGATATATCGGCTAGGATGTATGCTTGCAAATGGTCGAATGGAGGCTGCCCCTTGTTCATGACCATGAAGCTATCCATTATGGGGTGTGTTGTGTGTGAATGATGTATCAAAAAAAGTACTACCTGATATGGGTGTGGTGTGCAAGAAATATATATGGACAAAAATAGATAGTATAAGAATGTATATTATTTTCTTGATAAAAGGAAAAAAGGAAATAATATGCAAAGGATAAGGATATACAAAATAAGAACTATATTCCTTGACTTGGAGATAAATTGATCATCATTGTAAAAATTTCAAGGGAAAGGAATATAGAAGAAGAAGAGAAAATGGGAAGGGTGAATGCAAGGATGAAGATGCATGGAAATATGGGCCCTAGGTTAAGGATTTGCAAGGCATCAGAACCCTAGTGTGAGTGTAATGCATGTGAGCTATGAAATAACTAGGTGCCATCACTTACCATTATTGTGAAAACCACAAGAATCTATATGATCAAGTAGTCATGCAAATATAAGCAAGTAGCAATGCAATGATATGATAAGTGAAATGTAAGTGGAACATAATGTTAAGAAACCATGCAAGGTATGATAGGCAGTCATGCAGAATTAATCAAGCAAATCGAATGCAGGATGTGAACTAAACTAGATGAAAATGGAGAGGTATGCATAGTTTTTTTGTCAAATATTAGTGTTTTAAGATTTTAAATTCGGCATAAATTTTGATTATGCCACCTATTTTAACAAATAATATGATAGTGCAAGGAACTGATCCATCAAATAAATGACTATGATGTAGGGCACTTTCATGATTTTTATCATGAAGGGGATCACCCACAACACATTCTCCATGGGTTGTTGCATGAAAATCATTGCAAAATATAACTATGTCATCCTTCTTGATAAAAGGGGAAGAGATCGCCACCTTCACAAGGTCTCTATGAGTCATAGGAATAGGGTCCTTCTAAAAACAAGAGGATATGACATGCACAACACAAGGGATAAATCCATAAAAGGAGATCTAGAATGTATCCTCATGATTCACATCACAATGGGAATCCCCTTTAGTACACTTATTTGGGGTCACATCTAGCTCAGTATGCACCAGAGTTATTATGTTGTAAAATAGGATATCTACGAGATAAGGTAGAACCTTATCCTCATCACTCCACTTTGATCTTTGATGATCTAAATATTCAACATAAGTAATGAGGTGATCATCATTATCAAATGGTAAAGTCCATTTTTATTTGGTATATAGCCTATGCCATACCTCCCAGGCCAAATATCAAAATCCAAAGGCTCTTGAATGTATTTCTAACATGGACCCAAACCTTTGCCTATGTATCCCATGCTAGATAAGATCTGTTTAGGGAGTGGGTAATCATTGGATAGATAACGATGGGCAAAATAAAACTCTATAGGGCAAGTGTTGCTACCACGTATCTTGTATTTGATGGCCATGCCCACAAAGATAAAGGTACATGTGCCAATGTGTATAACTTTACCCTTATTACAAGGTAAACCTATAGTACTTGGTGAAGGTGGTAGCTTGGTAAGATCCAAAAGAGGTTCCTGAAGAAATGGATTATATTGATCCCATGATGAAATATTGATTATGTGTTCCTCACTTTAATATTTTCAAGTTGTTTAGTTATGTGAGATGAGGAAAGTTATGGACATAAATTGAGATTATATCAAGCTTGCTCAACCATCAAACAATATTCAAATGGATGAGGGTCACTTTAAATGGCGACTAGTTGATATTTAAGTTTAAACTTTAGATATTTATGAAGAGTGGAAGGGATAGACCTCATCGCATGAATCCAAAGGCATCCAAGAAGTAAATTAAAATATGCAGGGCAAGATTCCACATAGGAAAAGGTATCTAAGATCTTAGGTATGACCCCAATTGGCAGAGATATAATACTGCAAGCCTCTTCAAACTCATTGTTGAAAGCTTTGATGATGATATCATATTTAATTAAATATTTCTCTTTTAAACCAAACTTGTGGAAGAATTGATAAGTGCTTAAATTAAGGGAATAACCATTATCAATCAAAATCCTCTTAATAAAATTTTCCCCAATAAATGGAGTGATGTAGAGGGAGGAATTCCCTCATAATTATGAGGAAGGCATATCATCAGCCAAAAAATTTGATGTGATGTATCCCAAGATATCCTACAACATCAACACTATGTGAAATATCTTGAGGAACAGATTATTGTCTTAGAAGCTTCAACAAGGCTTCCCTATGAATAGGAGAAGTTTGTAAAAGTTTTAAGAGGGAGATCTTAGATGGGGTATTAGCTAATTATTGTTGAATGTGAAAGGAGACTTTAGGTTGTGGCTACAAAACTAAAAATATATTTTTTACCCTTGTGCCCCTTCTTTGTATATTCTTCAAAACTAAGGTGGGTTTTGAAGGTGGGTTGGATGAAGAACTCGTCTCCTATTGAGAGTGTTGATTTAGTTGGGCTTGATCCTATTTCCTTGTGGTTTTTGATATTATACCAACCATATTATCATAGGGAGGGGGTAAATTCTGATATGATACTTGATTAGCTACCTATTGACCATGATTAGGTAAGGAATCTTGAAAGATCCCACATCTTGATTAGTTGTGGGTGCTTGTTTTGTAGGTGGTTGATTTTTTGTTGGAGTATTAGGTCAAGAACCTTCTATAACAAGGTAACCCACATCAATCATATCCTGGACCATGTATTTCAACCTCTTACATGAGTTTGTCATATGCTCCTCCACTCTATGATATTCATAATGTTGACCAACTTTATACCAATTAGTTGTGATATCAGGTTGCCTTATGGGTGGCAACTCAATAATGTTAGCTTTTAGAAACTACTTTAGGACCGTTTTCATAGGTATGTTGAGTCTTGTAAAATTCCTATGTGGGGATTTTTGGGGTTGTCTAGGTATCATCTTTTTTAGGGTGTTAACAACATTGTTAACAAATCTACTATTTGTTACCCCATCACCAACCACATACTTGTTCCTATACTATGTTTTAGTGTTTCTATATTCTTTTATATTAAGCTAACCTCTTTTGATAAGGGCTTGCTCTACCCTTATTGCTATATCTATAGATTGATAAAAAAAATGTGATAGTTTTCATTTCCAATGCATAAGATATTTGCTCTTGTAAAATTTCAATAAATATCTCAAGCATGTCTTGAGGAGGTAAGGTATATCTTAAGCATCCAAATAGACTCCAACAAGGAAAAAATTCTAAAAAAATTTCATCCTTACCTTGTTTTAACATGTAGACATCTTTCATAGTCACATTCTTTTCAAAATAATCACCAAATTTTTGAACAAACATTTTAGTTATCTCTTCAAAATTCCTCAAAGAATGATTAGGCAGTTGATAATACCACTCTAAATCCATACCACTGAGGATCTTAGGGAGCGTCTTTAGCAAAAATATGTCATCATATATGATATCATGAAATGTTGTCCTAAACATTGTTACATGCTCTATTGGATCTTCCATTCCCTTATAGATAAGCAAAATCAACATTGAAAATTGCTTAGGGTAGGGCCTAGAGGTAATTATAGGGTCTAAGGGCTGATTGCACATTTCTCTATAGTTGTAGGTGAAACTAGGTGGCTGAATCATATCTACTCTTGAAACCAATTTTTTCACCATATTAGTTAAACTTTTCACTTTAGTATTGTTGCTATGTAAAGCCCCTAGGTTCCCCAAGGGAGGGGTATAGGTAGGTTATTGAAGGGAAACTTGGCCCATGTTAGAGTTATTGACACTGTTATGGTAAGGGTTGTGATACATGGTATCTTGCAATGGAGGATAACCAAAATTTGGTGGAACAGAAGCATAAATATTGAGATTATTTGAATGAGGAGGAAATTGAACATGATCTTGATATGCACTTCTAGTTGGAGGGATTTGTAGAATCCTTCCAATGTTGGTGGTTAAAATAGTGGTATATATTGGTTTATGTAAAGGATTACCATAATTTGAAGATTCGAACAAGGGGTCATCATGAGCCATTCTAGGAGAGATAGTTTGAGGAGGGGAAGGCTCACCCCTTTCAATCTGAGCTTCCTACTCCATAGCTTTGAGCAAAGCCATCCTATGGTATTTCATGAAACCCCAAACATGATCAAATGATGTAAAAGTGAAGCTACCATTAGGCCCCTCAAGGGGATCATAGTTTGTATTAGTTTCAACATGTTCTTGCTCTTCTATATCAATGTTAGGATTCTCTCTATCAAATTGATAATCTTCTTGAGGAATTTGATCAGATTCTATATGCCTTTGCTAACTTCTAAGGAATGTAGTCATTAGAAGAAGTGAAAAGACAAATGAGAAAACTAAGGAAAGACACACAAGAATATTCTTAAGATGTTTTAAAAAAAATTATGATTTAAACAAATAGAATTAGTGGTCTTATTTAAAATTTTCAAGAAAAAACAAAGGAAGAGGCTTTCTATATTCGTCACTAAAATATGTGATTCATGTTGGGTTCACCAAATATGTATAGGGGGGAAACTACCCTGTTGCGTATGATTCTTGGTTGGATCCACTGGAAGTTGAGGTTAATTGTAGGAATGTCTTATATTCTCTACACTTTGGGACACAAAGGAACGATTTTACCAGGAACAATTTTAGGACTCATTCCAAGTTCCGGGTGGAAGTGTTTAATTTGTTTAATTTAAGCATCCACTTATGTTTAGACTTTATAAACTAATATATGCATATAAAAGTGCAATGAAAAACATACAATATGCAAGAGAACAATAACTAACCCTAATATGATTATTATATTCAAATGATCTCTAGCCCTAGATTGCAATAAATTAAATTCCTTTCTTTTGAACAAGGGCACAAGTGAAATGCACAAACAAGGCGAAACCCTAGATGTACATTATATGCTTTTATCCTTTCAAATGCCTAGAAATTTATTAAATGCTTTCCTGTTGTTTATATTTTGGATCTTAAACAAAAACGATCAAAAAATAGCCTAAAGATCTACTAGGGCACTTATCTATTCTGATGTTTGATCCAAGCTTTGTCTTGAGTCCAAAAATATCCCTCATATTCAATTTGCAAGAAATAGTTTCACAAAATACTAGAAAATATGATCAATATTAGGGGGCTTTCTTAGGCCATTGTGTAGTAGAGCTTGGGAGCATAGCATTCAAGCCCCCTAGTTCCTTTTAGTTGACATTTAGAAATAAAGAATGAATGTTGACCCTTTTTGAAAATGAATAAATAGAATGCAATGAAATAGAACAGTGTAAGAAACATAATTTAAACAACAATATTATGTCCTAAATACGACATGCAAACTCAAACCTAGGGTTTGGGAGCAAGTCTTACCCCTAGACTTGACATAGCCAAAATCATACCCTGTATAGGGCATCCATGATCTTGGCTCTACTAAAATCATGCCCTATAAATATGAGGTACAATTTCATGATAGGTCAAATAGAATAGTAGACCAATGCAAAATGAGCAAAAACTAGAATGCAATTAACAATATAAGAATGATAAAATATGTGAAACAACCTGGAGGTAGTGAAAGAAGTAGAAAAGGGATGAATACCTCTACAATATGGTTGAATCGTCCTCAAGGCTCCAACACTTGTCCACCAAGGGGAAAAAATCAACAATGCAATAGAATAACACCAAAAGAAGCTTGCCAAAGAACTTGCAATTTAACTTGCTTAGACATAAATTCTTGTTATAACTTACCTCTTGATATCCTTCAATATCTTTTCTCTAGGGTAAAAGGAGATCTAAAAACCTCTATTTATAAGGGATTTGAAACACAAAGTGGTAGGAAAAATCTAAGGGTAGACCACATTAAAATAATTTGGCTCAAAAGTTGGGTTTTCTAAGAGAAAACCCTAACTTACCAAAATCACACCCATAAGGAATGACCCACAAAACAAGGAAAAAAGAGGGAAGATGGAAGAAAGGAAGTCCAAACTTACCTTTGAGCAAGTTGGAGGGTCTCCTTGAGGTTCTAGAGAAAGTGACTCACTTTGGTGGGTCAATTTTCCATGTCTACATTCTCTTCTTATACTTATCAGTGTAGTCCAACCATTTTTATTGGAATTTGATTAGGGCTCCATGAGCCTTTAACCAATCCATTCCTAGGATAATATTGAAGGCATGTAGCGGTGCTACATATAAGTTCCAAATATTGGTTCCATTGTGTAATATGATCTTAGTTGTAGGTAAACATTGATCCATTAAGTAAGTATATCCAAAACCATACTCAACTTTCCACCCTTGTACCAAAAATCTAGGTCTTTATGGCATATCCCCAATAATACTAGTGGAAATAAAACTATTTATAGCTCCACTATCAATTAAAAATTTAACATTCTTATTGAACAACTTACCATTTAGTAACATGGGAGTTGCTTGTCCATCTAGGTTTTGACTTCCTATGGCTGCATAGATTCATTGTGGTTGCTCCTCGACTTCATTACTTGACTCTGACTGTTGGGGATATTTATTTGCATAATAAGGACCCCAAAAAAATAAATAACCTATCCTAGGTTCTTGAGACCTTTATTAATTTTTCTTCCTTGTTTCCTCTTTCTAATATTATTTGTTCTACTTTTGAGGTTGATTTTTTGAATTATCCTTCTTCTGGAAATTCTTCTTATAATTCCCTTTATCCCCTTTTTCCTTATTTTTGAACTTTGGGTTCCCTTTACATTTCTTATTTTTCTCCTTATCCCATTTCATAAACCCATAACTCTTCCTCTTCCATTAAATTTAGATACCTTAACATTCTTAAGGTCCTTGGTAGACTTAGCCTCAATCTGAGCTCTACCCTCAAGAATTTATCTAACAAGATTCCCTTCCTACCTATCATCGAAATCCTTTATTGGTTTCCTTATTAACCAGGGTTTCCAATAATTTTTTTTGCCACTCCATTTGCTCTTGAAGCACCTTAACTACTAAAGAAATATTTTCCACCCTCTTACTAGAGACCATTGTTCTTCCAATTTTCTTGCTAGAGTCCATTGTTATTCTAGACTTCTAACGAGAGTCCACTGTTCTTCCAAATTTTTTGTTGGAGTCCACTATTATTCCAAAATTCTTTTGGGGATGTACTATAGCTTCCTCCTATGTAGCTAATCCCACATTCTTGGATGATCCTCCTCTAAAAATAGGTGTCATATCCTATCCACAAAAAGGAGCTAGGTAAGTTACAATTTCTCCCAAATTGTGTTTACAATCAGTTAGTTTCATTTTACCATAAACTATCTTTTTTTATTTAATAAAATAAGGGGTTTTGAAAGGGTCCCAAAGCCTTTTACAAAAGTGAAGCTGAGAGAGCCCATGGAAAATCCCAAGACAACAAAAGAAGTTTCGGAGTAATCAACAGGTTTGTATTAATCAGAAAGCATTAAATAGAACATTACATGCCCTAATAGGCCCGGAGGTTACGGAACCACCCGTGGCTGAAATAGGCCTTGTTATAACTAATAACAAGTTATGCTAACAATAATGTAATAACAATAATGCTACGCTAACATCCCCCCTTATTACATTATTTGGGCAATAATATAACTACTAGCTATACTAAACATCCCCCCTGATTACATCATTTTGCAATACAAAGCGAGCTGCGAAACAATTTAAATTTGACACGTCCAAGTGCCTTAGTGAAAATGTTTGTAACTTGAGCATCGGTGGGAATGTGCTGAAGCTGAATTCAGTGCTTCGGAACTTCATCTCAAATGAAATGACATTGTGTGTCAATGTGTTTTGTTCTTTCATGATGAATTGGATTCTTGACTAGGTTCAGAACACCCTGATTGTCGCAAAACAAGTGTATTGGAGATTTGGATGGATGACCCATACTTGTCAGAATGCGACACAACCATATCACTTTGCACACAACATCACGTGTGGCACAATATTTTGCCTCTGTTGATGAAATAGCAACCACATGTTGCTTCTTGTTGTGCCAAGAGACAGGACCGGATCCAAGATAAAAAATATATCCTGAAGTTGACTTGCGATCATCAAATGATCCGGCATAGTCGGAGTCCGTGTATCCCTGTAAGAAGAATTTGTTGTTCCTCTTGTATTCTAGGCCATATTCCATTGTGCCATGGACATAATGAAGAACACATTTTGCTGCTTTCCAATGAGTGGTCTTAGGCTCCTGCATGAACCTCGAAAGATAGTTCATAGCAAATATGAGATCTGGCCTAGTATTGGTCAGATATATGAGACTCCCAATCAACTGTCGATAGAGAGTACCATCTACCTGAGGTGATTCATCATATCGTGATAACTGAAGTCCTGTCTCCATCGGAGTTGCCATTGGCTTACAATCGATCATGCGATATTTTTCCAACAATGTCTTGGCATATTTTTTCTGAGACACTTTGATGTAGTGCTCCTTCTGGCTAACTTCCGGACCAAGACAATAATGGAGAAGTCCGAGATCCGACATCTCAAAATATTGACACAAGTCTCTTTTGACAAGAGAGATCATATTTTCTGAACTCCTGTAATGAGCAGATCATCAACATAGAGTACAAGCAACACTATCTCAGAACCTTGTTTCTTGAAATAGAGGTTTGCATCTGATGGACATCTCTTAAAACCATGTTGCAGGAGGTGATTGTCCATTTTTATATACCAAGCTCGAGGAGCTTGTTTCAGGCCATATAAGGATTTGACCAATTTGCAAACTTTTTGTTGTTGGCCTTCCACTGCAAATCCTTCTAGCTGAGTCATATAGACTTCTTATTGGAGATCACCATTGAGAAAAGCACTTTTGACATCCATCTGGTGAAATTTCCACCCAAATTGTTCTGCCATAGCACAAATAACTCGAATTGTTGTCATCTAAGCAGTAGGTGCAAAAGTTTCCTCGTAGTCAATGCCTTCCTTTTGAGCATAGCCCTTTGCAACAAGATGGGCCTTATGCTTATCAATTGTCCCATCTACTTTGTACTTGACTTTATACACCCATTTGTAGCCAATGGGCTTCTTTCCATGTGGTAGATCGATAAGCTTCCAAGTTTTGTTTTTCATCAAAGTCTTATACTCTGCATCCATAGCAGCCTTCCACTGAGGCTCATCAAGAGCAACTTGTACTGATGCAGGTTCAAGATCGTCTATTGAAGACATAAACACCTTATCACTATCAATATCCATATCTTCTGTATCTCTCTCTGGATTTACAAAAAGTTCATCAAAATATTGACACAGATCATCAACCCCAGTATTCTTTGTTGCAGCTTTCTCCTGTCGAGCCATGCTGCGAGTACGAGGTCTATCCAATGTCAAATCTGGTGGAGTGGATAGGTTAGAGTATTTGATTGTATTTGTACACCATTTTGGATTCTTCTTCTTAGGTGTTGAAGATGAAGAAGAACCTCCAAATTTTTATGAAGGAGATTTAGAAACCTGTGTCTCCACAAGGTCTAGGTATACATCTGATGTGTTTGTTGATGTGAAAGCTTCATCAAAAACTACATCTCTACTAATGTGAATCTTCTTGGTCAAGGGATCAATCAAACGATAACCCTTAGAGTGCTCATCATAGCCAAGAAGAATACACTTCAATGTCTTCTCATCTAGCTTCTTCCTTTTCTCTTTTGGTATGTGCATGAAAGATTTACATCCAAAAATGCATAGATGAGAAATGGAGGGTTTCCTACCACTCCATGCTTCCTGTGGAGTCATTCCTTGTAGGGCCTTTGTGGGTGCCCTATTCAACAAATATACTGCTATGGTGACATCTTCTGCCCAATATAGTTGCTCAAGTCTAGCTCTTGTGAGCATGCAACGAACCATTTCCATGATGGAACAATTCCTCCTTTCAGCAACTCCATTTTGCTAAGGAGTATAAGCAGTAGTTAACTGTCTTGTGATCCCATTTTCTTTCAAGAATGCAAAAAATTCTTTAGAGGTGAACTCCCCCCCTCGATCTGAGCAGAGAGTTTTTATAGAAGTCCCTGACTCCTTCTCAATAGATTTCTTGAATTGTTGAAAGAAGCCAAATGCTTCAGATTTCAGTTGAAGAAAGAATACCCACATCTTTTATGAATAATAATCCACAAATAACTGAAAATACCTCTTACCCCTGCAATTGTTGGGAGTGAAGGGACCGCACAGATCGGTATGAACCAACTCTAGAGGTTTCTTTGCTCTTGTAGAGCTCTTTTCAAAAGGCACTCTATGCTTGCTTTCCTACCAAGCAGTCAGAGCAAACTGGTAAAGTGGTAGAAAGGGAAGGAAGACCCTTTACCATCTCATACTTACTTAGCTCAAGTAAGTAACTAGAACTCAAATGTCCATATCTCTTGTGCCATAGGGAAGTTGCCTCCTTTGTAGAGACTTTCATGGCTACATGTGGAGTAGAGATAGTATCTAATGCAAATAAGCCATGCTTATATGAAGCAGTTGCAATGTTATTACCCCTCCTGGTAATAGAACAACAATTCTTGCCTCCCTCAACACTAAAGTTCACAACCATATCTTTGTCCAAAATTTGTGTGACTGACAACAAATTGTTTGCCAATACTGTAACATAGAGAACTTTATCAATATGACACTTGCCATCAGGAAGAGTGACTGAAATAGTGCCTTCTCCTTGAACCTTGTAGGTTTTATCATCAGCAATAGTGACAGGTTTGCCCTCTTTGGCCTCAAAAGACTCAAACCATGATTTATCACCAGTCATGTGCTTACTGGCTCCAGAATCAACATACCATATAGGATCCGTCTATTTGGATACTGTGGTAGTCATGAGAACTTTGTGGGCTCTCTCAGAATCCGTGTTAGATTCTTCAACAACAACATTCACTTGCTATTTTTTCTTTTGTGGTTTGTTTTGGCCTTTCTGTTTTGATTGCTTATTCTTATTCCAACATCTTTTTGTATCATGACCTTCTTTGTCATAGATCTTGCAATATCTCTTTTTCTGTTGAGGTTGTTTCCCTTTGGAATCCTTTTGTGAATTCCCTCCCTTATGAAAATTACCTTTCTTTTGGTTCTGCCCTTGCTTGTTGATGTAGAGGGCAGTGTTAGAAGAATCATCTCTCTATAGTTGGCGTGCCTCCTCCTCTTGAAGCATATTAACCAATTCTACAAAAGTAACTTTTCATTGTGATACCTGAAGGGAAGTGATCAACACCCAATAAGAATCAGGTAAAGATCTCAATACAACTGAAGTAAGGAGCTTGTCTTCAATTGGTTCTCCCAAAGAATTCAACTTTGCTTTCAATTCGGAAACTCGCAAAGAAAGAATTCAACTGTCTCACCCTGCTTCATGCTTAGACTGTGTAATTGAGATTGAAGAAATAGAATGGTGGAATCATTCTTTCCCTCATATATAGTATTAAGGGCATCCCATGCCGCTTTACTAGTTGCACAGTCAGCAATATGGGGTTGGACTTCATCAGACACAACAAGCAAGATGAGCACTTTTGCTTTGTTGTCTAGCTTATCAAAGTCTCTTTGAGCAGTAGATGGAGCTGTAGCACCAGCAACAGGTGAAGGTCTATTTGTTGCTCCAGATACAACATCCAAAAAGTCATCCATTGCTAGGATGGCCTTCATATTATTTTTCCATGGTGTGTAATTAGGACCTTTCAACAACTGATGAGAATCAGTCATTAGTTTTGCAGACATGATGAAGGTTCCTTATAACACCAATTGGTCCCCCTTTTGATATACTTTTGCTATGTTGTTATACCATACAAAATACCCACCCTTACGTGAGGGAAACTATAGGTATTTAGAAAGATCAACAAAAATCACCCGCCCTTACGTGAGGGAAACTATAGGTAATTTTTAGAGATCATATGATACGTGGAACATAAGCAGTACTGAAAGGGAATAGTCTTGTTGATGGCACCTGCCATAGAAAGTCTACAATCCGCATGCGTGGGGCGTAACTTCCCCTAAACACTTTGGATTTCTGAACTCTCGTTAGGATTTACGCCTAAACACAAGAACTATTAGGGTAATGGATGGAGTAAAAAAATGCAAAATGGCAAACTTATCTCTCCTCGATGATTTATAGAGAACAATCTCAGATGTCGTTTTGGCAGCTATATTAGGTGACAGATACAGTAGCGCAATCATGACAGCTTTACCTGTAAGTGCTGGCCAGAGGTATCACAAATACCGAATGTTGCAGTGCAATAAATTGCACGGATGGGTTTTAATTATTCCGAGGACTTAGGGAGTGAATTTGATTTTAAATTTTAATGTTATAGTGCAAAAAAAACAAATATGCAACATACAACAAAAAAAGTGCCCACAGGAATAACCCACTAGGTGTCGGGCTCAGTCGAAAATGCACCTTTACAATAATGCCAAAATTGCTTTTTAGAAAAAATTACTCAACATCCCCCCACAATTTTTAATTTTAAAGTATTTTCTTTATAATATTTTAAATAACTAAAGGTAAAGAAAATTAATAAATTATTTTATATAGAAAAAAAAACTTTAAAATCTATATAAAATAAACCTATTAAATTTACTTTTAACTTTAATTAAAAAAAATATAAAAAAACTTTAAAAAAAAAATTGTTTTTGAAAGGAAATATACCTTTCCGTGGCGCTTTGCAAAAGAACTGATTTTGACGCCACCGAGAGTCGAACTCCCAACCCCACGGGCGTAAACCTCCCGACTGGCGCTCCTACCAGTCGGGCTATGCCACCTGACGGGAAGGGAAGGGAAGATCCTTCCCTTTGTTCCCTTCCGCGGTGGGAAACATAAAAAAAAAGTTTTGGGAATTAATCCCACATCGCCGTGGCGGGCGATGTTGAAGTGGATTAAAAGGGCAAAGAAGCAAAGAATTAATCCCACCTCACTAAAGATGCATCATACCCTAGATCTCTTCTATGAACACAATTACTACTTGGAGAGTCCCAATTAGGGCATGATGTTTCTCTTATATCTTATTGAGGAAGGACATGAGTTTATTAGGGGTAACCAATACATGCATTTATGAATACATTGTAACCTTAGTTGAATCCTCCAAAAGCTTTTCCTTCTTCTTTGCTAGAGATTGATCCTCAAAATTTAACATCTCCACATTGACAAGGGAAGTTTTAGATTTGATTGATTTAGAGAATAGATGTTTGGAGTGCCTAGAAAACCCTCCTCTAATTCCTTTGGGTGACACAAAGACACCACTATAGCCCTTGAATTATCCATATGTTTAGTAGAGATAATGGGACTCTTAATATCCTTAGACTCAGACTCTGAGGAGTTGCTAGAATAAAAATTGGAGGAGATTAATGGAGGATTGAAGATGAGAGGGACTTTTTGAATTCCAATTTGGGACAAGATCTCATCTACCACCACTCCTTTGGCCTTAGCAACATATTTGAATATCAAAAAAGCTAGATCCTGGTGGATAGGATCCAATCCTTTCCCACCCCTAATATCTATCATGGATTTTTCCAATGAACTGAATAGAAATGATGAAATTTTCATTAGCCACTTTTACCTCAGTTGGTTTAAGAACATAAAATGAAAACTACGCAACATGTCCCTATTAGATTCCATCATGAAATAGTCCATGATCACCACAATAACCTAGTTCTATGATTCCTTGAATTAGATCATTATCACTAACCTAATAATGATCATGGTTACAGTTGCCTCACTGTAAGGTGTCATTCACATTAAGAAACTATACTCCCTAGGATTTTTACTCCTTGTTATGACTGGTCCAAATGACATGCAATACTTGTCTTATCCTAGATCAAGTTAAGGTTCATAGAATAGTAAGTATACCCAAAGTACCACATCAATTCAAGGCTCAACTTAGGCTCTCTCCATAGAAGCTTCTAGTCCTACGACCTAGAGATCTGATACCAACTATAATAACTCATGAGAGATTATTTTTTTATTTTTCTTTTCATAATTGCCAACTTATAAATAAGTCCCAATATTTTTTAGCATTTTAAGGCATGACCATATTTTGAGTTCATTGTCAGTGTAGATGATACTCAAGTGGACATGAGTGGCCACCATCCCATACTTTTGGGGTTCACTTTTCAAAACCTCGCCTTTTAGAAAAGAGTCACCAGTATAGGACAACTTGACCATGATATATGAATAATACTTTAAGGCCCATAAAAATTAAACAGAGACATCATTTCCCTAACCGTACATAAGTCTATCTATGTAGGATCATTTGGGTATAATTCCTTAGTACTTAGTTACCACACCTCTATGGGTTAACTAAGGTCATTACCACTCACCTGGTAATGAGCATGGTCACCAAATCCTCATTGTTCAAGGTGCCACCACTATACTATCTTGTGAATGAATCCAAAAGCCTCACTACATTAGAACACCCAAGAATCATCGTTCAAGGTGTATCATTCACAACTATTTTGTTATTGCATCACTGCAACTCCTCCCAGGATTGGGTTATCTTTGTGACTCAAGGTTTTCTCTAATATTGTTCTAGATTCATACCGAAAACCCCCATTCAAATCCCAAAAATCAAAATTAATAACAAAAGAATAACATCTCTCCAAAAAGGAAATAAATTACTATATAAACATGGTCAAATACAACACATTGCTAAAACTAGGATCTTAAATATTTTTATCCATAATACTAGCATTTAGCTTTTCCTTAATTTCAAAATGAAAGAATGAAACATCATCTAAAAGAATTATAATCCATAAACCACAAATTAGATTCTAACTCATTCTTTCCATTTGCTTGTAACTAAGCATACCAATCACTTTACATAAGGAACTAATAACACTTAACCTTCCATTCTTTGTTCAAGTTTCAAATATAACAAGAGTAATTACAAAACATCTTTTCTCTAATTACTTCACTTCCAACTTTACAACAACTTGACATAAATAATAACATCACTTTTCTTTTCATCCTCAAATACATTAATACAATTCCACCCAAGTGGTCCCTAGCATCATTTTCTTTCCACAATCCTCTTCATAAAGTAGAATTTTCCATGAAATTTGATAAAAATCTTAGGGATTAGGATAGTTCATGAATTGCTTATGCATGTCTAACATTCACTAAGCAATAAAATATGCAATCATGCCAAACCAACATTTAAACAAAGCATTTCCACACAAAAAGGAGAGAATCCCATACTTCTCTCCATAATGGATTCCTTTATCTACTCAAGCCTTAGGAAACCATTACTAAATCATTCCAAAATAACTTTCATAAAAAATATTCTCCATCCAAAAATATCTTTTGCATTAACAACCTTTATGGATAAATTTCAATATTAACTAATGTATTTAAACCCTCTATATACCAAACATAATCCTCTTTTACCCATAATCTAATATTGACCAAACAACATTACTTTAATTAATCAAAATTAATAAGGTAATCATACTCATATAATTTATTGGTTTCTTTCCAACACATACTAATCCAACTAGCAATATTCACATCTTTATGCATTCAAGTATTTCATATTTTCATAAAAAATCTATCTAATATCTTCCTAAATAAACAATATCCATATAGCCAATAACATCATCATAATTATATATCTTCTATGAACTATTAAATACATCCTAATATGCTTTAACAATAGCAACTATCCATCATGTTGCTTAATCAAAACTTAGCATTCATTTATTCCTTCCATAATATAGGTAACAAGATTTAACTTCTTAAAGAAAACCAATCATAAACGAAATCTAATTAAAAAAGAGAGCCTCTAATCATAAATAAAAACTATCTAACACATACTAAAATAAAATGAGCCAACACCATCCTCTACTACAACAACTACCTGTTGAGTAGTAATTTTTCCCAATTGCAAAACCACACTCACAGTTAGGATTTTGATCACAAAACCCTCTCTTGCAAAAAAGTTAAAAATAAAAACTTCTCCAAGGTTCCACTATATAAGCATTGCACATGTGTATTTGTAATCTTGTAAAGATGTGTTAAATGAGTGTTAGGAATACCTTAGTGATTTACAAGTAACTGTTAACAAGGGGCCCGTGTTTATTTATTTTATTATGCCATGCTAGGGATTGTTCATGAAACTTAAAAAGAAAAGAAGAATGTGATTGGCCCTCATATGACCACGATGTAAATGCCTTAATTCATTTTATCTTTAAGTATTTTAGGTAGATTTTATATTTTATTGTTAAGCATATTTTAGATAAGTTTATCTTCCTTAAACCCTGCTTTGAACATGAAAATAAAGATTAAAATCTATCTCTAAATGTGAATGTGCAATGAAGATTGAATTCCTTTTATTGTTGCTTGATGAATAAAAAGGAAATAAATATGCATGAATAGATATGAAATGTAAAGGCCTTAAAATGTCATTATAAATTACCCCTCTTTAATGAAATCATAATTTTCATAAAGAAAATATAATTTTAATGCTTTAAAACAATAGCCTTTGATATAATGTATAAATTACCTCTTTTTAATGAAATCAGAATTTTCATAAAGAGAAGCCAATTTATTGCTCTAAAAATGATGGCCTATGGAATGCCATATAAATTACCCCCCTTTAATGAAATTGCGATTTTCATAAAGGGAAGTTCATTTATTGCTTACGAATAAAAATGCAAAGCTTAAAAATCTGATTTGCCTTCAAAATATGAAATTATGTAAAATTCTAAAATTATAATACCCTTATAAAACATCCATTTTCAATAATTTTTATAATTTAATGGCTTCAGAATGGGATAGAAATTGTTTCGGATGAAATATTGAAGCTCTTTCTTCACACCCATACATTTATTTTTGGAATTTTAATTTTAATTGCTAAAGTTTAAAAAATATGCAAAAGGGAAAGATTATAAAAATACAATAAAATAAATGAAATAACAAAAAAGCTGCAACCCAGAAATTCTCCATAGACCCTACAAGCATTAGTATTCTGCACAAAAACCAGCATTAGTGTTACCTGAATTCACGCAATTAAACAACAATTTTCAATCATTTTTATAATTTTGAAATGTCTTTAGAATGGGATCAAAATTATTTCGGATGAAATATTGAAGCTCATTCTTCACACCCATACATTTATTTTTGGAATTTTAATTATTTTCAATTTTTATTTTAATTGCCGAAGTTTAAAAAAAATCTACAAAAGGGAAGAGTTAGAAAAATTAAATAAATAAAAAAATAACAAAAATGTTGCAACCTAGAAATTCTCCACAGACCCTGCAAGCATTAGTATTTTGCATAAAAACAACATTAGTGTTACCCAAATTCACACAATCAAACAGCTAATGCGGTGCAATATTCTAAGGAAATGGTGCAATATACCGAAAATAAAACCAAGTCAACCATTAACATGCATTAAAACTTGAAGTACCTCCAATATATTGCAGAAAATAGGTCTTCAATATCACACATACAAGTGCAGAAAAATATACCTCAAATTAGCCTCATGTGGTGAAATCAAATCCAGTGGTATAGCTCCTTCCAAAATATCCAGCCCCTCTGCTATCTTTCAATGCTCTATTTACCATTTTCAATCTATATTTTTATTTTCATTTTCCCCCTTCCTTACATTTCATTTTTATAACAACTTCTATGTAGGCAAGTGTTCCACTTTCCTTCTACACAAATTTGTAACCAACAATCATAGTTTTATCCCTTTTAAAATACATTCTTTGGTAACGCTCAATAGTAGCCGCCATAATTATGTATAAGGCTATTAATTAGAATAAGGTGTTTATTTTTATAACTTGCTTGGGATGTCGTGCATCCATTCATTTGTCCTTTCTACCAGTATTTAACCTAAATAATCATAGGGTCTTGTTTTTATCCCTTAGCATGAAACACACCCATCATACTTGACTCATTAGCTATATAAGTTGCCATGTCACAATTAGCGTGGACTATTAATGGGGCACAAAGTACCATGGAGCTGCTATGTTAGAGATAATAGATAAAAACTCCCCTTGCATGGTCTATTATGATACTGCTCCTCATCTGTGTGTGAATTTGAATACGCTGATCATCCCAAGGTGGCTTCCCTACTCATACATGCAATTTTACAATCGTCATCTATCTTATGTAATGTTATATTATGATGATTTTTACTATAGCAGTGTAAGTCACCACTAATGTATCTATATGTTGCCCTACTTCTGGTGCACCAATAGCAACCAAACCTGTGTCTTAGGCATTCTCGATTGATTTGCATTATCCATTTTAACACACTACTACTGGATATGTTGGATATCCTGTGTACCTCCACTGGATCGAATAATATTGATATATCCTTTGCTAATCATGTTTGACTCCAATCAAGAAAATAGGGTCAATATTTCCTAGTACGTTTGGGATAGCATAACAGATGGGTTTATATCTGCCTTTTGAAATATAACAATCCCAAATATTTCACCTTTTTTGAGCTCGTTGCTCTCTCTATGAACTATTTCTCGAATGAAGGTTACATTCATTGCATCAAAATTTTCTCTATGTGCTGCTCTCAAACATTACCTCCTAGTGGTAATAATGGTTTTTTGGTCATGTCTACATCATCATGTCACCATTTGTTATGCAAACCAGGTTACCTTCACTGTATCTCTTCTTATCAACATATTGAAGATACGACGCTCAACCACTCTGACATAATCCAATGATTTTAGTTTGGCCTGTATAATTTTGCGTGGCCACCCAATAAGCCAAACCAATGAACTCGCTCTATAGGTCTCTTTTCATCCACCCCAAATCTTCCTTTGTTTTTTATTTTCTTCTATAGCTACTACTTTGAATGTAGCTCTATGGTCATATGCTATATGTACTAAACGTCCTTGCCCATCATCTATCCAATCAATAGATGATCATCTGAGTCATCTGCTAGCTTTTCCATCATTTAAATGACTTCGATTTTTGACCAAGGAAACATTACCCATAACCTTATTTTTTGGATTACACCTATGGCAGTCTTGCATAACAACCAGGGCACCAATCAATCTGTACTACCCAATGCTATTGCTAAGCCTCCGGGTTTGGTTTCCCTCTTCACGTTCATCACTGACAGAGTCTTCCAAACTATTGCTATTTGATGGTCAAACTTTGCTAGCCTAAGTCTTATCTTCTTCTTTGACATATATTCTACAAGGTATAATGCATCGGCTAGAATATTGCAGGCCTTCCAAACAAGACCATCTAAACTATGTTGCATTGTTACAAAAATTTAAATATCCAGTCGATTTAAATGGATAAATCTTTAGAGAGCCATACACCCAAAATGATATCTGCATGTGATATTTTCACATTGAACCTAAAGTCCTTGTGAGATTTTACTCACCATCAATGGAGAGGATGAAATCACCTTCGACAATGTACCATTGTAAATGATATATTTTCACCCTATCATCATTGTTCTGGATAATCCCTCATTACCATGTTATCACTTTATCATGTGTCACATCATAGCCACCTCATGTCATCTCCTTTTTTCACATCAACACTTTGGTCATCCACCCTAGCGCATCTCCATAGTACCCATTGCATCGATCTCCATGTTATGAGCTAGGCTCCTAATGTCAAGGCCACATTCTTGTAAGTTATGCTTGATTACCTTGACCGCAGGTGACCTATATACATTAAATCCAACATCACCACTAATAAAAACCAATTCGCATAAATTAAATTTTAAAAAAATTCCCCCTTATATTGGAAAATATTAGGATGAAATAAGAATACAAATGATTAGGCTTTTATTTATTAAAACTATTTACTTATATATATATATATATTTTAAATTTTGTTATTTTATATATATATATATATATATGTTATGTATTGATATATATATATATATATGTTATGTATTGATGTATATATATATATATATATATATGTATATATATATATATATATTATTTTTATGTTGAATTAATTTGATCAATTCTAACCATTTAAAATGATTGAATCCAAAGCATCATAGTAACCAAACAATAAAATCAAAATCCAAAAGCAAAATTTATCAAAATCATCAATCCAATAACACCAAAAACTCCCCAAACTCAAAATAAAAATGTGGGTCCCCAATTTTTGGGGTTAGTTGTGCAATGGCCACAACAAACGATGGCTTTGCTGGTAAATGCTCCTGAGCATTTCGGGTGAAGAACCCAATCTAAAATGAGAACACCAAAGATCAAAAAAATATAAATTATTTAGCAATGTCCCGAGAAGGTGGGGGTAGACAGCTTCGAATAAAAACAACTAATCCATATGCCTTTTCTCAGTATGTGACAAAGTGATTCATTTTGTATCCTTGAAAACCATCCGGATTCCATCACCTAACTTGCATTAGGCTATAAAATATTGCTCATGATATTTCATTTTGAATAATATTTTTGCAAAGTCTCTTTTGAGCATAATTTGTTTAGACAAAGCCCCACTACCAAACAGGCGTCCATAGCCTCAATGGATATTTTTTGAACTAGGTGATTGATTTGATCAAGCTTTTCAATGCTCATTTTTTTTATATCAATATTTGTCTAGATAGATCCCCACTACCAATCAAGTGTCTATAGCCCCGATGGAGTTTATCTAAACTTGGTGATAGATTTGATCAATCTTTGCATTGCTTGTATTCTTATTTTATAGAGAACTTTGCAAACCTCTATGTAACACTTGAATTTGAGCATGTTAGAATTTAGCCTTAATTTACAAATCAAGATAACTTCATCCTTCAGGACTTCCAGAAAAAACCATTTAATATGAGGGTTACATGTGGAGCCCTAGCAAAATGTTTCATTGTTCCACTCTCCATCATTTTAGTCCCAAAATTTGAGCATGATCATAAAATAATTCATCCTCCTTTTCTCATGTTCACATGATTTTAGATGAGGTATTCCAACCTACTTAACAAAGGAACACAAAAAATAGGCAAGAGGCCATAAATTAGAGACCACAAAACATCACCTCAAAAAAAGGGAACAACCCAAAACACAAAAAACTAAAAACACAAACCAAACTCTAACCTAATGTAAACTGACAAGAAAGCAAAAAAAATAAAAAAATAAAGACCAAACAGAAAAACAACAAAGCTAAACAAAAATATGAAAACCAAAACTATATACAAAATATATACAATAATGTACAAGAGGATGCAAAATTTTGAGCCATCACTTCCCTGGATCCCAAATATGATTAGCACATTTCAAAATACATATAACATGATAAGCATGCTAAGCTTTGTAGGAATCCAACAATAGTAAGATTAGGCCACACAATGTAACAATTTTCATCTTGCCTCTCTCACCCCACCTATTTGATTTAGTTCTATTAGTAATACCATAGTGGAGTTTCAAATCATTAAATTGGTAAGACGATAATGAATTTTCAATTATTTTGTGTCTATTCCTTAAGATATCCATTTCAAATTTTGATTCATAATTTAGAATTAGGCCTTCATTTTCAAATATGAGATATTACAAATAAGAGTCTATTTCTAAAAAATTTAAAGCCAAATCATTTTTCATTTTTGTAATCCAATAAAACTTATGCAAAAATTTGTAAGCATCTAGGACATCTACTAAATGAGAATCATTATATGTTTTTATCCTAGATTCCATTATCAATTATTGATGAATTTGATTTAGTAATTCAAGCACATCAACCTCTATTTCATCCACCAAAGTAATCTTATTAGAGGTGTGAGTATAAATCAACTCTATTTCTTCATTCACCTCTAATGGCATTTCATCATAAATAACATTTGAATCCAATAAATGATTATACAAATTTTCACCTGAAGCTTGGATGTTTGGACACAAAAGGTTAGATTCTACCTTTTGTACATTTTCATTTACCAACACTTGGTGAACCATTGTAATATTTTCTTCTTCTTCATGGGCTTTATCATCATCAAAAAATTGTTCAAAAATACCAAATTTAGACACCCAATCAAACATATGACCATCCTTTTCAAACCACAAGTCTTGTCTATCTAAGGTTGTGTCAAATAACAAATCTCCATGATCAATTATTTGAGTTGTTTCAATCGAATCCACATTTTTAGCATTTGGATGAATAGGAGTTGGTTCAAATTCCTCATCAACTATCCATGATATTTCTTCCTTAGAATCTTCAATACAATCATGAGAATTTGTACCCAAGTTTTCAGTATTCCAAAATGAAAGAGGAGGCTTTACTTCTTCCTGATCCCAAACAATTGAATCATATGAAACATTTATCATTTCTTCCTTTTTCCCTTCAACAAGGTGTTCCATAGACTCATATTAAAAATGATCAAATTTAGGAATCTTCTCTATTTCTGAAATGGGTATGTCACTGTCTTCTTGTATAGGGATTACAAGATCTTCATACGAGATAACATTTTTTGCATCCTACGTGTCACTAGAAATTTCATCAATAGGGGTGTGAAAAACCAATGATTCTTCATATCTTCCCCAACCATTTTAAAAATTGGCATATAAATTTGTAAGATGAAACTCTATTGTATCTTTGACATGTTATTTTGATTCCTCTATCAATTATTTTTCTTCTTTATCCATGGTAGTAGAATCATTATCATTTTCCAACACTTTATGAGATTCCAACCCTTCTTCTAAAACATTCTCAGATTGTACATGACTTGTAATATCCTCATGCAAGAAAGCAATTGTATTATCCAACATACCAATTGACACAAATTTCATTAGAAGTTTTGGAGTGAGCGTATTCTTCCCACTTCTTCCAATAATCATAGTTATCATCTTCCAAAATCATGTGGTGACACTCAACTACTTCTTCAACATATTTCAATTCATCAACATGTTTCTCATCAAATTCACCTTCACCTTCCTTAGATGATTCAATTATTTCTAAAAGTGGGCTACTCTTTGCATTCAAGCTTGCCAGATCACAATCCACATTTGTAACCCAAAATTCAATTTTATCACCATTTGGAAGGTGTGGATTTTCTTGACCATCAGTTTCAACAATGTCATCCAAAGTGTCTTCTAAAAACAAGTGGTGAAATTTTGTTGTCTTCACATTCATTTATTGCTTCTCTTTCAACCTCACTTTCAACCACTTTTTATGGCTTAGGGTTTTCTATAATGGGATCAATTTTTACATTCTTCTTTCTATGATCATCCCAATCCTCCTTTGTGAATAATGGTTCTAAACCCTTTCTTTCCCAAATAAAAGGGTCATCATTTGGGATGTATTGGTATTCTTGATCATTTCTTTCAACCACTTCATTCAATTCTATGGAAGGTCCTATCCTATCACATATCTCCATGCTAGTTAACTCTAGGACTCTTCCATCACTTGAAGGTTCATACATTCTAAAAAATGAATTAATCTCGACATTTTGATGGGCTTGTTCACCATAATTCTCATTGGTGTACATTGGCTTTGAAACTTGCATCTCCTCTTGAATAATATCTAAGGTGGTTGTAACATTTGGAAATTCAACTTCATCCCATTGATTGTTCACATTAGACATCATTGAATCAGAGGATACTAGATTAGATGGTTGGTGTAGGTTGGCTTCAATAACTCCTGAAGAACAATATCTCATGGGAAAATGTTGCACCTCAACTCGACTCAGGGGTGACTTTTGATTTTTAGCCTTAGGGTTACACAATGATAGCTTACCCATATCAGTATTTATCAAAGTCCACCATCGTTCTACCATAATTGCCTCATTGTAGGCCTTAGGAAAGGATGAATCTTCAAGAAACTTCCTTAGAAATTTGGATATTAAGGGGTCTAAGGCTCCCATGTAAATTTGAAAGGCTTCCTCTTCTGTTATGTTGTAATTTTCCACCACTTCAATGTACAACCCATGGAACCTATCATTGAATTGACTCATGGATTCATTAGGCTACTATCATATCTGGGTCAACTTGATCTCCAAAATGGTCAAGAAATATTGTTTCTAGTAGGACCCAAGAAGTGATAACCTCTAGAGGTAATTGGGTATACCAACCCATTGCTATGTCATCCAATATGTATGATAATAACCTACAAGCAACATCCTCATGGTAAATTTGCTAGTGAATTAACATGCTCTTTTAGATATACAATATTTGTATGTGTCCTAATGCTACATTTTGCCTAAACTACGGTGGAAAATCCAATACACTTTCAATAATTTTATGGGGTATTCTAGGAATATTTAACTTACTATAGTGGTCACCTAACACAGATGCCATTCTTGCTTTTATTTCATCAAATATCGCCATTAGTGAAACTCAAAGAATAACTTCATAACCAATTTTGTTAGTCAAATAAAAATATCTTGCAAAGAAGCATGAAATGACTAACAAATCTCAAATGTTTCACATATAAATCATGTTAGCATCAATCCAAAGATATGCATCAATTAAACCATAGCATCAAAGAACATTCTCCAATTTACAAAAAGTTAGCATAAATGCATCATAAATTAGAGAATTTTTAATCAATGAAAGTGATCAATATGTCAACATAACTTCGTTAGTCGAGACCAATATATTAAAATTAATCCTTCAAGTAAATATGAAAAATTTAGCATCTAAATAGAAATAAAGTAAACCAATTCAGGCCCTCCTTCTAGTGCCAAAATGTTGAGTGCTAAAGAAGGCCTAAATATAACAGTCAATAGAACATGAAACATTTAGCAATTCAAAGCTCTCAAGATTATACAAAAATCACATTATTCATTATATGATTAATTCAAAAGCATTTATAACAACAATGAACAATTTAGCATAAATAAAATAACACCAATTCATACCCTCATAGCACCAAAATGTTATGCGTAAAGGAGTCCAAATATAATAGTCAAAGGACATGAAACATTCAGCAATTCAAATCCTTTAAGTAACAATGAACAATATATAGCATTTAGAATCACAATAAAATAAACCACTTCATGCCCTCCTTCTAGCACCAAAATATTGAGTGGTAATTTTACCCAATTGCAAAACCACACTCACACTTAGGATTTTAATCACAAAACCCTCTCTTGCAAAGAAGTTAAAAATAAAAACAACTTCTCCAAGATTCCGCTATATAAGCACTGCACATGTGTATTTGTAATATTGTAAATATGTGTTAAATGAGTTCTAGGAAAAGCTTAGTTATTTGAAAGTAAATATTAACAAGATATCTTTGTTTGTTTGTTTTATTATGCCATGCTAGTGATTGTTCACATTAGACATCCTAGAATCAGAGGATACTAGATTAGATGGTTGGTGTAGGTTGGCTTCAATAACTCCTAAAGAACAATCTCTCATGGGAACATGTTGTACCTTAACTCGAATCAGGGGTGAATTTTGATTTTTAGCCTTAGGGTTATGCAATGATAGCTTACCCATATTAGCCTTTATCGAATTCCACCATCATTCTACCATAATTGCCTCATTGTAGGCCTTAGGCAAGGATGAATATTCAAGAAATTCCTTAAAAATTTGGATATTAAGGGTTCTAAGGCTCCCATGTAAATTTGAAAGGCTTCCTCTTCTATTATATCGTAATTTTCCACCACTTCAATGTCCAACCCATGGAATATATCATTAAATTGACTCATGGATTCATTAGGCTCTTTATAGATAGCGGTAAACTAATTTGCTATCATATATGGGTCAACGTGATCTCCAAAATGGTCAAGGAATGTTTTTTCTAGTAGGACCCAATAATTTATAACATCTATAGGTAATTGGGTATACCAACTCATTGCTATTTCATCCAATATGTATGAGAATAACCTACAAGCAACATCCTCATGGTAAATTTACCAGTGAATTAACATGCTCTTGTAGATATACAATCTCTATATTTGTCCTAATGCCACATTTTGCCTAAACTGTAGTGGAAACTCTAATACACTTTTAGAAATTTGATGGGTTATTCAATGCATGTTTAATCGACTATAGTGGTCACCTAACATAGATGCCATTCTTGCTCTTACTTCATCAAATATCGCCATTAGTGAAACTCGAAGAATAAGTTTTGTTAGTCAAATAAAAATATCTTGCAAAGAAGCATGAAATGACTAAAAAATCTCACATGTTTAATATATATATATATATATATATATATATATATATATATATATATATATATATATATATATATATATATATATATATATATATATATGTTATGTTAGCATCAATCCAAATATATGCATCAATTAAACCATAGCATTAAAGAACGTTCTCCAATTTACAAAAGGTTAGCATAAACACATCATAAATTAGAGAATTTTTAATCAATGAAATTGATCAATATGTCAATATAACTTCGTTAGTCAAGACCAATGCCTTAAAATAAACCCTTCAAGTAAAAAAGAACAATTTAGCATCTAAATAGCAATAAATCAAACCAATTTAGGCCTTCCTTCTAGTGCCAAAATGTTGAGTGGTAAAGGAGACCTAAAGATAACAATCAATAGGACATGAAACATTTAGCAATTCAAAGATCTCAATATTACACAAAAATCACGTTATTCATTGTATGAATAATTCAAAATCATTTAGAACAACAATGAACAATTTAGAATAAATAAAATAACATCAATTTACGCCCTCCTTCTAGCGCCAAAATATTGTGCGTAAAGGAGGCCGAATATAATAGTCAAAGGACATGAAACATTCAGCAATTCAAATCCCTTAAGTAACAATGAACAATATATAGCATTTAGAATCACAATAAAATAAACCACTTCATGCCCTCCTTCTAGCATCAAAATTTTTAGTGGTAATTTTACCCAATTGCAAAACCACACTCACACTTAGGATTTTGATCACAAAAACCTCTCTTGCAAATAAGTTAAAACAAAAACAACTTCTCCAAGGTTTTGCTATATAAGCATTGCATATGTGTATTTGTAATCTTGTAAATATGTGTTAAATGAGTGCTAAGAATACCTTAGTGATTTACAAGTAACTGTTAACAAGGGGCTTGTGTTGGTTTATTTTACTATGCCATGCTAGTGATTGTTTACATTAGACATTGTTGAATCAAATGATACTATATTAGATGGTTTGTGTAGGTTGGTTTCAATAACCATGAAGAAAAATCTCTCATGGTAACATGTTGTACCTTAACTCGACTCAGGGGTATTTTAATTTATAGCCTTAGGGTTACACAATGATAAATTACCCATATCAACCTTTATCAAAGTCCACCATCATTCTATCATAATTGCCTCATTGTAGGCCTTAGTCAAGGATGAATATTCAAGAAAATTCCTTACAAATTTGGATATTAAGGTTTCTAAGGCTCTCATGTAAATTTAAAAGGCTTCCTCTTCTGTTATGTCGTAATGTTCCACCACTTCAATGTACAACCCATAAAACCTATCATTGAATTGATTCATGGATTCATTAGGCTCTTTACAGATAGAGGTAAATTGATTTGCTATCATATCTGGATCAACTTGATCTCCAAAATGGTCAAGAAATGTTTTTTCTAGTAGGACCCAAGAAGTGATAACCTCTAGAGGTAAACCCATTTCTATGTCATCCAATATGTGTGAGAATAACCTACAAGCAACATCCTCATGGTAAATTTTCTAGTGAATTAACATGCTCTTGTAGATATTCAATCTCTGTATGTGTCCTAATGCCACATTTTGCCTAAACTATGATGGAAAATCCAATACACTTTCAGGAATTTGGTGGGGTATTCCAGGCATGTTTTTTCGACTATAGTGGTCACCTAACATAGATGTCATTCTTACTCTTATTTCATCAAATGTCACCATTAGTGAAACTCAAAGAATAACTTCAGAACCAGTTTTGTTAGTCAAATAAAAATATCTTGCAAAGAAGCATGAAATGACTAACAAATCTCAAAATTTTCATATATAAATCATGTTAGCATCAATACGAAGATATGCATCAATTAAACCATAGCATCAAAGAACATTTTCCAATTTACAAAAGGTTAGCATAAATGCATCATAAATTAGAGAATTTTAATTAATGAAATTGATCAATATGTCAACAAAACTTCGTTAGTCGAGACCAATACCTTCAAATAAACCCTTCAAGTAAACATGAACAATTTAGCATCTAAATAGAAATAAAGCAAACCAATTCAAGCCCTCTTTCTAGAACCTAAATGTTGAGTGGTAATTTTACCCAATTGCAAAACCACAGGCACACTTAGGATTTTTATCACAAAACCCTCTCTTGCAAAGAATTTTAAAACGAAAACAACTTCTCCAAGGTTCCGCTATATAAGCATTGCACATGTGTATTTGTAATCTTGTAAAGATGTGTTAAATGAGTGCTAGGAATACCTTAGTGATTTGCAAGTAACTGTTAACAAGGGGCCTGTGTTGGTTTATTTTACTATGCCATGCTAATGATTATTCATGAAACTTAAAAAGAAAAGCATAATGTGATTGTCCCTCATATGACCACGATGTAAATGCCTTAGTTCATTTTATCTTTAAGTATTTTAGGTATATTTTATCTTTTATTATTAAGCAAATTTTAGATAAGTTTTATCTTCCTTAAATCCTGCTTTGAACATGAAAATAAATATTAAAATCTATCTCTAAATGTGAATGTGCAATGAAGATTGAATTCCTTTTATTGTTTCTTGATGAATAAAAAGGAAATAAATATGCATGAATAGCTATGAAATGTAAAGGCCTTAAAATGTCATTATAAATTACCCCTCTTTAATGAAATCATAATTTTCATAAAGAATAAATAATTTAATGCTTTAAAACAATAGCCTTTGATATAATGTATAAATTACCTTTCTTTAAAGAAATCGGAATATTCATAAAGAGAAGCCAATTTATTGCTCTAAAAATGATGGCCTATGGAATGCCATATAAATTACCCCCCTTTAATGAAATTACGATTTTCATAAATGGAAGTTCATTTATTGCTTATGAATAAAAATGCAAAGCTTAAAAATCTTATTTGCCTTCAAAATATGAAATTATGTAAAATTTTGAAATTATAAAACCCTTATAAAATAACAATTTTCAATAATTTTTATAATTTCGAAATGGCTTTAGAATGGGATCGAAATTATTTTGGATGAAATATTGAAGCTCATTCTTCACACCCATACATTTATTTTTGGAATTTTAATTTTTTTCAATTTTTATTTTAATTGTCGAAGTTTAAAAAAAATCTACAAAAGGGAAGGGTTAGAAAAATTAAATAAAAAAAAATGAAATAACAAAAATGCTGCAACCCAGAAATTCTCCACAAACCCTGCAAGCATTAGTATTATGCACAAAAACTAGCATTAGTGTTACACGAATTCACACAGTCAAACAACTAATGCGATGCAATATTCTAAGGAAATGGTGCAATATACCAAAAATAAAACCAAGTCAACCATTAACATGCATTAAAACTTGAAGTATCTCCAATATATTGCAAAAAATAGGTCTTCAATGTCACACATACAAGTGCAGAAAAATATGCCCCAAATTGGCCTCATGTGGTGAAAAAAAAATCTAGCGGTATGACTCCTTCCAAAAAGATCCAACCCCTCTGCTATATTTCAATGCTCTATTTACCATTTCCAGTCTGTCTTTTCATTTTCATTTTCCCACTTCCTTACGTTTCATTTTTGTAATAGCTCCTACATAGGCAAGCCTTCCACTTTCCTTCTACACAAATTTGTAACCGACAATCATAGTTTGATTCCTTTTAAAATAAATTCTTTGGTAATGCTCAACAGTACCCGTTGTAATTATGTATAAGGCTATTAATTTGAATAAGGTGTTTATTTTTGTAACCCGCTTGGGATGTTCCACATCCATTCATTTTTCTTTTCTGCCAGGCTTTAACCTAAATAAGCTTAGGGTCTTGTTTTTATCCCTTAGCATGAAACACACTCATCATCCTCGACTATTAGCTACATAAGTTTTCATGTTGTAGTTAGCTGATGAGCAAGGTGCAACCAAAGTATTTTCATTGTTGTCAACATAGTTAGGTTGATCAGTTGATGCAATGGATAGGAGTTGATTGATGAGCAAGGTGATGGACAAGAGTTGATTGATGAGCAAGGTGCAACCAAAGTATTGTCATTGTTGTCAACACAGTCAGGTTGATCAGTTGATGCAATGAATAGGAGTTGATTGATGAGCAAGGTGATGGACAGGAGTTGATTGATGAGCAAGGTGCAGCCAAAGTATTATCATTGTTGTCAACACAGACAGAGGATCGGTTGATGCAATGGACAAGAGTACAGAGCAGTAGATAGATCAATTGATGTAGTGGATAGGAGTTTAGAGATCTGTCAGAGCATGTACAGTAAATTTCCAAGAAGACAGAAGTGGCCTAGATTCTCAGAATCAAAGAAAAAGGCAAGTAAGAAAACTGTCGCGATATCGCGACATGTTTTCTGTCGCGATTTTGCGACATGGCCGAGGAGAGAGAAGGTGCAAGAAAAATGTCACGATTTTGTGACATATCGGAGGAGAGAGAAGGCACAAGCAAAATTGTCATGATTTCATGACATGGACGAGGAGAGAGAAGGCGCAAGCAAAACTGTCATGATTTCGTGACATGTTGCAGGAAAAGAAGCCAAGTGGAAACACTGTCACGATTTCGCGACATGTTGGAAGCAAAGAAGGCAAGTAAGAAAACTGTCACGATTTCGTGACATGTTCGGAGAAGAAGGCAAGCAAGAAAACTATCACGATTTCGTGACATGTTCGGAGAAGAAGCGCTTGCAAGAAAAACTATCACGATTTCACGACATGTTCGGAGAAGAAGCGCTTGCAAGGAAAACTGTCACGATTTCGCGACATGTTCGGAGAAGAAGCGCTTGCAAGGAAAACTGTCGCGATTTCGCGACATGTTCGGAGAAGAAGCGCTAAGGAGAAAAAGTGTCACGATTTCGCGACAGGTTCGAAGAGAAAGCGCCAAGGATGGAAAGTGTCACGATTTCGCGACAGGTTCGAAGAGAAAGCGCCAAGGATGAAAAGTGTCACGATTTCGCGACAGGTTCGAAGAGAAAGTGCCAAGGAGAAAAAGTGTCACGATTTCGTGACATGTTCGGTTTCGCGGGCCAAAGACAGAAAAGGCACAAGGCAACGAAAGTGTCACGATTTCATGACATGTTCTATTTTCGCGGGCCAAAGACAGAAAAGGCATAAGGCAAGAGAAGTGTCACGATTTCGCGACATGTCGAGTTTTCGCTGGAGCTTGCAGAGAAAAGCGTACCGAAGAGAAAGATGTCGCGATTTCCCGACATGTCAGGTTTTTGCTGGAGCTTGCGAAGAAAAGCGTACGGAAGAGAAAGATGTCATGATTTCGCGACATGTTAGGTTTTCGCTGGAGCTTGCGGAGAAAAGCGTACGAAAGAGAAAGATGTCGCAATTTCATGACATGTCAGGTTTTTGCCAGTGCAAGCAGAGAAAAGTGTAAGGCAGCGAAAGTGTCACGATTTCGTGACATGTTCCATTTTCACGGGCGGAAGGCAGAAAAGGCACAAGGCAGAGAAAGATGTCACGATTTCGTGACATGTTCCGTTTTCACTGGTTGAAGCCAAGAAGAGTTGCGAGAAGGCGAAAGTGTCACGATTTCGCGACATGTCTAGTTTTCGCTAGAGCAAGCCAAATAGAGTGTACGAAAGCGAATAGTGTCACGATTTCGTGACATGTCTGGTTTTCGCTGCGGCAAGACAAGAGGTGAACGAGGAAGCCGAGAATGTCACGATTTCGTGACATGCTGTATTTTCATGGGTAAAAGGCGAGAAGGGCAGAAAGAGACAAAAGTGTCACGATTTCGTGACAGGTCGCTACAGGCAGTTAACTGGAACAGAACGACTGTTAAAGGGGCAGTTGTAGAGGAAAAACATGCAACCGATTTTAGAAGAGTCAACTGGAGTAAAAGCGATAGTTACAGGTGCAATTTTAGTTAGAATTCATGCAGCTTTTTAAAGAACAGTCGTAGAAGGAGAAATCGAACAGTCGCATAAATAGAGTCGTAACATGCATCGTGTTTAACAAAAAGCCTACCCTATATAAGACAAAAGTAGTTACAGCTAGAAAGCGATACAACTGACAAGTGGCACATGAGAAATTATAGAAGCAGTTATAGTTGACAAGTGGCAAAAGTAATTTTTAAAAAGGAACAGTTACAGGTTGCATGCGTAATTATAAATGCTTAAAATAGAGACGTATTTTAAATAAAAGGAGGTCTACGTGAATATTACTGTTGTCGCTAATTGTGATAAAAGTGCCACCGTATAGAGGAGAAGTGCTGCGAAAAAGGGCAGAGAGAGTGCAGCTGAGTGAGCCATAAGAAAGTCATAAGAGTGAGCCGTGAGACAGGGCTGGAAAAGTGCAGTAATCAGAACCGTTGGATTGGGTGTGTTTCATGAATTAAAATAGAGATTGGATGAGCAATAGACCAGTGAGGGTCTTGTAAAAGTGAAGGCATTTTTATGTCAAAAAGATTAAAAATAAAATTTTGAGTTGGTGCTTGGAATTAGGGGTTGGTGCTCCTTTATGTGGGTGCAGATAAATCAGGGGTTGGTGCTCCTTTCTGTGGGTGCAGATAAATTAGGGGTTGGTGCTCCTTCCAGTGGGTGCTGGTAAATTGATTGTAAAGTTGGTGCTTTGCAAAGGCTGGATTTGGATGGGAGTCCAAGCAGTCTATTTTTGAGGAGTAGCCAAAACTGGTGAACCTCGGTAAATCTTGTGTTGTGGTTAGCTCTCTTGTTATATTTGCTTTATCTATTTTAAGTTCTCATTATTTCAGATTTAAGAGTTGCATATTTAAGTTTAAATAGCTACACTGATTCACCCCCCCTCTCAATGCCATTGTAAGTCTAACAATTGGTATCAGAGCACAGGTTCCTGAACAAGCTCAATCGGCTAAGGTGATCTGGGAAGTGTCACAATGGCAGTTGGTGAAGGATTCTCATCAAACAAAGCTCCATTGTTTGACGGGACTAACTACGCATTCTAGAAAATCAGGATGCAGACATATCTATGTGCGTTGGGATACGACATATGGGACTCAGTGGAAAGTGGATACTCAATACCTACCACTCCTCCAACCGATGCTATCGGTAAGAAACTGTTTGAGAATGATTCAAAGGCAAAAAATGCCATCATGTGCGGTGTAGCAAATAGTGAACTGGTTAAGATCATGAGCTGTAAAACGACAAAAGAAATATGGGACAAATTGGAGAGCATTCATGAAGGAGATGATAAGATCAAGGAGGCCAAGTTGCAAACTCATCGAACTCAGTTTGAAGCGCTAAAGATGAATGACGATGAGAACATAGCGGCATATATGCTGAGAGTAAATGAAGTCATCAATGCCATCAGAGGACTCGACGAGAAAATCGAAGACTCTGCAATCGTAAAAAAGGTACTAAGAACTCTTCACAAAAGATTTGATTCTAAAGTATCAGCTATAGAAGAAGCCAAAGATCTAAATAAGTTTAGTATGGATGAGATGCATGGGTCGTTGACTACGTATGAGATGAGAATAGGAAAGTCTGATCCCACAGACAGAGAAGCTGTGTTTAAAGCCCACAAACATACGAAAGCAAAACAAGAATCCGAAGATGAAGAGACATCAGATGAGATGGAAGCAAACTTTGTCCGAAAACTAAAAAGGGGACAAGGAAAATATAGAGGAAAGCTACCATTTAAATGTTTCAGCTGTGGAGGCATTGGGCATGTTGCAGCTAAATGTCCACGAAATAAGGAGAATGAAAGTGATGAAGAATCACACCGAGAAAGAAGTGACTGGAAGAAAAAGACAAATTTCAGAAACAACCACTTCAAGAAGAAAAGTTTCATATCCAAGGAAGTCAGCTCTTCTGAAGACAGATCCGGTGAGGATTTTGAAGAAGAAACAGGTGAAACTCTGTTCATGGCATTCGGAGAAGAAGATACAGAAGAAGAACAGGAAAGTGATGAAAACCTTGAGGCTGAGGCTGAAGTAAATCTAAGAGGTGAGTTGATAGCTGCACTTGAAGAACTGAGGATAGAAAAGAAAAAGAACAAAAGACTGTCCAAGAAATTGGAAGAATATGGGGATGAGATTGAAGATCTCTTCTTACAAGTTCAAAAGGCCAAGAAATCAGAAGAAGCCTTGAAGACACACCTGGATGATGAGAATTATGTATGCAGCACAAGTGAAGAAGAATCTAACAAAGTTATTGTTGATCTAAAGCTGCAAGTAGAACAGTACAAAAGGATTGAAGATATTCTCATGACTCAAATCAATGAGAAAGAGACTGTTTGCTGCCAACAAGAAGAAGAGATTGTTTCATTGAAGAAACAACTAGTAGAGGCCAATGTAAATCTCAAATATGAGAAGAGCACAGAGTTGCTAGATAAAATGATAAAGCAACAAAGAAGCTCCACAACTAAGCTTGGTCTTGGATATGAAGTTGAACAACCATCATCTTCCAAAAATGCAGAGAAGAGGAAGTTCACTGATGAAGGAAAGAAGAAAGAAAAGCCTGAAGTTGAATCTTCAAAAGGAAGAAAATCTCAAAGGAAATCTACAGCAAAGCAACCACAGCAAAAGAGGTTCTCTCACTCTCACTCTTTTCATAGTAATGTTTTTAACGGCTATTGTTTTAGATGCAGCCATTATGGTCACCGAGCAATTTATTGTGGATTGAATAATTATTCAAGGAGTTATGCTGGTAGAAATACATCTGCTCTTCTAAGTGAACATCATGTGCAATGTTTTAACTGTAATGGTCATGGGCACATAGCAAGGTTTTGTCCAAGCATCTCTGCAACTAATCTAAGACAAGACCACAGATTCCATCAGACACAAAGAGTGCAACACAGACAGGAAAATAATTATCCATCAAGAATGCACAAGAGACAACCACCCAAGAGAAATGTTCAGGTTCACGAAGAGGTTCAAAATGTGGATGCAGGTGAAAATCCTCAGCCTAAGTTCAAGAAAAACTGGAGAAAGAAAGAAGAGAGGAAATCGTGTCTCCTTGGACAGAAGGAGATTACTCCTCTATTGCACTAAGCCACTCCAGGTGGCACATCCTCAGGGGGAGCAATATTAAAGTTCATTTTAATGCTCCTTTGTATTTGTCTGGGTAACTGAGGATGAAAGGCAAGTAGTCGAGAAATTGTTGTTTCAGTTGTTAAAGTGTGTTTTTCAGTTTATGCAGTGGTTTGAGGTAGTGTTGTGTGTATGTGGAAGTGCCATGAAGGGTGATAGCTGGTTGAGTTGCTTTCATAAGAGGTTGTTTTGATCAAGTTAATGCTTTACTTGATACATGATTTGGGCTTACTCCATTAAGATTGATTTCAGCATGTCATTCTTTGCATTGGTGATTTATATTGGTGGCAGTTTTGTTCAAATACCTTTGGAAGGAAAAGGATGTCCACTAGTTTCCTTTTCATGTAGTGATTGGTTGAATGCTTCAAGGTTAATCTTGAGTTGAATGATGTTGATTAAACCTTGTCTATAAGCATTGTTGTTAAAGCCCTAATTGATTGAGATTGAGATGAGATTGAGATTGGGAGTTAAGTATAGAACATATTGAGTCTCTAACAATTCTCTTTATGCTTCTATGAGGTTGATGAATCACATTGGGTCTCTAACAATTCTCTTTGTGGGTTCATGCTAAGCAAGTTTTTTTTGATGAACTTGTGAGCTGATTTGGACAAGTTCTATGTGAGCTTGTTAAACAGGTTCTTAGTGAGCCTATGACAGAGTACAGAGGGTTGAGGCTCAGAAGACAGTGTGAAATGAAGTGGTCACATATTCCCAAGAATAGACTAAGATTTGACTAGCCATCGGGATCAAATTCTTAGGGGGAGCATTTATGCATTTGTTTACCTTATTGCTCATGTTTATGATTTCTGCTAACTATAATAATTTTTGCCTGAGAATGTTGTGCATGGACTCAGGGGGAGTTTTGTAGCCGCCCTTTGGTATTATTGTCAAAGGGGGAGAAGAATTACAGGTAATTGCAGACAATTACGTGTGTTGCCAACAATTCCAAAGGGGGAGATTGATGAGCAAGGTGCAACCAAAGTATTGTCATTGTTGTCAACACGATCAGGTTGATCAGTTGATGCAATGAATAGGAGTTGATTGATGAGCAAGGTGATGGATAGGAGTTGATTGATGAGCAAGGTGCAGCAAAAGTATTATCATTGTTGTCAACACAGACAGAGGATCGGTTGATGCAATGGACAAGAGTACAGAGCAGTAGATAGATCAGTTGATGCAGTGGACAGGAGTTCAGAGATCTGTCAGAGCATGTACAGTAAATTTCTAGGAAGACAGAAGTGGCCCAGATTCTCAAAATCAAAGAAAAAGGCAAGTAAGAAAACTGTCGCGATATCGCGACATGTTTTCTGTCGTGATTTCGTGACATGGCCGAGGAGAGAGAAGGTGCAAGAAAAACGTCATGATTTCATGACATATCGGAGGAGAGAGAAGGCGCAAGCAAAATTGTCATGATTTCATGACATGGACGAGGAGAGAGAAGGCGCAAACAAAACTGTCACGATTTCGTGACATGTTGCAGGAAAAGAAGCCAAGTGGAAACACTGTCACGATTTCGCGACATGTTGGAAGCAAAGAAGGCAAGTAAGAAAACTGTCACGATTTCATGACATGTTCGGAGAAGAAGCGCTTGCAAGAAAAACTGTCGTGATTTCATGACATGTTCGGAGAAGAAGCGCTTGCAAGGAAAACTGTCGTGATTTCGCGACATGTTCGGAGAAGAAGCGCTTGCAAGGAAAACTATCGCGATTTCATGACATGTTCGGAGAAGAAGTGCTAAGGAGAAAAAGTGTCACGATTTCATGACAGGTTCGAAGAGAAAGCGCCAAGGATGGAAAGTGTCACGATTTCACGACAAGTTCGAAGAGAAAGCGCCAAGGATGAGAAAGTGTCACGATTTCACGACAGGTTCGAAGAGAAAGTGCCAAGGAGAAAAAGTGTCACGATTTCACGAAATGTTCCGGTTTCACGGGCCAAAGACAGAAAAGGCACAAGGTAGCGAAAGTGTCACGATTTCACGACATGTTCTATTTTCGTAGGCCAAAGACAGAAAAGGCATAAGGCAAGAGAAGTGTCGCGATTTCATGACATGTCAGGTTTTCGCTGGAGCTTGCAGAGAAAAGCGTACGGAAGAGAAAGATGTCACGATTTCGTGACATGTCAGGTTTTCACTGGAGCTTGCGGAGAAAAGCGTACGAAAGAGAAAGATGTCACGATTTCGTGACATGTCAGGTTTTTGTTGAAGCTTGCGGAGAAAAGCGTATAGAAGAGAAAGATGTCACGATTTCATGACATGTCAGGTTTTCTCTAGTGCAAGCAGAGAAAAGTGTAAGGCAACGAAAGTGTCACGATTTCGCGACATGTTCCGTTTTCGCGGGCGGAAGGCAGAAAAGGCACAAGGCAGAGAAAGATGTCACGATTTCGTGACATGTTCCGTTTTCGCTAGTTGAAGCCAAGAAGAGTTGCGAGAAGGCGAAAGTGTCACGATTTCGTGACATGTCTAGTTTTTGCTAGAGCAAGCCAAATAGAGTGTACGGAAGCGAATAGTGTCACGATTTCGCGACATGTCTGGTTTTCACTGCGGCAAGACAAGAGGTGAACGAGGAAGCCGAGAATGTCATGATTTCGCGACATGCTGTATTTTCACGGGTAAAAGGCGAGAAGGGCAGAAAGAGACAGAAGTGTCACGATTTTGCGACAAGTCGCTACAGGTAGTTAACTGGAACAGAACGACTGTTAAAGGGGCAGTTGTAAATGAAAAACATGCAGTCGATTTTAGAAGAGTCAACTGGAGTAAAAGCGACAGTTAAAAGTGCAATTTTAGTTAGAATTCATGCAGCTTTTTAAAGAACAGTCGTAGAAGGAGAAATCGAACAGTCGCATAAATAGAGTCGTAACATGCATCGTGTTTAACAAAAAGCCTACCCTATATAAGACAAAAGCAGTTACAGTTAGAAAGCGATACAACTGACAAGTGGCGCATGAGAAATTATAGAAGTAGTTACAGTTGACAAGTGGCAGAAGCAATTTTTAAAAAGGAACAGTTACAGGTTGCATGCGTAATTATAAATGCTTAAAATAGAGACGTATTTTAAATAAAAGGAGGTCTACGTGAATATTACTTTTGCCGCTAATTGTGAGAAAAGTGCCACCATATAGAGGAGAAATGCTATGAAAAAGGGCAGAGAGAGTGCAGCTGAGTGAGCCGTAAGAAAGTCATAAGAGTGAGCCGTGAGACAGGGCTGGAAAAGTGCAGTAATCAGAACCGTTGGATTGGGTGTGTTTCATGAATTAAAATAGAGATTGGATGAGCAATAGACCAGTGAGGGTCTTGTAAAAGTGAAGGCATTTTTATGTCAAAAATATTAAAAATAAAATTTTGAGTTGGTGCTTGGAATTAGGGGTTGGTGCTCCTTTCTGTGGGTGCAGATAAATCAGGGGTTGGTGCTCCTTTCTGTGGGTGCAGATAAATTAGGGGTTGGTGCTCCTTCCAGTGGGTGCTGGTAAATTGTTTGTAAAGTTGGTGCTTTGCAAAGGCTAGATTTGGATGGGAGTCCAAGCAGTCTATTTTTGAGGAGTAGCCAAAACTGGTGAACCTCGGTAAATCTTGTGTTGTGGTTAGCTCTCTTGTTATATTTGCTTTATCTGTTTTAAGTTCTCATTATTTCAGATTTAAGAGTTGTAGATTTAAGTTTAAATAGCTACACTGATTCACCCCCCCTCTCAGTGCCATTGTAAGTCTAACATTAGCATGGACTGTTGACGGGGCATGAAGTATCGTGGAGTTGCTATGTCAAAGGAAATAGATCTAAACTCCCCATGCGTGGTCCATTATGAGACTGCTCCTCATCTGAGTGTGAATTCAAATATGTTGACTATCCCAATGTGGCTCCTCTACTCATACATGAGATTTTACAACTGCCATCTATCTTCTGCAATGTCGTATTGTGACAATTTTCACTACAGTAGTGTAAGTCATCGCTAATGTATCTGTCTACTGCCCTACTTCTGGTGCACCAATAGAAACCAAACCTGCATCTTGGGTATTCCTGATTGATGTGCACTATCCATTTTAACACAATACTGGTAGATATGTTGGATATCCTGTGTACCTCTACTAGATTGAATAATATTGATATATCCTTTACTAACCATGTTCAACGCCAATCAAGATAGCGGGGTTAATGTTGCCTAGTATGTGTGGGGTAGCGTAACGGATGGGTTTATATCCACATTGTGAAATGTATCGAGGCCCAGTATTTTACCCTTTTTGAGCTCACTGCTCTCTCTACAACCTATTTTTTGAATGAAGGTTGCATCCATTGCATCAAAATTTTCTCTATGTGCTACTCTCGAACATCACCTCCTGGTGGTAATATTGGTTTTTCGATCGTGCCTATATCATTATGACACCATTTGTTATGCAAAATGGGTTACGTTCACTATATATTTTATTATCAACATACTGTAGATATGGTGCTCAACCACCCTGACATAATCCAACGATTTTAGTTTGACCTGTATAATTTTGTGTGGTTGCACGATAAGCCAAATAGATGAACCTGCTCTGTGGGTCTCTTTTCATCCACCTCAAATATTCCTTTGGTCATTGTTCACTTCTATAACTACTTCTTTGGATGTATCTCTATGGTTGTATGCTACACGTACTATACATACTTGCCCATCATCTATCCAATCAACAGATGGGCATCCGAGTTATCTTCCAGTTTTTCCATCATTTTAGAAGACTTCAATTTTTGACCAAGAAAACACTACCCATCGTATTCTTCGTTAGATTACACCTACGGTAGTCTTACATGAAAACCAAGGCACTCATTGATCTGTACTACCCAATTCTATTGCTAAGCCTTCGACACTAGTTTCCCTCTTCATGTTCGTCACCAATAGAGTATTCCAAACTGCTGCTATCTGACGGCCAAACTTCGTTGGCCTAAGTATTATCTTTTTCTTTGACAAATATTTTGCTAGGTATAATGCATCGGCTAGAATATCATGGGCCTTCCAAACAAGACCATCCAAACTATGTTGCGCTGTTACAAAAATTTGAATATCTACTCGATTTTAATGGATAAATCTTCAAAGAGCCATACGCCCAAAATGATGTCTGCATGTGCTCTTTCACATTGAACCTAAAGTCCCTGTGAGATTTTACTCATCGTAAATGGAGAGGATGAAATCAATTTTGACTTTTCTTCCCCCGTAAATGATGTCTTATCACCCTATCATCATTGTTCTGGATAATCCCTCATTGCCACGTAATCACTTCATCATGTGTCACATCATAGGCACCTCATGTCATCTCATGTTGCTGCGTCAACACTTCAGATGTCCACCCCAGCGCATCTCCATAGCACCCACTGCGTTGATCTCCACGTTATGAGTTGGGCTCCTAATTTTAGGGCCACATTCTCATAAGTCATGTTTGATTACCTTGACCGCAGGTGATTTTCATATATTAAATCCAGCATCACCACTAATAAAAACCAATTCGTATAAATTAACTTTTAAACAAAATCCCCCTTATAGTGGATAATATTAGGATGAAATGAGAATGCAAATGATTAGGATTTTATTTATTTATTAAAACTATTTACTTATATATATATATATTATTTTTTATTTTAAATTATTTTATTAATATTTATGTATGTTATGTATTGATGTATATATATATATATATAAATATTTAATTTTTATGTTGAATTGATTTGATCAATTCTAACCATTTAAAATGACTGAATCCAAAGCATCATAGTAACCAAACAAAATAATCAAAATCCAAAAGCAAAATATGTCAAAATCATCAATCCAATAACACCAAAAACTCCCCAAACTCAAAATAAAAAGGTGGGTCCCCAATTTTTGGGGCTAGTTATGCAATGACCACAACACTACCTATGCTCTAGAAGCAGCACTAGAAAATGTAATGCAATAGAATCTTACATTGACATACATAAAGAATGCTCTAGAATGATCTCATAAAGTATCACCAGAGGGCATGGTGACTTAGGACCCATAGTTGCAGGATGTGCAACCATGTGGCTCACTAAACTAAAGTACCTTACTATAGATCTAAGGACTACATTCCCTCATATAGAAAGACATTGATCGAAAACAAGCAACATAAGAGAACTCCAAAAAAAAGGCTAACAATAGACCTTGCTACTCTACAAGGACCAACATGCACCAGGGTAATGCATAGAATGATGTTTGATGATGTTGCTATCTACCATAGGTCTAAGGTAACATTTTAGAAGCTATATCTCAGCTATCCTCAAACATAAAGCACAACTATACCTCAGATCATCGAATAACCAAGATAAAAACACACCAACAAAGGATAACAACCTGAATATTATAACCATAAAATAAGCTAGAAACACCCATTATATGGTACCTAACAACTACCACTGCATTGGGTTCTACTCCAAACAAGGCTCTAGAGCCATGATGCTACAACAAACCAAGCACATAGAGAAAAATGCTACTAGAAATAGTGTAAACTTAACCAATAAAAAACCAACATATATATCTTTATTAGATGAATAGAGGTATTTACAATACCTAATAGTTCTTCTAACATTGAATCTGCTCCAAAAGCTTTAAATATCTAATTCTTTTCTCTATTTTCTTCCATTCTAGGCTCCTTTATCGATTGTCACCCTACTCAATAGCCTTCTACGACTATATCAAGCCCCCTCGACTCCATCATGAATCTTGATGCTCAAAGAAGAAATACCGCCATGCTAGTAACATATGTTGCCCACATCTACCTAGGTGGACAACCCTCCCTCGCTTGGCTTCCTTTTCCATGCTCCATCCAGGTCAAAATATAAACGCTTGGTTCTTGAGCATTTCTCAAATCATCTTGACTATTAATTAATTAATTATTAATCAAACCTATTATAAGGTTTTTAATATAATAGATTTAATATTAAGCTACCAACCTTAGAATAATTAAATTAATTACTCATCTAATTAATTTAATTACTATCGAATGCTAATATTAACCATTAGCATCAATATCAAACAACACACAAAGGCTCTTGATAATTGTGATGTTATTACCCTCCTACTAAGAATGGCTCTTTTTCTTAAAAGCAACCTCCTTGCCCAATGGTGCATTCAATAAAGCATATATATATGCAATGCAACTACATGAAGGGTTTTTTTTACCCTTGACCTATCGATAAGAATGTCATCCATCATTTCCATTTTTTTCTCAACTCTGGTGGTTGTCCCATACCAATCCATCCATGAGAGTATTTGGTCCTGCAACCACAAATTTCATTAGCATTACCATATTTCAAAAGTAGTATAATCAAAGCAAACAATGCAACTACCAACACATCTTGATAACATAATAAGATTGCAGATTAGATATCCACTCATCAACACATAAAGCAAGTATCAAGATCAGGTCTTGCCAAGGAAGGTCATTCTATAACAATATAAATCTAAATAAATTCTTTGGCTATACTTTAAATTTTGTTGACTTGTGGACACCACAATAACCTGTTGAAGTGGCATTCATGGTTTCTATGCAAAAATTATTGATTTTTTTATATATTTTAATTAGAAAATTATATAAAAAGAAATAGTTATTAGAAGACTCAAATATGATAGAATTAGACTTAGGTTGAATAGAAAATAGTTTTAGCCACTATCTTCTCTTTAAGCGATGATACTAGAAAATCAAAAAAAGTTTGGAACTATCTAATGTATTTAATTATATAAAAATCTTGGAGAGAAAATAGTCATCAAAAAACATAAATTTAACAAAAATAGGATCAAATTTCATAGGAAATTTTAGCATAGATGCTATCACATATTTCAAGGAAAATAGTGGCATATAAAAAAATACTTCTAAATTTTCTAAGATAACATTAACATAAGGTAGAAATAATCATCAAGGATATAAATATTAAGATAATTTTGTATAGAAATGATGAAACGTCAAGTTATATCCTCAATAGAAAAATAGAATAATTTATAAGGAATATTTCTTATATTGGGTTATCTGCTTTGATAATTGTATTATTTATGATTTAACCTTATAGTATGGATGTTCTACTATTGAAACAAATGCAATGTATGCATTCCTCTATTATCTAACATAGATATATGTTTGATATGTTGATAATTTATTATCATATAATATGCATAAAGATTATAAAAATCACTATGAGAAACATCACATGCACTAATATCTAAAACAAATTCATCATCAGTTAAAATTAGAACTTCCAAAGCACCTATTTTATAATGACACAAACTAGCATCAAAAACCTTATTATCGGATTATGAATCTTTAGTTTTAATTTTATAAGGAATATTTCTTTCTTTTTCACTCTCACTATCACTCTCCTCACCCATGTTATTATAATCTTGCTAATAAGTAACTTGCTTAAGCTTATTAGACTCCACAAATTTCTTATGTAATTTAGTCAAACAATGATTTAAAAAAATTGGATCTTCTCTCTTCTAGGCTTTAAAATGGATGGAAATTTATCAAGAAGTAATAACATCCATATATGTCTATTCATCCTCTAATTAATATATTTCTTTAGGGTATTTCAAATGAAATTTAGGAATTAGGATGCCCCTTATACAAATTTATCTTAGAAGTTCATTGATTTGTATGCTCATAGATAGGAACCCTTTGGGTTTAATCAATAGAGGATATAAATAAACTTTTATTATTAGGAGGAGAAGGGTTGCAAGGATACATATCAGTCTTTATAAAAAAAAAATGTTTTGATAATTACACTTAACCACCTAGAAAGCTAAAGAGATCATCACTTTCATTTTTTTTTGTCCAAGGTATTCCTAACAACATGTTATAACTATTTTTAAAATAAAAAACCAAGAATTTCACCCTAACCTTTATGGTATATATAAAAATAGGGATCCAATTGTAACCTATGTTGAAGTATTTATAGTATGATCTTACTAGGCCAAGGCTAAAAGTGCTTATGGGGACTAATGATGTATCCTATGGGAAAATATTTATGTAAGACTTTAGGCATTATCTATGTAATACTACAAGTAGTTTTGATTTATCCACCCTTAGTGATATTGGTTAAACCACCTATATTGTTACCATGACTAAAGGATTTAATATATTTATTATATGACCCAGGTGTTGTAGGTGAGTTGGATAGGAGAGCATAATCCTCCATGGGAGGTCCTAGGTTCGAATCTTCATGCTACCAAAAATTTGAATTGGGTACCCAAAATCCAATTGATAATGTTGGTGTGGGCAGGGTCGGGTGCGACTCTCGAGTGACTTTGATGGTGTAGAACCCCCTGCTTATGGTCTCTCAGACCAAGGTGGCCCTGCAAGGGGTTTTTTTCTTTTATATATATATATATATGGTATTTTAACCTTCAATTTAGATTATGTTAGCTAGAGATTAGCATCTAATTATGGATTTGGTATAGTATAAAAACACTAACGACTAATTCATTGTATTAGTTTGTGAAATGTGAGATTATGTGTGTGCCTATGAGCACCCACCCCTTATTCCTTATATCTATTCATGTTGTTTATCTCTCTTTGTATTTTGTTTATTATGTTATATTTATTTTTTCTTGTATATTTTATACATATGATCATGGTGAATGTATGTTTTGGAATGTTTTTTAATATTATTATGAATTCCAACATTGTATCAAAGTGAGGACCAAAGCTTCATCACTCAAATGTGGAAAAGAATAATTGTTATGTAAAACTTTGAAGACATGGCTAAAGAATGATTCAACGTACTAGTTTTGAAGAGAATATGTATATGTTTTTAATTTTTTTAATTCAAATTTATTATAACACCAAATATCTCCTAACATAAACTAGGATTTGCATGCCATTATGAAGTGTTCTTTTTATGTAATTTACTTCTCTATTTGGTGCATTGTTTAAAATCTAATGCATTCTAAGGAAGAGAAATATAATTATTATCTTCATTACCCATGTTGATGTCATAAGTTTTTATTATCTTCCCTTACATTTTTAGTCTATCATTAATAATTATTTCAAGTGTACCATAGCTTCTAGATAGATTAGCTCTATTCGCATTGGAGAGAGTGGCATAGTGGTAAGTCTCTTGGTTGGTAAAGTTCAAGCTACAAGTTAGAATATTTATATTGATTTGTTTATTAAAAGTTATATTTTTGAGAGGGTATAGATCTATAGGTTGCATAAGGTATAGTGTAAGAACCCCTTTCACATTAAAAAATGATAGTAGGGATTCAATAAAAATATGCCAAACTATGGCTATGGAATAGTGGTTAGTCCCTTAATTTGGTCAGTAGAGGTCACCTGTTAAAAACCCAAAGATAAAATTTCTTTTGCAATGGATTTTAAGGTATGGTAGTTATATTATTTTTAGTCATTTCCTTCCTAAATCAATCCATGCACAGTGAAGAACACAATATTATACTAAGAGGAGGGGGTGAACAGTATAAGACCACTTTTTAATTTTTCTTCCAATTCAATATTATGTTGTGTAAACATAGCAGTATCAATAGCAGTAATCAAAGCAATGCACAAAAACCATACACAATAGAGACACCACAATTTACGTGGTTCACCCAATGTGGGCTACTCCACGGAGAAAATATTTTACTAAAACTTTCTCAATCAATCTCTTTGGGAATCACTCCCAATTACAATGTTTATGGATATTTGTCCAAAGGAGATGCTAATCCCCTAATCTCAAGTTCATGGATCTCTTCCACAAGAGAACTCTTTCCCCTTCTACTTTGGCTATGTGATCTTCTAGAAGACTCTATCTCTCTACTGCACTGACTGGTGGACCTCTCTCCACTTGAAGACTCCTCACTCAGATTTGTCTTCAACTATGTTGGCTATTGGATCTCTATCCACTAAGACTCCGTCCTCTGTACTCTGTCACCTCCAAAACTCTGTCAATAGGCTCACTAAGAACCTGCTCAATAGGCTCACATAGAACCTACTTAACAATATCACACAGAACTTGTCAAATCTGCGCTAGCAAGCTCACCAAGAACTTGCCCAAATATGCTCTAGCAAGCTCACCAATAACTTGCCCAAATATTCTCTAGCAAGCTCACCAAGAACTTGCCCAAATTTTCTCTAGCAAGCTCACTAAGAATTTTTCCAAACACTATCCTCAAATCTGTCCCAAAACTGTCCTCAAATCTGTCCCAAAGGCCTTCTCAAAGGCTCAATCAATCATGCTCAAGTAGTACTCAAAATGAACTCAACAATGAATGACAATCTCAACTCAAATTAACTTCATAGAAGCACAAAGAAAATTTTTAGAGACTCAATATGTTCTAATCTCAATATCAACCCAAATCAATCTCAACTCAACTCATAGAAGCATAAATAGAATTGTTAGAGATTCAACATGTTCTAAACTCAATCTCAACCCAAATCAATCTCAACTCAACTCAAATCTTACAGAACCATAAAGAGAATTGTTAGAGACTCAATATGTTCTAACCTTAATCTTAAATCAACATAGAATTATGGAATAAAATGATCCATGTGACATCAATGACAAAATAAAATGCCTCAAATTAACTCATATTTCCAAAAATATCCCCCTTTTTCATTGATGGCAACACCTCTAATGCAAACACCACAATCACTACAAAAACCATCTCTGAGAATCAAAGTTGCTCCCCTTGACTCAATAATCTCTATGGAGGCTGCTCCCCCTAACTCAATACTCTCTTTGGAGGCTGCTCCCCCTAACTCAATCTCTCTCCCCCTTACTCAAATATCTCCCCCTTACTCAAATCTCTCCCCCTTTGACATCAACGATAAAAGGGACACTTATGGGACTAAAAGATATAACTCTTAAGCTTAGCCCCCCTCACCCAATTTTTCTTTTGAGGTGATTAATTTTGGGGTGGGAGTACTTTTAATCCCATATCACTTTGTTTCTTTCCTCTATCAAATTCCTTCCATGTTTTTTTGATATCCTTCTTTTGATAAATTACTTGATCTTCTTGTCTAGAACTTGTTTGAATTTATTACCTTGAACTTGTTTGGAATTGAGTCCTAAACCACCTTGCAATATGCCCAAAGTTATTGCAATTAAAACACTTGATATTGTAGACTTTGGCTAGTTCCCATGTCCTAAAATTATTCTTAAAATAATTTCCATATCCATTCCTTTCCTGAACCTTGTATTGTGAAGCTCTATTTTCATGACCATTATAACCATGACTTCTTAATTGTGTAGCTCTAAAAACAAAACCATGTTTCTCATTTCCTTTGCATTGAAAAGCTTTATTACCAATCCTATTACATGAGAAGCAATGTCCCTAAAAATCATACCTTCTTCCTTTGAAGTTTATTCTAGCAAAATCAAACTTCTTTGATCCATGAATCCTGTAATGTATAGCCCTGTGTCCAAATCCATTACAAGAAAAACAATATCCTTGAAAATCCCTTTGTTCATTCCTTGGTTCCTCATACCTTTCTTGACCATTATCCTTATGATCATATTAAACTTGTGCATTGCATTCTTGAACCTTCTTTGTAGCATCTAAAACCTCTTCCTTAGTTTCTTACTTGCCTTTCTCTTCAATAATTTCTTTTCCATTTGAACTTGATTCACCTATCTCAAAACAATAACCAAACTAAATATTTGGAGCCATAGGAACTTTGGAAGTTTCCTTACAAATATTAGGTGTTTCCTTGCTTTCATATTTTAGAACTTCCTTTCCTTTTGAGTGTGACTTTTCTTGGAAGTAAGATACAACCTTAAAATAATTTTCCACTCCTTTTTGAATATTTTCATCTAATGTATCATGTCTTGCCATTGTTACCCTTAGTTCTTCAATCATCCTCTCTTCTATCCTTTTTGCAGTTTGAAGCTCTTATCTAAGATTATTGATTTTTTGAAGTAGTTCTTCTTTGATTTTGACATCTGTTCAAATTTTATTTTCAATATTCCTGTATTCTTATTTTAACCTTTTGATTTATGATTTTTTTTTACTTGGATCATCTTCTTCCTTTTCTATTACCAAAAATGAGACTTATTTGTTTTCACTACTGCTGGAATTGTTACTAGAACTATTGTTTTCTTTTTCAAATACACTTTCCTTGTTGTAATTGTTGTAGTATGTGAAATCATCGTCTATATGCCCAAAATCTCCACATGTGAAGCATTTTAGTATCCTTAGACCTTTCTTGTACCTATCTGCTTGTTCAATGGCTATGGCAAGCTCTTCATGTCTTTCTTCAATAGGCACATCCTCTTCTTTAACTTCAATAGTTTGGAGTGAATGTTATTCTTCTACTTCTCTTATTCCATAGAAAAACCCTTCTTCATCTTCACTATCACTAAGATCATTATAATATTCTATAGCAAACAAACTCTCAATATTTCTTTGACCATGTTTGTTTCCTTGATGTGTCATCTCATCTTCACTATCACTGAAACCATTGCAATATCCTGATATGTGATCTCTTTGACCACACACAAAACATTGTTCTCTTTCACTTTCTATTCCTATGAATAAATGCTCTTCCTTTTCATCATCTAAATTTTCTCTATCACTATGATCTAAGATATCACTTGCTTCTACAATGTAGTAATATTTCTTTGCATTACAAAAAATTTTCTTCTTCTCATACCTGTTTTGCTTGAATCTGACATCTTTGTCATGATTATGTTTTCCATCTTCTTTTCTTCTATGACCCTGTTTTTCATCATCACCGATTTCTTCATGTGGACACTTGTATGCATAGTGACCAATATCACCACACTTGTAGCACCTGACTTTCCTTATATCTCTAAAATTCCTAGAGTCCTTATTCCTTTTGATGAAGTTAGCTTCCTCATCATTTTCTAAAACTATCTATTTCTAAAACTCTCCCTTTCTCTTTTTCTGAAGCCTTGAAAGAAATCTCTTTTATTGGAGCTTGATGCTTACTTACCCTCATCTCATAAGTTGTGAGGGTACCTTGCAATTCTTCCATTGTTAACTTGTTGATATCCATTGTTTCTTATATTGCTGGAACCTTTGCATCATATTTCATGGGAAGTGATCTCAAAATTTTTTGAGTAACTTCTGATTCTTTCATCTCAAAACCTAGGCCTCTCACAGTGTTAATAATCTCATCAACTCGAAGTAAGAACTTTGCAATATCTTCAGAATCTTCCATTTTCAATTCCTCAAATATTTTTCTATGAGTTTGTATTTTTGCCAACTTTACCTTGGAATATCCTTCATAAGTATTCCTCAACTTGGTCCACATCTCATTAGCTGAAGTACATACCATGACCTTTGCGAAATATTTCTCACAAAGTGTTGGAATATGCAATGCAACATTGTGTAAATTATTCTTAGACTAAAATATAAAGTCTAAAGAATAATATTTGAATTAGAAAATAATTATATTTTATGTAAAAATATTCCCACCCAATTAATAAATAAAATAAGGGTGCTAGGAATATTTAATTTGTGGGAAAATTTTATTTCCCCCTTTTTAGCATATGTGAGACAAGCAAAGTCTCCCCAAGATCGAAGAATGCTCCACAAAATCAATCACACACAAAAGAGGAAAACCCACAACACCAATATTAAGTGGTAAAACCCTACTTCAAATGAAGAAGGGAAACATCCACTATGAAGCTCACTATATTACTCATTTGATTCAACAATACAAGAATGCTTCAATGTTATGCAACAATATGCATCAACATGATATTACAACACAAGTCAATATGACAAGATATGTTAAGATGTAGTAGACAACACCCCTATTTAAAGAGAAGTTTTTCTACTACAACCCTAAATATTATCATAATTTAATCTTATCATAATATAATCTTGAGATGTGTGACAAGTGGCATCTATCAAATATTAGAAAGTTCTTAGTTACTTTCTAATCTTATCACAATCTAATCTTTGAGATGTGTGATAAGTGGAATCTATCAAATATTAGAAAGTGATTAGTTACTTTCTAATATTTTCTAGAAAAAGGGAAATAAATTTTTTCCACAAATTAAATATTCCTAGCATCCTTATTTTATTTATTAATTGGATGGGAATATTTTTACATAAAATAGAATTATTTTCTAATTCAAATATTATTCTTTAGACCTTATATTTTAGTCTAAGAATAATTTACACAATGTTTCATTACATATTCTAACACTCCCCCTTAATGCAATATTGGGGAAAGTAATTATGAAATAAAGAAATATTCTCCCCCTAAAGATACAAATGGGGATGAGAATCAAATGAGTAATATAGTTACAATGAGCTTCTATGACCAAGAATGGTCTACAATAAGGCACCAATACAAAATAGGCCAAAATGAGACTGCAAGCCCCCAACAGAGTAGCTTCATATACAAGCAGCTTACAAAGCCATCCATCAACCACAAGTGGTTGCAAATGACAAGAAGAAAACATCACAAGGGTGTATTCAGTAAGCCTAAAAAACCCCAAATAGAAGTACCTGCAAGCTACAAGCAGCTCAACATATGATTGGTTAGATACATCATCATAAATATATTCACCACAACATATATGAATATCCAAAGATGATAACAAAAATGATCTAACAAATAGTGAACTATAAGTCATCACAAAAAGATGCCAAGCCATACTTATAGTCACATGCTGTATAGTTGATCAAAAAATATCATGATCAAAGTTGCATAAAGCAAACAAGGAGTACCATGATAATGCAAACTCTAAAGTACCATGTACAAAATTTGCATAAGGTAGATGAAAATAATAAAGTGTGCACACCGGTTGCATAAAGCCAACCATTAAAATATCATGTACAAAAGTACCATAAATGCTAACAAGAAAGTACCATGATAAACCAATTGCATAATGCCAACTACATAAAAACATGTACAAAGTTGCACAAGGCAATAACAAAGTACCATGTAAAAGAGTCACATAAAGCAATTGCATCATATACCATAATTGCACAATGCCATCTATAAAGTAACATGTACAAAATTTGCACAAGTCAAACAAGAAAGTACCATGTTCAAAAGAGATGCAAAAAGCAATTATACCATCAAATATCAACTCATATATATAGCACAAAACACCTCATAAGGATGAAGTTATCATCACACAAGTGTAACTACACTTCATTCCCCCTTGATAACAACTTCACCAAACCAAGTGAGTCCCTCAGCTTACAAAATTGCTCCTTGGGAAGAGGTTTGGTGAAAAAATCAGCAGAATTAGAAGATGATGGGCAATACTCCAACTGAATAGTCCCATACAATACCTTCTCTTTGATAAAGTGGGCTTGGATTTCAACATGCTTTGTCCTTTTATGCATTACAGGATTTTTAGCCAAGGCAATAGATGATTGATTATCGGAGAGCAAATGTGAAGGACCAAATTTCTCAAATCCAATTTCCTTCATGAGGGTACGAAGCCAAACCGCTTCCTGTGCAGCTATTGTCGTAGCCTTATACTCCACTTCCATTGTAGAAAGAGTAATTGTATCTTGCTTCTTGGAAGACCAAGAGATAGTTGCAGATCTAATACTAAAAACATATGTTGTGGTAGACTTTTTGTCTATTCTATCCCCTCCAAAATCAGAATCAGCATAGACAAAAATAGCAAAGGAAGAAAGCCTAGAATACTTGAGTACCAAATCTCTAGTACCTAAAAGGTACTTTAGAATCTTCTTGGTAGCTTGTAAGTGCTCAATATAAGGTTTAGATGTTAGGTGAATAATCTGTATGTGTTAGGTGATGCTCCTCCTAAAGTGTGTTTAGCAACTAATGTTTCTCCTAGTAGCAAGCTTTGGCACTTAAGGTCAGGCCATACAAAATATCAAAATAATCAAATGATGAAGTCCAAAAATTTGGTTGAAGGTTTACCGAACATTTCACCTATTCATGGTTTGTGTGAAACATGCATCTTAGGCAAGACAAAGCCCAATTTAAAATACAATGCATTGCTCTTACATTGATCTCAACCAATTTCCTAGTAGTCTTATCTTCCTCGGGATCACCTTCAACCCTATACTCTTTTTCAACCATTTTCCATACCTCATATCCTTGTGATATCAAGTAGTTCTTCATCCTCATGCTCTAGAAAGCATAATTGTTACCATCAAACAATGGAGTCTTATTTGTAGATAATTCATTCTGTGAAGCCATATGTGTTCTTGTAGAATCTACCCTCAAGCTGTTAGCCTTTCCGAAGGAACCCGCTCGATACCAATTGAAGAACATAAGCTTATACTGAGAGGGGGGTGAACAGTATAAGACCACTTTTTACTTTTTCTTCCAATTCAATATTATGTTGTGTAAATATAGTAGTATCAATAGCATTAATCAAAGAAATGCACAAAAACCATACATAATAGATACACCACAATTTACGTGGTTCACCCAATGTGGGCTACTCCACGGAGAAAATATTTTACTAAAACTTTCTCAATCAATATATTTGGGAATCACTCCCAATTACAATGTTTATGGATCTATGTCCAAAGGAGATGCTAATCCCCTAATATCAAGTTCATGGATATCTTCCATAGGACAAATATTTCCCCTTCTGCTCTGGCTATGTGATCTTCTAGAAGACTCTATCTCTCTGCTGCACTGACTGGTGGACCTCTCTCCACTTGAAGACTCCTCACTCAGATCTGTCTTCAACTATGCTGGCTACTGGATCTTTATCCACTGAGACTCTGTACTCTATACTCTATCATCGCCAAAGCTCTGTCAATAGGCTCACTAATAACCTGCTCAATAGGCTCACACAAAACCTACTTAAAAAGCTCATATAGGTCTTGTCAAATCTGTGCTAGCAAGCTCACCAAGAACTTGCCCAAATTTTCTCTAGCAAGCTCACCAAGAACTTGCCCAAATCTGCTATAGCAAGCTCACTAAGAACTTGTCCAAACACTGTCCTCAAATCTGTCCCAACACTATACTCAAATCTATTCCAAAGGCCTTCTCAACGGCTCAATCAATCATGCTCAAGTAGTACTCAAAATGAACTCAAAAATGAATGGCAATCTCAACTCAAATTAACTTCATAGAACCATAAATATAATTGTTAGAGACTCAATATGTTCTAACCTTAATCTCAACTCAACATAGAATGATGGAATATTTTATTTCATATAACTTGAACAATCACTTCACACATCACTTGAATAGGTTCAATCAACTCAACTCAACCAATCATCATAAGGAACAACTCTTTCTCACACAACCCTAGTCCAAGTATGTATCAACCTACTCAAATGTTTCCAACAATGCTCAACCACAAATCTCACATACCAATGATACTTATATTCTTTTCTAACTCAAGTTCTTTCACAACCAATGGGCTTCAACCACTATGCTTATAACACAAGGTTGAAACACAACACTCAATTCTGAAAACCTTGAAGCATTCAACCAACCACTTTCGAAAAGGAAACCACAAACAATCCTTTTCCCTCCAATGATATTTCAGAAATCAACCACCATAAATAATCAATAGGAGAATGTGCCCATACATTTTTTTTTGAAGATGAAAAAACCTCTTTGTAAATCTACCACAATCACAAAATTCTTTTGCCAATCTTCACAAGGGTTAGTAGATCACAAAATAAATAACATTACTCCACTTTTCAATAATCATCACCAAGGCCTTTAATTGCACAACTTCCTTATCTCTCCTAAAACCACTTGTACCATAAAATAAAATAAATCAAAACATTGCATAAATTTTTCACTCCCAAAACCACTTATACCATAAAATAAAATAAATCACAATATTGCATACCTTGTCACCTCATGAAAGAATTAATCCTCTTGAAAAAGAACAAGGCAAACTTCACTTTTGGAACCCCTTTGTAAAATCAGAAATATATCTTTACACACACCTTATTTATCCTTCTAAATAAGTTAGTCAAATAGCCCTTGAAATAATCTTTCCGAAGATATATAATATGCCCCATTTTTGAAATAAATTGAAACCTTTACATATATATATATATGCCAACCTCCATTAATTGCACATAGGTCGGCCCTCCATTAATTTAAACTTAAAATTTAAACTTTAATATCTTCATCACCGGATGTCCTTTTTTGATGAAACAAAATTCCACCTTGGATTTTAAGAAAATCCCTTTCCACATAAGCCCACCATGGTTTTAAATAAAAACTTTTATTTTGCCTTCCTTGGTTTTCATAAAAACCTTGTATATATCCATGCTCTCCAAAATATCATAGATGATTATCTATGAAGTGCTTTTGCCACAAAAACCAAATATGATCCATGTGACATCAATGACAACATAAAATGCCTCAAATTAAATCAAATTTTCAACACATAATGACATAGTGGTTTCTTAGTTGATTTGTAGTAGATAGATTGTTGGTTCAAATCGCTCATGCAGTCCTTTTTTAAAGGGTATAGCAATAGTAAAGAGTGTTAGCATTGGTGTATGCACGCTTGTTGAAATAATTAGCACTATGTCTATCCATAACTCCAAAAATATACCTTGGTTCATTGGTTGGTATTCTATATTATGGTTGATAGGTCCTGAGGTTAAACCGTGGTGTCAAGTTTTCTTTTGTTATGCTAAATTCAACAAAGCTCTTAGGGCAAAAGATGCATTTTTTTTCAATAGTGCATAATGGCATAGTGGTTACTCACCTCCCTTGCATACAGGAGGTCATAAACTTGAGTCTCATTGAATAATTTTTTTTTTATAAATTATTATTATTATATATATACATGGGGAGATCCATTTAGCAAATGACACAAGTTAGTTTTCTATTAACTGATTTTAGTGCATGTGGTAGACAATGTAGGGATCCCCCAATTTTTTTGGAATGTAGTAGTATTAGATTAAACAAAACTCTTCTAATATTTGGCAATACCATGTTTTTCCAAGTTTTAGTGATAATTAATCCAACCTTATAGAGGCCATATATGGAAGTACTTGGAGCCCTTTTTTTAGGTCACACACATTTTTAAGCCCTACAAGTTGGTAATATTAATTTAAGGACCTGTTATAGTTTTGGAATGATGTTTTATGTGAAATGAATTCCTTGGAATGTGTTAGTCATCTTAATGGGAAAATTTATAGTGCTTGATTAGTAAAAATGGTGGGTTTACTCAAAATAAATAACCTCTAGTTTATCTTTAATGATGGAATAAAAGAAATTCTTGATAATCATGAACTAGTCAAGAAAATAGACAAAGGGCTTGGTCTCTTCTTTATGTTAGTAGAACTAAATGTAATTTTGCACATAAGAGAAAATACTAATCCTATTCAGTTTTGGATAACTTTGACATACCTTTATGGAAAAGTTATTACTACTAAAGTTAACAAAATATAGATGGACCTCTTCAAAATCAAGATTTTAGATTTTGAATTTGAAGATTACGACATATCTTCCTTCAAATCGTTAAAAACTGACCTAGATATGATAGGAGGAAAGGTAAAAGGTGATGAAGACTATGTAATATCTATTACCTCTAAATATATTTCACCTTTTCATATAGTTATATTTGTTCTTTATGTGAATGCTATGGCTATCGAATATCCACAATCCATAATTCTTGAATGACTATTCAAACTTCTTACTCATTATTAAGTTGTGAAGAATTATGGAGATCTTTATCATATACAATCCCATCCAAAGGACTTAAAATTAGTGGAAACTAAGGATCATCTACCCAAGAATGAGCCAAATATTACAAATAAATTAAACTCTTTTGAATATTGTACAATGGAGGGATACTCCATAAAAAATTATATAACAAGATTGAATATGTTTGAAGTAGAATTCTTGAGTTCAAGACACAATATTTTTGATGATGAATATAAGGATGAAGATAAATATTGTAAAGCAAAGGCCTATTAGAGCATCTAGTATGGTGAGTAGATATTATTATCTATAATGTATACTTTTCTTAGTCCCCTTAGCTCACATTATAGGGGATGTGGAAGTATTTATAATATGATCTTACCAAACCAAGGCTAAAATTATTAAAGAGTGCTTATGGGAACTACTGATGTATCCTATGAATAAGTGTTTATGTAAGTCTATGGGAATTTTTGATGTATTCACCCTTAGTGATATTGGTTAAACCACACCTTGATTAAAGGGTTTAATACATTTATTATTTTATAATTTAACCTTCAAGTCCGGTTATGTTTGCTTGAGGTTAGTATCTAATTGGGTATTTGGTATTACAATAAATATCCCCTAAAAATTGATCCATTGTGTTAGTTTGTGATATGTGAGATCATGAGGATGCCTATAGGAACCCAACCCTTATTCCTTCTACATATTAGTATTATTTATCTTTCTTTATTCTTTTCATTTATTATAACATTTTTTTCTCTTTTATTTTTTTACATATAGAAAGATTAGAGTATTGTGAATTGCAATAGGCTCCATGGTCTTCAAGGTGACCATTATAAGCATAACATTTGTTTCTATTAGATAACATATACTCATAGGGAATTTTAATTTGGTATATCAAAGATAATGGCATCGCACATCTACCAAATTCCTATGAATATATAAATTTATATATAAACCAAAGTAATCATCAAAGGTAGATGATCATCCCTAGCCAAATAATCAATAGTAATCATATTTCTTATAGGAATATTAAAACCAAATAATCCAAGTATATGAATCAACACAAAATATTTTCTCTAAGTGAGTAAATGTATTGCATTGCATATGATCATGGAATGGTAGGCATTGTATTTTTAACCTTGGTTCTAGCATATCATCTCATCCAAAGTATATCTTAATATCTACCTCTAATAATGAGATATTCGTAGCAACTCAAGATATAAAAAATTATAAGGGTTTTATTTAATTCCTCTATTGTATCCCATGAGTCCTATTAACAATAATTATTTAGGATGTCAATGGTTTATTTGAATCTCAAAAAAATATCATTGTCATCTCTTTAAGTGGTGATAATGGCATTGTAGACATTTATTTAGAAGAATTGATAGTATACTTGATTGAAGCTTTGATTGGAACACTTTTAACATTGGAATACATTCTACATTCTTATTTTATTCCTTAATGATTAAGGGAGGGTTTGAAATATTTTCACTAATTTCCTAATTAACCTTACCTTGGATAAACTCATTTGATTTTTTTCCCTCCTTAGTGGATTGCTTCTTTTTATAATGAGGTATTCTAATAGTGATAGTAGCAATTTGTTGTTCTAAATATTTAATTGATTCACATTGTACCTCAAATACATTAACAAATTGAGACACATTGGGATGGATACAAATAAAATCTCCATTTTCTCCACTAGGGTGATCATAAAATTAATTCACATGTTTATTATTGGGTTTTTGACTTGCAGTTGAGTTGGATTAAGTTAGCCTATTGTTGAACTTGATTTTTGGGATCCCATAGCCTTGGGTCTAATTATTTTGACCAATTCTATTTTTTTACAATTGGAATTTTATATTGATTAGGATGGGGTTGTGGTTGGTTAGAGGTTGGAGCCTCTTGTTGATTATAATTAGGAAATTGGGTGTTATATATACTTGACCTCTAACGTTAAGGATGATTTAATTTCTTTTGTAAAGACCTAATTTTATCCTCATACAACTTTATCCTAACTTACTTATCCCATCCTCAAGTTAGTAAACTCATATAATTTCCTTTTTTAATAATTTGTAATGACAATGTAAGGCATAAATTTAATTTGAATTCTTTTGATAAATATAAATGTTAAATTGATTATCTGATGATCGAATGAGAAATAAACTAACTTGCATTTTTTATCCAAGTATTGATAGGTCACCCTCCAATATATGGAAAAGGAAAGGTATCATATAGGAGGTGATGATAGATCCTTAGGGAGAAAGCATTTTAGAGATATCACATAGACACATTCATGCACACACAAAATCACACACATGCACCACACTTTAGCAAAATAAAAATATCATTTTAGTTACATGGTTATTTATATGATCAAACTTCATGATCTTGTTTATTTGAAACTACAATTATTGTTGATGAAAAGAGATTAAGCATTAGGTCTATTTGTAAATAATTTCTTATTTCACTAAGTGTTATATTGGTAAACTTAATATTAATGCATATATATTTTTTTAAAGAGAAAAACCCCTTACGGGGCCGCCTTGGTCTGAGAGACCATGAACAAGGGGTTCTACACCATCAAAGTCACTTGGGATTCATGCCCGAACCTACCTGCACCAACATTATCAATTGAATTCTGGATACCCAATTTAAATTTTTGGTAGGGTGGAGATTCGAACCTGGGACCTCCCTTGGGGGATTGCCCTCTCCTCTCCAACTCACCTACAACACCTAGGTAATGTTAATGCATATTAGTGTCCTTGTCAAATTCTTGTATTAAGCATGAATTATAATTTATTAGGGGTAATGATAAAATGTTTATTTGACTATCAAACCATATTGTTAGCTTGGAAGAAACTGAATAATGAATCAAAAACCCTTATTGGTGCTTGAACCCCTAAAGTTCATGTATCTCCCTTATTTTTACTGCTAGAGAATGTTCCATTACCATGGAGAGTCTTCTTGAAAAGAATCTATGTGGAGGTGCATTGATGCATGAGGAAGAGAGAGGGTGGAAATGTGGCCTCATTTCCCCTATCTACTCTTAGTGTAACTTTGTCATGTGTGCATGCTTCATCTATATATTTATATTTTTGAAGAGAATAATATCAAGGGGTCATCGTGCATTCTTTAGAAGGGTCTTTTAAGGAATTTTTAGGCATATGAGAGGGAATAAAGAATAAAAGGAAGGACACATTTGAACATTTGAAAATAATATATTATTTTATAATTCAAGTATCTTTATTTCCTTGTTTTTCTTATGGAATTCAATAGTAGACATATTATGTGGATGCTTTCTTATTTTGGGATTTTCTAGATCAATTGCATTTAAATTTATTATTTAGGGAGAGAGAATTTTTCTTATACTACTAATTGATTTGCCATAATAGGAATAAACATTTTTTCTTTTACCTAAATGCACAAACTTCAAATTATTGTAAAGTGTAGCCACAAAATTTTGACACACCTCAAAATTCCCTTTTCCTAATAAAACATGTTAATCATCCTAACAATATAAAATTCACCCTTAAATACCCTTGCCTCGATATTTGTGCAAAAAATTAAAAAAAATGATTTAATTTCCCTCTTTCTGATAAATTTGGGCCAGGCCAATGAAATCGGACCTGTCCGATAATTTTGGCTGACCCAAAATCATCCAAATCACACGTGCATCTAATTTAGGTGCTCAGTTGGGATTTTGAACCTAATCTGGGTGAATCCAGATTCCCGACAAATTTGGCTGATCCGAATTTGTCCAAATCGAGCCAAAACCTAAAATGGCTTAACAACCTGGCCTATTTTTGCCTACCTCCTTAATTCCTTGACCTGCATCAAGCATTTAAACCCCCAAACCCCCCTAAATAGACTAATGGTGATAATTTGCAGGAAATCTTGATTGAAGAAGGAGATTTAGGAGCTTTGTTGCAGGTTGCAAGGAATATTCCAGCCGTTTGATCACCGTTCTAGGAGCCCACAAACATGGTGACATATATTGTATACTCAGATCTGTTTTATACTTAGTAGCAATTTGATTTTTTGCATTGTTTTTATGAATTTGGCTCAGCCAAATTTATCATAAGCATACGATTTTAACCACTATTTCTACAGAATTAGCCGTTAGATTATTTTGGCTCAACCAAAATCATACATAGCATCTAAAATCATACATAGTGTATGAAATCATACTAGATTCATATTGGGGGTAAGATTTTTTTAGCTACATCACTAGTTTGATTCAGATTTGCATTGCACTTGATTATCTACTTTTAGTACTCCACTGCATATTACTATTGCTACTGTGTTTATTGCATTTAATACTACATGTTTTGCATTAGATTAATTGATCCTTTATTTTCTTTATGGTTTGCTAAAGGAACTAAGGGGATTTGATTGTTACAGATCATGATCTACTGTGACCTATGCAGATCCCCCATCCCTAATTCCAAATTTTAGTGTTGCATTATGAAATTGCAGGTTTTTGATATATTCAACTGACCCGATGAATTTGGATGTACGAATTCATCCTATAGACATCTGAATTCATCCTATCAACTCGAATTCATCCTAAAGCAAACATCTCGGATCAGGTAAGGTCTTAAACTTACTTTCTCATAATTTAGATTTATATTTTTCTATCTCATAGGCATCTGCATTTAATAAAAAAACAAAAAACACCAAAAAACATAGACTTTACTGCATTTTTCCATACTAGTCAAAATATAAAATACAAAACACAAAAGAAAAAGAAAAACATGTTAGCATAGATCTTCATCTCTTGCTTTCTACAAAACCATTGCATCTTAGTTAAACTTTACAAATCTTTCTAATTAGATCTGTATACCTTGTTTTCATTTGAAATTTAAGTGCATATAGCTAGGTAGAAATTGCATTTTGGCCAAACCCTAGGTGTGTGCATTTAAAAGGAATACATCAAAACATCCACTTTACCTAGGCATGGAAACCACCACAAAAAGTGTTTCTTGGTGAACCCCACCCCATTCATCGACAAACACCAAAGAGAGCACAACTCAAGCGCTTCTCGTCTGAGATGCAGATCCATTATTTTCCCTCCCCCTTTCAGGCATGGATCCATTAGCCTGGGAGAAAGGGGTGCAAAAATTTTGGGCCTACATTCTTTGGTGAACCCGACGTGAACCACACCATCATTGTAAACTTTATTGTTTTTCTTTTTTCATAAAAACAAAACAAAACAAAAACAAATTTTTTTCTAAATGGTAGAAAATAGTCTTAATGAGTCTTTCTTTATAGACCTTAGAAAAATGCTCATAGAGCAAGAAGTTGACCTCTTCAAAAAAATCATCATCCAGAACGTCAAGTGGACTTGTGGAAAAACTTTGGTATCATTGAGAATAGATCTTAAGAAATAAGGAAAATTAAAAGAATTGATGTTACTAAAGCCTTAGGGCCAGGTTATTACTCTCCTTATTTTGAAATCAAAAGAAGTTGTGAACGTTGGCTTGCAAACAAATGAGCTAGTGTTCATTCAAACATCTATCCTTGGGATAACTATTTAGAAGAAGCATTAAAAGTTCATCAATTCTTAGCATACTTAGAGGACAATGAGGTAACCCTAGAACAAAGAAGAAGATATCACAAAGCACCTAGGGTAGTCCTATTTTGAGACTATTGTTATGAATTGCAAGCTCAACCTTCTACCTCAGATACTAAGGAACTTACCCTTGTCCACTTCATCAACCTTCTAGTACGTGATTTCTCTTTTGAGGAAGAACACTACATGAGTCCTAAAGATCTAGAGCCCATTAATGACATTCACAAGATTTTCAAGGAAGATTAAACTATTTAGCATTGTTATCAAAATTCTGTAAATATTTGAGTTAAAGCATAGTAGATTGTTTTCTTTTTCAAGAACAAAAATAAACAAAAAAATAAAAAACAAACAAAAAAAAATCAAAAAACAACAAAAAATAAAAAACAAACAAAAAAAAATTAGTGGTAAACAAGTGGCTACTAGCTCCGAAGATGAGTCAGAAACTACAAACCCTAATGCTGAAATGGAAATAGAAGAAATTCCAGAAGAACAACAATTACAAATAGAACAAGATGAAGAAAATGAAACAATCAACAATATTGACCCAAAGTTGGGACCTCAAGGGGATGTTCATTTTCAATCCATGCAACACTTTTGTGATTTTTTAAACCGTAATCGAGATGCCATCACTAATGTGTTGGAAATAGAAGATCAACTTGCAAAGGGTGACTTCTCGATGGAAGCAACTCTAGAAGCAACTTTCAAACTTCACCCAAAACCTGAGACATATATAAATGCATCATTGCAACATGACACTTATAATGATCATTCCTTAGATAATACCCAAAATATACCTCCTCAAGAATATGATGCTCAAATGACATTGCAACAACAACCTATTTTTGCAACTACCACAACCACTTCCACTCAAAAGCAACCTTCTCCATCTAATAATAATACTATTCTTTCTCAATATTTCCAACATCTATTCGCTCAAAATGCTACTTCTCAAAAAAATAAAAATATGCAACTTCCCAATTCTCCTCGACAAAATACTCAACAGAATGCAACCCCTTATAAACTCAAAAATCCTAATACTTCAAACACTAGGTACAATCATGTCTCTATTTCCACTCCTTATATGGTAGCACAACAAACATATTATCCTCCACATAGCAACATAGTAGCACAAAATAGACATGATGAGCAACCACATCATCTTGAAACTATAGTAAAATAATTAGCTTCAATATTGGATCAGATAGACCCTTATCGCCCTACATATAACTATAAGGAAATGTGCAACCAACCATTAGATCCTATTGTTGCTGCTAGACCATACCCTAAATGTTTTCCCATGCCGGTTTTGTCAATTTATAAGGGGGTCGAAGATCCAATCGAGCATATTCGTATGTTTAGGACAACCTGTCATGACATTGCATACGATGATATGTTATTATTAAAGATGTTCCAAAAATTTTTAGGAGGCATGGCATTAGAATGGTACTATCAATTTCCAACACATTATTTAATAAACTTTGAAGAAACTGCGGAATTATTTGTACATCAATTTGGTGCTTACATAGAGAGACATGTCACCATCAAAGATTTGTACAACCTTAAACAAGGAAAAGAAGAGAGCTTCATAGAATTTTTAGCTCGATGGAGGAAACTTCTAGGAAAACTACATTTTACTCTACCACCAAGGGAAATGTTAGATATTTTCATTGGGAATTTACAAGAGCAATTATCCTATGAGTTAGCTACGACTACTGTAACATCCTTTGATCAAGCTATAGACTTGGCTAGAAGGGTAGAAGAAGCCCTAATCAGAAGGGGATAGTTTAAAAATAAGGATGAAGACAAGTCATCTAAAAATCAATACAAGAACAAACATGTGGTAGGAGATGGGGTTACAGATAGTAGACCCACTCCAAATGTTAATACCATAGAAACTACAAAGAATTTTGTGTTAAAAGCACCTCAAAGACCTCCACTACGAAACTTCACAAGATTAAACCAACCTTTGACAATGGTCTTACCACAATTGGTAGAAAGAGGTTTGATAAAATTGCCAGAAATACGACAACCTGATCCCTCTCAACCTTGGTATAGACCAAACCAACATTGTGATTTTCATCAAGTTGATGGACATCCAACAAACACTTGTAAAATATTAAAACATTTGGTGCAAGATTTAATTGATGATGGAAATCTGGAAGTGGAAAGCCCTCCACCAAATAAAAACCCTCCAGTAGCAAATGCACAAAAACAATAGGTACAAAATGCCAATCAATATTTAGATATATTTCAAAACCCTTTACCAAACCATGGTAAGGAAGTTGTAAATCAACTAGATTATAAGAATGTTCCTCATCCAACACGTTATGTGGGAATTATTAGTGGTCACTTACCATCACAACCTTTGCAAACTCCCTTTGTGCCTACTCAATATGTTGTCACAATTGAGCCAATTCATGGAAGGACAATACAATTCTCATCCTTGAATCATATAGAAAGTGAAACTGAATCTAAGATAGACATTAGTTCATTACATTCTAATAGTTCAGAAGATGAATCAGGACCAATTTTACCCATCATATATTCATTAACTCTGGAGGAACCATTTCCAAGAATGATAACAACCCGTCCTTCTTCACAACAACTTCTTCCCATAGAACAAACATCAAATGCTAGATCACAACTTGTTCAAGATGATCCTCCCATTCCCCATCAATCAAAAAACATTGTGGCTACAGTTGGATCCATTACTAGACAACAAGCTCAAAATCAAAATTCTCAATCTCAATTACCTACAACTCAACCAAATAATGAGGATCAACCACCTTTTGTTCTGAAACCACCTTATAAGGGAAATAATGTAATTCAACCTCAACAAAAGGCTCCCTTTGATATTAATGAACAACTAGCTAATACAACAGCTAGGATTTCTCTCCTAGATCTTCTTAGAACTTCATCAGTTCATAGAGAAGAATTAATGAACACCTTGAGCCAAATGATGGTACCTCAGGACATAGAACCAACTACTGTAGTGAATGTTGTAGCCTCTCAAGGAGTTGACTACATTGATTTTCATGACAAAGATATACCTCCCCATAGTATGCATAGGGATAATCCCTTATACATAACAACATTAATTGGAGATGTAGGTGTTAAGAGAGTATTAATTGACAATGGTTCATCCTTAAATATTTGCACCTATGACTTTTTCAAAAGGTTTGGGTTTAGAAATGAAGATTTACAAAGAACTAAAATGATTATAAAAGCTTTTAATGATGAAACCCAAGAGGCTTGTGGTGTGCTATCTATCCCATTACAAGTTGGCCCTAGAATATTGGACACATCTATCTTTGTTGTATCTTGTCCTACATCATACAACATCCTTCTAGGATGCCCTTGGATTAATGCAATGAGGGCAGTTCCCTCTACACTACATCAATGTGTCAAATTCGAATTTAAAAACCAATTGGTCACCATCCATGGAGATCCTAGACCTTTTGACATGTGTGCAATGGTGGAGCCTATTGATGTTCTATTTTATCTAGCCTTATCATCATCAATACCTATTCCCTCTAAATCTTCTTCCCCAAAAATTGAACCTTTACCTTCTTCTGACACAACTACACCATCTAAAACTGATAATCCTTCTACCTCATATCCCCTCACAGATGAAACTTTACCAGACCTATCTACCATACTAGAACCTATAAAGAAAGCTAATTTTTTTGTACAAGACTCCATTGTTTTGTCCCAATTACCGCCATCCCCATGTATGACAAGTTTACCTCACAAATAGGGAAACATATATCATGTTGGAAGTTGTACTTTTATTTCCATAGGATGTTCTCCCAATAAAATTAACATCAAGCAAATGAGCTTTATGTTCGATGAGAATAGTTTTGCTCAATATTACTTTTCCAACAAATATATAAAATCAAAACAAATGATGTGTGATATGGGTTATAGAGGTAAAGTCTTGGGTCCTTTTGAAAATGGCATATGCGAGCCATTTGAGGTTGAGGAATGGCCTGCCCGATGTGGTATAGGCTATATCCCTACAAAATCTCAACCTTTCCCTTTTGATGATGATGATCATCTAATCACCTATGATGAATATTTGGAAAATCAAAAACATTTAATGAATAATAAGAGAAGGCAAACTCATTTTTCTTGTAATATGATTTCAATAGTCCATCCAAAAATGATTGCCACTCCAAAGAATGTATAGAAGGAGATGTATTTTTTGACACCTCCCTTGAAGAAGTCATGAGGAATGGTTTCTTCTTTGATGGGTCTATCCCATGTATAGCCCATGTCCACATAGTAACCCCACAAGAAGAATTAGCCAAATTATCCCTAGAAGAACTTCAAGAAATGGGTGTTTCACCCGCCCCTCCTAACTTTGAAAGGGATTTAAATATTTTGGTAGAAGATATCTTGAAAATCAATATTGGAACGGAAATTAATCCTCACATGGTCAAAATTGGAGCTACCTTAAGTAAAGAAGAACAAATAAAATACACAGAACTTCTTGTGGAATACCCTGATATCTTTGCATGGACATATGCAAATATGTCTAGCTTAGATCCTTCTGTTGTCATGCACCACTTAGTGGTGCATCCTGACGCTAAACCAATGAAACAAAAACTTAGGAAAATGCATCCTAAAGTAGCCTTGCTAGTTAAAGATGAGTTGCAAAATTTATTAGATGTTGATTTCATTCAGGCCATAGATTACTATAGTTGGATATCCAATGTCATCCTAGTAACCAAAAAAGAGGCTACTAAAATTAGAGTATGTACTGATTTTAGGGACATCAATGTTGCATGTCCCAAAGATGATTTTCCCCTTCCTAATATGGATCAAATCATTGATTTCATAGTAGGAAGTGGGATGTTATCCCTTATGGATGGATTTTTTGGATATAACCAAATCCGTATAGCACAAGAAGATCAACCAAAAATTGCTTTCATTACACCTTGGGGGACTTTCTATTGGAAAGTAATGCCCTTTGGTTTAAAGAATGCAGGAGCAACTTATCAACGGGCTATGACTTACGTATTTCATGATATGATGTATGACATCTTACATGATTATGTAGATGATATCATAGCTTGATCCATTAAGAAAGAGGATCATATTCCTGACTTGCGACGAGTCTTTAATAGACTCCATGAATATAAAGTCCGCTTAAATCTGGACAAATGTGTTTTTGGAGTAAAATCAGGTAAATTATTGGGATTTATTGTGTCTATGCAAGGAATAGAGATAGATCCCATCAAAATCAAGGCAATCATTGATATGCCACCACCAAAAACTTTAACAAAACTCAGAAGCTTACAAGGTAAGCTCCAATCCATCCACCATTTCATTGACAAATTAGCGGATAAATGTCAACCCTTTCTTAAGTTACTTAAGAAAGATACTTTTTTCAAATGGGATGAGGAATTTCAAGAAGCCTTTGAAGCTCTTAAGACATATTTTCTTACACCACCAATACTCATTCCTCCTAGGCCCGAGCACCCTTTTATTTTATATATTTCTGCCTCAAAACTTGCGTTAGGAGCAATGCTAGCACAACATGATGAGGATAAGAAAGAATGAGCTATTTACTACATAAGTAGAACTTTAATAAGCTATGAAACTCATTATACACCTTTAGAAAAACTTTTCTTAGCTATTGTGTTTTCAACATAGAAACTGTGCCACTATATGCTTAGCCAAAAAACTTATGTCATCGCAAAATTTGATCCATTGCGATACTTGATGAGTAGACCCTATTTATCAGGATGAGCAAAAAAATGGGTTCTCACTTTAAGTGAGTTTGATCTCACCTTTATTGGGAAAAAATCCATTAAAGGGTAAGTCATAGCAGATCAACTCACCGTTGCACCTCTTGAATCTACTCATCCATTGACAATAGAATTTCCTGATGAATGCCTTAATCTAGAAGGTGATTCTTTCGAATCATGGTCTTTATTTTTTGATGGAGCTCATTGCATGAGTGGCACAGGTGCAGGCATCATATTGGTATCTCCCCATAAACAACTTATCCCATTATCTTTTAAACTCTAATTTTCTTGCACAAATAATACAGTAGAATATGAAGCTTTAATTCTTGGGTTACAAGCAACTTTAGCCTTAGATATTAAAGTCTTATCAATTTTTGGAGACTCGCAACTCATGGTGAATCAAATTAATGATATTTATCAAACCCGAGATGAGAAAATCCATCCTTATAAAGAGTATGTTTTAAAACTTATCTCTTTATTCGATAAAGTTACCATTGAGGCTATCCCTCGTACTAGTAACCATTCTGCAGATGCTATGGCAGTAGTTGCTTCCCTTATCCCTTTGGAGTTGAATGATGATCATGCTACTATCATTATTCACCAACTCCAAGAACCTGCATTATTAGATTCATGTCTATCCCCATTAGATATTTTCACAATTGAAGAAGCACCCTTAGAACCATGGTATGGGGATATTTTAAATTTTCTCCAAAATGGGTCATACCCTGATGGCCTAGATAGGAATCAATGACAATCATTGCGTAAGCAGGCTGCTCATTTCATAATCATTGGAAGTACTTTGTACAAAATATCCTTTGAAGGTATCCTCTTAATATGCCTCAATGTCAATGAGTCTAAAAAAGCATTAAGTGAGGTCCATGATGGATCTTGCGGAGGTCATTTTAGTGGAGGTACCATAGCCAAAAAACTCCTACGAATGGGATACTTTTGGCCCTCCATGGAAAAATATGCCAATGAATATGTTTGTAGATGTGAAAAATGTTAGAAGCATGCAAATCTCATCCATGCTCCTACCCAAGAGCTTCAAGCTATCTCTTCCCCTTGGCCTTTTTCAAAATGGGGCCTCGACATTATAGGGAAGATCAACCCAATGTCATCAAATGGTCATAAATTTATCATTACAACAACTAAATACTTTACAAAATGGGTAGAAGCTATACCATTGGCTTCTTGCACTGGAACCCAAGTCTCTAAATTCATCTTTAATCAAATCATCTATAGATTTGGGATTCCATCTACACTTGTTTTAGATAATGGAACTTGTTTAAAAAACAAAGACATTCAAAAACTTTGTGCAAAATATAAAATCCAACATAGATGGTCTACTCCTTATTATCTACAAGGAAATGGCCAAGCTGAAGCATCAAATAAAACTTTAATTAAAATCTTAAAAATATTGGTTAATAAATCAAGACGAGATTGGCATACTCAATTATATCCTACTTTATGGGCTTATCGAACTAGTGTTTGAACCCCTACTGGTGCTTCACCTTTTTCTTGGTATATGGCTCTGAAGCTATATTTTCTTTTGAGCTTGAAGTCCCTTCTTTAGGTCTTTTACTTCAATATGCTAAAGTTGGAGATGAGTATCATGTTGGACAACTAAGCCAATTGGAATTACTAGATGAAAAGTGTATAAATGCCTTAGAGCACCTTTTCTCATATCAAGATAAACTCAAAATATCATACTCTAAGAAATTTCATACTCGATATTTTGAGATTGGTGATCTAGTTCTTAAATAAAATCAGAAAAATACAAATGCTCGAACTAATTTAAAAGGAAAATTTCAACCAAATTGGCTAGGTCCATTCATCATCACTGCAAAATTTGGATCAGGTGCATACCGATTGGCAACTTTAGATGGAAAATATCTTAAGGAACCCATGAATATAATGCACCTAAAAAGATACTATGCATAAAGTTTAAAAATCTCATCATTGTACATAATTGTTAATATTGTACATACATTTCTTGCATTTAATTCAATCATTACATATAAATCATATTTCATCAAGTTTCATTTATCTATGCATTTATCAAAATAAAATTATGATTCAATTACATATTCCATATGATCACATCCAATTATTACCCTACTTATATAATTAGACCGATGTTGTCAAAATTCATAGTTAATTTTGGTTTCTTTCGAAGGAATTCACAAATTATCTTGAACCACTCACCAAAATACACATTTTAATAAAATCTTGATTCTTGATATTGATTATAAATCTCTCTTGAACCAAAAACAGTACTGTTTCACTAAATAAATTTTGAATTTTTGGGAATACACGGTTTAGAATGTTGAGAATTGGCAAAATGACAAGCTCTTGCCTACCCAAATAAAATCCCTTACTCTGTCTAATCTGAGCAAGTATCCCTAAATTTTGTTTTTAAATACCTTTTACTACAAAGCAATAAAATTCCTTTGTTCAAAAACAAAATGAACAAGAATCCCTATTAAAATAAATCAAAAGAAAAGAAGGGGGTAATGAGCTTGAATCCCTAGAATTCCTCAGTTATTTGAAAACCATGGGGTGATCCCTATTATAGCAATGGGCTGAATGAATCCCTCCTGGTAATAGGGTAGTCTTACATGTGGTTACAGGTCTATCACATTAGCGACCTTCTTTTGTACAGACTAATTTTAGCTTATGGATTAGCTAGTGTTGAGTGGTATTTTCACCCGATTGTGAAAACACACTCTTCGATAGGATTTGGGTTCTAAATCCTCTGCTTGCAAAGAAACAATTTCTCCAAGGTTCCTGTTATGTTAGCATTTTGCATCTGCGTATAAAAGATATTTAATTAAAATGCTAGGAACACCTTAGTGGTTGCAAGTAACTGAAAACAAGGGGCACTGTGGTTTATTTTACTGTGAAATTTAATGATTGTTCCTTGAACCCTAATAAAGTCAATGTGATTTGATCCTTAAATGACCATGCTGTAACTTAAAAATAAAATTTAATGAAATGCCATAACATGAATGGAATTATTTTTGGGTTTTGAAGTTTTTTAATTTTTAAATTTTATTTTAATGCTTGAAAATAAAATTAGAGTTTCTGAAAAATAAAATACAACAAAAGAAAATAAAATGTAAAGAAAAGAAATTAAAAATTGCATCCAATCTGATGCTATCCCGTCATGGCAAAACCGAAGCTGTGAGGTTTCCATGCATGCAACCTAACTTACTGGACCTGCAAACATGCACAATCTCGATAAGCTAAGTGCTGATTCCTAGGGTTTGAAATTAAAATTCAGATTTCAAACATTTGCCTAATGCAACCCAAAAAAGTGGCATTTAACATTATCTATAAATCTGAAATCTGAAAACAAAAGAATAAACATTAAATCCATTAGCATGCATAGAAGATTTCCTTGTTTCTTGCCAACAAGATGCAAATTTCTGAATACTCTGCATTAATAATATGTCAAGTTACAATGGCAGCATCTCTGGTTTTCTCAAAACCAGAAAAAGGTAGAAAATAGCCCCAAGCAGGCCCAGAATGGCCCTCTGGCCTCTAGCACTGCAACTCTGCTCCAGCGGTTTCCCCCACCCTCGTATCAATCTGTGCTTCAGATTTTATACTAACTGAAACGTCTCTTCGGTTCTCCCTGTGTCACTTCGTTTCACCTTCCAGCATGTGACCTTTCAAACTCCTGCCTTTTCGATGCTTTTGTTCCATGTTCAATTCTGAAACGTTCAAAATTTTCCGTTGCATGTAACGCTTCTGCAACTCCGACACCTGTATGCCACGTATCTTGTGTTTTTCGTGCCTTCTGTAATGTCTTCCTGTGAAAATCGTGACAAAAATAGCATGCAGCCTGTTCACCTTCCTGGTCGCAAAAACGCGACATGTCGCGATATCGCGATGCTTTCCTCGTCCGTACGTCTTCGGCCGCTTCTTGTCGTGAAATCGTGACCATTTTCTCTTTCGGGCCTTCTCATCACAAACTGTCGCGATTTCGCTACCGTTTTGACTCTGCACTCCTTTGCGCTCAAGGCTGTCGCGATTTCGCTACCATTTTCCATTTTTGTACACTTGCCAATTTTTCGTCGCAAAATCGCTATGCTGCCTCCATCCGTACTACTTTGCTACTTTGGAGCCATGAAACTGCAACCTGTCACGATTTCGCGATGCCTTTTCGCTTCATTCCCCTTTGCTGCTTTCTGTCACGATTTCGTGACCATTTATGCGCATTATGCTTTCTGGTTGATCCTGTCACGATTTCGTGACCATTTTGGCCTTTTGCCCTGTTTGACTGGTTCCTATCGCGATATCGTGACGTTTTCTTGCTTTGTGCTCTTTGACCTCTTTCTATTGCGATATCGTGACGTTTTTTCGCTTTGTGCCCTTTGACCGGTTTGACCCGTGATTTTGCGATGCGTCGTGATATCGCTACGCCTTTCCATTTTGCCTTTCTCTCTCCTTCCTGGCCGCGACGGAGCGACATGTCGCGATTTCGTGACACTTTTTCGTCTTCATTTCCTCTCTCCTCTTTCTGTCGCGACGGATCAACATGTCACGAAATCGCTACGTTATTTTCAATTTCGGTAGCGACGGAGCAACATGTCATGATTTCGTGACACTTTTCCTGTTTTGGCCGCGACGGAGCAACCTGTCGTGATTTCGTGACACTTTCTATTTTTCAGCAGCGATGGTGCGACAGGTGGCGATTTCGCGACAGGTTGCGATTTCGCGACATGTTGCGATTTCGCGACACTTTCAACACATGCATTTTTTTCTCTTTTCTTCATTTTTAGCATCTGGGTCCCTAAGATCTTCTTTGAAAGCATGCAAAAAAATGTGGGTCCCCAATTTTTGGGTGTGTTGTGGATCAGCCACAACAAATGGTGACTCTACTATCAAATGCTCCTGAGCATTTGGTGAGAACCCAACCTAGAAATATAAAAACTTGGAAACCAGCATTAGCACATAAAAAATATAAACAAATGCCCATAGATCAAAAATACATGAATCATCAGAATTATGAAGTATCAGCTCGGTGTGTTCAATGTGTTTTCATTCCCTATCATTTGAAATTGATCAACATTCCATCGTCAGTTTTACATGAATGCATATGTGAGATTGTGAATGATTTGTGTAACCTAATGAATATGCTAGGAGATCTTGCTTTTATAAAAGGCATAGTATTTCTTCTAGTATCATACACAAACATTCAAGATTGCCAAACCCTCTTAGGATCCACTAATTAATTACTTTATTATATCCCAAAGTTGGTTATGAGCCCCTACTATCTTGAACCCATGTGCAAGTGAATGTGAAATCAGAATTTTGGGGAATCAGACTCCCAACCAACCGAGATGAGAGTTTAACCCTATCCTTACTATTCTGATTTAGAATTCATTACCTCACTTGAGCAAAATAATTTAACCAATTATGGAAGAAATGGTCATGCTAGTCTAACCCTTTGGACAATCGGTGGTCTTGTTTTTTAGACAAGACATGATGCCATGCATGGGTATATCTAACCCCACAATCCAAAAATTATCTTCATTTCTTTGGACCTTGGGGATGACTACCCATCCTTTGCAGAGGACAAGTAGTACGATCCTTCCAATCCAATATAAAGATGAGATGGGAAAATTTTATTTTTTACTTCTTGGACCTTAGGGATGACTACCCATCCTTGCTAGGGACAAGTAGTACGATCCTTCCAATCCAAAATTTAGATGTAAATGGAAAATATTAATTTTATTGCTTAGACCTTGGGGATGACTACCCATCCTTTGTAGAGGACAAATAGTACGATCCTTCCAATCCAATATTTATCATGAAATGAGACATAAGAGCTTTGGGGAATCAGATTCTCAACCTAAGCGATATGAGAATTTAACCCTATCATTACTACTCCATGTAGGTCAAATCAAAGCTTTGGGGAATTGGATCCTCAACCTAAGTTCAATGAGGATTTAGCCCTATCCTTACTACTCTAATTTTAGGCTTTAAGTTTAATGGAAGTGGTCAAAACCACTGTTTAAGGATCATGCTGCATAAATAGGATAGACATGAAATACTTCTTTTGCCCAACCCTTTTCTTCCAAGTTAGTTTTTGATCATTTTACTCAAGATCCTTTTTAATGTATGAGACGTGCTTGGTTCTAGATATCTCAAGACTCAGTTTCCAACCTTAGGATTTTCTTATATTTATGTTACAACACAACCCTAAGAGGGATTGACAACCTAAGATGCATATGCAACTAAGATGAAATGTATGTAAAGTGAGATGGAACATGAATGCATTATCTCTTGAATTACAAATGAAAATGATTTGTCATGCAAAACTGACTCTTTCCTGTATCACAAAATCAAACAATACTATTAAACTGTTTGTGTTACTTGTGGAGCTTTCACAAGACCATTCCAATGTTTCATATTCTCCCGTTCTAGAACATAAGTTAGCATCTCAAGGCAACTTTTTCATCATCATTTTTTTTTTTTTTTTAATAGACAAACAAAACATGTCAAATAAACACACAACTTTAAATTAAAACTTGTTCAATCCAAAACCAAATTACAATCCTAAAAATGAAAATTTGAAAACACAAACCAAAAACCAAAAACCAAAATTTATATACAAATGTACACTATAATACAAGATGATGCAAAGCTTAGCTTATCACTTTCCTGGATCCCACACATGATTAGAACATTTCAACAAAAATATGACATGATAAGCATGCCAAGTGTTGTGGGAGACCAACAAAAACAAGACAAAACCAAACAATGCAGCAAATTTCCACTTGCCACGCTCACCATACCAATTTGATTTAGTTCCAATAATACCCCCATAGGTGAGCATCAAATTACTAAAATGATTAGACAATAAATGATTTTCAATTTTATCTTGTCTTTTCTTTAAAATGTGAACTTCATAATTCCATTCATGATTTAGAATTAGGCTCTCTTTTTCAAATATGCAATTTTGTAAGTAAGAGCCTATTTCTACAAATTTCACAGCCAAATCATTTTCCAAATTTGTAGGCCAATCAAATTTGTGTAACAATTTACAAGCATCTAGGATATTTACTAAATTAGGATCATTAAAAGTTTTTATCCTAGATCCAATTAATAATTGTTGATGAATTTGATTTAACAATTCAAGTGCATCAACTTCTTTTCCCTCCTAGCACCAAACCGTTGAGTGGTGTTAGAGGCCGAAGCTGCTAATAAAATGGACTTGAAATATTTAGAAAAAAAAAAAAAATTATAAATCCGTAGCATCTAAAATCATGATAAAATAAACCCGAACAGGCCCTCCTTCTAGCGCCAATCTGTTGAGTGGTATTTTCACCCGATTGTGAAAACACACTCTCCGATAGGATTTGGGTTCTAAATCCTCTGCTTGCAAAGAAACAATTTCTCCAAGGTTCTTGTTATGTTAGCATTTTGCATCTGCATATAAAAGATATTTAATTAAAATGCTAGGAACACCTTAGTGGTTGCAAGTAACTGAAAACAAGGGGCACTGTGGTTTATTTTACTGTGAAATTTAATGATTGTTCCTTGAACCCTAATAAAGTCAATGTGATTTGATCCTTAAATGACCATGTTGTAACTTCAAAATAAAATTTAATGAAATGCCATAACATGAATGGAATTATTTTTGGGTTTTGAAGTTTTTTAATTTTTAAATTTTATTTTAATGCTTGAAAATAAAATTGGAGTTTCTGAAAAATAAAATACAGCAAAAGAAAATAAAATGTGAAGAAAAGAAATTAAAAATTGCATCCAGTCTGATGCTATCCCGTCCTGGAAAAATCAAAGCTGTGAGGTTTCCATGCATGCAACCTAACTTACTGGACCTACAAACATGCACAATCCCGATAAGCTAAGTGCTGATTCCTAGGGTTTGAAATTAAAATTCAGATTTCAAAAATTCGCCTAATGCAACCCACAAAAGTGGCATTTAACATTATCTATAAATCTGAAATCTAAAAACAAAAGAATAAACATTAAATCCATTAGCATGCACAGAAGATCTCCTTCTTTCTTGCCAACAAGATGCAAATTTTTGAATACTCTGCATTAATAATATGTCAAGTTACAATGGCAGCATCTCTGGTTTTCTCAAAACCAACAAAAGGCAGAAAACAGCCCCAAGCAGGCCCAGAATGGCCCTCTGGCCTCTAGCACTGCAACTCTGCTCCAGCGGTTTCCCCCACCCTCATATCAATTTGTGCTTCAGATTTTATACTAACTGAAATGTCTCTTCGGTTCTCTCTGTGTCACTTCGTTTCACCTTCCAGCATGTGACCTTTCAAATTCTTGCCTTTTTGATGCTTTTGTTCCATGTTCAATTCTGAAACGTTCAAAATTTGTTGCTACATGTAACGCTTCTGCAACTCCGACACATGTATGCCATGTATCCTACATTTTCCATGCCTTTTGTAACATCTTCCTGTGAAAATCATGACAAAAACAACATGCAGCCTGTTCACCTTCCTGGCCGCGAAAACGCGACATGTCGCGAAATCGTGACATGTCGAGATATCGCGACGCTTTCCTCGTTCATACGTCTTCGGCCGCTTCTTGTCGTGAAATCGTGACCATTTTCTCTTTCGGGCCTTCTCACCACAAACTGTCACGATTTCACTACCGTTTTGACTCTGCACTCCTTTGTGCTCAAGGTTGTCACGATTTCGCTACCATTTTCCATTTTCGTACACTGGCCAATTTTTCGTCGCAAAATCGCTACGCTGCCTCCATCCGTACTACTTCGCTGCTTCGGAGCCATGAAACTGCGACCTGTCACGATTTCGCGACGCCTTTTCGCTTCATTCCCCTTTGTTGCTTTCTGTCATGATTTTGTGACCATTTCTGTGCATTATGCTTTCTGGTTGATCCTGTCACGATTTCGTGACCATTTTGGCCTTTTGCCCTGTTTGACTGGTTCCTGTCGTGATATCACGATGTTTTCTTGCTTCGTGCTCTTTGACCTCTTTCTGTCGTGATATCACGATGTTTTTTTGCTTTGTGCCCTTTGACCAGTTTGACCCACGATTTTGCAACGCGTCGCGATATCGCTACGCCTTTCCATTTTACCTTTCTCTCTCCTGCCTGGCCGCGACGGAGCAACCTGTCGTGATTTCGTGACACTTTCTATTTTTTGGCAGCGATGGTGCGACAGGTCGCGATTTCGCGACATGTCACGATTTCGCGACACTTTCAACACTTATGCATTTTTTTCTCTTTTCTTCATTTTTAGCATCTGGGTCCCTGAGATCTTCTTTGAAAGCATGCAAAAAATTTGGGTCCCCAATTTTGGGGTGTGTTGTGGATCAGCCACAACAGCTAGCTTTTGGTAGCTTGTATTACATAGTAGTTAATTCCAACTGAATGCATAAAATTATGGTAAATGAACTCCTCATTTTGTACACACATTGGTTCTTAAAGTTAGTTTGCATCACTAACTTAAAATTGGTAAATGAACTTCATAAGCACACACATTTAATTCTTGAGAGATTATGTGTCATCATTAAGGTCAAGATGGAAAATGAATACACAAATCACACACTGGTTCTTGATAAATTTGACTTCATCCTAGAAATGAGCAAAATTTTCCTTGAAGGTTGATTAGCAAACATCATTATTTCATCATAGATTTGTATTACTGTTAGCATATGCAATTGGTCCTAAAAAATAGTTAATCCTACATTTTCATCACTTAGAATAAATGCTTCCATTTTACTATATTACATGATTGCTTATCATTTATCAAAAACTTGCATTTGATCATACATAATCACTTTCTCATATAATTTCATATTGACTTCACGATGATGGCATGAGACAACCCTAATAAAATATTTCTATTTACTTCACACTAGGAATATTATGCCTAGCACAAGTCCTCTACTCAATTTTTCATGCTTAGTCACCTTCATCTTATTCCTTTTAATATTAACTTAGAATTAATCTTAAAAATCATAAAACACTTTTCATTAAACTTACCAACAAAATTTCAAAATTAGTTTTTTGACCACAACCCTTTGATGTTAACAATATAGTACAATCTCATACAGGAACCACTTAATGACCAATGCGAGGTGCATCCTCCATAGACGATCATATACAATCATATATCCTTGAGATATATTGTTAACTGATCAAAATCAATAGGTCTCATTTTCAAAATATTTTTCTTCAAAAAAACAATCCAATTACACTACAAAATTTCAATTTCATCAAATCACACCTTACTTGTTTTTCCATATATTGATTAAGCATGATAAAAAGTACATTAAAAATCAAAACATGACTAAAAGCATGATTATGTAGATCATCCAAAAACAAATCATATTTTGCATTACACATACATCAAAATCAAAATATCAAAAAGAGAACAAAAATAGTCATATGTATATATATATCTCATCAAAGTACATAGGATACAAAAGTCAACTGGCATACCACAATCATAAAATAGGTATACTCAGTCACTAGGGGGTATACCACAAAATCCAACCTGGTATATCATCCCCTAGAACCCCTAAAACTTTGGTTATCATCACTTGGATGTGGTCTGGGATTCTGAAATGGAGTAGCTTTAGACACTATCCTAGATCCTAACCTAGACTGACTTGAAGGAGCACACTCTATGGGGAAAAGGAAACCTCTGATCCTTTGGAACTAGATGATGGTACAAAGCTTGATAGAAAGATACCCATTGTGATGTCGTGACTAGATTTTCCATTACTACCCTACTTCCTAAGGACTGGCCTAAATTCATGCTCCTCGACTGATGGGATTATAATTGTGTCTGGAATGATAACCCATGTCCCTACATTTAGGCTATTTGAGCCTAAGCTTAACTCACAAGATTCCATACTTATGAGAGTTATCCCTCCAATGACTAGATACAACTCACTTGAATGGTGATCTAACTCCTCAGACTATCATTCTTTATCCATAGAGAAACTACCTGTAGCACCCTAAAATTGGCGCAGTAAAATTGGAATAATTACATTCACCTTAGTAAATAAATTTAAATTCAAATTTAACCGCCCGTTAATCACCGAGAAACCCGTTTCCTCTTTTTCCACACCATTTTTAGTAGTTTTTTTGACCGTTTGACGATATCGTCTCCGATCAGACGATATCGCCCCAGATTTGACGATTTCGTCTGGACTAGAACGTCCAAACGATTTTGTCGCAAAACTGAATTTGCATAGTTGGAATCCGTTCCAACGGGTCTCCAATCCGGACAGAAGCGTGTCTGCGCCATTGGGACCCTTCCCCCGTTGGAGATCTCCCAAATTGGGATGATCTCCAACCTCCCAACAACTATCCTATGCCTATTTAACTCTAAAACTTTTCCTTCCCCAACCCCTGGCTGAATTTTTATGTAAATCAACTCCCTATGCGCTAAAATACTTCAAATTTGCCTTTGCACTATTTCTATATTAATTTTATTGCAGATACACCACTGGTTTTCAGTCGGAGCCATCACCCATCGCCGTCGATGAACCTGTCAAGATCGGAGGCGATCTCGTCGAATTCGGGACGATCTCGTACTGATGCGAGACGATTTTGACTGCAGCACACATTGAGGCAATCAATGCCTGGAGTTTGCTTTTCTTTCTCTTTTCTCTGTCATTTCATGCTATAAATTAGATTGTTTATTCAGTTTTTATACTATATTGCATCTAGAGTTCACCCATTTTATCTAGTTTGCATATTAAGATCATATTCTGCTATCTAAACACAGTTATTTGCATTTACTTTTGTTCTTGTATATTGTTCAATACTCATATTAATTTTTCATATAGTTTGCCCCTGTTTACAAAATAGAATTTCTTGTATCTCGCATCTGTTTGCTGTTTTGTAGGTCTCTGATGAATTTGTCTGACGAATTCGTCAGATTGCAAACGATCCTGTCAGTTTAGACGATTTTATCAAATTGAAGGCGATCCTGTTGAATTGCAGACGATCCAGACTGCTACAAGTAATCAAAAACTTCATCAAACTTCCAGATCAGGTAATCTTCATTGGCCTCCTACAAATTCTCTATTTTTGCTTTCTTTTCTATTTGTTGTATTCATTTAAATTGCATTTTCATGTAGTTTAAGTTAGAATCATTCGGCCAAACCTAGGATGAATGCTTAAAAATAAAACAAACTCATCTAAAACTCATTCCCAAAACCTAGGCATGGAAATTGCCGCCAAATGTTTCCTGGTGAACCCACCATCCGTTGAAAAATCACCAAAATACACCTCCCTTGAGAGGCGGGACCTTCGTGAAGTCCTCTCATCCGAGGTACCGCACCATCCTTTTCCCATCCTCCTTCCGGGCGCGGATCCAATAGCCTGAAGGTAGGGATGCGAAAAATTTGGAGCAATACATTTTGGTGAACCCGACGTGAATGCATCATAACCTTTTGAAAAAAAAAACAAAAAAATATATATGTGTGCAAAAAAAAAATATAACAAAATCATCATTTCAAGTTTGTATGTTTTTAGATTCAATTCTAAATAGTAGATGCTAAATATTACTTTTAGAAGTACTAAAGAAACCATGAGTTTTTACTCAAATCAATATGAGCCCATTAGTAATGTTGGAAGAATTCATCCAAATACATTTGTTGATTATGACCAACCTCATCCCTATTCAACACCACCTATCACACTCTTCTTATTTTTCATCCATAACCCAACAAAACAATCCCTTTGCCAATCCTCTTCATAATGATATTATCTATTCTCCAATATATCCATATTATGTCTATCAACCCATATATAATCCTCCACCACCTTTTCAATACTCTTCTTTCAATACAACACATCCATTTCAACAAGAAAATACTTATTCTTCCAATTCTACCATTCACTCACCTCCTACATCGCAATCTTCCTATCATAATTCTACCCAAAATGAAGAAAGTAGAGGTGAGAAACCATTAGGTCCTTTTATGAAGAAATTCCTAAGGCATTTATCAAAAACCTCTCAAAAACCTTCATCACGTAAATTTACTAGGCTTAATCAACCAATGGATATAATTCTCAAGTATTTACTTGACACATATATTATTGAACTTCCTTCCATAAGACAACCTGATACCACATCAGATTGGTTTAAACCTGAGCTACATTGTGAATATCATAGAGTAGATGGACATATGACACAAAATTGTAAAGATTTAAGATGTGCAATTCAATATTTGATTGATAAGGATCTTTTTAATATAAAGGAATTACAATCTACAACCGATTATAAATCTCCAATAAACTATCAAACTCCTACACAACAAATACCAATAATCAATCAAGACATGGGGATCTCCCAAGAACCCCTACTCAATTATCAACAACAGGAAACCAATCAAATATTTCATGTTAATGTGTCCCATCATGATGATATTATCAATATTGTAACAAAAACTACAAATAAGCAACCTCAAATTCAATCAACCCAATCTGATATTCAAGATATGGATTCCTCATTTGACCAGCCTTCAAAACTATCTTTGAATCTATATAATGATCCAAAATGGAATGTAAGCATAGAAATATCATATTTAGAATCAAAATCTCAATTTGAAATCCACTTTGATAACCAAAAACAAGTGATTAATCCTCAAGCAAAAAGATCCCTTTTAGAAGTATTACAAATTTATCACAAGGAAATTTTGTTCAAAATACCTAGCCAACAATTTTTTCCTCATCATATCTTCTCTAAGAACATAATTAATGGTGTAAACCCTCTTGAGGTTAACCATATTTCATTCTATGATGAGGAGATTCCTTCCTCTACTCCACAAGAAGACTACTATCTTTACATTACAGGATCTAGTAAAGAAACACTTGTTAAAACTATCATGACAGATAATGACTCCTCTCTTAATTTATGCACTTATCAATTATTCCAAAAACTCAAAATAAAGGAAGAAGATATTTATAAATCAAATGTTATTATAAAATATTTTAACAATGAAATTCAAGAAGCTCAAGGTACTATAATTTTTCCCCTCAATATTGGATCCAAGATCCTGGATACTCTGTTTTATGTGGCATATTGCCCTTCACCTTACAACCTATTTCTCCGGAGTCCTTGGATTCATACGATGAGAGTTTTCCCTTCCACTCTTCACCAATGTTTGAAGTTTGAAATTGTAAATAAAATTGTTACCATACATGGTGACCCAACACCATTTGAAGAATATTTAACGGTTGAAACATCAAGTTCTATACATTCTCTATTGTCACAATTATCTGTTATCCATCACTTTTCTTCATTCATATATGATCATCCTTGTTTATCAAATAACATTCATGCATATCTCTCACATATACTTTCTCCATCTTATAAAAAATTAGAATATAATAATAAGAATGAAGAACCTTCTTACCCTACTGACATTTTATTTTGTAACATGATCAATTTTCCACATATAAAAGTCAAATATTTTTGTACATTATTCTACATTATAACAAATCTTTTGTTAGCACTACCTTTTATTCATCACCTTATATTCTTACCTTCACCTCAACCAGATTATCCTTCAAAACCTCCTTTGATTTTGAAGCAACCTTAGACATGCTATACTCAAATAAACCTTGTATAGTGTATATAGATCATCTTGTATATACCACCAATTTCAATTCATAAATTAAAATCAAAATACAAAAAAATCAAAATCCTCAAAATCAAAAAAAAAAAATACAAATGCAACCAAAGAACTTAAAGGTAAATTTGAGCCCAACTGGCTCGGACCATACATCATTACTGCAAAATTTGAATCAGGAGCATATAAATTATCTACCTTAGATGGTAAAGAACTTAAAGAACCCATGAATATTTTACATCTCAAACGTTATTATGCATAAACTTGGTCTTTTCATCCATGTATATATTTGTTCAAAATTACTATCTTGTATTTCTTTCAATTTATTCAAAAACACCAAAAACATTCATAAAATCTTCAAAAATCTTCAAAAATATTTATTGCATTTCTTTAAAGCACTTGTAAAGTTCCTTTTGCTCCAAAACAAAAATCAACATAAAAATCCAAAAATAGCTATATGCTTGACTCTTTCGAAACCAAAACAATATACAGAATAAAGAGAGAGTCAACATTCTCAAAACTTTCTCAAAATCATTATTTTCTTACAATTATTGCAATTATATGTTTCAACTTATTTTGGATAAAACTAGCATTTATTTGGCATCCCTAACTTGCACACTCACACAATAAATATCTTGATTTTATCTGGCATGATTACTAATCTCTCTTATATCAAAGTTCACAAAATTCAATTAAATAAAGTTTGAGCATAGAGAATTGATCTTGTTATTTACTTAAACCAAGCACATCTTTTCACAATAAAATGATTATATTTGTAATTTCCATGTTTTGCTACATAGTAGAACTGATTTCTTGAGTGAAAAGTTTCCCTTGCTATCTTATCATGCACATGGTCTAGAATATTTGAGAATTGGCAAAAGGACAAGCTCACCCCTACCCAGAATAAAAATCCCTTGCTCTATAGCTAATCTGAGCAAGTATCCCTAGAAAAAGAAAAAGAAAAGAAAAATGTTATGTCAGCAATGTTCCAAGCATTATCAAGCAAAAGAAATACAAAAAGAAAAATAAGCAAAGTTCAAAAGAAAGCAAGAAAAGCAATAAAGTCCCTTTCCCTACCCTTTGAAAAGAAAAGAAGGGTGAATGAGCTTGAATCCCTGGAATTCTCAATTATTTGAAAACTGTGAGGTAAGCCCCATAACGGGTGGTTTGTGCCCAACCTGCTTGGCCTTGGGTAACTCCTAGTGTGGCGATATGTCCGTCACATTAGCAACCTTCTTTTGTATAGACCTATGTCTCGCTATGGATTAGCTAGCTTTTGATAATCCGATCTACATAGTAGCCTAGTATGGTTATATGCATCTACATCATGGTTAATGAACACTTATTTGGTTTCTTCAAATCACTTGTATCATAGTATCTTGCTCAAAACTTGGTAAATGAACAATGCAATTGCACACACATTTGTATTTGAGATATTTTGTCTATCATTATGATAAATCAAGATTGGCAATGAATTCACTTATGCACATGGGATTCCTTATAAATCTAACTTTTTGTCTTCAAAATACTTTGAAATATTATTTTTGCAAACTTGTTTGGAATAAACCAAGTACAATTATTTACCACTAAGACAACTATATAATAGAAAAAATCAAAAATTTCAATCAAAACATATCATATATATCTTATCGACTTTCGCAACGATGGTATAGTTTCAAAACCAAAATTGGAATTTTATGCTTAGCGCAAGTCCTCATTATCATATTTTTTGTTCATCAAAAATTAATCATGCAATAAAACTATCCTTTCTTTGATCTTCGCGATGATGGTATAAGTCTATACCTACATATTCTATGCCTAGCGCAAACCATTATAACAATTTTATTTCCTGATTTATCAAAGATCATACAAAACATATGACTTCATTTTTGTACAAATTATGCTTTTTAAAAGCAAACACATTTTTATTATTTCATATCATTATGTCAACCTTTGCATTTTGCAATGATGGTATAATTATTAAGGAATTATTCACAAATTGTATCACACTTAAGAATTTATGCCTAGCAAAAATCATTTCACAATATTTCATGCATAATATTTTCATGGAAATCTGAAAGCAAACCATCATCATCATCATTTGCATCATCACAACAAAGTCTTAAGACAGTCTCTTAAGCACTTTTTTTTTTTTAACAATATTTCTATCCTGGGACTAGCTTGACGACCGAGTGAGCAGCGACTCCATGAAATGGTCTATAATAGCGACAATGTCCTTTGAAATTATTGTTAGAAATCTCTTTTTATTTTTATCACATTTCATTACAACCAATCAATTTGTTACATCATATTATTTCATTTAAAATATTTAAAGCATGACATCCAAGTTATAATATTTTCCAAAATGACATAATTACATGAATCATCAATAAAATCATTACATCAATCAACTCAATCAATCAATCAAACATAAAAAGCATCATAAGCATCACATAAGACAAGTCATATGATCAAAAAAATATCTCATCTATATATATCAATAGAATATATACATCATCAAAACTGGATTGGTATGCCACAATCTATACCTCGACATACTCAATCCTCTATCAATACAAGTATAATACAATATCAGTAGCAATATCCCGCCCTCTAGCCTCGAGAGCCTCTAGAGCTCTCGACCTCATCTCCTCCCCCGCCCTACGGAGGACGAGGTGGTCCCATCGCAGTATGTGTGGTACTACGAGTTCTCGTCATCGACCGGGATGAGCTCCTCATCGACCCTGTCCTGAGAGGATCTGCTATGGTAGGTGGCACTTGTATCCTCTGGCCCTCTGGCACCACCTGGTAGTATAGCGCCTGATAGAATGCGGTCTAAGAAACTGACCGCATCAGCTCCTGAGTGCTCACCCCTCCACCTCGTGCCCTGAGATGAGCATTCTCGTCTTGTAGCTACGACACCTCAGCCTGGTGCTGTGCAGTTGCATCCTATAACGTCTGCACCTGAGCTCGCAGATGATCTCTCTCTACCCGGAGAGTAGCCATCTCGCTACTCTCGCCTATGTCCACACCCTTGCCCTTATCAGGCGATGGTGGCATCTGTGGAGATGAGGGTCTCGCCTCCCTCCTCTCCCTCTCCCTCTGTCGTGGCCTCTCCTGTGCCTGTGGCCTCCTCTGCTCTCCTTTGTCGTGACCCCGGGCTGCCTCTATCGCCGCTTGGCACCGCCTCCCTATCGAACGCACGACTGCATGGATCGGTCCCTAAGCCCTCGTCATCCGAGGAGGGCGGATGCCTGCGTATCAGGCATCATAGCCATCGGCTACCCCTACGTTGTCCCCATCCACTGGCTGAATGGGGGCATCGTCCGCGTCCTGACTCCAAAATCGCTACATATCTAGAGCCTCGCTAACTGTGGTGTTATCCCGAATAGTCTGAGAAAACTCATAATCCCTGAGAGATGGGATCCCTTGCTATAGACCGAACTGTTGCAACACTCGGTCGTAGCGATGGAGCTCCACCTCCCCCCTCTCCATCCGTAGCCATCAGACTCGCCTGATGTGAGCCAGCTCCTGTGCGTCCTTTGCCCACCCTAGATGCTGCCTCCATGGCCTCCAGGTGATCTGGTCTAGGACCAAGTCATCCAATAGTCTCCGAGACACTAGCAGGTCGATCCGTCACTGTGCCCCTCTCCGGAGCCACCAGTAGAAGACTCGGGGCCTCTCCCCGTCAACCCCTATCAGTGGAAGCCCTACCGACCTCCGTACCACAATGTGCTCCCAGCACCAAACCTGTAGGAGCGATGTCATGACCAGACATCGCCCGCCCTTGTACACGACCCCGTAAAGGATCCTATACAGCCGGCATATAACAAATTTTCCCCAAGAAAATATGTAGCCATGGTCGCGCATGTCGTAGATCACATCTGCCAGCATCCATGGTACCCTGCATCCGCTCTGGTGGCACAGCAGAAGTCCACCAACCACCCCAGCCAAAAATCATGTTAGTGTAGATGCCCCAGGCATCTGGCACAGTGCCTTGATGTTCACTCTGCCCTTCTCCAGGGTGAAGCTCGGGTCACCGCAGAGTCATCCCATCGCATGGCCCTGATTGGCCGCAGGTGTGATCATCCTCCCTTGTATGGGTATTCTAAGAATCCTCCATACATCCTCTAGTGTGGGAGTCATCTCCCCTGTTGGTAACCGGAAGCATGAAGAGCCCAGGTACCACCTCTCTGCTAGGGCCGTCAGTAGCCCCATGTCAGTAGAAAACTACGGCATCTCTGCCACATGCTGCAAGTCGGCCTGTGCCAACAGATCCCGCTCTCCCTGGGTATTTCAGCCCGTCGTATTTCCACTCTTTGCTCTTTAGTAATCCTCTCTGCAAGCATAAACAATCAAAACAACAAACAATCATTAATAACAATTTTAGCAATCAATAATGCCACTTAAAGATCAAATTTTTGCAATTGATGATATCGCCCACTATTGGCCGATATCGCCCAAAATTTGAGCAAAATCGTCTCCAATTTCGCGTGTCGAAATCGTCTCTAATTTGACGAAATCGTCCCTTTTTCGCCGATTTCGCCCTTGGGCGAAATTGACGAACTTGAGACGATTTCGTCGAACTAGGGACGATTTCGTCCCGACGACGTCGATGGCCAAAAATAGCCGCGATGCTCAAAATTCATCCTAAAATTCATTTACAAAGCATGTAAATTCAAATTAAATCAATCTAAACTAAGTTTAAACCCCTACCCGTAGACCGCGGCGGACCTCTGTAGATCTGTGTGCTGTCTCTACCATTTTTGCTCCAGAGCTCTAAAAACAATAAAATGAACAGTAACAATGAATTAGGGTTTTACCCTATTTTTCTTAATTTTATTCAAAATAATTCACAAATAATTTTTGCTTTTCCGTGTTTCTACCGCAAACGTTCGATTTGGATAAAAACACGGAGGGGGCACCATAGTAAGCTGTCGTACGATTTGACCAAGAATCGTCGCCTAAAAATGGGAATAATTTTTTGCTTTCTCATAGATCGAGAAGAACTCATCTTTAACGCATTTTCTTCAAAAAATTCGCTAAAGAGGGGGCAAAATGTAGCACCCTAAAATTGACGTAGTAAAATTGGAATAATTACATTCACCTTAGTAAATAAATTTAAATTCAAATTTAACCGCCCGTTAACCATCGAGAAACCCGTTTCCTCTTTTTTCGTGCCATTTTTAGCAGTTGTTTTGACCGTTTGATGATATCGTCTCCGATCAGACAATATCGCCCCAGATTTGACGATTTCGTCTGGACTAGAACGTCCAAACGATTTTGTCGCAAAACTAAATTTGCATAGTTGGAATCCGTTCCAACGGGTCTCCAATCCGGACGAAGCGTGTCTGCGCCATTGGGACCCTTCCCCCGTTGGAGATCTCCCAAATTGGGATGATCTCCAACCTCCCAACAACTATCCTATGCCTATTTAACTCTAAAACTTTTCCTTCCCCAACCCCTGGCTGAATTTTTATGTAAATCAACTCCCTATGCGCTAAAATACTTCAAATTTTCCTTTGCACTATTTCTATATTAATTTTATTGCAGATACACCACTGGTTTTCAGCCGGAGCCATCACCCATCGCCGTCGACGAACCTGTCAAGATCGGAGGCGATCTCGTCGAATTCAGGACGATCTCGTACTGATGCGAGACGATTTCGACTGCAACACACATCGAGGCAATCAGTGCCTAGAGTTTGCTTTTCTTTCTCTTTTCTCTGTCATTTCATGCTATAAATTAGATTGTTTATTCAGTTTTTATACTATATTGCATCTGGAGTTCACCCATTTTGTCTAGTTTGCATATTAAGATCATATTCTGCTATCTAAACACAGTGATTTGCATTTACTTTTGTTCTTGTATATTGTTCAATACTCATATTACTTTTTCATATAGTTTGCCCCTGTTTACAAAATAGAATTTCTTGTATCTCGCATCATTGCTTGTCGTTTTGCGGGTCTCTCGATGAATTCGTCCGACGAATTCGTCAGATTGCAGACAATCCTGTCAGTTTAGACAATTTTATCAAATTGAAGGTGATCCTATTGAATTGCAGATGATCCAGACTGCTACAAGTAATCAGAAACTTCATCAGACTTTCGGATCAGGTAATATTCATTGGCCTCCTACAAATTCTCTGTTTCTGCTTTCTTTTATGTTTGTTGTATTCATTTAAATTGCATTTTCAGGTAGTTTAAGTTAGAATCATTCAGCCAAACCTAGGATGAATGCTTAAAAATAAAATGAACTCATCTAAAACTCATTCCCAAAACCTAGGCATGGAAACTGCCACCAAATGTTTCCTGGTGAACCCACCATCCGTCGAAAAATCACCAAAATACACCTCCCTTGAGAGGCGGGACCTTCGTGAAGTCCTCTCGTCCGAGGTACCGCACCATCCTTTTCCCATCCTCCTTCCAGGCGTGGATCCAATAGCCTGAAGGTAGGGATGCAAAAAATTTGGAGTGATACACTACCTCTCTTGTGTTGCTCGAATATCTCACTTTTGTAGCAATACCCTTTCTAATTGAATCCTATCGTGGAGCAGTGTGGATCTCCCACTATGGATATGATGTAGTCTACTCTCCTAGAGGTAGATCCTACTGAGATCCTTCTATCTATTGTCACTCTCCTCTCCCACTCCCAATCCAGAGAGCCTTATCTCTCGGAGAGGATCTTTATGGTGGTAACCCTCCTCTTTTCTAAGGCTCTTCTCTCCTTGATGCCTTTTTTTCCTCTTGCTATGTAGCAGAGCATCATATCGATATCTCTCGAAGTGCCTGCTATACCTGACTAGCTCTACATCTCTCCCAAGTGATACTCGTAGGACATATACTAGCGTACCATATAGAATATCCATTTGCAACCCCTACATCATCTCCCTTTTCAAGGGAAACCACTACATCATCCTCATCCACATCTACAAATCTATTGAGATCTGGTACCCCACTAGTGGTCGTCAAATCTTGCACTACCCATGAATATGTAAAATCATGAAACTCAAGAATCACCTAAACTAAGCCAAACTAATGGAGTATCTGATCTACTCGATGGAGCTCCATCTCTCCTCTCTCCAATACAGAGCCATCACACTTGCCTCATGTGACCTAGATGTACTCTTTCATCCTCCCATCCATAGTTCCCTCACCAGGATCTCCAAAAAATATGTGGTGCGATCAACTCATCAATCACCTGCCTAGCCTCCTCTAGGCCACTCCTCCTACGTAAGCTACATATAGGACCCCAATGAAATACTGTAGGCTATCCATTCTCTACATCCTAAAAATAAAACCCTGTTGGTCTCCTCACCATAATGTGCTTCTAGCACCAGACCTATAGAAAGGTCATCAACACTAAGCTCATGCCTTTCTTGTACACAACCCTAAAAAGGGTCCTGTACAAGTGACACAAAATGTAAGGCTCTCAGGAAAACCGTATGATAGTATCCCGCATATCCACTGCAACATTTACCAACCCCCATGGCAAGTATCGACCACTCTAATGACACACTAGTAGCCCTGCAACTATATCTACCAACACTACTTTCAACTGAGACACCCCATCTTCTACTACCAGTCCCTCTATACCAATTTTGCTCTACTTAATAAAAAATAATGGGTCTCCCATCAATAATTGCATGGCCTGATCCTAGGCCAAGGATTGATACACAAACTAACCCCTAATAGGTACTTTGAGGATCCTCCACACATCATATATAGCAGGGGTCATCTTCCCTATAGGTAGTCGAAACATCGATGATCTCAGGTACCATCGCTCTACTAAGGTCATGAGTAAACTATAATTGGCCTCTATACATGGTGTCTCAGCCACATGGTTCAGTCCCACCACTGTCATAATATCTCTCTCATCTATGGTGATAGCTTGAACATAATCCTCAAAACTTGTATGTCGCCACTCACGACCCTTAAGTGATCCTCCCTACAAAGTAAAAAATAAAAGCAACTTAGTCATAAAACCACAAAAATATCAAAATAATCAAACATATATTGTAAAATTAGTCCTAATTGATAAATTTGAACTTAAAAAGTAAATTCATACTTAAATTACAAATTCAAACATTTCGAAAATAAATTTGGACGTTCGAATTTGCAATTTCAGACCTATCGCGAACAAAATTGGATGTACAAATTCATCAAAAAGCGTACATCCAAATTTATCAAAGTGACCTGAATTTGCCACTACGATCGTGCTATGGCAGGCCGCATCTAAAAATACTAAAAAATTAATCAAAAAATTCCAAATAAGAAGTGATAGAATCACTTACCCGCATACTCCCACCAACTCTATCATTCCTGGCTCAAACTTTATCCACTTGATGCATAGTAGTTGCCATTTCATCACTTTTCTCCAGAGCTCAATTTGGAAGGAAAGTGAGGGTAAAAATGAATTAGGGTTTTACCCTAATTTTTATTTTATATTACCTTTTTACCCCTTTTTCGCTTTAAATTTCGAATTTTGCAATAAATTTTAATTTTTTTACAAAACTCAAAGGGGGTACCCTAGACAATAAACATGAAAATAAAAATTGAACAAATTTTGATTTTTGCAGCATAATACTTATTCTCGCTACATATTTATTTAACTCATTTATTTTTCATAAATGCACCAAAGAGGGAGTAAAATGTAGCCATAAAATTTTTACACACCTCAAAATTCCCTTTTCTTAATCAAACATGTTAATCATCCTAACAACATAAAATTCATCCTTAAATACCCCTACCTCGATATTTGTGTAAAAAATTAAAAAAATGATTTAATTTCCCTCTTTTCGATAAATTCAGGCCAACTTGATGAAATGAGACTTATTCGATAATTTTAGCTGACTCAAAATCATCCAATCACATGTGTGTCTAATTTAAGCGCTCAATTGGGATTTTAAACCTAATCTGGGTGAATCCATATTACTGATAAATTCGGCTAAACCGAATTTGTCCAAATTGAGCCAAAACCCAAATTGGCCTAGCAACCTGGTCTATTTTTGCCTACCTCCCTGTTTCCTCGACATGCATCAAGCATTTAAACCCCCATACCCCCCCTAAATAGACAAATGGCGATAATTTGCAAAAAATCTTGATTGAAGAAGGATATTTATGAGCTTTGTTGCAGGTTGTAGGGAATATTACAACTATTTGATCATTGTTCCAAGAGCCCACAAACATGGTGACATATACCGTATACTCAAATCTAGTTTATACTTAGCAGCAATTTTAATTTTTGCATTATTTTTATGAATTTAGCTTAGTAGAATTCATCATAAACATACGATTTTAACCACTATTTCTGTAGAATTAACCGTTAGATTATTTTGGCTCATCCAAAATCATACATATCGTTCAAAATCATACATAGTGTACAAAATCATACCAAATTCATATTGGGGGTAAGATTTTGTTAGCTATATTACAAGTTTGATTCATATTTACATTGCACTTGATTATCTACTTTTAGTACTCCACTACATATTACTATTGCTACTGTGTTTATTACATTTAATTATACATGTTTTGCATTAGATTAATTGACCCTTTATTTTCTTTACGGTTTTCTAAAGGAACCAAGGTGATTTGGCTATTATAGATCATAATCTATTGTGACCTATGCAGATCCCCGACCCCTAATTCTAAATATTAGTGTTGCATTGTGAAATTGCAGGTTTTTGACATATTCAGTTGACCTGATGAATTTGGACATATGAATTTATCCTACAAACATCTGAATTCATCATGTTAACCCGAATTCATCCAAAGCAAACATCTGAATCATGTAAGGTCTTAAATTTACTTTCTCATACTTCATATTTACAATTTTCTGTCTCATAGGCATCTGCATTTAATCATAAAACAGAAAACACCAAAAAACATAGACTTTACTGCATTTCTCCATACTAGTCAAAATGCAAAAATACAAAATACAAAAGAAAAAGAAAAACATGTTAGCATAGATCTTCATCTCTTGATTTTTACAAAACCATTGCATCTTAGTTAAACTTTATAAAGCTTTCTAATTAGGTTTGTATACCTTGTTTTAATTTGAAATTTAAGTGCATGTAGATAGGTAGAAATTGCATTTTGGACAAACCCTAGGTGTATGCATTTAAAAGGAATACATCAAAACATCCACTTTACCTAGGCGTGGAAACCGCCATAGAAAATGTTTCCTAGTGAACCCCACCCCATTCATCTACAAACACAAAAGAGAGCACAACTCAAGTGCGTCTCATATAAGATGCAGATCCATTATTTTTCCTCCCCATTTCAGATGCAGATCCATTAGCGTGGGAGAAAGGGGTGCAAAAATTTTGGGCCTACACAAAGCATTGAGATATTTTAAAATATTGAACCATGTTCTTGTAATTGATTGAATTTTATCTATGATGATTAATATTAGGTGCATGGTAGAAATTTGTAACAAATAAAACTTCCCTAAGACCCCCTCCAACCTATGTGAGGGGTGTGGATATGCTATGTTACATAAATATGTTTATGTTATATCATATAGTACGATTAATATGTAATTTATACAAACACCTAAAAAGTTCTGGAGGGAAACATCCCTCTCTCTAAAGTTGTATGCCTAAGCCTAATATTAGAAGAATAAAACTATATTTAAATGATGTAATAATACAAGTAATGCACAAAAATTATCCTATGCTACATGTTCTTTTTCTTCAAATGATTACAAAAAAAGTAAATTCACTTCTTCTTTTCAAGATAAAGAAGGTATTAATGCAAGGATACAAAAGTAGCTTAAAATTTATCTATGTGTAGATTTGTTCCATTCCTAAAATAGAAATAGAAATACTATTTTCATTTTTTTTAGAATATATTAAATTATTTGATTCCCTTTGTTGTATTAAAAAATAGAAACAAAGGCCACAAGATAACAAAAAAAGACAAACTACTCTACAAGGAACAATTAACATAGATCTAGGAAGGAAAGCACTTGAATTGACTTTGATGGTGAATCCACTGCTTGTGGCACAAATCCAATAGTGGTGAAAATGTTACCTGTAATTTCAATCTACTATTAGAAATTTTGCCTACTACCAGCAATTTCGTGAACACCTATGAAACCAAAAATAGAAGAAAATGAAATTAGTGCAAGGGAGATTTCCTGGCTCAAGAAAGATATTGAACTTCCTTAGTTAGGTGGACAAACCTCTATTTTGAGAGACAATACAAACTTGATAGGAACTAATAATAAAAGCACATAAGACAAAACCACTATCTATAATAAAAATTTATCAATGATGGATTTGTTCTCTACTGGCAGCTTTGATTTTGACAATAGAATAGATGATTAGAGAGCAAATATTGTAGAGATATGACTACTATAAATGTAAGATATTTCTAGAATAGAAAATACTCAATGTTCAATTGCTTAAGGTATTATAACATGATAGATACTTAGGGATGAAAGAAAATGCGTATTAATTAGTGGGAAAGAACACAAAAATACGTTAGTCAAGGAACCCAAACCCCTCTTCTAGAGAGAGGGTGATAATTGATAGAACACCTGGAATAAAAGCTCATAAAGAAAAACCACTACCTATGACATGAACTTGTTATTAATAAAAAAAAATTGATGGTAAATTTTCTTATATCAATGAAAATAAATGAGGAAACAATGAGGAGTGTAGATATAAAATATATAGGTAAATAAAAAAATCCTCCAAAAGGGTAGATGCTTATTAAATGATAAATTAACTATAATGAGTAGATTAAGGTTTGATTAAATAACTAATATATGATAACAAATAAATGTAACAAAGTAGATGCTAAAATATAACAACAAGAAAGATGTTAGTCAATTTTAAAGGAACACTAAATTTTGTTAGTAAAGGGATCCAAGCTCAAAACCAACTAGACATGTAGACACCTAAAACGTGTCATGCTTAGGGGAGCTACTCACATAGACACATTCATAAGATCATATGACATAATCTTGGACTTTCCAAGCATCAACAGTGGTTCTCACCACTCATTTGGGGCCTTTTCAAGCCATCCAAGCCTAGCCGCTCAAGCCTAGAGCGACCAGATCTTAGCCGCTCAAGCCTAGAGCGGCCAGACCTTAGCCACTGTAGATGACAATGGCCAGATCTTAGTCGCTGCAGATGACAATGGCTAAACCATAAAAGTAGTTTTGCCGACAAACAGGCCTAATCACGGGTGGAAGTGGCAGTCTGCATGCAATAAAGGTGAGCGGGAGTAACTTTGCATTCCCTTTCATGACCAGTTCACATGGGAGACTTGAGTTTGCATTTAGACTTTAGTTAACTGGTCTTTAAACATAGAAAAGACAAAAATCTTCTCATGCTAACTCTCACTACGCATGAGGAATTCATTCCTAGGGCTTGGACATAGACCTAGGGTTTCACACTATAAAAGGTGCAAGCCTAAGAGCACCAAGGATTCGATCTTTTATCCAAGTAATCTAGAATTTATCAGGACAGGTCATTGAGGAGAGCTTTCGAGACTTGGAGAGTTTCCCTTGGAGATCACATTTACGGTGAAGCCCTGACAAATTGGAGAGCATAGCAACCATTATTTCAACATCGGATACAAGCTTTGATCCATAGCTTTGGAGCAAAGAGGACGAGAGTCACTTTAGCGGCCGTTGTCTTGGACAGTGGCCCGTAGGCCTAGCTTAGGGTTTTAGACATTAGATTCATTATTTTGTTTAGCATATCATTAGCATAGCATCATTTCATTCATTCGCATTCATAGCATTAGTTTAATTTGCACTTGCTTTCACTTGTTATATTCATTGCTAACAACCTCATCCGAGGAGGTATTCTCGGACATCTAAGCGTGTGTTGTTGTTTCATTGCTTATAGGGCCACAGGTTCATCGGATGGAATCTGCAACATACGAGAGCAAAAGGGATCCCTCTAGGAAATAGGCCTAGAGAAGGAGGCATCTGTAAGCCCTCATACATTTTCATGTGTGGAACCGAGAAGCTTTTGAAAGCGCACCACCTCTTTGCGAAAGGGGCACTCTTTACCTATTTGTAACCTTATTGTATCGAAATGGGTATCCCTAAGAGGGACCGACATGTAACCGGGTTTTAATACAAATAAAGAGATCCATATTTGTTATTTCTATGTTATATGCTTTTCATTGTCTTCCATTTCATTTTTTGGGTTTTAATACATTGCAAGTAGAGTAAAAAGAGTGGTGCGTGCATCCCGGGGTCGCTACAGATGGTGATCACGGTGGGACCTCCACTGATTTTTCATTTTTTACCTGAATACTAACTTAGTTTTGTGTGCAGGTCTAGCCGCTCTGAGCTACAGTGGCCAAAAATTAGTCGCTCTAAGGTCAATAGCGGCCAGAACTAGAGAGCAGCAAAGGATAGAAACAAGGTTCTCTGAGCTGGATTAGAGGTTGGTACAACCTCTCTGATATTTTATAACTTTCTGTTTGCTTATGTGTGTCTAAAATAGAGAACTTAAAGCACATTTATGTTTGGAAATTGAAAGAATAAAAGGAGAAAGAATTAAGCATTTTGCATATCTTAGATCTTCTTTTAGATTTCCACTAGGCGTTGCTAGGAACAATGACTTATGCCTAAAAATTTCACCCTAGAATCCAACGTGCTAGACATTGTATGTTGTTTGCTTGCTTTGAGGCCTTGCTAGAGGCCATAGTTGCATGAAATAAAGTGTGCTCATACAAATCATAGTAGTTCATGCATATTTCTGAATATTGAAATATATTTTTGCACTTAGGCATATAGGAAAGACTCATTGCTGCTATATGATGCACTTTATGTTATGCAAGCTTAAAATGAACACCACACACGCACGTATCATTTAAACATTGGGGAGTTGGATTTCATCACCAACCCTCAATTCAGTCCAGTGACGTTGGAATTCATCTCCTTCCACCGGTTTGCCCCCTAGAGCTTCCTAGAAATGGATTGAGAAACTTACTTATAGTGGTACTAAGTTACTTGTGCTCAAACTATCTCCCACTATTGGAACAATCATTGGTTCAGAGTGGAAGAGCTAGGCGAACCCCCCATTGGGACTTCAGCGGTGTACCCTAGCTTCTTTTGAGAAAATCATGTTTGGCATGGGTGTACTTGATTGTCACTATGGATGAGTCTTCTCATTCTTAATCCAAGAACAAAAGCAAGAAATCAAAGGAACAACAAATCATCAAAATACAACAAATAGTTTAGGGCACACTTAAATCGATAATCAAGATAAACATTTGTTTGGTATTGTGTGGCTATTCCTAAATTGCAACTCAAAAGATCAATTCATAGACAAAATGGTCAAAACAAGAAGTAAACACCCTCGGTCTGATACCGAGGGAGAGACTGAAGCAACTCATACCCATAGGCGAAGTCATAGTAACATTGAATGACCTACCCGTAAGACCGTGAGACGTAGCTCCATGAGCCTAAGGGGTGATAACTCAACCCTTGGGGGATCTCCTCGAGAAACCCCAAGTAGGGAACCACATCATGGAACAAAGTCACATAAACAAAAAGAGGCTTCACAACCATCCTCATCAAGGAGACATGAGGAGACCTCAAGGGCCTCCTCTAAACACATAGAAACATCTCAAAGACGTGAGGAAGCTTCAAGGGCTTCCTCCTCACATGGACATAAAGAAGGTTCTAAAACTCATTCTTCACATAGGGATGATGAGACTGCTACATCTCCATCCACATGGAGAAAACATGTCACCACAAAGCCTTCTTCATCAAGAAGGCAAGCAAGAGTTGCAACACCTCAAGATTCACAAGAAACATATGAAATAGGTCTGCCCACTAAAGGGCAGGAAACTAGAGCTACATCTAGTCATGGGAATCAGATAGAAGAAACCCTTCACACAAAAGGAAATATTCCCATAGACTATGACCTCATAGGAGTGAATGGCACCCCATGGGACCAGCCATGGAAAACAAGACAGCTAGATGGGTTGGATCGGTTTCTTACATGACCAACTCAAAGAACTGTAGCTACTGAGAACTCTGCATCTGGAAGCTCATGAACTATGACTTCTAAGCACACCTCTCAATCTAGGGGTACCTCAGAGTGACCCCATAGTAAACGTATAGAGTCTGATCATAGAGATACTCAATAGTACACTGAACAAGTCACATTAGCTAGCAAGAGTACAGGTACAATAGAAACCTCCTCGAGGAATCTACGAGTCAAGACAACAAGAACAGAGTCAGATAAACATGAGTCTTCTATGATAGTGCAAACTGACCATATGAGATGGTTAGAAAATGCATTACATAAGGAGCGAGAGCTAGTGGAAGCTCTCGAACAAGATAAACAAAGAGAAAGACTCTTGCGCCAACATGAGCAGTGCTTAAGAGAGCAAGTTGAGTGGCTAGCTCTTAGAAATTTATAGACAAATGGTGGTGACCACCAAAGAACTAGATGCACTGACTCACCTAAGGAGAGGTGCACTAGACAAGATAGCCCACAATGAAACCACCCACCAAACCATGAACAAAATCCAACTAGTGGGGAAAGGGCAAACATAACAAACCAGGATCACAATCCTGAGTCCCCTCATAGGAGGGAGGAAAATAGAACAAATCAAATGGATAGAGAGTTACCTCCATTACCACTATGAGTAGGCCTACAAGAGGAGGAAATCTATGCATCAAAGGTATTTCAAGAGCTTGCTAAAAATATGAAAGCCTTTGAGAAACAAGAGGCAGTTGGGAACTCGCCAACATTGAGTAAAATACACAACCAACCATTGTGCCCATCAATCCCTAGCCCTCCATATCCTAAGCACTTTGAGATGCCTAGGTTGGAAAAATTTAAGGGTGAAGAGGATGCACAAGAGCACATCACCAATTTTATCAATGCATGTTTTCATCTTGAAGACAATGATGCTCTCATGCTAAGAACATTCATAATGACATTTTTAGGTGTTGCCACTCAATGGTTCAACCAACTACCTAAGCATAGCATAACCAACTTTGAACAACTAGTAAACGCATTCCTAAAGCATTTCTCCTTTGGTGCTAAGAAGAAGGTGAACCTTTCAGACCTGGCCAACTTGAAACAATATGATGATGAGCCAGTAATGGATTATGGGAATAGATGGAGAAAAGTCATGGCAAAGTTATCATTCTCCATTCCCACAGAAGAGATCATTCGCATGTTCACCAAAAGTTGTTCTAAACACATCTCCCTCTTGCTACAACTTCAGAAGTATCCTTCATTTGAGGAAGCTTTGGCATAGGCCAAACTCATCGAAGACATAAAAGTAGATGAGGGAACCATTAAACTTCGAAACAAAAAGGAGTGGAACAAGAATGGTAAGAATGACAAGTACAAGCAGAAGTAGGGCAACCCTACTCTAGTCAATCAAGTCGTATTGGCTACACCTAAGGATGGGGGTGCACAACAACCCCAGAACTATCAAGCACATCCCTCGCCAGCCAATTACGATCAAAGGAACAATCAGGGGTGAAACAAAGAATGCAAGCCACCTCGCTATTTCATGCCTCTGACAGAATCAATGCAATCAATCTTCAATCAGCTGAGCGAGGCCAGGAGGATCAGATTTCTTGATATACCTCTTATAGATCCCAACCATCCTAAGCCAAAAGGATATAGGGAAGATCAATTTTACCCTTATCACAGGATACCGGGGCATGACATTGAGGCTTGCATTGGTTTTAAGCATCAAGTGCAAAACATGATTGAGGTGGGAGAACTCAAAGTTGACAACCCACTGGCTCCCGATAATAGAGACATGGGCATATACAGAAACTCGTTGCCCAATCATGAGGCCCCTAGAGAGCAAGGGGCCCAAGTCAATCAGGTTCGAGCTGATATACCTACCCATGGATGCATTGGGATGGTTGAGATTGTTAACATAGCAACCAGGACTAGATGGTATGGTCAACCACAACCTCCTACAGCTCCCATGAATGTCCCAACTACACCTAGGTAGAGGCAGGGGCAAGACAACCTTCCAGGTCCACCAACATGACCTATGGTAACTATCCGGAGTAGATTGGAGCAAAACCTATAGATGACTCTAGCTAAGCTATCCATATATGAGCTCATACAATAGTCCCCAAAGCATAGGGAGACTTTAATGGAAATTTTAAGGACAATTGAGCTCCAACCACAAGATGTAAATGCATTCACTCATTTTGTGGGACAAGTACAAGAATTCCAGGAACCTATAATTCGATTCTATGATTATGAGATTAAGACAGTACCTACTACCTTACCAGACCCTCCATTGAACATTGTGGTAGTAATCAATGACTTACCTTTCAAGAGGGTCTTGGTCGATACAGGTTCATCAATAAACATCATTACAACAACAACAATAGAGCACCTTAAGATCCCCAAGTCCAATATCATTCCAGGAGCTTACACATTGAGAGCTTTTAATGATGCTTTATGCAATACTATGGGAATGATAGTCCTACCCATCAAGGTGGGGCATAAGACCATCCCTGTGATGTGTCATGTCTTGGAAGGGGCTATGCAATACAACATCCTCCTAGGGCATCCTTGGATAAGGGCCATGAAGTGTGTTCCTTCGATCTTGCACCAGTGTGTCAAGTATGTGCACGAAAACAAAGTCTATGTGGTTCTAGCTGATGAAGAGCCATTCAAATACATCCATCAGGTGGACATTCTAGGAGAATTTGTAATTCCTTCTACCCACCTATACGTAGCACCTTCATATCCAACCACACAATTGGATAACAAAGGCAAAGGGGTAAGAAAAGACCCATGCACATCAACACCTCCTAGTGCACTTAAAATAGTCAATGCTTCTAAAGTACCATCAACGTCAAAACCAAAAGATAATCAGAAGCTAAAGGTACCCTTAGTCGAGGAAGAAAGGCCCAAGGAAGTGCCAACTATAGCCATTGCTAAAATGCCAAGTCCTATGGAAGAAGAAGATCTTCAAGATCAAGATGAAGATAGTGATTACCATCCCGCTTCACCAGTGTCATCCGTAGGGTCATCCACATCGCATGCATCAATACACTTGGCAAGCACAGGCATAGGGGAGTACCTTGTGTAGAACATTACCTTTACACCTATCATTGAGTCTGCACAAGACATGGGAAGACCTAAGGACTTGAGACCACTAGTGGGAATAGTGGTTCCACTTGGAATCCCTCCCAACCAAACCAATTTTGTCTATGTCGGCCTAGACTGTGCCCATAAGTCTTCAGACATAGAAGAGGATTATGATAAATTATTCATGGTCAATGTTCATTACCTCTCTAATCCTGAGTTTTCTCTAAGCTACTTTGAGCATTGCCATTGGCATGGCTATGGCCTTGGTATATATGAGCAGGGGCGTAGGCGGCCATACGAGCCACAATATCAGCTTCCCTCCGATAAGTTTGGGTTAGGCTATTATATTGGAGGTCGAGATGACTCTCTTGTAGTAGCATTGGATAGATTAAGCTTAGGGTTAGGAGAAGACATCGATTTCATTCCTTATCACCCCCTAAGAACAAGAAATTTGAGCAACAGACAAGTGGCCATGATGAACGTACCACCACCAAAAATTTATCATCCAAACATCTCAATTGATTCCACCCCAATAGGGTACAACTCATGGGATGAAGAGAATGGATATGAAGCAAGTGATGATGAGGTGCAACTTGGCTTAGCCTACCATGGGCCTCGCTATTTACAAATATTCACATGGTCCATCCATAATGAGAGTGGGTACATATCGGATGAAAGTGACTATGAATCAGAGGACTCAACAGAAAGAGCCTACTTAGGCCTGAGCCATCAACCCCTAACTTTGGGGCAAGAGACAAATGCAAATGGATTCTTCATAAGTGACGAAGAATATGAAGATGAAATGGAGATGGCCTACTTGGGGCCAAGACATGAGCCTTCTGTTCTAGGGCCACATACCAATGCTAATGGTTTTTGGATAAGTGATGATGACTTTGAGGATGAGACCGAGATGGCTTATCTTGGGCCTCACCACTTGCGACAAGTCAACGAGCTAGTAGAAAGAGAGGTGGCACTACATGCCATAGATCCTAGATTAAGGTTCCTCGGAAGACCTATTGACTTAGGGGCTATTCACCGCATGGTCAATCCCCCTCCGCCCGCATTCTGAGAGATCCTTGAGCCAAATGACCCCATTCCATAGTCTATGCATAGAGAGAATCCAACCACTCACATGTTGCATAGGGAGGACCCATTCATCCCCAAACCGCCAGAACCTCATCATGAGTATGGAAGGGAAACCCCTGAAACAAGATTACACCCATGTGGTCCTAGAGATTTCATCCCATCCATCAACATGATCTCCATTGATTTGGCCACTCCACTTCATAATCCAGTAGATCCTACCAAATCATTGCATCTTGATGTAGAGGCTATTGATTGGGATCACATTGATTCACCCATAGAGCCTGAAGACCTCTTCCCCAATGAAGAGATGTTACAGCCATTCCATTTTGCATCAGGTTGTGTGTATGACGTCTTCCATGTTGGTTTGGATCCTGAGTCAGTAGGACCTATAAATCCCATCGATGACATTCATTTGATACCCATGCCTCATCAACTAGAGGATGGGTCACATATGGCTATAGAAGTGACTTTCGAGGTGGACATCAATGATGATCCTACCCAACCAAGGAAAGTCAAGTTCAGAGAAAGTCTATCTCTAGAGGAACAAGCCATCCTAATTCCTCTCCTCAAAGAGAGGCCAAATATTTTTTCTTGGACTTACAAAGACATGCCAGGGATAGATCCAAAGTTAGTCATTCACAACCTTTCATTGGATCCCATGAAGAAGCCAATCAAGCAAAAGCTGAGGAAAATGCATCCAACCATCGCTTTGATGGTGAAGAACGAATTGCAAAAACTACTAGATGCAGTGTTCATAGTTCCTATCGACTACCCTGAGTGGGTGTCGAACATGGTACCCATGGGGAAACCCGATGGAAGAGTCCGTATCTGCACAGACTTCAGAGATTTAAATAGGGCAACACCAAAGGATTCATTCCCATTGCCAAACATAGATGCTCTTGTAGATGCAACCGCAGGTCATGAGATGCTCTCCCTAATGGATGGTTTTTCTGGATACAACCAGATCCAGATTAAGCCCGAAGATCAACATAAAACTACTTTCATTACTCCATGGGGAACATTCTATTACAAAGTGATGCCATTCGGTCTCAAAAATGTTGGTGCCACATATCAACGGGCCATGACATACATATTCCATGACTATATGCATAAGATCTTAGAGGATTACATGGATGACTTACTAGCCAAGTCCCTATTGTGGCAAGAGCATGCTGAAGTCCTTAGAAAAGTCTTTGATCACCTCATTGAGCACAATGTCCGATTGAATCCTAAGAAGTGCGTATTTGGCGTAACTTCTGGCAAGATTTTGGGATTCATCGTATCCAAGAGAGGCATTGAAGTTGATCCTACAAAGGTAAAGGCTATATTGGAAATGGCCACCCCTACCAACATTAGGGAGCTAAGGAGCCTACAAGGCAAGATAGCATCCATCAAAATATTCATCATGCAATTATCAGACAAATGTCGACCCATGAATCGGTTGCTATGCAAGGAGGTCCCCTTTCATTGGGATGAAGAATGCCATCAAGCCTTTGCAGAGATCAAAACTTATCTAGCAACACCACCAGTATTGGCTCCACCAAGGCCAGACATACCATTTTTACTATATATATCGGCTACTGATTTTGCATTGGGCACCATGTTAGCCCAAAAGAATGCACAAGACAAAGAGCAAGCCATATATTACATTAGTCGCACCTTGGTGAGTTATGAGCTAGGATATGCGTATGTCAAAAATTTGTGTTTAGCAGTGGTCTTTGCAACTCAAAAGTTGTGACACTACATGTTGAGCCATACGACCTACGTCATATCAAAACAAAATCCTTTGCAGTACATGATGAGCAAGACATATCACAATACACGTACCACAAAGTGGATCATGCTATTGATAGAATTTGATCTAGAGTTCATAAGCCAAAATTCCATCAAGGGACAAGTCATAGCAGATCAATTAGCAGAGGTGCCTCTTCAGGATAACAAGCCTCTCACCATAGAATTGCTTGATGATGTGGTCTTTGCATTATCAGATCCGCTAGAACTCGAAGAACCTAAGAAAGAAAGAGACATGTCATTATTCTTCGATGGTTCGAAGTGTGAACAAGGGGGTGGAGTAGGGATTATCTTTATCACACCACAAGGTACTCCATTGCCCTTATCATTCAAACTAGACTTCCCTTGCACAAACAACAACATGGAATATGAGGCATTGATCTTGGGACTCCAAACAACCATAGCAATGGGCATTAAAATATTGAATATCTTTGGTGACTCCTTGCTCATAGTAAACCAAGTCAAAGGACTATTTCAATGTAGGTGCCCACTCTTGAAGACTTACAAGGAACTTGTTGACACCTACCTAGCCCGACTGGAATGGTATGACATCGAGGCAATCCCTCGTACATCAAATAGATTTGCAGACACCATGGCCTCTTTGGGATCCTTAATCCCTCAGAATCTATCCATTGATTTTACAACCATTCATGTGAAAGTGCTTTCGCACTCAACAATACGTCATGAAGCTTTTGACAATCAAGAATCAGTCAACATGATCCACATCGAACCAAATCAGGATTGGTCCTTCGTAGCTAGATATTTCTTGCAAATGGCACCTTGGGGGTCTTTGATCTCCCAAGGACCTATGGAGTGTGGTGCAACCATACACCATAGAGTTGTTCCTCAATCCGTGTTCACCAGCTTGAGAATGCAGGAAGAGCAAGCCATATTTTCTATAGAAGTCATGGCTTATCAGGATTGGCTTTCCCAACTATGGGACTTCCTAAAACTTGGAATAGTACCTCAAGGTTTGTCACATACTGAAAGGTGAACATTCAAACAGAAAGCAACAAGATACATCTTGCTAGGAGAAATCCTCTACAGACGAGGATATGATGGAGTATTACTCCATTGTCTTGAGCCCTAGGAAGCATCTTGGGCAATTTTGCAAGCTCACGATGGCACATGTGGAGGGCATTTCAGTGGCATGGCCATCATTAAGCGCATCTTGAGAATGGGTTACTATTGGCCCACCATGGAAAAGGACTATTGTGAGTATGTCAAGAAATGCATTAAGTGCCAACATCATGCAAATCTAACGCACTTACCATCGCAAGCCTTGCAACCCATCCAGGCAGCATGGCCATTCTCGCAGTGGGGACTAGACTTGATTGGGAAGATCTCACCCCCATCCTCAGGCCGACACACATTCATCATAATGGCCACTGAATACTTCACTAAATGGGTTGAAGCGATCCCCTTAACATCAACAACTAGACCGAGGATTGCGGAGTTTATACTCCACAATATCATAAGTCATTTTGGGGTCCCTTCGAAGATAATATCGGATAATGGGCCATCTTTCAAGAACAAAAATATGCATGCTTTAATGAAAAAATACCATATTCAACATAATTTTTCAATGCCTTATTATCCACAAGCAAATGGGCAAGCAGAAGCCTCGAACAAAACAATAGTCTCCATCTTGAGGAAGACGATGCAAGACAATCACAAGGATTGGCACATGCAGTTGCCTCTTGCACTATGGGCATACAGGACTAGTATACGGATGCCCACTAGGGCAACACCATTTTCACTAGTATATGGCACTGAGGCCATCATGCCACTAGAGTTGGAAATTCCAACTCTACGCATAGCATTAAAGGACTTCATAGATGATGATGTCGCATGGCAAGGCCGCCTTGATCAGTTGATGCTTCTTGATGAACGTCGAGTCAATGCTTTAGAGCATCTTCATGTTTACCAAGATCACCTTGCATGAGCTTACAATAGTAAAGTCCACTTAAGAGAATTCAAGGTTGGAGATCTAGTGCTCAAAGAAAACCAACAGAATTTGAATCTATCGCCACACCTGCGAGACAAGTTCACGGTAAATTGGATAGGCCCGTACATGATTTCACAAAGAGTTGGGCCTAGAGCATATCACCTTATATCATTAGATGGTGTTGAAGAGCCTGAACCTCTCAATATCATTCACTTGAAGGCATTCTACACATAAAAAACAAAAACATTCAAATATGTCAAAAACACAAAAACATTCAAATATGTCAAAAATACAAACAAATCATAAAAACATAAAAATTCAAAATACAATCAAAATGCTCCAAGGGCATTCAAGCCGCTTGGTCAAAATCAAATCAAAATGCTCCAAGGGTATTCAAGCCACTTGGTCAAAATCAATCAAAATGCTCCAAGGGTATTCAAACCGCTTGGTCAAATCAAATCAAAATGCTCCAAGGGTATCCAAACCGCTTGGTCAAAATCAAATAAAAATGCTCCAAGGGTATTCAAACCGCTTGGTCAACTCCAATAAAAAATGCTCCAAGGGTAATTCATGCCACTTGGTCAAAATCAAAAATCTCCAAGGGTACTTCATGCTACTTGGTCAAAAATCAAAAAGCCCCAAAGGCACAATAAGCCCTTTGGTCAAATTAAGCAAAAATACAAAAACAACATAAAAATAAAAAATACAAAAACAATTGCATCTCACATCTTGCATCCACATAATTGCATTACATTTTCATATCCATTACATTCGCATATGTCATGAGAGCCTTAAAAGTGATGCCACAGTTTGTCTCACAAACCATTCAAATCCATACCTCCATCAACACATGTGTGTAATTGTGTTTTTCAACACAACCATTATATGTTGCTATACATAATATACTAAGGTTTTTCGGTTATTCAACCACACCTAGTGATCTTATCAACTTTTGTGGAAAACCATCTTGGTTAGTAGAGAATAAGGTCTAGTGGTGACAAAGCCTAGCATATCTCAGGATCCCACCACTAATTACAAACACTAAATTCTAGTTGGTACATGGGAAGATGAAAGTCGTAAAGTGGTTAGGTTACATAAAGCGAAAAGGGACATCCTTGCTTATCCCCCTGTGCAACCAATTCAAAAATGTTGAGAATTGACAAAAGGACAAGCTCCACCCTACCCAAAAATCCCTTGCTTAAGTCAACAAGCAAAAATCCCAGGTTCAAAGTTCAAAATCTTCAAAAGTCACACATCAACACCCATATTCATAGCTCAAAATATCAAAAGGACAAAAGCAAAATAAACAGTGATTATCATCACTACAAGAATCCCTTGCTCTAAAAAAAATTAGTAAAAAATAAACAATGATTTTTATCACTAAATACGAGCAAGTATCCCAAGTCATAATGAAGAAAAGAAGGGATTGGAGCTTGAATCCCTGGAATTCTCAGCACTATACAGGATTGGAAGGAGAAATCCTTATGCATGACGATATGTCTATCACAAAAGCTATGCATTTGTATAGACCAATGTTTGAATGTGGATGAGCTAGCTTTAGGTAATCCAAAACTGCCTAGTGGTATAGTCCAATTGAGTCCAACATAAGAATAAGATGAACACTTGAGGATCCCTGATCTTAGAAATGGGCTGAAAGAATCCCACCTAAAATCGGAGGAAATGCATGGGTTCTATCTAAATATATTCATTTGCACACACAGGGAGAATGAGTATCTAGGACCATGATGAAAGCCTAATTTTCAAAAGCCTTAAATGATCAGTACACAGTCATTGATAGGGTAACTAGAGTGTTTGAATCTCCGAAAAGCCCCAAAATTCTTACATAGCAACAAATCATATCATCATTCACACCATCACTTTCTTTATAAGATTCTATAAATTAGGGGGTATCAACATAGTAGGACAGATACCGCATATATATTAGAAATAGTATATAGACGACCACTGACTACTTTATATCTTTTAATTTACAGAAACTTATCAAGAAAATACATCTCACACCATTACATCTCATATATGAATACTTAATCAATTCTTATGATAAGAGTGATTATTTAAATTCATGATTATTTTTTTACTTTATGTGGTATCACCCATTAAGATTGTCAATGTCATATGCATTCCTTATGTTTTAAGTGATTAGAGCATACAGGTTCATTTATACCATCCCATCACATAAGTTAGATGCATACAATTAAAGCAAAATTAAACATGCATTTAACAATAACATCGCATCCATAAACACAAAAACCAAATCACCCATCATTACATCATAAAGCACATCATAAAACATATAGGCAATATCCATTTGCATACAATCATAAATTCATCATTTATCAACTCAAAATACATCACATCATATCATCAAATCATATAAGCATCTACACATCCATCTAAGCATCTACAATATCATCTATCATCTAACATATACATCAAGTCATCATAATGCCATCATCACATCACATCATAAAACAAAATAACAACAAAAACATGAGCAATAAACGATACACATAATGAGTCATAATGCAAAGATATCATAAAAGTATGTGTGTCAAGTCCATGGATATACAAAAATGCCCATGGGCTATAATCATATAGGTCAGCCGACCTCAAAAACAAAACCAAGAGCACCATCAATCAAATACTGGGCTACGCCCCCTACAACACCATCCCCTATGGCTGGATCTCTGGGAGAATGGTGCGACTGGACCCTGCTGGTCTCTCAGTATGAGTTCGGGCCCCATGACCAGGCCGGATGGAATACTACCCTACTGTAGAGCTCCTACTGACCTGTGACCCACCTGTGGCTCCTCTCTCCCTAGGGATGGCTCCTAGCCTCCTGATCTACCTCGAGAGAGCGACAATATGGGTTGCATCCTCAATAATCTGTACATCACTCTCATCCAGCAAACCCTATAGATGCCTGATCTCATCCTTGAGAGCTACCCTCGAAGGACCCTCAAGAGTAGGAGGAGCAACAACAACCTACATCCGGGTAGCTCCTCCCATAGCGGCCTACAAAGCCTGTATCTGGTCTAAAAGCTATGCTATAGTGGTATCTCTGAGCTATGATGGCATCACACTATTGTACCTATATCTTGGCCGACTAGAGCTTGACCTCCACATCATGCAGCTATGCCCTGAGAGGAGAATCTCTCTCCTCAGGCTCCATCTCCTCCTCCACCTCCTCAAGAGCCTCCTACTCCTCCACTACCACCTACTCTACCTAGTGGCCCCACGTCATAGTCCTAGCATGAACCCTCTTGCTGGATCTACCCCATATCTACCATCATCCTCTCGACCTAGACTACCCTCACCATGCCACATCAAGTCACCCCACCATCGCACAAATGCATCTGTGACTCCTCCAACCACTCCAGGATCAACAACTGGGGCATCCTCCTCATCAACTAACTCTATAACCTATCAAGGAGGGAGGTCTCTCTCTACTTCGATGTACCTATACAAAAATGGTACTAGTGGCACATCCTATGCAACCCATACTGATGAAGAACCCGAGAGTAGAAGAAGTGCTCCCAGATGCTAATATTATGATCGATGAGCCATCGCTCGTGCCGCATCCTAGAAGTAAAACTAGTTGGGTCATCCCAAGCGGGACACTCATGATACGGGTGCCATATAACATCTCTAGCCTAGATTCTAGTGAAAGTAGTAGTATAATGAGACAACTCCCCTACAAAAGTGTGGCTCTTGCACTCCTCGCTCTCTCTAGCCCATCTGGTAGCATAGCACTGCATCCACCCATCCACAGCTATGATCTCAATAGGAAGCCCCTTGGGATGATCTACCTTAATGTGCTCCCATCCCTAGATCTACAAAATCCAACTACAGGTGATGCTGACATGACCCCTCAAGGATGTGGTACAGCTCATCATAACACTGAGCCAATAGAGACCTACCCCATGCATATCTGATAGGCTCCTCACTATCCATCAGGTCCTGAACCATCACAAGGAGGTTCCAAGGGAACCTCAAGCCTGAGCAATCTGGGATAAGGACGTTGTTGATGACCATCAACAACACCGCATGCCTCACTATGAAAACATGCTCCTCGATACCAGTGGATAATGGACACTCCCCCAGACTTGGTGTCCTTGAGAGCCTCCGTAGAGCATCCTCCGAACACCCAAGTGAAAACAACCACCTGATCATTAGTGGTCAAAGAAACGATGGCCACTCCATCAAAAGGGATCCGAAATATCCTATACACATCCTCTGGCATAATGGTCATCTCGCCGATCGAGAGGTGGAAGGTATTAGTCCGAGGGTCCCAATGATGGGCCAAAGCCATAAGGTAAGCCTGATCCGACATAATGTGAGGTAGTCTAGTAACATACTAGAGCCCATGAGCCTTAAGCCACCTCCAATCTGTGTCATCCAGAAGAGGTAGAAGGTCATTCATGAGCCTCGGGTCCCGAGCCCGAGCAGTAAGGATCTAAGCAAAACAAAAGAAATATGAAACATAACTACAGTGCATCTAAGGCATAAATCCCAATAAAACATGAAAAATCTGACATTCTCCTAAATATGAGCAAAGAGGGGGATAAATACACCTAGGCATGCAACACATGCTAAAGAGTAGTTCAAAATTCCAAAAAAATAAAAACTATCTCAAAAAATCCATATAAAATATTTGCAAAATTGGCTAAGGGATTTAGCCACTGTCGCCCACAGTGGCCAGAATCTAGCCACTGGAGACAGCAACGGCCAAAGCCCAATGGTCAAATTTTTGACCATTGGGGTTCAAACCTAGCCGCTCTGAGCGACAACGGCCAAATTTCCACCGCTCTGAGCGACAACGACCAAAAGGCGACATGACAAACCCATGAACCCTAGGCCATAAAATACAAAAAAAATTGAAAACATCAAAAATGGGGACCAACCCACCACATAAAAACCTATACTAAGCCTAGCTACGGATTTCATTCATTACCAACAGGTTTAGTGAGGTTCATTTACCATTTACTTAGTGAGGTTCAATTTTACCCAAAAGAGGAAAAGAGGTTAGGGTTTGAAAGAATACCCGAGAAGCTCCGGCTCCTCCAACAACTAATACCTCACCCTACGTAACCATATCCTCGATGCAAGTATCTTTCAAAACTATAACTATGAGCTCTAAAAAGTGAATTGTCAACAAAGAAAATGATAGGTCAAAAGCCCTAAAAGTGCATTTTTATATTTTCAAATTATGCCTTGGCCACTACTGACGTCAATGGCCCAAACTTCATGGCCGCTCAAGGTGACAACGACCATAGGCAGAGACTCAGAGGCCACTAGACCTGATAGCGACCTGCTCCACAGATAAAAACAAAAGATTCCTTCCATGGGGGATAACAAAAAAATATTAAATAAATGCATTTTGATGAATTAAAATCATCTTGATGATCAAAATAACAAAAAAATCACATAAAAGCATAATCTCAAGCAGGCCTCGTATCCAGTTACTTACTCTATCCACTCGATGATTGCAGTGATTCACACTCCATGCACTTCGATGAGATGAGTAGGTTACCATAAGGCCACTTGGGGCAAAAACATTTCATTTTGGAATTACGATGTGCCACCCTTCAATCCCGAAGAAGACCAAGATGGTCGGATTGCTCCATGGGTGCGAAAGGATCATCCTAATTCCCCTATGATACCAAAAACATTAAGCCAAAGTGATACAATATGAACATAAATAGAATCACTCATCCTAACTCCCTAAGAAGGCTATTGATAGCTGGACCGCTCCTCGGGATAGGGATGGATGATTATCATAAACAATTGGAATCACACTTGGATGTGGGATTGCCCATTAAAAGCAACAAATGCTAGAAAGGAACCAGATTAGTCATATTGGTCAAGCGACTTGTCACTTCATTCATTGTCATTTCTTCACCAATCCATTGTGTGAGGAGGTAGTTCAAAACTTCAACATAATCATAATCAAATCAACAAAATATCACTCGATCACATCAAAATCATGTTCATCCTACGAATCATTGCATACAACAATCACAAATTTCCCTTGTTTGCTGGGAACGTAAGGAGACATGACATCTTCAATTGTAGCTCTCCTACCGATCAGAACTGATGTAGCAGCTGAAGCTACCCGATTGAGTTTGAGGAATGAGTGCAATTTAACATGCCCAAGCCATTGAGCTAAGTCCTCCGAACGTTGAGGCAATGATTCGAAGGATGCGTGCCATCTTGCATGATTGGGCCATCCGACGTTGATCAGACCATTGATCACCATACACCCTACAAAACAGATCAATCTACATTTTTGCTCAGCGTTGTGTTTTCCACACAGTGCATCGCAAAAAGGGGCATCTGTAGACACCTAAAATGTGTCATGCTTAGGGGAGCTACTCACATAGACACATTCATAAGATCATATGACATAATCTTGGACTTTCCAAGCATCAACAGTGGTTCTCACCACTCATTTGGGGCCTTTTCAAGCCATCCAAGCCTAGCCGCTCAAGCCTAGAGTGACCAGATCTTAGCCGCTCAAGCCTAGAGCGGCCAGACCTTAGCCGCTGTAGATGACAATGGCCAGATATTAGTCATTGCAGATGATAATGGCTAAACCATAAAAGTAGTTTTATCGACAAATAGGCCTAATCATGGGTGGAAGTGGCAGTCTGCATGCAATAAAGGTGAGCGGGAGTAACTTTGCATTCCCTTTCATGACCAGTTCACATGGGAGACTTGAGTTTGCATTTAGACTTTAGTTAACTGGTCTTTAAACATAGAAAAGACAAAAATCTTCTCATGCTAACTCTCACTACGCATGAGGAATTCATTCCTAGGGCTTGGACATAGACCTAGGGTTTCACACTATAAAAGGTGCAAGCCTAAGAGCACCAAATATCGATATTTTATCCAAGTAATCCAGAATTTATCAAGATAGGTCATTGAGGAGAGCTTTCGAGACTTGGAGAGTTTCCCTTGGAGATCACATTTACGGTGAAGCCCTGACAAATTGGAGAGCATAGCAACCATTATTTCAACATCGGATACAAGCTTTGATCCATAGCTTTGGAGCAAAGAGGACGAGAGTCACTTTAGCGGCCGTTGTCTTGGACAGTGGCCCGTGCCTAGCTTAGGGTTTTAGACATTAGATTCATTATTTTTTAGCATATCATTAGCATAGCATCATTTCATTCATTCGCATTCATAGCATTAGTTTAATTTGCACTTGCTTTCATTTGTTATATTCATTGCTAACAACCTCATCCAGGGAGGTATTCTCGGACATCTAAGCGTGTGTTGTTGTTTCATTGCTTACAGGGCCACAGGTTCATCGGACGAAATCTGCAACATACGAGAGCAAAAGGGATCCCTCTAGGAAATAGGCCTGGAGAAGGAGGCATCTGTAAGCCCTCATACATTTTCGTGTGCGGAACCGGGAAGCTTTTGAAAGCGCACCACCTCTTTGCGAAAGGGGCACTCTTTACCTATTTGTAACCTTATTGTATCGAAATGGGTATCCCTAAGAGGGACCGACATGTAACCGGGTTTCAATACAAATAAAGAGATCCATCTTTGTTATTTCCGTGTTATATGCTTTTCATTGTCTTCCATTTCATTTTTGGGTTTTAATACATTGCAAGTAGAGTAAAAAGAGCGGTGCGTGCATCCGGGGTCGCTACAAAACATGCTTGAAATCAAGAAAAAAATACCAAATAAAAGCAAAAGAGGAAGAGAATGTTACAACCCAAGATCAAGGTTACTCTACTCTTGACATCTTATATAATGGCCACTTGTTGATTTTTAGTTTGTTGGATTTGGATTCCCTAAGACTTTGCTAGTATGCTTGATCAAAAGATTTCAAATGCTCACAATGCAAAAAATGAATGCTAACTAGAATGTATGAGACTATTTTGGCAAAATGACAATACTAAAACTTGATTGATGAAATATCCTTTCTGAGGGTTCTATATATAATTTTTTAGCAAGGCTTATTGAAATGAAATAGAAGGGTCAAAGATGCTTTGGAAGGTTTTAGAAGGTTCTTGTGTGAAGGCTTAGGGAACATAAACTAGCATGTGCAATTATGCTTGGTAGTGGTGGAGGAAATGGATGTTATGGAGTGGGCATGCTACTAAGATTTTGTTCATCTCAAGTCCTATCCACTATCAATTGAATCTATTTCCAGTGAATATGTGCTAGTGGTTTTGCCAATTGACTATTGGAAGTCAAACTTTGTGGAATTGACCAAATTTAGGCAGGAAAGGCAAGGTTGGAAAATATATTTCCAAGGTAGAAAATATATTGCTAGCAGATTCACCTTACTGCTATCATTATTGCTTATGAGTTATAATTGCTCAAGCTTAGGGTATGTAACTATTTTGACTTATTAAAGGGTTTTTTATTAGGGTTTATGGTGTTAGCAAATAACTCTTATTATCACAGGATAATCAATCTTTAGGATCAAACAATATCTCAAGAACATATATGAATCAATCCACAACAATGAACATAAAACTCATTGAATATTATTAATAAACATCCATTTTAATCAATGCATAAATGTAATGCTTATTCAATTGCATATTACAAAGATTTATATTCAATATATATATATATATATATATATATATATATATATATATATACACACACACACACAGATTCACACACACACACATGAGACTCTTCATATTTACATGAATCTTGACCTTTACACATACATAAACTTTTCATCTCCTCATACTCACAGGATATCTAACTCTTCATATTTCTCTCGAATATTTACATAATGATAGAGTTTCATGATTTCACATAAATCATAACACCTCACTTATAAACATGACATGTCACCGACATAACTCCACACTTATTTATGTGACACATAACTCACACTTAATAACATGACACGTACTATAGACTCAAACATTAAACACACCCTAGACTAAAATATTTACATGGTCCTTGCATTAATATTACAAGGTACTAAATAATGTAATACCTCCAACACCCCTTGTATTACATTATTTGGTATGAAGGCATTTTGCCTTCATGTAATTTCAGTCTTTGATTCTTGTCTTGGTATTCCTACTTTGACTTTGGTACTACTTTAGGTTTTGGCACTATATTTGTCCCAATAGGTTGTTACCTTATATTCTTTTTTTTACACAAATTAGACACAAATCTATGTTTTTCAGGATTATTTTCTTGTTGTAGAAACATTTTAGCATTTCCATTTTTTTATCATTTTTTCTTAGCTATCCATCCATAGTGTACTTCAATTTTCTTTTCTTGACAAGACTTTTGTTTGTTCTTTTCACAAATTTTACAATTTTGGAGCATCCATTGATTATGTTTTGGTTCATGTTTTTTTTCCTTGTTTATTTTTTAATATTTTCTATTTTATTGTAAATACTATTAATGTCAATATTATTGAGAATATTTTAGTGGCTTGTATTACATTGCTTCTCAACACATTCATTTTTTGAACCTATATTATCAAGGATGGAGAGATCTACAATTATATCCATGAGAGCTATATGAATTATTTCATTTTATCCCTCATTGATATTCTATATTTCCTATACTTCTTAGGTATATTTTCTCTATTCGTTTTCCATTTTAGATGTGGTTGTTGTATTGATGTGTATTGTCATTGATTAGGTTGATATTGTCTCTATTGGTATCATTGGAAAGGATAATACATTTGAATCCATTGATTTAAAGAATTGAATCTGCAATAATTGGTGTTATGACCTTCTCTATTACATATGTGACATTTTTTTTCTCCATCTAGGTTGATGTTGTGAAGATGAAGCAATATTATTTGGCATCTTTTTTGTTGATATAAAAGCATTATTCATTATTTCATCTCTAGTTTAGTTTTTTGTTTTATAGTCCTAAAGTATGTTGACCAATCCATCAAAGGATATAGTTCTATTTAGCACATGAATAAAGGTGATTAATTTTTTAAATATTTTTGTAAGTGCTCTCAGTATAACTTGAACGAAAAAAATTCTTCCACTTTCTTTCCCATACTGTGTAGTTTAGATTTCAATTCTACTACCCTTCAAAAACAATGTTCTATTTTTTCTCCATCATGAGCATTTAGGGAAAATAGTTTTGCTTGCAAGTATAAAATAGTAGCTTCATTCTTTCCTTCAAATATTGTGCATAGTTTATCCTAGGCACTATTAAAGTTTCAGCCTCACTTATGTGTGCTTGAATTTCATCTGATATACCAAATGTGATTAACATAAGAGCCTTTGCATATTCATATTTAAATTTTTGTCTTCCAATTGTATCTTCTAGAATATCTTTCTCTCCATTTACTACTTCCCAAATTTTCTCAACAATAAGTATTGATTTCATCTTATTTTTCCATGGGGTAAAGTTAGGTCCTTTTAGTAGTTGAGATTTAGAAAGGAAAATCTTTGTATTTGTCATTTTAATAATTTCCTTTGTTGTTGAAATCCTTTTATCTCCAAATTTAACAATTTTCTTCTTCAAGTACTTCTTCAATTTGCAACTTGAATATTCTTTCTTCAAAATTTCATTCTTTTAATCTTTTGTGTGCTTGAATTTTATCTGATAGACCAAATGTCATTAACATAAGAACCTTTACATCTTCATCTTTAAAATTTTATCTTCCAATTGTATTTTTTGGAATATCTTTCTCTCCATTTACTACTTCCTAAAGTCTCTGAACAATAAGTATTGGTTTCATCTTATTTTCCCTTGGGGTAAAGGTAGGTCTTTTAATTAGTTGATATTCAGAAAGAAAAATCTTTGTATTTGTCATTTTAATAATTTCCTTTGTTGTTGAAATACTTTTATCTCCAAATTTAACAATTTTCTTCAAATACTTCTTCAATTTGCAATTTGAATATTCATTCTTCAAAATTTTCTTCCTTCAATCTTGTAGTCTTTTAATATTTTTTTTTCATATCTTTATTCTTCAATTTTTAATCTTCAATTTTCTTCTTCAATTCAATTTAATATTATTTCTTCATTTTTAATTTCACTTTTCTTCTTTATTCAAAATTTCAATTCAATTTAATTCAATAAATAGTTCCTTTCTTCAATTTAATATTATTCCTTCAAACAATTTCACTTATCTTTATTCTTTAACCAATAATCTTCTTTAATTAATTTTCTTATTACAACTCCCTTTAATAATTCTTCCTCATTTTTAATCTTTCAATAATCAATTTTTCTTCTTTAATCTCTTCTCAAATTTTTATTAATTCTTTTTATAAATCCCAATAAATTTATTTCATTCAAATATCAATATTCTTTTTTTTCCAGTTTAATTCTCTATATTTCTTGAAATTCACTCCCTCAAATAATTTTCCTTTAAAACCTTATAGCCTTTCCAACTTTAATAATTGCCTCCACAATTGAATAATTATGCAATACCCTAGTGATATTCTCGTCACTTTTTTAACATGATACATTACTACGTACATTTCTCCTTTGTTCCAACTTGACCACATGAGTGTCTCTTAGGCATTTTCTATTCCAAATATTTCCTCAGGAATTATTTGTTCCAGACGTTTCCTCAAACATTTTGTATTCTAGAATTTCCTCACGTGTTTTATGCTCCTAATGTTCTCCTCAGGCGTAGACTAGTGTTCTCCATTTTAGATGTTCTCCTTAGGCATAGACTAGTGTTTCTCTCTAGATCAACTTAGACATTTAGTGATTTAGATTAACTTAGACATTCTGTGCTTTAGCATGCACTTTCCTTTGGAAACTAGCTCTAACACTCAACTTCTCTAACATCCTTTTTCTAGACACGTCCTCTCTTGGATGCTCTATAGGCTTGGATGGCCTCTCTTGCAAGCTCTACAAGCTTGAACAACCTTTCTTGGGTGCTCTATAGGCTTGGACATCCTATCTTGGGAACTTAAACTCTAGATATTGTTTCCTCATTCCAATACAAGGTTGTTGCCTCATCTGCTTATAAACACTATCTCTTTTTTGTACCTCTTATTCCAAGCACTCCAAATGTAGCTATTTCCTCCCTACACAATAGCTTTGATACCACTATTAGAAAATCACTCTTATTCTAACAAGATAATCAATCTCTAGGATCAAACAATATCTCAAGAACATATATGAATCAATCCACAATAATGAACATAAAACTCATTGAATATTATTAATAAACATCTACTTTAAGAAATGCATAAATGCAATGCTTATTTGATTGCATATTACAAATATTTGTCTTAAATATATACATACATGAGACTCTTCATATTCATATGACTCTTGACCTTTACACTTACATAAACTTTTCATCTCCTCATACTCATGGGAGATCTAACTCTTCATATTTCTCTCACATATTTACATAAATACAAATACTTTCATGATTACACATAGATCATAACCCTTCACTTATAAACATCACACTTCACTCACATAACTCCACACTTATTTACATGACACATAACTCACACTTAATAATATAGAACCTACTATAGACTCAAATATTAAACACACCCTATTATGGAACCTATTATAGACTCAAATATTAAACACACCCTATTATAGAATCTACTATAGACTCAAATATTAATATGATCTTTGTTATGCAGTACCTTACAATTGATAAAATCGATTCCTCCTTTAGACCTTCCATTTGGTTTTTTAAAATCACCTTAGGGAAATTAAAGCCATGAAAATCCCTAAATACTTACACAGGTCAATGGAACTCTTTGTCAAAAGTGTAAAGAAAAGAAATTCCTCTCACCCGATCCATCAAGACCTGCACCTGATCTTCTACAAATACATCCTCCAAAAGTAAAAACAAAGGGTGATTCTCACTTGTTCCATAGAGCCTACTAACATCATCCATGTTCATAGCTTGATACAAGAAATAACTTGCAAGGAGACCGCTAGTGAAGGAGGTGAAATGGAGATTATCTCCATGAATTATCCTAAGCCCAAAAGGAAATTGACCTATGGCTCAAAATCAGGTGACACCCCTCAATCTACCAAAGCTACTCCTCACCAACGCTCTTCCACAGGTAAATATTTTTGAGGAAATCATAAATCCAACACCCTAAAATCTTCTCCTCCAAAGCATCAAAAGATGAACACCGAAGACATCCATCAAAAAATAAAAATTGAAGAATCCTCATTAAAAGCAAAGTTTGAAAGTACCCCTAGGCGCACAAAGAATCTAGGATCTTTGATTGGACCTGCAACCTAGATCCAACAAAAATCCATCTCGAATCCTTTGGCTGGCATGCAGATGATGTCCTTTGCATCTAATGTTGCCCACGTCTTTTAGACCCTTCTCCAACAAGTGTCAAAGGTGGTGAAGAAACCCATGCAACACCTAGATATCCGCACCAAGGATACCGACGTGGTGGCTAAAACTAGAAAAGAATCTGATTAAGCCACCTATGACATCTTTTTGGTTTGTCTCTGATGACTTAAATCCTCAATTTTGCTTTTTGGTTCCCTTTTGGAATCTCCTAAAGGCTTTATTTCCATGATCGCTACTCCTTTTGGTCCGTTGGAGTGATCATTTGTGTTCCCCCTCTTTGTTGTTCCTTTTGGTTGTGTCCTGTGCAGACCTTCCTATTGGGTTTTTTTTGTAAATGGTTTTAGAGTCCTTTCAAAACCCCTTCCTCCAAAATATATATAAAAATATTAAACACACCCTAGACTAAACTATTTGCATGGTCCTTGCATTAATATTGTAATGTACCAAATAATGTAATACCTCCAGCATATGGTAGTTTGATAGTTTATTTGATGCACAAAATTTGATGTCTATGTATTTCCCCTTCTTGATACATTTATTATATAATAAATGCATCAAAATTGATGTAGATGCCCCAATTTTGTGATAGGACAACTTTTTTGTTGCTTAGGATCACTAACTTAAGACAACAAAAGTAATAAAGGGTGTTTTTTTAAATTGTACTCTTAGCCATTATTACTGCACATGTGCTCGAGGTTCCCCTCGATTTTCGAAGGTAAAATAAATTTTTTGAGGAAATTGAATTAGCCTAGGTATAAATGCCATAGTAGTGAGGGAAAATGGTGAAGAGGGAGAAAATTTGATTAGGCAAGTCAAGGGGGTAAAAATGAATTCATTTTTACTATTGATTGTTGTTGAAAAGGGCTTTATAGTGCTTTTATAGTAGAGATCCTTGATTCAACGAGGATGAGACATCACATAAAGGTGTTTTGAGCACTTGTGGGATTAGTAGGCCTCCAACTCTAGGTATGTTGAAAAAAACTAAAATTTTCACTTTTATTTTTGTTAAGAATTTAAAAATAAATCTTGATGGAAGATTTGCATGCTATTAATGTATTTGTGGTAGAATTTTGCTTGTTATCAATGAATTTGTGATAGTAGATTCACACATCAATAGTGAATTTTCTATTAATGAATCTTCCAACCAGTGGAATATTTACCATCAATGGATTCACTAGTTAGTGCTAGATTTGATGAGTGGTAAGTTTACCTTGGTAGCAGTTTTACTTCCTAGTGGTGGTTTTGTCCTGGTAGAAGGTAAATAAATTTTACATGTTAATGTGAAATTGATAGGGTAGGCTGATTATTTTAAGATTTATTTGTAGGTGCGATATGTAGTTTTGAAGTGCCAAGAATGGAGGTTACGGACCTTAGATATGGTTTTAGATTTCTTGAGTGATGGGGATCACAACATCCTAAAGTCTATAGGTCTATACCATGTAGTCGTGATACCTAAAGTATAGTTCAATTGAGTTCTACTGATAGCATTGGCAAAGAGGTAGTACTCTAAGATAGGTACTCTCTACTTACTAATCAAGGAGATGTCAGTTAGTCTAGAGAATGTGTGGCAGATTTAGAGGGTACCTATTTGGGGTGCCCATGTCCAACTGAATGAGGACCAAGAGAGGCCCTTATAGAGGCTAATAGGATATGCATGGTTTCATGTGGTTCACTTTAGTATTGATATCAATAACATGTACAAGGGAAGGATATTGGACTAATTGACAATGCCACTTTATGTGATCACCTCAAGGTTACTAATGGGAGATACTAGTTGATGATGTCTACACTAGGGATAAACAAAGATAATAGCCAAGGTGTAGGATGATTATGTGTAATTTGCATGGGGATCCATCATTTTGGTGAAGTTGTACCACACCTTGGATAGGATTGTGTATAAGAGAGGAAAGAGCTTGATATGCTACACACTCCTATAGGTATGGTGTTGGGAGAAACTCATGATCCATCAGTCAAAAGGGTTACCAAAACAAATGAATGATGTGGTAACACCTATTTTATATAGATGGCATATCATTTTGAGTTGGGGTATATAGGTCATTACGAGGTACCTTGGGTGAAGCATGTATGGTGATTGATGAGCTAAGTCTAGGGCAAGTAGTTTATATACTGTGGCATGGATGCCCATGGTGGAAAAAGGATGGCTTCTAGCTAGCAAAAGTGAGGTAGGTATACTGGCTAGTGGGACCATGAGGGGATAGGAAGCTCCACTACCATGATAGGATCATGAGACAGTTTGGGGTCTACTAGGATGTGCCAACACTAGGCCTATAGTGGTATTGGCACTTCACTAGAGAGAGGTAATTTGGGGGGTCACCAAATCTAGAGATCTTCAAAGAGCCCAATGAGGATGATGTTGCTATGGTGGATCCAAGATGTGATGATTCTAGGTTGGTGCCTAGTTACTGGTAGTGGTATCACCAATTCCATGCATAGCATATTATCACGATAAGAGATCAGAGGACAGACACATGGCTATGGGTGATGCTCATTTTGAGCTAGCAATACAATAATATTTTCATAATATCTCACAATATAAAGTTAAAGCATTCACAAGGTTTAATCCATAACAATTAACAAAGAACAATCTCACTGAATATTATTGATATATATCTACTTTAAGCAACACATAAAATGCAATGCTTGTTCTATAACAATTACAATACTTTGTCTTCAATATATACACATTGAATATGAGAATCTTCACATTCACAAGACCCATGACCTTTATACTTACACAAACCTTTCATCTCCTCAAACACATGAGAGATATAACACTTTATATTTCTCATATGAGAAATATCACATAATAACAAATATTAACTCCACATATCCACATATGACAAAGACTCTCATGATTGCACATACTAAATGAAAAACTCTTACACAACTCATAACTCCACACTTATTAACATGACACATAACTTACATAACTCCACACCTATTTTCATGGCACCTACTATATACTTAAATACTAAACACACCATAGACTAAACTATTTACGTGGGCCTTGCATTATTATTGCAAGGTACAAAATAATATAATACTTTCAACACCCTCCTTATTACACTATTTGGTATGAAGACCTTTTGCCTTCATGTGCTTTACTTTGGTTTTTGGTCCTTCTGTTTCGGTTCTTGTACTCCATCAGGTTTGGGCACTTAAATTGTTCTTCTAGGTTATTTACCAATATCTATCACATTTATGAGCAAGTCATCATAGCAATATAATCCACTGATATCAATATTACCCTTGACACCCTTTTTATATTATTTGTCTATGCTCAAATTTGTTTATTAAATAAGATCTTAACACACATTATTGTCATATTATTGTCATATGCTTAAATCATTTGTATCATAATTGACATCTTCCATCATACGTTTATTCTTCAAATTTTTTTATTTCTTCTGGCCTTTTATTATTGTCTTTAAGGATTTCAAGAGTGTGTAATTCCATATAATATCAACAGGTAATGTAATAGCATTAGTCTTCATTTAGTTTAAAAGTTTTGAACTTTGATAATTACCGAATGCTGCAAACTTTTCATCTCTAGCTTATCTAAAAAATATTACAAGTCCTTTAATTTTATTGATATATGTTTTTATTCTTTGGTATTCTCTATCATTTGTTGTATACAAAATTTTAGGTAATTCAACCTTTTCTTACTTTCTTCAACGATTCATATTGAGTGTTTGCTTCTCTTTTTGCCATGTTGTGTTTCCTTCAACTAATGTATGGAACCAACAGAAATACTTACCCTACAGTTTTAAAAATTTTATTGGGTATGTGAGTGGTTGTATAGCTAGCTGCTATTAGCTAGTTACAAGAAGAACACATCTTATGATGCAATTTTTTTTGGTAATTAATGTTACAGATTGTAATAGTGTCATTGGCCATCTCTAACATTATTTTACTGTCGATTTTTGCTTCATCTAGATGATGTATGTGACTTTGTACAAGGTATGTGATAATTGTTATTTTCCACTATTTTTGATAAGCATTCAAAAACTTGGATGTGACAATTGCTCTGAAGCCTACTAATTTCTCTGGGATTTGGCAAGAAAGTGAGACAACTGGTCAATATTGGTCCTTTATAGCCGTCCCTGTCATAAACAGCTGTGACACCAGTCTGAGTGAGTTTGAAAAAGCTTGAGTTAATCACCAAAAGTCGCTGGTGATCCCTGAGCACCAGTTACTCGCCTATGCTTCAAGGTGAGGCATTGATGCAAATATGATTTTTGTCTTTTATTTTTTTCTTTCCAGAGCTCCAAATTCCTCCGCTGATGGCCACTGAGTCAACAAGTTGTCTTTAGCCCTTGTGAATTTTTTTTTTTACCTTTTTATAGGTGGTATCATCTTTTGTGCAAGACTTGGATTGAATTAGGAAATTGTTATTATAAATTTTAATTTGTTAAATTAAAATGTAATCAATCAAAGATTTGGATTGAATTGGAACATTATTATAGTATGTTCAATGAACCCGGAGAATTAAACAAGGATAACTTATTAACAATTATCAATCCACCTATCCTTAACCTTTTTAACTTGTTTAACTGACTTTGTAGAGAAGGAGAATACTCTACATTGATGTTACATTATCCTTTGTCAAACTTGATCAATTGGTTTTAAATTGGGTTGAAAACAAACCTAGAAAATTAAATAAGAATAATTTATTAATAATTTTTTATTGATAAACATAGTTCTAGGTTTTAAGACTGCTCAACCCTATGCATTGATAGTAAAAATTCTTACACTAATCAAATAAAAAACAATTACCATTCTACAAAAACTCTAAAAAGGAGATTAACCAAACATTGATGACTATGACGTGATCAATTGGTTCTGAATTGGGTTGAAGTTATCGTCGGAACAATTTAGTAAAATGTAAAGGTTTACTAGATTTGTTTAAGATTTTGATTAATGTATGGATTTGCGAGTTCAGATTAAGTGGAGTAGTTTGATTTTAGTAAATAGTGTTTCAAATTTATTAACTAGTGAATTAAATTAATTGACGCTCTTAGGATTGGTTTTGTTAATAAAATAATTGAGTTCAAATTGACTTGAAAGTTGTTGTGTGTATGTTTAATAATTTTTTATTAATTTTTTTGTGGGATTTAAGTGGTTTATGAGCTTCATCACTTGTCAAACTTTTTGCTAATGGGATAGCAGGCTTAAAGATGCAAGCCCTTAGACCAACTTAAGAGAGATTTTTCACCTCTATTAACATCAGGGATTTCCCTTGTTAACATCCGGGAAGTAGCTAATTAAATTTTTGTGATTAATTAACAAAATATGACATACGATGTCAATTGAAGTAGTATAAAGTGGTGAATGAATGGGATGATAGATAAACACTCTTGTTTTCTAACCGGTTCATGTGATGTTCATACAAGCTATTTATTTCGAGTGGTATATTCTTATGATGGAATTTTGCAACACATTAATACCTTTTTTGTGCAAATTGTAATAATTGCAAAGTAGCTAATTAAATTATTGTGATTAATTAACAAAATATGGTATAAGATGTCAATTGAATTAGTATAAAGTGGTGAATGAATGAGATGATAGATAAATAAATTGACTATAATTTAGTTATTGGGACCTATGATGGAATTGTGTTCCACATTAATACCTCTTTTGTGTAAATTGCAATAATTGCAAAGTAGCTAATTAAATTATTGTGATCAATTAACATATTATGATATAAGATGTCAATTGAAATAGTATAAAGTGGTGAATGAATGAGATGATAGATAAATAAATTGACTATAATTTAGTTATTGGGACTTGAGAAGTGGTGAATGAATGGGATGATAGATAAATAAATTGACTATAATTTAGTTATTGGGACTTGAGAAACTCAAATCGATGGGCTAATGGATTATGCAATTCTAATTATTTAATAGAAATGAAGTCTTGATGCTCTTAATGAAAATAATATGCATTTTGATATGATGTGAAATTAGGGAAGAATTGACTCCTAATAGTAAAATGTAATAACAAATTGTAGGAGTAATGGATCAAGACAGTGAATTACTAGATGAGAAAAACTAAATGATTAAAATTAAAAGGAAAATAAAATGGTGAAAATTGGTAGGATGAATGATGAAAGGAGATAATGGGAATTGACCAATGTAGAACTAAAGTGGAATTAAATAATGGAAGCATTATTACATGACAAAAATTTCTTAAGTGAGATGCTTAAAGATATATGTCATTGCGCTTTGGTATATTGCTTTGGCATTTCTTAAGCTAAAGGTATGACCTTATAGCCAAATGCCTCTTAAAGGGTGGTGAAAGTTGTCTTATATTGATCTTTAAGCATAATAGTGATTTGGTTATATCCCAAAAATACATCCATGAGGGATAGCATTCCACAACCAGTAGTAAAATGAATAATCATATCGATATTTGGTAAAGGGAAGTCATCCTTGGGACATGCCTTGTTTATGTCTCAAAAATTAGTGCAAAACCTAGCACTATCCTCTTTCTTATCAAAGGGCATGATGTTGGAAATCCAATTAGAGTAGTCAATTTCTTTAACAAACCCAACATCAATGAGCTTTTAAATATCCTCTTTAATAAGTAGGGCAACTTTGGGATTCGTTTTACTTTGTTTTTCTTAGCAAGCTTTGCATCTAGTTAAACTAGATGGTGGACTATAAGGGAAGGGTTGAGTCTTGACATATCGACATATGGTCAAGCAAATATGTCACTAAAATCCATCAATAGCTTAGTGTATTCTTCATATTTAGTCAAAATCAAGACTTTAACTAAATTTAGAATTTTGGGATCATTATTAGTCCCAATTTTGATATTGATTACTTCTTTAATGAGGATACATGATCCATCCTCTACCTGGGGGATCAAGTAATACTCCCAAACTTGTTGGTCATTCATTTGTGAGGCAAAGATGTTAGTAGATCAAGAAAAATACCCTCCAAATTAAAACTTATTACAAGTGAGATAGTCAAAAGAACAATCTTAGGGATGATTGAGTGGAATATCTTCCATATCACAGTCATTCTCATCAACAATAATTTAGGATAGATTAAAGTAAGGAAATTAACACTGATGTGTACACATTACAAGGGATTAGGACCTAACAAGAGTGGTGACTTCTCTCCCTCTACATTCCAATCTAACCTATGTAATGATACATTGTTATCATGGAGTTATTGAAAATAAAAATATTCTTCCTCTTTTTTGTTTTGAAGGGGAGTGGGAATAAGTTGACTACAATTAGGGATATAACCTATCCCGCAATATCTCAACCATGCTTCAGCCTCCAAAGTTTCCTTTATATCTTGTTCATGAAGGCATAAACCCTTTTTTCAATATCTCATATTAGCAAGTATTTGCTTTGGGACAAGATATGAGTGAAGCAAGTAGCACAAAGCATACTATCGTTAGACTAGGTGAGGTTATTGCCACAAATTTGCTCTTTGTTGATAGTATCGATGTAAATAAAAGTGTAACTTCACATTTACACATTTTTACCCTTTAAATAAAGTAGGCCTAATGTTTGGGGTGAGGGAAATCTAGCGAGGTCTAGGTAGAGTGAATCATTTCATTGATTTTAATCCTTATTAAGATTAGTTTGAACACTATATTATTTCAAGGTTTTGACCCTCTACTTGATTATTATTTTGGTTGGATTATAATCATCAGAGAGAGAGGGTGATGATGATGGTTGAAGGAAAGGGTAAAGATGCGCTTTTGGTTGTTTGATTGTCATTGCCTAACAGTAGGTAAAATTTTTAGTGTCAATACATATGTGAATTGTATTTCCTTGGTACTCATATTTAAGACACTAGTGCAAGGTGGAATGAACGAGCCACATCACATGGATCAAGTCCTTCCAAGTACAATATTATAAATCAAATCATAAGGTACAATATAGAAAAGAGTGTTTAGAATATGAGTCCCAAATTTGAGGAGAAAGATCACTATTTTTCTTTCCTCACATTCCTCATTGTTAAAATACCTTATTATGAGGTTATATTTTTTAAATCTTGTTTGGTTAACCTAAAATTGTAGATTAATTTCAAGTTGTAAATTTTGAGGCCAACACTATCATCCACAAGGATTTTTTTATTAGGGTATGTATCCTAAGATGTATAAGGTAAGTTTAGTGGATATTAAATATGAGGGAATTTCATTTTCATGAAATGAAATTGTAGACATGGAAAATTGACCCATCAAAATGAGTCAATTCTTCCTTAGATCCCTAGTCAGCCACCCAAACTTGCTAAGTGCAAATTTGGGGCCCTTTTTGCCTTCTCCCTTTGCCTTGTTTCCTTAGCTTTACCAAATTCATGCCTGGTCCATATGAGGTATGAATTTGGATTGCCATATTCATGCCCTATAATTACTGGGCATGAATTTGGTATTCTAGGGGTTTTTCTCACTAAACCCCCTCTCGTCATTCCATTTTGGGGTCGACCTTTGCTTGCGATGAAATTTCATTTTCCCATCTATTTTTCCCTCCAAACCTCTTATAAATAGAGGATTGGATTCCCTATTTAACCCCAACAATTTCTTTGGAGATTCTAATTCTTGACTCACTCATTTGCTCATGCTAACAAGTGTCCTTCTACAAGTCATTGTTTTGTTATTTTGTGCTTTGGTGTTGGCTGCCCTTGGGGATTGAGTGGAGGAGCCTTGGTGATTGGATAGATCAACCTTATTGGAGTGCTTCTTCCATATCTTCATTTCTCCTTGCTTTCTCCATTAGCTCATCAGGTTTTGCATTTACTTTAGTTGATTTGCAAGTCTATTTTTCATTGTTTTGCACTTTATTTTTCGTTGTTTTAGGGCCCAAAAAGGGCATCTAAACCAGATTCATGCCCCACCCATACAGGGCATGAATTTGGTAATCCATATTCATGCTCCCCATTTATAGGGCATGAATTTGGTAAATTAGGGCTTGGGGGCAAGTTTCGCACCCCAAAACCCTGATTTTGCACTTGCATTTTAGTGTTCTATTGTGTCCACCCTATCTGCATTATATTTCATTGTTATCTATCTATTTCACTCTGTTTGTGCATGTTCCAAAGGTCAAAGATCATTTTACTTTTGAATGGTCAACTAAAAGGACCAAGGGGGCTTGATTGCTGTGCCTCCAAGCTTAGTCTTATAGCAGCCTAAGTAGGCCCCCAAACGTTGATCAAATTTTCTAGGGTTTGTGAAGTTATTTTGTAGGTTTGAAACCATTGGATATTCTAGATGTAAGATAAATCTTGGATCAATCATCGGATCAGATAAGTGCCCTAATAGATCTTTAGGCTATTTGGTGTTTGCTTTTGTTCATTTCTACTCAAAACCTAGATTACAAGTAAAGGAAAATATTTGATTGAATTTCTAGGTATTTGAAAGAATAAAAGCATATAGTGTGCATCTAGGGTTTTAATATTGTTTGTGCATTCCCTTGGACCCTTTCTCAAAGAATTTATTTTGCAATCCTAGGGTTAGACATCATTGAATTACAGAATCATACTAGGGTTAGTCCTTGTATTCTTGCATCTTGTGTGTCTTGCATTGTTCTTTCATTTTCATAGTTTAGTTTAGAAAGGCCAAACAATAGGTGTATGCTTAATTGACACATCAAACATTCCCACCCTAGACTTGGAGCGAGTCCTAAAACCATTCCTAGTGAACCCATCCCTTTTGGCATCCTCGAGTGTAGAGAATATAACACACCCCCATGGTTCACCTCGACTCCCAGTGGATCCAACCGAGAATCATACGTGATAGGGTAGTTTTTCCCCTCTACATATTTGGTGAACCCGACATGAAAACACATCTTAGTGGCCAAGATAGGAAGCCTCTTCCTTTGTGTTTTCTTAAAAACTTTAAACAAGACCACTAATTCTATTTATTTAGATCAAAAAATATTAAAAACATCTTAAGAATATTCTTGTGTGTCTTTCCTTAGTTTTCTCCTCTATCCTTTCACTTCTTCTAATGGCTCCATTCCTTAGAAGTCAATGAAGGCATCTAGAATCTGATCAAATTCCTCAAGAAGATGATCAAGTTGATAGAGAGAATCCTAACCTTGATGCAGAAGAGCAAGAACATGTTGAAATTGATACTAACTATGATCCCTTTGAGGGGCCTAATGGTGGCTTCACTTTTATATCAGTTGATCATTTATGGGGTTTCATAAAACACCATAGAGAGACTTTGTTTAGAGTTATGGATGAGGAGGCCCAACTCGAAAGAGGTGAGGTACCTCCTCCTTCTACTATCTCTCCTAGGAATGTTCATAACAACCCCTTGTTTGAATCTTCACATCATGGTAATCTTGTTCATAACCCAACATATGCTACTACTATAACCACCAATGTTGGAAGGGTTTTACAAGTCCCTCCAACTAGTAGTGCATCTCAAGATTATGTTCAATTTCCTCCTCATTCAACTAATCTCAACATTCATGCTTCTATTCCACCAAATGTTAGTTATCCTCTACATCAAGATACCACATATCATAACCCATACCATAACAGTGTCAATACCTCCAACATAAGCCAAGTTCCCCTTCAACAGCCTACCTATACCCCTCCTCTAGGGAACCTAAGGGTATTGCATAACAACAATCCTGAAGTGCAAAGTTTAACAAATATGGTGAAACAATTAGTTTCAAGAGTGGATATGATTCAACTACCTAGTTTCACCTACAACTATAGAGAAATGTGCAATCAACCCTTAGACCCTATCATTACCTCTAGGCCCTACCCTAAGCATTTTCCAATATCGATTTTACCTATCTATAAGGGAACAAAAGATCCAATTGAGCATTTAAGAATGTTTAGGACAACATGCCATGATATCATATATGATGACATGTTGTTACTAAAGATATTCCCTAAGAGCCTTGGTGGTATGGCATTAGAGTGGTATTATCAATTGCCTAATCATTCTTTGAGGAATTTTGAAGAGACAACTGAAATGTTTGTTCAACAATTTGGTGCTTATGTTGAAAAGAATGTGACTATGAAAGATATCTATATGTTGAAACAAGCTAAAGATGAATTTTTTTAGAATTTTTGTCTCGTTGGAGGAGTCTAGTTGGATGCTTGAGATATACCTTACCTCCTCAAGACATGCTTGAGATATTTATTGGAAATTTACAAGAACAAATATCTTATGAATTGGAAACTACAACTATCACATCTTTTGATCAAGCTATAGATCTAGCAAGAAGGGTAGAGCAAGCCCTTATTAGAAGAGGTCAACTTAAGATAAAAGAGGATAGGACCACTAAAAATTAGTATAAGAACAAGCATGTAGTTGGTGATGGGGTAACGGATAGTAGGCCTATTAATAGTGTTGTTAACACCCTACAAAATATGGTGCTTCACCAGCCTCAAAAACCCCCACCAAGAAATTTTACAAGACTCAACACACCTATGAATGTGGTCCTACAATAAATTTTGGAAGCTAATATGATTGAGTTACCTCCCATAAGGCAACCTGATACCACAACTGATTGGTATAAGCCTGGTCAACATTGTGAGTATCATAGAGTGGAGGGGCATATGACAAACTCATGTAAGAGGTTGAAACATGTGGTTCAAGACCTAATTGATGAAGGATAACTTGTCATAGAAGGTTCTCGACCCAATCCTCCAACAAACAATCAACCTCCTACTCAACAAGCACCCACAACTAATCAAGACATGGGAATCTTCCAAGATCCCCTCCCTAAGCATGGTCAGTAGGTAGCTAATCAAGTGTCATATCGAAATGTGCCACCTCCCTATGATAATATGGTTGGTATGATAGCAATAACTACAAGGCAACAAGCACATAATCAACCAACTCAACATTCTTAGTAGGAGATGAGTTCTTCATCCAACCCACCTTAGTTTTGAAGAATACCCAAAAAAGGAGCACGAGAGTAGAAAACATCACCTTTAGTGTTGAAGCCACAACCTAAAGTCTCCTTTGACATTCAACAACAATTAGCTAGTACCCCAACCAAGATCTCTCTCTTAGAACTTTTGCAAACTTCTCCTATTCATAGGGAAGCTTTGTTGAAACTTCTAAGACAACAATTTATTCCTCAAGACATTTCCCCTAGTGCTATAGCTAATGTTGTAAGCTCTCTTGGGATACATCATATCACATTCTCGAATGATGATATGCCTTCCTCAGACTTATGAGGGGATTCTTCCCTTTACATCACTACATTTATTGGGGAAAATTTTATCAAGAAGATTTTGATTGATAATGGTTCTTCCCTCAATTTATGCACTTATCAATTCTTCCAAAAGTTTGGATTAAAAGAGGAAGACTTAACTAAATCTGATATCATCATCAAAGCTTTCAACAATGAGTCCCAAGAGGCTTACGGTATTATATCCCTCCCCCTTAGGGTTGGACCCAAGATCTTAGATACCTTGTTCTATGTGGTGTCTTGCCCTACATATTTTAATCTTCTTCTTGGATATCCTTGGATTCATGTGATGAGGGTGGTCCCTTCCACTTTTCATCAATATTTGAAGTTCAAATTCAAAGATCAACTGGTCACCATTCTAGGTGATCCTCACCCATTTGAATATTATTCGATGGTTGAGAAAGCTCAATCTGATCTCAATTTATGTCCTTCAGTTTCCTCATCTCACATAACCAAGCAACTCAAAAACTTAAAAGTGAGTGAGGAACCTCTCATCAATGTTTCATCATGGGATCAAGTTAATCCATTTCTTCAAGAGCCTCTTCTAGATCTTTCCAAGCTACCACCTTCACCAAGGACTATAGGTTTACCTCATAAGAAGGGTGAAGTTGTACACATTGGCATGTGTACCTTTATCTTCATAGGTATATCCCTCAAAGAAAATATTCATGGTAGCAACCCTTGTCCTATTGAGCATTCTTTTACCCATTGTTACCTATCCAATGATTACCCACTTCCCAAGAAAATCCTATCTAGTATGGGATATATAGGTAAAGGTTTGGGGCCATGCCAGAAAGGTATTCAAGAGCCTTTAGAAGTGGATATTTGGCCTAGGAGATGTGGCATAGGCTACATTCCTAATAAAAACCAACCTTTACCCTTTGATAATGATGATCATCTTATTACTTATGCTGAACATTTAGATCATCAAATCTTGGAGTGGAGTGATGAGGATGAGGGACCCCCTTATCCCTCAGATATTTTATTTTACAATATGGTAACCACTGGGCATCCTAAGTCTAGTGTGACCCCAAAGAAGTACGCTAAAAGGAGTACCCCTTGTGACATAGCGCATAAGGATATATCCCATAATAGCTTCTCTCTTGATTGATTTGTACCTTGTGTTGTGTCAACTAAGTTATCTCATTATTGAGAAGACCTTGTTCCTTTATCTTATAAAGATCTTGTGAAGTTGGGAATTGCTCCCTCTTTCATTAAAAATGATGGTACAATCAGAGTTTGCACTAAATTTTATGTAGCATCTCTCAGAGAAGGTACTTTGGATGATCCCCTTCATGATGAGAATCATGAGGATATCCTCCATCATAGTCCTTTCTTTGATGGGTTAGATCCTTGCACTACCATCATGTTTGTTAAAATAGGTGGCACACTCAAAATTTATGTTGACTTTAAAAACCAATGAATGTAATTCATCTTCAAATAATAATAAATAAAAAAAATTGTGCATGGTGTTACATTTTCATCTAGTTTGCATTTGGTTTGCTTGTTCATACTACATGACTACCTATCATATTTTGCATGATTTACCTAACATTATATTCCTTGCATTTTGCTTGTCATACAATTGCATTGTTGCTTGTTCATATTTGCATGGCTACTTGATCATATAGATTCTTGGGGATTTCATGATAATGGCAAGTGATGACACCTAGTTAGGTCATAGCTCACATGCATTGCACTCTCACTAGGGCTTTGATGCCTAGAAAATCCCCAACCTAGGGCCCATTGTGCATTTCCATCATTGCATCTACCCATCTCATTTTCTTCTTATATCCCTTGACCTTGAAAATTTTCATTGCTTATATCTCTCCAAGTCAAGGGATATAGTTCTTATTCTTGCTCCATTGGCTTTTTTCATACACTTTCTTGCACACACCACACCCCTATCGGGTAGTACTCACTTTGGCACATCATTCACACATAACACACCCCATATGGGATCAGCTTCATGGTCACAAGTGAAGGGTAGTCTCCATTCGACCATTTGTGAGCATACATCCTAGTGGGTATATCTCTTTCTCTTTGTCCATATTAGCGAGCACTACACCCATAGTAGGTACAACTCCACCTTGTCCATATTTGCAAGCTTACAACCCTCATAGGATAGCTTCATGGCCACAATACAAGGGGAAGCCTCCATCTCAATCATTTGTGAGCATACATCCTCATAGGGTTTTGTTCTTTTCTTTTCTTTCTTTGGCCTTTTGGAGATTTTTTTTCATTCACCCATGCATTTCATTTAGGTTTACATTTTAGATGCATTGCATTTAGTTAGATTCATACCATTCCATCTCATTCATTTAGGTTCATTCATTGCATCCATTATGTTTGTGTTCACCATGCATACAAAATATATATATAAATAAATAAAAGCAATCACACATAAGCACACACATTTTAATTGCACCATAACACATAAATAAACTATAGCTAGTATTACTCGATAGCACTAAGTGCATGCTCATCGATCGATGTGCCACAATAGAGAGCTTGGCACACTCGACCATCCCTAGGGGTGCATGCCATAATCTAAAATTGACATGTCATCCCAATCCCAGCCCTAGCCATACGAACTGTCCCCTATGTCCTGACGACTAGAGGTGGTGGAGGTATCATGTTCATAGATCATGAACCAATTCATGCTCACAACTATGACCAACTCTATGACCATCGAGAAGATGGTTTTGGAACCCTCTAATCAATTGGGATGACATGGTAATAGGCCATCTAGTAATGGGCCACTCTCTATACTACCACCTCATATGACTCCCTCATCCTCTACAACTTTATTAGTAGCAGGTGGCCTCCCTCACTCTATTGGCTACCTACCATGATAGCCATCCCCTCTATCTAGGTCTATCGACCCATCTCCCCTCTAAGGCACTCTACCTCAGCCCATGTCATGTCTCACTCTACTTGATCCCAATCTAATGCACTACGGATGGACTCCATCTCCACCTGCATCACTACCACTATGGCTCATAGCCCCTCTACCTCCCTTGGACCTACTACCTCAGGTCCCACCTGAGCCATAGTGGGGGTAACCCTTATGGCTCCCCCTCCTCCTAAGCCAGAGATCATGATGGTCACCCTTATGGCTATCACTATCTCCACCTAAACCTATACCCAGGGTGGTCTCGATGGGATCGTCCCTCTCTACTACCTCTTAGTGGCACATCGAGTGGCCTCTCAAAGTGCCAACTACACTCATCGACTCATCACCTAGCATCTCTACACTAGCATTGGTGGAGAGATCCTTAAGGGCATAATGCTCCTATACCATCTCTTATACCCGAAGGCCACCCCAACATTATCCACCCCTAGATCCATGTACAGTGGGTCATCCAGGTCCTCCTCTACCCACCTAGCTACATCAAGAGTACCTCTACATCCTGATGGGTCCCTCCTCACCCATCTAAACTAGTAGTCTCCTAGGTCTAGAATCTCCTATAGAATGTCAAACTAGCACTATACTCGATCAAACCTGAATAGCTCTCACTCACCCTTCTCAATGATGAGCCACCAGATCCTCCTCACCCGAGCTAGCTCCTCTATGTCCTCCCTCCAACCTAGGTGTAGATGCCATAGTCACCATATAATATAGTGCTCCCATAGCTCATCTATCACCCACCTCCCTAGTGGCAAGACACCAATATATGACCTATACCCATGCTCATAGTGTTAGCTCCACTTATATGCACCTAGTTGCTCCATATTGGGCAATGGTCTTGGTAGTGCATTTGATCTTCGAACTACTATGTGCTCCTAGCACCACACCTAGAGCAATATCATATAGATCAACCCTATTTATCGCTTATACATGATGTCGTGTAGCATCCTATATAAATGGGCCAACACATATGGTGCCCATGTGAATCTCACTCCCTGATCCTACATGTCTGCCACTACTCCCACCAGTGCCCATGGTAGGTGTCACCTACTGGTATGGCACACCAACATCCCCACCACCACTTTGCATAGTATGAATATTAGTGCCCCAACCCCATATCAATGTGGCATCTCATCGACATGGAATCCACTCTATTGGATCACATGTGTTGGGTTCCCTGACATCATCTTCGATGCCACCATCGACACCCATACCATGTAAATAGTCCTCCCTTGATGGGGATCCTCAAGATGCACCACACATCCTCTAGTGTGATCATCATCTCCTTGATTGATAGCCAAAATATGGATGATTTTGGATACCATCACTTTGCTAGAGCCATCAGTAGGGCTTGATCTACCTCAATGCAGGGCATCTCTACTAAGTGTAGTAGCCCCATATTCTCTAGTGTCTCCCTCTCCTCCATTGAGAGCTGCTCCAAGGTAGTCTCTAGTGTGCCTAGCCACCACTCTCTACTCTTGAGTACATCTAGCTGCATAATAACATAATTTTATCATTAGTTCATCATATCACACATATAAAAATCATAAAAAAATAAAAATAAAGGTCTTTTTGTGCAAAATTCACCAAATTTGCACCTTGGAATGATCGGGCACAAATTTGGAAAAGTATCCCAACCAAATTCATGTCCCATATATACATTATGTGAATTTGTCTTGGATTAAATGCCAAATTCATGCTCCATGACCAGATTTGCGCCTCATGGCAAATTTTGACAAAAATTGACTAAAAAACCTCAAAAAATGCAAAAACTACTAAATTTTTTGTGTGTAGGTGCAAAATATAAAATGAGCAAGTGGGTCTCGATCCGTACCTTCTCTCGATCAGAAGTGATGCCAACCTCGCCCCTCACCATGGTAGCATGGTGAGTTGGTAGTTCCATTCTCCTCTTTCTTCTCTAGAGCTCTTTTCTCCTCCTTGCATGGTGAAAATGAGCTCCTTTTCCTTCTTTTTCCTCTTTTCTTCCCTCCTTTTTTCTTTTTCCTCCCTTTCTTCTCTCTTTTCCTTTCTTTTCTTCTCTCTCCTCCTCATTTCTTCCTTTTCTCTCTCCTTGTCTTGTCTTTTGCTCTTTCTTTGTTTTTTCTCGTGTTTTTGTGCCCTTTGTTCACCTTTTTGAGTTTTTATCTAGAATTTTGCATTCCTTCTAAAAACTCGAGGGGGAACCCTAGCCTTAGAGGCATTAATGGTAGTAATGCCTCATTTTGCATGTAAATTTGTGGTGTTTAGGCTAACACCCCTTTTTGCACCACCCCTCCATCCAAACCCGACCACCCCTTTTTTTGTGTTCGTTGCTTTCACCCATAGGAGTCTACATATTTCTTTGATGCATTTATTTGGCCATAAATGCATCAAAGAGGGGGAAAAATATAGACACAAGAAAATTGACCCATCAAAATGAGTCAATTCTTCCTTAGATCCCTAGTCAGCCACCCAAACTTGCTAAGTGTAAATTTGGGACCCTTTTGCCTTCTCCCTTTGCCTTGTTTCCTTAGCTTTACCAAATTCATGCCCGATCCATACAGGGCATGAATTTGGCTTTCCATATTCATGCCCTATAATTACGGGGCACGAATTTGGCATTCTAGGGGTTTTTCTCACTAAACCCCCCCCATCTTCGACCCGTTTTGGGGTCGGCCTTTGCCCGTGGTGAAATTTCATTTTCCTATCCATTTTGCCCTCCAAACCTCTTATAAATAGAGGATTGGATTCCCTCTTTAACCCCAATAGTTCTTCTGGAGATTCTAATTCTTGACTTGCTCATTTTCTCATGCTAACAAGTGCCCTTCTACTACAAGTCATTGTTTTGTTATTTTGTGCTTTGGTGTTGGCTGCCCTTGGGGATTGAGTGGAGGAGTCTTGATGATTGGATAGATCAACCATCTTGGAGTGCTTCTTCCACATCTTCATTGCTCCTTGCTTTCTCCATCAGCTCATCAGGTTCTACATTTACTTTAGTTGATTTGCAAGTCTATTTTTTATTATTTTGCACTCTATTTTTCATTGTTTTAGGGCCCAAAAGGGCATCTAAACTAGATTTATACCTTACACATAAAGGGCATGAATTTGGTAATACAAATCAATGCTCCCCATTTATAGGGCATGAATTTGGTAAATTAGGGCTTGGGGGCAAGTTTTGCACCCCAAAACCTTGATTTTGCACTTGCATTTTAGTGTTCTATTGTGTCCATCATGTTTGCATTATATTTCATTATTATCTATCTATTTCACTCTATTTATGCATGTTCCAAAGGTCAAATATAATTTTGATTTTGAATAATCAAATAAAAGGACCAAGGGGGCTTGACTGTTGCACCTCCAAGCTCAATCTTATAGCAACCTAAGTAGGCCCCCAAATGTTGATCAAATTTTCTAGGGTTTGTGAAGTTATTTTGTAGGATTTGAAACCATTGGATATTCTAGATGCAAGATAAATATTGGATCAACTATCAAATTAGATAAGTTCCCTAATAGATATTTAGGTTATTTGGTGTTTGTTTGTTCATTTATGCTCAAAACCTAGATTACAAGTAAAGGAAAAATATTTGATTGAATTTCTAGGTATTTGAAAGAATAAAAGCATATAGTGTGCATCTAGGGTTTTAATCTTGTTTGTGCATTCCCTTGGACCCTTGCTCAAATACTTTATTTTACAATCCTAGGGTTAGACATCATTGAATTATAGAATCATACTAGGGTTAGTCTTTGTATTCTTGCATCTTGTGTGTCTTGCATTGTTCTTTCATTTCTCATAGATTTAGTTTAGAAAGGCCAAATAATAGGTGTATGCTTAATTGACACATCAAACATTTCCACCCTAAACTTGGAGTGAGTCCTAAAACCATTCCTGGTGAACCCATACCTTTTTGCATCCTTGAGTGTAGAGAATATAACACACCCCCATGGTTCACCTCGGCTCTTAGTGGATCTAGCCAAGAATCATATTGGTGGGTGCCAAACATTGGTTAAATTTGTCCTAGATATGTCACAACACTCGCATTTAAATTGTCAAACCAAGGAGCTCGTAGACTTTTGAAGTGCCACGGTTGAGACTGCTCACACTACCTCTTTTGAGATGAATCTATCCAACTATCATTGGGGGTGTTTATAAAGCAACAATTGATTCGTCCACACCAATAAAACTTATGCATAAATAAAATACGTAAAAATAAACACTCCACACTGAAAGTGGTAAACACACTTACGTAATTGAAAAGCACACCACGCTAAAGAAAATAAATTTAATCTAAGAAATAAACATACTATCATGCATAATTAAATCTATGAAAATAACTAAGAAGTAGGGGAGGAATACTGGCTTGGAGTGGGCCCGAGCTCCAGCAGATCCCACCCAATGAATCATGAAGACAATACGCAAATGAACGAACGTTCAAGCTTTTATTGATAGTAATGAAATATTACATGCGATAATGTTCTCTAAAATATTTGCCTCCCCTACTATAGAGAAGTCCGTGTGTTTATATAACACACATAGGAATTCCTATTATAGTTCTATTACAATAAGCATCCTGGTTACAGTCTAAACTGGGATAGTTTAGTTACTGTAATAGGTGCATGATTAAACTACTTTTCATCATCTCCTGGCAATCGGATGATTTTTGCTTTGTTAAGGTTCAGCTCCATTGAGTGGTTACATGTTCATCCACTCTAGCTGGGATAGCTCATTCATTTAGAAGTTTGCCACTGATGATGTGGAACGGTGGTCAATGGGGTCCTTCTACAACCATCTGATCAATACGCATAATCCTAGCGCTTGCTTGAGTAAGGTGCATGCTTGAGTAAGGTGCCTACTTGGTATGCCTTAGTATGATGAGTGAAAGTGTGCTAGGTCCATGTAGGACCTCGACTGAGCAAAATATGACAAAATCAGGTGAATAACTACACAAAACACACTTCACGCATAGATTAGATAATACACATGATTTCATTAAATAAATACATAATGATTCATAAAAATATACAACTCATGATATATTGTCGTGCAAAAACCATTAGTATTTATACAAAATATGAGCATATCTGATGCTCATCATCCCCCCATGCCTAATATGTGCCACGCCCTCATGGCACCTAAAATCGGTAATCACCTCCTTCGCATAGGCCACTTCTCCTTATTTCCTTTTCTTACTAGTGGCCTTGGCTTTCCCTTCATCCTGAGGCTTCCATTTCTATTGAGGGGCCCTAGTTTGTTACGGGGCATCCCTAGGTTGTGCTATCCTTCGGCTACGCTAGCTTTTGGTTGTGCTAGGTTGGCCTTCATTCTGCATTGGCTTCCTGTTGCACTGGCTGCACCATCCTGGTATCCTCAACCCAACATTTGTGATGGGCACCACTGCTACAATTGTTTCTCCTCTCTAGAAGACCACCTCTACTTCCTACCACAAGTCAGCGAGTTGAGGGTGTAACTCTCTGAGTGGAATATCAGAGTCATCCCTCTTTCGAATGACCACGCTGGCCTTGTACATCCAAAGTTCTTCAAGGGTGAGGCCAGCGTTCTCTTCTACAATTGTTTCCACCTCTGCCTCTGGTCTAAACACCCCCGTATTTCCAACCATTTCCTCATTTTGGAGGGTCGACCCTACGATGAACCATATATCTCCTAGAATTGGTCATCCATAGCAAGGTTCAGTTCGATGAATGTAACTTTGGCCTTTCTTTTGGCTCTTTTCTATGACGTTTGAGGTGCCTTCCCCTTCCTCCTATCTGGTATAGTGGTAGCCTATGTGGGGATATCTTCCTTTCCCATGGGAGATGCCTCCCTGTTAGAGGATCCGAGAATCTGCCCTTCTGGTCTTAGGTCCCCTGTAGCTATCTCCCATGTTTCTTGGTCACCCGATGCCTGCTCTTCTGGTTCTTCAGGTAGTGGTCCCTCAATTTTGGGTACCTAGTGCTCCGGAGAGTCCTTCTTGGCCTCGGGTTTAGGGTTTTTCCCTTGGATCTGCCCTGAAGGCTCCTCATCATCATCAATATCAATAACAGGGGTTTCTATTTGAAAAATAGAATTCCCCTGTTCCTCTATAGTCGCTCTATCAGAGGTGCATGAACCCTCTCCTACCTCTACTTCCTCATTTTGGGTGTTCGACTTGACTACCCCAGATGAGACTACCCTCTCTGGTGAGGTTGGAGAGTTCGTGGGCACCTCAATTGCCTAATCTATTTGGGTAGAGGTATCTTACCTCTCAATCACCCTAACCTGCAATTGCTGGTTCTCTACCTTGAGTTGCTAGATCAGTTGCTATAATTGGGTGATGGTGGCCTCCTACCACTAAATTTTTCTCATAACCATCTCCTTGAATTCCTCGAACAACACCTGCATCATGAAGTTCTCACTCTACCCAATGCGGTCCTCTCCCATCGGCACCTCGGGCTACTATTGTAGGCTTACTGAAGACTACGGGTCTTGTGGACTATGGGTGGCCAAATTCTATAGGGTTTGGGTCATGAATCTGACCTTCGTGTCTTCCTCTTCTTCCTCACTCGATAGAATTAGTCATCGTAGGCGTCTTCGATCGCGTATGCGCTCCATCCATCGAGCTGTGGGTTCGGGGCTGGAGGATTCCGACCTATCCTCCGTATAATTGGGCAGAGAAATATACCTCTCCTTCGCAACATCTAGTGAATTTTGGGGTTGTTCCCCTTTGGATATTCCCCCTAATTCAGCCTTGTATCTAGCCTTTAATACCGCCTACTCCTACGCATCAGAATGTTTGGCCCTAACTTCTTTGGTCGCTTCATGTAATTTGACCTCTTGCTCTACTTCGATCGCCACCTACTCTTGGGCACTAGAGTGTTTGATCCCTACCACCGATGAGCTTCCCCTATGTTCCTCCACATGGTGTATCAGGGCTATAATTAGCCCATGGTGGGCTAGGGCAGAGACCGCCCCTCTCTAGTATCATGATGCCTCATCATGCAGGGCATTTTCTAGATAGAATGGGATGTTAATTTCTCTCTCATGCACCAGGTGGTTCAAGAACTGTATATGGTTCACGTTCAGGTGTGAGTACTTCCTGATGCATGTGAAGTATCTTACAACCTATTCGAAGAGCTTCCTCAGGTGCATCGGGAGTCCCTACTTTGGGAGCCCCCATGGTCGCATCGGATATTCCTCTATCCAAGCAATAATTTTATGCATTGTTTTGTCATGCCATCTTTGTATGTGCACTCTCTAGTGAGGGGGAGACCGGTGACATGAGCAATGTGTTCTGGGGTGACTAGAATCTCCAGTCTACACAACCAGGCAACTCCTTCCCTCACAATGATAACAAACTCCTTTGTTGCCTCTACGTCCTGGTCTTGGCTGACCAGGTGATAGTAATTCATCCACCCGGCCACCTCGAACCGATTGTAGACTTCTCCTCTAATCCCCTCCATGCCACTAGGCTCATGCTTTTTGAGCACATGATTCTTCGATCATCCTCCCATGGAAAACTCTCTACTAATTTCAACTGGTTTGATGCTCTATTCTCAATAAGGCACCTTCTTATAGATTCAGGCACCTAACTCTAGAAATTGTTTTCGCATTGGGGTTGGTAGGGTACGCCACCCAAATTGATTTTTGGCATGATATATTAGGCATGAGGGGTGAATTCAATTCTTGCATCGACATTATTTTTAGAGAAGCATATCATATGAAAAATTACGTATATATTTAAAAGAAATCATGCGCATACCTGATTGGTCATTTCGTGTTGTGTGGAGTATGCCAATTTGGTACTTAGTGGTGATGGCGATAATATATTTCCCATGTGCTGATTACGTCACCTTGGTTACTACAATTTTGGTTCGCTCGAGGTCCTACACTGAAAATACGATGGATCCTATTGGTTTAGGTTGGGATGCATATCTCCTCGATGGTTGGCCTTGGGATGTGCAGAGATCCTATCCAATAATTTTAAAATATTTTTGGTATTTCCATCACATGAGATGATGGTGTTGGCTTCGATTGCTCCATGTACTACCAAGTTGTGCATGTGCTTTTGAGTCGATCGAGGCACCTACTTGAGTAAGGCGTCAGAGTAAGGCTTGAGTAAGGCACCCAAGTAAGGTGCTAGAGTAAGGCATCGGAGTAAGGTGCCAACTTGATCATAAAAAAAAAAAAAAATTTTTTTATCCATTGATGGATAACATCAAGGCACCTTAACATTTTTTTTGAAAGAACACTCCATAGTGGCACCTCCTTGGAGGAGTAAGGCGCTAGAGTAAGGCACAAGAGTAAAACGCCATAGTAAGGCACCCGAGTAAGGCGCTAGAGTAAGGTGCCTCCCTTTTGGAGTAAGGCGCCAGAGTAAGGTGCCTCCCTTGAAAATATCATTTTTTTTAATGATGGTCAAAATTGCCTTCGGAGTTGTGCATCCTTGGCAGAGTAAGGCTCCTCCCTTTCGGAGTAAGGCACCAAAGTAAGGTGCCTCCATTCTATAGTAAGACGTCCTCCCACCATTTAAAAGTCAGTAGAGGCTAACGTGTCCATTGATGTGAGGTTGATAAAGCCTCCTAAAATTCTCCTTGCACTATGTCGATGTCTACTTCATCCAGGCATGGGGGTGCATAATTTTTCCTTTATGGGGAATTGGTGCCCGCACCCATGCTTGGATCAGAACTATCTTCCTAAACATGCAGGTTCATGGATGTTGAGCTGGTCTAGGCCTTGTTACCCAAGATGCCTATTGTTCGAGAAATCAGGCCATTTTCCTGCAAAAAGAAAATGAGAAAAAAAGAAAAATGTAGTTAAACGCAATTCGTGCCTATTAGGCCCTGGCTCTCAGGATGCCTATAGCTTGCATGCGGGCGTTGTTCCTGCAAAACACACCATAAGATAAAAAAATAGGAAACTACACTAACTTATTTTTGGTGGACACCTCTGTGTCCACCATGTTGTTGAGAACTCCAACAAGATTTACTTGGATGGGGTCTCCCCCATGCCTATTTTGGACTCCACCAACAAGCTTTCGGACGTGTGGTATGGGCGCAACCGTTGGCCATTAACTGTTAGAATGGTGTTGTTGTCATCAATTGTCTTGACATGCACAACACCATTTTTGATGATCTCCACCACTTCGTACGGTCCCATCCACCTTTGCATCAATTTTCCCTTCTACTCCTGGAACCTGGAATCATACAATAGTACCCAGTCTCCTTCTTTGAACTATTTTGTCTTAATGTGGTGGTCATGCCACTACTTCCTTTGCCTCTGCATAATTTTTGTTCTCTATAGGGCATCCATTCAAAATTCGTCTAGTTGATTCAGCTATCAAATTCATTCCCTCTATGCTTCATCTAGGCTCAGGTCCAGTTCTACCACCATTCTGAGCGTCTTAACCTTGAACTCGATGGGCATCATTGCATCTTTCCCGTATACCAGTCGAAAGGGTGTAAAGCCTATGGTTGATTTCCACGTTGTGTTGTATGCCCACACTACCTCCGACAATCTTGTAGCCCAATCCTTCCTGTGCTATTGCACGATTTTTGTCAAGGATATTCTCGATTTCCCTATTGGTCACTTCTACTTGCCTGTTCGCCTGTGGATGGTAGGGGGTAGTCTTGTTATGTCGAACCCTGTACTGCTTCATCAGCTCCTCAATTATCCTGGAGGTAAATTGGGGTCCTTGGTCCATTGTAATTTCCCTGGGCACCCCAAACCTCATAAAAATATGGGTGAACAAGAATTTAGCTACTATCCCTTCCTTGGAGTCCCTCAGTGCCTGGACTTCAACCCATTTAGTAACGTAGTCTGTGCAGACTAGAATATATCTCCTCTCGGTTGAAGGTGGGTTGATGGGTCCCATAAAATCCATGCCCCACTTGTCGAAGGGCTCTATATGCACATGAGGTTGAAGGGGTATTTCATCCCTGTGGGTCGGCCTACCCATTCTCTGGCATTCATCACACCTGCTGGCGTATGTGGCTGCATCTTTGAACAACATGGGCCAAAAATACCTAGTCTATAACACCTTATACGTAGTCCTTCTCCCTAAAAAGTGCCCTCCACATGGCTCGTTGTGATAGGCTTTGAGTATCTCCAAAAACTCATGCTCTGCTATGCACCTCCTTACGATCTTATCAGGCCCTATTTTGAATAGGAGGCCATCAATCCATTGAAAGGAAGCACTCTTTTCAATCATCACCTACTTCTCTCTAGATGAAAGAGTAGGGGAAGTTCTACCGATGGCCAGATAGTTGGCGATGTCTGCATACCATGGTATTTGATCGCTTATGATGAACAAATATTTATTCAGGAACTGGTCCTCTACATTTATGTGATCTACTGGTATTAGCCTGGATAGGAAGTCTACAACTACATTGTCCTTCCCAGGCTTATCAATGATGGTAATGTCAAACTCCTACAGAAACAAAAGCCACCTAATGATCCTACCATTGATCGTTGGTTTACTCATTAGGTACCTGATGGCCGCATGGTCCGTGTGAACGAACACCTTGTACCCAATGATATAGTGGTAGAATTTGTTGATGGCGTGCACAACTACGAGGAATTATTTTTCTATTACTGTGTAGTTGAGCTCAGCCCCTGCTAAGTTCTTGCTGACATAATAAATGGCGTAGAACTCCTCACCATCCTTCTGCCCGAGGACCACTCCAATTGCATTATTGGATGTGTCACAATATATATGAAATGGGATAGCCCAATTTGGGCCCCATAAAACTGGGGTAGAAATCAGCTTCTCCTTCAGCGTCTGAAATGCTTGCTCGTAGTCCTCCATCCAGATAAACTCTACATCCTTTGTCAGTAGGGTGTGCAGCGGTTTGGCGATCTTACTGAAGTTGGTGATAAATCACCTGTAGTACCCGATAGAGTCGAGAAAACTTCTTACTTCCCTCTGCATTTTTGGGCTGGGTAAGTCTTTGATGACTTCTATTTTCTTTTGATCAACTTTAATTCCCTCTATCGAGAGATGATGTCCTAGCACTATGCCCTCATGCATCATCATAAAGCACTTTTCATTGCTGAGGGATAAGTTGTTTTCTTCACACCTCTGGAGCACTCATTCCAAATTCTTCATCGCTTCTTTAAAGGTTTCATCATAAATGGTGAAGTCATCCATATATACCTCAACTGCCTCCCCCATCATATCTAATAATATGCTTAACACCACCCTTTGGAAGGTGGTTGGTGCATTGCATAACCCGAAGGGTAGCACTCTATAGGTGAACGTTCCCCATGGGCAGGTGAACGTTGTCTTATCTTGGTCTTCCTCCCCGATCTGGATTTGGTTGTATCCACTGAATCCATCTAGAAAGGAGAAGTATTTTCTTCCAGATAGTGTATCCAATACCTGATCAATGAAGGGAAGTGGGAAGTGATATTTCTTGGTCACTTTATTCAATGATCTGTAATCAACACAGATCTGCCATTTCCCATTTTTCTTGGGGACCACCACAAGTGGTGACACCCATTCACTATCGAAGATTGGGTAGATGAATCCTATTGACAAGAGCTTCTGTAGCTTAGCTTTAATAATTTTCTTCATGGTCGGGTTCATCCTTCTCTATGGTTGTCTGACTGGGGTCGCCTGCTCTTCGAGGTAGATTCGATGGGTGCAGATTTTTGGGTTGATTCCCTTCATATCCGAATAATCCCAAGCAAATGCTTGTTGGTTCCTGGTTAGGAGTTCTTTTAATTCTGTTAGTTGTGTGGGGGTCAACCCACTATTGACATTCAATGTTCTACCAGGCTCAATGTCAATTTGCCTGGTGTGGTGGTCCTGAGCACCGACCAACGATGACTCAAGAACTATGAGGGAGGATTCTCCTTGAAGGAATCTCGTAATGACACCATCTTCATCGGCTTCCTCCTCCAACTCTACTAATGCCATCACTGGCTAGAGCATGGACAATGAACTATCCTCCTGATTGTCCCACGTGGGTTCTCCCAATGTATCCATAGACTGCACAGGAGGTGAGATAGTCAATCTCTTGACATTCTGACCATTTGAGATGGTCATCAACCCATCATGGCAACTGATGTAGGCATCAACCGTAGCTAACCATGGCCTCCCCAAGATGAGTGGATAACCACCCAATCTAATTTTAGACTATAGTACCAAGAAATATTTTGGGTATTCCCATGCATCGACTATCATGATGATGTCCTCAAGCATTCCTTCTGGTGCTACGGTTGATCGATCGACCAGTTGTAACACCATATTGGTGGGTTTTAGGTTCATGAGCTTTAGCTTCTGCATGGTCTCCTATGACATTACGTTAATGGTTGCACCCAGATCAACTAAGGTGTTAGCCAGTGAATGCCCTCCTATTTTTACGGTCAGGACCGAGCTTCTTGGATCTACGTATTTGGTATGATATGCATTCCCCATCATCAAGTCAGCCAATTTTCCTTTGACATTGATAGTCTATGTTGCTTTACATCCTGGTTTCCTTAGGCACAACTCCTTTATCACTTTGGTATATATCGAGACATCTCGGATAGCTTGGAAGAGTGGGATAGTAACTGTGAGATTCCTTAAGCTAGAAAGGATATCGAACTCGAGTTGTGTCGGCTTCCTCTATTCCTACAACCATTTAGGGAATGGAGCCTCTATTTTCTCAACAAATTTTTCTTCTTCCACCTCTTCTATAAGAGGGGAGTCTCCTATGCTTTCCTCCTCTTCTACCAGGGGAGGTGCTTCTACTCCTAGCTACTTACCTGACCTAAGTTGAATGGGATTGTAACTAATATTGTACATCGGATACATCTCTCCTTCTACATGGTATGCGGTCTTGTTATTTGGGTTTACCATCGGCTATGTTGGTAACTACGTAGGTCTTGCTATAGGTAGAGCCGATAGGCTTTGCTATGGGTGAGCTAGCACCATGTTCTATGGAGTTGAGTTCCACAGAGTGGGGTTCCTCCACTATTGCCTAGAATGCTGGTATGGCATCCATGGTTGCTGGTTGGGGAATGTCACTCTTGGAGGTGCACTATTCCAAGGTGGTGGCCCCCACCATCCCATGTTAGGTGGTTGTGGCTACCCTTGTGGCATGTACGGTCCTCCTCCATATGGTGGTATCCCTATTGGCATACTTCCCATAGGGGGTTGCTGCCAATTTCTTTGGTTGCCTATAAAATAGGCTTCACTAACGTCAGCTTCCTCCTTGACACTGGGTAGCTGCGAGCATAGTCAAGTTTTATGATTTAATTGGCAAATTACACATACTCAAACCTTGTTTTTTGGGCATGCATTTCTAGCATGCTTTCCTCTGCATTTCGGGTAGAAATAGGCCAATGGAGCTTTGTTCTCCTACTTCTTCTTCTCCAGCAAGAGTGTATCCAATTGTAGTGCTAGAGAGGATAGCATTTTACTCTTTAAATCTTCCAACATGTTGCCTATCTCTATTTTTGTGACCGATGTGATTGCCTTAACTATTCTGGAGGTGGGCTTACCTCTCCTCCATGAGTAGTTTCGACATAATTGTCGGATATCTTCCATCGCATGTTGGTAAACGTCTCCTCCTAAAATCATGTTTAGCGCTTCTAGTGACTCGTTGTTGAGTCCTCTCAGAAAAATACTTCTGAGGGACTTATCACCTAGTTTCGCATGAGGGGATCACTGCAGGTTGAAATTGAACCTCTCCCAGTATTCCTCTAGGGATTCATCCTCCTTTTGTGTCATGCTGAGGACTTCTTCTCTAGAGTCTCATGCTCTACCGAAGTCCTGGTACTATTCTAGGAAGAGCTTCCTCATTTCTTCCCATGTGGTGATCTGCTTGTTCCCCAACCCGATAAACCAACGTAGAGTTGAGTCATCCAATGTTGATGGAAAGATTTTCAGCTTTTGAGCATCTGATTTATAGTCGACAGACCTGCACAACACATCAAATTTAAACAAAAATAGGTCAAGGTCTTCGGTTGGGTATCCCCTGAAGGTAGGGAGATGGGCAGGGGATATATTCTTCATTTTGGTTTCCCCTACTCCTTCCTCTATCGGGAAGCTAAAACCAGATGAAACTTCTTCGACCATTTTTTTAGGAAGTGTGGTCTCTAATGCAGCTTCTATGGCCTTTCGATCATTCAAAAATTTTTGTACTAGAGCCTCTAAGTCAGCTGGTGTTATGGTCTGATCCTCTATGACTTTCCACAACAGGGCTTCCTCTGAGGGTGTCCTCTTAAACAAAGGATTCAAGATGACATGTTCTTTCCCAGGTCGATGAGACGAGGAGGAGCTTTGCACGAAGTGAGGGTGCTCACTCCAGTGGACTACTGGTGATGAGTCGAGAGAATCTAATTCAAACTCTAAGTCTTTGGCTGACTCAAATTTTTTTGATGGGCTCTATCTTATAAAATGACCATCGGGTCCTCTTTTTCTTGGTGGACTCATACAAGGTCAAATAGAAGGTTTTTAAGGGGTACTGTAGTCAGTCTACTAGTGGCACTTCCTCGAAAATGGTGCCAAAATATTGGGTGCCAAACATTGGTTAAATTTGTCCTAGATATGTCACAACACTCACATTTAAATTGTCAAACCAGGGAGCTCGTAGACTTTTGAAGTGCCACGGTTGAGACTACTCACATTACCTCTTTTGAGATGAATCCATCCAACTATCATTGGGGGTGTTTATAAAGTAGCAATTGATTCATCCACACCAATAAAACTTATGCATAAATGAAATACGTAAAAATAAACACTCCACACTGAAAGCGGTAAACACACTTACGTAATTGAAAAGCACACCACGCTAAAGCAAATAAATTCAATCTAAGAAATAAACATGCTATCATGCATAATTAAATCTATGAAAATAACTAAGAAGTAGGGGAGGAATACTAGCTTGGAGTGGGCCCAAGCTCCAGTAGATCCCGCCCAATGAATCACGAAGACAATACGCAAATGAAAGAACGCTCAAGATTTTATTGACAATGCAATATTACATGCGATAATGTTCTCTAAAATATTTGCCTCCTTTACTACAGAGAAGTCCGTGTGTTTATATAACACACATAGACTTCTTGTTGCAGTTCTATTACAATAGGCATCCTGGTTATAGTCTAAACTAGGATAGTTTAGTTACTGTAATAGGTGCACGATTAAACCACTTTTCATCGTCTCCTGGCAATTGGATGATTTTTACTTTGTTAAGGTTTAGCTCCATTGAGTGGTTACGTGTTCATCCACTCCAGTTGGGACAACTCGTTCATTCAATGGTTTCCCATTGATGATATGGAATGGTGGTCAACGGGGTCCTTCTACAGCCGTCCAGTCAATACGTATAATTTTGGCTCCTGCTTGAGTAAGGTTCCTGCTTGGCATATCTTAGGTTGATGAGCGGATCGTGTCAGGTCCATGTAGGACCTCGACTGAGCAAAATATGACAAAATCGGGTGAATAACTACACAAAACACACTTCACACACAGATTAGATAATACACATGATTTCATTAAATAAATACATAATGATTCATAAAAATATACAACTCATGATATATTGCCATGCAAAAACCATTAGTATTTATACAAAATATGAGCATATCCGATGCTCATCACGTATGTGGTAGGGAAATTTCCCCCCTCTACAGGCATTGTGGCATAGTTAAATTTTATTGATCCCACAATATTAGTTACATCATTAGGATTGATATCACTAGGAAGGACTTGTTTTCTTAGAAGCTTAAAGAGGATATCCCTATGAGTTGGGAAAATTTTAGCATCTCAAGGAGAGAGAATTTCTCTAGAGTGTTCTCAAGTTGTTTGTGAAGGTCGAAAGTACTCTGATTATTGGTTTAGGACCAGATAACTATGTTGGCAATTTGAGTTATTTTATGTTGTCATTGATGTCACATGGATCATTGATGTCACATGGATCACATTGAGTTTTGGTGGCCAAAGCATTTCATAAATGAGCATTTATGATATTTTGGAGAGCATGGATATATACAGGGTTTTTGTGAAAACCAAGGCAGACAAAATAAAAGGTTTTATTTAAAACCATGGATGGCAAATTTGAAATGGTTTTTTCTTAAAACCCAGATTGGCTTTTTGTTTTGTCAAAAAAGGTGCCCCGTGATGGAGATATTTATTTTTAAATATTTAGTTTAAATTTTAAATTATTTAAAATTTTAATTTTAATTTTAAAATTAAATATATTAATTTTAGCATCGACTAAATAAAGGAGGAAAGGCTATATTAATTTATAGCACTAATGTCTAAAGAAATAGGGAAGGCATATATATATGCCAACAAAAGCTTAGACTTTATGACCCCCAACGCTTATTTTTTGAATGCCTTCGATTGGGGAACAAATTGCGAAAAGAGAGAGAAGTGTGACTTTGGTCTATTGAAAAATCATTTGCGGAGTTTAATAAGACGCATAGGTATATTTGGCCTAGCGGTTCATGCACTATGTGTTATGCAGGAGGTCCTGCGATCGAGTCCCACCGTGGTTATTTTCTTTGTTGAAGCGCTCAAAGCGCTGTGAAGTTTTTTGAAGGGTGCAGAAGGTTATGATATAAGTTTTTGTTCGTGTCCCTTTGGACACATGAGAGCGTGTGGCCCAATGGTTGGCTGTGGTTAAAGAGCTAAGCAAGGAGATGTCACGAGATTGAATTCCATCACGGAAAGAGGCAAGTTAATAATTTTTTAATATATTTTATTTTTCTAAAGTTGCTCTAGGAGGAATAAGGGTTGTGATGCATGTTTAGAAAAAGGGATATTTCTGGTGTTTCTCCTTTTGAAAGTATATCATATTATATATCATTGGAAAGCTTATTTCGAGGGCTATTTGATTAAATTACTTAGAGGGAGAAATAAGGTGTATGTAAAGAGATATTTCTATTTTTATAAATGGTTTCAAAATTGAAGGTTTTGTTCTTTTTCAAAGGTGATTAATTCTTTCATGAGAGGACATGTTGTATCTTATTGAGTAGGAGTGATAAGGTGTTATTTGGATATTATTGTTGTGATATTAATCATGATATCTAAACCTTGTTGAAAGTTGAAAAAGAATTTTTTTGAGTGTGGCAAATTTAGTGGACATCCAATAAGGCATCAAAAAGTATGAGCAATATTCTCCATTGACTTTGTTTATGGTGGTTGATTTCTGAAATATCATTGTAGAGAAAAGGATTGATTGTGGTTTCCTTTTTGAAAGTGGTTGGTTGAATGCTTCAAGGTTTACTGGTTTAAGAGTTGTGTTTAAACCTTGTTTTATAAGCATACCTGTTGAAGCCCATTGGTTATGCAAAGAACTTGAGTTAAAAAATAACATGAGTATCATTGTTATGTGAGATTTGTGGTTGAGCATTGTTGGAAACATTTGAGCTGGTTGATACATGCTTGGACTAGTGTTTTGTGAGAAAGAGTTATCTCTTATGGTGATTGTTTGAGTTGAGTTTATTGATCCTAGTCAAGTGATTGTGTGAGGTGATTGTTCAATTCCCATGAAACAAACAATTCTATAATTCTGATTTGGGTTGAGATTGAGCTCTGAGATTAGAACATATTGAGTCTCTAACAATTCTCTTTATGCTTCTATAATATTTGAGTTGAGTTAAGATTTACTTGAGTTGAGTTGAGATTTATTTGAGTTGATATCATTGTGGATCATTGTTGTCATCCATTGTAGAGTGCATTGCCACTCATTGTTGAATTCATCATTGAGCCTTTCCTTCATAAATTTGTGGATGAGATTGAGTGCTACTTGAGCATGATTGGTTGAGCCTTTGAGAAGGCTTTTGGGACAACATTTGAGCAAGTTCTTGGTGAGCTTGTTGAGCAAATTTTGAGTAAGTTCTTGGTGAGCTTGTTGAGAAGATTTTGAGCAATTTCTTAGTGAGCTTTTTGAGTAGATTTGAGCAATTTCTTGGTGAGCTTGTTGAGAATATTTTGAGCAAGTTCTTAGTGAGCTTGTTGAGCAGATTTGAGCAAGTTCTTTGTGAGCTTGTTGAGAATATTTTGAGCAAGTTCTTAGTGAGCTTGTTGAGAATATTTTGAGCAAGTTCTTGGTGATCTTGTTGAGCATATCTTGAGCAAGTTCTTGGTGAGCTTGTTGAGCAGATTTTGGGCAAGTTCTTAGTGAGGTTGCTAGAGCAGTTTTGGGTAAGTTCTTAGTGAGCTTGCTAAAGCAGATCAGTGGATTTCCTACCTAAGCAGATCAGTGTATTACCTAGCTTTTATTAGATCAAAGTAATAATTTGTATTGGTATAAGGATCCTTATTTATATGTGAAATATTATAAGGATATTATCTTTTGGAGTACCCCAAATTGGGGGAACCACGTTAAATATTGTGTCTCAATTGTGTGTGGTGATTTGTGCACTTGTTTACTATTGCTATATATTTCATTAATGCACACTACTATATTTGGTTATTGCAATTAAGGACACTAATTGATATTGGTTTGGAAATAAAGTAAAAAGTGGGCGCTATACTGTTCAACCCCCCTCTCAGTATAAGCTTGTGTTCTTCAAACTAATGGTGGCCTCATGGATTAAGAGATCTTGTTTCTTGTTTAAAGGACCAAGGGAGGTCAAATTTTTTTGATTGGTTTATTGATTCTTTTATTGTTGTCTTGTTATAGAATTGGCATGATAGGAGTGAATTGTGCCCACCATGTCTTGGTAGTGGATTTTTTTGGTCAACATCTAGCCATGGTTAGGCAAAGGATCTTGGAAAATGCTAAGATCTTGATTAGTTTATGGTTGTATGTTGGAGCTATCAAGGACTATCTTACTACTTTCTATAAGACCTTGGATGAGGTTATATAGGGTGTTACACCTATCAGTTTTGTGACCATCGACATGATGGAAATCACAATGTTTATCATGGTTATACTAGTGGGGTATTTCCTTTAAAGAATCTATAGGTTTAATTGGTAGAATTTTTATCATATTATATTTGATAAGTTGTCCTAAAATTGCATAAGGAGGATGGTCTCACTTAGTGAAATTATACTTAGGCTTTTGTTGTTTGTTTAGAACAAGTTTATAAAGAGTGGCAAAAACATTTACATTATTCTTTTGTCAAGAGTATGTAACCGCATCACCTACATCATGTTTATTCTTATATGATCCTTTTCTTCCTCTTTATAAATTTTGAGTTGCTATATCCTTAGAAGGGTGGTTTCTACACATTTTGTAAAATCAATTGCCTCTTCAAAAGAGGAGATTTTGGTCATTTCTAATGGGTAGGCCAATTGGTCATGTAGGTTACCTATAAAGATGTCTGAAAGATCCTTTTATAGGTGAATTTATTGGAGTCTCCCCACCAGAGCCTTCCACTTTCCCAAGAAGTCTCCAAAGCTCTCATATTTGGCTTGTTTAAGTTTATATAGGTCATCAATGATGACCTTTTTCTTAATGTAAATAGAAAATTGTTGGACAAAGTTTTCAATAAGGTATTTAAAGCTTTTAAGAGAGTGGAATAGTATTTGGTAATACCAGGACTAGTAAGGATTTTGGAAATGATTTTTAATAGTAACACTCACTGTAGACTATATTGCTACAAATACTTTGAAACAACCTAAGGTGGTTGATTGGTTTCTCCCTTGCATTATACATTTTTTTTTTCATTTCAAATCTTAAGGGGAAGGGTCAACTTGCTACCATGGGATCTAAGTGTTGATTGTATAAATCATCATAAAGAATGCTTATAACATGATTATGATACTTGAAGGTTGGCCACTCATTGTATTAATTGCTCCAATTAGGTAGTTAGAGTTTAATTTTAGGATTTGTGACACATGAGATACTTGTGATGATATTATAGGGTACCGAGGATTAATTGAAGCATAGGATTGAGATATTTGAGGGAGTGATACCATAGGTGGTGTAGTATAACTTGTTCCCAAATTGTTTGAGAGCAAAGGATTATTAGATGTAGAGATTATAGGTATAGAGGTTTAAGGTAAACTCATGTATGTGTTATTAGGAATATAAAATGGGATGTTTACAAATGTATTAGAGGTAGGCCCACTTGTGGTGATTGTTTGTGCTATGGATTTCAACTTACACTAACCCACAAAGTTGGTTTCACATGGCTCATACCCAATATAATTGAAATAAAAATATTAATAGAGATAAATTTTGAGGTAATAAGGACATGACTTTTTGAAGAGGGGATATTTAAAAAGGGGTTAGAGGTAGGCATACTTATGATAATTAGTTGCATTGTGGGTTAAGTTATGCTAACCCACAAATGATCTACAAGATATGATATAGGCATACAATATCCCAAAGATGATGAGATATCTTGAGCATTACTACCTACAAAAAATATTATGGGAGAAAAAGTGGAACCTATAAAGTTTATGATATATGGAATAAGGCTAGTTGTAGTTGGATTAAGGTTTGCATCTATTTTATTAATGTTTAAATTTGATTTATTAATTTTTATATTTAATTGATTATTTAATTGATTATTATTTTCATTTGATTGATTAAAGGGTATAGGACTAGAATTGGATGGTTGAGGGGGATCCAAGAGTGTATCTTACTCAATTGAAACATTTTAATTTGGGTTGGAGTTAATAATAGTAAGTATAGTGTCTCTATTATCCTATAAGAATTGTGTCATGTGATCATAATTTTGGAAGGTTATTATCCCTTAGGCATCTTGACAAGGGCTTGAATTGTGTAACTCCTCTTCTTCCTTATCAATGTTGGGATTCTATTAGGGATTCTCTTATTAAAATTTATTTCCCAATAGGGGGAGATTATAACATCCCCACTATAGGTATTATAACATATTTGGGCCATAATTTTGGGTTGATAAGGGAGGGAAAATTAAAATTAAAATTAAAATTTTGAGAGTTGATTTAAGAGAAGAAGAAGAAGAGATTGTTTTTCTCCTTATATCACCTTCTCTTGATATTATGATCTGGTCAATATACATTATAAGGTCTTCCTATATATTAAACATTTTTATATACATATTCTTCCTATATACCTATTGATATGTGGAAGAATCCAATCCTCTTGATATACACAACCATACATGAGAGAGACTTAAAGGAATGTGAAAGAGAACGATACATGGAAGTAGCCTTCATAGATATATGATATGATATAAGCACATGAGAAGTAATTAATAACCCTCCTTATGTATCCCACTAGTACACCATGATATAATCCTTAGAAGGCTTAAAGTATGCATGGTACCCTATATGGGAGGTTGGCATCCTGAGCTCGCTATATACTAAATATAGCCTTAAGGTTTGTACAATGGTTGTTCAAATGGTTGTATAAATCCTTAATAGAACTAGAAATTGGTTACCTTTATATTAATATTAATGAATATTTCCTAACTATACAAATAAAGTTATGTGATCTTGCTTAGAATTTGATTCATTTTATCTTTAATTAAGTGTTTGGCTAAGAAACTTTTGTGATCCATGGAGGTGTTCATATCAAATTCACCAAAATATAATATAACAAAATATCCTAGGACCTCCTCCAACCTATGTGAGGGGTGCAAAAATACTATGTTACCTCAATATACATATGTTATATTGTGTACCATGTTTAATGTGTAAGTTATACAAACTATTGGAGTATATTACATTATTTGATAGATGCTAATGTACCCCCCATGGTACCTTAATGGTACATATTGTAAATATTAGATTAGGGTTGAGTCTTAGTTTAGAGTGTGAGTAGTATTTTATGTAATTTTATAATGTACAATAAATGCACAAGTATCATGTGAGTATGTATGCAAGTGTAATGTGAGTCTATTTGCACAAGTGTCTTATAATTAAGAGTGCACAAATGTATTTAAATTAGAGTGTGCAAAGTGAAGAGTCATGTCTAGGTGTACATACAAGATAGAGTCATGTGTATGCAAGTGTCAAGTAGAGAAGCCAAGAGTCATGATACTTGGCATATGGAAAGGAATAGTCAAGTATCCAAAGAGTCATTCTACTATGTCTATATAGTAATCCATAGAGAAGGAACAAAACATCATATATCATCATCATATATCTTATCAAAGGATCTGAGTGCCATATTTGTAAGAGGAAGATGGGTAATAAAGATTCCATACATTAAAGCTAGAACTCTTTTATCAACCCTCCTAGCTCGCTACTAGGGAAACAAGATCCAAATCCAAAACCCGTAAATAAAATTCCTATACTAAAATGTTAGAGGCCTTAATGGAACTTCAAATAAGAGATTAATATCTTTCATTAGAAAATATACTTTACCAGATATCATTTTTCTCTAGGAAACCAAAGTAGAGGATTGTAACATTGATGTAATTAGAAAAACAAAATGAAAAAATGTAGGTTTTGCTACAAGGCCAATTCAAGGAGCTTTTGGGGGTCTCCTATGCCTTTGGGACACCAAGAAGTTAGATGTTTCAATTATTTCATCTTCTAATAGAGTTACTAATATACTTTTCTTCTATAAGAAAACTAGGTGTAGATGGGTCATGTCAAATATTTATGCCCCAAACTTTGGCCCCAATAGGAGTTTGCTTTGGTCTTCTCTGAGCTCCATGAGAAAATCTTTGAAAATGAGGCCTAGGTTTTAGCTGATGATTTTAACTCACCCTTGTATCAATCTAATAATAAAGGGGGAAATACTTAATTTTCATAAGGAATGGAGGAATTTTCTAGCTTTTTCAATCAGAACAAGCTTATGGATGTGGAGTTGAAGGGCTCTAAGTTCACTTGGAGTAACATAAGAGTAGGAAACCAACTCATTCAAATAATATTATACAAGGTCCTGATATCAAAAAAAAGTTTTTTTTTAGGGGATGCTTCCCTAATTTCTCTCCCTAAAGTGGGCTTGGATCATAATCCTCTATGGTTTGAAATGCCCCAAAATCCCATCAGATTTCATAGATTGTTTAGATTTGAAGTAATGTGGTGTCAACACCCAAACCTTGAGATCAAGATAAGGGAGTTGTGGTATCATAATTTCTTGGCTCGTCTTATCTCTCAAGTGGCCTCTATTATTATATTCATCAAGTCCAACCTAAAATAGTGGAACAAAAATGTCTTTGGTCACATTTTTCAAAAGAAGGAGAATCTAAAAAACTAGCTAAATAAAATTGAAACCTCCATCAAAATGGTTGATCTATCCTTAGAAACAAAAAATAAGAGAGGTTATTTCTAGCGGATTTCCATAACACATTGACTAATGAAGACTTGATGTGGAGGCAAAAATCAAGGGGACTTTTCTTAAGGATGATGACATAAATAATAAGTTTTTCCACATATCTACTTTAAGATACAAAAGTTATGATAGAATTAGAGAAATATACAAATAAAATGGCTCTAAACCTGTGAGTATCCAATAAATTAGATGCAAAGTTGTTACTTTAAAACTTTTCTTGGTGATAAAGAAGATGGTGATGTGGTAGCTAAAGGAAATCTCCTTTGTAATATCCCCCTTCTAGTCTTTGAAGACATGAATTGATGCTCAAAAAACCTTTCAAATACAAGGATATTAGGGACGTCATTTTCTCTATGAGGGGTCTAAAAGCCCCTATACCTGATGACTTCCCTCATCTTTTCTTTTAGAATTTTTGGCACACCCTTGGTAAAGAGATTGGTGAGGCTTTGAAGGAATTTCAAAGGATGAATTTCATCCCATTCGATGTGAATTCCATATTTCTCAGTCTCATTCCTAAGTTAGCTAGAGACAAGGACTTTAAAGATTATGCACCTATTATCTTGTGTAATTTCATATACAATATCCTAAATAAGGTACTAGCTAATAGAGTAAAATACTTACTACCCATTTTAATTTTACAGGCTCAAAATGGCTTCATGGTAGGAAGATAGATCCTAGATGGAATCATAGTAGTCCATGAACTAATTTATTATGTGGATAAGAGTGGAAGACCTAGGATATTCCTTAAAATTGACATGAATAAGGATTATGATAGAGTATCTTGTGACTTCCTCTTAAAAGTGATGGGCAAATTCGGTTTCAATAAATAGCAGTTTAATATGGCCAAGGCTTGTATCTCATCTGAAAAATTCTCTATCATTATTAATGTTTCTCCTGCTAGATATTTTTAAAGTTACAAAGGCATCCACCACGGTGATCCTCTTTCTCCATATCTCTTTATTTTAATGGTGGAAGTGTTGGGAAGGTCTATTAAGGTGAAGGTTGTAGTTGAAGGTATAAGAACTCTAAATCAGAAAACAAACAACACCAAAGCAAATAAATAGAACCAATACACAATATACTGCACAATGAATGGAGATAATATTTTATTGATATAAAATGGAGCCTTGATCTCCAATTTTTACAACATCATTTGTGGTATTGATACAATTATTACAATATCTAGGGTTTAAAAACCCTAGTTTCAAAGAATAACTGGTGTCTTCTCACTCGTCTTTGATCCAAAAAAATATTTTTGGGTGGGCTTGTGTATCCCTACGGGACCACCCTAGCTTCAAAAACTTCTAGATAGAAGATTTCTGTACTTGCAAATATAAACAACAATAAAAATGGATTAGAAGCACCTATGAGGGTTCCAATGTGTGAGACCCTCAGAAATATAAAACAACTAAAACCCTAGATGTTGCAATGTAATACTATAAACAAAAAGTATAAAAACATAAAATAAGTATAAATAACTTCTTACCTTGTCAACATGCTAATTTTTGTCTCTGCTTCTATTGTTGATGGTTGCAAGGATGCTCGAACGGTGCCTGAGGATCGTAGGATTATAGATCTGCTATGGGAAACATCCAGAGGCATTCTGTGAAGGCTATGGATGCACCATAATGGTTCCAAAAATACCCATAGGCATTCATATAGCTCTAGAGGGTGTTCAAGGGTTAAGGGAAGTGTCACAGAACTAGATATGGTTTGCATGGGTTTGGTGGACATGAAAAAGAGGTGATGCAATGGTGGCAGTGAATGACAAAAGTTATGGAGAAGTTGCTAGGGTAGAAGAGCTTAAGGATTAATCTTCTAAGGTGCTTAAGGGTTTCCAAGGGTATCAAGGATATCTTAAGGGTTTGATTCATCAAAATGACTCCTCTTTTATAATCTGCCCTTGAACATGTTAGGGTTTTGATGACACAAAATGAGCGACCAAGATTAAAACATGAGTAAGGATGGAGATTAAGTTTGGGTAAGTGGTATGGATTGATATGGATGGATGGTTGAGATTAAAACGTGGCATATGGCTAGGATTAATTCATATAAATACTTATATATTTATTAAATATATATAAATATAATATATAAAATATTTATATTTATATATATATCAAACAAATATATATATATATATATATATATATATATACATATATATATTTAAATGATGGATGGTTACGATTGGAGGACACAAATGGATGACAAGTGGCTATATTTTGGTGTCTAAAGATGTCCCTTTTTGTATCACATTGCATGAAATGCAATGTGATGCAAAAATACAAGACACCTGGATTGGCATGATGAAGCAACTTTCTTTCGTTGGAGAGAAAAATATGATTTTAAAGACAAAATAATTTGTATGTGTATCTTACCCCCTCAATTAGTGAATGAGTGAAGAATGAATCTCATAAGCAAATTTATAGAATTATGGGGAATGATGCAGGTGAATGGTGTAATTGCAAGTGTATGATGTGAGAATGATATGAATTATGTAAAGTGATTTTGTTTTTTCCCCAATGGAAAAAGGGGGTTTTTACCAAGTGTATATGTCATGATCATGTAAGATGTATCTTGTTGTGGAAAATAAAAATCAAATCTGTTTACCCCAAGTTTGGGGTGATTATATGCTATTGAAGAAAGTGCCTTTTGGTGTCATTGAAATGCAAAGTGATGAAAATGAAAAATTTCAAAAACCAATCAACCTAGAATTAGGTTATTGCTAGGAGGCCCCTCCTAGTGACTACATGCAATTCCTAAATATGAAATATAATTATGTAGTATAAATTGTCCATGTTTCAATCCCCATGAACAAGGCCATCAATGAAGCTTTTTAGCAAATTAATCCGAGCATAGTCGCACTAAAAAATGAGGGATCAAAAGTTAATTTATTCTCTAACAAAGAGATATTGGATGATGAAAATGGTCAAGTGTCCTTATGGTGATTTACCCATCTTACCAAATTGCATGGACAACCAATCACTACAATCGCCAAGGAAACCACTAGATATGAGGTCCACTAGAAATTTTATGTGAACTTGGAAAATGTTTGATGTAAATGCAATTTTTGGTGGATTTGATGATGTTGAAATGGAGATGTGATAATTAAAAATGCATTGATAAGTGAATTGCATGAATTTGTAAAATTTTGCATTGGTTTGGAGCTTTTTAGAGAAATTTTGGATAATTTTACGACTTTTGATTGCAACAAAAATTGATCATCTAAATCAATCCATGTTATTACAAATATGAATGAAATTATGGAGTGGATAATTGGAACGATGAATATGGTCGTTTTGTGAAAAATAGGACCGTTTTAGTGCATTTTAAAAGTTGTAAAGCAATTTTACACCTTTTGGTCGCAAGCAAAAATTAAGCGTCCAAATCAATTTTATTTTCACATAACATGGTCTAATGATGAAATGAATGTATGGATGCAATTTGGAATGATTTTGTGGAGGTAAGCTACATTTTGTATCATTTTCTTATTTCTACCAATTTTAACACCAAACATCGGCTCGCATCTTTAGTATCTTTAGATGTCGGTAAGCGTCTGGAATTTTGCAGACTCTGGTCAGCATTTCAATGCACCTATGAATGCCCATGGGTATTCGAGTGTACCAAAAAAAATCTATAAATAGTATGTATAGGTGAAATCAGATTCATTCTTTGCATTCACAAATTTTAGAAGCTACATCTAAAGGAGTGAGTGAGGAAGTGAGGTGGAGTGAAGGAGTTTGGTGTAGTGGAAGCTATGGCGATGGATGGTATGGATGCAGAGGTAGGATAAAAGGTGCATGTTGCTAAGGTAAGTACCCTTGGTACTCTTTGTTTGGACTTGTACAATTTTTTTTTGCATTATGTAATTGAATTAGTCATTAATGTATGTGCATTATACATGTGTTGTGTTGCAGCTGAAGATCTTGGAGGCTCAGTATCGATTCTTACCTCTCATACTTGGGGTGAGAAAGGCACTATAGGATGAGCAGTGGAATTGGCTAGAGAAAGTGGAGCTAGCTGGGTTAGATCAAATTGATATAGTGAGGGTGGATGATGGGTATCTCTCTGCCTTAGTAGAGAGATGGTATCTAGATAGGGGGACATTTTAGCTCCCTATTGGAGAGGTGACATTGACACTTGAGGATGTATACTACATCCTCAAAGTACCAGTGAATGGATTACATGTTGAAGTTGGACATGATAATGGGTATGAGATGAGTCAGATATTTGGGTATGGATGGAGGGATGTGAGTGTGAAAGGTAGAGGGATAAGGTACTTGGTGATGTATGTGGATAAGAATTTGGATGCATTGCCTTCCTTGGTCATGTTCATGTTGGCCAATATAGTGGCCTCAAATAGCACTGGCTATCGGTTCCCTTGGAACATTATCAGGCTGGTGTATGATATGATTAATGAGCCTCGAGTGTATGTATGGGTACCTTCTCTACTATATTAGTTATACCAGGAGCTGTATGAGGTGAGTATGTGGAAGTGAAAGGGGCTAGGGTGTAGTGTGCTACTATAATATTGGGGTTGGGAGCACTTTCTATGGGCTTGTGTACTAAGGCATGGGATGGGGATTAGCCCCATGCTATGATATGGTGAGTGGCTAAGGAGGTGCATTTGAGTCATCCTTTATAGATTGTTCTAGAGTATAAGGATCTATGGGTAGGACTGACACCTGCTCAGGTGCATTGGAGACCTTGACAAGGTGTTACTTGTATTGGTGATGGGGAGAAGCTATGGAGAGTATAGTATGCTATATGGATGGTTGGGTGACATAGGAGTGAGGTATAGTTGGTCCAGTTCTCACAGGTGCTATGGTATTTTGGGCTATTAGAGGGGGTTCCTAAGGTTCCAGTACTATACAAACATCATCGAGATGAGATAGGTTTGCCTTATGCTGAGGCATGGAAGGTGACCTATAAGGATGATGACGATATGAATCTCCCTAATATGGATGATGTGAGTAATACCATAGAGTATGATGTATGGTTCACTGCACAACCACCATGGGTACTAGGTCCAATAGTGGATGAGAGGAATGGGGATGAGGATGAGGTAGAGACCAAGGAGAAGGAGGTAGATAAGGCTCCCAAATATCAGAGATACCTTTGGTCTAGCAGTCGATGGAGGAAGGTGAGGGATGTAGTAGAGCAGGCTCCATAGATTAGAGGTGATGGAAATGGTGATGATGATGATGATATGGAGGAGGTTCTAGAGATACCTCTAGGCCAGAGTGAGGAGGATTGGGCGAGGCTCAAGAAGATGGTAGCTAAGCAAGATGTAAAGATATCAGCTCGATATGCAGAGATAGTTCAACTACGAGTGAAGTTAGAGGTACATATGGCTACAGGTGGAGGTAAGGATAGGATCATGAGGCTATAGGCAAAAATACTATTGAGGGACCATCATCAGAGACATGATACACGATGCCTTCAAACCCAATATGGATATATCTAGGATTTGGAGGATCTATTAATGCAACACCACATTGGGCTGCCAGATACACCCTCATCCATATCAAGGTTTGTTAGGCATAATGAGTCTAGGCATAGTGACTCTAGGTCTAGGGATCCTTCGAGGTCACAGGGGTCCTCCTATAGACTTCAGCTAATTCTTAGATGCACTTTTTGCATATAATCCTTGGTGCTCCATTGTATATAGCCTTTGGGAATTCATTTTACATGTGATATTTATATATATAGACATGGCTTTTACTTTTGTGTTATGCTTTTGTGTGGATGCTTTTGTATGAATGCTTTTGTGTGAATGCATGTGTATATATGTGATGGATGATAATGCAATGATAATGTGTATGAATGCAAATTATTTAATGCTCTAATGATCATTTACATTGCATGAACATGGCTTTTTACCTGTTGCATTTATTTGTGTTTCTCACTGTTGTTCAGGTTCCCAGATTTCTAGCATCGGTTCTAGCAAAAAGGATCCATCCATCTTCCCCATTGCCAACCACCATTTTTTCCCTTAAGTCAACATGAATCCTATTGATTTTATCATCCCACTCTACAATCCATTTGATTTGGCAAATCCAATTCCAATTGACATGAGCCTTATTGATATAGACCAAATTTCCTTGCCTCCATCCTTTTTTGAATTTGTCCTTTTTGAGGAATTGTTAAGGGCTTCAACTAACTACATTCATTTGTCACCTCCACATTCACCTTCATATTTGACTTTATATCTTAAGGTTTTCTAGGAAGACATAGAAAAGGTTGAGTCAAAATATTTTTATAATTTCATATACGATATTCATGTGATCCTAATGCCCCATCATATTGAGGAAGGTTCTCACATGTCTATTGAAAATATTATCAATGTGAACCTTAGTTCAGATGCAGATAATCCCTAAATTGTAAAACTTGGTAAAATTTTATCCATATATGAACAAGAGCAATTAATTGCTCTCCTCAAGAAGAATAAGGGCATTTTTGCATGGTCTTACAAAGACATGTCTGGTATTAACCCTAACTTGGTTGTTCACAATCTCACCTTACACTCTGATGCTAAGATGGTCAAATAAAAATTGAGAAATATGCATCCTACCATTGCCCTCATGGTCAAATAAGAGCTTCAAAAGCTTTTAGATGTGGGTTTCATTATCCCCATTGACTATCCTAATTGGATTTCAAACATGGTACCCATTCGTAAGCATAACGAGGTGATACACATTTGCACTAATTTTTGAGACCTTAACAAAGCGTGTCCTAAGGATGAATTTTCTCTACTAAACATCGATACTCTTATCAAAACTTGTGTTGGCCATGAAATTCTTTCTCTCATGGATGGTTTTTTAGGATACAACCAAATTCAAATTAATCTTGATGACCAATACAAAACAACATTCACTACACCTTGGGGGACTTTTTGTTACAAGGTTATGCCCTTTGGCCTCAAAAACATAGGTGCCACTTATCAAAATGCCATGACATACATATTCCATGATTACATGCATAAGATCATCAAATATTATGTGGATGATCTCTTGGAAAAATCCAAAACTCGACAAGAGCACATTGGTGTCATGGAAAAAGTCTTTGATCGACTTCTAGAGCATAATGTAAGGTTGAACCCTAAGAAATGTGTATTTGGTATTACCTTAGGTAAACTACTAGGATTCATTATCTCCAAAATAGACATTGAGGTGGATCCAAACAAATTCAAGGCCATCATGGAGATTCCTCCCCAATAAACTTGAAGGAAATGCATAGTTTACAAGGAAATATTCAATCAATCCGTAGTTTCATTACACAAATTTCTAATAAATGCAGGTCATTCAATCACCTACTACAAAAGGGATGACATTTTCATGGATAGATGAGTTTCAAAATGCTTTTTGTGACATCAAGAAATACATGGCTTCTCCACCAATATTAAATCCTCCTCATCCGAGGGTATCATTCCATATTTAATTTTAGCAATAGAATTTGCATTAGGGATAATACTTGCACAAAAGAATGAAAACAATTGAGAGCAATTTGTCTTTTACATTAGTCAAACATTGGTAAGCTATGCAACCATATACGCTTACATGGAAAAATTGTGCTTAGTAGTGGTTTTTGCCACTAACAAACTTAGATATTACATGCTTAGTCACACCACATATTTTATAGCTCATGAAAATCCTCTATGTTATATGATATATCACACTTACAATAACACCCACACCACAAAATGGATAATTATTCTCACTGAATTCGATCTTGATTTCATTAGACAAAAATCTATTAAAGGTCGGGTCATAGTCAATCAACTTGTGAAAGCTCCACTTCCTAGTAATCAACCCTTGATTATTGAACTCCTAGATGATTCGGTATTCACTATCATTGAACAAGAAGAAGATGTCATTTTGGAGGAAGAAATCGATATCACACTATTCTTTGATGGGTCTAAGTGCAAAAAAGGTCAAGGTGTTGGAGTCATGTTTCATACATCCCAGGGGATACCTATTCCCTTATTCAAACTTGACTTTCAATGCACAAACAACAATGCAGAGTATGAAGCCTTAATCTTAGGTCTTCAAGTATCCATAGCTATGGACATAAAGCGTATCAAGATATTTGGTTATTCTCAACTTGTTGTTATACAAATCAACAAAGAATACCAATGCAAATAACCTACCATAAAGCTTTACCATGGAGTAGCAATTAAATTGCTCGTCAAATTTGATTGGTATGAAATCGATAGCTTGCCATGTTCGAGTAATAGATTTGCAAATGCGATGGTCTCTCTAGGATCATTTATTCCAAATAACTCCATAGGAGAGGTACAACCACTCATTGTTACAATGATATCTAAATCTGTAATTGTCCATGTTGAATATAAGGATGAGAAATATGTTTGCTTTATCCATTTGAAGCCATATGAGCCTTGGTCAAACCAAATAATAGCCTTCCTCAAGTTTGGAACAGTACCATATGATATGTCATGGATTGCTAAACACACTTTCATGCAAAAGGTATCTTTTTTTACTCTCTTGGAGGATGTGTTGTATAAACATGCTTATGATGGAGTTCTCCTTCGTTGTCTCGAGCCTATAGAGGTACAAATATCCATAGCTAAAGCTCATGATGGTACTTGTGATGGTTATTTTAGTGGAATGGCCATTGTAAAGTGTATTTTACGCATGGGTTACTATTAGCCCACCATGGAACGTGATTGTTGGACTTACGTTAAGCATTGTCATCAATGTCAATAACATGCTAATTTAACTCATGTACCATCATAAGAATTACAACCTATTCAAATCCTTTGGCTCTTTTCACAATGGGGTCTTGATTTGATTGGTAAAATATCACCTCCTTCCTTGGGAAAATATACATTCATAATCACAACCATTGAATACTTCACAAATTGGGTTGAGATAATTCCTCTATCCAGTACAATAGGACCTTGAATTGTGGAGTTTATACTTCACCATATCATCTTTTGTTTTTGTATTTCCTCAAAAATCATCTCTGACAATGGTAAGTCTTTCAAGAACAAGGATGTTCAAGCACTTTACGAGATGTATAATATCCAACATAGTTTCTTGACTCCTTATTACCCACAATAAAATGGATAGCTAAAGCTACCAACAAGACCTTAATTGGTATTCTCAAGAAACTTGTCAAAGAAAATCATCAATATTGGCATACTCAAATCCCCTTGGCATTATGGGCTTATCGAACAAGCATCTACATGCCTACTAGGGCAATGCCATTTGCATTGGTCTATGGAGCCAAAGAAATTATGCCTCTTGAGCTTGAGATCCCCTCATTGCAAATTTTATTGCAAGAATTCATAGATGATGATACTGCTATACAAGCACATTTTGACCAACTCATGCTTCTTGATGAAAGGCGAGTTAATACTTTAGAGAATTTACAAGTTTATCAAGACTACCTAAAGCTTTCTTACAATGTCAAAGTTCATCTACATGAATTCCAAGTAGGAGATATTGTTCTTAAAGAGAATCAACAAAACACCAATGCATTGTTGCATCTTCATGATAAATTCATGGCTAATTGGTTAGGTCCATATATTATCACTCAAAAAGTAGGTAAAGGAACTTATAGGCTTGCTATTCTAGAGGGATTTGAAGATCCTGAACCACTTAACATCATCCACTTGAGAGCATTCTATTCTTAATGTGATATATATATATATATATATATATACATGGCTAATACACAAAAATACATTGCATTTCACAAATTGCATTTCACACATGGCATTGCACACATTTCATTTCACAAATTGTATTTCATACATTGCATTCACAACCATCTTCACACATTTTAGGGATAATTCATTCAGTATAGATAATATTTGGTCCAATACAATCATGTTTCTTTAATCAGGGGCACATTCAAATCATTATCCATTTCATTGCACCATTTCATAAAGTCAAAATTATCATTTTCAAACCACATGTCCATACTCCATAGGTGTTTTCAGTCACTTAGCCACTCCTAGTGTTTCTAGCAACCTCCAATACATGTCAAATTTTCTTTAGGATGAAGTCATATGTTCACTAAGAAAATCTTTAGTTTTAGGAATTGACACTAACACTCTTGAACCAAACACAATTACACACTTAAAAACATCTTGTTTCAAAGAGAGATAAAACCATAATTGGGTTGAACCTCGAAGTGAATAGGGTAATTCTTGCTTGTCCCATTATGCACATAGTCCAAAAATAAAAAATAGTTGTTTTCAGGACTATCACAATAATTTCCAAATAAAATATAGAGTAGTAAGGATAGGGTAAAATTCTCATCACAATTTGGTTGAGAATCTGATTCCCCAAAGCTTTAAATATTTTACATATCACACACCACAGATCCTCAAGTTGTAAGGATAGAACTACATTTCTAGTCAAACGATTAGGTAGTTTGAATCCCCAAATCTTAGAGATAATTTCTTGGACTATGGAGCTAATATCCATCGGGGCCATAGATACTTGACTAGAAGTTGAGTATGCTCATGCGTGGTGATACGTCTCTCTTGAAGAGATCTTCGACCACACATAAGGACAAACTAGCTTCGTGGTCTCCTCCATAATAGGTTTCATCTCAATTTACTCAAGATGGGTTAATGAAATCACTTACACACACATTGGTTATTGATTGCCTTGAGTCATTACCATACTCATGATTTAGTAAATGAATTCACTACACACATATTTGGTCTTAGAGAAATTAGACAAAATTTAGTGAGTTTTTCGGATATCACTAGTATGTATGAGTCTCTACAAAATAATCAGTTTTCCATATCTTCTTCCATATCAACATCCATATCATTACATAAGTCTTCCATTGCACATACCACCATTTTTGTGCCCCTTATTAAAGAAAAATGATATATATGGTCAAGTAAAATCTAAACTACGAATGATCATTAGAGCATTAATTCATTTTCATTCATACACATTATCATTGCATTATCATCCATCACACATATACACATGCATTAACACAAAAAAATTCACACAAAAGCATAACAAAAAAGTAATAGCCATGTATATATATATATATCACATGTACAATGAATACTTGAAGGCTATATACAATGGAGCACCAAGGCTCATATGCAAAAAAGTGCATCTAAGCACTAACTAACGTCTATAGGAGGACCCATGTGACCCTAAAGGAACCCTAGACCTAGAGCCACTATGCCTAGAATCTCTATGCCTAACAGACCCTGACATGGATGAGGAGGGTGGATCTGGTAGCCCAATGTGGTGCTGCATCAATAGATCCTCCAAATCCTGGATATATCCATCTCGGGCCCAAAGGTGTCGTACATCATGTCTCTAATGATGGTCCCTCTATAGTAACTCTACCTAGAGCCTCGTGATCCTATACTTGTATCCACTTGTTATTTTTCATGCCTCTAGATCTGCCCATAGCCGAGCTATCTCTACATCTCGCTCAACCACCATCTGCTCTAACCTCCCCATTTTGTAAATCAAAAAATGAACAATACCAAAGCAAATAAATAGAACCAATACACAATATGCTGCACAATGAATGGATAATATTTTATTGATATAAAATGGAGCCTTGATCTCCAATGTTTACAACATCATTTGTGGTATTGATACAATTATTACAATATCTAAGGTTTAAAAACCCTAGTTTCAAAGAATAATTGGTGTCTTCTCGCTCATCTTCGATCCAAACAAGAGTTGCGGGTGGGCTTGTATATCGCTATGGGTTTGTCCTAGCTTCAATAGCTTGCAGATAGATGATTCATATACCTAAAAATTATCACATATTTGCCATTTATGGTTAATTTACTTGAAATAATGTGATCCTGCGTTTAGTTTTGTTGTGCAGGTGCAAAACTTCGAGCCAGTAGCAGATGAGAGCATCTATCCACAACCAAGGCAGTGGACTGGAAGTGCTAGGTAAGTTGGATGTGATGGCGTACCCTATGCACCATGGTTCGTGGGTACATGGAAGCCCACCGTAGGGTTTATGTCTGCATTACATTCTTCCTGACATGTTTGTTTGAATGTCTATGATTGTGATTTTACCTCTTTCGGTTATAGCATGCTACTTATTTTCTCTATAAAAATAAAAAATAAAAGATAATATAAAATCATAACATAAATGAAAGATAATTAATAATAATAAAATTGGTCAAAATATATCAATAAATAATTAGTTTCTAATATTTAAATATATAAATATATATTATATATACTAAAGTAGTAATACACAATAAAAATAGATAAATAAAAATTGAAGGAAAAAATTATCAAGGCTAAAGCCATTTTTAATAAAATGAACAACCTCATACTATATGAAGCAAAAGCCTATAATATTCGTGAATAAGGTGATTAAAATATAGAAATAACTACGTCAATACAAGATAATTAAGTTTAAGCAAGGTATTATTTGGGCTTGGTTCAAAATATGATTAATCAATCGCTTTCCACCTGGAAATACTAACAAAGCTCAATATGGCAACTTAGTGCGAGGTGTCAACAAACCCTTGCTCACCTATTTTTTAAAAGTAAACCAGATTAGTTGAGAAGGTGTGTCTTCCTTTCAAATTTTCAGAGAGCTAAGGAGGAAGCGAACGAGGCTCGTTAGCAGATCAGTGTGAAGGAAGGCGAACAAGCAAAATTACTGTTTAATGTAGAGGTTAGATTACTCTGTTTATTTATTTTGACCTGGTAACTCAAAATTTCTCCATGTTCATAATCGATATGAACTAGCAGAATTGTGTATTAATAATTTATAACAAAATGTATATTACAATGATAAGGAAATGGTGAAACAATGTCTGAGTTTAAAATTGTATATAATTTGAAAATTTCTGACTTGTGTTGGAAAAGTTGAGAGTTTAAATCCAAAACTTGATAGTAAATTATAAATTCAATAGGAGAAGGATAAATTGACACATTCTTTTGTATGAAATGGAAAGGGAGACATCTTCTAAAATTGTGAAGTAATATAGGAATCAAAATGATAATTTTGATATTTTAAAAAAAATTGAAGATTTGCTCTGTTCATTGTTTAGTAACTGAATTCTTGTTTACATTTGATTGAATTCTGGCTAAGTCATGATGCGTCTTTTGTTGAATGAAATCTAGCTAAGTTGTACTTTGTCTATATTTGGTTGAATACATGCCAAGACATACTTTGTATTCTGTTGAAATATTTCTGGCTAAGCCTTATCAACAGTTGATTGATTTCTAGCTAAGTCATGTTTTGATTACAATTGTTTGTTTTTGGCTAAATTGTAATTTATGTTTCCTTATTCTAAAGAAAATATCGGGAGCCTTTGTTAGCATCTGTATAATTCATTTGAAAGGAGACTACATTTTTTTGGTATGAGTTTTGTATTCGTGTGCATTTTACGTTATTGTCTGCCTATGAAAATTGCTTGTCATTTAGTGTATTGGGCCACGCAGATCCAAATATAAAAACCCTTCCTTCCACGCTCTGGGTTGTGTGGAAAATATTTAAAGTTTGTTTACTAGAGAGTGTTGTTGAAATGGAAGCTCGTTTGACGATGGCGAGAGCTTGGCTACCGGGGAGTTAAGTGGTGTTCTAAAAAGGATAAAGAATAACATATGTAATATTTATACCTTAGTTTCATGGGAGGAGCTATTCAAACAATCGACTATTATAAGATTTGATTGTTCAAAATTATTTCTTCCTTGTAAAGCTCTTTTGACATCTATTTTAAATGACTATACTATGGTTATAGAGAAAGTTAAAAGTTTATAAAATGAACTTTTAATGGATATGTCATTATACTAGCGGCTATCTTTTTAGAAGTGTCAAATTGAAAAGAAAATGATAGATTGTCATAGAAGTGCTATTATATTATTTTTAACATAATTTTATATGTTGTCATTAATTAAAGAAAAGTATTCGTATATGAAAAATATAGTTTTTAATTTTATTTGTTGTATTGTTGTTAGAAACAATAGGTTGATTTAATGCTAAAAATGGTTATTGAAAGTTTAGGGATTTGTAGCTAGAACTTATAACATTGTTATACGTATTTTATTTTAGATTAATGTTTATGCTTTGGTATGAGACTAAAAGTATGCATGTTTACCTTTTGAATATAAGTTTGGTTATGAGATAATATACTTAGAATAGTTGTTTTCTTTTATTCAAGAAAAGAATATCTTGGAGAATATTTTAAAAAGGTTTTACTGACAATATTTAGTTAATGATTCTCATAAATATTATATGATGAGGAAAAATGAAATAGAAAAGTGTAACTATAAACTTATTCTTTAGAACCTAGAAAAAATTATACCTGCCAGATGGAAATTTCACTTTGCTTTTGAAATGAGTAAGTCGAGTAAGGATATACTCAACCCATCCGCACAAGTCACGAGGTGACTTATGTGAGACTGAGTCGCTGTACTCCGACAACTCTGGGATAGAGGTCCAAGTCATCGAGTGTAACGAGCGATGGTATGGGACGTCGCTCTAGGTGATTTGTCAGTTAGTGGTGGTGATATTCATCATTCCACTTGGATTGGGGAGAAGCCAATGTATTGCATGACTAGGGTTCTACTCATGCATATGGCATATCTAGTGGCAGATGGTTATGGGCAGCATTGTCATCAGTCCGAGAAAGGACATGATTATCTAGTCCATAGGCCTTGTGATGACGGACTCTAGTCAAACCTCAGTTGAGGGTCAATGACTAGCACCGGCATACGAACACTGGTTCCAAAGGAATGAGTTGAGCACTCGAAATACTGTGAGTTCTTCTTACTTTGTACAAGGGAGATAGCATACCATGTTCAGGTGATATGGGCCTTGAACGAATAACCCTTCACCAAATTTTAGATAGACTCGTGTGATGAGTCAGAATCCTACATGGCGACTCGCGAGATGTGGCCAATCTTGAGCACTTAAGACACCAGCTACAGTGGTGGCCAATATTGAAGTGTGTATTTAGTATGCCTGAACTAACATTATGATGGATTTACAAGAAAAGTAATGTTGTTTTTAAAAAAAAACTTTTAGTGATGAAATTTTGGGTTTTGACAGTTGGTATCAGAGCCTAGGTTACAAACCCCTAGGTAATTAAACATAACTTGTTGATTTAACATAACTCTTTGTCATCAGGTCCAAGTTGTAGACCAATTGGTTCATTCAAACCCCATAAGGGGGTGAAGGTCCAAGGTTCAAATCTCGAGCCTCGTCGAACTGAACGCTTGTCCCTTTTCTGGTGCTTTTAGCGATGTAAAAGGTTTAAAATGATTATGGAATGCGGTTATAGGGGTGGACTGCACAAAGATATGTGTGGTGGCTTCCGAGGTGGACAACGCAGAATACTATGGCGACCATAAAATTTGGACAACCTACTTGGATTTGTGGAAGCTACCGATTCCACCATGTAAAAAAAAAAACTCTTTGTCATCAGGAATGACGGGGACCTCGAAAAGAGCAATTTTTAATTTGCAAGATGAGATTGTAGAAGTCCTGAGGAAGGGACCAAGATGACTCGTGAAGTAATATGAAATGGGAAAAGTTGTTGAAATGCCACGACGAGTGGTTAGAAAATATAAGGAGTTGGTAGCTACAAGAGCCATGCGGAATGATGAGAATATGGCTCATATGATCCAACTCATGCAAGATCAACTCAATCAACAACGAGAGCTGATGGAGAGCCAGAGGGCTCAAATGAGTGAACACATGGAACAAAAATGAGCACAGATGGACCAACAGTAGGAACTCATTACTCAACAACAAAAAGTAATTGAGAACCTGATGCAAAATAAAGTAAATAGTAAAGTTAGTTAGTTACCTAAGGGATCCACCAGAAGAACTATGGGGGAGGAGCTGCAAAAAGAATTAAAGAAATTGGATGGGTGTGGTGATGGAGAAATAGCCTTAAACTAGCTAATTGAGGCCAAAGGTTATTTTTCCATTCAACCCCTTAGCTCTAAAGGGAAAACTACATGGGCAGTGGCTCATCTAGAAGGTCCTGCAAAAACTTGGTGGACCACTTATAAGAAAGCCGCTCAGAAGGAGGCAACAAACATACCATGGGAGGTATTTGTAAAAGACTTCAAAATTCATTTTCTCACTGAGCAGTTCTTCATAGAGAAACATGCAGAGTTTACAAACTTACGTTAGGGTAACATGACAGTGGTCGAGTATTATCAAAAATTTGTGCAATTACAAAAATATGCCCTAGAATTTGATGAGCAAGAAAAATTTAAAGCACATAATTTTATTATGGGTCTGCATCCAAAACTTAGTCATCTTGTGGGAGGGAAAACACCTCAGACTTTAACAGCTGCTTATGATGTTGCCCGCTATTTTGAATCAAGTCAAAAGGAGGTAAAAGCCTTTTATCAACAAGAAAAAGATAACTCAAAGAAAATAAGATACCCTGAACAGGATAGAAGCAAATATCAGTATAAGAGGGATAGAGATAATAGTCGATATAGAAGTGACAACAAAAATAAAGAAAAATATCAAGGAAATAAGGGGCAGTCAGAATAGAGGCATTACCAAGATAAATGATACCATAACCAAGACAGGGGTATAGTTAACAACCAAGACAAGGGAGAGGATAAGCCGAAGAATGCGGGACCAAATGCATGCTATGCATGCAGAGCCCTAGATAATTTTTCTCAATAATGCCCTCATAGAGCTGATCGAAGGTATTCCACTGAAGAAGCCCCACACAAAATTTATGTTGCTACAGGTATACCTAACCTACGACTGATAGTTTTGTTTCAACTAGTATTTGAGGGACATGTTGAAAGCCTGTGATTGAGACAAAGTAGGTGGCAGCTCGAGTTAGGATCTGGTCTAACTTACTAAGCCAATCAACAATTACTGGAATCCAATTGCTCCTTTGATACATACATTGATTATAGCTTACCTTTGATGCATGGACATAGAGGGTCCAATGAGATGGTGGACAGATCGAGTAAGGATCTGAACCAACCAGAACACTTAACCGATATTTGCTCTTTTTCTACAACCCTGAGAGGGTCAGTCAAATGTAAATTTGCTATGTTATAAAACATCTGCCATGTGGGGCATAAAAAGCCTAAACGGGCGTAGGTGCAAGACACCAATAAAGTGGGATAATATGGATGATCGAGAAGTGATCGATCCTGATATGGAGGTCCAATTATGACACAACCACCAGCGACTTGTGAAGTCGTAGACCATCAGAAGAGTTATGTGGATCCTAAAATGGACCCCTCAAGAATTTGCCATTGACAATAAGGTCTTTCTTCGAGATAACCGACCAAAATTTCCAGTACATCCATTTCAATAAGCCTCAGATTTGTCGATCCTTGTGACATTATTATTAAAATAAGTTTATTGCCTACCAGCTCGCCCTACCACCAAATTTATCAAAAAATCCACAGTGTATTCCATGTGACTCTTTTACGTAAATATGTTGTTGACCCATCTCACATTTTGGATACAAATTATTTACAGATGTCGGAACCACAGCTCATTAAGGTACGACCAGTGAAAATTTTAGGATTTAGAACCAAACAACTCACAAAAAGAACTGTGGACCAATGCAGAGTGCAGTGGGACTAGTATTTCGAAAGGAATGCCACCTGGGAAGATATTTCTAGCATGAGAAATCAATTCCCTTACTTGTTTGAGAACTAAAACTGAAAGCAAAATGTTGTTAAGTTGAAAACTTTTATTTTTCTTCATAATGATGTAATGGAACTTGCTACATATATATATATATATATATATATATATATATATAATGTTTTGTTGTACAAACTCTCTTTTATATAATTTCATGATGAAATTGCTATATATGTGCTGATGATAGTTACTTGTATTTGTGAAAATACTCTACATAATTGTTTATCTAGTAAATGTGAATTTCGATAAATAAGCTAACACAAGGACTATGTTAAATCTAAGGGGGGAAGTATGTCACATCCCCGCCATTTATGGTTAATTTACTTGAAATAATGTGATCCTGCATTTAGTTATGTGGTGCAGGTGCAAGACTTCGAGCCAATAGTAGATGAGAGCATCTACCCATAACCAAGGCAGTGGACTGGAAGTGCCAGGTAAGTTGGATGTGATGTCATACCCCATGCACTGTGGTCCATGGGTACATGGAATCCCACCATAGGGTTTATGTCTGCATTGCATTTTGCTTGACATGTTTGTTTGAATGTCTATGATTGTGATTTTACCTCTTCCGGTTATAGCATGCTACTTATTTTCTCTATAAAAATATATATATATATATATATAGATATATATAAAATAATAACATAAATGAAAGATAATTAATAATAATAAAATTGGTCAAAATATATCAATAAAGAATTAGTTTCTAAAATTTAAATATATAAATATATATTATATATATACTAAAGTAGTAATAAATAATAAAAATAAATAAATAAAAATTGAAGGAAAAAAATTATCAAGGCTAAAGCCATTTTTAATAAAATGAACAACCTCATACTATATGAAGCAAAAGCCTATAATATTCACGAATAAGTTGATTAAACTATAGAAATAACTATGTCAATACAAGATAATAAAGTTTAAGCAAGGTATTATTTGGGCTTGGTTCAAAATATGATTAATCAATCGCTCTCCACCTGGAAATGCTAACAAAGCTCAATCTGGCAACTCGATGAGAGGTGTCAACAAACCCTTGCTCACCCATTCTTTAAAACAAAACCGGGTTGGCTGAGAAGGTGTGTCTTTCTTTCAAATTTTTGGAGAGCTAAGGAGGAAGCGAACGAGACTCGTTAGCAGATCAGTGTGAAGGAAGGCGAACGAGCTAAATTACTGTTCAATGTAGAGGTCAAACTACTCTGTTTATTTATTTTGACCTAGTAACTCAAAATTTCTCCATGTTCGTAATCGATATGGACTAGCAGAATTGTGTATTAATAATTTAAAATGAAATGTATATTACAATGATAAGAAAATGGTCAAACAATGTCTGAGTTTAAAATTGTATATAATTGGGAAATTTCTATGACTCGTGTTGGAAAAGTTGAGATTTTAAATCCAAAACTTGACTGTACATTATAACTTCAATAGTAGAAGGATAAATTCACACATTCTTTTGTATGAAATGGAAAGGGAGACGTATTCTGAAATTGTGAAGTAATATAGGAATCAAAATGATAATTTTGTTGTTTTAAAAAAATTGAAGCTTTGCTTTGTTCATTGTTTAGTAACTGAATTCTTGTTTACATTTGATTGAATTCTGGCTAAATCGTGTTGCATATTCTATTGAATGAAATCTGGCTAAGTTGTACTTTGTCTATATTTGGTTGAATATAGGCCAAGACGTACTTTATCTTATTTTAAAAATTTGGCTAAGCCTTATCAACAATTGATTGATTTTTGGCTAAGTCGTGTTTTGATTACAATTGTTTGTTTCTGGCTAAATTGTAATTTATGTTTCCTCATTCTAAAGAAAATATCGGGAGCCTTTGTTAGCATCTGTATAATTCATTTGAAAGGAGACTATGTTTATTTGGTGTGAGTTTTGTTTTTGTGTGCATTTTACGTTATTGTCTGCCCGTGAAAATTGCCTGTCATTTAGTGTCTTGGGTCACGCTGATCCAAATATAAAAACCCTTCATTCCATGCCCTGGGTTGTGTGGAAAAGCTTTGAAGTTTTTTTACCAGAGAGTGTTGCCGAAATGGGAGCTGGTTTGACAGCGGCGAGAGCTTGGCTACCAGGGAGTTAAGTGTTGTTCTAAAAAGGAGAAAGAATAACATATGTAATATTTATACCTTAGTTTCATGGGAGGATCTATTCAAAAAATCGACTATTATAAGATTTGATTGTTCAAAATTATTTCTTCCTATGGTTATAAGGAAAGTTAAAAGTTTATGAAATGAATTTTTAATGGATATGTCATTATACTAGCGGCTGTCTTTTTAGAAGTGTCAAATTAAAAATAAAATGATAGATTGCCGTAGAGGTGCTATTATATTATTTTTAACATAAGTTTATATGTTGTCATTTATTAAAGAAAAGTATTCGTATATGAAAAAGATAGTTTTTAATTTTATTTGTTGTATTACTGTTAGAAAAAATAGGTTGATTTAATGCTAAAAATGGTTATTGAAAGTTTAGGGATTTGTAGCTAGAACTTATAACATTGTTATACATGTTTTATTTTAGATTAATGTTTATGCTTTGGTATGAGACTAAAAGTATGCATGTTTATATTTTGAATATAAGTTCGGTTATGAGATAATATACTTAGAATAGTTGTTTTCTTTTATTCAAGAAAATAATATCTTGGAGAATATTTCAAAAAGGTTTTACTGGAAATATTCAATTAATGATTCTCATAAATATTATATGATGAGAAAAAATGAAATAGAAAAGTGTAACTATAAACTTATTCTTTAGAACCTAGAAAAACTTATACCTGCTAGATGGAAATTTCACTTTGCTTCTGAAATGAGTAAGTCAAGTAAGGATCTACTCAACCCATCCACACAAGTCATGAGGTGACTTATGTGAGACTGAGTCGTTGTACTCCAAAAACTCTGGGATAGATGTCCAAGTCATTGAGTGTAACGAGCGGCGGTATGGGACATCGCTCTAGGTGATCAGTCAGTTAGTGGTGGTGATATTCATCATTCCACTTGGACTGGGGAGAAGCCAATGTATTTCATGACTAGAGTGCTACTTATGCATATGGCATATCCAGTGGTAGATGTTTATGGGTAGAATTGTCGTCAGTCTAAGAAATGACATGATTATCTAGTCCACAGGCCTTGTGATGGCGAACTCTAGTCAAACCTTAGTAGAGGGTCAATGACTAGCACCGATATATGGATGTTGGTTCCAAAGGTTGAGAACTCGAAATACTGTGAGTTCTTCTAAATTTGGACAAGGGAGATAGCATACCCCATTCAGGTTATACGGGCCCTGAACAGATAACCCTTTATCGAATTTCAGATAGACTCATGTGATGAGTCAAAATCCTACATGGCAACTCGCGAGATGTGGCCAGTCCCGAGCACTTAAGACACCAGCTATAGTGGTGGCCAATCTTGAAGTGTGTATTTAGTATGCCTGAACTAACATTATGATGGGTTTACAAGCAAAGTAATGTTGTTTTTAAACAAAACCTTTTAGTGATGAAATTTTGGGTTTTGACACAAATAGAGACAACAAAAAAAAGGAATTAGAAGAAACTACGAGGGCTCTACTGTGTGAGGCCCTTAGAAAGATAAAATATCTAAAATCCTAGATGCTACAATTTAACATTGTGAAAAAAAAGTACAAAAACATAAAATTAGTGCAAAGAAATTCTTACCTTGTCAACATTTTAATTTTTGTCTTTGTTTTTTTCATTTATGGTTTTGAGGACACCCAAATGGTGCTCAAGGGTCGTAGGACTATAGATCTACTATGGGAAATACCCAAAGGCATTCTGTGAAGGCTACGAATGAACCAGAAAGTCTCTATAAATGCCCAAAGGTATTTTGTTAGATCTAGAGGGCATTTGGGTGCTAAGGGAAGTGTCACAGAACTATAACTGGTTTGTGCAAGTTTGGCGATGGCAAAAAATGGGAGATGCGATGGTGATAGTCAACGACAAAAGTGATGGCAAAGTGGCTAGGGTAGAAGAGCTTAAGGATTTAAGATTCTAAGGTTATTAAGGTTTTCCAAGGGTATCAAAAAGAGCTTAAGGGTTTGATTTTTCAAAATGACTCCTCTTTTATAATCTGCCCTTGAACATATTAGAGTTTCGAGGACACAAAATGAGTGGTTGAGATTAAAACATGAGGAAGGGTAGAGATTAAGTTTGGGTAAGTGGTATGGATTGATATGGATGGATGGTTGAGATTAAAATGTGGTGGATGGCTAGGATTAATTCATATAAATACATATATATTTATTAAATATATATATATATATATATATATGATGGATGGTTGCAATTGGAGGACACATATGGATGACAAATGGTTAGATTCAGGTGTCTACAAGAACAACGTTGACCTTGGATCCTATATCCCACCATCAATTTGTTGATGACACTAGTCTTCCTTTCTCACTTTTGTTCTCCAAGCTAAAGTGATAAAGGAGAACCTTATATCCTTTAAAAAAAATTAGGTTAGAAAATATATATTTTTAAGATTTTCTTCTTGCATACTCCTCTTTCTAGGCAAAGAAATATTGCTCATATTCTAGGATTTGATATTGTCGACTTCCCATGTCTATACCTCGAGATGCCTCTCTTTAAAGGTAGGCCTAAAGAGAACCTTTGGTATCTAGTTGTGGAAAGGGTCTAGAAGAATCTTACTGGTTGAAAATGTTCCCTTTGTAGTCAAGCTAGGAAGGCCTTGTTAGTTAAAACTACTCTCTAGAGAATCCTCATATACTTCATGTCTATCTTCAAAATGCCTAATAAAATCCTGCAAAAAATTGAACACATCAAAATTAATTTTTTATGGTCGAGCATGGAGGAAAGAAATATATTCCCTCTTATCTCTTGGGAGCAAGTATGTAGCAAGAAATATCATGGAAATATGGATCTTAGAAATATGAATCTAATGAATAAAGCTCTCATGGCTAAGCAAGGCTGGAGGTTGATCCATAAAGATAATATTGCATGGGTGTACATTTGATTGGCTAAATACATGAATTATAATGAAAATTTCCTAATGGACCTTGTCCCACCCTCTAGATATGCTTTTTGGCTAAAAATCATATCACAACCCAATTTTCCATCCTCATTGCGAGCAAATTCTTTTTTTTTGAGTAGACAACTCTTATTATTGTTAGAGAATTGATCTATCTCTTCTTATTAGAGAACAATCATAAGATTTAGCTAAAGGTCATAGGGTTCCTAGTTGAATCATTTTTCCACCACATTAATTATTAAGTCTTGTTTTATCTCTATCCTTCACAACATACACCCATACCTACAACTTCATAAGTTTGTCTATGTAAGTTCACTAGGTGTGGTATAAATTTCCAAGCTATCATTCTCTTTTTTAAAATGGGATAATTCATTCCTTTCATTTTTTCAAAAGGATAACGCTATTCGCTACACCTTACATAAGTCTCTCTATGTAGGTGTACTACGTGTGTAAGTTTTAGACCATCCTTCTCATATCTGTGATGAGCAAGCCTACCCGTCATTATATTTCTTTCCAAAACTTGACCCGTGGTTATTAAATCATCTCCACACCACTATTAGAATGGCCCCTTATTGCTTGTTGATTTGTTGGCTTTAGATGCCCCAAGAATTTGCATGCTTGATAAAATAATTTCAAATGCTCACAATGCAAGAAATGAATGCTAACTAGAATGCATGATACTATTTTGGAAAAATGACAATACTAAAATTTGCTTGATCAAATGTCCTTCTCAAGGGTTCTATTCATAAGTTTTTGGTAGGGTTTCTTGAAGGGAAATAGAAGGATAAAATATGCTTTGGAAGGTTGTAGAAAGTTTTTGTGTGAAGGCTTAGGGGATACAAATTGACATGCACAATCATGCCTAGTAGTGGTGGAGGAAATGCACATGAAAAAATGGGAATGCTTTTAAGTTCTTTTAGGTTGAATTCGTTGCCAAGTAAATCTATTACCAATAGATTCATGCTATTTATTTTACCAATTGATCATTGAAATTCAAACTTGGCAAAGTGGTCTTAGGTAGGAAAGGAAGGGTTGACAAATTTATTACTAGGATAGTGAATCCATTACCAGTGAAGTCATCTTTTTGCTGGCAATTTTGCTTATGAGCCATAAATTCTCAAGCTCATGGCATGAAACTACTTTGACTAGTTAAAGGGATATTTATTAGGGGTTATGGTAGTCTAGTAGTTTATTTGATGTATTTGGATTTCTATGTAGTTATTTTAGCCTTTTAATGTAGAATCATGTAATAAGGAATTCAACTAGGGTATCAATGCTATCATACAAGAAACTCTACTATATTTTTTTAATTGGTTGTATAGGATTGAAATAGGTCCCACCCATATTACATTATAATCACATAGTGGTATTACAATAGTTTCGAAATTATGCATGTGTCTCTTGGTAATATTTGAACCTTTGTCTTCTCCTTGAAAGTTGGGGAATTTAACCCATTGAAATAATTTCATTTCATAAAATAAAACTCTATTATATTACCCATAGAAGGATTTGTGATTTTGAATAGTTAGTTGCTCCTTACTCTCATCTACAATATATCATCAATTGTTGACTATCATAAAATATAGATCACTTAAATTTGAGATTATCATAAATATGTTGAATATGTGAATCACGAATACATTTGAATATATTATTACCATGAGTACTATAAAGGTATAATCAGCATGAGAAATTTTGACTATCATGAATGTGTTTAAATATATGATTGTAATTAGTATTATAGAATATCTTAAATGTGATGAATATAAGACTATAATGAGTACTAGACACAACCATGAATGTGCTTGAATACATCATTGAGGATGCTTGAATATAGGAATGCCATTATTAATTAACATGAAAACAAATTATGCTTAAATTTATGATTGTGATTAGTATTGTTGACTTTCATAAATATATTATATATTTCAATATGTGATTACACATCATGCATGTAATATAAATGAGGTATGAATGTACACTTATCAATACTTGAATGTGTACTTGTTGACTATCATAAATGGATACTTGAGTATGATTATGACGAATAAATTCTAACTACAAAAGAACTATTATAGTGAATACATGCAATATTATTATAAAACTATTTTAGAAAGACTATCATACCTCAATTGCAATGATTAAATGATGGTCCTAAAAGTAGGTCCATACTAAAAGGCTTTAGTGTATAAGTGTGTGGTTATATATGAAACATATCTCCTAGTGAGGTAGGCAAAGCAAAGGTGGATTTTCTTAATTATCATAAAAATTTATCAAGGATTCTATCTAATAATTTTGAACCAATAAGTTGAAATAGACTAGGAGATAATAACTTGAGGTCTGAAGGTACCTTGTTAATAGGATCTAAGTTGGATTTAGAAGTGGGTATAGGATAAATCCAATCTATCTATCTAATTTTATTTTTTTCAAAGGAACAAGACAAGAAAAGAGTACCTAAAATATAGTCCCATGAATCATAATCTTACAAAAAAAGAAAAATTAAGTTAGGAATAAAAAAGTTGACACCTCATAAATTCATTATAAACTTTGCTTACTTTATTTTCACCTTATGAATGCTTTTCTTGACTATTACTTGCATTGAATATTATCATACAATATCATTAAGCTTTAAGTGTTTGTATGAATACACTAATTAAACTTATTTATATGACTTGTTGAACCTTGTTTTACAATATAAATGGTTGTATGTTGGGATTGATGCTTGACTAAATATTTACATCAAAATAATCTTTGTCCTACATTTTATTACATGATGGAAAGATAAAAGGTTGAAATATATGATGAACACACCATGAGCAAGGTATAATACACTAGTTTGCACTTTTATAGGACTTTACTTATAACAAAATGGATTAGGTGTTGAGGAAAGTATAAATGTAGAAGTGGGAATTATCTATGTACATAGTAGTTGTAACACTTGGAGTGAAAAATAATCCCTACACTAAAATCTAGACCTAGTTATGTGTATAAATCCCATGTTCATGGAATGACACATAAATGAATGTTGCATATGCATTGAGATGGTCTCTCTAACTAGTTTGGTACTATATATTTACCTCTACATGAAGAGCCAAATATTCAATATTGAAATTGAGATGGGGATATTTCTTGAGTGTCTTTTGGTTGGGCGTTAAAGCACCTAGATAATGTCATCCCTCCACCCCTATTTTTTTTTTTTGGTAATTTGGAATTATATTACAAGTGGGTTTTGAAAGGATCCCAAAAACCTTCTTACAACAGGTCAAAAGACCAAACCAAGGGTTAAAACCCAAATGACACATCCCACCTAGTGGGAGACTTATTACAAGGATGAAGATAAAATCCCGTCTAGCGGGAAACATCCAAAGACCACCACAAAGGAAATCCCGCCCAACGGGAAAAACCAGGAGTCAAAAAGGGAAAATCCTGCCCAGCGGGGACCCTGGAAAATTTAAAAACCTTCCTAGCAGGGAAAACAATAGAAAAAATTACAATCCCACCTCGTGGGGAAAAAACCGCACAATCTGGAAATCCTGCCACGAGGGGAAAACAAGCATGTTTAGGAATCCCGCCAAGTAGGAAAGGCACGCAAACCCTAAACCAGCATGTTTGAGAAATCCTGCCTAGCGGGAAAACCAACAAAATTGGAAGATCCCGCCTACGGGAAAACCACCAAACCAACCCTAAATTGGGTGTGAAGGGTCCCGCCCAGTGGGGAAAAAAACTAGTAGCAAGGGAAGGTCCCGCCCCATGGGAAACCCAACAGCAACAGGAAATCCCGCCTTGCAGGAAAAAAATAGTAGCATGCCCAGAATCCCACCTTTAGAGAAACTAGCAAGAGAAGGTGAAACCGCCCAACGAGAAAAACCAGCAGTACGCCCAAGACCTGCAGACAAACCCACAACCCCCCATCGGGGAAAACCAACACGCCCTGAACCTATAGAAAAACCCATGAACTCGTGGATCCCACCCAGCGAGAAAACCAGCAGCATGCCCAGAAGAACACAACCCCTGTCTAACAGGAACCCCGATCTGGGATGCAAGCTACAGAGAAGAGACAGGGAAGCTGTCCCGTGAGCGTCCATGACTGAGAAGGATTTTTATGGGTAGAAAAAATAGCGAAAGCCATTGCATTGTAAGATCTTGAGCCCCCATCCCAAGATCAAACCCTACAAGGAAACAAGCCATTAAAACCACCATCAAGAAAACTTCTAGCCCCACCATTGTCTGTCAAGGAATGGATCCAAGGAGAGATGTAGCTACATGCATGGGCACCCCCCAGAACCCAAACAGCAGACTACAGAAAGATCCCTCACTTCCATCCACAAGAACAAACAAACCTCGGATCTACAAGGAGATCCCGAAGACAAGGGTTTCATGGGGCGACTAAGAAAACCATCTACGGGAAAATGCGCCCTCGAAGCCAAAATAATGCAGATGAAGATCCTGAGCAGCAACCAAAAAACTAGAGCCAACCCTCTTCCAACAGCCCCGAAAGCACGTTGGAAACCCGTCGAACCAGGAAACTCAGGGCAAGAAACCACCAAACCCTCCTTGCAGACCAGCAACCCCGTCAAGAGGGAAACCTGAGAAAACAGGGGAACCTAGAAACTAGGCCTGAGAGCAGACCCGAGAGGGGGGCAGGGAAATGGAGAAGTGGGACTGGTCAGTCCCAGGGAACCTGGTGCTGAAGCCATCCCTCCCTTGCCCCCCCACCGCCCCTCCACCCCTATTTTGAGTCGCAAGAAAGGAAGTATATTGTAACATTTTATAAATCATAAATGAGGTGTTAGGGTATTGTAGTATATGGTATAGTTGATTGTAATGTAGCAATTATAAATCTACTTACATATTTTGAATGGTTAGTATTATAGAAATATTGGATACTATTATTATACTTGTTTTTACAAACCAGTTGAAGTTTAGTTGGATTTAAATAATGATCAAGACCTTTGTTTTCAATGCATATTAAAGGTATTCTTTCATAAGAAAACAAAATGAAAAACTTGACCTAAACACTAAATGATTCTCTTACCTCTTTATTACAAGTCCTATTCTACTATGTTCTACTTGATGCTTCCCTCTCTCATACCAAGTTTTCCAATAAATAGAAATTTTCCATGAATACAAGATGGTAACCAAGTTCTAATGCCCTCAAGAATTCAAATCTAGTAGCTATGCAAACAGATGTTTCAAAACAAGGGGGAAGAAAACTACAAAAAAAAACTATTCCCTCACTCTCTCCAAGATATTTATTAGTATCCTTATCAAATGGATGCCTTCTTAAAAAATCAATTATAACCCTAACAATAACAAGAAATATGGAGTGATTTTTTTCCCACTTTGGTGCTCTTAATATTTTCAATGTGTTTAATAAAATTTTACTTTTATTTAAAGTTGTTTATGACATGGAAACTATCATTGCAAGGTAGGAGGGGAAATTTCTTCCTAAGAAGACTCATTTTACCACCCCTTTCTTATATACAAGGTTCATTGTATATAATTAACACAAATTAATAAACATTTAATTCATAAGGGAAGAGCCACCAAAAATTCATTCAAATTAATGTTACTTTTAAACTTAACATTCATGAAAAATATACTCAATAATATTATGTTTTTCCCTTAATTTTAACAAGTATTAGCCTATGTGCATATGGAAAGGACATTAAAAAACTTTTATAATTCAAGAAAACAACTGTTTCAAAACAAAATTCTATTACTTTTATATGTGTGTGTAAGTGTATGTTTGTGTGGTCTCTGTGGACTAATTGCTTCTTTAAGATATATCATCTTCTCCTAGATGATATCTTCCATATTCTATCTCTTGGAGGGCTATAAACACTTGTAGATTTGCAAGTTGGTAAATTTTATTTATAAAATTAACAATAAATGACATTTTAAAATTTAAAATTAACGTGTTATATCTTTAATTTTCTCAAAATTAATTATTCTATTTAATTTAGTAATTTTGTGATGTGGCATAGATTCCCCTTAAAAATAGTCATTGTCCTAATGGCTTAAAAAATAACAATTGTTGGAAATTTCATTATTCATATAAGATTTCAAAAACAAAAACCTAAAAATATAACTGAAAATATGTTGAAACTTTTTTTTATTTTATCCATTACCTAATGATAAGAAAGGAACATGAGTTCTAAATATATTTATTACTAGAAATATTTTTTCTACTATATTTTTTATTCGAGAAAAAAAATGAGGTTAAAGTTCTAAATTTCTTTGATGTTCTCCCAAGTGGTACTATCTTCATAATATTGGTCTCATTTAATCTTACATAATGACACATGTATGTTCCCTAGTTATAAATTACATCTCTCTAGTATTTTGATTGGATAAACTAGAAATATGCATGGGTCCTACATCGAAAGTGATTTCTAGACTAGAATATGTGAAACATTAGAATGATAAAATTTCGATAAAGATATATAAAAAAACATCATAAATTATGGAAGGGGCAAGTGTTAGAGCACATTGGTATACAACAAGGTTTATCACTTATAATATCTTAAATGGTCCCATAAATCTAGGGGATAGATTAGTTGATTTTCTAAATTTAACAAAAAAATTTATAGGTTTGACTCTAAGAAAAACTTTATTTTCTACTATAAATTGCCTCAAGGTTCCCAATCTATTAGCATAAATATTTTGACCTATCAATTGCCTCTTTCAATTGTCATTGTATTTTTTTAACCTATTCTTCTAGTTATTTTAATAAATTAGATCAAACAATTAATTTATCATCCACTTTATCTCAATTGAATGTTGTTTGGAATTTCTTGTCATATAATGCTTCAAAATGATCCATTCCTATGCTAGAGGGTTAGGATTTATTGTAGGAAAAAACCTCCAACTATAGGTATTCCTCCCATAAATACCATTGATCCATGTAGTCCATCCTAAGTAAATCTTCCAAAACTTGGTTTACTAGCTTAATTTGCCCATCTATCTTTAGGTGATATGAGGATCTAATGCTAATATTAGTTCCTAATAGTCAAAATTTACCAAAATATAAAGATTATTTTGGTATCTATATCTAATATTATCACCTTTGGTGCTCCACATAATCTAAAAACATCTTGAACAAATATTTTTGTCATTATAAGAGCATTATCTTTGAGGTTCCCTTGTACAAAATATGCTAGTTTGGTTAATTTGTTAACAATTATTAGTATAACTATAATATCATGTCAATTCTTGGACAAAGGTAATCCTTATAAAAGATCCATGCTATTATTATAACATTTCCATTTTGGAATATCATGAGATAAAGCATCCTCGTTGGATGTGTGTCCATACTTAACTCATTGGCACTCAAGACTTTTAAATATAAAGTCACTTCATCCTTATTTAGTCTAGGCCAAAAAAATATCTTTTTAGATTTACCACTATCTTTGTCACTCCTAGGTACCTTGAATATTGGGTACAATTTGCTCTTTTTAGATTTACCACTATCTTTGTCACTCCTAGGTACCTTGAATATTGGGTACAATTTGCTCTTTTTAGATTTACCACTATCTTTGTCACTCCTAGGTACCTTGAATATTGGATACAATTTGCTTCTTTTAGCATTGTGTCTCTTAAGTATATTTTCTTAGGTACATACATACAACCCTTAAATCTAAGCAACCCATATAACTCAAACTGATAGCTCTCAATTCTATGATCCTTTACATTAGCTAGTAAAGCAATATTTACCATCTTAATGTGCATCTTATTTTGAATTATTTATCATCTAATATTTAGATTTGTTCCTCAGAGTGGTAAGGGAGAATATGTGTCTTCTTTGCCTTAACGTATTTTCTACTCTATTTTCCTTTTCCTTAATATAAATGATATCAACATGATACTCATAAAGAAATCCTATCTACCTTTGATGTCTAGAATTTAAATTAGGTTAGAAAAATATATATCACAACACTCAATGATATATTTTTAGATCAAAGGAATTACTTATTACTCATCAACTAGTACCTCCAAATCTAAAGAGCATGTAATTTTATTTCTAGTTCTAATTCATGAGGGCATATTTCAACTCATAGGTCTTGAGCTTATGAGATTTATATGCTATTACCTTCCCATTCTATGTGATTATGTTTTCTAACCACCCCTAAAATTATCTATGGTGACTATAAATTCATCATTGGGGTCAAGCTTCTTTAAGATAGGGGTAATTATCAACTTTTCCTTAAGAAGTTGAGAATTTTTTTCATTTTTTTTTACCATTCAAATATTTTCCCTTCCACAAACCTTCAATAATACCCTACTAACCCATAAAAGTGTACATATTGTTAATAGTTTTTAAAGTTGACCACTTTAGAATGGATTTGATATTTATCAGATTTATAGTGACTCTCTCAATAGATATTATGTGTCTCAGATAGTGTATTTTTCTCTATAAAACTATACATTTTGATAAATTTTAATAAAATTGGCATTTTCTTAACCAATTCATCACCATTCAATGTGATCATAATGCTCCCTCTCATTCTAGGAGTAAATTAGAATATCATCTAGAAATATGATAATAAACTCATCTAAAACATCTTAGAATACACCATTTATTAAATTCATGAAATTAATGAGTTCATTTGTAAGACCAAAAGGTACCATAGTCCTAAAGGTAGTCATAGGAATGCCCTCTTCTTTTATTCTTAACTAGTGATAACTTGATCTAAGATATGTTTTTGAGAATATGGTTGCTTCCCTTTTTTCGTTAAGCAAATCATCAATTTTTTTGCTTGATAAAAAGAGGTTGTACTTGGGTCCCCCACCCTTAACAAATAACATCTCTCTTCTTTATATCTTGAGAGTTTACAAATAGATACACTTCTCATTTCAATTGAGATGCTATAGTTAGAAACCTACATCATTTTACATAAAATGTCTGAATTCTTGATTTTCATTTCTGGATCTTTTCAAATCTCTGTATGAATACAATCACTCTAGGATTTAGCATATTTCTTGATATTTTCATATAGCATCCTTCACAATTCCAAAACTTCACCTTTACTATCTATGCCTTGCATCTTAGTAGAGTAATATTTCCAAAACAACATACTAACATAGTCCACTTAACCAAATATGGATTGCTAGTTTCCTTCCTGAAACACAAGTGCAACCACAAAATTTATAATAAATAGTATAAATGAATACACATTATTGTTACAAAATAAAACAGATATTACCAATGGAAAACATTAAATTAAATATTAATCATTAATTGATTTAGGTAATAAACAATTTTTGTCAGCTTCAACTAAACTTTCTACTCCCTCTAACCATGGAAAAGAAATTTTAATTTCACAATCCTCAATCAAAACCCCTCTATTGGCTAGCTTATCTGCACATTTGTTTTCTTCCCTTAATATATGTGTAAACTTGATTTATTCAAACTCTTTAGCAAGATATTGAATTTACACAATTATCTCTTGTATGTTCCATGGAGCCTTTGCTTTCCTCAAAATTGCATTTATTACTATGAGAGAATCACCTTCCATACAAACTCTATTCCATTTCATTTGTTTACATATTTTTAACCCTTCTAAAGCTACCCAAGCTTCAGCTTCATTATTTATCTTAAATCTACAATTTAAAGCATAATGAGACAAAATATCTCCTCTATTAATTCTAATTATTCCTCCTCCTCCTGTTGGTCCTAGGTTTCCTTTAGACGCTCCATAAAAATTCAATTTAACCCACTCCACATTTGGTGGTTTCCACTTTATATTCTTTACCTTATTTTTGCTTCTCTTGTACCTAACATCATAATTCCATTTAATGACTTGAATCTATCTATCAAGACTCTCTGCTTCCAAATTAGGGATTGGGTGAGTTGATAGGGTTGGTTTAGACTCCTCTATGGCTAAACATATCTTCTTTTTCATTACCTCTAAAATTATTTCATTTCCTTTAATTATTCTTCTATTCCTTTCTAGCCATATAGTACAAAGTATTGTATATTTTGACATATCCCATATTATTTGTAAAACCTCACTTTTATAAGTGCTATGCCATTGCTTTAACCAATTTTCAATTCTGCTATTCATCACCATGCATTTACCAAACATATTTGGAATCCATTACCATAGATTCCAGACTATTGAGCAATGTCCCAAGAGGTGGTCAATACTCTCCTCCTCCTTATTACAAAAAACACATTTAGATGGGCCATGAAAACCCCTTTTCATAAGATTATTCCCAAATAAAATTATTCTATGACCTACTAGCCAAACAAACATTTTGACTTTAGGAATGCTTGGGCTATCCCAAATATCTCTTCAAATTCTAGTGATATTATTATTATGTTGGTGTTGAACATTATATCCATTTCTTGTTGTGTATTATCCTAAGATATTCAACTCCCAAATCAATTTATCCTTGGAACCCCTCGAAATAATTATAATTGTTATCTTTCTACTCAAATACCTCCTAGCATCAATTTTTTGTATACTTGTAAAAAAATATTCTTTCCATTTGTATCTTCCTTCTCAATCCTTGTACAAAATATTTGAAACCCTATCACCATATTTGTCTTAAAGCAATCTCATCCAAGGTTTCAAAACTAGATCTAAATTGAGTGGTTTTTTATCACACCAAGTATCCATCCAAATAAAAACTTTTTCTCTAGTTCCCACCATCCATCTTAAACCTTTAATCATAAGATCAATAGATGTTTTTAAACCATTTCAAAGAGCAAAACCATTTGGAAGAGAGAATGCAGTAAATATTGAACTTAATTCATTGGGATCAACATACTTAGAAGAATTCTTTCCCATTATCTTTGACTCTCTTTGTACAATCTTTAGATAAATTTTCCCCTAAGAGCTAAGTTTGCATCTGTAAGAGCTCTTAAACCAAGACCGCCCCTAGTTTTATCATCACACAAATTGCTCCATTTATCACCATTCAACGTGATCAGAATGCTCCCTCTCATTCTAGGATTAAATTAGAATATCATCTAGAAATATTATAATAAACTCATCTAAATCATCTTAGAATACACCATTTATTAAATTTATGAAATTTGTGAGTACATTTGTAAGACCAAAAGGTACCATAGTCTAAAGGCAGTCATAGGAATATACTCTTCTTTAATTCTTAACCATTGATAACTTGATCTAAGATATATTTTTTAGAATATAGTTGTTTCCCTTTTTTGGTTAAGCAAATCATCAATTTGAGAGAGGATACTGGTTTTTTTTCTTGTGGATTTTTTGAACATTTGGTAATTGATGCAAATCCATAAAGTTCCATCCTTCTTATTCAAAACTATGACTAGAGCACCCCATGGTGATACATTGGATTGGATCAAACCTTTTGATAAAATTACATTGAACTAAGTTAGTGATTCAAAAAACTTAGTAATAGTCACCTTGTATGGTGCCTTACATTGTGGTTTGACTCTTGGCGATATACTTATGAAAAAGTTAAACTTCTTTTAAGGAGGTAATCTTGGAATTTTCTTTAGAAAAACATTCAGATATTCATTTAGAAAAGTATAGTCCTCAAAGGTAGGGGCTTTCTCTTCTTCCATATTATTTATATACATTGTATACAAAAGACATCCTTCCTCTAAGCCTTTTTAAGCTATAAATTTGAAATTTACCTCAAATTAATAGGCTTGATAATCTCTTGTATGTGGTATTATAACCTACATCATCCATACACTATTGTTTTATAAAATTTGTCAATGTTAGCCCTATGCTGCAAAATACAATCAATACTTATGATGACATCATAAGATCCTAGGTGAGCCGCATTGTGATTTACTTTTGTAGTGAAGTAAGGAAATTACAATTGAGGCATAAAAATATATTGATCCACTATTTTATATCTAATTCCCATATTGGATATTCCATGATTCTAACATATATATAGGATTTCTATACATATTTTGCTAAATCATGTGATGAAATAAAAATTTTAGTTGCTCTCATATCAATAAATATAGAAACAAGATTTCCATAAAGCATATTTGATGTTTGGATGGATATATTATGATATTCTACCTATCAGTTAGCTATTATCACATGAATTTTATGGGTCTACTATGGAGTTTGGGTTGGTGATTTTACACTTAACACATTGCTTCTCAATGCACATTGATATCCATAATGTTTCTCCTCATAGGTATAACACCCACCCTTTGGTCATTTCTTGCTTTCATATTTGTCGTCCTAGTATTCCTAGGGTCTCTTATACTAACTTTATTATTGATGAATTTTTTCATTTTGAAATTTTTTCTTTTCCACCTTTCTCTATATACCATTTCAAAAATTATTCTTTTCCACCATTCTCTTATTCCCATTAAATAGTTTTCCTTTCAATAAAAATTTATTGAAGGACGAGATAGGTGGTTGTTGAGTTGTCTTTTGAATTTCTTTTAATTCCTTATGATAAGTAGAGATATATTATTTTTTTGTTCTTTCTTGATGGCCTTCTCGAAGACCTGTTCTATAGTCAAAGGGCTATGAAAATCCACATCAAATTCTATCTGAGGGTTCAAACATATATTAAAATTTTGAACCATGCATTTTTTGTCTTATAAATATTATGAAATATACTTTAGGATTCTTGGTGAAGGTTTCCCACTTTTGGTTACTGTAAAATTTTCTTGGCGTATGTTTTGAAACTCTATCATATATTGATCAAAATATAACTAGGGTAACAATATTTGAATGAAGAAGAAGGTGAATTATTCCCAAGTAATTCTCTCAACCTTCAAGCCTTTATAATCATTTAAGTTATTCCATCAAGATGTTGACTCAATCATTAATTGGTATGTTTTCCATACTGCCTTGGTTTCTCTAATGAAATTCCAAAGTTCAAAATACGTATTCATCTCAGTGAGCATGCTTGTATTTTATCCTCAATGGTTTTCATCATATTTTAGAGGAGAAATATTTTCTATATCCTTAGATAATTCTATTTTAAATCGAGTCTTTTGGGCATTTGATATTCATATTGGACCTCCTCTAGCTGTGTAGACCCCTAGTTGTCCATTATTACATTTTGGTCTTTGGAAGGTCCTACATTCTCAAAAAGAGAATTTCCTTCCTTTTTTGGAATATGTTGACCTTTGTTTTCTAATTTGATTATCATTTCATATTTCTTGCATTATTTTTAATAATTGATCTATCTTGTCAAACTCCTTTTTAATTCCAATGGATACATTTACTTCATTTATTATCCTAGAAATATGATGGACCTACTAGTTCCTATTTTTTAAAACTAGACTCTAATATTGTATGTAACATTAACAATAATTCTATATCATAAAAATAGCTATATATGTTTTCCCTTTTCAACCTATTTAATACTTTTATACGTATTATTTTATTTTGATCATCATCTTTAAAATTAGATTTAATTATGCTAGAGGATTTTCATAAGTCCTTATCATTCACTAATAATTGAAGAGTTTAATCATCATCAATCCAATATATCCCCTCTCTTTATAGATTTAATGGATTATCCTCCATTCTCTATGACCATGTTTTACCCCTAAAGGTAACATCACAAGATATCTTGATATAACCATAGTTAATGTTTGAATGTATTATTCATTAGTATAGTAAGTGGTTGATTTTTCTCCAAATCATCTAATTTTTATATCATACATTATTTTGGTCTATGCAACCCAATATTTTTGCACTATCAAGTATGCTTAAAAAAAGTACTTGGCTTATTGAAATGTTAAGTGCTTTTTGTTTAACTTCAACATGAAAAACACTAGACAAAATACCTTGTAGATGATTAGGTTTATAAGGAAAATTATAACAACAATTACTCACATATTATAAGGTATTACTTCCACTATTAAATAGTACACGTATGAGTGATATTTCTTATAATAAAATATCTTTGGAAGTTGAATCTAAACCATGTTATATTCATGCATTTACTACAACCTATAACAACTTACAAAAGTTTAACTAAAACAATTTAGTTTTGTGTGGCAATCATATTTTATTTTATAACTAGATGTGATTATCATGCCTTCTTATTATAATGAAGCAATCATGTAAATATTTTACTCAATCTATACTTACAATTATGAAACAATATTATCTCAAGTGCATAAGATGACAATCAAACAAGGATGTTGTAGCTATTATAAATAAAAAATAAGAATTTTAATTAAGTGATATTCAGTTTACAATCTAATGCATAAAGACCACAATCAACACTTACCACAATTTATGTCATAACTATAACTTCATATTTCAGACAAGTGCAAATATAAGTATCTTTCTCAATTTAAAAAGAATATATAAAAAAGACATACATATTTTTCTCCATTTGGAGTTGATATCTAACCTCATTTAATAGTATTTAACAAGGAAGTATATGGAAATATATCAACTATACATTCATCAAGGGTCCTTACATCAATATTTGTTAAGTATAAATCAACATCTAACATTTATATTTACAAAAGTTTAACAACATATATATTTCTAGTTTACTCCATACATGGGTTATAGGATATGATATAATAAAATCAAGTATTAAAAATTATAAAACTATCTTCATACTCATTACATTTTACTTTTTTTTTCTAATGTATTATCCATTGTTCAAAGGTGAGAAGATATCATTTGAACACTCTATCGCCCAACCAAGTACATTCAATTGAATCTTCCCATTTCAACATAACTTAATGAAGTTCCAACCCTTCATGAAGAAGTAGATATATAGAATCAACCTATATAGAGAAACCATTCCTTGCATATTTTCCATTAATTCTATGTGTATATACTCATACTATATGTTGTTTCTAGTGCAATAATCAACTTGCACTATAAGTGATGCAACTATTGTGCAAATAAAGAATAGCATTATTGTGATTGTACTACCATATAGAATTTCTAAATGTAATCCATATGTATAATCTAGCATAATATATCTATATTTGTGATGCACAAACCTAGTTTTCCAAAACTTCTCTCTATCCTTCCAAGATGCTCTCTCTCATATTCATGATTATGTAAAATGAATTATTTATGTTAAAAATCATATGGAATTAATTCATGCAATTGAATTCATGCATTATTATAGTGATTATTATCTCTTAACATTCTAGAATACCATAACTTAATGCACTTTTTTATAATAAACAATCAATACTATACACCAAGAGTGCATAGTTACTTTTATGAATGCATGCATTCTACACTTAGATACATTGGAATATAAACATTTATGAAAGTAGTCATATGTGATACTTGTCCCATGCATGAAACAATGACATCATGCTCTCCAAGAAGTTTTCTATATCAAATATAACACACAGAAGTATCATTCCTATAATAACAATAAGATTTTACATTATAAAGCCTCCTATGCAATTGAAAAACCAAGCAATTTATAGAAGGATTTCTTAAAGAAAACCAAGAGGTAATTCCTTTATTTTTCATAACACCCCTCTTGTGTTCCCCTATATACTTAAGTTAAAGAAGTAGGGTTTATCCCAAAATGAATTACGGGTAGGTTTTACCTTGAAAATTAAACAAAGATAGGGTTTATCTCAAAGTGAGAGCGAGGTTAAATTAGAGATATGAGATCTAGAATGATTTTCTTTTCTCATTCATCATAACCAAACCCTAAATTATATGACCAAGAAGGTAAAACATCTAAGAAACCCTAATTAAAATTTAGTGGCACTATACACTTTTTCACATAAAAAAGGTTAAAATTTGAGGTGGTGACAGTAGAGTGATTTTAAAAATTACATTATAGATGTGATATATAGTGTTGAATTCATCCCTTCATAGGTATATTTGTATGTGTAGATGCTTATCTTCATGATTAAATTTCTCCTTGTCAATAATATTTCAAAATATCTTATGAACATTCTATTAAAAAAATTGATATTAATTTTTATAGTTCTCTAAGATCTTTGACATTTATGTAATAGTATGGTTTAACAATATTTATAACATATATAGCTATATATCGATATATTAATTATTGAAAGATTTTAAAGTTTATAAATTAGTTATATAATCTCATCACTCCCATGAAAGTTGTAATTAAAATGCTCAAACATTTCATTTTCAATAATAATAATAATAATTGTACAATTACATTACTATCACAACCCAATTTTCCATCCTCATTGCGAGCAATTTTTTTTTTTTTTGAGTAGATAACTCTTATGCTTGTTAGAGAATTGATCTATCTCTTCTTATTAGAGAACTCTCATAAGCTTTAGCTAAAGGTCATAGGGTTCCTAGTTTACTCATTTTCCCACCACATTAATTATTAAGTCTTGTTTCATCTCTATCCTTCACAACACACGCCCATACCTACAACTTCATAAGTTTGTCTATCATTCTCTTTTTTAAAATGGGATAACTCATTCCTTTCAATTTTTCAAAAGGATAACACTATTTGCTACACCTTACATAAGTCTATCTATGTAGGTGTACTGAGTGTGTAGGGTTTAGACCATCCTTCTCATCTCTGCGATGAACAAGCCTACTCGTCATTATATTTCTTTCCAAAACTTGACACGTGGTTATTAAATCATACAAAATCATCTCCACACCACTATTAGAATAACCCCTTATTGCTTGTTGATTTTTTGGCTTTAGATACCCCAAGAATTTGCATGCTTGATCAAATAATTTCAAATTCTCACAATGCAAGAAATGAATGCTAACTAGAATGCATGATACTATTTTGGAAAAATGACAATACTAAAATTTTCTTGATCAAATGTCCTTTTCAAGGGTTCTATTCATAAGTTTTTGGCAGGGTTTCTTGAAGGGAAATAGAAGGATAAAATATGCTTTGGAAGGTTGTAGAAGGTTTTGGTGTGAAGGCTTAGGGGATACAAATTGACATGCACAATTATGCCTAGTAGTGGTGGAGGAAATGCACATGAAAAATGGGAATGCCTCTAAGTTTTTTTTAGGTTGAATTCACTGCCAAGTAAATCTATTACCAATAGATTCATTCTAGTTATTTTACCAATTTATCATTGAAATTCAAACTTGGCAAAGTGGTCTTAGGCAGGAAAGGAATGGTTGACAAATTTATTGCTAGGATAGTGAATCCATTACCAGTGAAGTCATCTTGTAGCTGGCATTTTTTCTTATGAGCCATAAATGCTCAAGCTCATGGCATGAAACTACTTTGACTAGTTAAAGAGCTATTTATTAGGGGTTATGGTAGTCTAGTAGTTTATTTGATGTATTTGGATTTCTACATAGTTATTTTAACCTTTTAATGTAGAATCATGTAATAAGGAATTCAACTAGGGTATCAATGCTATCATACAAGAAACTCTACTATATTTTTTTAATTGGTTGTATAGGATTGAAATAGGTCCCACCCATATTACATTATGATCACATAGTGGTATTACAATAGTTTGGCAATTATGCATGTATCTCTTGGTAATATTTGAACCTTTGTCTTCTCCTTGAAATTTGGTGAATTTAACCCATTGAAATAATGTCATTTGATAAAATAAAACTCTATTATATTACCCATAAAAGGATTTGTGATTTTGAATAGTTAGTTGCTCCTTACTCTCATCTACAATATATCATCAATTGTTGACTATCATAAAATATAGGTCACTTAAATTTGAGATTATCATTATGTTGAATATGTGAATCGCGAATACATTTGAATATATTATTACCATGAGTACTATATACTATCTCAAAGGTATAATCAGCATGATAAATTTTGACTATCATGAATGTGTTAAATATATGATTGTAATAAGTATTATAGACTATATTAAATGTGATGAATATACGACTATAATGAGTACTAGACACAACCATGAATGTGCTTGAATACATCATTGAGGATGCTTTAATATAGGAATGCCATTATTAACTAACATGAAAACAAATTATGCTTAAATTTATGATTGTGATTAGTATTGTTGACTTTCATAAATATATTATATATTTCAATATGTGATTACACATCATGCATGTAATATAAATGAGGTATGAATGTATACTTATCAATATTTGAATGTGTACTTGTTGACTATCATAAATGGATACTTGAGTATGATTATGACGAATAAATTCTAACTACAAAAGAACTATTATAGTGAATACATGCAATATTATTATAAAAATATTATAGAAAGACTATCATACCTCAAATGCAATGATTAAATGATGGTCCTAAAAGTAGGTCCATACTAAAAGGCTTTAGTGTATAAGTGTGTGGTTGTATATGAAACATATCTCCTAGTGAGGTAGGCAAAGCAAAGGTGGATTTTCTTAATTATCATAAAAATTTATCAAGGACTCTATCTAATAATTTTGAACCAATAAGTTGAAATAGACTAGGAGATAAAAACTTGAGGTCTGAAGGTATCTTGTTAATAGGATCTAAGTTGGATTTAGCAGCGGGTATAGGATAAACCCAAGATATCTATCTAATTTTATTTTTTTCAAAGAAACAAGACAAGAAAAGAGTACCTAAAATATAGTCCCATGAATCATAATCTTACAAAAAAAGAAAAATTAAGTTAGGAATAAAAAATTTGACACCTCAGAAATTCATTATAAACTTTGCTTACTTTATTATCACCTTATGAATGCTTTTCTTGACTATTACTTGCATTGAATATTATCATACAATATCATTAATCTTTAAGTATTTGTATGAATACACTAATTAAACTTATTTATATGACTTGTTGAACCTTATTTTACACTATAAATGGTTGTATGTTGGGATTGATGTTTGACTAAATATTTACATCAAAATAATCATTGTCCTACATTTTATTACATGATGGATAGATAAAAGGTTGAAATATATGATGAACACACCATGAGCAAGGTATAATACACTAGTTTGCACTTTTATAGGAATTTACTTATAAAAAAATGGATTAGGTGTTGAGGAAAGTATAAATGTAGATGTGGTAATTATCTATGTACATAGTAGTTGTAACACTTGGAGTGCAAACTAATCCCTACACTAAAATCTAGACCTAGTTATGTGTATAAATCCCATGTTCATGGAATATAGATGAATGTTGCATATGCATTGAGAGGTTCTCTCTAACTAGCTTGGTACTACATATTTACCTCTACATGAAGGGCCAAAAATTCAAGATTGAAATTGAGATGGGGATATTTCTTGAGTGTCTTTTGGTTGGGCGTTAAAGTACCTAAATAATTTCATCCCTCCACCCCTATTTTGAGTTGCAAGAAAGGACGTATATTGTAACATTTTAAAAATCATAAATGAGGTGTTAGGGTATTTTAGTATATGGTATAGTTGATTGTAATGTAGCAATTATAAATCTACTTACATATTTTGAATGGTTAATATTATAGAAAGATTGGATACTATTATCATACTTGTTTTTACAAACCAATTGAAGTTTAGTTGGATTGAAATAATGATCAAGACCTTTGTTTTCAATGCATATTAAAGGTATTATTTCCTAAGAAAACAAAATGAAAAACTTGAACTAAACACTAAATGATTCTCTTACCACTTTATTCCAAGTCCTATTCTACTATGTTCTACTTGATGCTTTCCTATCTCATGCCAAGGTTTCCAATAAATAGAAATTTTCCATGAATACAAGATGGTAACCAAGTTCTAATATCCTCAAGAATTCAAAGCTAGTAGCTATGCAAACAGTTGTTTCAAAACAAGGGGGAAGATAACTACAAAAAAAAAAACTATTCCCTCACTCTCTCCAATATATTGATTAGTATCCTTATCAAATGGATGTCTTCTTAAAAAAGCAATTATAACCCTAACAATAACAATGAATATGGAGTGATTTGTTTCCCACTTTGGTGCTCTTAATATTTTCAATGCGTTTAATAAAATTTTACTTTTATTTAAAGTTGTTTATGACATGGAAACTATCATTGCAAGGTAGGAGGGGACATTGCTTCTTAAGTAACACAAAATTAATAAACATTTAATTCATAAGGGAAGAGCCACCAAAAATGCATTCAAATTAATATTACTTTTAAACTTAACATTCATGAAAAATATACTCTATAATATTATGTTTTTCCCTTAATATTAACAAGTATTAGCCTATGTGCATATGAAAAGGACATTAAAAAACTTTTATAATTCAAGAAAACAACTGTGTTTCAAAACAAAATTCTATTACTTTTATGTGTGTGCGTAAGTGTATGTGTGTGTGGTATCTTTGGACTGATTGTTTCTTTTAGATATATCATCTTCTCCTAGATGATATCTTCCATATTCTACCTCTTGGAGGGCTATAAACACTTGTAGATTTGCAAGTTGGTCAATTTTATTTATAAAATTAACAATAAATGACATTTTAAAATTTAAAATTAACATGTTATATCTTTAATTTTCTCAAAATTAATTATTCTATTTAATTTAGTAATTTTGGGATGTGGCATAGATTCCCATTAAAAATAGTCATTGTCCTAATGACTTAAAAAATAACAATTGTTGGAAATTTCTTCAAAAACAAAAACCTAAAAATATAACTGACAATATGTTGAAACTTTTGTTTATTCTATCCATTACCTAATGATAAGAAAGGAACATGATTTCTAAATATATTTATTACTAGAAATATTTTTTCTACTATAATTTTTATTCGAGAAAAAAAATGAGGTTAAAGTTCTAAATTTCTTTGATGTTCTCCCAAGTGGCACTATCTTCATAATATTGCTCTAATTTAATCTTACATAATGACACATGTATGTTCCTTAGTTATAAATTACATCTCTCTAGTATTTTGATTGGATAAACTAGAAATATGCATGGGTCCTACATCGAAAGTGATTTCTAGACTAGAATATGTGAAACATTAGCATGATAATATTTCGATAAAGATATATAAAAAAACATCATAAATTATGGAAAGGGCAAAGTGTTAGAGCACATTGGTATGCAACAAGGTTTATAAATTATAATATCTTAAATGGTCCCATAAATCTAGGGGATAGATTAGTTGATTTTCTAAATTTAACAAAAAAAATTATAGGTTTGACTCTAAGAAAAACTTTATTTTCTACTATAAATTGCCTCAAGGTTCCCAATCAATTAGAACAATTTTTTTGATCTATTAATTGCCTCTTTCAATTGTTATTTTATTTTTTTAATCTATTCTTCTAGTTATTTTAATAAATTAGATCAAACAATTAATTTATCATCCACTTTATCTCAATTGAATGTTGTTTGGAATTTCTTGCCATATAATGCTTCAAAATGATCCATTCCTATGCTAGAGTATTAGGATTTATTGTAGGAAAATACCACCAACGATAGGTATTCCTCCCATAAACACCATTTATCCATTTAGTCCATCCTAAGTAAATCTTCCAAAACTTGGTTTACTAGCTTAATTTGCCCATCTATCTTTAGGTGATATGAGGAGCTAATGCTAATCTTAGTTCCTAATAGTTAAAATTTACCAAAATCTAAAGATTATTTTGGTATCTATATCTAATATTATCACCTTTGGTACTCCACATAATCTAAAAACATCTTGAACAAATATTTTTGTCATTATAAGAGCATTATCTTTGAGGTTCCCTTGTTCAAAATATGCTAGCTTGGTTAATTTGTTAACAATTATTAGTATAATATCATGTCAATTCTTGGACAAAGGTAATCCTTATAAAAGATCCATGATATTATTATACCATTTCCATTTGGGAAAATCATGAGATAAATAATCCTCATTGGATGTGTGTCCATCCTTAACTCATTGGCACTCAAGACTTTTAACTATAAAGTCACTTCATCCTTATTTAGTCTAGGCCAAAAATATATCATTTTAGATTTACCACTATATTTGTCACTCCTAGGTACCTTGAATATGGGGTACAATGTGCTTCTTTTATCATTGCTTCTCTTAAGTATATTTTCTTAGGTACATACATACAACCCTTAAATCTAAACAACCCATATAACTCAAACTAATAGCTCTCAATTCTATGATCCTTTACATTAGCTAGTAAAGCAATATTTACCATCTTAATGTGCATCTTATTTTGACTTATTTATCATCTAATATTTAAATTTATTCCTCATAGTGGTAAGGGATAATATGTGTCTTCTTTGCCTTAACGTATTTGCTACTCTATTTTCTTTTTCCTTAATATAAATGATATCAACATCATAATCATAAAGAAATCCTATCTACCTTTGATGTCTAGAATTTAAATTAGGTTAGAAAAATATATATCACAACACTCAATGATATATTTTTAGATCAAAGGAATTACTTATTACTCATCAACTAGTACCTCCAAATCTAAAGAGCATGTAATTTTATTGCTAGTTCTAATTCATGAGGGCATATTTCAACTCATAGGTCTTGAGCTTATGAGATTTATATGCTATTACCTTCCCATTATATGTGAGTATGTTGCCTAACCACCCCTAAAATTATCTATGGTGACTATAAATTCATCATTGTGGTCAATCTTCTTTAATATAGGGGTCATTATCAACTTTTCCTTAAAAAGTCGAGAAGTTTTCTCATTTTTTTTACCATTCAAATATTTTACATTTATATGGAAGAGATGTAATAGCCTCAGCTATTTCATAAAACCATTCCACAAACCTTCAATAATACCCTACTAACCCATAAAAGTGTACATATCATTAATAGTTTTCAAAGTTGACCACTTTAGAATGGATTTGATATTTATCATATTTATAGTGACTCTCTCAATAGATATTATGTGTCTCAGATAGTGTATTTTTCTCTATAAAACTATACATTTTGATAACTTTTAATAAAATTGGTATTTGCGTAACCAATTCATCACCATTTGATGTGATCAGAATGCTCCCTCTCATTCTAGGAGTAAATTAGAATATCATCTATAAATATGATAATAAACTCATCTAAAACATCTTAGAATACACCATTTATTAAATTCATGAAATTTATGAGTACATTTGTAATACCAAAAGGTAGTCATAGGAATACCCTCTTCTTTTATTCTTAACTAGTGATAACTTGATCTAAGATATGTTTTTGAGAATATGGTTGCTTCCCTTTTTTGGTTAAGCAAATCATCAATTTTTTTTTTGCTTGATAAAAATGGGTTGTACTCGGGTCCCCCACCCTTAACAAATCACATCTCTCTTCTTTAGAGCTTGAGAGTTTACAAATAGACACACTTCTCATTTCAATTGAGATGCTATAGTTAGAAACCTACATCATTTTACATAAAAATTTTGAATTCTTGATTTTCATTTTCTGGATCTTTTCAAATCTCTGTATGAATAAAATTACTCTAGGATTTAGCATATTTCTTGATATTTTCATATAGCAGCATTCACAATTCCAAAACTTCACCTCTATTATCTATGCCTTGCATCTTAGCAAAGTAATATTTCCAAAGCATCGTACTAACATAGTTCGCTTCACTAAATATGGATTGCTAGTTTCCTTCCTGAAACACAAGTGCAACCACAAAAATTATAATAAATAGTATAAATGAACACATGTTATTGTTACAAAATAAAACAAAATTACCAATGGAAAACATTAAAGTAAATCTTAATTATTAATTGATTTAGGTAATCAATGATTTTTGTCAGCTTCAACTAAACTTTCTAGTTCCTCTAACCATGGAAAAGAAATTTTAATTTCATGATCCTCAATCAAAACCCCTCTATTGGCTAGCTTATCTGCACATTTGTTTTCTTCCCTTAATCTATGTGTAAACCTGATTTCTTCAAACTCTTTAGCAAGATCTTGAATTTCCACAATTATCTCTTGTATGTTCCATGGAGCCTTTGCTTTCTTCAAAATTGCATTTATTACTATAAGAGAATCACCTTCCATACAAACTCTATTCAATTTCATTTGTTTACATATTTTTAACCCTTATAAAGCTACCCAAGATTCAACTTCATTATTTATCTTAAATATACAATTGAAAGCATAATGAGACAAAATATTTTCTCTATTAATTCTAATTATTCCTCCTCCTCATATTGGTCCTGGGTTTCCTTTAGATGCTCCATAAAAATTCAATTTAACCCACTCCACATCTGGTGGTTTCCACTTTATATTCTTTATCTTATTTTTGCTTCTCTTGTACCCAACATCATAATTCCATTTAATGACTTGACTCTATCTATCAAGACTCTCTGGTTCTAAATTAGGGATTGGGTGCGTCGATAGGGTTGGTTTAGACTCCTCTATGGCTACACATATCTTATTTTTCATTACCTCTAAACTTATTTCCTTTCCTTTAATTATTCTTCTATTCCTTTCTAGCCATATAGTCCAAAGTATTGTATCTTTTGATATATCCCATATTATTTGTAAAGCCTCACTTTTATAAGTGCTATGTCATTGCTTTAACCAATTTTCAATTCTACTATTCATCACCATGCATTTACCAAACATATTTATAATCCATTGCCATAGATTCAAGACTATTGAGCAATGTCCCAAGAGGTGGTCAATACTCTCCTCTTCCTTATTATAGAAAATACATTTAGAGGGGCCATGAAAACCCCTTTTCATAATATTATCCCAGGATAAAATTCTTCTACGACCTACTAGCCAAACAAACATTTTGACTTTAGGAATGCTTGGGCTATCCCAAATATCTCTTCAAATTCTAGTGATATTATTATTATGTTGGTGTTGAACATTATATCCATTTCTTGTTGTGTATTCTCCTGATATATTCAACTCCCAAATAAATTTATCCTTGGCACCCCTCGAAATAATTACAGTTGTTATCTTTCTACTCAAATACCTTCTAGCATCAATGTTTTGTATACTTGTAAAAAAATATTCTTTCCATTTGTATCTTCCTTCTAAATCCTTGTACAAAATATTTGAAACCCTATCACCGTATTTGTCTTGAAGCGATCTCATCCAATGTTTCAAAATTGGATCTAAATTGAGTGGTTTTTTATCACACCAAGTATCCATCCAAATAGAAACTTTTTCTCCAGTTCCCACCATCCATCTTAAACCTTTAATCATAAGATCAATAGATGTTTTTAAGCCATTTCAAAGAGCAAAACCATTTGGAAGAGAGAGTGCAGTAAATATTGAACTTAAATAATTGGGATCAACATACTTAGAAGAATTCTTGCCCATTTTATTTGAATCTCTTTGTACAATATTTAGATAACTTTCCCCTAAGAGCTAAGTTTGCATCTATAAGAGCTCTTAAACCAAGACCTCCCCTAGTTTTATCATCACACAAATTGCTCCATTCATCACCATTCAATGTGATCAGAATGCTCCCTCTCATTCTGGGAGTAAATTAGAATATCATCTAGAAATATGATAATAAACTCATCTAAATCATCTTAGAATACACCATTTATTAAATTCATGAAATTTGTGAGTACATTTGTAAGACCAAAAGGTACCATAGTCTAAAGTCATTCATAGGAAAGTCCTCTTCTTTAATTCTTAACCATTGATAACTTGATCTAAGATATATTTTTGAGAATATGGTTGTTTTCCTTTTTTGGTTAAGCAAATCATCAATTTGAGAGAGGATACTGGTTTTTTTTCTTGTGGATTTTTTGAGAATTTGGTAATTGATGCAAATCCATAAAGTTCCATCCTTCTTATTCAAAAATATGACTAGATCACCCCATGGTGATACATTGGATTGGATCAAACCTTTTGATAAAATCACTTTGAACTAAGTTAGTGATTCAAAAAGCTTAGTAATAGTCACCTTGTATGGTGCCTTACATTGTGGTTTGACTCTTGGCGATATATCTATGAAAAAGTTAAACTTCCTTTAAGGAGGTAATCTTGGAATTTTCTTTAGAAAAATATTCAGATATTCATTTAGAAAAGTATAGTCCTAAAATGTAGGGGCTTTCTCTTCTTCCATATTATTTATATACACTGTATACAAAAGACATCCCTTCCTCTAAGTATTTTTAAGCTATAAATTTGAAATTTACCTCAAATTAATAGGCTTGATAATCTCTTGTATGTGGTATTATAACCTGCATCATCCATACACTATTTTTTTATCAAATTTGTCAATTTTAGCCCTATACTACAAAATACAATCAATACTTATGATGACATCATAAGATCCTAGGTGAGCCACATTGTGATTTACTTTTGTAGTGAAGTAAGGAAATTACAACTCAAGCATAAAAAGATATTGATCCACTCTATTTTCTTTCCAATTCTCATATTGGATATCCCATGATTCTAACATATATGTAGGATTTCTATTCATATTTTGCTAAATCATGTGATGAAATAAAAATTTTAGTTGCTCTCATATCAATAAATATAGAAACAAGATTTCCATAAAGCATACTTGATGTTTGGATGGATATATTATGATATTCTACCTATCAGTTATCTATTGTCACATGAATTTGATGGGTCTACTATGGAGTTTGGGTTGGTGATTTTACACTTAACACATTGCTTCTCAATGCACATTGATCTCCATAATGTTTCCCCTCATAGGTATAACACCCACCCTTTGGCCCTTTCTTGCTTTCATATTTGTCGTCCTAATATTCCTAGGGTCTCTTATACTAACTTTATTATTGATGAATTTTTTCATTTTGAAAGTTTTTCTTTTCCACCTTTCTCTTATTCCCATTTCAAAAATTATTCTTTTCCACATTTCTCTTATTCCATTAAATAGTTTTCCTTTCAAGAAAATTTTCTTGAAGGACGAGGTAGGTGGTTGTTGAGTTGTCTTTTGAATTTCTTTTAATTCCCTAAGATAAGTAGAGATATATTAGATTTTTTGTTATTTCTTGATGGCCTTCTCGAAGACCTATTCTAAAATCAAAGGGCTATGTAAATCCACATCAACTTCTATCTGAGGGTTCAAACATACAATAAAATTTTGAACCATCCTTTTTTTGTCTTACAAATATTATGAAATATACTTTAGGATTCTTGGTGAAGGTTTCCCACTTTTCGTTACTGTAAAATTTTCTTAGCGTATGTTTTGAAACTCTATCATATACTGATCAAAATATAACTAGGGTAACAATGTTTGAATGAAGAAGATGGTGAATTATTCCCAAGTAATTCTCTCAACCTTCAAGTCTTTCTAATCATTTAAGTTGTTCCATCAAGATGTTGCCTCAATCATTAATTGGTATGTTTTCCATACTGCCTTGGTTTCTCTAGTGAAATTCTAAAGTTCAAAATACTTATTCATCTCAGTGAGCATGCTTGTATTTTATCCTCAATGGTTTTCATCATATTTTAGAGGAGCAATATTTTCTATATCCTTAGATAATTCTATTTTAAATTGAGTATTTTTGGCATTTGATATTCATATTGGCCCTCCTCTAACTGTGTAGACCCCTAGTTGTCCCTTATTACATTTTGGTCTTTGGAAGGTCCTACATTCTCAAAAAGAGAATTTCCTTCCTTCTCTAGAATATGTTGACCTTTGTTTTCTAATTTGATTATCATTTCACATTTCTTGCACTAGTTTTAATAATTGATCTATCTTGTCAAACTCTTTCTTGATTCCAATGTATACGTTTACTTCATTTATTATCCTAGAAATATGATGGACCTACTAGTTCCTAGTTTTTAAAACTAGACTCTAATATTGTATGTAACATTAACACTAATTCTATATCATAAAAATAGCTATATCTTTTTTCCTTTTTCAACCTATTTAATACTTTTATATTGATTGTTTTATTTTGATCATCATATTTAAAATTAGATTTAATTATGCTAGATGATTTTCATAAGTCCTTATCATTCACTAATAATTGAAGAGTTTAATCATCATCAATCCAATATATCCCCTATTTTTATAGGTTTTATGGATTATCCTCCATTCTCTATGACCATGCTTTACCCCTGAAGGTAACATCACAAGATATCTTGATGTAACTATAGTTAATGTTTGAATGTTTGATTCATTAGTATAGTAAGTGGTTGATTTTTCTCTAAATCATCTAATTTTTATATCATACATTATTTTGGTCTATGCAACCTAATATTTTTGCAATATCAAGTATGCTTAAAAAAAGTACTTGGCTTATTGAAATTTTAAGTGCTTTTTGTTTAACTTCAACATGAACAACACTAGACAAAATACCTTGTAGATTATTAGGTTTATAAGAAAAATTATAACAACAATTACTCACATATTATAAGGTATTATTTCCACTATTAAAGAGTACACGTATGAGTGATATTTATTATAATAAAATATCTTTGGAAGTTGAATCTAAACCATGTGATATTCATGCTTTTACTACAACCTATAACAACTTACAAAAGTTTAACTGAAACAATTTAGTTTTGTGTGGCAATCAAATTTTGTTTTATAACTAGATTTGATTATCATGTCTTCTTATTATAATGAAGCAATCATGTAAATATTTTACTCAATCTATACTTACAATTATGAAACAATATTATCTTAAGTGCATAAGATGACAATCAAATAAGGATGTTGTAGCTATTATAAATAAAAAATAAGAATTTCAATTAAGTGATATTCAGTTTACAATCTAATGCATAAATACCACAATCAACACTTACCATAATTTATGTCATAACTATAACTTCATATTTCAGACAAGTGAAAATATAAGTATCTTTCTCAATTTAAAAAGAATATAAAAAAAAGACACACATATTTTTCTCCATTTAGAGTTGATATCTAGCCTCATTTAATAGTATTTAACAAGGAAGTATATGGCAAGATATCAACTATACATTCATCAATGGTCCTTACATCAATCTTTGTTAAGTATAAATCAACATCTAACATTTATATTTACAAAAGTTTAACAACATATATATTTCTAGTTTACTCCATACATGGGTTATAGGATATGATATAATAAAATCAAGTAATAAAAATTATAAAACTATCTTCATCCTCATTACATTTTACATTGTTTTTCTAATGTATTATCCATTGTTCAAAGGAGAGAAGATATCATTTGAGCACTCTATCGCCCAACCAAGTACATTCAATTGAATCTTCCCATCTCAACATAACTTAAGGAAGTTCCAACCCTTCATGAAGAAGTAGATATATAGAATCAACCTATATAGAGAAACCATTTCTTGCATATTTTCGATTAATTCTATGCGTATATACTCATACTAGATGTTGTTTCTAGTGCAATGATAAACTTGCACTATAAGTGATGCAACTATTGTGCAAATAAAGAATAGCATTATTGTGATTGTACTACCATATAGAATTTCTAAATGTAATCCATATGTATAATCTAGCATAATATATCTATATTTGTGATGCACAAACCTAGTTTTTCAAACCTTCTCTCTATCCTTCCAAGATGATCTCTCTCATATTCATGATTATGTAAAATGAATTATTTATGTTAACAATCATATGGAATTCATTCATGCAATTGAAGGCATGCATTATTATAGTGATGATTATCTCTTAACATTCCAGAAAACCACAACTTAATACACTTTTTTATAATAAACAATCAATACTATACACCAAGAGTGCATAGTTACTTTTATGAATGCATGCATTCTACACTTAGCTACATTGGAATATAAACATTTATGAAATTAGCCATATGTGATACTTTTCCCATGCATGAAACAATGACATCATGCTCTCCAAGAAGATTTCTATATAAAATATAACACACAGAAGTATCATTCCTATAATGACAATAATATTGTACATTATAAAGCCTCCTATGCAATTGAAAAAACAAGCAATTTATAGAAGGATTTCTTAAAGAAAACCAAGAGGCAATTCCTTTCTTTTTCATAACACCCCTCTTGTGTTCCCCTATATACTTGGTTAAAGGAGTAGGGTTTATCCCAAAATGAATTAGGGGTAGGTTTTACCTCGAAAATTAAACAAAGATAGGGTTTATCTCAAAGTGAGAGAGAGGTTAAATTAGAGAGATGAGATCTAGAATGATTTTCTTTTCTCATTCATCATAACCAAACCCTAAATTAGATGACCAAGAAGGTAAAACATCTAAGAAACCCTAATTAAAATTTAGTAGCACTATACACTTTTTCACATAAAAAAGGTTAAAATTTGAGGTGGTGACACTAGTGATTTTAAAAGTTACATTATGGATGTGCTATATAGTGTTGAATTCATCCCTTCATAGGTAGATTTGTATGTGTAGATGCTTATCTCCATGATTAAATTCCTACTTGTCAATAATCTATCAAAATATCTTATGAACATTCTATTCAAAAAATTGATAGTAATTTTTATAGTTCTCTAAGATCTTTGACATTTATGTAATAGTATGGTTTAACAATATTCATAGCATATATAGCTATATATCGATATATTAATTATTGAAATATTTCAAAGTTTATAAATTACTTACATAATCTCATCACTCCCATAAAAGTTGTAATTAAAATGCTCAAACATTTCATTTTCAATAATAATAATAAAAATTGTACAATTACATTACTAGATGCAATGTTGATAATACATTTTAGAGCAATAAAGAATAGAAAGAAATCATATGAATACAACCCAAATTTTATTCTCGATATTATGATAGATACTTTATAGTAATAGAACCTATCATGATATCATGATTTAATGCAATTGAAATCCACCTTTACCAATGTAATCACTTATAAAATAAATATGAATATTTGTCTTGATTATTTTATTTTTATTTTCTTTTGATACATAGGGGAATAGGTATTGGACATAGCCACTATAAACCCTAGCCCGTTGAATAAAATAAAGTTAACTGACCTGGACCCGACCCACCCTCTTGAGAATCGAATTGGAACAACCAGTTAACAAACACTCAACGTTATCATCTAGCCTATCTTTTTCTAAATATACGGTACTTTGAATATCTACTTAAAAAATCCAAAATCCAAATTTAAAAAACCCAAAATCCATGTGTTGTCCTTGCATTGCATACATGATTGTTTAATTCAGTCAATAATTGCTAGCATGCTTCTAAATTATTTTCAATATATTGGTGAACCTAAAATGCATAGGGAGGAATGAATCCCTCCCCTTCAAAGAAAAAGACTAAAATGAAAAGTTTTATTTCCTTGCGCATCCGCTAATGTCGCCTTAGGTAGAGTGTGACTGCTATTGAGTTTTCATTCTCCAAGTGCCCACTTCGTTCCAACGAGTCATCAAGTGGTACAACTATATAATACAAGTCAACATCTTCTCCCTTAGAGATATCATTGTGAGAATTACTTCTACAATTATTTAAGACCAATATGTGACTTCCCCTTTCATTTCAATCACTCGTTTTCCATTGCGCGTTGTCACCCTTATTTCTCAAGTTTCTTTGTCTATTTAAAAAAACAAAAACAAAAACAAGCTGTTCTAGAGAGGCATTATTAAGGTAAATGCAATTCATTTCACTACTTACCCTAATTTATAATTTCCTTCCATGACAATTATCACCTCGCCATGAGTCTCTTACCTACCATTTTGTCACGCCAGCACTCATGCCTCGAATATTTAACAAACCACGATTCATTATAACTCAATTTATAAATTTAAATAATTGCAGACACCGAAACAAACGGATTATTAGTGAAGATTAATTTTAATTTTTTTAATGACAAGTTTTAATCTTTTTACTTAATAATCCCTTTGTTAGTGGTAAACAATTTTTACATTACGCGTAACGTAGGTTTTGTCCGTCAAAATTAAACGAATGCCCACGAGCATTGATGTCCTAAAAGCGTGTGGTGATAAAAAAAAAGTACGCGCACTACTGCAGAGCTACGGATTTGAAAGGAGGCGGCAACGAATGTGTGCGTACACAAGCAAGCGTGAATCACACCCCGTTGTTACGAACACGTTCTGCCTTTACATGAACTCGTGGCAAAGAATAATCCACGTAGATTGCACCGTACGATGCGAGATGATACACTTGAAAGCTATAGATTAGTTGTTACTGGTCGAGTGTTTATGGTTGTGGAGGGATTCTATTGACTTTGTCTTTATTCAATTGATAAGAGTTTATAGTGATAATTTCTGAGTTTTGTTCGTGAGGCTAGGTGGATTGGTAAGTTGAGGCACTTATCGAGAGGAGACCTCCTAGGTTCCAATTTCCAATCTCACGAGAGTGCCCATGCATAGCCAGTGGTGTGATCCGAATCCTCTGCATGTTGCACCCGACTAACGATGGTGGTCCGTTTCCTGTATGTTTGGCGGTCTGCCCACGTGTTGAACCAAAGGTCTGCCCACGTGTTGAACCAGACTGACGACGACGGTTCGAACCTCATGCACCCGACTAACGATGGTGGTTCGTTTCCTGTATGTTTGGCGGTCTACCCACGTGTTGAACCAGACTGACAACGACGGTTCAAACCCTATGCGTTGGACAATCCCCATCTCACACCGAGTTACCATCAACGAGATGGATGGGTTTGTTGGATGCAATAGTTGATGGTTGGAACCCTGCCTTAGCAGTTACTACAAATTGTGATTGTAACCAATTCACCTATTATACCAAAAAAAAATTAATTTCTGAATTTTCCTCTATTAATGAATATATTAAATTTTTTTGATACATTTCTTATTAACAAAGATTTATAGTGATAATTTTTAAGTTATCTTTTATTAAAAATATACTAATTTTTTTTATAAATTTTTATTAACAAAGTGATAATTTCTAATTTTTTTTTATTAAAAAATATATTAAATTTTTTTTATACATAATTTTTATTAAGAATGAAACATTACTTATGCATCTAGACAAGAAATGTTTAGATGTGTCTTTGGAAGAAGGGATTGAAAGTAAAATGTAGCGAAACGGCCTTGTGTTTGTTTGTCATTACACGTTTTTCGAGTTTTATGTTCCGTGGGGAAGAAGAGACGATCCTTCCCTAACAACAATAATGCTAATCATGAGGAGCTAAGATTGGTTATTTAATCATTATCAACTTTCACACATAGTCAGGCAGATAAAACATACCTTCCTGAATGAACGACAAGCACACACCCCAATTTAGGATGGAACCGAATGGCATATTATAATTCTTTTTCTATATCAATAAATCTTTATAGATTTCACCAACGCCGCTTCCTGTATAAGAAAAATTCTACCCATAGTTTTCCATCTCTGTGTATAAGACACGAGGGAATGTACTTGGTACACAATTTTTTTTTATTATTATTAAATTTTATTGTTTATTGTTCATATGGGGGAACTTAACTGAGGGTTATAGACATCTTCCAACATGTAACAAGGTAGGTAGAAGGCACTATTGCAAGGAATAAAAATGGCTATCTAAATAATGAATCATAACATTGACAAGCACATGGCAAGAGACATAGAAAATAAATGAAAAGTGAAAATTAAATGTAGAATATCATATTTGATAGAGCAACCTAACCCCCAAACCCCTAATAATTCATACTTTATGAACAGCAAGTAGTTGCATAATTTCTAGTCATACTTTTCAAACGGTCCTTAAAAAAAATTCAAAGAAGCCATGTGTTAAAGAGTAAGGAAAGCGATGAATATATTTAAAAAAGGTGGGTTAAGTTGATAATTATATAGTAAGGTTATCATACAACAAATATAGTAATAGGAAAAAAGCAACGTCCCTTGATGCTTAGAGTTTAGCGGTGTGTTGATAGTTGAGGAGAGCTTTTGCTCTCCTTTTTGGCGGTTTCCCTTCTTTGATCTTGACCTATCGTGGCAAAGATGGTATAATGAGAGAGAGGGAGGGGGGCTTCACATTAAGAGGTGGAATGGAATGATTCCCGAAACTGATGATTGCACAACTTTGGTAATACAAATTAGGTGGAAGTGAGAGAAAAAGGTGAAATTAAGCGAAGACGACAAAAGACGAGACAATTTCTCTGAAAACCACGTTGTGGTGGGATCGGGAGGCACTTTGTTGTGAGAACAATGTCCAATGAGGAGGCGACCTTACAAATATTTTACAAATAAGATAAAGGGTATCTCGTTGTTCAAGGCTGGAAGAGCTATTATCTCATCCCAAGGGGGAGCTGTAAAATAAATAAAAACTGGAAGAATACCCTTCGACATATACGTGGTGGGACCTGCCACCGCGGAAACAGGCCGGCATTGAAAGATTTAAAAGCCCGGATGACGTAACGATAACCTGGAAACCTTCAACGTGGCAGATGTGGGAGTAAAGAAAACCTCATTTCCCGGGCGCCGGCCGTTCCGGGAAACGGAGTAAGAAAATGGGCAATTATCTTTATGCTCATCCAAGTTCCCACCGCAGACTTCTGGAAAGCGATAGAATGCTCTCGCACATGATTCGAGTTGTATCGTGGGATATTTAAATGGCGCCCGTCAATTATCGAAAGAAAACAAGGCGGGGCCCCAGTGGCCGACGGTGCGCGGTCCTAACAGTTGTTCCGACAGCCGGCGTCGGCCGATGAGTTTCCACGGCGTGTGTAGATTCGGAGGAAGTGCACTTGCAAGTCGACGGTTGGGAAGGTGGGATCCGCGATAATCGCTTGGCACGTTGAAGGGGCTGGCAGAGGGTCCACTCCACAGCTGGGAACCGTGTGGCGTGTGAGGGGGTGGTGGAGCCGCTGCCCGCCCTAAACCGAGTGGGCACCGGCCGCCGGCAACGGCACGATTGGGCCATAGGTTCCCTCTGCCCGTCCGCGCGCACGGCTTTGTCTTGTACTCCTTCCGGGGCTGCGCGGTTCGAGGCTTTAACTAGGAATTGTGTCGATTTATTTAATTTTGTTCTTGTGCCACCTGTGCTTTGGACACCCTCTTTCCTTTTGCTTTCCAACCCTCTCGTTTTCATAGTTGTTAACTATTATTAGCCTCCAAGTACTCCGGTTGACAGCGCAGCGTCTCATCCCACCTCATCTAATCTCTTCTCTTCTTCTCATCTTTTTTCTTTTCTTTCGCCCATAAACTTCCGTTCCCGTTCCCGTCCCCGCCCTTGCTTTCTCTATCCTTCCCTGTCTATGTATACATCATCTTCTGCTACTTGTACTGCCTGCTGCTGCTGCTGCTCCGCTTGGCTTCGTCCTTTCCAGCCCTCACTCGGAGGAGGAGGAGAGGGAAAAAGAGATCACTTTTTTTTTTTTTTCACCTGCTCTTCTTTTTCGTCTTTTGAGCAATAATCCCTATTTGTACCTGACGGTCTCATATACATTCCCATTCTTCACTTTTATTTTCACGGGGATTGAATTGGGGTGAATGAATGAATGATGATGATGATGGAGCTAGTTTTCGTGGAGGAATCTCCCCCCCTTGCCAGTGGGAAGTAGCTGATGGAGCGCTGTAAGAGAAGGTAGTAGCCAATTGGAATTAGATTTATTGAAAATACGATACGACCCTTTTTTATCGAGATAGTAGTGGGAGAATGCAGCAAGCAACGGCCAGCGGGCAGTATGGAGTGCCCGATGTTTCTCAATTCGGAGGGGGAGGCGGCGGCGGCGGTCGCACTCCCCACGCTCACATGCTGGGGATCTCCCAGGAACCCAAGCCCCAGCAGCAGCAGCAGCAGCAACAGCAACAGCTTTTTCAGCAATCAGCTCAACAACAACAACAACAGAGTGTGAATCCGCAGCAGAAGGGCGATTCGTTGAACGATATGTCCTCAACCCCTACGAGCAAACCACCGCCACGGAACGCCAATAGTTTTGAACAGCTAGTTCCAAGCGGTGCCTTTGGAGAGGAGGAAGGGCTTCCCACTGATGAAGGCGGCGAAAGAGGAGGATCCCTAGGGAACCGATGGCCCAGACAGGAGACGCTCGCTCTCCTTAAAATCCGATCGGAAATGGACGCCACGTTCAGGGATGCCAGCCTTAAAGGCCCTCTCTGGGAGGACGTCTCACGGTATGTATATGCGCCGCTTAAGTCAATTTTTCTTTCCCCCTTCCAAATCTTACTCTTTGATTGCTATCTTCATGGCGATTGTAAGTCGAAATTGGATGACTTCGGGAGTTTGAATCTAAAGCGGATTCAAATTCGGTAAATTTCTAGATTGGATAGATAAATGCACAAGAAAATTAGGTCATGAAACCTAGAAGAGCATTTAGAATTAAGATTCGTGCAGCCAAAAGAAAGATTTTCGGACAAGTTCCGGCCACGGGCTAATTTTAGAACAAGTGAGCACGGACTAAACAAAAAGTAGACACAACGGAAAGAATCATGCCTACTGTATCTGCAACCTCCGCTAAGATCTGGAAACGAATTCCCACGCGCGTTGTTATAAAGTTAAATTTGAAAACATTAACATTTGCTGAAATCTTCTAGTCCAATAATGTTCGCTAGCATTGTCAAAAAAATCTTTAATTTGCGTTCATGTTTGTTGAAGCCTAAGCTCATATAGCCGTAATCTAAGCCAGTAGGGAAATCCGTAGCGTCTGTGGACATTATTGTTCTATGTACTTTCGTTGGATTGAAAGCTCCGCAGTTAGGTTACCATGATCTAGCCAGAGGACAAATCCATTAAAGCCCGTGGACACTATTCTTCGAATTCTTGAATTTTGGTTAAATCATAAGCTTGGGATTCATTTCCAGTGTTGAGCATACAGATCGGGAAAATACCTTTAATAATTTTCTGATTCAATAGTTTTTCATTCCTTTTTTAAAAGTTTGGATTCTTCTACACAAAAATTGCAGCTTGATCTATTCATTATTGAAGGCATTGCGATGATTTTAAGAGTGTTTTGGAGAAATGCATATCGATATATTGATGTAAATAATGTTGAGATGAAATAAGGCCAAGTATAGGATGGAGACAGGATATTTTTGTGGTGACGTTTTTGTAATATTTGCTGACCTTTGCGCTTCTGAACGTGGTCAGGAGGCTTGCAGAATTAGGGTATCATCGAAGCGCCAAGAAATGCAAGGAAAAGTTCGAAAACGTTCACAAGTACTATAAGCGAACAAAAGATGGGAGAGCTGGACGACAGGACGGCAAAAGCTATAGATTCTTTAGCCAGCTGGAGGCGCTCCATAGCAATAATAACAATAATAACAGCGCCAGCAGTAACGCTATTAATGCAAGAAATAGTAATAATGCTCAGGCAATGAGCTCGGGTCCTGGCCCGACCAGGCTAATCCAACCAGTGTCAGCACCTGCCATGCTCAGTAACACTGCTCATACTAATGCTAATGCAACTACAGGCGATTTAAACAGAAACAGTGTTGCTGCTCCTAATCCCGTTGTAGCTAGGCACAGCGCGGATTTCAGCCCGGGGAATTTAAGTTTCTCTTTCGAGTCTTCTGACGAAGACGAGTATGATGAACAGACTGATAGCCGGAAGAGGAAACGAGGGTCCAGCAGCAGTACAAGGAAGATAATGGTTTTCTTCGAGCAGTTAATGAAGAAAGTGATGGAGAAACAGGAAATGATGCAGCAGAAATTTCTAGAAATCATTGAGAAACGCGAGCAAGACAGAATGATTCGCGAGGAGGCCTGGAAGAGACAAGAGATGGCAAGGCTTAACAGAGAACATGAAATCATGGCCCAAGAACGAGCCCTCTCCACCTCCAGAGACGCCGCCTTCATCGCATTTCTTCAAAAAGTTACGGGTCAGACATTTCAGGTTCCGGTTCAGGTTCCTTCCATGGCTCCCTTGGCTCAGTCGACCACAACTATCAATCCGGTGCCGATAGCGCACGATGCTCTTCACCATCGGGAAAATAACAATGACAACAGTCATGGTCAAGACGCTGGGCCCATTGTCAATGCAGAGATGTTGGAATTGAGCTTCGATCCGAGCAGCAACAGATGGCCCAAGCCGGAAGTTCATGCACTGATCAAGCTGAGGAGCGGAATGGAGCCCAGGTACCAAGACGCCGGCCCCAAGGGACCTCTCTGGGAAGAAATCTCCGCCGGAATGGCTCGCCTGGGATACAACCGTAGCGCCAAGCGGTGCAAGGAGAAATGGGAAAACATCAACAAGTACTTCAAGAAGGTCAAAGAGAGCAACAAGAAGCGCCCCGAGGATGCCAAGACGTGCCCCTATTTCCACCAGCTCGAACAACTCTACAGGAGAAGAATCATGGGGGGCACTTCCAATCCAAACAAGAAGGAACACATAAACCATAGCGACGGCTGCACCGATCAATTGCCCAGCGGTAATAATAACAACAACGATAGAATGGAAGGGCAAGGCACCGACCACATACTGGCCATCATGCCGCCTCCGGGGTCCTCACCAGACAATAACAACAACATCTGCAACACAAACAAGGGCATTAACAATACTGCTAATAACGGCAACGGGCTGGCATCCGCTGCAGCGATCCCCACGAGCAACGGAGGAGCTGTGCAGGCTGCGACGTTTTATTCCAGTCCGGAGGATGGCAGCGGTGGCGATCAGCGATCTATGAAGAAGGTAAAGATGAAGCCGCAGACTCCAAATTTTAGCAGCATTGATGATGATGATGATGATGATGGAGTGCTAGTAGACTACTTTGATAATGGTGCAGGGAAAGCATTGAATTCTAATAATTTGAAGTCTCATGTATTGAAGCCAGAAAGCCTTGTGATGGAGGACGTCATGGATATGGACGACGACGACGACATGCATTCGGCGGCGAACCACCACCATCACCACCACGAACAGCAGTCTATGGTAGACGACTACGATGATGATAAAATGGAGGCAGAAGAAGACAGCGATACTAATAACGAGCAGGAGCATAATATGAGTATGAATATGAATATGACTACTACATCAACCAGTACAAGTACCCTTGGCCGTCACTCAGGCGGGGTCGATCATCTGCCATTCGCGCAGTTTGTCCATGAGAGCCGAACCAACAGCTCGGTCGCGGCTTCCACGGCTGCCAATTCTTTCATGGCGATGGTTCACAGGCTTGCACCTGCATCCGATCCGCCTGAGTTCAAATCCTCCAAAGCCTAAAATTATTTGAAGATGCCTCAATAAAGTACAGCCACCAGGAGCAGCCGCCGCCGGCAACAACAGCAGCCGCTGCAGCTGAATCCGTGTACCATATGTAACATTAGCAGAGGTTAAGGTTGGGATCGTGGCCAAAGCAAATTTCCATAATTAATTTGCTCTTTATTTGTTTCAAAGACTGTTAACTAGGCAAAATAATTATGCACTGCATTAGAGAATTAGCTATTTCCACTAGCTGTTTGCTTAGAATATATTTTTTAATTTATTTGTTGAATAAGAACATCATGTGCCAAGGTTGGTTGTCGAAGCTGGGCTCTGATTTATATATATATTGTCTAGATGGACAGCAGAAGAGGCCATGACAATTCCCTCCTCTATGCATATGCACTCCTGTAGCTCTCTCTCTTGTGTAATCTCATCATAATCGTCATTAAGATCCAGCTGTGTTGCATTGCACTCTCATCTGGGTGAAATAAATTTATTTATCCCTTTCAAGAATCTTTCTATTATTTTTATAATCCGCTTGTGCCATGCCCTGACATTGGACAAACTGGCGTATGGGTATTATTATTATTTCTTTATTTTCAGCCCATTTTTGCCCAAATCCACTGCAACTCATGTTCTGAAAACTCTATTTATTTAGTTTGTTAAACCGTTGTTGGTTACACAAAAAGGGAAACACTGCAGGAACTCTCAGCGACTCCATTTTTCATCCCTTGCTATTTATTTATAAAATTTCTAGGATCTCCTTCCACCGATGATAACGACAAAAGGCGGTGTTCTGGATAGGAGGATGACGATTGCGCTGCTGGTAATGGTAATGGTGATGTTTCAAACAAATATTATTTAGGCGGCGCGCGTCAGTGTTTTCCACGTGATCCGAGGATTTGAATACGCAAACGCAAACCACCGTGAGTGGCGACTGGCAAGAACTTGCGTCTCAAGGGATCCTGACGGCAAGACAATGACATGGGCAAAAAGATTCGTTTTTCTGTTAGGTTATTGGTTAAATAATTCAGTTGGCAACGTTTCATCGTACGATTTAAGTTAAAAGAGAAATCTGCTTGGGAATTTGCGTGTCAGCATGTCCAAATAGTATTCCCAGATGGGAAGTTGGAAAATGCATTATTTTCGAGACGGTTGTATTTGGAGCCTTCGTTGATCGTCGGATCTTTGGAACTCGTATTTCTAGAACCGGCTGCTTTTCGCATATTTCGCAGCGGTTAGCGGTAGCTGGAGTCGGGACTCTCTGAGTATCCTTGTCGTAGGTTTGGTGGTTGAAATTTAAGTTACAACATAGTTGAGAAACCCCTACACCACAGGGACCATCGATCTGTCTTTGATTTAATTATTAAATTTAAAGTAGAAGGAAGCGTAGCAAAATACGGCCAGGGACCATCGATCTATCCCTGGTAAATAGATCCATGGAATGAGTTCCACGTCTGTCTGTTTTTCTGAACGCAGATGAGTGATGAATTTTCAGCATCTATGGCAAGCACATGCTGCTTTCATGAGTTGTGTCGGAGGCTTTGATTCACCTCTTCTCCTTACTGGCACATAATTACTGACTCCATTATTTGAGCTAGGAAACCAAATGCAATTGCAGATAGAAGCTCCTTCCCTTTTGGTACATAATTACGGAGCCCATTTTTTGAGCTAGTAAATCAAATGCAATTGCACATAGAAGCCTAAGGGGCCAAGAAAAAAACAAAACCATGGAAGATTCTCGCAATTAAATGTCAAGTCACACCCATTGAACTAAAATCACAAAATATTTAATCTCACCTATTTGATTCTAGTAATTCTAGTAAATGTTGTAGTGGTTAGGGTTTTGGTTTTTTTTTGTTTTTTTTTTTGACAGACTTAGGTTGAAATCATAGTTGGATTACAAAAATAGACATAAATAAGTTTATAATATTTTTAATTTGGAGGGCTAAGCTTAAGCTAATGAGAGTTATTTGTAAGCTTTTTTTTACTAAAGTATGCCACAAAAATAATATGAATAGACCAATTTTTTCTTAGGTTTATTCATAGTTTGGTATAGATGAGACAAGAACATTATTAAAGTTTAGAAAATAATATTTAATAGAGTTAATAATTGTAAGATCCTTTTTATTTATTTTAAAGTATTGTTTTATTTATATTTTTGAGAGTTATTCTCTTTTATTTATGGTTATCAAATCTGTCATAGATTTGATATACTTTTTATATAGTTTTTTGAGAGGACAAGTAAACCATAATTGTTTGTAAAATGTGGGGACCACCATAGACTTTGAGAAAGAGCTAAAAAGTATTTTTTGGAAGATAATCCTCTACTATAAAAAAAAAACTTAATCTTATCCCAAGCTTGACAAATGCTCTAAGAAATAAAGGTATCAAAAGTCTTTATCTTGCCTCTTCCACGTCTCATTACATGTAGTCATACGAAGCATCATTTTTGCAGCCAAGGCCAATCTTTGTTTTTTTGATATCAATCAATCCCATACCCCCCATGTCCTAAGGGATATAACAAAGGTCCTAGTTAATTATGTGAAAATTGATATTGCTATCAGTTTTAACCAATAGTAAAAATCTTAAAATTTTCTTTATCTTTTTATAGGAGGCTCTAGAGCTTGCCCAACAAACAAGATGAATAATAGACATGAGTATTTGGTAGAACAAATCTAAAATTTCCTAGCCAATGAGAGTGGTCTAGGCAGCCATTTCTCCAACTTGATAGAAACTTTTCCCAACACACTATTTCATAAGGCTGAGGGATGACATTCAAAGGCCAGAGGAATTCCAAGCAACTTAAAAATTAGGCTTGGTTGTAGCTAGTTTCAATATTTGCATTGCAACCACTAAAGCATTGGGCCTTTACTAGTTTTGTAGGCACAAACCTTACACTATTGGATCATGGATCCTAAATATTTACAATAGATATCCATGTATTTTTCACTTGTTTCAATATAGTTATGATTTTTCTTAACAATTAGGAATGTGTCCTTAGTAAAATAATCGTAAGTGAAAGAATACCAGAGGTCATCTAGTTATGGTATCCCTTGGATTGTTCTTCTTTTTATTTAAAACTATAGTAAGTATTCAAATGCATCAACGACAAGAATGAAAAGTGATGATGTTAGAGGGAAACCTTGATAGATAGATCGTGTCAAAGAGAAACTTCTGGAAATATAGCTATTGATATTTAAAGTTGTATTGACATTAGCAAAAAATAATGTTTTCCTAGAACAAATGCATGACCAAAATCTAAGGCTTACATCATTATATCAATGAAGTCCCACTCAATTTTATCATATGTCTTAGGATAGTTTAACTTAAGAAAAATCATATTGACATTAATACTTAACTCATAGTGAAGCCCCTCCCACACAACAAATACATTATCAAGAATATACTTACATTATTATCTTTTTTTCTACTTTTATGTTGTATGAGAATGGTAAAATTCAATTTACTATATATAAAATGATTTTTTTTTTAATATATGTTTAATGAAGCACATAGATAAACTCTAAAGTTCTCATATATTAAGAATATTATTTATGTTTTGATCTAAAATATAACCTTTACTTTGACCTTTAAAGAACAAAGAAACAAATCACAATCACATATACCAAAAACAAAAATAAATCACATATTTGAGTGCCATACTTCTAAATATGCATATTTATTTTTACTCCTAAATAATAAAATTAAATATACATATTTTAAATATGATGGGTGTTCCATTTTCACATTTTAGTTTGCAAATACAAAGTTTTTTAGGGTTATAAGAATACTCAAGTATATTTTATTTTATTTTCCAATAATTTTTTCATATCAAATATTATTATAGTATTTAAAAATATTTTATTAATTTATTTCTTTACAATGAATTTACTTAGATTTTTTTGAGGGGTCTCGATCCCTTATATTGAGTGGAGTTTGAACCTTAGACCTACTAAAAAGAGGCCAAAACCCTTACCACTATAATAAGCTTGCATTTATTAATGAATACATATTTTAAATAAATTAAAATATACAATTATAGAGGATTAATTAAAAATAGTAGGATGGACATTATCTCCCACTTATAAAAACTATATATCTTTTTGAATAAAAATATATTGATATTGGTTTATAAAAACTATATATTTTTATGAATAAAAATATACTGGTATTGGTTCATTAGAGAATTACCTTGCAACTTGTGCAAATGTTGCTCTTTGGTCTTAACTTACATTGTAGTAAAATACATGTTAAGGGTATTACTATTTGGTCCTTTTAAATTGATAAGGCCTAATGGTAGAAGGGGTGGATATTGGATTAGCTATATTGCAGCAAAGTACATGTTTGGATATAAATAACTTATGTTTTTTAAGTATCATTAGTGTTTATTACATTAAGCTTTGGAATAAGACGAGGCTATGGATCAAGAATATTTTCTTATAAATATAAAAAATATATATAATAACCTTCCTTTCTTCCATGTATTACTAGAGCTATATTTTTAATTTTATTTTTATAAAAAATATTGTCCAATAATATATTATTCTTACTAGCTATGCATGGGCACGCTCGTGGGATTGGAACCTAGGTCTCTTCTCGGTAAACAAGAAATATATATATATATATATATATATATATATATATATATATATATATATATATATATATATTGTTAATTATATCATAAATTATTAGTTCATTTTTTATTTTATGATATAATTTGTGTTGACTATAAAAAATGTACATTAAAAAACTTAATATATAAAGTATTTATTACTTTTTGTTAAAAGAATTTATTAATTATTTTAAATTAAATTATCAAATCTGTTCAAAATTTGTCCAAATATTTGTACATGTCAACAATTTTTATTAAATATTTCTACAAAATTTAAAAGGTTGAATTTTAAACTATACTCTAAAAGAGTTGAGTTAGAAACCTCATATACAACCAACATCACATTTAAAATACATAAAATATAAGTATTTATATTTAAATGCTCCCCTTAATATATATATATATATATATATATATATATATATATATATATATATATATATTTTTTTTTTTTTTTTTTTTGATGAAAGGCCATTTTAATTATAAAAATAAAAGTTCTTTACAACAAAAAAAAAGTGTGGGTGGAGAAAAAATCACACCCCAAATACCACTAACTTATCCTAATAGCGGATAAAGAAAACAAACTACACCACACGGGCACCACGGTCATCAACAAAAAACTAGAAACATTCTACAGCCAGAAAGGATTTTAAAGAAGGGGGCTTATGGCAGACAGGGCCTTATCCATTTGAAGTGGGTGGTTCCCCCCACCCATCAAAGTGCTCCTCACCCCGGCCTGAAGTATGAGTAATTGGAGAAGAAAGACGAGACCAGCCAGAAATATGCCCATGGCTGCATGAAGCCCCCAACCATAATTAGGCACAAGCACAAATTACGGAGTGATCATAGGCACAAAATGCTAGGAGGTGTACATATCCAGTTGTTGCAACGAACCTCTATAGTCATAGGATCTGCTCTGAGGAGGCTAACACCGTGCATAATCAGGGCATCAAAATGAACGGGATCTGGTTGGGTGAGGAGGTAAACGATCAAGGGCCTCCCTACTGACGACACAAGGGGCATCGCCCCAGTATTTTAGAAAATCTTGCAAATGGTCCAGCTCCATAACCATATTTTTAGCCTGGTCACATATCTAAAACCACACATCATGAAAAACTTCGAGCTTGTCAACAAAAAAAAAATCTTGAGACGGGTCAACCTTCTTGAAAATAATCTTATTTCTAGATTTCCAAATGTGAAATAAAAGGCTGATTCTGAAGATTTACCACACTTCCCTCAGTGGGAGAGAAAATTGAATGGGATCACCCAAAAGGACATGATGCCAAGAAAGCTGCAAGGACATAAACAGGGCAAAGAAAGAACCCACCCAACTCCAAGCGAGACTAGCCCGTATACATACCCAGAAAAGGCTCCCTTAATATTTAATTTGGAATAGATATCATAGGAACCCTTTTGGTTGATGTCAACTTTTTCTTGATTACTTTATTTTTCAAGCCACAAGCTTACCTTGAAAACTTATATCTTCAAATTTATTTTACCAATAGTGAAATGAAACTCACGATATTAAGAGTATTGTTTAATATTATGAGCTCTAAATTCCTTCAATTGTAACTTGAATAAGGTTGAAAGGAATTGTATCTAATGTGTGGATTGAGGTAATTCCATGATGGAGGCTACCATGTAGGTTTTCCATGAGGCTGGATCCCCTAAAGGCATATCTTCTAAAATACACGTTGAGAACTAGAATGCCCTATAGCCCATTATATTAGCACAAGGAAAGTTCTAATATTGGATCCTTTTTTTTGTTTTTGAAATGTGGGATGTAGTAAAATGATGAATCTATAATGTGAATGATACATATATAGTTTATTTTTTGTTAATTTAAGAGACTAGTTATGTTTTTTTTATTAGATGTAAGGAGTTTTGAAAGGGTCTTCGAACCTTTTACATAAGGGGTTTTAAAAGGGTCCTCAAACCTCTTACAAAGAAAAAAAAATATTTTCAATAAGATCCTAAGCGTAACACAAATGGGTCAGACCCCCTAGGGGAAAAAAACCAAACACTTGAAGGCACCATGCCAAGAGAACAAGATCTATGTTGGAAATATGTTGAATATTTTCCATGTTATTCTGGTGGGGTTAACACTAAAAGGTATTAGATGTTGTGTACGATATACTCACCAGGGTTAGGGTTTTTTAAGTTATATTTAGACCCATATGGGATTTTAGGGTTACTATATTTGAACCCTTGCTTTTTTGCCCATGATATTGTAAAATCCGTGCATGTGCCTTTGTTATATATATCACACTTGCATTAGGGTTTGAAGGGGGACAAAAGGAGAATATTATTGTATTGGAGACGGTCAATTTAATGCAATAATAAGATAATACTGTGTTGGTTTTTTCCCGGTTAAGGGTTTCCAGGATAAATATTGTGTAATGTGTGAATCTATGATCTTCTTCTTTTGATTCTATTATTACTAATTTTTTTTTAGTTTATCAAGGCTCTTTATTTCTCTTCAATCTAGGAAAATTGATAAAACCAAAAGATCCAAAAAGGTGAAACCTATCTAAAGCAAAGATATACCAAAGAGAAATTTGAAAAATAGGATCTATGGGAACATTTGGTTCCTGCCCAAACTAAACCAAGAACACATTTCAAATTTTGAAGAATAGAACTTCCCACACAAATAAGAACCTTGATTCTGGATCTGACTTCCTGCATTAGGCTCACAAGTTCAATCCTAAAAAATTTTGGCCAGTAATTTCTAAAGAGGATACTTACAGCTAATCAACACCTCAAGCCCATAGATATTTCTCTAACTAGATTTGAGATAGAAGACACACTGCACCAAGAGCTCCAGAAGGCCCAAACACTATGCCATGAGCTCTAGAAGTCATAAATAAAATCCTATGGGAAGGTCACAAGATCTACACAGTCTTCCACCTAGTGACTCAACACACCTAGAAAAGTAAAAGAAACTGCACAACCGAGAAGCCATACCTCGCAATATTTTGAGGAAGCCACCCCAAAGGGCAGGATCTGTCCAGAATCCCAAATTCACTTCACCAGCCAGGATCTTGTTGAATTTTAGATCAAAATTCAAAATTAAAATTTTCTTGCCCCTACCAAAAAAAAAATTTGATCTGGATTGAATTTTGGGGCCACTTTGGAATTTGAAATCTTGTAGCAGAAGACCAGGGGAAGAAAATCCAAAATTGAACTAGACTATTCTCATCCAATAATCTAAAAATAGTCGAAACCACTGAGCATCCAAATATCTAAAGGTAACAAAGAAATTACTTGGCTCCACAATCAACATTTGGATAAAATTCTCGCCAAACATAAAAACCTTGAGAAACAAAACCTGTAAAGACCTGAGAAGACTCATAAACATGATATCCTCTATTACAAGCGAGACATGTCTAGGTCCAGTAGAAATAAAACCTAGAGCTAAAATCCTATTTACATCAACCATCAAATCCAACATCTTGACTAAGATTGGGATCACACTAAAGTATGATGACTCTAAGCCATAAGTCTTCCCAAACCTCTCAAGATCCACTAAAGGACCCAAGTTTACAGATAAAGCAAATCTAGGATCAATGACCAAACAAAAGATGGTTAAAGACCCTCTCATAACTAAACCAACCCTAGAATATGACTTCCTTTCAAGAATTGAAAATGCCAGCAAGATGTTCACTGGAACCTCAGACCCAAAAACAACATATGTAGCCAAATAAATCCCAAAGCCAAACCAACCTAGGCCAAGTTTTCTCTCCAAAGAAATAAAAAAGAAAAACCTTGAGCAATAGGGTACACCAAAAGCAAAAATAAGGATATGGTCATAGCACTACTATAGGGTATGGTCTCTTCCAATGAAGAAAAACCCTCTTCCACTACAACATAGCCTACAATACCATTCGACCAACCGTGACATCTCACTCACCCGCTTCCATAGCCTACCATAGCAACACTGCCTTCTGGTCATCCTACCACCCAACACCACAAAAACCAAAGGATTTGAGGAATCCGGATCAACCAAAATCCTAGTCGAAACCAACCCATGCAGCATGCCAACTCTAGATCTACTCTAGATTCCTCTCCCTTCCATCCAACTCCCTTTTCCTCTCATCTTAACTCTTATAATGTAATTTCCAAGAGACTAGCTATGACGAATATGAGAGTAAAGACTTAATAATTATAGAAGAGTTGAAATCACAAGATTTAACCTTATTAACATCTAAGTAACTTGGATGAGTCTCTACACATATTCTATATTTTATTGTCTTATAACTTTTAATTTCATCTTGGTTTAAATTCAAATTTAATTATAAAATGTAATTTTTAGATATTTTTATACTTTCATCATTAATAATATAATAGGTTTAAACTAATGAGAACTATGTTCTATACATATTAATGTAAAATTCAAACTTAATTTGATTAAATATTTTTTTACTTTACACTTTTCAACTTCATTGTAAACAAATACATTATTTTTCGTTACATTGAATTATATGGGATTGATGAAATGGGTTCCAGCCATATTACATCATGACCACATAGTGGTATTACAACTTTATGCATATATCACTTGGAAAATTTGAACCTCAATCTCCTCCTTGAAAGTTAAGGAATCCAACCAATTGAACTAATGCCATTTGATAACAAATACATCAATTTTAAACTAAACAAAGGTCTATGTAGTTTTGTTTTAAATCAAACTTAATTATAAAAGTAATTACATAGATATGTTTGTCAATTTTACCATTAATAAAGACATTAAATTTAAATTAATCTCATTATCATAGTTATGTTATTGTTATTTTTATTATGTATCGTTTCTGCTCATTCCTTACTATGATCGTATATTCTAAGCTATTTAATTTTCGATAATTCTAGGAAAATTGTTTTCCTTCTCAAATTGTCTAATTCCTTTTTTTAACATCCATGATGCCATATGTAATATGAGTTGATTCTTATAGAAGATGTTGTTTATCCAACCAAACCCTAGTTATTGGAGCATAGTGTAAAACTTTACCTCCATTAGATTCAAACCTTGAACCTCCTATTAGAATTTTTAAAGTCTTCACCCCAATTATGTTGTACATGTCTTTTCAATGGTTTTTGAACTTAAAATTATAAACTGTTCACATGTTTATTATAAATTTTAAAAATGTCTTTCCTTGCCTTAATGTGACATTTTAAGAAAATATAGTACGTCTTAAATATTTTACCTTTGAAAAGTAATTTTAATATGGATACATTATAAGATTTTTAATTTGATAAATCCACATACTTTGATTTATCAAATGAGGAGAAAAATAATATTTATGATTTTATGAGAATAGTTTAATGTTAAAAGTCTAAAGAAGTATGAGAAATATCAAGATGCATCCCTCCTATAATCTCAGCTTCTACTAATTATCTTATAAAATCTAAATTTTGTTAAGACAAAGTTCAACATTATAATTTGTTGGCTATATTACATTATTTGGTAATGTAATAGTTTAGGAAGTGTGATTATTAGTATAGGGAGTGATTAATATTTAGGGTATGAGTTTAATATTTAGGTTAATAGTATGTGTCATGTTGTGGAGTGTGAAGATGTGTCAAGTGTGCAAGTGAAGAGTGTGAGTGAGGTGTCTAGTTAGGAGGTGAAGAGTTGTGTGAGTTGTAATGTGAGAGTTATGTAATTATGAGTGACTTTGTCATTATGAGAGAAGAGAGAAGGTCAAGAGACATGCATATGAAGAGTCTCATGAAATTATATATTGATGAAAAAACATTGTAAAAAGTATCAAACTAGCAATGCATTTATGGATGCTATTGTCGAATTTAATCAATAATATTTCAATGTTTTATATATTCATTATTGTGTGAGAACTATTTTTATCCTATGGAGTTTATCCTATGAATATTATTGGGTTTATTTTCTATCATGGTATCAGAGCCACAATTGGTATATTGAATGTGAAGATTGATATTGCAAGGAGATATTATAGTAATTGGAAGTGAATCTTGTGAGATTATCCTTCATATTTGCTACTAGTGGTATCAATTCCATCGTGTTACAAACAAATAAGAAGATACTTCAGGAGTTATCAGGCATTTTTATTACATCTATACAAATAAGAAGAGACTTAGTGGTTACCAAGAATTTTTCTTACACCCAAAATTGAAGGAAAATACTCTATTAAGGGTAGAAGATTGAATATTGGAGATTGAAAAAGAAAAGAAAGTAGACAATGAAGAATAAAGAAGTTGGGTTGAGGTCACCTAAAGAATGAAGAAGAGAAGGGTTGAGGTCACCCAAATTGCAAAAGAGAAGAAGAATTGTTGGGTAAGGTAGATTTGATTTAAAGAAAGTGAATTTTTAATTGTTGGAGAAATTATTTGGAAGAATTAATATTGTTGCTGGAGAGATAAGAAGAATATTTTTAGGAAGAAAATTATGGGAGTGATAAGAAAAATTGAAATTTTTTAAGAAAGAAGAAAAGAAATTTGAAAGAAAGAAACTAAAATGAATTGATATTTGGAGGAAGGAAAATTATTTTCTAGAAGTCACATTGGAAAGAGCTAGAATCAACAACAACGTAACACCAATGAGCCTACCTAAAAATCAAGTGAGTTTCAATATTATTAATTTATCAAAGCTTGAAAGAAAGAGCAACATATTGTTTAAAAAAAGGAAAAAAAGGTATCCAATAAGTTCGAATGTGTAGGAAAATGGAAAAGCATTACATGCAAGAAAATTTTGAAAGAATAAAGCATTTTAAAAAGAATATGCATATTAATATATGGCTTCATAATGAGACTCTTTCTATATTTGAGGAATGTGTTGATGGGAAAGAATCATTTTAATTTTTAAGTTTGGCTTGAAAGGTGAATGACTCACCATTACTAGTGGCAAGTGGTAATAATGATATAATTTGATTCATTGATGCTATAATTATATTTATAGATAAAGAAATAGTAGGTATGAACTGGCATCATTTTAAAGAAATAAGTTTCTAATATTGGGAGATAGATTGTAACAGAGAAGTAGCTAGGTTTTCTAGTATTGATAAATATCATTTAAAATATATAAGGAGGCATGAAGAGCCATGTATCAAGGTTAAATATTGGTAGATGATGAAATGCATTCTTATATTGAGTGAAAGCTTCAACAGGCTCTAGACTCACCAACTCAATGACTTATTTGTTGCAAGAATTATTCATAGATATAGTACAAGCTTAGGATATCTTGTTTAATCAGAGTGAAGATATGATAAAAACCAAATAATATGGAATGAAAATATCTCCTTCGTTTTACAAAATGCTTGCTAAATATTATGTGCAAATTCCAAAAAATGGAAATTTTGTTCTCAGTTTGATTGTCCAACTTTGGAGTCAGCCATTTGGATCACAAATATTTGTTCTTCTATTTTTCAAATGGCTATTTGATTTGTTTCCTGAGAAGTCAGAAGGGTTTCTATGATATGTATTTTTTTTTGTTCAGGGCATTGCATTTAAGATGAGAATAATATTTTGACCGAGTCCAAAGAATAAACAAAATTTATATCTAGAAACATTGAGAAAATTAGTGAATTTATCACAATAGTCAAAAAAAAAATTGCTCTGGAACAACACTATCATGTGGTGGAGATCTTGAAGTTTGACTATAAATATGTTGTAGTTAATTTTGTTATTGGAGTCATTCATATGTTTCGGGATGTCAATGCATGTTGATTCCCCAATTTTTTTGAGAAAAATGGAGATAAGAATGGATTACCATCATTATTTCCTATAGGGATGGCATCATAGAAGGTCATACTAGAATTAGTCCAATATGAGATGATTATTTGGATATAATATTTTAATTACCATTTGAATGATATTTCTTATGAGGATGTTGTTGATTGCATTAAAGAAAAAGATCTTAAGTCTCTCCTAACGAAGGAGATGTGCCTAATAATATGCCACATCACAACACTTAGGAGGAAGGTTAAGGAATTGCATGTGCTAACGTTTCTCAATTATGAGCTAATAGATTCTCTTATTGATATAAAAGGTATACTTCTTGCTTTACATCAAATATCGAGACATGATGAGCTTGGCTAGAAAATATTGGTGAACTTATTGCTATGAAATTAGTTGGATATATCTATTGATATTCGTTGTAGGTATAGAAGTGCAAAATGGAGGATATACAATAGAGGTTAAAATTCATACAATGTTGGAACTACACTAGAAGTTAAATTTTTTATTTTGAAAGATTTACCAAATAATATAATATGGGGTGGGGGTGTTGGCGATGTTACATTATTTAGTCATATAATAGTTTAGGAAATGTGATTATTAGTTTAGAGAATGATTAATATTTAGAGTTTGAGTTTAATATTCAGGTTAATAGTATGTGTCATGTTGTGGAGTGTAAAGATGTGTCGAGTGTGCAAGTGAAGTGTGTGAGTGAGGTGTCTAGTTAGGAAGTGAAGAGTTGTGTGAGTTGTAATGTGAGAGATGTAATTATGAGTGACTTTGTCATTATGAGAGAGGAGAGAAGGTCAAGAGACATGCATGTGAAGAGTCTCATAAAATTATATATTGATGACAAATGTTAGGAACCTACTATTAAAATAAAGCTCACTCACACAAAATACTATAAAATAACTGAAATACATCAAATAATAGAATAACACTATGCAAAAAGTAATTGTAGAATTGAAACAATCTCACAAATAACTCAGAATCGTAGGCCTCTTCGAGGGGGCAACCTCCTTCAATATTTCATTAACTTGCAAAAAGATACATTCGTACATGGCTTCATAGCTTTTAAAGAAAAGACTTCATGCAACCCTAACCCTAAGCTCAAGAGTTGGCTTACATGCAAAATGCCACTCGAGCTAGAATCTTCTACCAAACATCGGTTACAATCTTGATAACGGTTACATGAAATGGCCCCACTTGTCTAGGTGCCTTACTTGCCACATACATTACAAAATATTACAAAATATCATTATAGATGGGATCCCCACGTTGGAAGTGGGTCATTACATAAGCAAATGAGAATTACAAAATAATGTTAGGATGGGGTCCTAACATGTCCTTCTCCTTCAAAAAGCTTTGTCCTCAAAGATGGAGATGAGGAAACTGGTGTTGTAGCTACTGGAGAGACTCCCATGTAGCATCTTCCAGTTGTAGACCACACCACTGAACAAGGACCTCAGTAATGGCTCGGTTGTGCAAGGTGTGAGTATGATGATCCAACAACTATTCAGGCTCGAGCAAGATAGAACCTTCTTCATCCAATTTGGGAAGTGTAGATTGAACCTGTACCTGAGTGCCCACAACCTTCTTGAGAGAGGAGACATGAAAAACAGGATGGAGCTTGGATGTAGGTGGGAGGGCCAATTTGTAGGCCGTGGCACCAATCCACTGCAAAACCTGGTAGGGCCCATAGTATTTGGTAGCAAGTTTTTGGTACCTATGAATATGAAGGGATGATTATTTATACAGTTGTAGGTGAAGGAAAACCATATCACCAACATCAAAACTATGCTCGAAATGATGTTGATTAGCTTGTTGGTGCATCTAGTTTTAGATCGCTTCCAAATTCATCTTTAGTTGATGGAGGACTTCGGCATGTTGGTTGAGTGTAGTGTCAATTGCATGGACCTTAGAACTACCTAGAATGTAGGAGGAGGGTATGCATGGAGGTTAGCCATAAAATGATTCAAAAGGTGTGACCTTGGTCATCATGTGATAAGAAGTATTATACCACCACTCGACCAAGGGAAGCCACTTCACCCATTGTGTAGGGTGCTCAGAGGTAAAGCAACAAAGGTAGGTCTCCAAATATTTGTTGACAATCTCAGTCTAGCCATCCATTTGTAGATGGTAGGATGAACTCATCTTGAGTTGAGTTCCCTACAACTTAAACAATTATTGCCAAAAATTACTAGTGAATGTAGGGTCACGATTAGACACAATGGAGGTAGGCATGCCATGAAGGTGAAAGATAGAGTCAAGGAAAATTTGGGCAATGGTGGAGGCCATGTAAGGATGGGAGAGGGAACAAAAATGAGCATACTTTGAAAGATGATCCACTACCACAAAAATAATTGATTTACCATTGGAATTAGGTAACCCTTCAATAAAGTCCATTGAAATATCTATCCAAACCTATTCAAGAATTGATAATGGCTGGAGAGTTCCTAGAGAATGCACTGTTTCACCTTTCATCCATTGACAGGTGTCACATGCAACCACAAAATTATGTATGTCCTTCTTCATACCCTTCCAAGAAAAGTATGCTTTAGCCTTTCATATGTTTTAAGGAACCTTGAATGGCCTGTCATGGGGGAAGCATGCATTTCCTTCATGAGAAGGTCCTAGAGGGAAGATGTGTAAGGAACCACAAGGCACTGATGGTAGCATAAATCTTGTCCATCCCAAGTATAGCCAGGACATGAGGTAGGATCTGTTTGAAGGGAAACAACCATAGTTTGCAAATCTGAATCCTGAAGCACCTCCTCACGAAGAGAATTTATCCATTGAGGAATGGGAGAGGAAATGGCACATAACATGTTGTGAGCCTCAAATTGATGAGAGAGGGCATCGACCACAATATTCTCTTTGCCATTTTTATAGGTAATATCATAATCATAACCCATAAGCTTAGAAACCCACTTCTATTGTTCAGGGGTGGCAACCCATTGCTCTAAGAAATATTTGAGACTTTGATGATCCATTTTAATAGAAAAATGATGCCCAATGAGATAAGGTCGCCAGTGAGTGACCGCATGCAAAATGGTAAGCATTTCCTTAGCATAAGTGGATTTTCCTAGATTGTGATTGGAAAGTGCTTTACTAGTGAAAGCCAAGGGTCATCCTTCATACATCAATACTGCACCAATACCATTTCCTAAAGCATCACTTTCAATTACAAAAGGCTTAGAGAAATCAGGCATTTCTAAGACCGAAGTTGTTGTCATAGCATGCTTCAAATCAAGGAAAGCTTGTTCAGTTGGACCCGACCAAGTAAAGGAATCCTTTTTCAACATGGATGTTAAGGGAGCAACAATTTTTCCATAATTGTAGATAAATTTGTGGTAATAGCTAGTAAGCCCCAAAAATCCATGAAGACCCTTGAGAGTGCGAGGTTTTGACCATTCTTGAACCACTTGAATCTTTCTAGGGTCAACTTTAACACCATATTTGGAGATGATGTGTCCCAAATATTCCACTTTCATCAACCCAAAAGAACACTTAGACCACTTAGCATAAAGTTGATGTTGTGCCAATAGTTGTAGGGTCTAATCCACATGGACGAGGTGCTCTTCCCAAGAGTGACTATAAACCAAAATGTCATCAAAGAAAACCAGAATGAATTTTTGAATAAATGGATAAAAAATGTTGTTCATGAGACTTTGGAATGTGGAAGGTGCATTGGTCAAGCCAAATGGCATTACCAAAAACTCATAATGGCCCTCATGAGTACGAAATATGGTTTTGGGAATATCTTCTTCCTTGAGTCAGATCTGATGGTACCCAGAGCGAAGATCTAATTTAGAGAAAAACATAGTCCCATGCAACTCATCCAACAATTCATCCACTACTAGAATAGGAAACTTATCCTTAATGGTGAGCTTATTGAGCTCACATGAAAATCAATACATAATCGCCATGAACCATCTTTCTTTCTCACTAATAAGATAGGCGAAGAGTATGGGCTATTACTAGGGTGAATGACTCTAGCTTTTAATAATTCCTACACTAACTTCTTGATCTCAGACTTAAGAGCATGAGGGTATCAGTACGGCCTAATGTTAGGTGGTACACTACCAGGGACCAATGGAATAGCATGATCATGTGAGCGATGCGATGGCAATTCAGTTGGTTTGACAAAAATTGCATTATGTTTTATCAAAACAAGTTGCAAATCTTCTAGAATTTGATCCACTACTATAGTAGGTGGTTGGATGGCAAATATATGTGCAATGACCCCATGAGGAGCCCTGATTTTGAACCATGAAAAGTGTATGACTATCCATTTTGTGAAAACTGCATCCATAGTTCTACAAAATTCCATGAAATGGTACCCAAAGTGCTCAACCACTAAGCACCCAACACAATATCACATCCCCCTAATTGAAGGGTAAACATATCTTGTTTGAGCTCATAATCCCCAATTTTCAATTTGACATTACGACATTTACCTTTGCAAGGTAAGGTCCCCCATTTGCCACCATGACCTCAAAGGAATTGCATGTGTGGATGTAACAATTGGCCTACTTTGCAATTCGAGGATCAATAAAGTTGTGTGTACTACCTGAATCAATAAGGATTGTAAGGCATTGGCCCTTGAAGAAACCCACAACTTTCATGGTCTGTGGAGTAGTAATCCCTGCAAGAGCGTGGACCAAAATTTTTGCCTGGGGTTCTTCATGTGTTTCCTCTTCAGTTTGAGGTTGTTCCTCGGGTGTGTCTTCTTCATCATCACTATGGTCATTGTTGGTGGGTTCCTCTACATCTATTAGGAACAACTTCTTTTGGGCACACCTATGCCCCCTAACATATTTTTCATCACAATTATAACACAACCCTTGGGCTCGTCGAGCATCCATTTCCTCGGTGGTCAAGCATTTTGAAGGGATAGATTTATTTTCCTGATTGCTTGTGAACTTGGGAGGTAAGGAGGGTTTGGTTGGTTGAAATTTAGGCATCCTCCTTTGAGCTACAAATTTAGATTCAACCAACCGGGTGAGGCTTATGGCCTACATCATTATCTTTGGATTAAACATCTTAACCTCAACTTGAAGATCATCCCTTAAACCACTGATGAAACAACTCATAAAAACCCTTCATTCAACCCCGTAGTCCTGTTAGCTAATTTTTCAAATTGAGCCTAGTAATCTCTAACTGTAGAAGTTTGTCTCAACTTGGTCAAGGCTCCTTGGAAATCATCATATGCACTAGGGCCAAAGCGGGTGAGTAGTTGTGATTCAAAATCTTCCCAAGAAGGATCAGTAACTATTTGTCGAAACCATTGGTACCATTGTAAGGCTTTCGATTCTAGATTGAAAGAAGCCATCTTGACCCAATAATATCGAGGAACATCATGCAATTGGAAGAATTGATCAACATGACATAACCATCCCTCTACATCTTTCCCATTGAATTTTGGAAAATCTAGTTTAGGCATCTTGAAAGTGGTATCACGGTTAAAGTTAAGGTGAGAACTATTCGGCTTCTTATGGGGTCCTTTTCCTCGCCTTGACTGTTCAGTATCATGATACTCAAAAGCATGTGGACCGGTTTGAAGCTTAGACTCCACTTCTTGAAGTTGTTGTTCTATGTCTGATTTGGCGGCGGTGTAGTCACTTCTTAGGTGGGCAATGTCTACTCGTAATGATTTATTATCATCGATAAGGGTACTAATTTGTTTGGAGATGAAATCAAGTTGTGATGTGGCTTTTTCTATCTCTTTTTGGTGTCCACAAGTCCCCTCAACCATTTTGGAGAGATTTGAATGATGACTAGTGACTTACTAAAAATAGAAGTGTGATTTTAGGGGTTACTATTTTTAGTAATAGGTCCAAAAAGTGCTTGATTAGGTTGAAACACTTATTTTAGGATAGGGACCACTTCGATGGCCACTTGATCTGAGTGCTCAGTGAGGAGATATACTGACTTCTTTAACTTTTTGTGATCTCCTAGTTTGGTGCAAGTCGATGTCGGGGTAATTTCTTCAACTTGGACTTAAAAATTCACAGGTGGGTCCTTGAAGGTCTTTGGTGCAGAATAATGAGCTGCTTCTAGTCCCAAAATTTTGGGCCAAATTGATAGACCATTGGGAAGTTATGGCCTTAACAAGAAAAATAAAAAATTACCAATTTTGGGAAATCGATGCAAAATTTGACCAGGAGCTGCCAAGGATAATTTTATCTGAAATGGAATGTAGAGTTGTCTAGTAAATTTTGGAGTCAATCTGAGCTCTGAGTGAAGAGATATCCCTGTTTGAGTAAAAGTTCAATGCTTTTTTTTTACACTTCAAAGATTGGGTTTAAAAGTTGGGTATTGTGTCAACTATCTCTGCCTTGTATGTTCTGACTATTGACCACTCCTGTCATTGTCCTGTCTCTATCCCTATCACCTGTACTATGATTACTGACATTGTTCAAACACTGACCCTGGGATTCCTTGTACTTTGTGGTTACTGACACTGTCTGTTCTGTTTCTGTAACTAACAACCATGTTATCGATGATTGTTACTGCTACTATCAACTTGACTATTATTGTGATTGACCCAACTATTATTACCACTAAAATATTTCTATCATAGACACTTGCCAACTTGTCTAGACTATTTGGTGCATGCAGTTGTTTGTTCTCGTGATAGGGAAGTCTTCTCCGTATGCTCACTTTTGTGGGAAAGAAAATTGTAGGTTCAATAGATAGAAGGCTTTGTTTTTGTAGGTTGAAGATTTTTGTTTGGACAGAACCAAGGTGCGCTAGGCAAGGGAGTATGTAATACCCATAGGCCCTTTGTTATACCGTAATGATGAACAATAGTGCTCGAACCAATATTTCAGGCCACTACCCAAGGAGGATTCCACACATACCCTTGAGCACACTATCTACCTCTTTGATAGTACGGGAGGGTAATCATCTAGGATGTTGTGTCCCATGGACTATGGATAATACAAGGCCGAAAAGCTTCCTATTGGATAAAATTTTGTTTAAGCCTAGATGGTCTCTCGATACACCCAAAGATACGTGGGAGCTCAATTTCGTGCGTGAGTGTTGTCTGAGGCCTAGGTATTGGAGCCTGATCGCCCCTCACTTCACTAGATATTTTATGGGCTATCTAGCTTAGCCAATAACGATAGCTCCTTCATGATATTTTAAAACCCCTAGCATAGGGTTTCTAGCCTACTCAACTACTATAAAAAAAGGACTATATTTTTTTTTTTTTTAGTTTTTGCTGATTTTTTTAAATAAAGGAAAATAGAAATGAAAAACATAGGAAAATTATACCTAATAGGCAAAAATGGATGGGCAAGAATTTTCATAGTTACGACAAAACTCGGCCTTGAAAAGCGCTCTGATACCACTTGTTAGGAACCTACTATTAAAATAAAGCTCACTCACACAAAATACTATAAAATAACTGAAATACATCAAATAACAGAATAACACTATGCAAAAAGTAATTACAAAATTGAAACAATCTCACAAATAACTCAGAATCATAGGCCTCTTCGAGGGGGAAACCTCCTTCAATATTTCATTAACTTGCAAAAAGATACATTCGTACATGGCTTCATAGCTTTTAAAGAAAATACTTCATGCAACCCTAACCCTAAGCTCAAGAGTTGGCTTACATGCAAAATGCCACTCGAGCTAGAATCTTCTACCAAACATCGGTTACAATCTTGATAATGGTTACATGAAATGGCCCCACTTGTCTAGGCGCCTTACTTGCCACATACATTACAAAATATTACAAAATATCATTATAGATGGGATCCCCACGTTGGAAGTGGGTCATTACATAAGCAAATGAGAATTACAAAATAATGTTAGGATGGGGTCCTAACAACAAAGCATTGTAAAATTTATTGAACTAGCAATGCATTTATGCATGCTATTGTATATTTTTATCAATAATATTTTAGTGTTTTATGCATTCATTAATGTGCGAGAATAATTTTGATCCTATGGAATTTATCCTATGAATAATATTGTGTCTATTTTCTAATACAATTGGATTAATTATCTAGTACTTATGTTCTTCTATATAAATATATATGCTAACATTTATAAGATATTACCTCCACCAACATATACAAAAACATTTTATCATTTCTTTCTTTATAATCTTTCAATTTATCATGATATGTTGACCTCTTAATGTCTAAGTTTAAATTAATATTTAATTATTAGAAATAATTTTGAGATGCCATTAATAATATTTATTAATGATAACTTAAATATCTATAAATTGATCTAAATTATGACTTTTTAATGTTAAGTAAATGCATGACATTAAACCAATGTTGTAATCTCTATGTTTTAGTTTAATATCAAAATCATGTTTTTCAATTTTACCATTAATATAAGTGTATTAAAGTCAAAGTAATACTATTATTAAAAAAATTATATTTGTTTGTATTTTTATGTCATTTACACATATTCCTTACTATTTATTACAAATATCCACCTTTTAGAATTTTATAAAATTTATCATTACTTTCAAATTGTCTAATTCCCTTTATAGTAATAAAAATGCATACACAGTAGTTCATCTTGGACTTGTTTGTTTCTTAGTCATACATTATTTATTTTTTAACCTTGAAATTCATTTAAGTAAATGTGTAAAATATTTTCCATGATTTTAATATGGTCTTTAACAAAAACATTCCTCATCCACTATATCTTACTTTCTAGGATTGATTTGAAGGTGGGTTTAGTTTAATATTTTCTTTTTTTGGGACTTATCATTTTATTAAATATACAATTATTAGTGGTCACGATTATATGTAAAATCTAGTTAGCAAAAATATTAAAATCTAAAAATATGATGTATTATTCAAAGAAAAAGGAAAAGTAAAAAAATAACAATCCATTCATACATAAGGAAAATATATACATTAAAAACTATTTTTCACATGAAGGCTTTATGCGTAAATGATCTCTGATAAAGATATATAATCAATATATGTTAGTACAATTATCTATAGTATAAAATTAAGAGATTTCATTCAAAACTAAATTGATTCACTATTCAATGGTTATTAATGGTTTGAAATCATTCTCCACGAACTTTATTGAGGTGGCATTAACATGAAAAACTTACTATAAGCTAAAACTGAATTAGTGGGATATTACTTTAACACAACTTGTTTTTGGTCAAACTTGATCTCTCAAAAAATATTGGGTATTAATTTTTTAATAGTTCAAACCTCAAATACCTTCTATAATTCTTATATTTCTTTAATAAAATTAATTAAGTTAACAATATGGTGATAGCATTATAATATGCACAAATTGACTTATCTAAAATTATTGAACTACTAATTAAATTGAAGAAAACAATTAGGATTCTAAGAATGAACACTAGTAGAAAGTTTCACTAAAGAAGTAAATTAAAACCAAGGAAAATAGACATACAAGATATAGATGGTGCCATAACACCAATAACACTTATTGAAATTGATTCAAATGAATTAAATCATATAAATAAAAATGTTTATAAGGTGGGAGACCAATAAAGATTCATCTCAACCAAGGCATGATCCATGAGGATATGATAAAATATATATTGTCCCTTAATTAAGTAATTACAAGTTTTATTTAAGGCCATACATACATACATATATATATATATATATATATATATATATATATATATATATATATATATATATATATATATATATATATATATATATGTATATATATATATATATGTATTTATATACATATATATGTATATATATATATATATATATGTGTGTATATATATATATATATGTGTGTGTATATGTATATATATATATATATATGGGTGTGTATATATATATATATATATATATATATATATATATTTAAATGTATATACATATATGTATATATAACAAAGTAAATTAACAACTTATTAAATGTGTTAATAAACACAAGGTACAATAAATCTTACCTCTCAACAAAAAGACAAGAGAATGACATTTTGATGAGGTCCTCACTCATTGATCCTCTAGACCATTCTTGACTCTTTGTTAAATATTATTCATATAATTTGAATCCTATTAATACTCTTCATCATACTCATACACTTAATGATTGTTCATGTCAAGTGGATAACTTAGGTGTTGTGATTGATCCTTCTTTTCGTAGCATTTTGATTTAGAACATTGAGCCTCCTCATATTAACACTTTAATTATGGATATTATTTCAATTATAATTACTTTCTAATGTTGATTTTGTTGAATTTTTACCTATTGGGATTCCTGCAACTAAGGCTAGATCTATGCCAATGTGGGTTGTCTTCTCTCTAAGTTTTAAAGAAAATTTTATAGAAAAAATATAGCTCAAAGTCCCCTATGATTTGCTCAATAAGATGGACATTAATGTGGATACTACCACTTAGACTAATGGATTTTTCAAATTAGAGGTAATTGTTACAATGGAGTATCCTTTGATAAAGAAATAGACTTGGGAGACGTTCCCCTTACTTAAGTGTATTAAGAATATGATTGGGTGTAGATGGTATTACGAGAGCAAGTTTGGTGATGATGATTAAATAAAGAAGCACATGTATTACCTTTTAGATAAAGGATTTTACTAGAAGGATAATGTTAGCTACATAAATTATTTTTACCCTATTGCTCATATAGACTTCATTTGTATAATCCTTACTATTGTTTCTTAGTTGTCTTGGGAAGTTTATCAAATAAATGTCAAGGATACCTTTGTTTTATGTGTACCTTTATGGGGAGGATGTATATGTAGTAAGGCACTTGGATGCAAGCAAGATGGATCCACACCATCGGTTTTTAAGCTTACGAAGTGCTTTTATGGCATTAAGTAGGAACCTCATGCATGGTATGAAAAGATCCATTAATTTTATCTCAATAGTGGATTATGTTATTGTGATATTGAGCATGATGAGTTTAGGAAATTATTATGAGGAAATTATTATGAGGAGTGGGTTCATGATGAGTTTAGCTTTATAATTCCTTTCAGATGCTAGATTTGGGTTTATTTTATTATTTGTTATGACTTTAGATAGTTAATTCTTCAAGAATTTCTATTTGTCATCGTCAACATGCATTAGATCTTCTAATGTTTTTAGATGGAGGATTGTAAGGTGAATTCTTTAGCATTTTATTTTGAGGTAAATTTTTAGGATAATTATTCTTCTTCTTTAATGGTTGATGATACTATTTATCTTAGGTTGAAGATTTAGGAGATAATTGTTCTGTGTCATTCATACACAACAAAAAATTTAAATTTCTACTATTTTTCTTAATATCTATAAGTGCTTGAAAAGAGTAATTAGAATCTTATTAAGCATATTTTATGCTCTATCAATGGTACTATTTACATGAATATCTACAATATCATAGAGGATCCCATTATTTCGTAGCGATATTCAAATGTGGAATGACTCAATTATCTTGAATAGAAAATGTCTACTTTAGGTTACTTGTATTCTTTTGAATTTAGATATATTTATTATTTTTTCAAAAAATATCACACTATCTCTATCTTCCATGAAAATAGAATATTGTACTATAGTATCTAGTAGGAAAAATCTTAAGTGTATCCTTCTCGATCACTTGAATATTTTTAAAAATGGTTCCAATACTTTATATTATGATAGTATAATCATTCTCCAGTGTGTTTTCAACCTAGTGAGGCATCAACCAATCAAACGCATTGATATTTAAATGTACTGCATTCATTAGCTTTATCCTTACCTTAAAATTGTATGAATATATGTACCTTTTTTAGATTAAGTATAGACATATTAATTAAAAAATGCCAAAGGCCACCATCATTATATCATAGATTTTCTTTGCAAGGGAGAGTTTCTTTTATGGGGATGTTCACTAATGTCTTCTCTTCGTAAACCCATTTAGATTAAGTAGAGATGTTGAAAAATATAATCATTCACTATTGACCATAATAGACAATGTACTTATGATATATAATTGTATTGGCCATTTATCCCTTTTTGAGAGACTATTTGTCTATAAGGACACATTATCATAGCTTCATATTCCTTTTTATTATGCATGTTGTCTTTATATTTCATTGTTGAGAGTTTTGGTAATTTATTGAATTTATTCTATTATGTTTGTATTGTAAAATTTTTCAACAAATTCATCTCATCAAGATGCCTTCTAAAGGATTTCCTCTTTTCATCAATAAATTACCTATAATTAAAAAAACAAAAAATGTATTGAAATTTAAAATAAATTAAATTTCAAGAAAATTAATCAAACAATTAATTAGGATATAACACTTATCAACTGGTCCTTAATACAAGAATATTTAAAAAAAAAAAAAGATATTTAATACTATAAAGGTAAACATTAAAGTTACATGCAAATTTGGAACCAGACTTGCTCATGAAATAAGAGAATATTTCCTTTATTATAAATAGTTTACTATTATATATATTTGAATTTCAAAGACCAATATATCTAATCTCAAACTCATTGTAGTTATATATATATATATATATATATATATATATATATATATATATATATATGTATTTTAATAATTTTTATGATGTTAAGCCTTGGTCATTAATTTAATTATTATAGTAATTTATTTAATTTATTTCTAAGGCTAATTTTATTGTTAGAATGAAAAGAAAACAAACTTTATTTTAGTCCTTAATAAAATAACTCTTCACAATAAAACTATTTAGAAAAAGAACCAGTATTTACTTTAGTCCTATTACTACTTGATCCATGTAATGAAGGTGTTTTATATAAAGAATTTTTTATTAAAAAAAGGTGGATATGTGATTGTGGATTAATTCTCAACCATGCTTACAATTTCCAAAGTAGTGAAAAGGTTGTCATTTTCAAGACATCTAAAATAATCAGTCAAATATATTGCTAATGGGCATAACCTATGGAAAAAGTATGAACTTTTTTTTAGAGAGTTTGTATTAGAAAAAAACTAAAGGAAATAAATTAAGTATTTTCAATTGTATAACTTACATAGTTATACTAGATATAAACCTATATTATAGTTTTTAGAGAGTTTCAATTATTATCATATCAAAGAAAATAGATTTTGAAAGGTATTGAAATATTGGTTATACATTCTAAGAACCATATTAGAAAGGAATTATCATATATTAAAGTGGTAAAATAAGTTATTATTGCAATATGATTTATAATATTTGTTAATGATTCCAAAAATTGTGAAAAGATGAAAACTTAAAAAAAAAGTTGTGTTGTAATATTTTGTATAAGCCTTGTCATTATATACTTATCAACATTTGTTTAGTTTTTATTTAGCATTGTATAAGTAGGATTCATATTGAATTAGGTATCCATTCTTGTCTAAGCATTAGAATAACAATTTCTACAATATCATATATTTGTTAACAAATTTTCATTTAGAATAAAGTACTTTCTTAAAGGAGTATCAACATATGTCTATTGGTATTGAAGTACATATTTTAAAGAAATAATTCACCCCTAAATTACCTTAGGTGAGAAATTTCTAATTATAGTAAAGCAAATATTTGGGGGCATCTTTAGCAAACTGATGCACCACAAAATGTTACATACCTCGAAATACACTCCTACATAGACTAGAAGCCTTCCTAAATGGTTAAGGATACCACTACATGCCAATATATTAGTTTTCAAAGATCTTCCTTATGATCCATGTGTTCCTTACTTGTTTTTACCTATCACCAAGTGATTCACTAATGGAAGGAGTAATTCACACATCTTTGGGAGCACTTAACTTCTTGTTGGTCACAAATCTGCCTAAGTACAAGATTTCATCACTTGTGCGCCCTAGACTCGGCCAACATTGAAAGGCCGAGGGAAAAAGAAAATTCCTTCGAACCGATCTCCAGAGAGGGCTGGCTCCCTTACTAAATTCTACACTGTTTGAAGACTAGGGATGCAGGAAAGAAATTGAAAAATAACCGAAAGAAAGGGAAATATAGCCACAGGCCGAAGTGTAGAATTTGGGGCAGACTAACAACAAAAATTCCACCAAGTTTTATAACAACATATAATAAAAGGAAAGCAGCAGAATTTAACTCACACCTTTGTAGAGATAACCCCCGGATCGCATTTCAAAATCTACTCACTAACCAACAACGTTTGAATTCAGAATGCAGAATTCAAAACTTAACAAAAAGAGCATGAGCATAAACAGAAATGATTTTAAAAAAAAGAAGGAAATCACACACATAAGAATGCTTGCAAATTTTAGAAGCCAAGTCTCTTCTATTGATGCAGAGAACTTAGAGAGTTTTCTTGCAAAATATCTAACCTCCCTTTACAATAAGAATTTGATTAGTATTTATAGAGGTTTTCGCCTCTTTCATTAAATACATGTGGAGGCAAAGTGTCGGCCACTCAGCCACCAATAGCAACAACTTTCTCCTCGACCACAACAATGAACCAATGAGCAAATGCCAAATAAAATAACTGCTGATTTTATCACATGGCATATCAAGCTTCAACACAAATCATCGGTCCAGTTTCAATCTCCATGGTGGCGCCTTGGAAATGCATGCCCACGAAGTGGTCGATGCCTCGAAAATGAACAATATTGCACTCGGAATCAAGAGCACATGCTTAAACTTGGTAGCTTCAGCGATCATATCACCTCAAGAATTATATTTATCAATATTAATCTCTTTTCAAGGAATATTTGCACCAAACTTCACCCAAAATTACATCCATAGGAAAAAGTGTTCAATGTGTGAAAACACTTAAAAAGAAAAAACAATTTTTAAAATCAATGTGGCACCAATGATTACAACGAAATGTCAATGTGGCACACTACAACAAAATTCCAATGTGGCAAAAATGCCAACATTTTTGGTGGCTCACGGGGTATTCAGCTCACCTGAATGTAATCGATTCCAGGCCTTTATTCATTGGGTACAGAGTTCCCACTTGCAGCTGCATCTGATGGTTAGCTACTTGTATCAGCTTCATCTTGCTTTTTGAGATGTGCTGCGGTGGATTCATATATCGCAACTGCTTCAGCCCATCCATCTATGGTAATCGCCTCCCGAGCTTTGAGAGTACCCACAAGATATCAAAAAGTCTCAACCTTTTCTATATCAAGATGTTTGGCCCTTTGATTGAGCTCCAATAATCCAGATTCAATGCGAATGAACTCTCTCATTAATGGTAACACATGCTCTTCGGTGATGGGCTCCTCCAAATTATCAATATCTGAAGTATCCATCATGAAAACAGCCCATAATGTATCCAGGTCTTTCTTTGCCAGAATATTTCCTTGATCATCAACAAAACTAGGAAAACCATTATCTGCAAGTGTTTCAAAATAAACCAATGAAATACGTCTTTCATGCTCAAAGGTCTCTTGCAACTGACGAGCTTCTTTAATCAGATTCATCTTGGAGAAATAACTGCGTAATGTGATTTTAGCACTCGCCCAAGCATGGGCTATATCACTCATTGGATGCATCTTGAGATTTATTTGAGTCATTGCTTGGATCTTCATGGCCATTTCCAATTTTGGCTCTAAATCTTGCTCCATGTTGTCTATTATAGGTCCACCATATGAAACAGCTGCCTGAACATCCTGAAGGAACAAGAGCACTAATGTAGCCTTGGTCACCATTTTCTTACAATTAGTCAACATCTGACTACGAGCTTCCTTAATCTTGTCCTTGGTGAGGGACACAGAGTGCATTGATTTTGCTGCCAATTGATTCTGCAAGTTCTGAAGCTGATCCTGCAAAGCTTGAATTTTTAGTTGTGCTTCCTGCTCGGCTGCCTAAAACTGTGTAGCTATCTGCTTGCTCTCCGCTATGTCACTTTCCAAATGCATCACCTATTGCTGCCACTATTGAGATTCAAATTATGCTGCATCAAATTTAGCCTGTTGTTCCTCTAAGGCTTCCTCGAGCTTTTTGATTTTCTCTTCAGCCTGAATGAGAAGATCCTTGTAATGTTCTGCCTGCAGATACATGGAACTTGATGCCTCCTGTATGGTGCCCATGTGCTCAACTGGATGCTTCTTTGTGAGGTCCTCAATGATAGCTTGGTATGAATAGTCACTAGATGTCATTTCTCTTTGAGGTTTCTGAACCCGAGGAATCATGGTCACCGTGTGCTTCTCCATTGCTATGGGATCAAAAGTCACTTTCTTTACTGGTTGTGCCATGGCTAGTGAATCCTTTCTCTTACGATTCTTCCACCACCTAGATGAACTTTGTTGTGCCTTGCTGAGTTTTTCCGCTATTGAGCGCTCAGGTAGCAACTCTATCTCAGAGACTAGTGGCTCCTCCATGGCAAAAATTGGGGAAGAGAGAAAAATAGCTTGTTGGGGATTGGATTCAACCATAAGAATGGAAGTGGAGGGGATCTCAGCTATGCTTACTCGAAGAGGTGCTTGCGTGCTTATGGAAGAATGTGAAGGTATGGAAGATGAAACAGAGGGTAATGGAAGGGCAAATGGATTTGGGGCAGATGCAAATGAACTGAAGGCAAGAGAAAAGGATGGAATGGGTGAAACCGAAGAAGCACTAGTGACCTGTGACTGTGGGACAGAAGTGGGAATGGGAGAGGTGGATGTGACGGGAGGTGAAGTAGACATAGGAACTGTGGATGAAAAAATAGTGGTCACCAAATGCTTATTAATGAGAGAAGAAGAAGGAAAATGCATACCTATGGGCTCCTCTCCTTTTGTGCTTATGATCATTTGAGCCGATGGTAAACATTGTTGTATCACAATATTTTCTTCTCCTTTAGATTGTTCCTTCCCCATGTTCAGATCAACCGATGTCACCATTGAATCAGAGTGTGTTGGCTCAATTGCTTGTGATGAAGACTGTTTTATGCTCAGCATAGAATGTGCTCCACTCCTAGGCTTCTTCGCTATGTGAGGGAAAGGAATTTCCATGGCTGCACTCCTTTTATTTTGTAGAAATTGCTCTTGCTCTTCCTCTTCAATAACAATCCTCTCTTTTTCCAATACCTCCACTTGTCCGATCATTTCTTGTTCTTTACCTGGACTACTAATACTTTTAGGCACCAAATCAGCAAAGGAGAGGGGCTGATACTTCTCATAATTATCATCATAAATATTTGAAAAAGAATCATCTATAGCCATCGAATATTTTGTTTTGAGCTTATTTTGATGAACTCTCATGATCCACCAATTGGCAATCTTTTCATCAGACCAATCTGGCAATTTGGTCTTCATTTTCTCAAACAAACCTTCAGGAGGAACCTGTTCTGAGTGATTGGCAGGATCATATTCAACCTCCATTTCATAAAAATCATGCCAAGGAGGAAGTGACATCATCTTCTCTACATGCCATTCAATGTCATGCCCTTCAGGATTGTTCCTTTGTCGCACAATATCTTCTCTGGGGCAACAATGAAATGTTTTTGCCTTGATGAAACTGGCAAAAATACCCAAAGGATCATACTTCCATCATTGGGGGAGCTCAACCAATCCATGATCATAGAGTGTCTCAAAGAATCAGTTCATTCTCGCCCACACCGAGTAACCGTGATATCACCAAACTTGAAAGGCATAACACATGTATTTTTTTTCTATTACCTGACCCATAGGTATCATTTATAAAATCACTTTGTCGGGCTACTTCCAAGGCAAAAAGATGTTCAGTTGTAAAATATGGTAGCAAAAAAGGTTTACCAATAAAACCATACACTCTAACTACCACGCCTTGGGTTAGTAAGAAAACATCACCTTTTTTTGATCAACCACTTCTGCTTGTAGGGCCCGAGGCACTCTGTTGCATACTCCATACATTATCTCCAAAGCAGGTCCTAAAAACATTATGTTGAAGTTATAATAGGACTCATTCTTGGACAAACTCTGAGTCCATGAGTATACTGGTAATGCTTTTCCTGCTTCATCTATCTTGTTTATTGCTACAAAAGCAAAACGAGAGTGCATATGGTAGAAAAAATACCATGTCAAGAGGGAACAATGCCTAAAGGTAAGATCTTCTCCATTTTGTACCTTTCTCAATTGTGAATGTATCCTCATTTCTAAGAAACTTGCCCAATCAAAGAAAATTGAATTTGGAGTTGTTGTCGCGGTAGTTGGAGCATAAAACCCTGGCTGTGAAATGAATTGCACCAACGATGCTTGCCACTTTTGTACTGCAAAATCTGAAGATAATCCTGTTAGCCATGCTATCATTGAATACAAATTTAGGCTTTTGAAACTTTTCAATGGTGTCGGCATTTTTGGCAACTCTCCCAATCGTGGGGTCTTTAATAACTGGCTCTCCATGAACTGCCGCATCTGAATGGTAGGTTGATACCTCTCCTCCTCCTTAAAACTAAATTTTTTAATGTAGCAGAAGATGAAAGTTGTGCACCGCAAGCAAACGCATCCTGTATGGAACTAGCCGAGATACTAAACAATACTTCTCCATGGGCATTTTGGACAGTTCTTGCAGCAGTGTTGTAGCATTGTGCGATTGCCCAGATCAGCTCAGGACATGGATGCACAGGTGTACACAAGTACCAGGAGAGATGAGAATGAAATGCTATAGTACGGGGACTCCCAATAGACATATGTTGTGCAGCAAACTCAGCATCTAGACGCAGTCTTTCTACTCCCTTGTTGGTGATATTGCAATCTTTAATCTGTCCCAAGCGATCATCATAAGGTTTCAGTTCCATATCTTCAACCTTTTCTTCTCGAGCTCTTCGTGGCTTCTTCGCGATCTCAGGCCTTTTTTGTACATTCACCTTCTTGGCCTCTGTAGCTTTCCTCCCCATCTTCAGCTTCCTTTGAATATGCAGCAACGAACAACAAACCCTGGAGCAAAAGGGATTCGCAAGACTTCGATATAGGAACCCTGCAAATGCTTTGATTGAAAACAAAAGGATGGGCCTCCTTTTTATAAATTTCCATACACATCCATTGGAAAGCTTTCTAATTTCATGGGCACCGCATGCATTCCAATGATGCTTTTATTTTTTTATTTTTATGCTTCTTACCACTTCTTGAAATGCGAGAAGTGGTAGTTTTTTTTTTTTAGAAAGTGTAATGAGTGAGCGGAGTGAGAAATGTTAATGAGCGGAATTTACGGATAGTGCAGCATGGAGAAGGGGGTGCATGGGAAAAAAACGAGCGAAAGGATTTAAATGCATAATGGTTTTTCTTATTTTAGTATCATTGTTTTTTTTTTTTTTTAAATGGCCGAAATGGTTTATTCGGGGACGGAATGGGAATTTCGGGACCCGAAATAGTGTTTTCGGCTTCGAAATGAGTATTTGGGAAGGATAACGAAGTACTGGGACGGGGAGTGGTGGAAGACATGTATATTGGGAGGTCCGAAAGGCTTTTTGTTAAATAATGTTTTCGGGACCCAAAAGGCTATTTTTGGGGGAATATGAAGAAATTTTGGGCATGCATGAGCACGTTAATTTTTTTTTTTTAAATAATGGAAGGGGGACCCAAAAAGGGTATTTGGGGCGGGAGAAAAACGAGCTCGGGAAGCATGCAATTTTTTATTAATTTTTTTTTTTTGGTTGACTAGTCAAAGGGCGAGAGGGAAGGGTTTCGGGATCCCGAGAACACTATTTCGGGATCCGAAAAGGGCATTTCGGGCATGAAGGAACGGGAGGGACGGAATGAAGTTTTTATAATATTTTATTTGAAGTCCGAAATGGGTATTTTGGAGGCCCGAAAAAGGAATTTCGGGTTATGTCTTTTCTTATTTAAAAAAAAAGGTTTGGGAGGGAAAATTCAAATTTCGAATTTGAATTTCGAATTGAGCATGGAGGGAGTGGAGAGTTTTTTTTTTTTTTTAATTTCTTGCATGGGGAAGTTGGGAAAAAAAACGCAGCCAAAATCCCAAAAACAAGGGTTCCAAGGTAAGGCCATGTTTTAGAGCTCTAAGCGGGGAAAATGCAAGCCTTTTTTTTTTTTACACCTCCAAAACCTTGGACCCCCTAAACACCTCATCCAACTTGATTTTTTTGGTTTTCAAGTTTTTAAAGAACTCCCTAGTTAAGCATAACCTTCCTAGAGTAGTACTCGGATGGGTGACCTCCTGGGAAGTCCGGGCTCTGCACACTTTTTCATTTTTTTTTTTTTGATAATAGGCCTTCAAATGAAGACCATTAACTAGAATTAACAGTGCATGACCATCCATATCTTGCAAATAAAAAGAATTAACTTGATTGGCACCTGTGATTTGAAATGGACCTTCCCATATTGCCTCGAACTTGTGATGTTTGCCAGGCTTTGATTTCTTTTCATTCCACTTCAATACAAGATCGCCAACCTTAAAAGTCCTTTCAGAGACCTTTTTACCGAACCATTTCTTTGTCATCTCAGCATGTTCTATAAAATCCTGGTATGATTTCTCCCGTTCTTCTTCCAACTGTAAAAGTTGAGCTAATCTCATGTTCATAGAATCAGATTCATCATCCTCATCATCAATCAAATGCCAAGTCTGGAGGGCCGGTAATTCAATATGAATTGGCAAAACCGCTTCTTTGTCATATACCAATGAATAAGGGGATGTCTTGATAGATTTTTTCACCGAGATGCGATCAGCCCACAATGCTTGATTCAAAAGTAGGTGCCAGCTCCGCTTATTGTCGCCAAGGGTCCTCTTCAAAATTCGAAGCAAATTCTTGTTTGTAGATTCGGCCAAGCCATTCCCCTACGGATAATAATTAGATGAAGTTTTCAAATAAATTTCGTACTTACCCGCAAATTCACTGATTTTGGCACCTATGAAAGGAGTTCCATTATCTGTTATAATCGCATCTGGGATACCAAAGCGAGTGATCAACCCCTCAAGAAAAGTGATGACCATGGCTTGATCCACATTTTTAGTTGGAATTGCTTCAGTCCATCTAGTGAAATAGTCGGTTGCAGTCAAGATGTACTTGTGACCAGTAGATGAGTTAGGATCAATGACCCCGATAAAGTCTAGGCCCCATTGCTGAAATGGTACTTCTACTTGAATCGGGTGAAGAGGTAATGATGCATTCCTGGTTCTACCGATGTATCTTTGGCACTTATCACATTTTTGACTAACTTTGAAGGCGTCTGCAAAAAGAGTAGGCCAAAAATAGCCTGCTCGAATAATCTTTAATGCCATGGGTCTACCCGCATAATGACCTCCTGATAATCCATAATGGAATTCTTCTAAAATTTTCTCCTTCTCGATTCTTTGACACATCTAAGAAGAACCCCATCAATATTCTTATGAAACAAGCCATTTGGCAGCAAGACATACTTGAGGGCTTGCAGTCTAAATCTTCTTCTCTGTGAGGCATTCAGATGTGAAGGACATTTCCCAGAATAAAAATATTCAATCAGCTCCTCTGTCCAATCTTGATCCACTATAGAATGATTGTCAAAATTACAATTATCTACTACATCCTCATACTCATGAATTGTGGATCCAGAGGAAGCATTCTTTGCAAGCTCTTGGCACAATGCTCGACCTCGAACAAGTTTGGTTGGTCGGATCTCAACATCAAATTCCTGAATTTTAGAAACCCAGCCAACTCTCCTATCTCCAAGTTCTCCTTGTATGATAAAATTTTGGACATCTGGATGAACAACATAAACTATTGTTTTACTCTGTGAAACAAAGTGCCGAAACTTCTTCAGAGATTTCATTACCGCATACACTTGTTTCTCAATGAAGTTATACTTCTCTTGATGTGGTTGGATGACTTGGCTTAGGAAAGCAATCGGACGTTCATTTTCATCATCTCCCTTCTGTGTAAGCACCGCTGCATAAGCTTCTTGTTCACCAACAACATAAAGGATAAAATCCTTGGAATAATCAGGGTTCACCAGGACCGGAGCTTGAGTGATCCTTTCTTTGATCTCCTCAAATGATTGCTTCCTCTGCTCGGTCCATTTAAATTCAGCATTTTTCTTTAAAAGCTCTGTCATTGGCCTTATTACTTGAGCGAAATCTGCAACAAACTTTCGAACAAAATTAATTTGCCCAAAAAAAGATTGCAAATCCTTCTTATTGGCTGGCAATGGAAGCTTCAAAAGAGCTTGGGCCCTAGTTGGATCAATAGCTAGGCCATTTTCTGAAATTACATGTCCTAGGAGCTTTCCCTCCTTTACAAAAAAAATTGACTTTTTTGGATTAATAGATATGCCAAATTCTCGACATTTTTCAAATACCTGCCTTAAATGAGATCCGTGCTCCTCCCTATTGTGAGAAAAAATAGTCATATCATCCAAATAAATCACAATAATGTGATTTAACAACTCACCAAAAGCCACATCCATTGCCCTTTGAAAAGTTGCGCCAGCATTTGAGAGTCCAAACGGCATTCGCTGGTAAGCAAAGGTTCCCCATTTTGTGGTGAACGTTGTTTTATGTTGGTCCTCATCCCTGACCCAAATCTGGTTATACCCCAGAGAATCCATCCAACAAAGAGAATCTCTGAGCTCCCGCAACCACATGAAGAATCTGGTCAATCTGAGGCAGAGGATAATGATCTTTTAGCGAGGCTTGATTCAAATTTTGAAAATCAACACATAGGCGAATATCTCCATTCTTTTTCCGTACTGGGACCAGATTTGCCACCCAAGTTGAATGCTTGATGGGGTAAATGATTTTAGAATCCAACATTTTAAGAAGCTCCGCCTTCATCAGTACTTCAATCTTGGGATTAACTGGTCTCTGCTTTTGTCTGAAGGGTTTCACCCCATCATGCAACTCAATAGTATGTTGTATTACATCTTTGTTATATCCCTTCAAATCATGGTAACTCCAAGCAACTGTGTCAGGAAATTCATGACATAAATCTCTGATTTGTTCTAACTCCTCGGGAGTACAATCCGTCCCAATATTTATCAATTTTTGGGGACCCAACTCCAGTTCAGTATACTCCTTCTCATCTACTTTGATCCTATGCTTCTCTGCCCTATCATTTTGATCAAAAAGGCTTTCAAGTGTAATCAATCCTTTTGGGATATGATTATTCCTTAGTTGAATAAGCCCTTTGGCTTCCTCCTCATCAAGCGTTCTCTCTTCCACAGTACTCGCTTCTCTTATCAAAAAATTTACAATCTGCTCATCACTTTCGAATACTTGCCAATACATGTTCTTGTCCTGGGACCGAAGGTCTGTAAACTAACCTTACGGTCTTAGGTTTCCTCACTACATGCTCAATCGGAGAGAAGTTTGCTCCAAGAGATGCTAGAAGATCAGCATGCTTATTCAGCTCTCATGAAATGGATTGAATATTCAATGTTGTGAAAGCCTCAAACAGGTCCCAAAATTTGTTGCGGTACGCCTTGAGATAATGTTGCTTGGAGATGCACTTGTTCGTTACTTGATTCACAATCAATTCAGAGTCACCAAAAATCTGCAATTGTTCAATCCCCAATTTTTTTGCCTTCTTCAAACCTAGGCACAACGCTTCATACTCAACAACATTGTTAGTACAACTCCAGGTCAGTCGATATGAATATGTTTTCTATAGGCCAGAGGGAGAAATAAGAACAATCCCTGCTCCCGCACCATTTTTACATCTTGCTCCATCAAAATACAACTTCCATAATTGATCGGGCATAGAGTCTTGATCATCTTGATCAAGAGGCATCTTTATTTCAACCTCTTCAGGCTTTGTAATGGAGTAACAACCAATTTTAGTTTCCATCATGGCATTAAAATCGAGCATTGAAAACTCATCCTCTAAGCGAAGCTCATCCAGGACTTCATCCATCAAATCAGGATTTTCCAATTCTTCAGTTATCATGTTGACAGAATGTGTGGACTTTTCTTCTTCTTCCATATTCTCTATATGAAAAGTAGAAGGCTTCTCATTGTAGATCCGGATTCTTCTTCCTTTGAAAGGAATCTCCAAGTGAGAATAATCCAGAGAAAGGTAGCCTCCCAACTTGGCAGTGAATTCTCTCGACAAACACATACTGAAATATGGTTCCAAATCAACCACAACTACCTCCTGAATTACTGTAATTTGAGGCATACTATGTAGAACAATAGGAATATCCTTGATTACACCCACTATTTTCATGGGAGTCCCATCCAACTGCAAGACACCAGGGCTACTTCTTGTATACTCCATACCCATGACTTCACAAACTGCCTTTGGCATGACAGTTGTCGCAACACCATAATCAATCATGCAGTTGTGCACTATCCAACCCTCCATCCTGAGTGACAAATAAAATGGGGGTGGTCTATTTTTTCCAATGGCTGAAGTAGTTAATGTTTGAGCAAAAATCATCTAGGTAGGATTCTTCTCATTATCTTTCATAGACTTCAATGATTCTTGTAACAAATCAACTTGCCAGGTAATTGTAATGCATCATAGAGACTAACCTTGGCTGGAATCTTCTTCAATTCTTCAACAATATTGTATGTAGATGCACCAGACTCCCTCTTTTCAATAGTGGCTTCATATTTGCTCCGATATTGCTGAGTGGCTTCTACCCTCTATATTTTAGTCAAATATGGGTACTTGAGCTTTTCTCTGGCTTGTTCCTCTATTTCAGCTCTTGCCTGCGAAGTTGAGGCTTTTTCTTGCAATATTTCCTTTGCTCATGGTGGCAAAAGATATTTTAATAGAACAGGTGAATCTGGATTTGGTATTGAAGCAGGAGCTTTCACTTGTACTTGTTTCTTCTCATTTTGCATCTTCGGATCAGCCGGTACCCTTAATGGTTCCATCTCTGCTGGATCTACCGTGACTGGCTTCTTCCCAGTTCTCGTGAGAACTGAGACTTGTTCTTCAGATGGAACCATAAAATTATGATCTACCTCAGTAATCATGTTAACTTGTCCTCCAGAAGAGCTTGCGGCCAATGTTTGTACATAGTTCAAATGAACCATACAAGTCTCCTCACCGTGTGGATCATTACATGTAGAGCACCAATATGTTCTTTCTGTAGGGCCAACTTCCTCATTCGTCAACACAGTCGGGTTCTTCTCAGGCACTTTGCTTGTTGAAGCCGCTTGTTCTCTAGTGATCGACGGAGGTTGAAATCTCCTGGGTTGGAAATCTCTCTCGACCTGCTTTCTTTCAATAATTGTGATTTTATTTCCCATTGCTCTTATAGCTGAATTAGCAGATTTTACCTCTTGTAATAGCATTGTGTAAGGATCAAGATTTGAGGGCGTAGGAGGTGCCGGTATAGGTAGAGGTGTTGGCGATGTAGGCAATGCTAGGAATGAAGTGGGAGCTGGTAATTACGGAATGCTTGGTGCAGGAAATTGTGGAATAGTTGGAGCAGGGAGCTGGGGAACTGGAATGGGTGCGATCTGAGGTGCACTTGAGCTCCATGATGGAATAGGATACATGGAAGGCATAGGCTATGAAAATGAACCAGAATACAAATGTTGAGGAAGATCAGGTAAGATAGGCATTGTTACCTTTGGGGGAAGCCTACCTATGGCAATCAAGTCTGCTTCCACTTTTGCGCTTGTTCGAATAGCTCTAGGAATGTAGTCACGTTGGACTACCGGATAGCCAAGCCAATGTCTATGTTAAAAGCTCTGAGATAATAGAATGCAGCTTGCTCATGAGTGGGTCGAAGACCTTCAAGAACTCTCTGCCAGCTTCTGGTAAATATGACATTGAAGTCCGCTATCTCCTCCTATGGATGCCTTTGAATTGCATTAAATTGATGCAACAAGGAAAATGGATCGGCTTGTTCATGAAAGTTTTTGATTAACAGCTCTCCTAATTGATCCCATGATGCAATAGTGCCTGGTTGCAATGATCGGTACCAATACAACAATTTCCCTCTCAGTGACAACACCAACAATTTTATCATCACGTCTTCATCCATTATGTCATGGATGGTCGCCAAAGAGGCTACATCTTGAATATGCTCATAAGAGTTTTACCAGTACCATCATAGGTCGGCAAAGCTTTCAAAGCAGCTTGAGGGACTGGATTTTGTGCCTATAAATTCAAGGCTCCCGAACTATTCCATGTCGAGAACTGCCTTGGTGGAGGATTCTGGGCCATTTGGACTGGTGTGTGTGGCTGAGGAGGTGGAAAACTAGTAGCAGTACTAGATGAACTTGAAGGAACAAAAAATACACCAACAATTTGTGAGGATGTTGCAGAGGACGTAAGTGGTGGGGAGACCAACTTAGGGTGTCCACTTAATTTTTGGTTGTCAAGTTCAAAAAACTCAATGGGATTTTCAAAATTTTTGGCCTTCGATCTTGTGATCATGAAGTACAGCTCTCACTGTCTCCACGTTCGGAGGCTTCTGGGTAGTGTTGAGTCACCAAATGTTCTAACTATACAACATGAAGGTGAACATTAAACCTCAATACTATTGAAAGTGAAACTTTTAGGGTCCCATCGAGCGTGCCAAAAATTATTGGTCACAAATCTGCCTAAGTACAAGATTTCATCACTTGTGCGCCCTAGACTCGGCCAACATTGAAAGGCCGAGGGAAAAATAAAATTCCTTCGAACCGATCTCCAGAGAGGGTTGGCTCCCTTACTAAATTCTACACTATTTGAAGACTAGGGATGCAGGAAAGAAATTGAAAAATAATTGAAAGAAAGGGAAATATAGCCACAAGTCGAAGTGTAGAATTTGGGGCAGACTAACAACAAAAATTCCACCAAGTTTTATAACAACATATAATAAAAGGAAAGCAACAGAATTTAACTCACACCTTTGTAGAGATAACCCCTGGATCGCATTTCAAAATCTACTCACTAACCAACAACGTTTGAATTCAGAATGCAGAATTCAAAACTTAACAACAAGAGCATGAGCATAAACATAAATGATTTAAAAAAAGAAGGAAATCACACACATAAGAATGCTTGCAAATTTCAGAAGCCAAGTCTCTTCTATTGATGCAGAGAACTTAGAGAGTTTTCTTGCAAAATATCTAACCTCCCTTTACAATAAGAATTTGATTAGTATTTATAGAGGTTTTCGCCTCTTTCATTAAATACATGTGGAGGCAAAGTGTCGGCCACTCAGCCACCAATAGCAACAACTTTCTCCTCGACCACAACAATGAACCAATGAGCAAATGCCAAATAAAATAACTGATGATTTTATCACATGGCATATCAAGCTTCAACACAAATCATCGGTCCAGTTTCAATCTCCATGGTGGCGCCTTGGAAATGCATGCCCACGAAGTGGTCGATGCCTCAAAAATGAACAATATTGCACTGGAATCAAGAGCACATGCTTAAACTTGGTAGCTTCAGCGATCATATCACCTCAAGAATTATCTTTATCAATATTAATCTCTTTTCAAGGAATATTTGCACCAAACTTCACCCAAAATTACATCCATAGGAAAAAGTGTTCAATGTGTGAAAACACTTAAAAAAGAAAAAACACTTTTCAATGTGGCACCAATGATTACAACGAAATGTCAATGTGGCACACTACAACAAAATTCCAATGTGGCAAAAATGCCAACACTTCTATCTACTAAGCACTTCACTCCAATTGAACCAATGATACCTCTTAGAGAAAATAACGCTTGTCAACTTGACTTTACAAAACTAGCTCTCTAAAGGCTCCAATTATTTAATTCTTTGGTTTTACAATTCTTCAATATAAAAGGGACTCCAAGGTAGTAAAAAAGTTACTACATTTTTTGAGACTTAATGGGGCACAAATATTGAATAGAAGGAAATACAAACTCTTGCCTTTATCCATGGAATGAAGTCTATAAATTTGGGATCTTGTAATTATAAAACTATAAAATTTTAAATCTCTTTAGTCCTCCTATGGTAGTAACTTCAACAAATTTTTTCATTCCTCATATCCAAGAAACCTAAGGTTTGTTAGGTTATTTGCATCCCTTACAATATCCTCATTTGGATTTTTAGATAACACATCTTGTTGCTCCTCCAACTTCTTCAGTTGACCTAGTGGTTCTCTTAGCTTTTCAATTTACTCTGAAACAATTTCTACTTTTATTTTTTCTTCTTAAATAATAATTTCACAACATTTTCATACATGAGTCTCTTTTAATCATAAAACATATATAAAATCAACATTTATTTATCCTTTTATATCTATTACCATATTTAAAAATGAGGTTATTATGGTTTCCATGACATATTTATAAGCTTATAAACCCCTCTGGGCATCTAGAATTATTTTAGTCTTCCAACTATTTCATTTTGGTTTACCCCTAGTTGCTATGCCCAATATATCATCATTCTAGCCAACTACTTTAATGTCTGATAGTACTTCACCTTTGTACCCAAATCATCCTAAATTTCTTGAATGGTCTTTGAAATTTGGTGAAGGATGGTTTCAACATTATATATGAACTCAAAGTTTACCTAGGTGTTTGTGACCTCAATTTCAATTCCATCCCATAAGGACTTCACTTAATCTATTTTTGAGGTGTGTCTTAGGTCCACCACTATACCCAAATTCTTTAATATCTTTTTGGAGCCTATTAAATTTTTGATACCCCATGTGTTATACAACCTACATCCAATCTTTCTATTGTTTGAGATATTTCTTTTCTTGTTTGAATTATTGTTTGAGCTAATTTTTGACCCTAGGCAAGGTACTTTGAGAGATCATCTTGCTACTTCCTTTGTTGCTTACTTGTAGTGTAATGGACCAATAGGTATTTTAAATGAAATCCATAAAGGGTTTAATATGTAAAAAATATGAATAAGAATATGTATATGGATTCTCTCCCCACGAAGGATATACACACACAAATATATATATCTTATTCAAGGGTTATATTATAAAGGGTCATAACCCTTCAAACATACCCCTTATTGAATAGCCATTTAATAGCGTAAGTTATATATATATATATATATATATATATATATATATATATATATATATATATATATATATATATATATATATGATTCTCTCCCCATGAAGGATACACACACACACACACATATATATATATATCTTATCCAAGGGTTATATTATAAAGGGTCATAACCCTTCATACCCACCCCTTATTAAATAACCATTTAATAGGGTATATATATATTTAATATAATATTAGAATGTAATATAAATATATTATAAGGGATATAATAATATTGTATTTAGGGTGACTACATGTCCTCCCATATAGGAAAAACCTTTGAACTCAAAGTATCATCAAATTTTTTAAAATGACATATTTTTTTCTTTAGTCGACTCTTTGTAGGTTCCTTCAATATATTCTCCAAAATAGGTTTCCTAAATTGAAAGAAGATATATGATGATATGAATATTATAAATAATAAGAATAACATATCATAGATTTAGGAATATTCCATCCTAAATTAACCTTGAGAGGCATTCAATTCGAGTGGAAATTTTATGATAATTTCCTTCTATCTGGAATCCATGAGTGTCTTCCAAAAATTGGAATATATGGTATCTTTTGGTAAGAACCAAAACTATTATATATTTTAATCTTGAGAGGCGGTGTATATGAATATGATATTTGTGGACCACTTTGATATAGGACCTTTGTATAACTTGGATACTTTGGAATAAAAGGTTATTGTCTTCATAAATCAATACCTTATCATCATTCTAGATGATTTGGATTTCTATACATAGATTATTAAAGATGAAAATATGCAAGATAATATGCATGATAAGGCTTCCAATTTTAATCTTTGAGATAAAAACCATTGGTTATAGAATGAACAATATCAATGTGTAATTTTACATCCTTAGTTTGAAATGTTTTTTTTGTAAAATGAATATTGGGCTGAATTTTAAGGACAAGTGGTTGTTTAGATTCAATATCTCCAAAAATGGAACTAGCAGAATCCTCAATAAAAATTTTATTAGTGAAAACAAACATTTTTGTCTTTTGTATATTCTTCTATTATATATTGAGATGCTTAACTTCATTGAGAATATCAAGATTGCATTTACAAAAGCAAATGATTGCATCATGCTTCGGAAACATAAGTTTTTTAGAATTTGTTAAATCCTTTTGAATGTCATTTGGTGTCATTTTCATAGCCCATTTTCCATGAAAAATTCCTTCAAGTTTATCCCAATTTAGATTTAGTTTGAGTTCAGTGTCAATGTAAGACCAGCATGCCATTGCTTCTCCATATAAATATACCCATATCAAACTAGGCAATGTAACCAATTTTTTGAAATTTATAAACTATTTTTTTATATTTTCACTACCCAAAAGCATTTGAAATTTGTTGATTCATACTTCCCATATTTTTTAGAATTTTTGGGATAAAACTAGGTTTATTGTCAAGGTTAAGACTAGAGTCCAACATTTTTCTTTAATTGTTTTAAATGATTTTTCCAAACTTCTCTACATTTTTAATATATTAAGGATAATATTTATTTATTTTAAAATGTATATCTTGATAAATGCTATATTTAATTGATAAATAATTTCTTTTTTATCTATTTTGAAATTTGGATATTGTTTGTACCTTTTTAAAATTTAAATCACAACCTTTTGTATATTGGATTGCACTGTTTTGTTATCAAGTCACACCTTCTTGTTATGAATTTGTAACCTTTGGTATGTTAGGTTTCACCCTCACATACTTGGGTTACACCCTTTCATTTATTGGGTTGCACCCTCTTGTATTGAATCACACCCTTTTGTATCTTGGATCCCGCTTTTTAGTATATTGGATCACACCCTTTTATATGTATCTCTAGTCATACCCTTTCAAATATTGGGTAACATTGTATTAGGTCATATCATTTGGTATGCCATGTCACACATTTTCATCTCTCAAGTTGCACATTTTTATCTCTCAAGCCACACATTTTTATCTCTTGGATTGTGCCCTTTTGTATCTTGAGTAACACCCTTTCATATCTTGGATTGCACCCTTTTATATATTGGGTCACATCCTTGGTATCTTGGATCAAAATATTTGGTAACTTGTGTCACAAATTTTTATATCTTGAGATGCACCCTTTTGTGTTTTAGTTTAAACCCTTTTGAATATCAGATTAAAAGTTTTTGAATCTTAGGTGGAACCCTTTCATATCTTATGTCACACCCTTTGATATTTTGGATCACACCCTTTCTTATATCGAGTTGTGCCCTTTTATATCTTCCATCAATACATAGGTAAATTTTTGTTGGCCACAAGTCAAAAAGAGTATAGTCTACAAGCCTAATTATTCTAGTCATCGACTAGAAGTTGAACTATAGGTTCAAGAGTGTGGCTTTGATACTAGTTGTAATGGACCAATAGATATATTATGTGAAATAAATAATGATTTAACATGTAAAAGAGATATTAATAAGAATATGGATATTTATTCTATTTCCATAAAATACATGTAAACATACATATTATATTACATTCAAATACTATCCTATATATATATAAACTTACCCTATTAATATCCTATAAAATTATTATCTAATAAGGGATGGGTATGAAGGGTTGTGACCCTTTATAATATAACCCTTGTAATAACCTATTAAATAATAAGGGGTGGGTATGAAGGGTTGTGACCCTTTATAATATAACCCTTGAGAAGGGTTATTAAAAAGGGTCTCAACCCTTCATACCCACCCTTATTAGATAACGATTTAACAGGTTATTAATAGGGTACGTTATATATATAGGATAATAATATAATATAAATATATTATTAGAGGATAAAATAAGGTAGTGGTTAGGTTCACCAAGTAAGCTTAGTTTGGAGTTATTTTACCCATTGTTGTAGCTAGTCTACTTTAGTGTAATCCTTCCTAAGGGCTTCTATTTCTCATTGGATCTACATTTTTTTTCCATAAATTATGATACTACTAAACCATTGTACTAGGTTTTATTTTTATTTATTTCATTCTTTTTTGCCAACTATCCATCTTGTATAACCATTCCTATTGATAACTAGTTGGAGAGATGGATTATTTAGTATGGGTTTGTCCTAATAATGTTTGGATCTAAAACTATGACTATTAAGTCAACAAATGAGGTTGAGGGTTTGGATGGGTTAAATCACAAAGCTTACATGATTAAGATATTTCTTCCACCCATAGCCACCTAGGACTGCATGTTCACTAGCACTCTCGTGATCATTCCTTTAAGTAGTTGTACTCCTTGATTTTTATTCCTTCCTCTTGGAGAGAGTTTAATTTATATTTTGCATCCCTTGTCTTTATATCATTAGTAATATTACAAATATAATTCTAGGTGGATCTTGCTATAAATTGTTTCTCTTTGGTGGTTCTAGTGGATTCAATTACATGAGTTGATAAGGATAAAAAAGAAGCTAGAATTTTACATTGAGAAATATGCTTAAATAAGCATTTGTACAACCATAATCTTCCAAATTTGGAATATGCTTAACCATAAACTATACTTAAGCTAAGATGCTAACAAAATAATCTATGACTAAGCTAATCTAAATTTCTAACAAGCTCCTTGTCATAAAAAATATGTCGACATTACAATCTTGAATAGCATTTTTGGAAATTATTTCTAACTTAGACTTTAGAAAATAATTCAAACTAATAAAATAATAAAAATCCACTCTTTTAAAACTTTCAAAAGTGGTCCTCATCATACCTCCCGACCATAGAAATATTGGACTCCAATTTTTGTAAAAGGTATGAAAAATTGTAGGATATCTAATGGTGTGATATTTAACAAGCCTGGGGTGGAATCTAATACCAATGGGCAACAAGGTATGAGGTGGAATAATCTTGTCGAGTTTGATGAGTCTTCATATTGAACACTCGATCTATAGTACGAAAAAGCTAAATATTAGGTACCAAATCTACAAGATGGATGATGATAGAATTGATTTCCAAGGTGGATTCATGATATGACTTTAAAAGCTCCATATTGACGACACCATGAATGCTAAGATGAGATAAAATATCAAGGCGAAAGAAATTATCGAACACTTGTTAAATAATGGTATAAGGCCTATAGTGAAGAGGTTTGATCTTCCTATGTACCTTTTCTATAAAACACCATTTATTTAAGAAAAGCCAAACTTTATCTTCAACCTAAAAAGGATTAGGAACACAATGTTTATCCGTAGCTCATTTTTGTTGCTATTGAGTCTTCTATAGAATTTGAAACACCTTTTATTGAAGAATATAAAAGTATTGAATGAATGAGGTTTCCTTATCTTGCTCTTTGTGAATATGCATAGTAGCTAGTGAGGGTAAAGATAAAGGTAACTCATAAGGTGCCAAAGGCTAAAAACCAAGATAAACCTCAAAAAGAGAGTGTCCTATAGATGTGTGAATTTCTATGTTGTAGGTATATTCTATGTGAGTGAGACTCAAATCCAACTTAGTTGGAGAAGTGTGATAATATATCCTTAAACTCTACACAAGAGTACAATTAACTACTTCAATATACCCATATGATTGTGGATGAAAGTTCATGAAGAAGTTAAGAGAAACTCCTAAAATTTTCCACAACAATCTCTAAAAATAACCCACAAAATGTGAATCCTTGTTAGATACAATGTTAGTAGGTAGACCAAAGGAACACCATACTATATTAACGAAAAGCTATGCTAAGTTAGGTGCAAAACTGATATTTTGTCTTGGAATAAACTTAGTCATTTTACTGAATCTATCCACAAATACAAACACATAATCATGATGTCAAACTATCATTGGAAAACCACTCAACAAGTCCATGGAATTGATTTCCCAAGAACAAGAAGGAATGGACAAAGGAATATTGAGACCCAATTTCCTATTGCTTGGCTTAAAGCTGCAACAAACAACACACTACCTTAAAAATCATAAAACATCACACTACATATGAGGCCAGTAGAAAAACCATTGCAAGTGGTGAAGAGTCTTATGTTTTCCAAAGTGTCCACCATAGAGTGAAGAGTGGGCCTCTTTAAGAAGAGACAACCATTGCTCTTGAGGCACACAAAGTTTATCCAACTTATACAATAATCCATCCTTCATATGAAAATATTGAAAAAGACTTAGATTGGAAGAAGGATGTAAAAGGTGTTGGTAAACTTTGCCAAAATCTGAATCAAGAGCATATTGTGTAGGCCAAGTTTGGAAACCAATATGGGAAGTAGTCACAACTGTCAATGTGGAAGTTATTGGAGGGTGACTCAAACAATCTGCTACATTGTTACTAGTTCCTTTTTTGTACTTGATCACTAAATGAAATTGCTGCAAATTAACTTCCCACTTCATGTGGCATGTTTCTTCACTATTATTTTGTGATTGGATAAACTTAAGGGGTATGTGATCCATATGTATAATAGTATCCCTTCTAAGAATATAATGTCTTCAATGCTTAATGGCTTACATCAAGCCATACAACTCTTTTTCATATATTGTGTAGTTCTTTTTGGCAACCGAGAATGTCTTGGAATGGTAGGCCATAGGATAGCCATTTTGCTTCAATACAACTATAAGAGTAAATTGTGAGCCATCTATCTCTATCTCAAAGGGATGATAAAGTATATGAAGAATAAGCACGTAAGTTGTACATAGTTTGTATTTCAATATATTAAAGGAACAAGCACGATCCTTTTTCCATTGAAATACAACTTTGGCTTTAGTGAAATGTTATAATGGGGTTGTAACAATGGAAAAACTATAGATGAACTTACAATAGAAATTTTTAAGTCTAAGAAAACTCCTTAACTCTTAATGTTATAAGAAGTGGTCCAATGGAGAAGGATTTTAACTTTGCGAGAATCCACTTGTATGCCTTCATCATTAATGATAAAACTAAGGTAGAAGATGGAGGATTGAGAAAATGAACACTTTGGAAGGTTGACATACAATCTATTCTCTTGAAGAGTTTTGAGAACTTGTTCTAAGTGATCTAGATGATCCTTACAAGTGGGGGAGAAAACAAGAATGTCATCAAGATAAATTATCATAAATTTATCCAGGATATTATTGAACACCTCATTCATTAGCCTCATGAATATTGTCAATGAATTTGTAAGACCAAAGGGTATAACAAACCACTCATATAAAACCAAATTTGTCTTAAATGTTGTCTTCTATGTGTCTTCTACTTGTACTCAAACCTGGTGATACCAATATTTTATATCTATCTTTGAAAAGTACTTATCCCCTTGTAGTTGATCCAAAATATCATCTATTCTAGGAAGTGGATACCTATTCTTGATAGTGATTTTATTCAAGGCCCTAAAATCAATGCATAGACACCAAGTACCATATTTCTTGAGTACAAGAAATATTGGTGAAGCACAAGGATAGGTACTTGGTTTAATGAATCCCTCAAAAAAAGTTCATGAATTTAATTTTTGACTTCTTCCATTTGAAGAACTAACTATCTATACATGGGTGCATTCAGAAGAGAAGCAACGAGAATAAGTTCTATCCTATGATTGATTTATATAACAAGAGGAAGAATAGAAGGTTCCTTGAACACATTTTAATATTATTACAAATTCTTGTTAAGTGAAGCATGCCTTGAAGATCTATGAAGTGGTACTTGTATATCTTCATTTTGTGGCCTTATTAATATGAGTTCCAAATACTATGCTTTGTTTATATCTTTGCATGCTTTCCTACAACTTAAAACCAAGTTGTTTGTTTTTTGAGTGCACTTAATTAGATATGATTTATTATCTAACTACAAAGTATAAGTGTTCTTGAATGCATTATATAGTGACTTTCTTATCATATTGATAGGGTTTGCCAAGCAACAATCCACAATAGTCCATTGGAGTGACATCACATGTTACCTTGTCCAAAAATTTAGGACCAATTACAAATGAGAGGGTGCAAGTGTATGTGATGTTAGAAGTTCTCCCACTATCCTTCCATAACAAAGAATAGGTATGAGGATGAGGGTACAAAAGAAGCTTCAACTTATTGATAATTAAACTCACAATTAGATTTATGTGAGCCATTATCAATTATACAATCAATATAATATTCATGGGCTAAGTGAACCCTTGTGACATATAATTTATCATGATCACTTAAAGAAGAGTTGTGATGCATAAGAGTTAAATTATTTAACTTTTTTTTTGTTAGTTAAATTAAATTAAAAATGGGTTTTTATAAAGGATCCCAAAACCTGATTACAAAAAGTTAAAAGACTAAGAGCAAGGTCCCAAGGCCACAAAAAAGGACACCAAAATATAGAGGAAATACATAAATAATACCTTTCAGGACAGGCTAAGGATAGCCTTATAGGGAAGGCTAGAGGATAGCCTTATAGGGAAGGCTAGAGGATAGCCTTAAAGGACAAAAATATTTTTATTTTATTTTTATTTTTTTGAATATTTACATAGAATTCTGGGACATCACTGTCCCACCTAGAACAACCCAAAAACACATGTGCAAAAGGACAACCTAAAAATCATGTGGTGAGGAAATTTAAAAAAGCAAACCCGCCTAGGAAAAATTGAAACAGGGCTATCCCGCCCATTACAACAATTTGAAAATTTCAAAATTGAACTTAAAGTGGGAAACACATAAAATAGGACCACAGTAGGATGCATAGGGATGAAGCAGTAGGATGCCACAGTAGGGACCAATCATCCCATAGAGGACTACAAGAGGAACATCAACCATAGGACTCCAGAGGCCATGAAATCTCATTGCAACAAGGAAACTACTCAGAGGCCAAAGGAGACAGAGGAAAAAACAATGCAAAAATGGGAGCCAAGGAAAATGGTGGGGAGGTCCTAGGAGACCTCAATAGAGGAAATATGAAGTAAAAGCTACCACCTAAAAGTGTACGCCCCCCAAAGGCTAAAAAAAAAACAACAAGAGCTCCACAATAACCTCTGATGCCACCGTCGAGTAGCTTAAGGGAACCAGAATAGGATGACCCGTAGGAACACAACAAAAATTAGCACAGAGGCTCTCCTCAAAGCCATGAAAAGCTAAGACCCACCATCAAACCTACAACCGGAAACCCAAAGAGCAACACCACAAGAATAAGCACAAGGTCCCATCCAAGCCAAAAGATACTATGAAGAGTTGCTCATGAAGCCAAAAACCCTAGCTACACAACATTGAATCAGAAGAATCTCTGAAACTTAGAACAAAATAGGACACTACAAGAAAAAAATGAAAGGGTTCCTGAAAGAACTTAGAAAACCCAAAGGATGACCCAGAAAAAACTAGGGACAACCCAAAAAATCCTAGGGACATCCCAGTTCATAGGCACCAAAAGGAAAACCCTACCAAAAGGTATGGAAAGGGGCAGATAAGTGAATTAGGGATCTCCCAACCCAAGGATATCATCTGCAACACCATCCAACCAAGGAGGAGGGTAAAAGAGTACCAAGGAATTGTAAATGAACCCAAAGATATCCCAGAAAAACCCAGAGACATCCTAGATCACAGGCACCAGTAGGAAACCCCATCAAACAACAAGGAGAGGGGCAAAAAAATGGAACAGTTATCTCCCACACCAAGGATATCATTTACAATGCCTACCAATTAAGTAGGAAGGGCAAAGAAAGTGCCAGGGATCCAAGACAAGGCCAGGGATCTGGGACAAGTCTAAGGATGGGTTGCAAGGAAGTGGTGTAGGACTTCCCAGGGAAGTCCCCTACAGAGTCCACATTTGGTTTACTTCTAGAGTTAAATTATTTAACTTACCCTTTAACTCTTGTTATGTTATATCCTCCCCAATAGTCTTAATGGGACCATATTTTGGGTCCTCATTTGCAGACTTTACAACCAAATATTTCTTCTTCATATTTTGTAAACAAAAACATTGAGGCCTAAGATGCCCTTTCTTTTTACATTTTTTTTTTTTTAGAATAAGAAGGATTAGAATACCTTTTAGAGTAAGAGGAAGAATAATAAGTAGAAGAAGAACAAAGAGAAAAAAAATGAAGAATATGTTTTCTTCACTTGCTATTGTTGATTTGACACCTTAGTAGTGCTTGTAGATCGAGCTCCTCTTGATTGGATAGCAAATTTATTCTTTGCTAATTATTCTTGATTGAACAAAGTATCCAAAGTGGTGATAGTGGTATATTTTAAATCCCTAATTATTTAGTCCTAAAAAACACTTTTAAACTTAATGATGAGTCTGTTAGCCGAATATTGTACACCTATTAAGACCATTGACTTATTAAACTAAAAAATGTAGTCTTGAACACTCATGTTGTATCCTTGCTTCAAGTGAAGCCATTTTTAGATAAGGTATTTGCCATAATTTTAAGGATAGAATGTATCCTTAAAATATTTTATGAGTCTATCCCAGTTTGTGATGGGATTTTGATTGCATTGAAAAACAATTATCAAGACCTTGGCTACACATGAAAGCTTCAATTTAGAAAAGGGACTCTATATTCAAAATGTTTGTTGTAAGTAAACTAAGTTTATAAGTCTAAGATCCAACTATTTAAGACTTTAGGATCATGTGAACCATCATAAATTTTGACTTCACATTTTCTTCTTGCACAAATATCAATACATTAATTTTGTCAGCCAAAAGACTAACTATTGCAGCTAAAGCAATCACTTGCCCTATCAAATTAGAAGCTATTTGTGATTGGTATAAGCCAAAACTTACTAGTGGACTCCTAAATACCAAAAGGTCTTTACAATGAAGTATTACAAATTTTTCTTCTTTGTATTCAATCAATTTACAAAAATATGGTCTTCTTAAAATTTTGTGGCTATTCCCAAGCAATAAAATAATTTTCCTTCTACAAAGCTTTGGGAATTTTACCAATTTTTACAAAAAATAAAAATGGTAAATAAAAAAATAGTTAGACATAAAAAAATAATTAATTAACTAAAAGAGTAATTAATTAATTAACTTCCAAAAAATTATTATCCCTTTTGGCTTGTATGTTAGCTTTTGATGTATTATGCAATGGGAGATAGCAATCACAAGATGCAAAATAATATGAAAGAAAATAAATCTACGAGATGACTGAAACATGCTATAAATAGAAATTATGGAAATGAATACAATGTAGCTATGGAGGAAATGGACACTCCATGAACAAAGCTACTCAACTACATTGCACCCATCACCAATATATGGTGATCTACACAGCACTATGCTACTACCTACGAATATGCTTTGAGCTTCTATATTTTTATTGTTATAATGAGGCCATTTTTGTATAGGAAGATAGGTTTCTTAGCCAACACTCTACCTAGTTGTGCAAGGGACACCTTGCACATATACAACTTGCACATTGAAACTTGTGCATTTATTACATTGCATGAAGTAACTAGATAACTTCCTACTAAAGTAATCTAATGTCCTAAGTATGTACCTAAGAAGGTATATTTACAAGATCCAAATTATGTAATATAATATATTTATAACACCCCACTATATTACATTATTTGGGTATTTAATACTTTAGTATTCAATGTGGATCTTCTTCCATTGAATGATATTTGGCTTGTTTAGGTTCATAATCCTTATCTTCCATCCACCTTTAGTGTTCTCTTTGTGAGTATATTCATTTGGTTCTGATTGTTTATAATTGAGTAAAGCTAGTGCAATTGTCCTCTCATATTCTTGATTTTGATTCTTCTATGCTTACCTTTGTGGTGCACTGGTTCTTCATTTTCTCCAACTTGTTCCTCTGAAAATATGTTAGCATCATTTTGAAACACCACAATATCTTGTGAGATTTCCATTGAGTCTAGGATATATGTATTTCCATGGATTGATCATGTTTCTTTATTTCACCTTGATTCATGATGAGACATGTATTGATTCCATTCATATATCCAAAGTTGATCATATATTTGTTTTTTACTAACTTGCTTACTAAAATGATATTGAATTTTAATCCAGGAACATACAATATTTTTTCTAGTAGAATATTTGGATACAATTTTCTAGGTGTTACACATCCATATCCATGTATAGGATAAGTTTGGCTATCTACAATTCTTATTCTGTAGCCTTTAACAACTTCAAGGTAGTCAAACCATTGTATATTTCCTGTCATATGATGACTAGCTCCTGAGTCAATGTACCACATATTTTCATGTTTTATAGATCGATTCCTATTGGAGCAAATTTTACATTCATTATATGGCATTCCTTTTCCCATTTGAAGAAGTAGAATTCAAGAAATGAGATAGGATTTTCTTTGTAGTCTACCTTATTATTCCCTATATTAGGGTATATGATCCCTAATTGAAGTATATAAGATTTATTTGATAAAACCTATATTAATCCTTAGGTTTTTAGGCTTTCTTATGTCTCCCTAGTAATGAGAGTATATACACCTAATGGAATTTTAGGTTTTGTAGAAATATTATATCTTCCTAATTATATAGAACTTGATAATATTTTGATGCAGGAGCATCCGAGGGCAGCAAAGCAATCGAGCATCAACCAAAATTTTGTTGTTATTTCTAAGTAACAAAGTTATTTTTTTTTGTTGTTTTTTTTCCTAAGTTCTACACAGGGTCGCGAAATCGCAACCCAAGTCGAAGAAAGCGAAGTCGGAAGCCAAAGGGTCACGATTTCGTGATTTCGTGATATGTCGCGAAATCGCAACCCAAACGGAGAAGGCAAGGCCGAGGGGCACAAGGGTCACGAAATCGCGACATGTCACGAAATCATGACCACTACAGGGAAGCCAAGGCGTGGAAGGCACAAAGGTCGCGAAATCGTGACATGTCGTGATTTCACGACCAGAGCAGGAGACGGAGGCCGACAGACAAAAATGGCATGATATCGTGACAAGTCGCGATATCGCGGCCAAAAAGGAGGAAAAGGGCTTAGCGGGGGAAATGTTGCGATATCGCGACAGAAGCTGGAGAGAGAAAGCACAGGAGAGAAATGGTCGCGATATCGCGACATGTCACGATATCGCAACCAAACAAAAAAACACGCACTCCAGCTTTCATAAAGACATCCCTTCATGCGCGGCAAGTTAGAGGCAGTGAAGCAACTATTCCAAAGAAGGATTCCAACGGGCATGTTGGCCACTCGCACAGGGTATCTGGAAGACGCATTTAAAGCATCTAACAACAAGCAACAGATCGAGATGTAGATTTCACTAGATATGGCAGCCAGTCGCACACCTCACCATGAGTCTCATCAATGCAACTTTCCAGAATTGTTCCAAGTGGCGATTGTAGATCGTGGGAAGTGGGAAAACACAGAGGATCGGGACCTCAATAAAAATCCCATGGATTGTAATGAGAAGGGGTTGGCAAATGGCAGTTTGGTCGTATATTGTAAAATTTCTTCCCGAGCATCAAATACAAAATCTTGGGCTCTTGTTTCTCTGGTTTCTCTCTTGTTTCTCTGGTTTTTTTGTTTTATGCAAGATTCGTTCTCCACCAAGTGGTATCAGAGCCAGTGGTTCCTGAGCATGTAGCAGATCACCAAAGGAGAGGCAGTTACACCAGGACCTGTGGGAGGGTTTGAGATCGAGTGAACAGAATGCCTCCAAGGAGAAATCTTGTTGGTGGGAGAGGCATGGTGGTAGCAGAAGATGTTCAAGCTCTGTAGCGGCAAATGCAAGCTCTGCAAGAAGAAATGCATAGAAGATTGGAGCCAAGAAGAGATGAAGGTAGTGAAGAGGAAGATGATGAAGAAGAAGACCAACCTGAGGAAGAAGAAGAAGCAGTAGATCCTGCTCAGGCCAGACTATACAAGGCCATATCCCAGATTGCGAAGAGGCCGAAGATGGAGGTTTCCACATATTCCAGGAACCTTGAGCTAGAGGAATTGATCGACTGGATCAACGATCTGGAAGAGTACTTTGAGTACGAAGAGGTTGAGGACCCTGATAGGGTCAGATTCGCAAAGACCAAACTGAAAGGTCATGCTAGCATTTGGTGGAAGGGAGTGTAGCTGGAGCTAAATAAAAGAGGGAAAGAGAGAATAACCAAGTGGGAACGGATGGCAGAAAAGCTAAAGAGGCAGTTCATCTCTGGTGATTATGAGTTAGACCTATTGAATAAAATGCAAGGGTTGAGGCAATCAAGCAAGTCTGTGAAAGAATACACAGAAGAGTTTCATAAAATAATGATTAGAACAGGCCACTCAGAGGCCAACAAGGAGAAGGTATCCCGTTACATTAATGGGTTACGAGCAAGCATTCAGGAGGAACTAAGTCTAGTCCGGATGACCATCATAGAGGACGCCTACCAATTTGCTTTAAATATTGAAGAGAAGCTCAATAGGAGATTTGAAAACAAGCAAAGAGGAAGAGGTCATGGCGGAAGGACCGACAGAAGGAACGGTGGAAGAAGAAATGAAGAATCTCAAAAAAATGGAGAAAGTAGCAGCAATCAAGAACAAAGGAGAGAAAATACAGACCGCTCCCGTAATCAAAATAATGGTTACCGAGGGGGAAGAGGCCGAGCTGGACGAGGTCAAGGAAGAGGAAGATTTCGAGGGACTTGCTTCCAGTGTGGTGAAGAGGGACATCACCAATATGAGTGCCCACATAGCGAGAAAGAAATAATCGCAGGCCGAAAGGAAATGCTAGAGTAGCAGTCGTTGATGAAGATGTTGGGTCTAAGCATTCAGAAGAAGCTGAGAGAGGAGAAGTAATGATTGCAAGGAGAGTCCTGCTGAATGAAGAGGGAGCTGTAGATCAAAGGAAAATCTTATTCCGCACAAGGTGTAAATGCACGGGTAAGGTTTGCAACATCATCATTGACAATGGTAGCATAGATAACCTGGTTTCATAGGGGATGGTTACAAAGCTATAGTTGGAGAGAAAGAAACACCCGCATCCATATCGGATCGCGTGGTTGCAGAAAGACCATAAGGTTTTGGTCAATGAACAATGCCTGGTAAAATTCAGCATTGGAAATTACCGTGATGAGGTTTTGTGCGACATTCTGCCCATGGATGCATGCCATTTGCTGTTGGGAAGACCATGGCAGTTTGACAGGTGTGCGGTTCATGATGGCCGAGCCAACACTTATTTTGTGACCAAGAATGGAATGCGCCATAAGTTGAAGCCCCTGAAGGAGGTGGAAGAAAAGGTATGTGGCAGTGCAAGAATTTTCTTGGTTGACAGAAGAAAACTTTTAGATGATTTGAAGCATGAGCATATGTGTTATGCATTAGTTCCTAGAGTCAGGGATACAGAATGCAAAGATGCACCAGCAAAAGTCCAAGAACTGTTAAAAGAATTTCCAGATATCATATCTGACAATGTGCCTGAGGGTTTACCCCTAGTAAGAAAAATCAATCACCATATTGATTTGGTGCCAGGGTCAAGCTTGCCAAATAAGGCTGCACATAGAATGACACCTATAGAAACTGAAGAACTAAACATGCAAGTTCAAGAGTTGCTAGAGAAGGGATTGATTAGGGAGAGTCTTAGCCCGTGTGCAGTACCTGCTGTACTAGCACCCAAGAAGGATGGAGAGTGGATAATGTGCACGGACTCTCGAGCTATCAACAAGATTATAATAAAATATAGATTTCCACTGCCAAGGATGGATGACATAATGGACTATTTGAGTGGAGCCAAGTACTTCACCAAAATTGACCTCAAGAGTGGTTACCGCCAGATCCGTGTTAGGGAAGGAGATGAGTGGAAGACAGCCTTCAAGACAAAAGAGGGCTTGTATGAGTGGTTGGTCATGCCATTTGGGCTGTCCAATGCACCAAGTACCTTCATGCGGCTGATGAATGAGGTACTGAAGGAGTTTCTAGGAAAGTTTGTCATTTTTTATTTAGATGATATTTTAATATTCAGTAGAACCCTGGAGGAACACCTGATGCACATTAGGAGGGTTTTTGAAAAGTCATGGGAGGAGCAAGTTATTAATAAATCTAAAAAAGTGTAATTTTGTCAAGAAAGAGTTAGTATACCTAGGATTTGTAATCTCAGTAGAAGGTCTAAAAATGGACCCAGAGAAGGTGAGGGCTATCATAGAATGGCCTACCCCAAGAAGCACAATAGAGGTAAGATCATTTCATGGTCTAGCCAGCTTTTACAGGAAGTTTATAAGAAACTTCAGTAGCATTTGTGCACCCCTCACAGAAACAATGAGAGGGGATAAGAAAGAGTTCAAGTGGACCTTAGGGGCTGAAAGAATATTTGATGCATTAAAGAAAAAGGTCACAGAACAGCCTGTCTTGGCACTTCCAGACTTTAACAAAGTAATTCAGGTTGACTGTGATGCTAGTGGCAGTGCAATAGGGGCTGTACTGAGCCAAGAAGGCAGACCTGTAGCTTATTTCAGTGAAAAGCTCAATGATGCCCGAAAAAATTATTCAGTTTATGACCAGGAATTTTATGCTATAGTTCAGGCTCAGAAGAAGTGGAGGCATTATTTGCTGCCAAAAGAGTTTGTTCTATTTACTGATCATCAGGCATTGCAGTACATCAACAGCTAGACAAAATTGAATCAGCAACACATGAAGTGGGTAGAGTTTCTCCAAAGCTATACCTTTGTGTTAAAGCACAGGAGCGGGAAATCAAATAGAGTTGCATATGCTTTGAGTAGAAGGCAGAATCTGCTGACTGAAATGACAGTGGAGGTGGTTGGATTCAAAGAACTGAAGGGTCTTTATCCTGAAGATCCTAATTTTGCAGCAGCCTGGACAGCTTGCTTGGCACCTGTTACTATGGACTGGACAAAATGGTTAGATTTCCTAATCCAAGACGGAATTCTGTTCAAGGGAAGTAAATTATGCATCCCAAGGAGTTCTATGCGGGAGAACTTAATCAAGGAAAAGCACAGCGGAGGACTAGCTGGGCATTTTGGTCGGGATAAGACCATTGCCCTGGTAAATGAAAATTACTACTGGCCGCAACTTCAGCAAGATGTGAGAAAGTTTGTACAAAGTTGCAGAATATGCCATATGGAAAAATGTGTGAGGCAAAACATAGGATTATACCAGTCGTTACCTGTACCTGAGAGGCCATGGGAGGACATAAACATGGATTTTATTCTTGGATTGCCGAGAACACAGAGGGGAAATCACTCTGTATTTGTGGTGGTTGACCGATTCTCCAAAATGGCACATTTTATTCCCTGCCAGAAGACAAGTGATGCAGTTCACATTGCAGGGTTATTTTTCAAGGAAGTGGTACGACTTCACGGTCTACCAAGAAGCATAGTTTCTGACAGAGATACAAAGTTTGTTGGATATTTCTAGAGAACATTGTGGAAGAAGCTGAAGACAGATCTGAAGTTCAGTTTTGCATACCACCCAAAAACTGATGGACAGACAAAGGTGGTAAATCGAAGTCTGGGTAATTTTCTACGATGCTTGATAGCAGATAAAACCAAGGGATGGGATTTAGTTTTGCCGCAGGCAGAATTTGCATACAAAAATTCTGTCAATAAGAGCACAAACAAATCTCCATTCCAAATCATATATGGAAACAGTCCGAGAAATGTGTCTGAGCTGAGAAAATTAGATAAAGGAGAAAAATGCAATGCAGAGGCTGAGGAATTCGCAAAACAGATGAAAAGCCTGCATGAAGAAGTCAAGAAACAAATTGCAAAAATGAATACTCAGTATAAAGAAAGAGAAGACCAAAAGCGGCGGTTCAAAGAGTTCGAAGTGGGAGATGAAGTCATGGTCCATCTCAGAAAAGAAATATTTCCAGCCAAAACTTACAACAAGTTGAAGATGAAGAATTTTGGGCCATGCAGAATACTGGAAAAATGGGATTCAGGCAATGCATATGAAGTGGAATTGCCAAGTGGACTTGATATTTCACCTGTTTTTAACATATCTGATTTAGTAGAATACCATGAAGGAGATAGTACAGAGGCACCAAGCACAAAATTGTGGAGCATTCCAACATCTAGCCCAACCAAATAAGAGATAGAGGAAATATTAGATACTCGTGAAGGCAGAAGCACAAGGAACAAACAATATTCTGAGTATTTGATAAAGTGGAAGGGCAGACTTATTGAAGATGCAACTTGGTTATCAAAAATAGAGGTTGACCGCCTGAGTCTTCCTCCTGAAGATCATAAGTGAGGATCACTTCTCAATCCACCCCGGGTGTCTGATGCAGGAGCATTCGAGGGCAGCAAAGCAATCGAGTATCAACCAAACTTTTGTTGTTATTTCTTTCTAAGTAACAAAGTTATTTTTTTCTGTTGTTTTTTTTTTTTTCTAAGTGCTACACAGGGTCACGAAATCGTGACCCAAGTCAGAGAAAGCGAAGTCGGAAGCCAAAGGGTCATGAAATCACGACCCAAACGGAGAAGGCAAGGTCGAGGGGCACAAGGGTCGCGAAATCGTGACATGTCACAATTTCGTGACATGTCGTGAAATTGTGGCCACTACAGGGAAGCCAAGGCATGGAAGGCGTAAAGGTCACAAAATCACGACATGTCACGATTTCGTGACCAGAGCAGGAGACGGAGGTCGACAGACAAAAACGGTGCGATATCACGACAGGTCACGATATCGCGGCCAAAATGGAGGAAAAGGGCTTGGCGGAGGAAATGTCGCGATATCACGACATGTCACGATATCACGACAGAAGCTAGAGAGAGAAAGTGCAGGAGAGAAATGGTCGCGATATCGTGACATGTCGCGATATCGTGACCAAATAGAAAAACATGCACTCCAGCTTTCATAAAGACATCCCTTCGTGCGCGGCAAGTTAGAGGCAATGAAGCAGATGTTCCAAAGAAGGATTCCAACGGGCATGTTGGCCACTCGCACAGGGTATCTGGAAGATGCATTTAAAGCATCTAACAACAAGCAATAGATCGAGAAGTAGATTCCACTGGATATGGCAGCCATCGCACACCTCACCATGAGTCTCATCAATGCAACTTTCCAAAATTGTTCCAAGTGGCGATTGTAGATCGTGGGAAGTGGGAAAACATAGAGGATCGGGACCTCAATAAAAACCCATGGATTGTAATGAGAAGGGGTTGGCAAACGGTAGTTTGGCTGTATATTGTAAAATTTCTTCCTGAGCATCAAATACAAAATCTTGGGCTCTTGTTTCTCTGGTTTTTCTGTTTTATGCAAGATCTGTTCTCCACCATATTTGGTAGTGTTGGTCCGAAATCTGCCACAGGAAAGGATTTTTACAAGTGCGCCCTAGACCCGGCCAACATTGAAAGGCTGGAAGCAAGAAATGGCTCCCAGACCAATCTCCAGAGTGGGCTGGTTCCCTTTACTAATCTAACTTTTTGTTTGAAGATAAGGGTTGCTGGAAAGAAATTAAAAGTTGCAGAAAGAAATGGAAATATGGCCGCAGGCCAGAGTTATGGGATCGGAAGAACAACAGCAGAAAACTTAAAGTGCAGCAACAGCAAGCAACAAAAGATAATGACTCAACTCTCACACAACTGTATGCAGAAAATCTCTCCAAGATTACACTCCAGGAATCATATCCTTACAAGCAAGATTCAAATCCAATATGCAGAATTTGAATGTAACAGCACTTAAGGAATATAAATTCTATTAGAAATGCAAAAGGAACAGAAAAGACACTCACTCAAAACAGCTGCTTGAACAATTTGAAGCCAATACTTTATTCTCGCAAATGTACTTCCAGTTTTTAGCAAAAACTTCCAACCCTTTCAATGAAGTTTACATTGGTTTTTATAGAGGGCCGTCCTCTTTGCAGCATTTAATCTTTGTAACCGACCTTCTTGAGATCTACAATTATGCGAAGGAAACGAGGAACATGATCCCCTTAATCGCAGTCTAGAGAACCACAAAATTAAATGCAATCAGCGGTCATCTTCATTAAATGTCTTGACATATACATGAAACCGTTAGGATGATCCACGAACAGCGGATTCGAACAAATAAAATCTTCTATTTTGGTGGCCTGGGCGCTTCTTCAACCTTGACTTCTCGTGATCTACAATTATGCTTTGGAAATTATGCACACGATCCCCTTAATTGCAGCGTTAAGGGAGCAAAAATTAAATGCAATTAGACCACGCATCTCTTTCATTAAATTTGTTTTCCGAACATGTGCATGAAATCATTAACTCAATCCACGAACAGCAGCCTCGAACAAATATAATCTTCTATTTTGGTGGCCTGGGCACTTCTTCTACCTTGACTGCATCGAAAATCCACAAAGCATTTAATTCGGGCGAGCATTTAACCATCGAAAAGTAAAAAAACCTTATCGGCCGTTCATACTGTGCCTTGGCGGGAAACTGACGCAGGTCGCGAAAACGCGACGGGTCACGAAATCGTGACATATTTTGATGCCGTACACTTTTGCTACCTTGGACCCGCGAAAATCCTCCCTGTCGCGATATCGCTGCATAATCGGCTTCATCTTTTCTATCGCTAGCTCATTCCGCGAAAATGGCACATCGGGCGATCTCTCAACACCTTTTGTCTCTTTTGGTCCTCCCTTCGCTATGTCCCACGAAAACGGAACATGTAGCGATATCGCTACATGTTTCAAGCACTTTGTACGGTCTTGCCGATGGGTCGCGAAAATGCGACACTTTTTGCTTCTTAAATGCCTTTGACTTTCCTTGTCGCCACTTCGCTGCATACTTGAATACTTAGTCATTTTTTGATCAATGCGTCATGAAATCAATGTTACCACCATGTCTCTAGCTCTTCTCATTCCCTGTCGCAGAATCGCTGCAAATTTATCTCGCTTGGCCCTCTTGTCAAAAGTGCAGCGAGTCGCTGCAACTTTTATGTCTTTGCTCTTCAGACCAAAATGGCCGCGATTCTGAGACAAGTAGCGATTTCGCTACATATGTCTCCTTCCGTACCAACTGCCACCCTTTTGTCACGAAAATGCGAAGTCTTTTGCTTTACGGGACCTTCTTCCAAAAGATGCAGCGAATCGCTGCAACTTCTACTTAAGACTCCCGTAGCGACCAACCCCCGTGATTTTGGAACGTTGCAGTGCATCGCTGCAACTTTTTGCCTTGTGTACTTTTCCCAAAACGTGCAGCGCATCGCTGCAGTTTTAGCACTTAAGCCTTTTTGCGACTAAGCCTTCCGCGTCTTTGAAACGTGCAGCGCATCGCTGCAACCTCCACCTCGAACTCCCTTTGCAACCAACATGCAGCGAATCGCTGCAACTTTTGGACTCGAGCCTTTCTTTGCAATCATCGAACCGTGAAAATGGAACATTGCAGCGCATCGCTGCACTTTTCGACACTTGGACTTTGAAGTCACCCGACCCGCGATTTTGGAACATGTCAGCGAATCGCTGCAATTTTTGGACTTAGTCTTTTTTGCTCCTTTATTCTTCAAAACCGCATCAAAGCCAAAATCAAAGTTAGATTTGCAACAATTAACACATTAGTACTTCAATCAAAATCAATGTGGCAAAAATGCCAACATTCTTGGCGGCTCGCGGGGTATACAGCTCGCTGTATGCAAGAATCCAGGTCTGAATACATTGGGCACAGAGTCATATTGAAACAGAATCAGAGGCCTGCTGCAATCATCTTCTACTGAAAAGCTGGAACTGGAAGAACCTGCATATAACCGGTTATGAAACGACAAATGGAAGGCGAAAATGGAGTGAGCTCCTGCGATTGCGCAAGCGGTGAATGCAATGGATGATGATAACAATGGGTTGATGTAATGACAAAGCGATGTGGAAGATATAACAACAGAATGTTGTCATATTACCAATTGTAATGAAGATGGAAGGAAAGTATGGAATGGAAATGAAACTAGGAAAGCTGTGAAATGAAATGAACTAAACTGTAACATAAATGCGCAAAAGACAGGATTGAGATGAAAAGGATAGGAAGGAACGGGAACAATAAGAATAGGGAGAAGAAACAACAGCCGTGGCTCTCTTTTTTTTTTTTTTCTGTAGAAGAGAAAGAAGGAAGAAGAAGATGAAGAAAGAAGAAAGGAAAGAGGAAACAGGGAAGGGAAAAGAAGAATTTTCTGAAAGCCACCAACTGCTGGGAAAGGGAAAAAAAACACAGAAAAACAAAAGGCACCTATGGCTCGCAAGTAACAAGAACCAAGGTGACAAAAATGAAAAGTAACACATGTATATATATATATATATATATTTTTTTTTTTCTTTTTTTTTTTATATATTCTTCTATATACAAACTCATACTGAACTGATAATTCAAGAAGTGTAGGCTTTCAGATGAAAGCCATTGACTGAAATTGGAAGTGGACTGCCATCCAGGTCTTCTAAATAGAATGAATTTGTTGTACCTGTGCTGGTGATACGGAAGGGACCCTCCCATAAAGCATCAAATTTCTTGTGATTCCCAGGTTTAGCTTTATTCTCATTCCATTTCAACACCAAATCTCCTGTTTTGAGTGGACGATCTGCAGAATGTTTACAAAACCACTTCGAAATACCTTGTGTGTGCTTAACAAATTGATCATATGCTTCAGAACGCTGCTCTTCCAACTCCAATAACTGTGCTATCCGCAAATCCAAGGAACTCAGTGTCCTGTCTCATTGTCCCGAAAATTCTGTAATTGCTCGCAAAACAGGCAACTCAAGATGAACAGGCAACTTTGCTTCTTTCCCATAAACTAGGGCATAGGGTGAGGTCTTGATAGACTTCTTAACTGAAATTCTATCGGCCCATAAAGCTTGATTTAATAAAAGATGCCATGATCTCTTGTTCTCTCCCAAAGACCTCTTTAAAATCCGGAGCAAATTTTTATTTGTTGACTCCGCCAAGCCATTTCCCTGTGGATAATAATTGGAAGATGTCTTTAGGAAAATGCCATACTTATTAGCAAACTCAGCTAGTTCAGCTCCAATGAATGGGGTCCCATTATCAGTAATGATGGCATCAGGAATACCAAAGCGAGTAATCAAACCTTCAATAAAAGATATCACCACAGTTTGGTTGGCCACCTTTGTAGGAATAGCTTCTGACCACCTGGTGAAATAGTCTGTAGCTGTCAAAATATATCTATGACCAGCTGAGGAATTAGGATCAATGATTCCAATGAAATCCAACCCCCACTGCTGAAAGGGTGCTTCAACCTGAACTGGATGCAAAGGCAGTGCTGCATTTCTTACCCTTCCTGTGTATCTCTGACATTTGTCACAGGCTTGTGCAATCTTGAAAGCGTCTGAGAACAGGGTTGGCCAGTAATAACCAGCTCGGATTATCTTCAAAGCCATCGGCCTTCCTGCAAAATGTCCTCCTGATAGACCAGAATGAAATTCTTCCAGGAGCCTAGCCTTGTCTGCTTCTTTAACACATCTCAGAAGAACACCATCAAGATTCTTAAAAAACAATCCTTCTGGCAACAAAACATACCGCAGAGCTTGCAGCCGAAATCTCCTCCTCTGCGAAGCATTCAACTGTGAAGGACATCTACCAGTTGTGAAATAATCAATAAGGTCTTCTGTCCAGTCCTTTTCCAGAATTAAGAAATTCATTAAATTGTCATTACTAACAAGATTTTCTTCATGATCTTCACCTACACCAGATGCTGCCATCTTTGCCAAATGCTGGCAGAGAGCCTTACCACGCACTAGCTTAGTAGGGTGAATTTCTACATCAAATTCTTGGATCTTAGTGACCCAACCAGCACGTTTTTCACCCAACTCTCCTTGAAGAATGAAATTTCTTACATCTGGATGTATCACATAAACAATGGTTCTCGCTCCGAGATATAAAATGTTTAAACTTCTTAAGGGATTTCATAACAAGATATACCTATTTTTCAATAAAATTGTACTTTGCTTCATGAGGTAGAATGACCTGACTAAGAAAGGCAATGGGCCTTTCATTCCCATCATCTCCCTTTTGTGTAAGCACCGCGGCATAACTGTCATCTTCCCCAACTGCATATAAAATGAAATTCTTGGAGTAATCAGGATTAATCAGAACAGGAGCCTGTGCTATTCTTTCCTTGATTTCTCGGAATGCTTCTTTTCTTCGAGCTGTCCATTGAAAATCTGCATCCTTTTTTAACAACTCAATCATAGGTTTTACAACCTGGGCAAAATCAGAAATAAACTTTCTGATGAAATTGATCTGTCCAAAGAAAGACTGAAGTTCCTTCTTGTTTGCAGGGAGTAACAAGTTCTTCAATGCTTCAACTCGGGCTGGATCAATTGCTAATCCATCTTCTGAAATCACATGGCCCAGAAGCTTACCTTCTTTCACTGCAAACACAGACTTTTTCGGATTAATGGAAATTCCAAACTCTCTGCACTTTTCAAAAATCTGCCTCAGATGAGAGCAGTGATCTTCCCGTCTGTGTGAAAATACTGTCATGTCATCAAGATATATGACAATGATCTTGTTCAACAAATCCTTGAATGCAACGTCCATGGCTCTTTGGAAGGTAGCTCCAACATTTGACAATCCAAAAGGCATTCGCTGATAAGCAAAAGTGCCCCACTTTGTTGTGAATGTCTGTCTTATATTGATCTTCATCTTTCACCCAAATCTGGTTGTATCCAGAAAATCCATCCAACAGAGAAAACGCCGAGCTCCAGCCACAACATGCGATATTTGATCTATACGCGGCAAAGGATAATGATCTTTTAATGATGCACGGTTTAAATTTCTGAAATCAACGCACAATCGAATATCTCCATTCTTCTTCCGAACTGGGACAAGATTGGCAACCCAGGTTGAGTGCTTAACTGGATAAATGATTTTAGCTTGCAGCATCTTTACAAGCTCAGCCCTCATCAACATCTCAATCTTTGGATTAACAGGTCTCTATTTTTGCCGAAAAGGTCTGACTCCTTCCTCCAATTCAATTGTATGCTGAACAATCTGTTTGTTGTAACCTTTCAAATCTTCATAGCTCCAAGCTACAATATCAGAAAACTCCTCACACAGCTGCCTGATTTTTTGCAGTTCTTCTGAGGTAGAGTCAGTTCCAACCTTGATAGCTTTGTTAGGCTCTAACTCTAATTCCATGTACTCTTTTTTGTCAATCTCGATCCGATGTTTTGTGGACCGATCATGCTGGTCGAACAAACTCTCCAGAGTTATGAGACCCTTCGGAATGTGGTTGTTCCTTAATTGAATGAGCCCTTCAGCTCCTTCATCCTCCAAAGTTCTTCCTTCGACAGTAGCAGCTTCATGGATCAAGAAATTAACAATCTGCTCATCATTTTCAAAGACCTGCCAGAAAATTTCTTTATCTGGCACACTCGGGCCTGTATACCATTCTAACTCGTCTTGGGTTTGTTCACAACTTGTTCAACAAGGGGAAAAATTAGCTCCTAGAGATGCTAACAGAGTCCGCATGTTTATTCATCTCTCGGGAAACAGACTTGAATATTAAGAGCAAGAAAAACTCAAACAAATCCCAAACCCGATTTCGATATGCTTTAAGGTAATGCCGCTTTGAAATGCATCTATTTGTAATCCGATTTACAACAAGCTCGGAATCACCAAAAATCGTGAGTTGTTCAATTCCTAACTTCCTTGCTTTCTTCAAACCCAAACACAATGCTTCATATTCAGCAAGCATTATTAGTACAACTCCATGTAAGACGGTATGAATAAGTTCTCTGTATACCAGAAGGTGAAATTAACACAATACCTGCCCCTGCTCCGTTCTTGCATCGAGCTCCATCGAAATATAGCTGCCATAATTGATCTGTAACATCATTCTGATCAGCTTGGTTAGACAATTCCTGCTTTGTGTCACTCTCAGGTTTCTGAATGGCATAACAGCCGATTTCTGTCTCCAACATGGCATTGAAGTTAAGCATAGAAAACTGGTCATCCAACTGAAGATTATTTAAAACTTCACTCATTAAAACAGAATCTTCAGACTCTTCAGTAAGCATGTGGACAGACTGCATGTCTTTTTCTGCATCTTCCAACTTCTCGATGTGAAAAGGGGAAGGCTTTTCATTTTGAATCCTGAGACGTCTACTCTTGAAAGGAATTTCTAGGTGTGAATAATCTAATGCCAGATAACCCCCTAGCTTTGCAATAAATTCCCTGGATAAACACATACTAAAGTAGGGCTCTAAATCTACCACAACAATTTCTTGAATAACAGTAATTTGTGGCATTGTATGCAGGACAATGGGTACATCTTTGATTACACCTACTATTTTTACAGGCGTACCATCCAATTGCAGAACTCCAGGACTACTCCGTGTATATTCCATTCCCATTGCCTCACAAACTCCCTTGGGCATTACAGTCGTGGCAGCTCCAGAATCGATCATGCAATTATGCACAATCCAACCCTCTATTTGCAATGACAAATAAAATGGAGGTGGTCTATTTTTCCCAGTAGCAGAGGTGGGTAAGGTTTGAGCATACACTGTCTGGGTAGGACCTTTTTCATTATCTTTGACAGATTTTAATGATTCCTGTAATAAGTCTACCTGACCGGGTAACTGCAAAGCATCATAGAGGCTTACCTTAGCTGGGGTCTTCTTAAGCTCTTCAACAATATTGTATGAAACTGCAGTAAGGTCTTTCTTCTCAGTAGGTTGTTCAAATCTGGTACGATACTGCTGTGTAGCTTCCACCCTTAGCCTCTTTGTCAGTGATGGATACTTCAACCTTTCACGAGCTTGCTCCTCTGCTTCTGATCTTACTGGTGCAGCTGCAGCCTTTTCTTGAACTCTGTAGGGAGCAGGATCTTTTGGTAAAAAAGGTGCATCAGACTTTGGAACTGGCACAGGAGCCTTCACTGGCTTCTTCACCTCAGCAGGTACTTTCAAAGGCTCTAAATCAGCAGGATCAACAGTTACAGGCTTCTTTCCAGTTCTTGTCAGAACTGAAACTTGATCTCCCACTGCAGTCATCAAACTATGACCAGCTTCTGAGATCATGTTAACTTGTCCGCCTGAAGAGCTAGCAGCCAATGTCTGCACATAATTTAGATGGACCATACAAGTATCTTCTCCATGAGGGTCATTGCAGGTTGAGCACCAATACATTCTGTCTGCAAGAGCTGGATCTTCATTTACTAAAACAGTTAAGCCCTTTTCAGGTGCTTTACTTGTGGAGGCAGCTTGATCTCTAGTGATTGCAGGAGGTTGAAATCTCCTTGGCTGGAAATCTCTCTCAGCCTGCTTCCTCTCAATGAGTGTGATCTTGTTTCCCATGGCTCTAATTGCCGAATTTGCAGACTTCACCTCCTGCAATAATGCAGTATATGGATCAGGGTTCACAGGTGTAGGAGGTGCTGGCAAGGGCAAAGGAGCTGGTGGTGCTGGCAAAGCTGGAAATGAAGTGGAAATGGGAGATGGCTGAGTGCTGGGTGCAGGAAGCGGTAAAGGAGCTAAAGTAGGCAACTGAGGAGCTGGGACAGGTGCAATCTGAGGTGCTTTGGAGCTCCATGATGGTGTAGGATACATTGATGGCATGGGCTGTGGTTGTGAACCAGCATATAAATACTGAGGCAAATCAGGAATTATAGGCATAGGTACCTTTGGTGGAAGTCTCCCTACAACAACCAAATCAGCTTCTGCTTTGATGGCTTGCTCAAACAACTCTGGAAATGTTGTCACATTGGACTGCCGAACAGTCCAGCCGATATCTGAGTTGAATGCTCTAAGATAGTACAGTGCAGCCAATTCATCAGCAGGCCGAATACCTTCAGGAATTCTGTGCCAGGTTCTGGTAAATCGGACGTTGAAATCAGCTATTTCCTCCTGTGGATGCCTTTGTATTACAGTAAACTGATTCAACAATGAGAAGGGGTCAGCCTGTTCATGAAAATTTTTGACCAGCAGATCACCGAATTGATCCCACGATGTTATAGTGCCTGGTGGCAGTGTTCGGTACCAAAACAACAATTTGCCTCTCAAAGAGCATACCAACAACTTCACCATTACATCTTCATCAGTAATATCATGGATGGTTGCTAGAGAAGCCACATCATTTATGTGTTCATAAGCTGTCTTACCCGTACCGTCATAAGTGGGCAAAGCTTTCAGTGCAACCTGAGGGACTGGATTCTGAGCCTGCAAGTTCAAGGCTCCCGAACTATTCCATGCCAAGAACTTCCTGGGTGGAGGTGGAGGATATTGTGCCATTGGAACTAGTGGATATGGTTGGGAAAATGAAACACTAGCAACAAGACCAGGGTTCTGTGTAGCAGAAGATGGAAGGGATGAGGAAACTAACCTAGAATGCTCACCACTTCTTGAACTGTCAAGTTCGAAAAATTCGACAAGATCGCCAAATTTCTTGGACTGTGATCTCGTGATCATGAATAATTTTTGAATTCAGCAGAGTCACCAAATGCTCTAATTTTACAGTATAAAGGCGAACATTAGACCTTCGATACTATGGGATCTTTTAGAGACAGAAGAAATCTGTCCCACCGGGCGTGCCAAAAACTGTTGGTCCGAAATCTGCCACAGGAAAGGATTTTTACAAGTGCGCCCTAGACCCGGCCAACATTGAAAGGCTGGAAGCAAGAAATGGCTCCCAGACCAATCTCCAGAGTGGGCTGGTTCCCTTTACTAATCTAAATTTCTGTTTGAAGATAAGGGTTGCTGGAAAGAAATTAAAAGTTGCAGAAAGAAATGGAAATATGGCCGCGAGCCGAGTTATGGGATCGGAAGAACAACAAGCAGAAAACTTAAAGTGCAGCAACAAGCAAGCAACAAAAGATAATGACTCAACTCTCACACAACTGTATGCAGAAAATCTCTCCAAGATTACACTCCAGGAATCATATCCTTACAAGCAAGATTCAAATCCAATATGCAGAATTTGAATGTAACAAGACTTAAGGAATATAAATTCTATTAGAAATGCAAAAGGAACAGAAAAGACACTCACTCAAAATAGCTGCTTGAAAAATTTGAAGCCAATACTTTATTCTCGCAAATGTACTTCCAGTTTTTAGCAAAAACTTCCAACCCTTTCAATGAAGTTTACATTGGTTTTTATAGAGGGCCGTCCTCTTTGCAAGCATTTAATCTTTGTAACCGACCTTCTTGAGATCTACAATTATGCGAAGGAAACGAGGAACATGATCCCCTTAATCGCAGTCTAGAGAACCACAAAATTAAATGCAATCAGCGGTCATCTTCATTAAATGTCTTGACATATACATGAAACCGTTAGGATGATCCACGAACAGCGGATTCGAACAAATAAAATCTTCTATTTTGGTGGCCTGGGCGCTTCTTCAACCTTGACTTCTCGTGATCTACAATTATGCTTTGGAAATTATGCACACGATCCCCTTAATTGCAGCGTTAAGGGAGCAAAAATTAAATGCAATTAGACCACGCATCTCTTTCATTAAATTTGTTTTCCGAACATGTGCATGAAATCATTAACTCAATCCACGAACAACAGCCTCGAACAAATATAATCTTCTATTTTGGTGGCCTGGGCACTTCTTCTACCTTGACTGCATCGAAAATCCACAAAGCATTTAATTCGGGCGAGCATTTAACCATCGGAAAGTAAAAAAACCTTATCGGCCGTTCATACTGTGCCTTGGCGGGAAACTGACGCAGGTCGCGAAAACGCGACGGGTCACGAAATCGTGACATATTTTGATGCCGTACACTTTTGCTACCTTGGACCCGCGAAAATCCTCCCTGTCGCGATATCGCTGCATAATCGGCTTCATCTTTTCTATCGCTAGCTCATTCCGCGAAAATGGCACATCGGGCGATCTCTCAACACCTTTTGTCTCTTTTGGTCCTCCCTTCGCTATGTCCCATGAAAACGGAACATGTAGCGATATCGCTACATGTTTCAAGCACTTTGTACGGTCTTGCCGATGGGTCGCGAAAATGCGACACTTTTTGCTTCTTAAATGCCTTTGACTTTCCTTGTCGCCACTTCGCTGCATACTTGAATACTTAGTCATTTTTCGATCAATGCGTCATGAAATCAATGTTACCACCATGTCTCTAGCTCTTCTCATTCCCTGTCGTAGAATCGCTGCAAATTTATCTCGCTTGGCCCTCTTGTCAAAAGTGCAGCGAGTCGCTGCAACTTTTATGTCTTTGCTCTTCAGACCAAAATGGCCGCGATTCTGAGACAAGTAGCGATTTCGCTACATATGTCTCCTTCCGTACCAACTGCCACCCTTTTGTCGCGAAAATGCGAAGTCTTTTGCTTTACGGGACCTTCTTCCAAAAGATGCAGCGAATCGCTGCAACTTCTACTTAAGACTCCCGTAGCGACCAACCCCCGCGATTTTGGAACGTTGCAGCGCATCGCTGCAACTTTTTGCCTTGTGTACTTTTCCCAAAATGTGCAGCGCATCGCTGCAGTTTTAGCACTTAAGCCTTTTTGCGACTAAGCCTTCCGCGTCTTTGAAACGTGCAGCGCATCGCTGCAACCTCCACCTCGAACTCCCTTTGCAACCAACATGCAGCGAATCGCTGCAACTTTTGGACTCGAGCCTTTCTTTGCAATCATCGAACCGCGAAAATGGAACATTGCAGCGCATCGCTGCACTTTTCGACACTTGGACTTTGAAGTCACCCGACCCGCGATTTTGGAACATGTCAGCGAATCGCTGCAATTTCTGGACTTAGTCTTTTTTGCTCCTTTATTCTTCAAAACCGCATCAAAGCCAAAATTAAAGTGAGATTTGCAACAATTAACACATTAGTACTTCAATCAAAATCAATGTGGCAAAAATGCCAATAGGTAGATGCTATTATTATAAAGTTTTGTAGATTTCCTTATGACTCCCTAGTGATTTTGGAATATGATATAGTGCTCTTGTAAAATTTAGTTCAATGTTTGGTTGATTTTGTAAAGTTTTGTAAATATCAAAAATCAACTTTTTTAACACCTTATTGCTCCTATTGAGCTAAGCACTTTTCCAATTTTGAAGAGGTTTAGTGTTGGATTTATTTTGTCCCATTTGAGAAATTTTGAGAGAAGAATGTTATAAATTTCCAACCTTAGCAAAAACCTTAATAACTTCTTTTAATATCCCCAAGATTTTAATTTTAGTGTCTCTAATTTTCAATAACCTAGTTTGGTGTTGTAACCCTTATAACTCCCAAATTTGGAAAATTAGAACACAATAATATTTGAAAATATCAATGGATTAATTCCAAGTAGTATACCCTTATTTCTCATAGGTTGTGTTTTGCAAATATTAGACTACTTTGATATTTAATTTCCCTATGTTTTGCTTTCAAATAAATATTGATTTCCTTTAATACTTCAACTTTAGAATATAACCTTATAACTCCCTTTTTAATGAAAGAAAATTAGATAGGGGAAATTTTACCTTAATAAAACTTTACACCTTTATGAAATCGGATGTGTATGGCTGTAATCTATCCTTCTTGGGCACTGTGAGTAATGAAATATTCTTCAACGTGCTCCTTGGCTTCAATGCCATTCTTTAATGCTTCCCTTGACCTATTTGACCAAGAGTTCTTACTCTTATATTTGTTGCTTCTGAATTATCCTGAATGCTATGTTCTCCCTAGTTCAAGGTACCTTTAATAGGCGGTCAATATTTTTATGAGTGACAAGTGTCACAACGGTTTCATTCAACACTCCAAGGATGCTTTGGACACTTGGTGGAGTCACCAAATATGTTCTAACACCTGTTACAAGTGTCACCTTTGCTTGGAATGTTTTTATTCCCTCTTTGTGAGTTTCCCAAGTGGCTTCTCTACTTCAACGTATGTGAGGCCTCTTACTGTAATGCTTTTGGCTGAAAGTAACTTCTCTTCCACATGGAATATGGACACCAAAATAATGTTGTAACGTCTCCTTTCATATGTGTGAAATTCAACGTTCCTTTGTGGGAATTTTAGGGTTCTTTTGGAGAATGACAAGTGACACCTTATTTCCTTTGCATACCCTTGTCTTATCAACACCTTCTTGCAAGCCCTTCAACATATTTTTCCACCTTATTATTTTTTGTACTTTTTTGGTGCTGAGATGTTTCCAGCCAAGCAATGCTTATGGTGGAGCTTTGGTGGATATTTGGAGGAGCTTTGGTGGAGCTTTGGTGGCTCTTGAATGGAGTTCAAATGACAATGCTTTGGTGGAGACTTATTTATGCTCAAATTATGGTATTGAATGATCCTTGATTGGATGTATGATTCCAATTTACTTGCTTTGATTTGCCTTACTTATATATTGCTGGATTTGTCTCCTTTAGTGAGAAATGTTACATCTTTCTTGTGCTTTGTAGGTTACCTAATATGGCTATCCAACACATGCACGATGTGAGTTATTTTGAGAGGCTTCTTTAGGATTGGAGTGTTCTAGTATTTGACTGCACTCTTTTTGAGAATAATGTGCCTTTGAGTCACCTTCAAATCCCTCTTCCTGCTTAGAACATATTAGAGAAGTGTAATACTATGTAACAATATTTGTATATAAAAACCTTTTATATTGCACCCTTTCTTGCACTCTTTGTGTAGGTCTGATTTTCTAGTTTTATGGCATATTTTTCAATACAATGTAAGGGTTTTGAGGATGTCTCTTTGATTAGACACCTTCCCATTTTTGCTTGGTTATTTTACAAATGAATCCAAGCCTGTAACCACTTTATAGAAGCTCTATTTTTTGCTGTATTTTTGTGCACTATTTCTTTGTAACAAAAACCTTATTGTGATTTGAATTTGAGAATCACCAAGTCTTGATTTGAGGCTTCCTTTGCTGATCTTCGATGGCTAATATATTCTCAAAAACCTATAGGATTTGAGTCTTATTTGGTGGCTTCTCTTGGAAACTAAAAATTGCAAATTTTGGTGCACTAATGGTGTCTTTAGACACTTGATGATAATTTGATTTTGTGCCTTTCTCAAGAGCACAAACACTAAGATTTTTGAGAGTAATATAGTAGTGCAAATGAACCCACTAATATTTTACTTTTAATGCACTAACAATCACATATTATCACTCAAATCAACTCTTAAAATAATTTATAAGTGCACTTAAACTGCAACTAATCAAGAATAATATGAAATGAATCTTCAAGATTAATTCTATAATTTCACTACAAACAAAGTTGTAGGAACTAGTCTTATTTTTCTTTCCAAAGTAGATATTTGGTAGTTTATAGAGAGTTTTAATTTTGTAATCTAATCAAATCTAAAGCTAATGTGCAAAAGAACCTTAAAAGGAACTTTTCGCTTTTGAAATTGTAATTCAATTTTCCTATTTTACAACTCTAATCCAAATTAAGGTGCTTTAAAAAATATGATAAGTAATCCAATTTAATGAATCTACTTGCACCAAAAGTTTCTTACCTTTTTGAAATATTTTTTAGCTCTTTTGTAGCTTCTATAGAGGATGTAGATCTTGGTGTGTGAGATCACCAAGTTGCTACTTTGAATAGTATCTTACTGCTTAGTTTCTTCTTCACCAAAAAGTGGTCTCGAACTTTCTTTTATGAGCCTAGGTTTTTATGATTTGATACTTTAAGCAATATTCTCCTTTTGCTATAGATTTGGAGAAGTATTTGTCTCTGAAATAGTGCCTTATTTTTTTTGATAAGTTAAAATTTCATTACAAATGAGTTTTGAAAGGGCCCCAAAACCTTTTTACAATAGGTCACCAGACCAAATAAAAGGCCATAGGATAAGTTGAAGGAAAGGACAAAGGAAAGGCCAAAGGATAGCCTAAATGAAAAGCATGTTAAAAACACACCCAAAGTAGGAAAAAAGAGAGTCCCACCCAAGCGAGAAAAATGAACTAGGAAAAATTTAAAAATCTCGCCCAACATGAAATTTTAAAATATTCCCAGTGAGAAATTTGAAAATTCCTACCAAAGTAGGAATAATACAATTTTGAAAAAACCCGCATAGGGGAAAAACTAGAAACTGGTATTCCACCATGCACAAAACCACCCTGAATAGCTGGATGGAGTAGAGGAACTGCCAAGAAGGATCATCCCACCTAGGGAGGATCAGGATACAAATAGGGATGCAAGAAAAAATACTAGAATAATATCCCACATAGGCCTGGAAAGTGGAACAACAATCTGAGGATCTCCATAGGCCATAAAATCCCCTTGCAATGAGGTTGAGCTATGCAGAGACTAGAGGAAGTAGAGAAAGCAGTAGATGCAGATCCACAAGCCATGGGAAAGGGACAGGAAGGTCCTAGGGAACCCAAACTCAAGAAGCCATAGGGTTAACAAGCTACAGGTGTTAAGCATAGGCCCCCCCAAGACCAAAAAGTGTAGCAAGAAACCCTAGAAAACCTCCAAAACCACCAAAAAAAAGCTTCAAGGATCTAGAAAAGTAAGACCAGTGGAAAATTAGTAGCAATTAAAGTAGAGGCCCCTCACAAGCCATGAAAGAAACACTGAGAGCCCACCAAGAAGACCAAAACCAAGAACCCAAAGAGTAGATCCATAGAAAAGAAGCACGTGGTCCCCCTAGACCAAAAATATGCTATGAAAATTTGCTCAAGAAGTAACTCTTCCAAAGCCGTGACACACCACATATAGAGAACCTATGAAACCTGGATCCAAGTAGAAACCTACAAAAAAATTGGGATAAATCAGAGAGCCCCAAGTAAAAAGGATCCCTGAAGCACCATAGAAAACCTAGGAAAGGTCCCAGGGATGTTCTAGAATAGAGGCACATGAAGGAAACCCTCAAACAGGCATGGAAAGGGGTAGACAAAAGGAAAAGTGACCTCCCATCCTAAGGAGATCATATGCAACACCAGCAAACCAAGAAGAAAGGGTCGAGGAAGTGCTTGGGAACTAGGATAGAACCAAGGAAGGGGGAAGTAGAGAAGCAAATGTCTCCTATCTTCAAGTCTTATTGTCAAATTCTAACTTCAAGTAGGATCTTCTTCTCAAGATTCAAAATATCTTGAGGTCTTATGAGATTTGGCACTCCTTGCCAAATTCTTCTTCTTCTTTTGGGCTTGTTTTTGGATGGCAATAATTGTCCCAAATATTTCACTATATTTTGTAGTGAATTTATTCAATGCGTTCTCCTTTGATGATATATTCAGTAAGACTCTCCAAGCCTTTTAATGGATGCTTGTTGAGACTTCACCAAGGTCTTTGATCTTGCAACTTCTTCTAGTCTTCCTTGAGACATTTTCTTCAACCTTCTACTCCTGGAAGTGTTTGTGGTGAGATATTCTTCTAAATATTTGATTTTGTTACTTTTGGATTCAAGCAGGACTCTCCTAGTTCTTCTTCCAACACTGGAAGTTCTTAAATGAGATATTATCCTGATCTCTTTACCTTCAATTTTGCTTCAGGTACTGGATTGATTTTGAAGAAGATACTCTTTCTAACTTTCTTGTAGGAAGTTTTCCAACTCACTGAATCTACTTTCCCTGTAATAAAGTATTAGCATCAAAATCTTAATCTGCTTCTAAATCAAACACTCTCTTCTAGATTCTTATTTAGGATCAAGGCTTCTATGGCATTTTTTTAGTATCAAGGCTTCTATGGTCTTTTCTTCAGTATCAAGGCTTATGTGGACTTTTCTTCAGTATCAAGGCTTCTATGGTCTTTATTTCTAGGACAAGGCTTCTTTGGCCTTTTCTTCAATATCAAGGCTTCTATGGCATTTTCTTCTAGATCAAGGCTTCTATGGCCTTTTCTTTTGGAATAAGGCTTATATGTCCTTTTTCTTCTAGATCAAGGCTTCTATGGCCTTTTCTTCTAGATCAAGGCTTCTATGGCCTTTTTTCTTCTGTGAAGTTCTCAATATAGAAATGGAGATCTCCAGTCTCCTAACTTCACCATGACTCTTCTCCAAAAGTCTTCTTTTGCAGTATTTTATTCTTGCACAAGGAACTAATATCTACACTATGAAGGTACGTTGATATTCGGGAAACGAAGTTAAATTCTCCTAGCTTTTTGTTATAGGAGGTGTCCTAATCATCTGAGAATTAATTTTTTGCAATAAAAGAAACTTTGGGAAATAGTTGATAAATTCCATATATCCTGAATGATCTTCACTAGATGATTTGTCAATCTAGTGGATTGAATGCTAAGTCTTAGTGTTCATGATTTTTTCCTACAACTCTATGGAAATACTATATCCAAATGTACTCTTAGGATTTTTGCAACTAAGATTTCTTTCAGTCCTCACTTGTGGCTCTACCTAAATCTACCACCTAGACTCTTCTGAGATTTTTTGATAGTGTTTGGTCCAGTAGTACATCAAGTTGACAAAAAAATCAAGATTAATGATAATTGTGGTTTTCCTATTGATCTATTATGGCTAGGTCTACCATGGATCAGATACCACTATTAGATTTTTATGTAGTATGTAATGGGAGATAGCAGTCACAAGATATAAAATAATATGAAAGAAAGTAAATCTACGATATGACTAAAATATGCTATAAATAGAAATGACAAAAATGAATACATTGTAGCTATGGAAGAAATGGACACTCCATGAACAAATCTACTGGACTACATTGCACCCATCACCAATATATGGTGATCTACACAACACTATGCTACTACCTATGAATATGCTCTAAGCTTCTATATTCTAATTGTTACAATGAGGCCCTTTTATAAAGAAAGATAGGTTCCTTGGCCAACACTCTACCTAGCTGTGCAAGGGACACCTTGCACATATACATCTTGCACATTAAAACTTGTGCATTTATTACATGGCATGAAGTAACTAGATAAATTTCCCCTAAAGTAATCTAATGTCATAAATATGTACCTAGGAAGGTACATTTACATGACCCAAATGATGTAATATAATCTATTTCTAATACTATAAAGTCAATAATGGCCACAAGTCAAATGATGCAAAATCAACCTACGATAGCCACATGGGTGGTCCAAATCTAAGAATTTATAAATGGCTAGCTAACTTGGTTTTTTGTTTGTTATAAATCTCAAAGACACTTTAAAATGTTTGTTCAACCTAGCATCCCACACATGTGGGATAAATACCACAAGAAACTACATAAGGCATGGGCTCATCTTTATGGATAAAAAAACAAAGCAATAAGAAGATACATGGTGCAATATGAGTGGGATTTATCATGTTTTAGAAAACCACCATGTGGGTCATCCTCCTATAAAATTAGAATTTGTTAATTTTTTTGGAAGAGTATCGACAAATTCAAGGAGTTTCGAGGAGGTTTGTCAAGGTCAGTGGGAATCCATCATTGGGGGGGGCTAGAATACGTCAAGAGTGGATGAAGTCCATTAAGGAATAGATGGCTATAGTAGTAGGGTATTATATTTAGGGGTTCCATCAAGGTAGGGTCTAGGGCCATAGAAAAATACTTGTCAGGTTAGATTAAACCCATGCTAAAATCATTTGTGATATCCTAGAGATAGTTTATCAATGGAAACAAGTTCATGAATCCTCCTATGAAATCTATTGATGATGAGCCAAGGTAGAAGGATATTGTAATTTCCAATGAGGGAATGAGAAACCATATGTTTGAGGGTGGTGTCAAAGCACTCAACCTATTATGAGTAAGGTTTCTTTTCACCGTCATGAGTTCGTTAGGTATATGATGGTTGATGCCAAGATCAACATGCTAGAAAGGCCAATGTTGAGATTCGAATATTGGAAAGGAAGGTTGATAAATGACCTCTAATGGGAAAATTAAGGTCTATAAATGATGTCTATTGGGAAAAATAAAGGCTAACAAATGAACTCTACTAGGAAAAAGGAAGGTAAAAAATGACCTCCCGATCGAAAGGCTGACAAATGACCTTTTGTGTATGAAAATGTCCTCATAGACCAAAACATGATCAAAAGGTTGAAAAATGACCTTTTATTACTTTAGTATGAGATTAATACAAATGCTAAAGTTATAAATTATTAGAATAATATTTCAAAATAGATCAAATATTATTTAAAGATTGAATTTTTAAAAACAAAGTTTTTAGAATAATATTTCAAAATAGAAAGAGACTTTAGGTTAACTAAAACTAGGGGTGAATATCTCAAAGAAGCAATTAAAAATCAATATAATTTTGCACAAAATATTGCTTTAAACTCAGCCAACTCTAGGTTTAAGACCAACTAGCAACCTAAAATTGGAATCAAATTATTTTTCTAAACTTAATGTAAACCAAACTTAGCAACAAAGAGAGTTTCTAAGACTTTCATATAACAATTCAACCCAAATGAGAAATATATAAATTAGGCAGACCTAATCCAACCTATGACTAATCTCTAGCTCTGATACAAACTGATATGGATAAAAAATTAGTTAGAGTTTTTCACTAAGAAAAATGATTAAATAAGCATTTGTACAACCATAGTATTCCAAATTTGGTAGATGCTTAACCATAAGATATACTTAAAATAATATGCTAAAAAAATAATCTATGACTAAGCTAATAAATTCCAAATTGCTAACAAGATTCTTACCATAAAAAATATACTGACAATACAATATTAAATAGCCATTTTAGAAATTATTTCTAACTTAGACTTTACAAAATAATTCAAATTAATGAACTAAGAAAAACCTAGTCTATTACAACTTTCAAAAGTGGTCCTTATCATGAGTTCATATTTGTGACATCATCATTCCCAAATAAATTATGGAGTAGAGACACATGATGGGCATGGTGGATAGGATGAAATGATCGATGGAGTAAACTAGGTGAATATGGTGGTAAATGTTGAGACAATGACTAACACATTAGTTACCATTTGTGTCAATATGGAAACTAGTATTGATACTAATTATGATGGTGATGAAATTTCAACATACGATAGTAATGATATGTGGTGGTGACCATGATGGTTGGATATGAGAATGAGGTTATTAGTGTGGTGCCAAAAGTTTGAATGAATATGGGAGGAAGAGATCCTCCTAAAATCATAGTGATTGCACTTATCAAGGGGAAGGGATTGCAGTATAAGAATAATAAGGAATTGAGTAAGTGACAATAGAAGAGGTGGAGGTGATTAGAGGAGGTGGTGGGTCCTATGCTAGTAATATACAAGAATAAGTTTCTTGCCTCTTCCTTTATCTTTTATGGATTTTTTGAGGCTCTGATGGATGCCAAATATTGGATGACTTTTATTCCTACAAAAATCATCAATTGCCTTAATTTATTCATCACTGACATCCTCCGTAAAGGAATGCAACAACCTCATTGTAATTCTATGACTATTTATTTAATGTACAATATTTTTTAAAGAATTTATCCTTCCTCTAGTTGAGGATGTTCTTTCCTTGGCTTTACACATGGTTTTACTTTAATATGTATGGTCATATACCACAAACTCGATCTATGAGAGTCCCCTTGTTACTTTTATTATAACTCCTTGACTATATCCTATACTACATTGTTGATCATAACTAGGGTTGAGTGTGTAGGGAAATTATAATATTATGGGTGACAGTGGGAGATATTATAAACTTAGGATTGAAAACAATAGACTCTTTTACAATCCTTGACCTATTTGTTGATTTCTTGTATTTAATATCCCAAATAGTTAATAAGTACTCATCAAATGGTCCTTAAAGCATTGGTATTTTTAAAATATTAGTTTCATAGTACATCCTTTTCTAGGTGAGGATATTACTTCTTGAGATCATAGTTTCTCTAAGGCACTTCTTACGTGATGGTTGAGTTTAAAATCTAGGTTGAAGTCATGCTTGACCTTGGCCTCTAAGTAAAAAGTGATCCATTTTGGGGGGTGTGCATACAATTATTGGAGCTCATATTTGTATCCACATGGCTCTCCCAATTTAGCTAAGGTTATTTCCTCTGATGAGTTAGCATATTTATTGATTTTTTATTTTCTCTCATGAGTGTAAAATGTGTGTAACATTTTGGATTATAATTCCTTTTAAAAGCAACTCCCAGGATCATATGATCAAACACCCTTTAGTTTCTCAAACCCCATGTTCCTTAGTTTTTACTCTAAAATGATAAAGAAACCTTACAACTTTGGTGTAATGTTCATGATTTACTATATGAGAGGGTATAAGTTACCTTCTTATAGACCTTTAAATACTTCAGATCTACATAAACTATCTTAAATATTCCAATTTTAATAAGAAATTGGGCATAAAGTTGAGTATCTAGAAGAGAATAACAAAAAATTAAAGAGAAAAATGAAGGACCAATGCTTCCCAAGTAGAAAACCATTTGGTCACTCATATGAATTTAATAGCTTTTTGGCCTTGTCTTATAGCCTTGGTACTTTCTCCCTCAACTTCAACATGATGAGGTGGTACACTACATCATAGATATGATAGGAATTGTTTCTATTTTTATATAGGGAATATCTATACATTCTATAATTAGAAGAGGTTTGTTATCAACCCCTACTTGGTTCAATTATAGTTATGGAACTTATTCTAATTAAAAATGAACCATGCCAAGTAGGATGTATAAGGGAACTTTCTTTTGTTCTTGACAGCTCTCAATTGATTGCTCATCTAGTCAACAATATAATTTACATAGCCTATCATATGGGAGTAGCTAGGGTAGTCTTTAATTACATGTAAGAGCACTACATGCTCTTCATAAATACTCTTACTAGTCATTTCACCTGACATTATAGTTATATTTGAGAGTACCAGATCACCATCATCCTTAAATAAGTCTAGTTCCAATGGGATGTTAAAGTCTAAGGCCTTGTTTGTATCCTTCAAGTGAAGTATGAGGAAATATTTTTATGCTTGGGGTTGCATGTCACCCACATGGATAGATTTTATTTTATATTTATCATGCCTCTAATTTTATTTTCTTGATATAGATAAGTGTCTTCTCCTATAATGGAAGCCTTATATTTTTCCCTTTTAAATCATGCCCTTCAACACATGCCTCCACTAACTCTGGGTAATTTCAAACATGGGGCACTAAGTTCATTATCATGCCTGATTTCCACACTCTACTATTGCTCCATGAGTCAATGTCTAATATTAGGCCAAATATCCTAAATGTCTCTTTTCATACTTTGGTATGTAAGTTTTTGTATTTTCCTTCTTCCACCATCTTATAGGGTTCATCAAACATTTCTTCTGGTCTCTTGGGTATAGGGGGGGATTTCATCTTCTTATCCTTGCCTTTTCCTTTAATCCTATATGAACTAGCTTATATTATTGGTATTTGAGTTTATATGGGTTGGATGAAAGTGGTGACCAACGAAGTGGTGGTGGTAGTAGGTGATGTCGGTAGATTAGCTTTGGGTATTGATAGACTAGTGGATGTAATGCTAGCATACATGATGCTTACAAAAGGCTCAATTTAGCTTTAGGACTTTGAGAAAAAAATTATAAGTCCTAGGAGGGGGGGTAATTTGCTCAATAAGATGGAGCAAATTGATCATTATTATCAAATGAATTGGTAGCTTTTGTAAACTTAAACAAATTTTTGTTCTTAAGTGAATTAGATGAGTCACCCACATTGAAGAAATTTCTCCTTGAGAACTTGGGTAATTTTTTGAGTTGGGAAGAGGGTGATTTACTCAATATGGATCAATTTTCTTCCCAAAGTGGTACTTGCAAAAAAATTCTCTTTCTATATCTTGGTGGAATGTGTTTAAATGGGGTTGAAATAAGAGGATATCAAATCGATGAATGGGTCATCAAAGGAATAGATTCAAAGGGGGAAATTTAAGAAAATTGGTGAAGAGGAAGGTTTTTGACTAGGCATCACCCATTGACTGTGACTTGGGAAAATTTGGCTAACTAAAGCTCCAATATCTCACAAGATAACTAATTAAACTCTTGGTCTTGAGATCCTAAAACCTTAAATATTGATCTCCTAAATGGAAATAATATTGGGGATGGTAGGTGGAAGGGATGTCATTCTTCATTTTTGGCTACTATGGTAGAAGGGATTATAGAGGTGAAAATGAGATAAAATAAATATGATTGGGGATTAAATACCTCTTACTTATGTAGCTAATAGTATACCCATATATTAACTATTACTAGTATAATTTTTTCTTGAATAATTGAGTGATTTTCTCATTGGATTTTTATTTTTTCTATTTTGTGCTTCTTGGAGTGATTTAATATAGAGTTCATAGTGATTCATTTTGAAGTATATATTGATTGGATATCTTGATCTCCTATATGGCAACAATATTGGGGATGGTAGGTGCAAGGGATGTCATTCTTCATTGGTGGATACTATGGTAGAAGGGATTATAGAGGTGAAAATGAGATAAAATAAATATGATTGGGGATTACATACCTCTTACTTATGTATCTAATAGCCTACCCATATTAACTATTACTGGTTTAATTTTTCTTGAATAATTGAGTGATTTTCTCATTGGGTTTTTATTTTTTCTATTTTGTGCCTCTTGGAGTGATTTACTCTAGAGTTCATACTGATTCACTTTGAAGCATAGTTTGATTTGATAATTAAATCAAACTAGGAAAATAATTAGTTTTACTTTTAAAATTTGGATAATATTATTAGAAGAAAAAATTTGTGTAACAAGGATAAAAAGAAAGAAGAAAAGCGAATTTTCAAACACTCTTTTTTAGGGTTTTTGTTTGGACTTTAAAAAATATTTTTATTTTTTTTTCATTTTTTTTTGTGTTTTTGCTTTTTCACTTTTTGTCATTTTTATTTTGGAGAAGTAATCTAGAAGTGGGAAACAGTAGCCAAAGAAAAATAAAATCACTATGTACATATTTATTTATTTTTTCTTATGGACCCTTTTGATAGGACTTAAGTTTTGTCCATTGACTGAAATTGGTAGCAATTTTCCATCCACTGTCATGTATCTGTATGTGTTTATCCATATGACTTAGAGGACCTACTATGGACCACTATAGAATAAATCAAACTTCCCATAACTTCCAAAATTTACTTTTTCCTTGTCCCACTTGAACACTAAGTCACCTTATTTATAGTCCAATTTAGTACCCTTGTTGTTAAACCATATTTTAACCATTATATGATGCTACACAAGCCTTTTAAAGGACTTATTTATTTATTATTCTAGGGATAGTAAGACATTTAATATATCTTACATCATTCTATTATTTGTCTTTAGGGTCTAAACATTGGGACATTGGGAGAGAAGGGAGTTCTATATTTATGGGCAACATCACTTCCTTTACAAATACATGTTTGTATGGTGTCATTCCTATATAAGCCTTATGTTTTATCCTATATTTTCATAAATCCTTTCTTAGTTTGGTTTTCCAACCCCTTTGTGACATGGCAATATTCTTTTCCAATATTCTTACAATGTTCTTATTCATGGGTTTAACCAATCCATTGTCACAAGGGTAGTAATTGGATGCTTTTTTAACACAAAATTATACTCCAATTCAAACTAAATTACCTTGAACCTTATGAAGCCTATGAAATTATTATTAATTATCTTAATTATCATGATAGGAGTCCAAAAACTAGTGATAATGAATTCTAGAAGTTGGGTACTGAATTATTGGTTCATGTACTAGACCAACACTATCTCAATCCATCTAGCAAAGTAATTAGTGGTAGTTAGAACTCATCCATGTCTAGTGCATGATAAGTGATATATATTATCAATAAAATCTAGGTCCCACTATAAAAAAAATCAATAAGTATGATGGGATTTAGGGGCATTATTTCTATTATTCTCCCACCCATTAAAGTTTAGCAAGATTTACATTCCTTACCCCATTGAAAGTAGTAAAAAAAGATGGTAGATCAATAATATCTTGGCCATAGGATTTTATGAGTTGTAATTTTAGCTAAATAGTGTCCTTTCTTATTATGGTATTCCTTAATTAGGGATTTTATCATATTCCCTTCAATACCATAGCAAAAATTTGTTGTACCCTTCTCAAGAAAGCACATAATATAACTAGGTGTAGTGCATCACCTTTTACCTTAACCTAGCATTTTCTTTGGGTGTTAATTTATCCAAAACCTATCTTGATATCATGTATCTTCTAATATATCATATCCATACTTATTGATCATTATGTTTAATTTCATCTACCAATGCTACCTAGACTTTGGGATCTAGCATATAAATATTTTCACATAAAGCTCTACCCTTGACTATCTTGTTTGGTTCTATCTCTAAGTTGAGTTCTAAATCTTATTTATCCATATTCCTCTCTTATCTCCCAATTCACCATGCAATATTATGAATATGAAAGTATACCATTCCTCATATTTATGTATCACTTGATTATGAAAGGTATTGAATGTTCTTCCTCTATGACATCTTTTTGAATCAAAATGGCTATGATACTTTTATATATACCAAACATATACAACCTAAAATAAAATCTAAATTAGTGAGGATTGGAACTCTTGTAATCACATCCTTTATATCTTAGAAATATTTCTTATCATTTTTAATGCATGCAAGAGTAGCATATTAATTTAACATCTTGGTTACTGGTTTGACCAATTGTGTAAAATTTGTTATCATATTGGCTATAATCTATATTTAACCTAGGAATTATCTAATTCCATTGATGAATGTGGATAAAGGTAAATATTGGATTAATTTTATCTTATCAAGATCTATTTGTAGGCCATCATTAGACACTACATTCCCTAATAAATCCCCTTCCTATACCATACAAAATATATTTCTAGATCAAATGAAATGACATACTCCCTACACATCTTAAATACAAAATCTAGATACTCAATATTTTTATTCCTTTCTTTAGAAAATATAGTTAGACCATATAGATATATGATTATGATTTTATATGGTAAACATACAAAAGTGATACCATTTCCCTTTGTAATGTGGCCCCAACATCTCATAAACTAAAAGGTTTTTTTGTATACAAAAGTTTCCCATTTGGTCATTAAAGTTATTTTATGTTGGTCATTATACTTAACCTGGATATGATTGTACCTTGAGAATACATTTATAATGATAACATCTAAGACCCTGATACCTTTTGTAAGATTTTATTTATGGTAGGAAACTAAAAATGATCTTTTAATGATGTCCTATTCAAGTTTCTAAAATCAACACAACCTTATATCATCATTTTTTTATTGAACAAGCACCAAATTGGCCACCTAGGTAAAATTCTTACTGAGAAATATAATATATCTATAAAATCTTAACAATCTCTTTATTCATTACCACTTCAATTTTAGGGTTTTTAGGTGTTAGATACCTAGGGATAGGAATATGGGGATATAATATTATATTGTGTATGGATATTATGGATAGTTTCCATGGGCCATTCATAACCCAAGGCTTATTATATTATAATATGCCAAATATCCATAATACCCATACATAATATAATAGCATATCCTTATATTCCTATCCCTAGGTGCCTAACAAAAATAAATTCAAGAAAATGATGAAGCTACTCTCAACAACTATCACATTAGCCAACACGATGGTTGATTTCAAAACACTAGAAGATTTTATTATTTACATATAAAGCATAAGTATCTAGGGATGCAAATACAACAAGTAGACAAGGGACATGTTGGTCAAATATCTACCTAATCAACAAAACTTCGTTTGTGCGCCCTAGATACGACCAACATTGAAAGGTCGGAGGAAATAAATGTCCCCCGTGCCAATCTCTAGAGAGGGCTAGCTCCCAAACTAACTCCTACACTAGTTTAAGACTAGAGTTGCAAGAAAGAAATTAGAAATAACAGAAAGAAAGGGAAATATGGCCACAGGTCGGAGTGTAGGATTTGGGGTAGACTAGTAGCAAGAATTCCACCAAGTTTTATAACAACATGTAACAGGAGGAAGGCAGCAGAATTTCACTCACACCTTTGTAGAGACAACCTCTAGATTGCATTCCAAAACTTACTCACTCACCAACAATGTTTTAAATCCAGAAATAGAATTTTAAACTTAACAACAGGAACATGAGCATAAACAAAAATGCTTAAAAATAGAAGGAAATCACACACATAAGAATGCTTGCAAATTTCAGAAGCCAAGTCTCTTCTATTGATGCAGAGAACTTAAGAAGTTTTCTCGCAGAATGTCCAACCTCCTTTACAATGGAAATTTGATTAGTATTTATAGAGGATTTCACCTCTTTCATTAAATGCACATAAGAACAAAATGATCGCAGATCAGGAACAAAAGTGAGGGAATTCCTCCTTGGAAATATTAAAAATCCATCCTTTTGGAACAATGATCCACCTTTCAAGGGAACATTCCCACGAAATCAGCATTTTAGGCATCGGTGCACAAAAAATTAAGAGACGTCCAATACCTTGAAAATGTACTCATGCCTTGGAAATCATGAAAATCTTCTTGTGCTTCTTATATGGCTTCCTTCTTCACTTGGGATTCACAATTTGAGTTACTCGCTGCCACCATCATTTAATGCTTGCAAAAACTTGCTCTAGGCGCCCTTGAAATCTTGACTATATTCTTCATGGAGTGTGGCGAATCTTCACGATTGGACGACTCTATCTTCGTAATTGCATTCACCCTTTCTGATCACCCTTCAACAAGAATCATATTCACCCCATATTCTATTGCTTAGCGCGTTCACACGATTTGATCTTGAAAATGCGTTCACCCCTGGGAAAGGCGAATAGGATGTTCACCCCTCAACTCGGGCGAATGCAATTGTGTTTCATTTTGAGGACGTGCTCACCCATGGGAGGGGCGAATAGGATGTTCATGCCTCAACCAGGGTGAACATGATTATGGCATCTTTGGGATGTGTTCACCCATGGAAGAGGTGAACACAATTTCATTTCATTCTTTGGGGTGTGTTCACCCATGGAAGAGGCAAACACGACTGCATTTTTGTTGCACCCCTTTTTAACCAAGCCTTGCTTACATTGCTCTTTGATATTACATTTGCCGCAATGGAGTTTTCGCTCCATCCTTGGGGTGAAGGCGATGTCACATTCCACCTTGTTTTGGCGCTGTCAAAATTTTTAGTCCCTTGCATTTTTCATATTGATCTTCCTTTCTTCCTTTATTTATTTTTTTGCAAAGTGTACAGGCCCAAAGACGTCAATTCACAATGCACTCCGCATATGACAAATTCAAATCCCAAATGAAGTTTTAAATTTGTTTTTCCTTTAAACATTCAACACTAAATACTGAATACATATGCAAACAAAAAGTAATATATGAAATTGATTCAAAATAAATACTACCGCATTACAATAAAAAATGCTCCAACAAAAATCCCAATGTGGCAAGGTGCAAAATTGCCAATATTTCTGGTGACTCACGGGGTATCTAGCTCGCATGGATGCAAGCGATCCTAGGCCTTTATCCATTGGGCTATCATGGAGTCTTCTTTCTAGCCGCCTTGGTTGGTACCTTTATTGCAACTACCATATTCTAACGTGCTTCCTCTTCAACCTTCTCCTGTTGTTCTTCTTCGGCTACCACTCTCAGCACTTCATCTTGCTCTGCTTCTTCTACTGCTTTCTCTACTATTGCGCGCTTTGTTGCTGCCTGCTCCTTCTTCTCCTTGATAGTTTCATAAATTACTTTGTAGGCTGTGATTACCTCCTTCCAAGCATGAGTAGTGAATAGGCATGGGATACTGAGTGACTTGTAAACAAAAAATATATTTTTAACATCTATCAAACTGAGGTGCTTCACTTGTTGAGCCAACTCATACAATGATAGCTCCAGGAACGTATATTTTTGCATCAGGGGTAACACCTGCGCTTCTATGAGAGGCTCCTCCCAGGCATCAATCTCGGAGGTATCTTCCATGAACTTTTTCCAGAGTGCCTCTAGTTGCTCCAGTGGCAAGGGTTCTCCCCACTCATCCATGAAGTCCAAAAATCCCAACTCGGCAAGAGTATTAAAGTGAGTCATGGAGATGGTATGCTCTCGCTCGATGGTGTTGAGGATTGTCTGACCTTCTCTTACTAGGTCCATTCTTTGGAAATAACTATGTAGCATGACCTTAGCAGTCGACCAGGCGTGATCCATTTCTCTTAGAGGGTGAATACATAGGTTAGCATTAGCTAGGGCCTAAATTTTTACTACCATATCCATATATGGCTCTAGCATCTACTCTGTAGTGTTAATTAGTTACTGCCCTAACTGGATCTATATCTGAGCTTCCCATAAATAGTGCAACACTTGAACTTCCTATGTGGCCAACTTCTCGCAGTTTTGAGCAGAGCGAAGACGGGCCTCCTTAACACTTTTTGGTGAAAAACCAACAACCTGCGTAGCCTTCTCTGCTAACTAATTCTTCATATCCTCAAGCTGTTGTTGAAGCTTATGCATCTCTATCCTGGTGGTATCTCGTTCTTTTAGGTGCACTCCAACCTGTCGATGCAAGTATTCATTTTCAGTGGTAGTCTTTTCCTCTTGCGCTCTACTTTTCACCAAGGTAGTTTTGAGCTCAATTATTTTATTTTCATTTTCAAAATATTTTTCCTTATAATACTCACCATGCAAGTATACTGAGCTCATGTCAACCTGTATATTGCCCATATTCTCTATCAGATTTATCCTGGTAAGATCTTCCATGATAGTCTCACTAACGTAATCACTCAACAACATTTCTCCTTGCAACTTTTGAACCAAGGGAGTGAGTTTCATCGTGTGAGATTCCATAGCAACTGGGTCGAAAGCAACTTTCTTGATTGGTCGAGTTGGTGCCAATGCTTCCTTGCACCTCATGCTTTTCAACCACTATGAAGAACTCAAGTGTGCTCGATTAATTTTCTCCACGTTGGGTTGCTTTCGGGCCACCTGAACTTTGGGTAATATCTACAACTCCAAAAATGGGGTGAATGGGACCAAAACATCTGAGCAGCTAGGCTCAAGGGAAGTGGATGAGATGGTGAGAAGAGGGGGAATGGAAATGGTGGTTTGGATAGATGAACCGGGTTTGACTGCAGTTACACTTACTCTGGGAGGAGCTTGCATACTTACAGCCTCAATGGTAGTGGTGGTGGCAATGGAAGGGGAAGGGTGCAAAAGGGATTTAGACCTGATGCATATGAACTAAAAGAAATGGAGGCCAAAGAAATAGGAAGAGAAGAAGGAGTAGTAGTGAATTTGGGAATGGAAGAAGACGTAATGAAAATAGAGATGGAAGGCATACCAAATAGTGGTGAAACAAAGATAGAAGATGGTGGAGATGAAATAGAAGTCACTACACACTTTGAGGAAGAAGGAGGGATAGAAGATATAGCTTCGGGTATGGGTGCCATGTGACGTGGTGATGAGGGTGGCTATGAAATGACTTCTTCTTCTTGATATGCTTTTGTCCCTACTTTAATGTCTACATTGTCTTCGCCATCTAAGACTTCTACCCAAGATCTCTCTGATTGATGATCCTCCTCTTGTTCTAGGGCCATCTGAAATATTTGTGCAACTTTCATTGGGAGCTCTAGCGAAGGGTTAATAACTATGGCTGAAATAGATAGAACTATAGAAACTACTACAACTGAAACCTCGGTGATAGAAGTAGTTATGGTGCTAGTTCTTGGCCTTTTTGCCACCTTTGGAAATGGTGGTACTTTTGGCACGTTTTGCTTTTCTGATGCAGGTGCCTCTTCCGCTTTTCATTTTATTCATTGAGATCTCCATTTGAACACATATTGTTGTTCTTCTTCCTCTAGAATCTCCTCCTCGGCCATTGGATGTTCTCCTTTGGTTTCGCCTTCACCACTATCAGACTGTTGGAAACTTTATGGTAAAATGTTGGTGAAAGCGACCGGTTGATATGAGTCGACATACTCATCATAATTTTCTGAAAACTATTCATCCAACTTCAGCCCATAAGGAGTAGTCGGCTTCCCTCGGTGAATCCACATTATCCACCAATTCATGATTTTCTCCTCAGTCCATTCAGGTGCACTTTCTTTTACTTGGCTAAATAAACCCGATGAAGGGATTTGAGACTTATATCGGGCTGGATTATACTCTACTTCTTGCTCATAATAGTCGTGCCAAGGTGGAAGCATTATCATTTTCTCAATATGCCAATTCATATCCGACCCATCAAAGTTATTTCTATTCTTCTGGATATCTAGCCGAGGGCAACAATGAAAATATTTGGCCTTTACAATAGCTAAAAACTTACCCAAAGGGTCATACCTCTAACATTGTGATAAATCTATCAAGCCCAAATCTTGCAATGCTATTGTCAGGAGCCGATTCTGTCCAACTTGGCTCACTTCTATACTACCAAATTTAAATGGCATATTACACGTCGTCTTCTTTCTATGCCCAACCCCATACACATCATTGACGTAATCCAACTGGCGCACTACCTCCATGGCAAACACATGCTCTGTGGAAAAATAGGGCAACAAAAATGGCTTACCCGTGAAACCAAAAATTCTCACAACTATGCCCTGGGTAAGCAAAAAAATATCTCCCTTTTCTTGTGCAACAATTGCGTCTCTTAACTCCCGTGGCACCCTTTCACATGTGCCACAAAGCAATTCTATTGTTGGGCCCAAAAACCAACTATTGAAACTGTAAAATGACTCCCTTCTTGTCAAAATGGGAGTCCACATATAGACTAGTAGGGGTTCATTGTTCTCACCTACCTGCATCACTGTAATAAAAGGAAAGCACTGTTGAAGCTAGAAAAAGAAAAACCAAATTAAAAATGAAGAGTGCCTGAATGACTTCGCCTCTCTAATATGCAACTTCTCCAATTGAAAATTCAACCTTTGGGAAACAAAATCAGCCCAATCAAAAAAGATTGGGTTGGTTCCCTGCCTCATAGTTGCAGGGGAATAGAACTCCACCCAAAAAATACATTGTGCTAACGCCGCTTGCCATTTATGCATAATATCATATGAAGGCAAACTGATGACCCATGCCAGCATAGAATATATGTCCAAGCTCTTGAAATCTGAAAGCGGCTTTGGCAAATTGGGAAGTTGCCCCATCTGTGGCTCTTTAATCAGTTGAGTCTCCATAAATTGGCGCATTGTCACTGTGGAGATGTATCTATCTTCCTGCTCATCAGTATGCAATTTCTTATTCACCGCATAAGAAGGGGGCTTCAATCCACAAGAAAATACCTCCCAAACCTCATCTGGGGTGATAGTGAAAAGAATTTTCCTCTGGGTATTCCGTATAGCTCTGGTGAATGGGTCGTAAAATTGAGCAATGAGCCGTACAAGCTTAGGGTATGGATGCATCGATGGACACAGGTACCAGAATAGCTACGAATGATAGGGCACTGTCAACCAGCTATTTTATGTCACTCCTTGGCTTACTACCAATTCAATATCTTGTCGCAATCTTTCCACGCCTTTGTGGGTAATGAGGCAGTCGCCAATTTCTGCCATGGTATCTTCATATGGGTCCAAGTCGACATAGTCATTTTTTTTAGCCTTCTTAGATCTAGATTTTGACTTCTTGGATTTTGCAGCTTCTGTAGCTTCCTTAGGCTCTTTGCTTCACTTCCCCATTGCCTCTTATTTCTGAAAAATATTTTGAACACTCTCTGGACACTTCTGCAGCTACAGTTCGAAAATACACGACAATAAAAATTTGAAAGAAAAAATAAACTGTAAGCCCTTTTACCTCATCCTTTATATAGAGTGCTTCCTCAACTACCGCAATAAATGTCAGATTAATCTGAGCACTTTCGGGAGAATGTGGGTATTGATCCGCTAGCCCGACACCATTCCCAATGTTCCAACAATTTTTCCTTTGATTCACTGCTAGATCTTCCTGGAAAAGAGTGCCCTCCTCGCCGCATAATTTTGTTGTAAATCGTGCCCTAGCGCCCAAAGCTTGCTCAAAAAAATAAATCAACCGCTTAACAACCAATGATGGATATTTTTTGCTCCTCGAGAACATAAAAATTTTGTAGGGTGCATGTTTTAAATTAAATGCATTCACATTGCCTCTTTACCCACGTTCATGTTCTCTGATAGCTGCCACGTAGCCAAGGGTGCGATTGTCTTTGCAACGTGCTTCCAAAAAGAAATGCGCTTGCCCCCTTTCCTTTGGCAAAATCGCTTTGTGGACACACACTAATTTTTCTCTTTTGATGACATCTTCAAAACTCAGAGCAACCGGTTTCCTCTTTCTTCTTCTCAAGGTGACTTCAATTCTGTTTGGAAGTTCTATGGTGACAAACCCCTTTAATAAATTTTCTTCTTCAATGCTTTTCGCCCATATTTAGGAAAAAAACAAAATTGCTTTTCTAAAAACAACGCCCTTTTCTTCTTCTACCCTTTTTATTTTATTAGAAAAATCATATTTTCTAAAAGCCAAAATTGCCTCTAAGGCAGTCTTTCTCTCCTTTTCACGTCCTTATTTTTTATTGTTTTCTTCTCTTTTTAGATTTTCCCTTCAAAAGAGCTCGTAAAAATAATAAATTTTCTTAAAAAAAAAGTGTAAAAACTCCCAACACGTTGACCCAAAATCAGGGTGAATGGCCATCGCGCCCACCGCCTGGGGAGAACGCACTATCAAACCTCCATTTGTTTTTGCCCGAATGGGATATCCAAATAATCAACATGGTCACCCCCTCTTTAGGGTGAATGTTCATGTCGCCCCCACTTTGGGGCAAACGCGACTTGCACATGTCGTGTTACCTTGTGTTTGTTCTTTTTCTTTTGCTCTAAAAAAGGGAATAATTTTATTGACGATATCGCTTTGGTGCTCGTAAGAGGTCGATGCGCCTATCACCTGGGTGAATGCATCTTAATAATATGGTCTATTTTATTTTCATTCACCCCAATGAAATAACTTGTGATTTTGAATTTTTTTTTTGGGTGTAAACACCCGAGAGTGTCTCTTGTTTTAGCTTTGAGAGAGAATTCAACTTTGCTTTTTAATGCCCACCTTAATCTTCAAGGAGGGCGCTTCCCAGGAATCATACAACACTATCTTTGTTTCTCCATGTTTTTTTTTATATATATATACAATAGCATCAAAAATTAAAAACAAATGACATATTGAAAAGAATATTTACATATGTACAAGATGGTACCTCATCAGAACATCATCATTGAATATAGGCCTTCAGATGAAGACCATTTATTGGAATAGGAAGGTCACAACCCTCCATATCATGAAGGTGATAAGCATTTGCTGAATTTACTGCAAAAATTTGAAAAGGGCCTTCCTAGATAGCATCAAACTTATGGTGTTTTCTTGGCTTAGCCTTCTTCTTGTTCCATTTTAGAACCAAGTCTCCCACTTGAAAACTGTGTTCAGTCATTTTCTTCCCGAACCACTTATGCATTTCTTTGGCATGCTTTGAAAACACTTGATAATACTATTCTCTATCCTCCTATAACTATAATAATTGTGCCAACCTTGCACTCATAGGATCATATTCTTCATTTTCATCTTGAAACAACTACAATGTTTGGAGTACCGAAAGCTCAATATGAGTGGGGAGAGTAGCTTCTTTCCCATACACCAAAGCATACGGAGAAGTTTTAATAGATTTCTTCACTGAGATGCGATCTGCCCAAAGCGCCTGGTTCAACAACAAGTGCCAACTTCTTTTATTACTGCCCATCATCCTTTTTAAAATTTGCAGCAAATTTTTATTGGTAGATTCGGCCAACCCATTCCCTTGCGGGTAATAATTGGATGATGTCTTGAGATATATGCCATATTTGCTTGCGAACTCCATGATTTTGGCCCCAATGAATGGAGTTCCATTATCAGTTACAATTGAGTCTGGGATGCCAAAATGAGTAATGATCCCTTCTAGAAAAGAGATAATAGTTGCTTGATCTTCCTTCTTGGTAGGAATAGCTTCCACCCATCTAGTGAAATAGTCAGTTGCCATTAAGATATACTTGTGTTCTATGGAAGAATGTGGATCAATAACTCCAATGAAGTCAAGACCCCACTGCTGAAAAGGTGCTTCCACTTGAATTGGGTGCAAAGGCAAAGCTCCTTTTCTAATTTTGCCAACGTATCGTTGATAACTATCACAATGTTGACTCACTTTATGGGCATCCGCGAATAGAGTAGGCCAGAAATAACCTACTCAGATAATTTTTAAGGCCATAGGCCTACCTGCATAGTGACCACCTGATAACCCAGAATGAAATTCCTCCAATATCTTCTCCTTTTCAGACTCCTTCACACATCTGAGAAGAACTCCGTCAATGTTCTTGTGAAATAGTCCGTTTGGTAATAGAACGTATTTGAGTGCTTGCAGCCTAAATCTCCGATGTTGTGAAGCATCAAGGCGAGATGGACATTTCCTAGAAGTAAAATAGTCAATCAAATCTTCTATCCAATATCTATTACTCATAGTATGGTTTGCGCAAACACTTTCGCCAATGTCTCCTTCATGCACCGCATCCAATGATTTAGAAGCAACACTTTTAGCTAACTCCTGGCATAAAGCTTGCCCACGAACTAGCTTTGTTGGTCGGATCTCTACATCATATTCTTGAATTTTTGAGACCCAACCTACCCTTTTATCACCTAGTTCTCCTTGGAGTATAAAATTTTGAACATCGGGATGTATCACGTAAACCATAGTTTTGCTTTGGGAAACAAAGTGTTGAAACTTCTTCAATGATTTCATTACTGCATAGACCTGTTTCTCAATAAAGTTATACTTCTCTTGATGTGGCGCAATAACTTGGCTCAAGAAGGCAATTGGCTTCTCTTCTCCATCCTCTTGCTTCTATGTTAATACTGCAACATAACTCTCTTGCTCACCCACTGCATAGAGAATGAAATATTTTGAATAGTCGAGATTAATTAAAATTGGAGCTTGTGTGATCCTTTCTTTAATTTCCTGAAAATCTTGTCTTCTGATCTCTATCCATTTAAACTCGGTATCTTTCTTCAAGAGTTCCATCATGGGCTTCACAACCTGAGCAAAGTCAGCAATAAATTTGCGAATGAAATTTATTTGACCAAAGAAGGATTGCAGGTCCTTTTTGTTAGCAGGTAATGGTAACTTCATTAGGGCTTCAGCTCTTGTAGGGTCAATTGCCAATCCTTCTTGAGAGATCACATGGCCCAACAACTTCCCTTCTTTAACAACAAATATTGACTTCTTTGGATTAATAGAAATCTTGAATTCATGGCACTTCTCAAACACCTACCTCAAATGAGCTACGTGGTCTTCTCTGTGATGCGAAAACACCATCATATCATCAAGATATATCACAATAATTTTATTCAATAACTCACTGAAAGCAATGTCCATGGCCCTCTAAAAAGTAGCACCGACATTTGAGAGTCCAAATGGCATCCGTTGGTAGGCGAATGTGCCCCATTTGGTGGTGAAGGCTATTTTATGTTGGTCTTCATATTTCACCCATATTTGATTATATCCAGAGAAACCATCTAGCAATGAGAATATCTACGTATCGGCTACCACATGAAGGATTTGATCAATCTATGGTAGAGGGTAATGATCCTTTAATGATGTCTGGTTTAGGTTGTGAAAGTCAACACACAACTGAATGTCTCCATTCTTCTTCCACACTGGGACCAGGTTCACCATCCATGTTGAGTGCTTGATTGGATAGATTATCTTTACCTCCAACATCTTCAACAATTCCGCCTTCATAAGCACTTCGATCTTGGGATTGATAGGGCACTACTTTTGTCGAAAAGGTCTCACCCCCTCCTATACCTAAATGGTATGCTGGATCACATTCTTGTCATATCCCTTTAAATATCGATAGCTCCATGCCACGATGTCTGGGTACTCATAGCACAAGTTCTTAATATCTTCCAATTCCTCAGGCAAGCAATCAGTTCTAATTTTGATGATCTTCTCAGGTTCTAACTGCAATTATTTATACTCTTTTGCATCCACTTTGATCCTATGCTTTTCAAACCTATCATTCTGATCAAACAAACTCTCCAGAAAAATCAAACCTCTGGGAATATGATTGTTCTTCAATTGGATCATACCTTCTTTCTCTTCCTCAACAAGCATTCTATCAATTTGATCATACCTTCTTTCTCTGTCATCTACGCTAGCAGCTTCTCTAAGCAGAAAATTGACTATTTGTTCATCATTGTTGAATACTTGCCAATGAATATTCTTGTCCAAAACTGAAGGTCTATAGATCACTCTGATAGTCTTGGGCTTTCTGACTACTTGCTCCATGGGAGAATAATTCACATCGAGAGATGCTAGAATATCTATGTGTTTTTTTGTTCTTGAGAAATCACCTGAATGTTCAAAGCTATGAAGGATTCAAATAGATCCCACACTCTGTTGCAATAAGCTTTTAGGTAATGCTACTTTGATACACACTTATTAGTAGTCTGATTAACAATAAGTTCGGAGTCGCCAAAAATTTGCAACTGCTTGATGCCCAATTTTTCAGCTTTCTTCAATCCAAGGCATAATGCTTCATATTCAGCTGCATTATTTGTGCAACTCCATGTCAACCTATAAGAATAAGTCTTTTGTAACCCTATGGGAGAGATCAACATGACACCAGATCCTACACCATTCTTGCATCTAGCACCATCAAAATACAGCTTCCATAACTGATCCGTGTCAAGTTCGGGGAATCAGGGACTTCTTCTTCAATTTGCTCTGGACTAGTTATTGTATAACAACCAATGTCAATTCCGATCATTGCATTAAAATATGTGAGAAAAACTCATCTTCAAGATGAATCTCACCCAACGCTTCTTCCATTAATTCAACCTCTTCTAGCTCCTCAGTCATCATATTAACTGCACCTAGAGCTTCTTCTTCCTCTTCCAACTTTTCAATGTGAAAAGGTGATGGATTTTCATTGTGAATGTGAATCCTCTTTCCTTTGAATGGTATCTCCAAATGCAAGTAGTCTAAGGAAAGATATCCTCCTAGATTAGTTGTGAACTCCCTTGAGAGGCACATGCTAAAGTATGGCTCCAAGTCAACTACTACCACTTCTTGGATAACCATGATTTGTGGCATACTATGAAGAACAATGGGAATGTATTTGATTACTGTTGGGCACTGAATTGCATGAAGTTTTCACTCGATACTATGGCTATCTATCTTCCTATTTTTTGTCTAGGATTGCACCCAATAGCTGCAGCTCAACACTCAGCATTGGATGGACCAAAATAGAGTTTTTGATCCAACCTCCAGAGTAGGTTGGTTCCTTATCAACTTAAATAGGGGTTGACACAATTATGCTCACTTAGGTTTTGAATATTAGGGTTGGAGAAATGTGAACAATATTGGATAGATAGGTTAGCAACATCATTACCATAAAAAGCTCCAAAAAACTAACCCAAAGATACATAAATTAGATCAACATTATCACAAATTGAATGACTCTTCATTCATTAAAGCACAATAGAGAAATATTGCAGATAGAGATTTCAATATCTAGATTATGATAATCCAAATAAAAGAATTCACCAATATCTAGATTCTACAAAAATACACTTCCTAACAATACATATCAAACTCAGAAGTAGATTTCAATTACTTCAAAAGCTAGTAATCCATTCATTTGGCACAAACTAACCACTTAAGTATTCACAGAAATACAACTAAATAATTTGAACCTCTAATATCAAGCATGAATATACAAACTTTGAGGCGAATATCAATGTAATTCTCCTTCCATTAGCTCTTGGGAATTTTACAATAGCATAGGCAAACACACTAGAGCCGACCCTTAAAAATGAGGGTTCAAACTCTATTTATAGTTTTGCAAAAATTTAAAATTACAAAGAACATTACATTGATTTAATTTTGATAGTGCAACAGAGATTTCTTTCTGGCATTCGCTTAGTGGAACACCTTCCAGGAAATCCACTGCAAGTGGACTGCCATGGCAGCTCGGGACCTCTACAACTTGTTGTTCACTTAGTGTAACTTGGATTTTAGGTCGTTGGGGATCAAGCATCATCATTGAATCTTATTGGAATACATCTACCATCGTCGATCTATAACCACTTTTGGTTTTTTCTCCTTGAAAACTCTCGACGCTTCAGATTCCCCCCTAATTGACTACTACAATTTTGGTGAAGAAATGCTTTTAAGTACTTCAGATTCTCGAACACAATCTACACCATTGATCTCCCCTATCGTATGGCTATGATTCATTCTTGATATATGCTTATTATAATGGCAGGGAGAACACAACAACATTTTTATCTAAAAATGTTGGTGACATCATCATCCTATCTTAGCAACTATGGAAACACCAACCCGACTCTAAAATAATTTGAAAACTAAGTAAACTCAAATCTGCTCCTTGTTCTTTAGATTCCTTCATAATACACAAGGTGCCTTCTAATCCGCACAAAAATATTGATGACATCACTCCTTATTTGTGACTTTTATGGATCTGATTCTTAAATGAGCAAGCATATGATCATCAATCCAGACCCGTCATAGCGTAGTGTGACCTTTTATCCATTTTGCACTATCCTCAGAATAAAACCTTCCACTTTGTCATCATTCCAGAAAGGAGAATTAAAAAATGTCTTTAGTCATGAATCCGCATCTGCCTTGGTCATACCATTTCACTTTGTAACTATTATGGGCGCAAATACTCTATGGGTTTTTTGTAATCGGGTCTTATAAAACTTAGTCACTCATGAAGTTGCCAATACACACTTTTTATCACTGATGTCATCTCTTCTCAAAAATTTTGCAGATTAAAGATGCATCGCTAGCTCAAAGTCGAAAACAAAAGAAGACTCCTGGAATCGGGCATTCCAACACTTAGCCATTTCATAAATATGTCAATCCACACTTTTTAATCGCTAACATCATCTCTTCTCAAAACTTTTACAGATTAGAGATGCATTGCCAGTCCAGATCCAGAAACAAGTCTCTCGAAATCACTTCAAGCATGAAAAATTACTAAGTGTTGGGTGGGCTCATACCTTCTATTGTGGATTTGCTCCAAAGTATACTGCAAGGTGTGTGGAATGAAGACTTTATACATTTGGCAAAATTTTGCAAAATTTTTACTAAGTATATGGCCATTTTGGGCCTACATTTTGGCACCTCCTAGGTGGATTTGTTCGCAAAGCCAATTGAACTCAAAGTCTTATCCATTGGGCCTTAGGAGTCAAATATACTTATCTTCAAAAAATATACTTTATAGAATAACTTCCATATAAACACTACTCTCTGAAAGTTTCATCAATTTGCTGAGAGAGCATATGTTCATATCGAAGTGATGCCAAAAATATATAGGACTCATCCGCTCATACAGTGACTACATCTAAAATATAAATCTTACCACTGTATTCAACAACTAGACACAGATATACTCCTTTTATAAGGCCTTATTTCAAAAATACCTTCACATATAGTCCACTGCTCTTCTACCTCTGTAGGCTTCATGCTCTTATTGCTTACTTCTGACAATTGTCAGAGTCAAAACAAAACAAATACAAAACTTATGCATATGTACAAAACAAAAAATGAACTAAGTGTGAGCCCCTCCTGGGCTTGTAACTGATCTATCCAGTTCTTCTTCTTCATGGTCCCCTTCCTCGACCTCCTCATCTTACTTTTCTTCATCTTTTTCTTCTTCTGGAACAGGTGTTTTCAGATTTTTTTCTCTAGAAGTATCACCGAACAATTGGATCATTAATTCCAAATATTGTAGAGCCTATTTCCAATATGCTTTAAAGGGATTTGATGTTTCTTTGAGCTGCTTTTAAATATATTGTATCTCACCAATGTCTTCATAGTTAGTAGCATCCCCTCTATTTACCAGATCTTCCATAAGATCTTTCAACTGGGTAAAATCAAAAATCATTTGGACATCTTGTTCTTGGGGTAGTGGCTCTTCCAGAGAATCCATCCTGGATTCATCCTGCAAATTCTCATTAGTGCTTTTTTGGATTTCTTCCATGTATAACAAGCTATGGTCCTCCATACATAGGCCTTTAAATCCAACTTGAATTATTTCCTTATTCAATTCAACAACATCCTTAATCATAATCTCAATCCTATCGAATAACAACTAGGCTCTTTGAAGTGCCTTGTGTTTTTTAACCACTATCCTGGTAGAAACTTTGGTAAAATTCAATTCTTTATTAGGTATAGGTTTAGTAGAATCACTGAGTCTTCTACCAACCAACCTGTACATTTTTTTTGTCAGAATCACCATAGGCTGCAACTCTCTAGTGATATGATCTAGCTCCTTCTGAATATTGGAGAGTAGACGATTGGCATAATTAAGATAATAAATAATAAGTTGAAGCCTTGAAAATTTCTCTTGGACCTCAAAAATCAACTCTTTTCTAATCCTTTTCAAATCATTATTATAAAATCCTAAAGATTTAACTTTCTCTATTTGAAGTTGATTCTTTAAATTCTAAATTTCTTTCGCCTGATCTTCATTCAACTTCTTTTGCGCTTCTAATTGGTCCTTTAGTTTACTGGCCTCTTGAAATTTCTCCTGCCAAGACTTAGCATATTTTATCATAGACTTTTCTATTTATTTTTTATCATTGAGACTCTTCTTAAGCTTTTCAACCTTTTTCTCCAACTTGTCCACCTTCTCTCTGACTAAATCACTCTTCACATAGAAGGTATCCAAGTGAGCTTTGGTTATGATCAACTCATCTTCCTCAGGGAGCTTGTCAATATCTTCTGTGACCTCTTCCACTCGATAATCTTGGATTATCATCTCAATCTCAGGTTTGTTTACCAGTGGAGTCATAGATATTGATATTATCTATCTGGAAATAGGATCAACATACACACTTTCTCTTGACCGCCATCCTACTGGAAGTCCTAGCAAGCCTTTCTGCCCAATAATAATTTATACTCTGAGTGGTTGCCTACTCCTTTGGCATAGTAACAGGTCTTGAAAGACCATCAACCATGGGAGATGATGGCACTAGGAATTAAAGGGTGGACTGAACTGTTGTTGATGGGGGTGAAGATATAGTTACAACAACCACTATGACAAAAGTTGACTCTGTAACTATTGCTATTGTTGTTACTGGTAGACTCATAAAAATTTATGTAAGACTAACAATTGGATGGGTGGATATACTTGGAACATAGTGTCCCATTTATGGTGGTGATGAAAAATATGGAAGTGAAATGGTGGTAGATGAGGGAGTAGGAACCTCAGATGCTGGATATGGGATTTGAGGTGGATGTGAGGAAACAAGAATAACTTGTACCTTGATGGCTACTGATGACTCATATGGTGGACTGTGAGAGGGAGGAGGTACACTTGTCATGTATTCTTGTTTATAAATGGAGGAAGATTTATTTGGGGAATCAAGAGGATGAAGAGGAGAAGAGGTATTAGAAGCCACACCTTCACCTACTGATGTAGGGTGTTCTTGTTCTATCTCCATATCTTTTTGCTGCTCCTAATCAATCAATTTTCCCACAACAAAATCAACTACTTATTTAGCAATCTCCTCCATATCCAATTTTTTTTCTTTGAAATCTCTTTTTCCTCTCTTTCTAGAACCCTCTTAGTATTTATATGAAACAATTGAAAAATAATCATCTTATTCTTAGAATCATCCTCCAACTCATCTTCTTGCACTACTCCAGAAAGTAATGTTTACTCAGAAATAGGTCGCAATTTAATAGATGTTGCAGGGGTAAAAGAAAGGGGTTTGTACTTAAATATTTTATCCTTTTCTTTCCAGATGATATCTATGTCTAGAGGCCATGATACCAAAGCTAAGTGTTTAGGCCTAGATGTTGTTTCAATAACTAGAGTGCTGACAAAATTTTCCTTTGAATATTGCATATTGCTCATCAACTTAGCTCCCTTAGGAAATGTTTCCATCTGCTCAGTATTAGGTTGAAAGGTATTTAGTACTTCAGTCATTGTCAAGGGAGTTCCTAGTTCTTATAGATGAGCCTCATGATATGTAAGTGGAGGGAGGGATTTAGAACCATATTGAGGTTTTTCAACCATTAATACTATGTTCCTGATATCCTTTTGTTTCCAGGTCCCAATGTTTTTATTGTATCTTCTTGAAAATTCCTTATCAATTTTAATTCCAAATTTAGAATTGGGATTTCCAATTTCAATCCTCATTATCCACCAATATATTATTTTGGCTACATTCCATGGTCCCTTTTACTCCTTTTCTTCTTCTGAAATCTCATATTTAGGCGGAGGATCCTTTTTCTTTGTAGACTTAGCCTCAGACAGAGGATGTTTTTTCTTTGCTCACTCAACTTCAATATTTTCAATTGTAGCCTCTGTAATATGATGACTTGGCTTATTGTCAAGATCAAAATCAACAATTTATTCATAAAAATCCAACCATAGGGGTAACTGATCCATATTTGAGACATTCCACTCTAAGAGGCAATCTCATCATTATTCTTGCCTTTTTCAAAACAAGCCCTAGGCCTCTTTTCAATATTATAGTCCTTATCCGCATTTAGGGTTTTATTCCTAGTAGTAAAAATACCATCAAGGTCATAGCTCCATATTTGGGGAATATAAAATAGACCTAACCTGTCAAGGTATTAGTTGATTTGTTGGCTCTGCCTCTTTTTAGTAATGGTAATGTCATCCAAAGTACGGTGGGTGAGTAGAGACTTCCTCTTCCTCATGGAACCATAGTTCGCATCGATGTATTTTACCTACCTCAAATATTCTAAATAAAAAATCCTCTATGTGATGAAATGGGGTAGGAGGAATGGTTTACCCATGAAACCATACAACCTGATCACAGTGCCCTCAGTCAAAAAATACCAGTCTCCTTCTTCAACACTCTTTGTTCTCAGAATCTACTTAGTTAAAGCTGGCAACCTAGGGAACTTACCATACATTATTTTTAAAGCAGGTCCTAGAAATTCCAAATTGAATCTATAATAGGACTCACTGCTCCTCAAATGGTTTGTCCAATAATAAACCGACAAGGGTTCTCCATCATTTTTTTTATCCCTTACCAGAATCTAGACCATTATGTATTTAGTGGTGGCATAGAACATCCACACTAAACTTAAGCAATGTCTAAAAATAGTAGCATCGACACCCCTTTTCATGCTTACTAGCTATTCATGTATTCTCTATGCAAGAAAAGTTGGCCAGTCAAAATAAATCACTCTAGTCCCTTTCTTTCCCGCATCCTTCTCATACATTCTCTCATTAGAAATACAATATGCTACGAAAATTTGCCAGCCATGCACCATTCTATCAGAATCTAAACCCTTTATGCAAGCCAAAATAGCAAATAGCTTAGGATTTACAAACTCATCAATATGAATAGGGACTTCAGGCATTTCATCTTCATTTCTTATTCTTCTAAAATTAAAATGCAGCCATAGCTCTATAGCCCTTTTCTTTACTTCTGAAGCTACCATTGCATCATAAGCCCTAGCTAATTCTACTATTTCAAATGGTATGGGTTTTGAGGGTGGACCTACTCCATTGGCAAACAATTCATGACAAAATTCTTTTGTAACTGTGAATAGGGGAGAGCCCTCGAAGGTTTTAACTATTTTAATTTCAGGATCATAGAATTGAATCATAGTAGAGACTAATTCAGGGTAATGATGTATAAAATCATAGATATATGTGAACAAGAAGGATTTTATAGCTATAGTACCTTGTCATTGCATTGGGTTTTATTTGAAATATGGGAATTCAAAACCTGTCCTTAGGTGGGTCCTCGACACTCTCGTCATCACTATATCTGCGACTCGTCTGGTCTGACATACATCAGCCTGTAACCTTGCTCCCGTATTTGGTACCTCAGTGAGTGATTTTTTAGGGGCCATTTTGATAGTAGTAAGACTTCCTTCTCCATTTAGTTTGTGGTAAGTTCTTCAGAAATTCACTCTACCCTTTACCACTCTGGAGATGCAAATCGATGCCAAATGAGCATCGTGTAAGTTTTTCGTCACTTATTATTCTTCTGGAATGTGTGTATCTTCCACCATTAATGTGACTACTATGTTACCTTACTGCTGGCACACTTTAAAACTTTTAATTATTCCCTTCAGTGGCTCAATGGTGGTATTCTATCTTTTTATTGGTTAAAATTTCAAATTGTGCTGCCACCTCACTGCACCCCTTCGGCTACTCTCGGGTTATTGCACAAGTTCGTTAGCATTGATTGTGAGATTGTGCTCTGGTCTCCATGTATCGTGTTCAGAATTATTGCTTGGTTTCATCCCATATTTGAAAATGGTGGCTTAAGAAGCTTTTGGGTCTGCGGACACTTAGTACCTTTTAGGTGCATCTTTCTGTCCTGATTCTGATCCAACAACATTGACTTCAAAGGTTCTCGGATTGAGAACGCCCTTCACTTTCTTTTGACCAATGACTCACCATTTTAGAATAATATTAGAGGATTTACAATGTGGATTTGAGAGTGCTCATTGTTCCAAAGAGGTTCTCATAGTGTGAAATGAAACCATGTTGTGCACTTAGTTCATTTTTGTTAACTTTTTTCCTTTTTTTTTTTCTTTTTCAAGATTTTTTCAAGAGAACTAATTACAAAGTGAAGAAATAAATTAAAGAATTTAAAGTGTAGAAAGGAGGAAAATAATTATACAATGTATCTACATATGTTACAGCAAAATCACTCCCTACACATAGTAGAGCTTGAGATGAAAACCATTCACCAGAATTGGTTGTATGTTTCCATCCGGGTCTTCTAGATAAAATACATTGGATTATTTGGCTTCCATGATTTTGAAAGGACCATCCCAAAAAGAATTAAACTTTTCATGCTTGCCTGGATTTGCTCTATCAAAATTCCACCTGAGAACTAAGTCTCCAACCTGGAATTTCTTGAATCTGGCCTTCTTATCAAACCATGCTTTAATATCTGATGAATGATTTTGAAAAATATTATATGCCTGAGCTCTACTCTCTTCTAATTTCAGCAAATGTGTCAATCTAGTTTTCACAGGATCTTCTTCTGACTCTTCTTTTGAATTGACAAGCTTGAGTGCTGGGATCTTCAAATGGATTGGTAACACTACCTCCTTGCCATACACTAGTGCATAAGGGGAAGTATTGATGGAATTTTTAATAGTAATCATGCCTGCCCACGAAGCTTGGTCCAATAATAGGTGCCAACTTCTTTTATTACCTTCTAATTATTTCCTCAAAATATTTAATAGGTTTTGTTGGTAGATTCCGCAAGTCCATTACCTTGTGGATAATAATTGGAAGTATTTTTAAGAGTATTGCCATACTTACTAGAAAAATCAATATACTTGGCTCATATAAAATTTGGGCCATTGTCACTCACCAAATCTTCTGGAACTCCAAATCTTGAAATCAAAATTTTCATAAAATTGATCACATCTTGATCTGATTTCTTGGTAGGAATAGCTTCTACACATCTAGTAAGATAATATATGGTAGTTAGGATAAAATTATGCTCTGTTGAAGAATTAGGTTTGATAACCCCTATGAAATATAGCCCCCATTTTTGAAAAGGCTCTTCCACTTGAATGGGCTTAAGGGGGATGAAGCATTCCTTGTCCTTCCCATAAATCTCTGACATTTTTCACAAGCTTGGGTGACTTTAAAAGCATCAGTGGAGTATTATGCATAAGGGGTCTGCCCTAAAATCTATTTATTAAATCAAGGTAAATTATCTTGGAATACCGATGAAATTTGTAGAAGTATACATGGCAAATTGGATTTATTTATCTCCAAAAATTTTCAAACCGTGGCGAATTTCATTAATTTGTCTCCAAAAATTTTCAAACCGTGGCAATTTTTTCTGTGTTGGGGGCTATGAATATCGGTTTGCAAAATATAAAAAATGTATGACATACATAAAATATTTAGGCTGATATGAAAGAATTTAGGCTGACATGACAACTAATAGCATGTTGATCGACTGTAGGCATGATGATCGGTTGTAGGCATACCGATCGGCTGTAAGAATTTTGATCGGCTACAGGAATGCTGATCGATTTTAGGCATGATGATCGATAGTCCCTACAATTTATAGATGAATACTGATCAACACCTCTATAACTGATTGACTAATACTGATCGACACGATTCTACAATCGAATGACTAATTCTGGTTGGCACCTCTATAATCGATAGATAAATATCAATCGACAATCCCTATAACGATAGGTTGATATTGATCTACACCTCTACAAATAACAGACACACCTCTAAAATTGATCGACTTATATCGATAGACACAACTCTGCAACCAATTGGATTATACCGACATACACGACTCTGCAACCGATCGGATTATGCCGACAAATATGACTCTACAACCGATCGGCTTATGCTGACATACATGACTCTACAACTGATCAAATTACACTGACAAATACGACTCTAAAACCGATCGACTTATGCCAAAAAACATGGCTCTACAACTGATCGGTTTATACTGATCGTCTTGCACCGATCGACACACCTCTGCAACTGATCGACTTATTTCAATAGACACTCCTCTACAACCTTCTCAATTTTTTCATTGTTTCAAAGCTATTTTTGAGTTAGATTATTTTCGATGTATGTTTATAGGTACCCAATAAATTATATATACGGGTAGTATATGAGGTGATTTGGGCAGGAAAAATAAAATCATTTATAATTTTAAGGCGATTTGGATGGGAAATATAAAATCATTTATAATTTGAAGGCAAATTGGACGGGAAAATCAAAATCATATGTAATTTGAGGTCGACGAATTAAAATAAAATTAGGTTCATGATTATCAATGGCGGGAAAATTTACCCCAAAAAACTTCCACCTCATAAATTTCGAGCGAATGGGCCCTAGTGAAAGGATCCAAAATTAGCCTTTTCAAAATTTTAAAAATCCTAAATAGAGCCAATTTACGATATTTTGTGCTTATGCATAACCCTGCATCAATGAATACAGTGGGCCAATAATAGCTTGCTCTTATGATTTTTAAAGCTATAACCTTTCCTGAACTATGCCCACCAACTGATCCTCCATGGAATTCCTCCATGACCCTTTTTTTTTTGTCATATTTTAAGCATTTTAGAAGAATTCCATCCAAGTTTCTTTTGTATAATCCCTCTGGTAGTAATACACATTTCATGGCATGAAGCTTGTATCTTCTCCTTTGGTAAGAACTTAGATTAAGGGGGCATACTCCACTTTGGAAGTAGCTAACCATCTAGTCAATCCAATCAGAGTATTCAGCTTGTATTATTTCAACCTGATCTTCACCTTCTGCTACCTGGCAAGCTATTACTTTTGTTAATACTGTAGCTTCTGTTAACCCTTGGTACAAATCCCTACCTCTTACTAGCTTGGTGAGGTGTATTTCTACATCATATTCTTATATTTTGGTAATCCAACCAGCTCTTTTGTCTCCTAAATCACCTTGTAGGATAAAAATTATTACATCTGGATGAACCACATATACCAGGGTCTTGATCTGTACCAAATACTACTTGAAATCCTTTAGTGACTTCATCACAGCAAATACTTGCATTTCAATAAAATTGTATTTGACTTGATAATCATGGAGTGTCTGGCTCCAAAAGAACAGATGATGTTCCTCCCCTTGATCATCCTTCTGAGTGAGCACTAAGGCATAACTTTCTTCAGCTCCATATGCATATAGAATAACATTCTTACTGAAATATGGGTTTATCAGTACTGGGGCTGTCGCAATGGATTGCTTAATGATTTTAAAAGCTTATTTTTTGACTTCAGTCCACTTGAATTTGGTATTTTCTTAAGTAACTCAGATATAGGGCTTACTTTCTGTGCAAAATCAAAAATGAATTTCTTGACAAAATTGATTTGGCCTAGGAAAGACTATAATGTCTTCTTATTCATATGCAAAGGAAGAGTGATAATTGATGTGATTCTATCAGTATCTATGGCCATGCCTTCTTTTGAGACCACAAGACCTAGTAGCTTTCCTTCATGACTGCAAATAATGACTTCTTAGGATTGAGTGAAATACCAAATTCTCTGCATTTTTGAAAAACATGCTCCAAGTGTGACAGATGATATTTTTTTATCATGAGAGAACACAGTCATGTCATCTAGATAAATCAGGATAGCCTTGTTGATCAGTGCTCCAAATGCATAGTCCATAGCTCTCTGAAATGTGGCTCCTGCATTGGACAACCCAAAAGGCATTATCTGATAGGCAAATGTTCCCCATTTTATGGTGAATGTTGTTTGATACTTATCTTCATATTTCACCCAGATTTGGTTATATCCAGAGTAACCATCCAATAAGGAGAATATTTTTTCTCTTGACACTACTTGAAAGATCTAATCAATCTAAGGAAGAGGGTAGTGGTCTTTAAGGGATGCTTGGTTCAGATTTGTAAATTCCACACACAAGCGTATATCCCCATTCTTTTTCCTTACAAGTACCAAATTGGCTACCCAAGTAGAATGTTTTATTGGGTATATGATCTTAGCTTTTAGTAACTTTAAGAGCTCCTCTCTCATAATGGCTTCAATCCTTGGATTGACTGGCCTCTACCTACATGGTTTTGCATCAGGCTCTAGCTCAATAGTGTGTTGGATAATCTTTTTATCATACACCTTGAGATCTTCATATGACCAAGCCACAATGTCTTGGTATCTTAAGCATAGAGTTTTGATATCTTCTGCTTACTCAAGTGAATATTAGATTCTGACATTGAGCTTTTTCTCTTTGCCAAATTCAACTTCTTTATAAATTTTTTCGTTGATCTTCATAGCTTTGGTATTCTTTCTATCCTCATTATCAAACAGACTCTCAAGGGTGAGAAAACCTCTTGGGATATGATTTTTCCATAGTTGGATAATGTCCTCCTGGTAAATTTCATCTAAATTCTCCTCTTGGACAGTAGAAAGACATGCTTCTCTCACCATAAAATCAACTATTTGTTCATCACTTTTAAAAACTTGCCAACAAATTTTCTTATTTGGTACTACAGATTTGAAAATCATTTTAATTCCTTTGGACTTCTTGATTCGAAAGTCTACAGAAGGGTTGAAGTTAGCTCCCTTTTTTGCTCATGAATTAGCCAGAGTATTATTTTCTCTGGGAATAAAATTTAAATTCAGGGAATCAAAATATTCTATTAAATCCCATACCCTATTTCTATAATATTTTAAATAATGGTGCTTACTATTGCACCTATTTATTACTTGATGGACTATTCGATCAGAATCACCATATATATTCAAAATTTTAATGCCCATGCTTTCTTCTTGTATCAATCCTATACATAGGGCCTCATATTCTATTGTGTTGTTAGTACATGACCATGTCATTATGTAAGCAAATGTTTTTGTACCTTCTGACTGGGATTGTAGGACAACACCAGCTCCTGCACCATTTCAGCATGTAGAACCATCAAATTTCATGATCCAAGTTTCTTTGTCTCTCAGATACTGGTTGGATATATCCAAGATTTTCTTCTCTGATTCTGTTGAGATGTTGTATGTTCCCATACCAGTTCTAAACTGACTGTAGTATTCTCTGAAAGGCAATTCATCCTCTATATCCATATCTTCAATGTTTTCCACCATCTCAAATTCTTCCAAGGGATTAAGATTACACATATCTTCTTCAATATTTTCAATGTGATAAGCTACTAGTTTTTTAGGTGTTATCCTTATCCTTTTTCCTTTTAAAGGGATCACCATGCTAGAATAATCCATATACATACATCCACCAATATTTGCAGTAAAATATATCAAAATACACAATCCAAAATAGGGTTCTAAGTCGAGCATGACTATTTCTTGCACTATTATCACCTCAGGGGCTCTATGCAACCTCATCAATACATATTTAATGACCCATAATGTCTTGACAGGTGTTCCATCTAGTTGTAATACTCCAGGACAAGATCGGGTATACTCCATACCCATCTCCTCACAGACTAATTTAGGCATAACTATAGTTGATGCTCTTGAGTCAATCATACAATTTTGGACTATCCAACCCTCCATTATTAGGGATATATACAAATAGGGAGGTTTATTATTTAAAATAGAAGGTGCCATTTCTTTCTTTTCTGATGGCATGCTAAGGATTGTTGTGGCCAATCTATTCTGAGGATTTTTGTTGAGAGAAGCCTTAAGCAGGTCAATATGACTAGGGATGAACAAAGTGTCATACATGCTAGCTTTTGATGGGATCCTTTTCATTTCGTCAACAATGTTGTATTCAGACTTAGTCAAGGAGAGTCTTTCTAGCCATATTTCTTGCTCATCGTATCTTCTTTTATATTTTTGGGTGGCCTCTAATATTTGTATTTTTGTAATAGATGGGAACCTAAGTCTTTCTTGATCTTCATTCTTAGACCTCATTCGGTCTCCTTCTATTTCTTTTTCTGGTCTCTTAGGGAGGCTTTATGTCTTCTCTTTTCCCCTAGCTTGAGGAATAGGGAAGATGTTACTGCTCTGAGGAAAGGGATCAACTTTATTCTGAGAAGGGACTTGGAATTGTCCCATTTTTTGAGGGTCTACTTGTAAGGCTTTCTTCCTAGACCTTGTCATAACCGTAATTGGGCTCTCCTCAGCTGATTCTTTCCCAACCATGATTTTATCAGGGTGCCATAACATATTGACTCTCCAATTTTGAATTTTTTTAGCTTGATCTATAGCTTACTTCACATGGTGTTGGTACATCACACAAGAATATGTGTCGTGGGGGTCATTACATACTAAACACCAAAAATTCATAATAGTAGTATCTAAAGAACATTCTGGCTCCTCATATACTGCACTCACTCTGACCCCAGTACCATTACTTAGACCATGTCTCTAATATTTGTTTACATATGGGAATCTCCTATGTTGTGACCTTTCTTGGTCTCTATTTTCCATTGAATTCATTCTATTACTCATTGTTTTTAGAGTATTTTGGATATCCAAGATAGCAAAAAACTCCTGAGATGGTTGATAAGGAAGGGGAGGAAAAGGAGCTATAGAGGTCATCGGCTTTGGTTGCAGGATTGCATTCATTTGTGGAGATGGAGATAATAAATACATAGGGTCTATGTAAGAGGGGTTTGTGGATTGTACTTGGCTACTAGTAGTTTCTGAGTTGTAAGGCAACGCAATTTTGGGGGGAAGTCTTCCGACATTGATTAGGATGTTTTCAGCATGAAATACTACATTATAAATTTGGGAGAAGGTTTACACTCCTGATTTTTGTGACTGTATACCCAACTTTGATCCAGGAGCTCGGATATAATACATATAATCTAGAAATGTAGCTGGTCTGGAAGTAGGGAGAATTATTTTTCATGTTCTGCTAAATCTCAAATTAAAATCTGAGATAGTTTCTTGTTGATTTTTCTACATGGATGTAAACTTATTAAGTAGAGAAAAAGGATCAACAGATTCATTAAATTCCTCTATGAATGTATCTACTAATTCTTGCCATGAAGTGATAGAATTGTCTTCTAGAGTTTTAAACCAATGTAATATATTTTCTCTGAAGGATAGGGCTAGAATTCTTACAATAATATTTTACTTCTTTATGTTGTGGATTGCTGCCAGATTCAAGATATCCTGATAGTGTTCATAAGCTATTTTACCAGTTCCATAATAAGTGGGGATAGCCTTAGATATATCCTGGGGGATGACTTCCATTTGGGCTAATCTAAAGGGACTTGTTGTGTTCCAGCTAGGGTAATTCTATAATGGCTGATTAAGAGCCATATTTTGTGCCATATGTCTGACTATAGGTCTTATTGGGGGCACTATTGGATTCTCTTCCAGAAGCTCTTCTTCTATGATGAAGTATTGATCCAAAATTCTGGTAATCGTATCCCCTCTATAAGGTAACTCACAATAAAAGGAGTTAGGGTTATTCATTTTGAATGATCTGCTATACATGAAAGGACACGGATCTATAGGGATAATTCTTTTTATAGGTCTAATGACCAAGGATTCACCAGGTGAACTTGCTCCTCTCCACTTAAAAGGTCAAGACAATACACCAAATATTGATTCCTTTGGGTTGAGATAATAATAACTCATTTAATGAGTTTCGTGTTCCTTGTGAACTAGTCTCACCAGGCGTGCCAAAAACTATTGGGCACTGAATTGCACCAAGTTTTCACTCAATACTATGACTTTCTATCTTCCTATTTTTTTTCCAGGCTTACACTCGATAGCTGTAGCTCAACACTCAACATTGGATGGACCAAAATAGAGTTTTCGATCCAACCTCCAGAGTAGGTTGGTTCCTTGTCAACTTAAACATGGGTTGATACAACTATACTCACTTAAGGTTTAAATGTTAGGGTAATAAAAATCTAGGGTTAGAGAAATGTGAACAATAGTGGATGGATAGGTTAACAACATTGCATTACCATAAGAATATCTTAAAAACTAACCCAAAGATACATAACTCAGATCAACATTAGGGTTTTTCTTAGTGGCGAATTTCGCAATTTAGCATGAATTTTCGGATTCCAAAATGTCAATTTTGTGATTTTTGAAACCATAGAGGTCGGCCCATTTGTCCAAAATTTTTGGGGTCTAATTTTTTAGGGTAAATTCACCCCGTTGTCATAAGGTTTCCCGCCCAATTTTTGCCCTAAATTTATTTAAAATAAGAAATATCCTACCCAAATTGCCCCTTGTACCCCATTATATATAGCTAACCCTGACAATCACTCCCATACAATTACAACTTTTTTTCTAGATAGTGAGCGATACAAAGTAGAGTACTGACAAAACCAGAGTCCACGACTTCTAGAAGGTGATTGGCAGAATGCAACTGGCAGAATGTGACTGGCAGAAGGTGACTAGCGAAAGGCGACTGACAAAAGGTGACCGAAGAAGGTGACTGACAGAAGGCGAATGGCAGAAGGCGACTGAAGAAGGTGATTGGTAGAAGGTGACTAGTAGAAGGTGAATGACATAAGGTGACTTGTAGAAGGTGACTGATAGAAGGTGACTGGCAGAAGGCGAATAGCAGAAGACGACTGGTAGAAGACGACTAGCAGAAGGCAACTGGTAGAAGGTGACTGATTGAAGGTGACTAACAGAAGGCGACTGGTAGAAGGTGACTGGAAGAAGGTGACTGACATAAGGTGACTGACAGGAGGTGACTGACTGAAGGTGACTGATTGAATGTGACTGACAGAAGGCGATTGGTAGAAGGTGACTGATATAAGGTGACTGGTAGAAGGCAACTGAAAAAAGGTGACTGATAGTAGGCAACTAGCAAAAGGTGACTGGAAGAAGATGACTAACAGAAGGTGATTGACAAAAGGCGATTGGCAGAAGGTGACTGGTAGAAGGTGACTCAATTTATCCATATGCTTCTTTTACCATTAATTTCATTTTTCATTTTATTAATGGACACTCAATAAAGAGGTTTATTTTTCCTGTGAATAATATTCATGGGATAGTCACAGATTATGTTGTCTCTAGCAGTAGTTCTCTTTTATACTTGTTATTTTCATATTTAAAAATGATGTTCTTTGTTCATGTTATTCTTCTATTCATACAGGTAAAAATTTCAACTACAAGTAGTGGAAAGAAGGGAGGAGAGTCTTCCAATAAAAGGAAAGTATTTGAGGATGCTCATTGATCAGATCGAAGTGGTTGGAAAATGGCAAAATGTCTGTCATTGGTTGAGCAGAATGACCTCAGAGAGAAAGTAAAAAAGGTAAAATTCATTTCACTTTCAATTGATGAGGTGACTGCAGTTGACAATACATCTTGGATTTGCATGCATGTTTACACATTGGAAAATCATTCAAGGCAACCTCATTTACTAGGAATATGCAAAATGGTGGAAATTTGTAATGTAGAAAATATTTACAATGTTGTTGTAACTAGTTTAAAAGAAGAAGTAGGAATGAATGAAATTGAAATAGCCACTAAGTTAATATGTGTAGGAGCTGATGGTGCTTCTACAATGCAAGGACACAGGAATGGTCTTTGTTTTAGACTACAAACATCAGTTTCCCCATATTTTATCCCTATTCATTGCATGGCTCACAGAATGAATCTTGCATACAAAATTGTGGATACATTTACAAATGTTGCCAGAGTGGAAGAGCTTGTCCGTGAAATTCATGAATATTTTTCACGTAGTCCAAAAATATTTTCCGAGTTTCAACAGTTTGCACTAGGAGTTATCGAAGGTAAAAAATTGTTGAAAGATGTGGATACTAGGTGGATTTCGATGTATCTACCGACATTAAGAGTTTTCAAAGAATATCAATCCTTGATAGGGTTTATGTATGCAAATTGTAGGGCAGTTGATAAGGCTAAAGATTTAATTTTTCAAATGAGTGACTTTGAAACTCTTCTCACATTGTGTGGAATTCTTCCAATGTTGGAAAAAATGAATACTTTGATCAAAATTGCACAAGAAAGATTGATTTATATTGTGGATTTCATCAGGGCGAGAATACAAATTTGCATGCATATTGATATGATGTATGCATTTGGTCAAAATTTTATGGATCCCTTGTTTGAGAGTTGGAGAGCATTAACAAGTGTGAATAGTCCTCGAAGCTTTTTGAAGTTCAATATTAACAATCATCTGTGTATTAATGTCTGCGGAAATAAAATACCTTTATATTGTTATGGTGTGCAATTGGATATAGCTACAAATGAAGTTGAGAAAATGCCCATAACCTACAATAGATTTCATGTGGTTGTGGATGATACAAAACTTAAACTAAAACAAATAGCAGAATCATTGACAAAAGAAATTAGAGACCATTTTCAAAGAGATGAATTGCTAAAGGCTATGGGTGTGGTAAATCCAATGTTTTGGGATCCTTTTAATAAATACCAAATTATAAATTCTTTGTTCCTCAAATACATGGACATACTTGCTAGCCATTTTAGTCAAAGTGTTGTAGTCAAAGACATTGAAATCAATGGCATTATGAACAAAGATCTTTTGAAAAAACAATCCAACTGTTTTGGAACAACAATGTCTACTCAAGTTTCACAGCTCTCTAACCGTCATGAAGCAGGTTCTATTTCATGTTTGTGGAGAATATTACAACCAAGTACTATCTTAAAACATACTATGAGTGAATATTTTCATTTATATGAATTATGTCAAACGATGATTTTGGGATCCGTGGAAGATGAAAGGGTGTTCAGTGCACTTTCATATATAAAATCTAAAGTTCAAAATAGGTTGGACAAAAATTTGGAGAATTTCTTGAGAGTATATGTGTCGGCCTATGAGGTGGAGGAGTTTCCTTACGAAAGAGCATTGTCACATTGGAGTTCTTTGGTAGAGAGAATAGGTGTAACGAATATTGATAATGATGAGGATGATGGTAACACTGGTCAAATTGTGACAACAAAAATTTTGGGAATGAGTGCAAAAAATTTTGTACAATCTGAAAAGAGTTTGTTCCAGCTTCCAACATTATGATGCAAGGATGCAATCATTTTATTTTATTTCACATATTATCATTTGATTTGATTTCACATATCAGAATGAGAGGAAGCTATCATTTGATTTGATTTCACATATCAGAATGAAAGAATGTTTTCATTTGATTTAATTTGAGTTCACATGTTATTATTTGATTTGATTTCACATATCTGAATGAAAGGATGCTATCATTTGATTTGATTTCACTTATTTTTCTTGTAATATTTGTTATTCATGAAAGTAATTGCCTATGCTGTATTTTTTGACATTTCAAATTAATTCATATAACATAAAAGAACATCTTATTGCATTCATATAATTCAACATTACTTAATATATCAACACAAACAATCAAAACATAACAACATTCAAAACAAAGGTTTTAAAAGATAACACATATCAAACATTATTTCTTCCACTTCAAATTAAGAACAAAAAAATTTTACATCATCATAAATAATCAAAACATACTCTCTTTCATTGAATTCAATATTTAAAGAAGATACCATTCATTCATTATTTACAATACATATCAAACATTATTTTTTCCACTTAAAATTTCCAATAGATAACATATTTTTCGTAAATAGTCATTCATTGTTTCAATTCTCAAAAAGGATACCATTCATTTACAATTTACAATATATATCAAGCATTATTTCTTTTAGTTCAAATTACTTAATACATCAACACATATAATCCTAACATAACAACATTCATAACAATATTTCCAATAGATAACACATTTTTCGAAAATAGTCTCATTCATTGTTTCAATTCTCAAAAATGATACCATTCATTTGCAATTTACAAAACATGTCAAACAATATTTCTTCCACTTAAAATTACTTAATGCATCAACACATAATCATAACATAGCAACATTCAAAACAAAATTGCAAATAGATAACATATTTTTCAGAAATAGTCTCATTCATTGATTTTTGACAATAGTCTCATTCATTGATTTCAATTCTAAAAAAAAATATCAAAAATATCAAACAAAACATATCAAACATTATTTATTCCACTTCAAATTAAAATGTAACAATAATTAAAAATAAAACTTCAAAATGATAATATGAAATTTTCAAAAATTACCTCTAACATTGATTTCAATTTTCAAAAAAATACCAGTCTTAAATATTTATAAAAATATGAAGATTTAAAGAGTTTTTGTTTCACTTGAAACCCAACACAACAAATATCTATTGTTTTTCAATGTTTCCTGAAGGTCCACCCACATCTACGTTAATATCCTTTTCTTCTAATGCCCCAGCCCTAACCAAACTTTCTACTGTAGTGTTGATCCCCGATAACAAGGCACTCTCTTCCTTCGCTGGATCTTCTTTGAAAGGTGCATTCAGCTCCTTCTCATTTTCTTTCAGTTTAGCCTCGACATCCAGGCCTTCATATTTTCTAACCTTCTTTAGGTAATTATTTTCTCTAACCGTCTGTTGTAACCTCTTCTTCAATTCAATAGCATTATTAATGCTAATTTTGGTAGTCTTGATCAAAACTTTCATGGAACTGACTTGTTGCTTTAGGTGCTAGAAATTAGACTACAAAATAGAAATAAAAAAAGTTAATATTTATAAACAAAATATATTTAACAAAAAAATATATTTTTTAGTTAGATGTAGAACTTACATCAGTTGTAAGTCGTGCTATTTCTGCAACTACTACTTTGTTCTGATAAAGTGCTCATTCATTAAAATATGCTTGGGCTTCTGCATTGAGGTTTTCCAAATTATTCACAACAATGACAAGAATTTCATCTCTGTATGTAGACTCGGCCTCCATAGTGCCAGATTCAACTTTATGTGGGAAGACATCGAGCTTTTGGGGCTCATTCTCCATCTTGAGAAACAACTATTTTCTTTTTGAAAAATTCTTATATCGACCATTGATGGCTTTAATCAAAACCTTGGCCTAATATTCCCATTCCTTCAATTTATCAATATCCGAAAGAAGAGTATTATGAACTACAACTTTACATGCATCGACTAATAACACATTTTTAGAAATGTTTAGGATATCATCTTCTATAACAGTACGGGCGGTGACTTACTGTGGGTCGGAGGGGGAAACTTTGGCTGCATCTACATTAACATCATCTTCTTATCCATCAATGCCCTCTTCATCCTCAAGAATATCACTTGCCTTTAAAGGGAAATTTTAAGGATTCATACCCTGATAAAGAAAGTCACAATCAAGAGTTCCCGAGGGCATTTAAGATGCACTATCAACATTTGAAAAATTATCCAAGGTTAATATCGATACAACATAAATATTAGATGATGATAAATTTTGTGTCTCTATAGCACTTCTTGCATTGTGATGTGGCGGTGTGAGGAACTTTTTACCACGCATGCATGAGTGGTTCCTCGTAGGTGGAACCTGAAGCGGATGGAACTTAACTTACTTTGGGTGGACTTGAACCTGCTGTGGCTGTGGTTGTGGCTGTGGTCGTGGAGGATCAGGTGGTGGAGCCATATTTTTTTAGCCTTTTGAATCTATGAGGTCCCTCTATTAAATTTCACACAAGAACATAAAATAAATCATTTGTAAATAACAATAGCATTAAAAAATATTTATTCAAAATGTACATACCTGACTCAGACTTTGCAACCATTGATATTTCAACCATGTGCCCTTTGTCTGAAAAATACGTAAAACACATTAAAAAAACATAATTTTAAGTCAAAAAAATAAATCATTTAAAAAATTATTTTTGAACCATGCAGAGTAAGGTTACCTTGTGGGTTGGAGATAACTGTTTCTCCAGTAAAATGTGTCGCAGGTGTATGCTAAATCCAACCATCATTAGACCTCACATGTTTGTTGGGAGTCATTAGTGATGACTGTGATTGCGTGTCAGAATCAGTAAATACTTCCAGAATCCTAAATGCGACATCCCTCTTACTTGAAGACTAATATGCTCTTTTTTTTTTCAAAACAAAATTAGAGAATAAAAAGATAAAATTAAAAAAAGAAAATAAAGATATTTCAACAAATATTTTTACCTGTATCTCACCATCAGACATGCCAATAGACAACAAATTGGGGTGCAATTTAGTGGGAGGACTGCTCTATTGAAGGTTGAAATAAGCTTCCTGAAATAAACAAATAATAAAATTGCTAGTAGTCACTGTGTAAGCATATGCTTGAATTTTTTGGGCACTCAAAATTTCATGCTTCAGGCGGTTGGAAATGTGCATGCACCAGTCAAATTTACCATCAATACAATGAAGCAATAAAGAAAGTGCCCAAAATGGCATTTTTGTAGGTCGCCCCTGCAAAATAAACCTTGCCTGAAAAAATTCAATGCAAGCATATAGAAATTTGTCTCCAACATTCGAAATGTTTAAGCCCCTTTTGGACTTATAAGAATTGACTGAAAAAAGAGAACATTGTTAGAAAACAAAAAATAAAACAAGGAGAACATTTTTAGAGAAATGAAACTATAGCAGAACAATATTTAATGTTAAATAAAAAATAAATTTTTAAATTATACCTTTCAGATTGTTAGGATGAACAACGTAAAGGTTTCGTAGGGTGGATTTATCATCATCGGTTAAGGCGTACTGGTTGTTCACTAGTACATCATCCAAAAATGGTAGCCCTATTAGTCGCTGCACATCGGAGGGTTTAACCAAAAAATAATTTTATTGTTATCCACAAGGAACGAAACAGTGCACACATCATGGTTGTAACAAAAAATGATTTGTTGCATCAACTGAATGTTAATGTTCAATTGAGGCATCTTCAACACACCAGCAAGGCCAGCGGTGTAAATCCACTGGGAATCTCTATCAGGAGTGTTGAAAATGCTCTTGATATTGGGATAGAAGGTGTACTTGAAATGAACTTTGGATGGAAGAGGGGAGGAACAACTAGCCATATCTAAAAAGTAGGAAAACGCTAGCAAAACCTTATAAAAATGATGCCAAAATGCTGCCAAAATGCTACCAAAATGCTCTAAAAATACTGCCAAAATGCACTAAAATTGCTTGGAAATGCTCTAAAACTACTGTGGAAAATGCCCTAAAAATGTTGGAAAAAGGTTTTAAAGTTGCTTTGGGAAAAGATGCAAATGACATTGCAAATGAATTTATAGATTTTCTGCATGGCAGGAGTTAACGCATGAACGACACGTGGTAGAAGGGAGGACACATGACACCATATTATTTATGGTTATGGCGGTCACCTTGTTCCACTCGCCATCTACCAGTCACCTTGTGCCACTTGCCATCTATTAGTCACCTTGCACCACTCACCATCTGTCAGTCACCTTGCACCACTCACCATCTATCAATCACCATGTGCCACTCACCTTATTCTAGTTGCCTAGTGCCACTCACCTTTTTCCACTCACCATCTACTAGTTGCCATGTGCTAGTCACCTTCTGCTAGTCACCTTCTGCTAGTCACCTTCTACCAGTCACTTTCTGCTAGTTGTCGTGAGTCAATCACCTTCTACCAGTCACCTTATGTCAATCACCTTCTACCAGTCACCTTCTGCCAGGCACCTTCTACCAGTTGCCTTGTGTCAGTCACCTTCTGCTAGTCACCTTCTACCAGTCGCTTTGTGTCAGTCACCTTCTATTAATCGCCTTCTATCAGTCACTTTTTTTCCAGTCACATTCGACAAATCACCTTCTACCAGTCGCCTTATGTCAGTCACCTTGTGTCAGTCACCTTTTGTTAGTTGCCTTTTACTAGTTGCCTTGTGTCAGTCACCTACCAGTTGCCTTCTACTAGTCACATTATGCTAGTTGCCTTATGTTAGTCACCTTCTATCAATCACCTTATTCCAGTTGCCTTCTGCCAATCGCCTTGTGTCAGTCGCCTTATGCCAGTCACCTTCTGTTAGTCACCTTCTACCATTCGCATTGTGTCAGTCACCTTCTGCCAGTTGCCTTCTGCTAGTTGCCTTATGTTAGTTGCCTTCTACTAGTCTCCTTGTGTCAGTCACCTTCTGCTAGTCACCTTGTGTGAGTTTCCTTCTATCAGTCGCATTTTGTCAATCACTTTCTACCAGTCACCTTCTGCCAATCACCTTCTGCCAGTCGCCTTCTGCTAATTTTGTTGATACTTGTAGTTGAAAAAAAAATTGCCATGTTTTGAAAAAATTTCTTCAAAAATTTGAAAAATTCACCCCATAGTTTATATAGTTTTCACATTGATTCACCCCAATTTGATAAATACTTTTTTGGTACTACCCCTTATGCATAACCATGATCAAAATTATCATAGATCGAATGAATCTTCATTCATTAAATCACAACAGATAAATATTGCAGACATATATTTCAATATCTAGACAATGATAATCCAAATAACAGAATTCACCAATATCTAAATTCTACACAAATACACTTCCTAACAATAAAGATCAAAATTAGAAGCAGATTTCAATTACTTCAATAGCTAGTAATCCATTAATTTGGCACAAACTAACCACTTAAGTATTCACAAAAATAGAGCTAAATAATTTGAACCTCTGATATCAAGCATGAAGATACAAAATTTGAGGTGAATATCAATGTAATGCTCCTTCCATTAGCTCTTGGGAATATTTATAGTAGCACAAGCAAACACACTAGATCCGACCCTTAAAAATGAGGGTTCGACCTCTATTTATAGTTTTGTAGAAATTTAAAATTATAAAGAACATACATTGATTTAATTTTGACAACGCAGCAAAGAGTTCTTGATTGCATTCACTTACTGGTGCACCTTTCAATAAATCCACTGCAAGTGGACCACCATGGCAGCTCGGGACCTCTGCAACTTGTTGTTCACTTACCTTAACTTGGAGTTTAGATCATTGGAGATAAAGCATCATCATTGAATCTTCTGTCTCCTTGAAAACCCTCGATGCTTCGGCTTCCCCCCTAACTGACGACTGTAATTCTGGTGAATAAATGCTTTTACGTACTTCATATTATCGAACATAATCTTCATTGTTGATATATCCTATTGTATGGCTATGATTAATTCTTGATATAAGTTTATTATAATGGCAGGGATAACACAACACCATTCTGCTCTAAAAATGTTGGTGATGTCATCATCCTGTCTTAGCAACTATGGAAATGCCAACCCGACTCTCAAATGATCTAAAAACTAAGCAAACTCAAATCTGCTCCTTGTTCTTCATATTCCTTCATAATCTGCAAGGTGCCTTCTAATCCACACAAAAATATTGATGACATCACTCCTTTGTGACTTTTGTAGATCTGATTCTGGAATGAGCAAGTGCATTAGCATATGATCGTCAATCCGGACCCGTCATAGTGCAACGTGACCTTTTCTCCATTTTGCACTATCCTTAGAATAAAACCTTCCACTTTGTCATCATTCCAAAAAGGATAAGTCAAAAATGCCCTTATTCACGAATTTGCATCCACCTTGGCCATAACATTCTACTTTGTAACTGTTTCGGGCATAAATACTCTATGGGTTTCCAGAATCGGACCTTCTACAACTTAGCTGTTCGTGAAGTTTCTAATCCACACTTTTTATCATTGACATCATCTCTTCTAAAAAATTTTGCGTATTAAAGATACATCACTAGCTCGGATCCAAAAATAAAATAAGACTCCCAAAATCGGGTATTCTAACACTTAGCCATTTTGCAAAGATTTCAATCCAAACTTTTTAATTTATGACATCATCTCTTCTCAAAACTTTTGTAGATTAGAGATGCGTTGCCAGTCTAGATCCAAAATCAAGTCTCCCAAAATCACTTCAAGCATGAAAAATTACTAAGTTTCGGGCGGGCTCATACCTTCTATTGCAGATCTGCTCCAAAGTATACTGCAAGGTGTGCGAAATGAAGACTTTATCCCTTAGGCAAAATTTTGCAAAATTTTTACCAAGTATGTGGCCATTTTGGGTCTATAATTACTCCCACTATCTTGAATGGAGTCCCATCCTGCTACAACACTCCTGGTCTACTCCTTGTATATTCCATCCCCATCACTTCACATACTACCTTTGGCATGACAATAGTTGTAGCATCAGAATCAATCATACAATTGTGTACGATCCATACCTCCATTATGAGTGATAAATAAAATGGGGGTGGTATGTTCTTTCCTATCATCGAAGTTGGTAGCGCTTGCGTCAAGACTTTTTAGAAAATATTTTTCTTCTGATCTTTAGCAGTCTTCAAGGACTCTTGCAATAGGTCAACTTGCCCCGGTAACTGTAGTGCATCATATAAGCTTATTTTGTAAACATCTTCTTTATTTCTTCCATAATATTATAATTTGAGGTGGTCAAATCCTTCTCTTCCATAACTCATTCGTACTTATCCTGATATTTTTGAGTAGCTTCTACTCTTTGTCTCTTTGTCAACGACGGGTACTTGAGTAACTCCTTGGCCTGCTCTTTTGTTTCATTTTATTTTTGAGAAACTATTGCAGGTTGCAAAGTTGAAACCTTAGTTTGGGCTTTTTATTGATCTTGCTTAGGTAGTAAATATTTCAACTTGATAGAATCCTACTCCTTAGTCCTTAAACTAGGCACTTTCACTAGAGGTTTCCCTTTTTCATCTTGCCTCTTTTTCTCTGTAGGGACCTTTAAAGGTTCGAGCTCAGCTGGGTCTACAATTATTGGCTTTTTCCCATATCTCATAAGAACCAAAACTTGCTCCAAATAAGGCATCATAAAATTATGATCATCCTCCCTGATGATATTGACTTATCCATCAATCGAAATCTCCGCTAGCATTTACAAATAATTCATATGAACCATGCAGGTTTCTTCTCCATGAGGGTCATTGCATGTTGAACATCAGTATGCCTTTTCTGTTACACTAGTCTCCTCATTTTATAACACAGTTGTGTTTTTCTCAGGGTCTCTACTGGCAGACACTTGTTCTTGGATAATTGGTGGTGTTTGAAACCTCCTCGACCGTAATTCTACCTCATCTTACTTCTTTCTCACTATCGTAAGATCATTTTATATTGTCCTTAAGGCCAAGTTGTTAGATTTCACCTCTTGCAATAATGTCGTGAAAGGATCAGTATTGGACGATGAGGGAGGCACTGGCAAAGGTAGAGGTGCTAGCAGTGCAGGCAATGGTAATGGAACTAGTGGTGCTGGTAATGCTGGAAAATGAATGAGTGATGGCAATTAGGGTACTGATTGAGCGAGAAATTTTGGAAAACTTAGAGCTAGACATTATGGGACATGTATCGGAGCCATATGAGGCAAGCTTGAACTCCATGAGGGAACTGGGTACATGGAAGGCATGGGCTATGAAAATACACTAGAATACAAATACTGTGCGAGGTCAGGAAGAATGGGTATGGTCATTTTTGGGGGAAGCCTACCTAAAAAAATTAGGTTAGATTCGGTATTTTGTGCTTGAGTATATAGGTCTGGGAATGTCGTCACATTGGCTTGTCACACGACCATACCAATTTCAGTGCTAAATGCCTTGAGGTAGTAGAATACTGCTTGTTTTTGTGTAGGACGCAAACCATTAGGAAATCTCTGCCAGCTTCATATGAATTTGATGTTGAAGTCAACTACCTCCTAATACAGATGTCTTTGAATCCTTGTAAACTGGTGTAGCAAGGAATATGGGTCAGTTTGTTTATGAAAGTTTTTAATCAACAACTCCGCCAATTGATCCCATGAGGTAATAGTACCAGGTTGCAACTATCGATACCAGTACAACAATTTTCCTCTTAGAAAAAATACCAATAAATTTACCATCATGTCTTCATATGTAATTCCATGTATCATAACCAAAGAAGCTATATCTTGAACAGGTTGTTTTACCAGTATCATAATAGATCGACAAAGCCTTCAAAGCTGCTTGAGGTGCTAGATTTTGTGCTTGTAAGTTCAAGGCTCCTAAGTTGTTCCATACTGGGAACTATCTAGGTGGCTATGGCTACTGTGGTGGAGGATTCTAAGCCATGTGGGGTGGAGCTTGAGGAACAGTAGTAGTAGTGCTAACTGGGCTTGTAGGAGTAGAGAATACATCAGCTAATCATGATGATGTGGTAGATGATATTTGGGATGTATGAGGTAATGAATATGTAATACATAAAGTGGCTAATTGAGGATGTTCCCCTAGCCTTTGAATATCAAGTTTGTAGAACTCAATTCGATGATCTATATTTTTGGCCTTCGATCTTGTATTCATGAGACACAACTTTTGTTGTACTCAAGTTTGGAGATTTTTGGGTGTAATCGAGTCGCTAGATGTTCTAACCATACAACACGAAGGCGAAAATCAAACCTTAATACTATCTGAAGTGGAACTTTTGAGGTCCCACCAGGCATGCCAAAAATTGTTGGTCAAATATCTGCCTAATCAATAAAACTTCATTTGTGCACCCTAGATACGACCAACATTGAAAGGTCAGAGGAAATAAATGTCCCCCGTACCAATCTCTAGAGAGGGCTAGCTCCCAAAATAACTCCTAAATTGGTTTAAGACTAGATTTGCAAGAAAGAAATTAGAAATAACATAAAGAAAGGGAAATATGGCCACAGGCCGAAGTGTAGGATTTGTGGTAGAGTAGTAGCAAGATTTCCACCAAGTTTTATAACATGTAATAGGAGGAAGGTAGTAGAATTTCACTCACACCTTTGTAGAGACAACCTCCAGATTGCATTCCAGAACTTACACACTCACCAGTAATGTTTTAAATCTAGAAATAGAATTTTAAACTTAATAGCAGGAACATAAGCATAAATAAAAATGGTTAAAAATGGAAGGAAATCTCACACATAAGAATGCTTGCAAATTTCATAATCCAAGTCTCTTCTATTGATGCAGATAACTTAAGAAGTTTTCTTGCAGAATGTTCAACCTTCTTTACGATGGAAATTTTACTAGTATTTATAGAGGATTTCGCCTCTTTAATTAAATGCACATAAGAACAAAATGATCACATATCAGGAACAAAAGTGAGGGAATTCCTCCTTGGAAATATTAAAAAATCTATCCTTTTGGAACAACGATCCACCTTTCAAGGGAACATTCCCACGAAATTAGCATTTCAGGCATCGGTGCTTAGAAAATTAAGAGACATCCAATACCTTGAAAACATACTCATGCCTTGGAAATCATGAAAATCTTCTTGTGCTTCTTATATGGCTTCCTTATTCACTTGGGATTCACAATTTGAGTTACCCCCTGCCACAGTCATTTAATGCTTGCAAAAACTTGCTCTAGGTGCCCTTGAAACTTTGACTATATTATTCATGGAGTGTGGCAAATATTCATGATTAGATGACTTCATATTCATAACTGCATTTGCCCTTTTTTCTCAAAATTGAGTTCACTCTTCAGCAAGAATCATATTCACTCCATATTCTGTTGCTTAGCGCATTCACACAATTTGATCTTGAAAACGTGTTTGCCCTTGGAAAAGGTGAATGAGATGTTCACCCCTCGACCTGAGTGAATGTGATTGTGTTTCATTTTGAGGATGCACTCACCCATGAGAGGGTTGAATGGGATGTTTGCACCTCAACCAGGGTGAACATGATTGTGGCATATTTGGGATGCACTCACCCATGGAAGAGGTGAACACGATTTCATTTCATTATTTGGGGTGTGTTCACCCATGGAAGAGGTGAACATGACTACATTTTTGTCTTACCCATTTTTAACCAAGCCTTGGTTATATCCCTTTTCGATGTTATGTTTGACCCAAGGTGGGGAGAACAGAGCTTTCACCCCATCCTTAGGGCAAAGACGATTTCACATTTCGCCCTATATTCGTGCTGTCAATTTTTTCAGTCCCTTGCATTTTTCATATTTATTTTCCTTTCTTCCTTTTTTTTTTTGCAAAGTGTACAGGCCCAAATATGTCAATTTACAATGCACTTCGCATATGAAAAATTTGAATCCCTAATGAAATTTTAAATTTGTCTTTCCTTTTAAACATACAATGCTAAATACTGAATACATATGCAAACAAAAAGCAATATATGAAATTAATTCAAAATAAATACTAACGCATTATAGTCCAAAATACTTCAACAAAAACCCCAATGTGGCAAGGTGTAAAAATGCCAACAGGACATTGCCAATCCATAAGAATTTAGGTTTAATTTAATTACCATGTGACTAACAAAATTTGTTTTATAAATTATACTTATATAATTTCATACTTCTTGGATGTAAATGGTTCAATCCCAATATATTTGTTAGATGTTCAGTCAGTTGCACCCTTTAGTCTATTTTCCAAAATTAAATTTCAAGGTAGGATGATTTTATTGCATATTGGAAGAAAAAGCTCTTTGAACGTCTCATGGTTTGTCTTGAACATAAGGATGTTAAGTAGGTCATTTCAAACCTATGGAAAATTGTAGTGTTAAGAGTATAGACTATGGATGAGGAAGCACTAGCAAATAAATCTTCAAATATTTAGGGATATACTAGATGAACTACTAGACATAGCATTAGAGTGATCTAGCACTAGATGGATGAAATACTAGACGATGTATAGAAATAGAAATTTCATTCATTTTAAAACTTTATAAAGGCATTATCCATGGAAGAAACCTATATTTAGATAGAAAACACTTTATGATGTAAATGGATAGATATCAAGTTTAAGTTATTTGATACTTTACATATTATTTGCTAATTATATAGGATGAATAACCCTTATTGAATAAAGAGAGTTGCAATTATAGTGTAAGATTCAATATGTTAGTGGCTACAATAAGAAAATCAAACCTACCCTATAGCTTATGATCTTTGGGACTAGAACTAACTTATAAAGACTTAGTCTAAAGAGGATGACAAGGTAAGAGCCAAAAAACTAGGGTAATGAATGAAGAGAGTGTTGCATAAGGGTATACTAAATATTTTGTAGGGGGAGATGAGTCACCCAATTGACTCATATATGTAGCTTTTTTGTCTTTAAACTCTACTTTTTTTGTATTGAATGACATCTAAACCCTTGTTTTTGATGCTATAAGAGGGAATTCAATATTTCCTCACAAAAGTAAAGGGATTAAATTCACTTCAAAAATGTGTAGAGTAATTATGTGATATAAGACCTAAACTATATTTTGTGGATTTATTTTACAAACACCTACATTCCTAAGGAGACTAAAGGTGCTCTTAGGATTCTAAGACCTAGTTTAAAGCCTAATATGTAATTAGAAAGAGATGAAAACAAATAAATATGTAGTAAAAAAAATCCTAGACCATATGATGATAAAATTTGTATGATACAAGAAAGTAAGCATTTCATTTTATTTTAGAGGCAAAGGTCCAATGAAGTAATGCAACAAATAAATGTTATATTAATGCAACTACATGGAATTCCAATTTAGTGCCTACAATAGAAAATAATTTTTTTTTTCCATGTTTAAACTATGCTAAATTACTTAATTTTTTCTTACTAATGTAATAAAAAAAAATAATGAACCCAATTCTATGAAAGATAGCAAGTAAGCTAGTCTAATAAAGTAGAAATTGTAGGTTCTAGAACAAAGGCATATAGTTTTACTATAGAGGTAAATTTGTTATCGATATGTGAATTCACTATTGATAAATCACTACCTAGAACAAGACTGCTAGCATTTTTACAAAATCCTACAAAACATAAACAACTAACAATAGAATTTGGTACATGGGGATTTAGCTATCCTAGAAAAGATAGAAAACTACCTTGTTTCACTAGTCAAATCCCTAGGTTCTAATAAAAGTTAAAAAATGCCTATAAATATATTATGAAAGTATAAGTGGTGAAAATATTTTTTGTAAATAAAATGATATTATTTTTACTTTTGCAAATCAGATAAGGATATAGAGTGTGATATTTTGAAATATGAATGGATAAAAAATATAATATGCCCTCAGAATGATCGGGTGCTTTGGCAATAGGTAAAATTGAGACATACAAATATAGATGGTAAAATTGCTTCTTGTGAGAAGGTCAACAATATTTTTTCTCCTATAGAGAAAATAGGTGAACTATTAGCAAGAAACTAATAGATATAACTAAATATAGGTTCAATATACCTCTCAATAGTTGGGTATCTAGATAAACATTAGAATTAACTATAATAGAGTCAAACGCCTAAGAGGTAAACATATATGAGTCAAGATGCAACAAAGAATGTAATATTATCTACTCAATAAAAGGATCAAAGATAAGATGATTAAGATGATATAACATCAAAAAAATATTAGTAGAATCATAGATAACAAGTTATAGAATATTAGTCCAAATAAATAGAGGAAAAGATAAAAGAGAGATACAAGTAAACAATAACAAGTTGCTCTCTTGTCCTTCCCCTTTCACTACTAAATAGAATTCTTCAAGTTCTTGAGTATGAGATAGATGAAGGAGATATTGATTACAAATAAATTTTGGTATAGTTTTTTTACTTAAAAGGTTGATGCCATATGGTTACCCCAAGGTCTAGTTTTATAGGAAGCCATGGATCCTTGGGATATAAGATGCATTTAATGGTGATATTATTGTAGAAGGTAAGAAATTAAAAGGGATAAAAAAGACTTTAATTGAAGATCATGAAAATATAAGTTCTTGGATTTGGGGTTTTACTATATAGGACTGTAAATCAACTACAATATTGGGCTCATTAATGGTACATGGATTGAGTGAAGTATATATCTGCAGTTTGACATGTGTTGAGGTGAAAATTATACTAGATGAATTCATTTATAGCAAAGTTGTTAGCAGTGTTCTTTCTATTTGATCATTAAAATTAAAATTTGAGTAGGAAAGGTTAAATTTAGGAGAGAAAATCTAAATTGGTGAATTCACTGCCAGGAAAACCACTACTAATGGGCAAAAACACTACCAACACATTTTACAACTAGATGTATTTATAATTATAGAAGAATAGGCATATACATACCTATTGGAAGTATATTTTTTATCCTATTATAAGAGAAGTATTTTTGTAAAGTATTATGAATATATAAAATAGAGATTAATGCTTGAAATTTGATGCTCTAAATATAGATAAAAATAAGGTGGATTTAGTTTGGTTGATTATAATACTAGAGTGTCAGGGTCAATTGGTAAAATTTGTCAACTCAAAAGTTATCTAAGCATTCAAAAATGAGGTGTCTATATTTTTTCCCTTTTTGATGCATTAATTGTATAATCAATGTGTCAAAAAGAAAAGATGCACTAATTTTATAATAAGAAGAAAGTGAGAGGTATTAAGTTAGACAACATCGAATGTTGCCATACCCCAATGTGTGCCCTTGAGTTTTAGAGGGAAAACCTAGTTGAACAAGGATACACGATGTGACTACAATAAGAGTAGTGATAAAATATAGGAAATGGAGAGGAAGGAAGGATAGATATGAAATTATATTAAGTGTTGATGATTGATGGATAATTTTAAATAAAATATGAGCTAAGGGAAAAGATAATTTTTTTTAAAAGTTGAAGGAAATGATGGGAGATGGGTGTTTCCAATTATTTTCCCAAATGATCAAAATAAGGTGATTAAGATTAGAATTATCTAATTGAAATGAGCAAGCGTAGATACATTTTTAGTCTTCTAATTCGTCTATTTAAATATGGACAGTTGGTTGGCCTCTTTAAAGACACATAAGTGATTGGCCTATCTAAGACACATAAAGTGATCAAACTATTTAAATGCACATAAATTGATTGATTTATGTATAAAATCATCCTATTTAAAGGCATACACATAATTTATTGATTTGGACCTAAGTGATAGCATCTTAGCCTAATTATTGGATAAGTGCTTAATTGAATTAAAATATGCATGCTTAGCCTTTTGAAATGCACAAAATTTATTGATTTATATATAGATTAGCCTATTTAAAGGAACATATGATTGATTTATTCACCCCTAAGTGGTGGTCTATTAGCTTGATTATTGGACAAGCTCTTTGACAACTTAAAATATGTGTTTGAAAGGACAAGATATATACATATTTGATTCACCCCTAAGTGGTGGCATTGGATCTAGATTATTGGATAAGTGCTTAGGTGGCATGAAGATGATTATGCTTTAGTCATAGGCCTAAAGGAAATTTTTTTGTTGCTAAGATTTAATTAGAGGACTTGACTATTTTTTGTCAGAGGGATTAGTTATATTTACCCTAAGAAATTAGTTAGCTTGATATAATACAAAAAATATACAAAATATTTCCAAAGGGGACTATAATATGATAAAGTACAAGATATGTATATCTATATACACATGTACAAATTAATGTTTTTGATTCATCCTTAAACAAATATTCATGCTTAAAGGACTTGTAATTATTAGATTTGTCGTTCCTACTTGAGGAATGTATAATTTTATTGGTCCATTTAAATACTTACCATTTATTTATTTAAATATACACTTGATGTGATTTGTCTATTAGTCATAGGACAACTCAATTTATGAGGATGTTTTGATTGATTAGCCCATTAGATTGACGATGTTAGTATTGTGATTTACCCCTTAGACTTGGACCATTTTGCTTAAGAATTTACCTCTTAGCCTTGGGGTATTTTTATTGATAGCCTTGGGGTATTTTTATTGAGATTTTCTCCTTAGCCTTGGGGTATTTTAATTGATATTTTCTTCTTAGCATTGGGGAATTTTGATTGAGGGGTTATCCTTGTATTTAGGGAATCATAGTATAGGTTTTTCCACATCATCGTAGGTGGTCCTTATCCTTAGGGTTATATGATTTAGGTTTTTCCCTTAGCCTTAGGAAATTTTAATCTAATTTTTCTTATAAAACACATTCTATATTATTTCTACAATGAATAATTCCCCTGCTTAGGAGGACATTTTTTGTAGACCAATTTCTCCCACACATAGGATGTTGAGTGGGAGAGAAGGTGATGAGATAAATGGGGTTATTATCTCTATGGGTTATTATAGTTAATAATGTAGCCTATGATGAGATATAAGAATCATGTAACCCATGATGAAATAGAAGAAATTTATTTAAATATTTTTTTACGAGCACCACTTATGAACTTTGTTGTATTTATCATATGGCACAGAGGGTTTTAGTCTATAAGGATTGATAAATATGATTATGAGACCAATCAATATAATATAGAGAGATATAAAGTCACTTCAAGAATTATTTATTAGATTTATAGAGCTAGATAATTAGTTGAAGATGAGTAGATTTCTATGATAGAGGTAGATCACAAATAGATGATTAGGTTGAGAGAGATATATACCAAACATTGATAGATATAGATAACTAAATTTATAGAGGGATATGGTGAGATGATTTGACACTAATAAAGATATATTGATGAGGATGGATTGATTGTAAAAAACTTGATTTAATTCAAAAATATGGGGACTATGAGGATTTGATTGTATTAGTTACCCAGTATAAGTGTAATACAATACATGAAATATCTTGACTAGGATCATCATATGTATCATTTTAAATCTCCTAACCTGATTATGCAATAGGTAGTCCAAGCAGAGACAAACATGTGCATAAAATCAAATATGAAAGACAAGCATAATGCAAATAGGCAACATGTATAAAAGTAATTGGATAAACAAGTAGTCAATGCAAACCCATATGTAGATTCAAATGTAATATCTTTTAAGAGGCATTATATTTGGAAAAAGTTGAGGTTATGATTTTCACACATATTAAAGTGTGTGAATAGAAAAGAGCTAGGACCTAGGAGGATCATGGGCTCCTCATTCATCTTGCCTCAATCCAATCTATTTATAGAAATAATATCTTCATGGGACTCTCAAAAAGAAAATATTGGCTTTGTTGTCACTATTAGATAAAAGGAAAGCAAGAATAGGCTAACTATGGATAGGATATTTTCTATTCCATAGTGACCCAACTAGAATTTGACCTTTAAGGGCTATTTAATACGTTTATATTGTAGTTTTTGATACCCCATATTGGAGAGCATCTCCTTTGGGATGTGATAGAAATCATACTATTGTTTGAATAGGTAAGGTTTATTGCCATGGATCTAATCATCATTAGTAGTACCAGAGTAAACAAATGAGTAATTTCATATTCATTCAATTTTTCTCTTCTTATAAGGCAAGGCCATGGTTTGAGGAGATGGAGGGAATTTGGCTAGGTCTAAGAAATATTGATCTTTATCTTGATCATTACTCGATATGGTTTCGACTATCAATATTGGATTTATTATTTATGTTTATTTGATCATGACTTTAATTTTAGATTGATTATTATGCTTTTTAGATTGATCATTTAGAGTATAATTTCTTAATGCATCATTAATTTGAGAGGAATACAAGGTAGCTAATTAGTATGGGTTGAAGGAAGGACAAAGAATAGCCTTATGATTACCTACTTCAATAACCTTGTAATAATAAAATGGATTAGGGTGATTAGAAGAAAAGACCACTCCCATTATGTTTTTATTTTGGGGTTAAAACATACCTATACTAAACATTGTTAGCTATGTTTTGGTCATGGTTTGGTAGTGGATCTTGAAAGATCCCAAGATATTGGTTTGTTAAATATCAGGAACTAGATCCATTGAAAACAACTTGACCATTGTCGATCAGGTCTTAGATGATATTCCTAATATGCTTGCATTCTTGGTCCACCCCTTTGGGTATAAGGAATATTTCTCCTCATCCTTATGAGTTTTGGATTTCAATTAGCCCCTATTTTGGAGGGTGATTTCTACTCTCTTCACCATTTCTATGGCATCCTCAAAGGAAGATACATTGGAAATATCTAGGTAGAAAGCTAGTTGTTCATTATTGTTTTCTATAAATATGTATAAGAGGTATTTTGGTGGGTTTATGTATTGGATTCCCTCCACCAAAGTTTACCACATTTCTAGGAAGTCAAATTCTCATATTTTTCTTGTTTGAGCTTACAAATATTACTAATTATTGCCCTTTTTTCAATGTACATGGATAATAATTTTATAAATATTTTGACAAGGTCTTTGAAGCTTTTGAGGGAATTCCTTGGCATTTGATAATACCAATCCAAGGTAGAATTTCTAAGGCTTATATAAAAGGTATTATTTGATCATATGCAATGTTGCTACATGTTATTTTTAATAGTCTAAGGTGATTAATAGGATCCTTTTTCCCACTATACATTTAAAACTTAGGGGTTTTAAAGTTAGGTGGAAATGGATGACTAACTATGATAATATCTAGGGGTTGATTGCACAAGTCCTCATAGAAGTACTTATGGTTGGAAGAGGATCCTTGAATAGAGGTTATTTGTTGATTTAGTTGTTCCAATTAAGAATTTAAGGTTTGGAGTTTAGCAATAATATGGTTAGATCTCACATGAGACATGTACAATGGGATAATAAGACCTTGATAATTGGTATACGAATACGGTTAAAATATTAGGGTATACACTTTAAAAGGTGACACTATATGGATCATACCCAAGTTGTTTAGACTAAAAGGATTAACAAACTTGGGATGAATGATGGAGATTATAGTATTTTTAGAAAAAATTATATTCATGCTAATGTGATTAGAAGAAGTGTTGATAAAATAATGAGATATTAGAGAACTAAGAGGTGCATCTAAGTTAGATATGTAATTCATGTACTCTTGTTGTGATGCGAGATAATTTACGTTGAGCCTTAGCAATTCCTCAAGAGGAAAATATGGATGGTATCTCAAGTATGATGGGGTATATTACATCCCAACATTCATGGAAGTAATGATGAAAGGAGGAGTGGAATAATGTGTTAATACATTAGATTTATGTTTACTTGATTAGAATATGAGGGATTGGTGTTAGATTGTAGGGGATGATCCATGATAGATTCCTCTCCTAAAAAAGTGTTTTGTTTATTTTTGTCAAACCTAGGGATGATAAGGACTACATCCTTATGATGTTGAAAATAAGATACCATATAATCAATGGACTTACAACCCACTCTCTCTTGATTATAATACAAGGGGGTTAGATAACCTAAGGGTGTTAAATCCTCATATTCTTTCTTGAAGTTAGTATTCTCAAGGGTGGAAGTATCTTCATGATATTTTGCCAATTGATGAAATACCTTATGAGTCATGTACTACATTTTGACTAGTAGGAATATTTGAAAGGGGAAGAGGATTAATTTCAATAAGTTTGTAAATTTTAGAGATTTGACTATTGGATAAGGACAAGGTGAATTTAATTAATTAATTTTTTTATTAAATAAGAAGAAGAAGAAGATGTTTTTTGTCACCATTATATCTCCTTATTTCTATATATTAATATGATATGTATACCTTAGGGGCCTTCCTATATACCTAATCACTCTCTATATACTTGTTAGTACATGAGATATAATTGGTACATGGGATAAAAATAGCATGTGGAAGTGATTGCTAGGTACATGACCCAAGATGGTATGTGAGAGGTAATAAGAATACTCATTATGGCTTCCACATACCACCATGTTATACTCATCAATAGGCTTAAAGTATATGTGAGATCCTATCTAGGAGGCTAGCATATCAAACTCACAATATACCCAATGTAGTGTAAGGATCATACCATGGTTACTTAAAATATTTTATACAACCCTTAGTAGGACTAGTAATTAGTTATATTCTTGTTAATATTTATTATATGAGTTAACTACACAAACAATATTTGAGGTGTTCTTTCTTAGAGTTTCATTAATTTTATCTTAGATTGGGATTTGGTCAAGGTTAAATAAATTTTGGGACCCATGGAGGTATTCATGTTAGGTTCACCAAAATGTAGTAGGCGATTCAAAAGTCCCTCACCAAGGTGAGGAGCTTAAATTAATTTTCTCTCACCTCAAATATTTGTGAGGGTATTAAATGATATGAGATATAAACTATGGTTTTTGGATTCATTTGACAAACACCTAGTTTCTAAGGAGACTAAAGGATTTCCTCTTAATATTATAAGAGATAGTTAGAGCCTAGTCTATAATTAGAAAGAGATGCAAAAAAATAAATATGTAGTAAAACAATTCCTAGACTATATGATGGTTAAATTTTTATGATACAATAAAGTAATAATTACTTTTTATTTAAGAGGTAAATTTCCAAGGAAGAAATGCAACAAATATTAGCCTAAGGCAACTACATGCACTTTTGATTTGATGCACAGGATGAAAAATAAAACGTTCTTTTTCTTGTTCAAAGTATGCTAAAGTCCTTAATTTTTCCTTACTAATGTAATAAAATAGAAATAATATACCTAATTATATTATAGATATCAAGAAATCTAGTCTATTAAAATATAAATTATAGCCTTTAGAATAGAGGCACCTAGTTTTATAAATTATAGGTTTTACTTAAATATGCTAAAAATCTAACACCTAATGCAATATGCAATCAAATTAAACAAATATATCATGTAATAAAATGCAAAGAGACAAATATAAAAGAAATGTGCCCATATTTATTCATATTTGCCAAATCTTATTTACAACAAAGGTTACAAGATATCCCTCTTAGGGATTAACCATTTGATACATATTACAATCCATAATTCATATGGTAGGTGCCTTCAATTAGATCTTTAGATCCTCAAAACTTGATTATAGGAGGGATTATCCTTGGAACCTCCTCTTTGTGATGCTATTGAAGATGATCGTGAAGGTCTTTAGCCTTGAAATGCTCTGTAATCTACACACAAAGAACTACAATATGGATTAGTAGCATATGATGCCTCTCAAAATGAGGCTTGACTCTTGAAAAGTGTAAATCATAAGCAAATGCATAAATATAGGTAAAAATATATGAAATACTGAAGTAAAATGTGTAAATATTGAAATAAAAACTATAAATCTAGGGTTAAAAATCAATTACAAGTAGGTAAAGATAAATCTAATTACTAAAATAAAGGAAAAGATCACTTAGACCATAGTCACTGATGATTAGAGCAGCTGGATTTGTTAGTTGTTATCAATATAAATGGTTGTGTTGATGGACCTCTGTTAAAAATAATGGCCATGGGAAAATAGCTTTGCCATTTTATGTCTTGGATTGAAATTGATCAATCCCCATGCTGAATTGATGTTTAAGGGTTCCTTGTGTCTCAAAACATGGTTTAGTTGTGGAATTTACATTGATTCATTGGAATTTGAGGCTTGAATAGTGGGTGTTCTCCTCAAACTATGGCAGTCTTCATTGATTGAAAGGTAGCTATTATTTTACAATTTGATAGGGCTTCTCTATACCTCAGAGGGATGTTGATTCTCTCTTCAATCTGGTAGATCTTCACCATGGAATTTGCACATCAATTTCTCTAGGATTTGCTTCTAAATTTGGGTCCTTAAGTAGACTCCTAAAATCCTTACTCTAGCTTCCTCAGGAAGCCAAGAACAAGATTCAGTTATGCTTGGGAAGTTAAGGTGAGACTTCTAGAAGCTTTGATCTCCTTAACCTTTAAAGAAATAATTATGCTCAACTAATTCTACTTAGCTTGGGTAGCCTGAGTTTGTTATAGGGTTAGCCACTATCGATAGGTATGATTATGGATCTAGACGCTATTATTGTTAGTGGCTTCCCATAGCCACTCTGATCATTAGTGACGATGGAGTCTGCCATTGATTTTTTTAGTGGCTATGGTTGTATAGGACTAGCCTACCCTAAATGAGTGGTTAGAACCATTGTTTGGTCTTGGAAAGGTCCAATATCAGTCATATGGCTTGCAAAGATATCCATATGAGTAGCCTCCTAAACATGGCATATTTTAGGTGTCTACAGAAATCCCTTTTTGAGATGCATTGTGGGAAAACACAACACTGAGAAAAAATAGATAACCTAAAACCATATCATAGGTTGATTGATGTTCATTTATCTGGTCAATATTAGATGCCCTAATCATGAGAAGGGTCTGTATCTTAGAATCATTGCTTCCAACGACATGAAAGGCTTAAATTGTGTAAAATTTTGGTGTATTTGAGTATAATCGGTTAACATTTAAGCTACAATAGGATCGATAGAAAGATCGACAAAGGTTTAAATTAGCATATGTAATTTTTTCCCAGTAAAAGGGTAAGATTATGATAGCTATTAGCAATGATTCGTAAGACAAACACAATTCATATGATTAAGTGTTTAATTATTTATTTATATTATGAATTATTTAATTATGATTATACCCTTAAGCAACGATTTGATGAGGAAAATGGTAAGTGATGAAAGCGATGATTCACTTGACCAAGATGACTGATTTGGATCATTAAAGATGATTACTATTTATTATCCTATTACAATTGTGATTTCAACCATTAATAGTAATTGTAAATCTCTATCCCATGGATAATTCTAGATGCAATGGCCTTCTTATGGAATCATGATGATAGTAGTTAAATTTAAGCATGTGATGAATCACTACGTTTGATGATTTGATGAAATTTCATAGAAGAAATAAAATGAATGTCTCATTCTCAAGGAGCAGTCTGGCTGCAATGGCCTTCTTGGAGATTGAAGTGAAGAAATTTCAAGTCATTGATGAATAATTTGGTTCAAATGTTCTTATGGTAGTTTACTCATCTTGTCGGATTGCATGGAGTTCAAGTCACTGCAACCACCAAGTGTATAGGGTAAATAATTGGATAGAAGGCACATTGAAGATTTTTTGTTATTTGATTTTTTTGTTATTTTTATTTATGATGAGATTTCATAGAAGAAAGGACATGAATACCTCATTCCCGTGGAGCAGTCTTACCACAATGGCCTTATTGAGGATTGAAGTGAAAACATTTCAAGTCGACAATGAATATGTAGACACCCAAAAGTTGCACACTGCTATACCTACGTACTTATATATCCTTCTAGAAATTTTTAGGTTTACATAGGTCATCCTAGGTACCCATAGGATATCTTAGACTAGTGTAGACTATTGTAGATCATCCTAGACATGCGTAGATTACCGTAGTAATGCGTAGATCACCATAGATTTTCATAGCATCATGTAGAATCCCATATACTACTTCATCGTATTTTAGGTCCTAAACCCTCATAAGCCTTCAAAATTACATCTCGTGCATTGGGATATCATCCGACAACCAATTTGCACTCAATTGAGGCCCCCACGGGATATTAGTTGACCAAAATAATTAATAATTCAATACCCAAATTATAATTTAATGTTGACTTCACTTAAGTCACTTTTAGGGTAAATTTGATTAAAAGAACCCTTAATCTTGATTAGCCTTAATAAAATCTTCCCACATGTGTGAGATTAGGGTTTGTTGAGATCTCTTTAATCATGTTTAAATTGGCTTAAAAACCTCCTAATCAGGATTAGCCCTAATCCATCCTCACACATGTGTGAGGATGAGATATTTCTCATAAGGAATGTGATATTGCCACATAGCATTTATTAACCTAACCGTAGTCAGAATCAAACCTAGGTTTAGTCAATAAAACCCCACCCATTGCACCTTGTATTTGACTCTAAATAATGGGTCCCAAACCCCTAATTAAGCTTGATTCCCAAATTCAACAAAGCATAGTTACTCTATTGAAATGAAAAGCCAACATTGAAAAGTTACTTCTCGATGCACATAGTTGGATTTCAACGATACACAGAGGCACCCCAGATACCTAGGAGTCGATCCATCAGAAGGATTTTACAGAAGAAGCATCATAGCTTAGATCGTCCCTTGCCCCATGAATCTGGCCTTAGTTTACCTCCCGGGTGGCAAATTGGGTCTGCAGGCCCCAAATCACTCTAGATTTCAGTGGTAAGCTCTCTTTTGCCATATTATTACTTTCTACACAGTTTATTTCATGTTTTATTATGGTTTTATAGTCATTTCATCTTTATAAATATGGGGCCTAACTAAGGCAAGCCCCCCAATGTATTGATCCCTTCTTGCAAGTTTCTTTTAGGTTATCCAACAAATTTAAAGGAGAAGAATACCAACAAACAGTAACCCAGTGGTGGCCCGCATACAAAGAAGCCCACCTACACTAAGGGACATCAGAATAAGGCATCAAACCTATAGTGTATTCATGAAATGAAAAAGGGGAATTCACCCTATTTGTAACCGATATCAAATTTATCATGAATAAAGCATTATGTTTCTGAATGACTTGTGTTATTACTTGTTGTTAGATCAAATGTCATCTTCTAGTCATTTCATTCTGGCACGCCCAGTGGTACCCCCACAATAGATAGTGCTAGATTCATTTTATGTGTAAATCTTACATTATCCTTTTTTTTTGTGTATTGTAGGTACCAAATCTATTATTCACAGGGACCTCCAAAGCCCTAGGAGCCATCCTATGCTATCATATTTATAATTTGAAGCCTCTAAACCTGATTCATCCCTCGGGTTGTGATTTGGGTCAAATTTACCCCTTAGGTGGCAATTTGAGCATATAAGCCTCAAAAACCCCCAAATCAGCTGAGGTGATCTCTCCAGGGGCCAAGAAAACCCCCCTTAGCATTATAATGTAGGTATTTTCATTTTTGTTGCCTTTGTTGCAAGTTTTGGAAGTAGAAATACATTGACTAGTTGAATGACCATTACTAGGCCTAGTTTTGGGTTCATTGCAAAGTGGTTAAAGAATTAGGGTTTTTGAAATTTTTAGGACCTGCAACTTTCCAACAAGTGTACAAAATTTATTTCTCAAATAAATTTGCATGTCTTTTTTTTTTGCATATGGCATAAGCCTAAGTTGTTCTTCCTTCATTCATAGCTTCCATTGCTAAAAGGAACTTCACATCCTCAAGCAAAATCAGGGTTTCTAATTCCCTCTTACATTTCTAAAAGAATTTTAAATTTTGAAAGTTCAAGTTAGGGTTTCATAATCCCCTTTACTCCACACACATTTGGATTGCATATTTCTATGTTTTGCAAAGTAGATTAGTTTGCTTCACAAAGGCATTTAGGCTAGACCATTTCTTTACAAATATTATAAGCTATCTAATCATTTGCTTTCAAAAAGGCATTAGGATTAGTTTTCTTTTGAAAATGCAACTAGTTAGTTTCTTACCTTGCATACATCATTAGTAAAACACAAACCCACACACACTCACATGGTACCTTAAACAAGTGGTAATATTGGACTTCATCCCCAATCCATCACTCGAGACTGGTGTGGATCGAGTTGCACTCTCCATCAGCTCACCCCCGTAGACACCTAGCAGCCCCATAGGAACAGTTTTATGGATTTCATCACCAGAAAATCCCCCACTTTTGCAATTGGAATTTGGATTTCATCACCAACGATTACCTACAGAGTGGGACAGGATTAGCACCTTCATCCACAAGGCTTGTATAATTTATGGAATTGGTAACTGTCATTCTTGACTAAGCCCACCCGAAGGTGAAGCGAAAGCATGGTTATGCTGGTAGCAGGTCTCAGACAGTTCCACCTCTTCTCATGAGAGGATATTGTGAACTCGCTTTAGCATAGTGAGTTCTACCCCTTTAGGATATCATTTCACTACACCTTCCATACAGGTCACCATTCTCACGTTGTGGTACCATTCTATCCTGTGCATCTTTGGGTGTTGTAGGAGGTTTGTTATTGATGACATTCATGATTTTCTAGAGTATTCACTCCATTACCCATGATTCTACATAGGGAGTATCAGCATTACAACACACAAAACGAACATAACATTTTTAGTTTCTTAGCATTTAGAATTGATTCTGGTCTACCATTGTTTGCATGATCATAGACCGGTCTCAACACACCACACTATATATTATTTTGCTACCCATAGCACACCACTTACTTCACACTTACATTAGACATAGTTGAGTCCACATCACATATGGTTTATTCTTAAAAACTCCTTTTACACATGCTATTATGCTTGTGGTCACCCGTAGTAGGGTGTGTGAGAAATCATGCTCTATGGAGGAATGGTCTCCCCCTTCCTCTAGTCAGTCCACTCTTACTCCTTCGATCATAAAGGAGAGGATTATAGACACATCTAATTCATGCATAGAATCCGATGCATAGTTCATACACATGATGCCTCATGAGAAGATGTCAAGTTTGAGTGAAATTCTTGCCACTTCACTCGCAGAGGATTACCCACTCTTTTCAATCCCATCCTCGCCTAATCCACTAACCATATTATGTGACCATGTGATCTACAAATCACCAGGAAAATCTCCTCCATCCTTCACCGTAAATGAGAAGGTCATGCCTACATCACCCACCTTTAAACATCCCTTCTTCCAGAATCTATCTCAATCCCTGTTTGATAATGATTCCTCCCTTCTAAACCGTACCCATCCTGAGGTTGTATCATTCACCCCTACTATAGGAATAGTGTCTGACCCATCCTCATCCATTGTAGGAAGCCATAATCCATCCTTCAAAACTTCATAATAGATCCCTACCCATTAGGAACCACAAACATTCCCTCAAACCTAATGCCCGTACTCTTCACAAGAGTACCAACCATCATCTTCACAAGAGTCATTCTTCACCATATCTGAGGGTACTTCCCAATACCTTATTTAGGAGCAAGAGGCACAAACCCAAGTAGAAGTGTACACCTATACTTTCCCCTCAACCCAAGCTCCTACCTTGATAGCTTATCCCACATTTTTAGCAGCTTTCTCGCCTAGCTCCTAGGTATTTGGATGGTATGATGCCCAATCCTTGGAGCCACCTTTACCAACGATGAAATTTAGGATACCACCAACTATTCCTTTTAAGGCTCCCACTACCCATATCCATCCTACCTATGGACTGACACCAGCAACTTATGTACCTACTCAACCAAATTATTCCATATAGTTTCGTTTCCCTACTTCCTACCCTCCAGGGCAGAGACAGATCCTGTATTTTGATACCTTGTCTCGACCAACCCTAGCACCAGTAGCATCGACACCTACACTACCACTAGTGGCACCTAGCTTATTTATGCCTCCTCCCATTTGGTTATATCCACCCATGGTCCAATTAGTACAACATACTCTAAACCAACAAATACCCCTGCCACAACCGCATGTTGCCCAGTCACAGTACTATTATCCTTAATAGACACCTACCCCACAACCTAACGTGCCTGTAGACATGACAACACATGTCGCCCAATACCTACCTTATCATGATTAGGCACAATATTATTCTCCATAGTATTTTTAAGAACAACAATACCAATATCCACCACATCCATAAGGTCAACCTATCATAGCCCAACCTTCAACTCCTATGACACCCAAACTTCAACTTTTGTGAGATGAAGTCAAAATGTTGAACCTACGTACCTCTAGCTACGGGCCACAAAAGCATTTATATGATGAAATATGCAACAAGATAGTTCATCCATTAGTCCCTATCCCTACTTATCCCTATTGTTTTGAAATACCGAAATTCGACAAGTATAGAGGTAAGGAAGATCCCAGAGAACATGTGAGCAACTACCGCTCATCCTGTTACCAGCTTCACAATAGTAACTTTCTTATGTTGCGTACCTTCTCCCTATCCTTCATTGGGCTAGTATTGAATTGGTACAACATGCTACCATGCCATAGCTTGTACACCTTTGAACAACTGGCCAATTCCTTCTTAGAGCACTTTTCCATCAACATCAAGAAAATGACCATATTTTCTAATGTCTATGCCTTATGACAGGTAGACGATGAACCCATTACTGAGTTTGTTTCTAGATGGAGAGAGATTATCCATACCTCACCCATAGCCTCCCCACCTTAGATATTGTGACACTCTTTTCTAAGAGCTACCACAAACATATTTCCACATCCCTCCAACTTCATCAAAGTTGTACTTTTGAAGATTCTATCTCACAAGAAAAAGTGATCAAAGATATTAAGGTCTAGTATGGGAAGATTAAGTTGTGGGCCAAATCCAACTATAACTCTAACTTTCACTTCAATAGACCTACATTGAATCAACCTTACCCACGACCACAACAAACCAACCAAGTCGCAGCTGCTACCATAGCACTAGTACCGAATCGTCTACCCTATACACTGCAACTGTAAGCACTCCAAGCTAATGTGCTTGCCCCACATCAACCATAAAAATAGCATGGTATGCACCCATAGGTTCCACCACACACTTTACACCCTTATCAGAACCATTACCAACCCTATTCCATAGATTGTATGAGGGCAACCATCTCGTTCTACCCGATATCCGCCCATTGGATCCAAATTCACCTAAATCTCATGACTATAATGAGCAGCTCTTCTATCCCTTTCATAGGTAGTGTGGCCATAATATCAATTCATGTTGCTCCTTTTGAGGGCAATTTCAAGACCTAATCAATAGGGGCACTATTTAGGTAGCAAACCCTTTAGCCCCGCAAAATCAAAACCTAGGAATTTTCCAAAACCCTCTATCGTATCACAGAGGATCCAATCTCCCTAGACCTTCAAAAAATCCTCTAGCACCCCCTCACAAATTCAAAAATGTCCAAAATTATCCTCCATCACGTGGGATAGTAGGCATGATCAACTGTACTACAAGAAACGAACAGTATTCATCATGCCAAAAAACACCTATTGTTTCTCCCCATGTCTTGTTCACATCCCTGCAAACACCTCAAATTATTAATACCATACCACCACTTCAAAATGTGATTACCATCTATGGTAGTCTAACCCATCAACTACGCAATGCTCCTACTCGAATATCCATCTTCTATTGGCAATTTTGGGTACTTTGGGTACATTGCCTTTGCTCAAGTGTATAAGTTGTCATTGATGTCAAGAAGCTCTTGAAGGAATTTGATTTGATGTCAAATAATTTGTTTTGATGAAGGTTACGGCATGACAGTTTCAAAGGTCTTTTGTAAACCCCAAGTTGGCAGGTTTAAAGATTACAGGTGGATGCATTAGTTTAATGCATTTGGGTCCAGGAGGAAGTATTTATTTAAATAATTAAAAACCTTGTTAAGGTTCCCTTTAATTATTTTTAAATAAATATTAAATTATTGTTTGCAATGGGTTATCCTAACCCATGGCGCTATGTTTTAAGATTGTGGGCGCTAGCCAAGACCTCCGTCGACGTGTTAAACTCCTCGCCGACGTCAAGAGCTTATGGTAAAAATGCATATAAATCTCCCTCGATGAAAATCAAGAATCATCCCATCCGCATTTTGAAAAGAGTTGCTCGTTGTGAATTCGTGATCTGTTGTTCGATTTCTTCCTCGCTATGATTTCGTGATCCGCTATTCAGATTTCTTCTCCGATTGTGTCTTCGCCATTTTCGTAAACCCGTCATTCGATTGTGTCTTCGCCATTTTCATAAACCTGCTGTTTGACTGTGTCTTCGCCATTTTCGTGAATCCGTTGTTCATTTTTTTTGTACTCGTCATTTGTCATAAATCTATCATAAGGTTTTCATCTTCATGTTCACGTCAGAAGAAAGGGAGGCACTATTGTTTTATTTAATCCCTGGAACAGAAGGAACAAGGCTAACAACGTGAGGTTTAAACCTCACCGGGCGCCTTTGGCGCACCGATAGCGGCTAGGTTGTTGGCGCGCTACCCGAACGGGAGGTTCCACGTTCGAATAACGCGAAAGGGTTTTTCATCGTGAAGTGGACGCAGCGGGTGGTGTTAGAATTCATGCGCAATTTCTCCATAGCATGATTTTTGATGTTGGCCAAGGTATTTTCGAAATTAATTTTTGCTAAGTGTATTTTGCGGATGGAGGAAGTTTATTAGAGGGAAAAACAACTTAGGAGTTATAAGGAGTTTAAAGCTTGTTTTATTTTGATAAAAGATTCTTTTGAAGGTGTTGTTTGAAATATCTTATTGCATTCTTATGAGAGATAAATTTTATTTTTGATAAGACTATAAGGGAGAAATAAGGTGTATAAGGGATAAATTTTTCTTGTAATGTTGAGAGTGCTTTTGGTTGATTATGGAAATGAAAGCATGATGTTTTAAGGTTAAAATTGCTTCTTGTGTGAAGTTGTGAAACCTTAAGTGGGCAGCTTTGAGATTGACATTTGCTTTCATTAAATTGGTAATAATCAAGCTATTCTTTACTTGGTTAAAGTGTTGGGCTTACTCCTTTGTTGATGATTTGAAAAGTTGTTGTGTGCTCTTGTGATTTGAGTTGGTGGATGCTTTTTGTTCAAACAATATTGGAGAGAAAAGGAGTTCTACTTGTTTCCTTTTCTAATGTTGATTGTGAAATGCTTCAAGGTTGTGTTTTGAGTTGAATGGTGTTGATTGAACCTTGTTTGATGAGCATTGTTGTTGAAGCCCTAATTGATGGTGAAAAGAACATGAGTATCATTGTTATGTGATTCTTTGCATAGTTGGCAATTGTTGGGGTTTCATGTTCTTGAAAGAAAGTTCTATCCTATCCATTTCAGATATTGAGTTGAGTTTTCAGATTTGAGATTGAGTTTGAGCTGAGTTGATTTGAGTTGAGTTTTGAGATTGGGAGTTGAGTATAGAACATATTGAGTCTCTAACAATTCTCTTTATGCTTCTATGAGTTTGAAAAATCACATTGGGTCTCTAACAATTCACCTTGTGATTTCCTACTAAGAAAGTTTTTTTTCTTGGTGAGCTTGCTGAGTTTTGGACAGGTTCCGGTGGGGACTTGTGAGCAGTCTTGGACAGGTTCCGGTGGGGACTTGTGAGCAGTTTTGGATAGGTTCCGGTGGGGACTTGTGAGCAGATTTGGACAGGTCCTAGCAGAGGACTTGTGAGCTGAGTTTGATAGTTCTATCAGAGAACTTGAGGACAGAGGTGCACTAGTTCTTTGAGAAGAACCCGAGGACAGATTTGGCAAGTCTTTGAGAAGGCTTGTGTGCAGAGGATTGATTTGTTCAAGCTAAGCGTTGGATAGATCTGACAGACAGAGGAAGACTTGTACTAGACCGACTGACTGTGTTTGGTACAGGTTGTTGAGCTGCTGTGGACGTGATCATAGAAGGCAGAGGTCTCTTAGGCTAAGCATTGAGGACAGGAGGTCTTCGATGGAAAGGAGTTCCACGTGCCGGCAAGAGGTAGAGGCAGTTGATCTTCCGAGGGATCATTTCCAGAGCAGAGGGGAAGGTATCTCCTTTGAGCGAGAGGCTCATAAATTCTGATTGGGGGAAGGTATCTCCTTTGGGCCGAGGCTCATAAACATTGTAATTGGGAAGGATTCCCAAAGAACTTTGAGATAACTTTTAGAGAAAAGTTTTGTGGATGTAGCCTGACCATTTTGGGTGAACCACGTTAAAATTGGTGTCACTTTGTGGATGATATTGTGCATTGCTTTGATATTGCTTTGGGTATATTGCTTTACTATTTTGAAGTATAAAGGAAAAAATAAAAAGAGGTCTTATACTGTTCACCCCCCTCTCAAGTATAAGCTTGTGTTCTTCAATTGGTATCAGAGCGGGTGCCTTCGAAAAGTTTAACGAGCTTGAAGGAAAAGCTAGTAAAGAACACAATGGATCATTCAAGTGGCAATGCAGCACCTATTCTTGATGGGTCAGATTTTGGTCTTTGGAGTGCAAGGATGAAGGTTCATCTAATGGCACTTGGGAATGAGGTTTGGGAAGTGATTGAAGATGAGTACACTATTCCTGAACATGGTCCTAATACTAAAGAAGAAAGGCTCCTACATCACAGCAATTCAAAAGCAATGAATGCAATCCCGAAAGGCTTACAGAAAGCGAGATCTCACCAAAGTGATTCACATCAAGACAACTAGTGAAATGTGGAAACAGATTGAAGGTGGTTCATACAGGTGATACAAATGTCGAAAAGGCCAAGTTGAGACACTTCAAAGGTATGTTTGAACAACTCAAGATGAATGATGATGAAAATATTAGTGACTACATGCTTCGTATGGATGAGGTTGTTAACTCCATGAAAGACTTAGGTCTTGAGCTTGCTGAAAATGATGTTTGTGATAAGATTTTAAGATCTCTTCCTAATAGATTTAGTGAAAATATTTTTGCTATTGAGGAAGCTAAAGATTTGGATAAGTTGAAAAAGGATGAGCTCCATAGTATACTTGCAGCATTTGAGTTGAGAACTCAAGTGAAGGTTGATGTCAAGAAAGAGGCAGCTTTCAAGGCTACCAAGAAATCCAAGGGTAAACAGATTCAAGATAGTGATGAGTCTTCTAGTGATGAAGAGGCATATTACAACAAGAAAGGCAAGTTCTCTAGAAAGCACAAAAGTATGAAAAATATAAGATGTTTCAATTGTGGAAAGTTTGGTCATTATGCTACTGATCTGTACTTGTTCCCAAGAATGAAAGTGATGAAGATAAACAGGATTCTAAGAGCAAGGATTCTGAAAAGCACAAGCATCACAGGAAGAACAAAGATGAGCACAACAATCAAGGAAAGAGGTATTCTCACAAGCACAAGAAGAGTTTCTACCTAGACAAAGCAAGTAAGTGTTCTAGTAGTGATAGTGAAAGTTCTTCAAGTGATGATGAAAATGAGATGTTGTTCATATCAGAAAAAGAGGAAGAACCGAAACATAGATTCATTATCATGAAATGTCTTAGATGTGGAAACTTTGGTCACCTTGAGGATGATTGCACAAATAATGATTTGGTTTCTAGTATGTATGAGGATGCTTCAGAAAACTATAAGGAAGATGCATGTATGGTTTTTGAAAAGGGTAGCACCTCTAGTGATAAGAAATCTGAAAAAGGCTTTGATGATTCAAAAAGCAAACAAATAGAGGAAGATATAGAGGAAGGTGAAGTAGATCTTGAAGGTGAACTTATTAGTGCTCTTAGTGCTTTGAAAAAGGAAAGAAAGAAGAATGCTAGACTCAAGGATAAGTTAGATGAATGTTGTATGGAGAGAGATGATCTTATAGAAAGTCTTGACTTCTCTATAGCTAAGACACAAGAACTCAAGGATGAGTTAGAGTCTAAGGTTCTTGAGTATAGTGAGTTAGAACAGAAAATGGCTTCTTTGAAAGAGGAAACTAAAGAGTACAAGGATAAGCTTTACGAGGTTTCAAGATAGCTCCAAAAAGGTTAAGTCACTCATCAAAGGTCAAAGAAAGACAACGAGATAAAACAGGCCTTGGTTTTGTTAAGCCACACAAGGAACAAGTTGGAGAGTCTAGTAAGAGACTCCAAAAGGAAGAGAGTTCTGATGAGGAAAGTATTTCAGAAAAGGAGTCCTTGAATGATAGATGCACAGAAATAGAAAATAGAATTCAGAATGAGAAGAAGAAGTATTCAGGACCCAAGAGGTCAAATAAAGGAAAGTTTCAAGGTAGATGTTTTGCTTGTCATAGGTTTGGTCACATGGCTTCACATTGCATGGCTCAAGTGAAGAAGGTAAATGACAGTTTTAGAAGTGCTAGTTACTTTCAAGGGTATTGCTACTCTTGTAAATAGTTTGGGCACAAGGCAGTCTATTGCAAGGTAAATAACAAGAACAGGTTTGATCAAAATAGGTTTGGTCAGAACAGGTTTGGTCAGAACAGGTTTGGTCGAATAGGTTGCCGAACAGGTTTGGTCAACGAGGTTTGGTCGAACAGTTTGGTCAAAACATTTGGCCGAACAGGTTTGGTCAAAATAGGTTTGGTCAGAACAGGTGGATTCAAAGATCAGGTTTACCTCAGAGAAACAACATCGTCAAGTGTTTCAAGTGCAACAATGAAGGTCACATAATCAGACAAGTGTAGAGCTGAAATTCTAGAATACAGGAACGAGAACAGTGGCATGATCGGGTCCAAGGATCAAGGCATGGACAAGAACAGGGATGAGAACAAGAACAAGAACAAGTGACAAGAACAGGAATATGGACAAAGAGTTCAAGAGAAGGCCCGACAAGGAAGTTATAGACGCTGATGATGATCGGTGCCTAATGGGAGTTTTACTCCCACCCCAAAATTAATCACCTCATCTGGAGGTGGGGGAGGGACTAAGCTAAGAGGCTCATTCTTAGTCCCGAGCCCCAAAGGTGACCCTTTGCCATTGATGACAAAGGGGGAGAGATATGAGTAAGGGGGAGAGCTTCAAAGTGAAGAGGAGAGCTTCAAGTCAGGGGGAGCAAAACTTCAAAGGAAGATTCTCAGTTGTGGGCACGGTTGGTCAGTTTTTAGCACAGTTGGTTTCAGTTTTGGCTCTTGAGAAGTGTTTTCAGTAAAGGTTTGCCATCAATGACAAAGGGGGAGATTGTTGGCAATTTTGGGTACTTTGGGTACATTGCCTTTGCTCAAGTGTATAAGTTGTCATTGATGTCAAGAAGCTCTTGAAGGAATTTGATTTGATGTCAAATAATTTGTTTTGATGAAGGTTACGGCATGACAGTTTCAAAGGTCTTTTGTAAACCCCAAGTTGGCAGGTTTAAATATTACAGGTGGATGCATTAGTTTAATGCATTTGGGTCCAGGAGGAAGTATTTATTTAAATAATTAAAAACCTTGTTAAGGTTCCCTTTAATTATTTTTAAATAAATATTAAATTATTGTTTGCAATGGGTTCTCCTAACCCATGGCGCTATGTTTTAAGATTGTGGGCGCTAGCCAAGACCTCCGTCGACGTGTTAAACTCCTCGCCGACGTCAAGAGCTTATGGTAAAAATGCATATAAATCTCCCTCGATGAAAATCAAGAATCATCCCATCCGCATTTTGAAAAGAGTTGCTCGTTGTGAATTCGTGATCTATTGTTCGATTTCTTCCTCGCTGTGATTTCGTGATCCGCTGTTCGGATTTCTTCTCCGATTGTGTCTTCGCCATTTTCATAAACCCATCGTTCGATTGTGTCTTCGCCATTTTCATAAACCTGTTGTTCGACTGTGTCTTCGCCATTTTCGTGAATCCGTTGTTCATTTTTTTTTGTACTCGTCATTTGTCGTAAATCTATCGTAAGGTTTTCATCTTCGTGTTCACGTCAGAAGAAAGGGAGGCACTATTGTTTTATTTAATCCCTGGCATAGAAGGAACAAGGCTAACAACATGAGGTTTAAACCTCACCGGGTGCCTTTGGTGCACCGGTAGCGGCTAGGTTGTTGGCGCGCTACCCGAATGGGAGGTTTCACATTTGAATAACGTGAAAGGGTTTTTCATCATGAAGTGGACGCAGCGGGTGGTGTTAGAATTCATGTGCAATTTCTCCATAGCACGATTTTTGATGTTGGCCAAGGTATTTTCGAAATTAATTTTTGCTAAGTGTATTTTGTGGATGGAGGAAGTTTATTAGAGGGAAAAACAGCTTAGGAGTTATAAGGAGTTTAAAGCTTGTTTTATTTTGATAAAAGATTCTTTTGAAGGTGTTGTTTGAAATATCTTATTGCATTCTTATGAGAGATAAATTTTATTTTTGATAAGACTATAAGGGAGAAATAAGGTGTATAAGGGATAAATTTTTCTTGTAATGTTGAGAGTGCTTTTGGTTGATTATGGAAATGAAAGCATGATGTTTTAAGGTTAAAATTGCTTCTTGTGTGAAGTTGTGAAACCTTAAGTGGGCAGCTTTGAGATTGACATTTGCTTTCATTAAATTGGTAATAATCAAGCTATTCTTTACTTGGTTAAAGTGTTGGGCTTACTCCTTTGTTGATGATTTGAAAAGTTGTTGTGTGCTCTTGTGATTTGAGTTGGTGGATGCTTTTTGTTCAAACAATATTGGAGAGAAAAGGAGTTCTACTTGTTTCCTTTTCTAATGTTGATTGTGAAATGCTTCAAGGTTGTGTTTTGAGTTGAATGGTGTTGATTGAACCTTGTTTGATGAGCATTGTTGTTGAAGCCCTAATTGATGGTGAAAAGAACATGAGTATCATTGTTATGTGATTCTTTGCATAGTTGGCAATTGTTGGGGTTTCATGTTCTTGAAAGAAATTCTATCCTATCCATTTCAGATATTGAGTTGAGTTTTCAGATTTGAGATTGAGTTTGAGCTGAGTTGATTTGAGTTGAGTTTTGAGATTGGGAGTTGAGTATAGAACATATTGAGTCTCTAACAATTCTCTTTATGCTTCTATGAGTTTGAAAAATCACATTGGGTCTCTAACAATTCACCTTGTGATTTCCTACTAAGAAAGTTTTTTTCTTGGTGAGCTTGTTGAGTTTTGGACAGGTTCTGGTGGGGACTTGTGAGCAGTCTTGGACAGGTTTCGGTGGGGACTTGTGAGCAGTTTTGGACAGGGTTCGGTGGGGACTTGTGAGCAGATTTGGACAGGTCCTAGCAGAGGACTTGTGAGCTGAGTTTGATAGTTCTATCAGAGAACTTGAGGACAGAGGTGCACTGGTTCTTTGAGAAGAACCTGAGGACAGATTTGGCAAGTCTTTGAGAAGGCTTGTGTGCAGAGGATTGATTTGTTCAAGCTTAAGCATTGGACAGATCTGACAGACAGAGGAAGACTTGTACTAGACCGACTGACTGTGTTTGGTACAGGTTGCTGAGCTACTGTGGACGTGATCATAGAAGGCAGAGGTCTCTTAGGCTAAGCATTGAGGACAGGAGGTCTTCGGTGGAAAGGAGTTCCACGTGCTGGCAAGAGGTAGAGGCAGTTGATCTTCTGAGGGATCATTTCCAGAGCAAGAGGGAAGGTATCTCCTTTGAGCAGAGGCTCATAAATTCTGATTAGGGGAAGGTATCTCCTTTGGGCCGAGGCTCATAAACATTGTAATTGGGAAGGATTCCCAAAGAACTTTGAGATAACTTTTAGAGAAAAGTTTTGTGGACGTAGCTCAACCATTTTGGGTGAACCACGTTAAAATTGGTGTCACTTTGTGGATGATATTGTGCATTGCTTTGATATTGCTTTGGGTATATTGCTTTACTATTTTGAAGTATAAAGGAAAAAATAAAAAGAGGTCTTATACTGTTCACCCCCCCTCTCAGTATAAGCTTGTGTTCTTCATCTTCGACATATTACAACAGTATTAACCTTGTCGCAAGGCATTGAATGACATCCTACATTATATTGACTTAGAGACACATGACACAAATTATTTTTTCAATTTTGTAGGGAACATCCCATGATGCCTTCAACCTTCAATTAGTTTCCATGACCACGAGATAACATAACTCATTGGTGAAGGAGCCAACCCTCCCCTGCACATACAAGCTAATATCAATGATATTACCCACAAATGGGTACTCGTTGATATAGGATCATTCATCAGTATCATATCCATAGTAGCCTTGCATCACCTACACCTCCTACCAGCACATTTCACCACACCTTCCCTATATCTACGTGCTTTTGATGGTTCCATGAGACCTACCGTAGGATCCATATTTTTGCCCATTCGCGTAGGCATCCATATGATCCCCATCCTCTTTCACATAATTCAAGGAGAAATGCAATACAATATTCTCCTTGGTCACCCTTGGATTAGAGACATATAGTGTGTCCCATCCACATTGCACCATTGCCTCAAGTATGTCCGCAACAGACTTGTTCACTGTGTCCCAGCCGATGGAGACCCCTTCAAGTTTTGTAATATCATAGAACTTCCCCCTATGCCTTCATTCTCATATTACCAAATGTTCTCAGTATCTTCTCACTAGTCAATAGGAGAATCATCATCCTTCCCAATTTCCACCACAACATCCCAGTGTTCATCAACAACACAAGCCTCAATATCTACACCATTAGCATCATTTATCGAGGGACCTAAAACTGATACCATGCCTTCCTCACTGCCATTCTTATGGCCTCCACAATCCTCCCAACCTCTACCATTCCAATTTCCACCCATGGTGTTGCAACCACCATTGCCACCCATCATAAAACCGACTACATTACCTCCTCCACCCTTGCATATGGAATCCCCTATCCTTCCTACACCGTAGACACCACCTCTTCCCTTTCGATCGAAACCTAAGACATTCACATCTCCACACATCCCTACACTTGCATCGATGCCATCCCCTATGCAGAAAAAATAGCCTGTTCAAGATACAACAACCAAACATCAAGAACCCGAACAACCAACACCCATCTCGGATGAACCTCCACACCCTTCAGCTACCACCATTAGGGAATACCAACTTTCTCCTTCCTCATCTGATTCGGATACACCACCCCAATTTTTAGAGCGTGCCATGTCATGCACATCCATATTCATGAAAAAAAATGACCTAGAGGACTATAACGTATGTGACACCCCTATCCAATATACCCAAGATTTTGGCCAACCCTCAGCCTTGAGGTTGACTATCAAAACTGTCATACAGTTAGGAAGTCCTAAAAACCACACCAACTTTGTGTATGTAGGAATAGACTCTTCCATCCCCTCACCAACTTCTTCACCACCACAATCTAGCTTTGGTGATGCAATTACACACCTAACCAACCTTTAATTTACCTTGTGCTACCTGCAATGCTTTCATTGGCATGGGTTTGGGTTAGGCCATTATGAACAAGGGATACGTACACCCATTAACCATCATATCTGATCACCTATCGATAAAATTAGCCTATGTTATCACCCAACCACCGTCTATACATTAGAATATGAGATCCAAGATCTCTCTCTACATCCTCCTCCACACCCAACACACACCTTGGAAGAGTAAATTGATATGGACATACTAGAAGACACACCTTCACCCACATCAACCATCACTATCCTCTATGATTTCTTCCAAGAATCTCCCATGTCTGATACCTCTTTGTTCTGTGATGTTCATATATTAGTAGAAAACTTTGCTACCTTATCCCTAGCTACACCACCAATAGAGCTAGACACACTCCCACCTAATCCACCACTGGTAGATATGGAACTAGTTCTGCCTAACCTGCCATCGATACGCTTTCCTGTATTCCTTCCTATACATAGATAGTTATAGAGAGAAGCCTCTCGTCCTCATTCACCACCAGTCATCCTACAACCTATCCAACCTCCATCACTAGAATCTACCCTATCTACTTCACATACACCATATATTAACATGGTTGAGGTAGACTTATGTTCTCACCTCTATTACAGCCACCAACAGATTAGAAATGATACCCCAAAACCAAAATTTATTTATTTCACACACATCTCACACATACTAGCACCTGGAGACTTTCTTCTCTCTCCTCACATCTTGTGAGCAGCAAATGCCCCTTCCTCATCCACGTCTTCCCAAACCCCTCAAGTACACCACACGGGCATTTACATAGACGATGAGTACAATTTTAGTAATGCCATCGATGACTTCAATCTCATTCTTGTCCTTGAACAGTTGCACGATGGATCTCGCATGCTCATCGAGGACACAATCGATGTAGACATCGATGATGATCCAAAAAAACTACATATCCTCAAATTAGCTTCTAGCCTCTCACCCGAGGAGTGCATCATCTTCATGAACTTCCTATGCAAGTATATAAAAGTGTTCACATGGTCTTACAAAGACATGCCGGGACTTGACCCTGTTGTAGTAGTGCATAATCTTATACTAGATCCCAATGCCAAACCAATAAGACAAAAGTTGCAAAGCATACATCCAACTATCGCATTGATGTGAAAATCCAAGTTCCAAAAGCTCCTAGACATTGATTTCATAATACCCATCGACTATCCTGAGTGGGTATCCAACATGGTCCCTATCCCTAAACCATTTGGTGATGTTTGTGTTTGCATAGACTTTTGTGACCTAAAAAAAGCTTGTCCCAAATACAACTTCCCTTTACCCAACATTGACTCCCTCATTGACTCCATCGCAGGTCACAAGATCATTTTCCTCATGGATGGATTTTCTATATATAATCAAATTAGGATTAACCCGGCCGATCAACACAAAACTTCCTTCACAACACCTTGGGGGACCTTTTGGTACAAGGTCATGCCCTTTGGCCTTAAAAATACTAGGACAACCTATCAACGAGTCATGACATACATATTTCATGATCTAATGCACAAAAATGTGGAAGACTATGTAGATGACCTTATAGCCAAATCAAAAAAATGTGTCGAACATCTCGAATATCTTCGTCAGATTTTTGATCGATCACTAGAACACAACATGCGCCTCAATCCAAAAAACTGTGTGTTCGGTGTTACATCAGGAAAAATACTAGGATTCATTATCTCTCAACGAGGCATTGAAGTAGATCCTAGTAAGGTGAAAGCCATCACCGAGATGCCTCCTCCTACCACCTATAAGTAATTGTGCAGCCTCGAGGGCAAGATTACCTCTATTCATAGATTTATAGCATAATTATCAGACAAATGCCAACCATTCAATCATCTCCTACAAAAAGGAGTACACTTTAAATGGGATGAAAACTATCAAGCCACATTTGATGCTATCAAAAATTACCTTACATCATCATCGATCATATCACCACTGCACCCACAATTACCACTGACTCTATACATATCAGCCATAGAACTCGCACTAGGTACACTCCTAGCCCAAAAGAACACTCTTGACAAAGATCAGACTATCTACTACATCAACCGCACACTAGTTAGTTATGAAACAAGATACTGATACATGGAGAAGCTATGTCTAGTAGTAGTATTCACCACCCAGAAGCTAAGACACTATATGTTAAACCACAACTTTTGTCATCACCTGAGATAATCCCCTTCGGTATATTATGAACAAAAATTATCATAACTCATGCACAACCAAATGGATCATGCTCCTAACCGAGTTTGACCTAGAATTCATATCTCAAAAGTCTATCAAAGGGCAAGTCATTGCTGACCAATTGGTTGAAGCTCTTATAACTGACAATCAACCCCTACTCATTCAACTCCCCGATGACTCTATCTTCCACGTAATCGAAGATGAGGAATACGTCAAACTAGAATTCATGGCTGACCTCACCATGTTCTTTGATGGGTCCAGATGTCTCCACCCTTGGGTTGCAAGAATTGTTTTCTTTACACCTGAAGGAGAACCACTCCCATTCTCATTCAAAATTGATTTCCCTTGTACCAATAACAATGCAGAGTATGAAGCCCTAATCCTAGGACTAAAAAAATCACACTCTATGCACATAAAATGCCTCCACATCATAGGTGATTCAATTTTTATAGTCAATCAAGTGCAAGAACTTTGGCTATGCAATTACCCAGTTCTCCAATAATACAAGAAAATCATCCAACAACTCCTATCCCAATTTGAATGGTATTACCTCAAATTCGTGTCACGCTCATCAAACTATTTTGTAGACACTATGGCCTCCTTAGGGTCCCTCATCTCGCAAAACCCAAAGTCCAACACAAAATCTGTATCCATTCATACACTTACACAATATGCCATATCACCCACACATCCCACATATGATGGTGGTGTATATGTGGTAAATACTGAACCTCACGACCCATGGTTCTCACAGATCAAAGAGTACATCAAACTAGGTTTCCTACCATGTGATTTTTCCCATGCCCAACATTGAATCTTTAAAAAAAGAGCGATCTACTACACCTTGTTGGGGGACATCCTTTACTGCCGTAACTATGACGATATACTCTTGTGTTGCCTTGAACGCCAAGAATCGTAGTGGGTTGTACAAGAAACCCATGACGGTACTTGTGGTGGCCACTTTAGTGGCATGGAAATCACTAAATGCATCCTCCATATGGGCTACTACTAGCCTAAAATGGAGCAAGACTGTTGTGAGTATGTTAAACATTGCATCAAATGCCAACAACATGCCAACTTAACACATTTACCATCCCAAGAACTTCAACCAATCCAGTCCATGTGGCCTTTATCCCAATGGGGCCTGGATCTAATTGGACAAATTACACCTGCTTCCTCTAGCAATCATAAATTTATCATTACATCAATAGAATATTTTACAAAGTGGGTCGAAGCCATCCCATTGGTCCAAACTACAGGAGCAAAAATCGCAGCATTCATCATGGAACACATCATATGCCGCTTTGGAATTCCCTCCCAAATTATTTTAGATAATGGGAAATATTTCAAAAACAAGACTGTTCGAGCCTTGTGTGACAGATTTCATATACACCATAGCTTTTAGACCCCATATTACCCCCAAGGAAATGGCCAGGCAGAAGCCATGAACAAAACCATATATTCTATTCTTAGAAAAACTATAGCAGAGTCTCACTAGGACTGGCATAATCAAATACCCCTATCCTTATGGGAATATCGTACGAGCATTCATACTCCTATTGGGGCAACACCATTTTCACTTGTCTACGGGGTAGAAGTTATCATGCCCCTGGAGCTTGAGATACCCTCCTTACGGATATCAATGAAAGATTTCATTGATGACGATACTGCTTGCCAAACTCATCTAGATCAACTAACACTTCTCGATGAACGTCACATCCATACCATCGAGCACACATGAGTATATCAAGATCACCTTCGTCGTGCCTACAATATTAAAGTACATCAACGTGAATACCATATTGGTGACTTGGTTCTCAAGGATAACAAGTAAATCACAAGTCAACCTCACCACCAGCGTGATAAATTCACCCTAAACTGGTTGAGCCTATTTATTATCACACATAAATATGTTTTAGGAGCATATCGTCAGGCGAATCTTGAAGGCCTTAACGATCCTAAATCCATAAACACCTTGAACCTTTATGCATTCAATGCATGATGCATAAACACAGTCACCATCACGAGTGTCACATAGCATTAGAAGTAAATCACTAAGCACATCACCATGTGAATCTATTATTTTTTCTTTATTATTTCTTTATACATGTACGTTTTACATTTCTACCATTTTTATGCTTGGGATATCTATTTTTCCTTTTGCAGGACTCACATCATCAGCATGAGAGCTCTATAACAACCTCACCTACCACCATGCAAGACCATCTACAACCACAATAAAAACCCATTACACTAATTGATATTTCCTTACCATCAGCCACCCTTCATACTAGATGCTCCTCCCATTCATCCCATTTAGGCCACCACACCTCACCTTGACACCATTCCCCTCACCAACGAGTTTCATCCTATTTGCCACACTTTGGTGATAGCCAAATCACCATGTCCTCTTTCGATGATAAAGAGTAATCCACCCAACCTCAAGCATTGGATCATCCTCCCCTTTGTCTGATGATCTTAGATGACACTATTCACCTACAAATCACCCCCATCATCCCATAAGATCCTATCGCCCACCTAATAGATAGTACACACCTCATCAACATCGCCCTGCATTTCTACCCGCTTCCCTTCCCAATGGCGAGTCTACCTACACCCAGGATTTGCAAGCCAACATGGCCCAAGATACTCAAGCTGGTCACACAAAAATCCCTCCTTCCCATTCACATAACTGCTTAGGACCATCACCTATGCCACCGGTTCTCAAAATACCTCCTTCACCACTATGAGGTATATCATTCCAGCAATGCTTACAATCACCACAATAATTCCACTCCGCTACATTGTCATCCCAGCTGCACCCATTTTATACCATGCATCGAGCCATTCCATTTGCATTGGAATCTCAATCACCCTCTTCCCCAATACCATCACTGCCACACCATGAGATACAACATCTCATATCCTGTATTGAAGCTCTGGAGTTGTAGATGAGCCACTACCATTACCACGTTCACCCATGGTAGTCTCCCATAACCCGTCCATCCTCACCACCACATAGATCCCTTCTCCAACCCCAGAATTGACCCATACCAAAACCTAGACCCATGCCATCATTACCATATAATCCTTCACCCAGACCTTGCTCACCTCTAGAAGACCCATACATCTATCCTATGCCTATCCCACACACGTCCCTTTATAAAATGTTCCATCATATTATGCATCAGGGTCTTATTGACCTACCTGAGATTCAACCTATTGATCCCTCATGTCATAAACCATACAATTACAATGAGAATAAATTTTATATTTATCATCACCAGTCATATCATGATATTGAAGAGTGCAGATCATTTGAAACCCTGGTGCACAACATGTTGCATGGCGAGCGTACCCCATCACCGGAGCATTCTATTTTTTTTAGCCGACTTGTCAGTCCTCTACATCACACAAATCCCAGGACTTTACCACCTCGTAGTACCCTAATAGTGCACACCCACTACATTCATAACATTTCCAACTATGGTTCCAATCGTAATTCTAGCCATGTCATCACTTCACCATACCGCTCCTGTCCGGATCTACACCATTTCGCCCGACAGTAGTTTCAGTTATTATTCTTCTTCTATCTCATTCCTCTACTTATTACATATGTTGGTTCGATTCTTCTCTCCTATATTTTTTGGCTTTTGGTGATCCCCTTTTCTTGATTGGTTACCAATGTCCACTTCTTCTCACTTCTTCCACTTGTACATTCCACTCTCACATCTTCCTTCTTTTTGGTGACTATTATATACACTTATACAACTCACAACTTATACATCCACTACACACACACCCCACACATTGGGGAAACCATGATCATAGCATTGTATTTTTTGTCATCATTACACACTTCATTCATCTGTAAATAGGTTCTTCTAAAATTTTCCTTCTACACAGTGTAACTTTCTTCTTGTAAATATCGCATTCATCCACTTGCATCACTTATAGTTACATTCATTGCACATATTCATATGCTTTATAGTTAAAATTTTAATTCATGTCTGTACATTCTCCCCCAAAATGCACCTCAGCATGAATAATACATGCATTTGTTATCATCACCACTTGGATGTCCATTCCACCTTTTCAGGATCAGGGTATACATAGGTGTCGTGTTTAATTTTGACTACTCTATAGTTTAGGCAATAAAGTGTCACCCATAGCTACTGAGTATTGTACATTCTTCTTATGGTCTTTTAGGCTGGTTCAAATTCTCTCATGAATCGCTCACAATAGGTTACACATTAATAATTTTAAGCCTAGGAAAGAGGACATCTTGAGTAGATATCGCCATATAGCGAACGGTATCCCTACTTGTCCTATCACCTGCACGGTCAACATACAACCTATGGATAAACAAAGGGATCAAGCATAAGTAAAATTAAATGACTGGGTAGAAAACAAACTTCATCGCCCATACAAAAAGAGCACAAAAAGAAAAAAAAAAAGTAAAATAAAAGAAACAAAAAGAGCACTACCACAATCAGATAGGTTAACACTAGAACAGGGGTAGAAAACAAAAGGAAATGCCTCTTGATATCACACATGTTATGCTTATCACCTTTGGTCCTTAGGTTCAACATAACACCATGGGATGATTCCAAGAGCCTGCCTACCAGTGGAATAATCTTACAGGTGACAACACATCTCTTACATTAGCATCTCGCTTTTGTAGAAATCACTGTTATGGACGGATGAGCTAGCTAGTCTGGTAGTATCTACAATGGGTTAATCCTACCTCTCTCAAAATGGATAAATGAACCTTACACATTCACACACATAGGTCCAAGATAGACTTTGAACTAGCTCGATCATGTTATAAGTTGCCATAAAACTTGTATAGCTAAGGGTTTGAGATTTGATTGTCATAACTATGTTAGTCAAAACCATTACACATACCTTAAATTATCCACAGTCCCTGAAATCATGTAATGGATCACATCAATACAGGTCAATGCCATGATACAAGTGCTTCCTTGACGTATTTCAGTAAGTTCATATATGCACCTATGCATCTATGTCATATATGTTTGCTACACCTTGTAGTTATACATTTGTATTACATACATTCACATAATTAACTCACATTATGCATTCATGCTACACACATTCCAAAATCAAATTATAACATTGCATTTATTCTATGTACATTCATTACAACATCACATCCGATATCACATCATACTGCATTCGAAACACAATCATGCATAACATTCTATAATTCATCCATATGAAAGAACCATAATAGTTCTAAACCATTCACACACATGTATCTACTAATCATACATACCTATGAATTATATTGTGCTATCTATGCAACTATACATAAAATACATTTCAAAACATCAAAACAACACATATATATATAACAACCAAAATCAAGAGGTATATATATATCATCATCAAAAAATGCTTGAAGGCTACAACCTAGGACCATGCCCATCACATATAATATCCAAAAATGCCTGAAGGCTACAACCTGGGACCATGCCCATCACATATAATATCCAAAAATGCCTGAGGTTACAACCAAAGATATAACTTCTAGATACCATCATGAGCCTCCCCATGCCCCTCCTAGCTCGCCTGCAAAGACCTCTAGAGTTGGATCTACTATAGGATGCTCCATATCAAGCGGATCCTGTACCTCAACTCTCATACCAACCTCTACTATTCGAGCAACATTGTGCTGACTCTGATGAGAGGTTGCTCACACTTGTGACTATTTCCTATATTGTGACACCACTTGTGTATAGTCATGGAGAGGAATCTTGTGCACTGTTAGGGAAGTCTCGTACAATAACCTCCTAGTAGTCTCTGCACCCAGCTGACCAGTCAGGTTCGTAATCATCTAAGCCTACCTCGTCACCATGACCCTCAGCTATTTTGTCTTGGTACCCTGCTAGACCATATCAGTTTGCAGCTGCTCCACCTCAGCCTCTAACTGACAGAATATATCCTATAGTGTTTGTGCCTCATCCACTGCATCCCCCCTTGTAGGGATATCAATAGGAATTTTTTGTGCTGCATACACAAATAAACCAATTTCAATGGTGTCATCTACATCACCCAAAATAGTATCAACACCTCCCTCTGCCTCAACTCCATTGGCCTATCCCATACCACCATATACATCCTTGACTACCTACTCCACCCTCACATCTTGGGTGCTCACTCCACCACCCAAGTGGCGTCATGACCGCTATAAAGGAACCTCCCTTGCATTGACAAACACATACTCATCCTAAGCTCTCCTACCCATCCTCCCCACTGATGGAGGTACCCAAACATTAGGTGCCACCCATCGATCAACCATACCCCTACTAGGTACCCAAATCTGCCAAGCCTACCATACATCAAAGGTTGGAGTTGTCCCAGAATTCCCTACATCCAGGATATCCATAGGAGGATCTCTCTCTCCAACCCATGGTGGCATGATAGGTCACTCTCCTCTATCACCCTACCGCCTGAAGTAAGTCACAGGAGCCCTTGGGACATCCTGCTATAAACCAAAATACCTCCTCACTTGATCAAATTGAAAGTACTCAATCTGCCAAGTATACCTTCCCACCAACCATCTGCCCCACCTAATGGCCCACAACTGCTCATCATACTCATCCCAACGCACTCCACCCAACCAGGATCTTCACCTAATGTCCTCAGGAGTAGCATCCCCAAACTTACCCCTCCAAAATAGCGGGTCACCCTCATGCGACCTCTTAATTACCTACTCTACCTCTGTATTCCATCTAAGAGCATAAGGTAAATACTATTGGCCCTTCACATGTATAGGTTTAGGCAACAAATATGGCCTCTCAATAGCAATATGTTCCCATGCCCATACCTACAACAAAGGGATCACACTCAACCCTGTCCTCCTACACCGAACAACCTCGTACAACTCTTGATAGACTTGAGCCAACAATGCAGGTATCCAAGTGAACACAACCCTGTTCTCCACCATGTCACTAACCAATTATAACATGTTCTAGGTAAATAGAAACCTGAAACTATCAGGTAAAGCATACATGGATATCATCATCATCACCACGCACTGTTGATTGGATATCTTATCTCGTACCCATAACCACTCATAATCTATCTTAGAGATATCAATTTATCTCCATGCTACCCCAAAGAATATCTTCAACACAATCTCCTTCCTATAAGATGTGGTGGCCCTCATAGGTACTCCCTCAATCGACAGTCGGTAAATGTGATATACATCTTCCAAAGTCACAATCATTTCCCCAGTGGGAAAATGAAGTGTTCTTGTCTGCATCCCACCGCTCACACAATGCAGACACGTATGCTCTGTTAGTATGTATAATTTTACATTCTCATACACCTCAAAAATATATGTCATACAACCAATGTAACCCATCATCAATCTTCATCAATGCCTCAAAATACTCCTTGAATTTCCTCACCCGATGACGGGGCTCAAGCATCTTCACCTGTCCAAAACACAACAAACCATGCATCATTAACTCACATAACAATACAATCAAATCAAACTGTAAAGACATTTAATTTGACACACATTTCAGAGAAAAACAATGCACAAAACACATGACAAAACACATCAATATAACAGTCACACATTTGGACATCCATTTTGACATTTCATGGCAAAAGTTCGAACTGGCATGACAAACAACATCATTTGGACTCCCAACAGTCCAGTTCAAATTTACAATTACCTATTAATTGACACACAAATCAAACATAAGCCAAAATACAACATCTACAAAAACAAATATCACTTTTGGATACCCATTTGCCCACTTATCCGTAAATGTGTTGACAAAATTTAAAAACAACATACCAATCTACACAGATCTAATAGTCAACTCTGTCATAAATACACCAAAACCGAACACACATCTAGACACACAATCTAAAAATAACAGTCATATTTTTAGATACCCATTTGCCCACTTAGCGGTGAAAGTTCAAATAGACATTGAGTACAATTTAAATCGGGCTCTTTATAGCTCATTTTTAGTTTACCACTACTCTACACCTTGGCACACAAATCAAATATAAGCCAAACAAAGTCATTCATCAAAACAACTAACATTTTTGGACACCCATTTTGCCCTTCTGTAGTGAAAGTTTCATTGGTTTTCCAAAATATTATGCCTAACATGTCAAATCTAACAGCCTAGGTTTGATATATTACTCCTAAAAGTGACAAATTCAAAACTCACATCAAACGAAGTCAAAAAATATAACAGTCGCATAATGAAATACCCATTTCCTACTTTAGTGGACAAAATGCAAAAACATGTTAATGTCAGTACACCATTACTTCAAAAACTGATAGTCAAACTTCATATCAACTCTACCCATTACCCGGTCAAATCAACGACAAAAAAAGTCTAATTTTGAAACAGATCACATTTTTGGTACCCATTTGGCTCGTCTACCGCTACGTTTTCAAATTTCCATTAAAAATTACAAAATTTTAAAATTGGGATGAAAACCTCCCTCCCCTCTCAGTCACATTTCTTTGAAAAATTAAAACAAAAACAAAAACAAAGCCAAAGAACACTTACCAGTGGGTCCTCGTGCCTGCTGCCAGCTACTCTGCATCCCCTCATCATTGTCACTCCTAAAATTGTCGCTTTCATTCTCCTCGTGTCATTGGATGCTTCTGCAAATCACTTCTCATCGTTGTGCAAAGTCAAAATGAGCCCATTCCAAGCAAAATAGGGCTTAAATATGCATTTATCACTGATTCACCCCTCAAGGGGTGAAATGAACCCAATTCACGCCCTGGGTGGTGAATTTAGCCAAAAAACCTCAAAACACCTCCAAAACCCTAGGAAAGCAGGAATTTTTCTCATAAAACCCTAGTAACCTTTCAAACTTATATTTTAACTTAATTTGCATTCATAACCATCATGCATTGATATTTATTTATCAATCATTGCATCATCAATTCATCACACCTCATTCGCCGCATTGATGATTCCTCATTTGAGGGGGTATTCATATCCAAAGTCAGCTTTGCATGCAACCACAACATCAAAAATCCAAAAGTGTGATTAGCACATTTGTCTATGAAATTTTTTACTAAATATTATCATACGATTATAATCTCAATCTCAAACGGACATGGGTTACATTAGGAGAGTTACGCGTTACCATAGAGAAGTCAATCTAGCATTCATGTACGTCGAGTACACAATGGATGATACGTTTGATCAATCCTAGCACAAAATTTGGAAATGGACTTTGCGACCAGGATGATATGGTCATGAGTTGACTATCCAAATGTTAAAATAACTCAAATGGTTTGACATTTGTCGCCATGTTCTCATCAATCCATCAACTACAAAGATTTAGTTAGGCTTTTGTACTAATCATACATTTTGACCACGCTGATCTGGTTGCAAAAGCAAAGCAGACAAAATTTTCCATTCTCAAGAAATTGGTATGGCATCGTAAATTTCATATGGACTTAGCAAAATCACATCATTGCATTCATAATCATTCATTTTCCCTTACTAGCATTGTTTTTATCTCTTTCCTCTTTTCTGTATTTCCTTCCTCTCTTCTTTCCCTATGGACATCAAGTTGATGTTGTATGGTCACACTTCAAGAGGCTACATACCTTCGATTAGATTCCATTCTTTCTCTTCTTTTCCCTCGATACCGGATTTATTTGTATGGGCATGCTTCAAGCGAATACATACCCTTTGATTGGATTCCATTCCCCTTCTATCCCTTTTCCTTCTACATAAACCCTTCACATTTTTGTATTAAACTGTGTTCTACATAGTATAGTACAAAAAGGGGTAAATGTAGATACCCAAAAGTTGCATACTACTATATCTACATACTTGTAGATCCTTTTGGACACTTGTAGATTTATATAGGCTGTCCTAGGTACCCCTAGGCTATCGTAGACCAGCGTAGACTATTGTAGATCATTGTAGACATATGTAGATTGTCGTAGTCATGCATAGATCACCATAGATTGTCATATCATCATGTAGACTCCCATATACTACTTCACCAGATTTTAGGTCCTAAACCCCATAAGCCTTCAAAATTACATCTCGTGCATTGGGATATCATTCGATAACCAATTTGCACTCAATTGAGGCCCCCACGGGGTATTAGTTGACCAAAATAATTAATAATTCAATACCCAAATTCTAATTTAATGTTGACTTCACTTAAGTCACTTTTTAGGGTAAATTTGATTAAAAGAACCCTTAATCTTGATTAGCCTTAATCAAATCCTCCCACATGTGTGATATTAGGGTTTTGTTGAGATATGTCTTTAATCATGTTTAAATTGGTTTAAATACCTCCTAATTAGGATTAGCCCTAATCCATCCTCACACATGTGTGAGGATGAGATATTTCTCATAAGGAATGTGATGTTGCCACATAGCATTTCTCAACCTAACCCTAGTCAGAATCAAACCTAGGTTTAGTCAATCAAACCCCACCCCCTGCACCTTGCATTTTCCTATAAATAATGGGTCCCAAACCCATAATTAAGCCTGATTCCCAAATTCAACAAAGCATAGTTACTCTGTTGAAATTAAAAGCCAACATTGAATAGTTACTTCCTGATGCACATAGTCAAATTTCAACAGTACACAGAGGCACCCCAGCTGCCTAGGAGTCGACCCATCGAAAGGATTTTACAAAAGAAGCATAATAGCTCATATCACCCCTTGCCCCACGAATCCGACCTTAGTTCACCCTTGGGTGGCAAATTGGGTCTACAGGCCCCAATTCACTCCAGATTTTGGTGGTAAGCTCTCTTTTGCCATATTATTACTTTCTAAATAGTTTATTTCATGTTTTATTATGGTTTTAAAGTCATTTCATATTTATAAATATGGGGCCTAACTAAGGCAAGCCCCCCAATGTATTTACCCCTTCTTGCAAGTTTCTTTCAGGTTATCCAGCAGATTTGAAGGAGAAGAATACCAAAAAATAGCAACTCGACAGTGGCCCACATGCAAAGAAGCCCACCTACACTGAGGGACATCAGAAGAAGGCATCAGACCTATAGTGTATTCATGAAAGTAAAAATGGGAATTCCTCCTATTTGTAACTGATATCAAATTTATAATGAATAAAGAACTATGTTTCTGAATGACTTGTGTTATTACTTGTTGTTAGATCAAATGTCAACTTCTGGTCATTTCAGAATAATTTAGGTCAAATGGCCTTATGAAAATTTACTCATCTTGCCATATTGCATGGAGTGCAAGTCACTGCAACCAACAAGTGTATAGAGTAAATAAATGAAAACAAGGCGCATGTGAAATTTTGGTTTATTTGATTTTTTTGTTAATTTTTATTAATGACGAGATTTCATAGAAGAAAGGAAATAAATACCTTGTTCCCATGGAGCAGTCTAACTGCAATGGCCTTATTGGGGATTGAAGTGAAGATATTTTAATTCAACGATGAATAATTTGGTTCAAATGGCCTTATGGTAATTTACTCATCTTTCCAAATTGCATGGAGTGCAAGTCACTGTAATCACCAAGTGTATAGAGTAAATAACTGAATACGAGGCACATTGAAGATTTTGGTTTATTTGAATTTTTTGTTAATTTTGTGATTTTTGATGATTATGGACTGGTAGATATGCTTTAATGTCCAATATGAAACTCCTTATGGTGAGAAATTAAGTGTATTTATTAATTTTTCTTGACCGTTGTCAAAATTAGCAATGAGGATTTGAAAATACCATAGCCACTGTCAACGTCGATGGGCGAGGTTGGGTTGGTATGTGACCATTGCCAAAGTGAGCAACAACAAGAATTGCAAAATATATAAAATAAAATTAGGGTTTTTGCAAATTCATTATTTCTAGCTGGTATTTGAGGAAGTGTGAGCTCTAATGAAGAGGAGATAATTACTGATATGGAACATTGTCGAAACCAACCTAGATCTAAATGGTAGATTAGTCGAAAGCATCCACTAGTGGCAGAGCCATAGCTCATAAGGTAGAATCCTATCTCACTAGGCAATTACTAAACATTAAAATGAACCTCATTAAGTAATGAGTTAAATTAACCTCATTAAATTGTAAGCAATTAACCTCACCCATTAGTTAGGTTTAGTTTAGGTTAGCTTAGGTGGGTTAGGTTTTAATTTTAACTTTTGGGTATTTTTAGGTAGGAAACAACCTCGCAAGGGTTCAATACCATAGTTGTTATTGAGGGTGGCTTCCAATTTGGCAATTGGGGGTTGTCATCATTATGGGAAGCTAGGTTCAAACCTCAATGATAAAAAAAATGATCGTTGATGGTTGTTAATAACGATATCGACGGTGGGCATGGTAGCTGCCAGCGACATGAGTGGCTAAGAACATTAGAAAATTTGTTTGATTTTTGCTTGATTTTTTATTTTTTGGAATAAGTGATTGATTATGTGCCTAGCTTGGCTCTTTTTCTTGTATATTAGACTTTGATAACTCAAGTGTGAGAGCCCACCCTCATTTTGATAAGTATGATTGGAAGTGGTTTGGGGTGATTGACCTCAAATATATCATTAGATTACCTATGGTGATGTTGGATCAATCCTTCCTTACAACCCTGACCCATCAATGGGATAGCAGGACTAACACTTTCCATCTCGCCATGGGAGAGATGACAGTGACATTGGGGGATGTCTATTGTATATTCAGGATTTCCATCGATGGATGGGTTATTTTTCTTCTTCCACTATAGCTAGGGATATATTCTTTGCTTGGGTATTTTAGGATATATTTGCTATGACATTAGGGTATATAGAGCATGGTGGAGTGCTAGTTGACCACTGGTATAGGGAGGATGTCTTCTCTTGATACTAGGAAGTACTGATGTACATTATTTGCAATGTGCTACTACCCGATACATCAGGAGTGAGGTTCCCTTAGAACCTCCTAGATATGGTTTATGACTTGCTAGAGTGTGACCTAGAGCATCCTATTATTATGGCATGGGGGAGTGCATTACTAACATATCTTTGTGATGAGCTATATTATATTACATGATGGGAATGAGTAGGAGTGGTATGTAGCCTTCTTATATATATCTAGGGATGGGAGCACATCCACATAGATCGACATGGCGGACTAACCTTGGGGATAAGGCCAAGGGTGATAGATACTATCCATAACTGACCACATGTAGGGAATTTAGACCACTACATCGGGTCTCTGACAGGATTACAAGCTAGTTAGATTAGATGGAGATCCTACCTAGGTTGTCTTGGGTGGGAGGAGGTAGGGAGGTACTTGAATCGATTTAGGTGTAATATATGGCTCATGGGGTACTGCAAGAGGGTGAGGGAGTACTTTCACTATACTTGGATCACCAGGTAGTTTGGGATTGCCCAAGATGTACCTAGGGATCCAGTCCTCTGCCACCATTGATAGTCAAATATATAGTTTCTAATGCCATAGGCCATAGCATTATCTTAGGAGGTAGATCCTACGATAGATGATACAGGTGCAGAGGATCCTAGGACCATGGTAGAGTATGATACTTGGTGGACCACTTAGTTATGGTAGGGTGGTATAATATTGGATAGAGCTAGGTATGAGATGATAGTGGAGGGAGAAGATGATGATGAGCAACGAGTGCATCGTAGGATGTGTGAAACCCTAGCAAGCGAGCACCACAACTAACCCTACTTGCAATGTTATTATATCAAATTAAAATAAAGAAGCACACAAGCACATATAACTTGAAAGTAATAAGCAAGAAAATATTCTTTTATTAATGCTTCCAGATCTCGGTTACATGTACATCCATCTAAGGGATACTCATTTTGATACTAAATATTACTAGTGGGGTAACAATGAATGTATCCCCCACAAGGGGATGATGCACCTTCGTAGGCCTCCTAATCTCGCACACCAAATTGTCTGAGGACTTACAGATGCCTCATCTTGATTTTGTCCTAAAGGTATCTCGTACTCTGGATACATGTAACGGATCATGTGAACTTGTATCTGCATGCATGGAAATAATAGAGAAAAATAAGTAGAACAAGCAACCTCCCTAGATGAGGCCTTTTATTAGTAAATATGATAATCTAGATAAATAAGCATAATGTGCATTGAAATATACTAGATCTAAGCAATATGCATATGAAAATCAGAAATATTAATCTAAATGCAATGAAATATTCATATCTATGCTAAAGCCATGTAAATTAAATAATGATAAATAAATATCTATTACTTAGAACAAAGGAATCGACCATTTTAAAATCTGTCTATGACTATGGGTTATTGTTAAAGACAATGACCTCTGACTTGAATTTTAGTTCAAGTCTTATGGGATGTGGTAGTTGATCCCTTGCTTGAATTGATGTTCAAGGGTTACCAGGTGTGTCTCCTACACTGATTGGTGGTTAGGAACAATGGATTTAAATATTGATGCATGGACATGGCTTAGTTGGATGGCACGCCAATGCTCCTTAAAGGGTTGTATATTGGCTCTCTGTTTCAACAGGGCTTCGTTGTACATAATCTAAATTCTCTCTCCCTTTTTGCCTTCCTAGAAGTCTACATATGTAGCCTTCCAGGTTTTAGATCTAGATCTAGAGCTTGGCTTCCTAGGGAAACCAAGCTCTAGATCTGTATGCCAATAAACTATCCCAAAGGGAAGGTTCAGTATTGATTTAGAATTGAAGGGGTAGTTAGGAGGAAATGCATGTAAACTATTGTTACCACCTATGATTTGGGTAATCCCTCATGGCAGTTCATGTTTTAGTTCTATCCAATGTTATCAATAATGGCTAGCTATGGCCGCTCTCATCTTGAGTGGCTAGAATTGACGATCGCTCTAGTCGATAGTGACCAAGCCTAAATGGTCTAGAAATACCTCTTTTGAGTGGTTAGGACCACTGCTAGCTCTTGGAAAGGTCCAATATTAGTCATATGGTCTATGGATGTGCCCATATGAGTAGTCTCCTAAACATGATGTATTTTAGGTATCTATAGATACCTCTTTTTGGGATGCATTATGGGAAAACACAGCACGGAGTAAAAATAGACCACCTAAGGCCACATTGTAGGGTGTGTGATGATCATTGATCTGATCAACATTGGATGCCCCAGTCATTAGAAAGGGTGTGCATCCTAGAATCATTGCTTCCAACAAAATGGAAGGCTTAAATTTGTGGAAGTTTGCACTCATTCATCAAGTGATCGGGTAGCTTCAGTACTACTATAGGTCCAAAAGGAGGAGAGCTACAAACTTAACTGTCATGTTTGCTTTTTTCCCCAACAAAGGGTAAGCTTATGATAGTTGTTGGCAATTATTCATAATACGAACATGATTTGACAATATTGAGTGATCCTTTATTGAATTTGATTATGATTGTTTGAAATTTTTTTGACTAACCCTTCAAGCGGCGAGTCGATAAGGGAAGGACCACGAATAAAGCGACGAGTCACTTGACCAAGATGAATGATTTGGATCTTTTTAGAGGTTTTCTATGATGATTTTTAAACGTTAGATGCCCCAATAATGGAAAGAGCATACATCATTTAATCATTGCCTTTTATGAGTTGAAGAACTTTATTTTGGTAAGCTTAAGTCTAATACTAGCCTTGGCGGTAATTAGGAGATAAGCTTAAGTCTAATCCTAGCCTTGGTGACAATTAGGAGATAAGATTAAGTCTAATCCTAGCCTTAGCAACAATTAGGAGATAAGCTTAAGTCTAATCCTAGCCTTGGTGGTAATTAAGAGATAAGCTTAAGTATAATACTAGCCTTGGTAGCAATTAGGAGATAATATTAAGTCAAATCCTAGACTTGGTGATAATTAGGAGATAAGTTTAAGTCTAATCCTATCCCTAGCAGCAATTAGGAGACAAGATCAATTCTAATCCTAGCCTTGGAGGCAATTAGGAGATAAGATTAAATCTAATCCTAGCCTTGGTAGCTATCAGGAGCTAATCTTAAGTCAAATCCTAGCCTTGGCGGCAATTAGGAGATAAGCTTAAGTCTAATTCTAACCTTTGCGACAATTAGGAAATAAGATTAAGTCAAATCCTAGCCTTGGTAGCAATTCAGAGAGAATCTTAAGTCAAATAGTAGCCTTGGCAACAATTAGGAGACAAGCTTAATTCTAATCCTATCCTTGGCAAAAATTAGGAGACAAGCTTAAGTCTAATCCTAGCTTTGGCAGAAATTAGGAGACAAGCTTAAGTCTAATCCTGGCCTTGGCAGCAATTAGGAGATAAGCTTAAGTCTAATCCTAGCCTTGGCGACAATTAGGAGACAAGCTTAAGTCTAATCCTAGCATTAGCGGTAATTAGGAGATAAGCTTGAGTCTAATCCTAGCCTTGGCAACAATTAGGAGATAAGCTTAATTCAAATCCTAGCCTTGGCTATAATTAGGATATAAGATTAAGTCTAATCCTAGACTTGGTGGTAATTACGAGATAATCTTAATTCTAATCCTAGCCTTGATGATAATTAGGAGACTAGTTGCTTGGCTTGCTTGAATTTTCTTGTGATATTTTGTTTATTTACCCCAAGAAAGGGAGTGCATGATTATCTTCGGAAATGATTCTTGAACGAATGCACTTAGCTATGATTAAGTGTTTAATTGTTTATTTGGATTATACATGTTGTATTATGACCAATGGGGTTAGCAGATGCCATTGGGATATTTTGGGTGACCAAAGGGTTTATGGATACCTTTGGGGATTTTTGGGTTGACCAAAGGGTTTATGGATATCTTTGGAACGTTTTGGGTGACCAAAGGGTTTTGGATATCTTTGGGGTCCTTTGGGTGACCAAAGGATTTATGGATACCTTTGGAGCTTTTTGGTTTGACCAAAGGTTTTATAGATACCTTTGGGGCTTTTTGGGTTGACCAAAGGGTTTATGGATATATTTGGAATATTTGGTCTGACCAAAGGGTTTATAGATACCTTTGGGGTTTTTTGGGTTCACCAAAGGGTTTATGGATATATTTGGAACATTTTGTGTCATCAAAGGGTTTATGCATACATTTGGAGTATTTTGGGTTGACCAAAGGGTTTATGGATACCTTTGGAACATTTTGGGTGACCAAAGGGTTTGTGCATACCTTTGGAACATTTTGGGTGACCAAAGGGCTTATGCATACCTTTGGATCCTTTTGGGTGACCAAAGGGTTTTGGATACCTTTGGAGCCTTTTGGGTGACCAAAGGGTTTTGGATACCTTTGGAGCCTTTTGGGTTGACCAAAGGGTTTATGGATACCTTTGGAGCCTTTTGGGTTGACCAAAGGGTTTTGGATACCTTTGGAGCCTTTTGGGTGACCAAAGGATTTTGGATACCTTTGGAGCCTTTTGGGTGACCAAAGGGTTTTGGATACCTTTGGAGCCTTTTGGGTTGACCAAAGGGTTTTGGATACCTTTGGAGCCTTTTGGGTTGACCAAAGGGTTTATGGATACCTTTGGGGACTTTTGGGTTGACCAAAGGGTTTATGGATACCTTTGGGTCCTTTTGGGTGACCAAAGGGTTTTGGATACCTTTGGAGCCTTTTGGGTTGACCAAAGGGTTTATGGATACCTTTGGGGCCTTTTGTGTTTACCAAAGGATTTATGCATACCTTTGGAGCATTTTTGGGTTGACCAAAGGGTTTATGGATACCTTTGGAGCCTTTTAGGTTTGATTGCTAATTAGGGGAGGTATGATACCAAAAATGCCCCAGTTGATGTTTAGTGAATATTTTTTTTTTTTTTTTTCTTATGGATGCAATGATGGATGCTATGCCTAGATAATGATTTGATTATGCTATATGTATGCAATGTACTGGTGACATGTACTGATAGATGAAGGATGAATGGTTAGATATTGTGACTTAAATGTAGATGGACTACTTATGATGTATGTATTTATGGATGCACTGCTTATTGTTAAATGCATGTTTAATTTTGATTTAATTGTATGCATTTAATTTATGTTGTTATGATATGATAAATGTAGTATGTGTAATGCACTATGATGATGATCTAATGTAAATGAACCTGTATGCTTTAATCACTTAAAACATAAGGAATACATGTTATATGAGTTCAACAATCTAATGGGTGACACCACATAATGTAAATCAATCATTAATAAATAATAACTCTAATAATAAGAAATAATTATGTACACATTCAAATGTAAGATGATATGATGTGTTATATATGTGCTTTCTTTATAATCTTTTGTAAATTAAAAGATATCCCCAAAATAGTCAGTGGACATGTAAATGTCATTGTTGACATTCATCTGATATCTATCCTATTTCATGAACACCTTTTAATTAACAAAACCTCATAAATAAAGTTGATGATTTGATTGATGGAATGATTTGTTGCTATGAGGGGATTTTTGAGGTTTTCCATGAGACTCAAACACCCTAGTTACTCCATCAAATGTTGTGTACTTATCATGTAGAGCTTATAAAAGATAAAGTTCTTCTATGAAGACCTATATACTCATTATACCTATTTATGCAAATAATTATATTAGATAAAACATAAGCATACCCTAGTGCCAGGAAGGATTCATGCAACCCATTGTTGTATTGGGGATCCTCAAATGTTCATCCTAATCCTAAGCTAGAATCAGTTAGATTAGACCAATAGGCAGTACAAGATACCTAAATATAGCTCTTCCACATGCAAATATTGATCTATACAAAAGCAATATGCTAATGTGACAGACATATCGTCATGCGTAAGGATACCTTAAACTTCATGCATGCTGAGAATTCCAGGGATTCAAGTTCAATACTCCCTTCTTTTCTTCTCATTTTTTTGGGATACTTGCTCATACTTAGTGATGAAAATCACTGTTTATTTTGAATTTTTGTTTTCTTTTGATCAAGGGATTTGTGTAATGATGATAATCACTGTTTATTTATTTATTTTTAATTTTACTTTTTTTTTCTGGATTTTTGCTTGTTTTGATTAAATCAAAGGATTTATTTGGGTAGGGGTGAACTTGTCCATTTTCCAATTCTTAGCATTTCCAAACCAATCACACAAGGGGATGAGCAATAAAACTTTTCACTTTAGGCTACCTAGTACCACTTCGCAGTGTTCATATTTCCCTTGTTCCAACTAAGATTTTAGTTTTTTTATTAGTGAGAAGATTTTGAAATATACCAGGTGCTATCAAAACCGAACCTCACCTATCAAAAGCAAAGGTAAATTTCTACAAAGTTTGATAAAACTACTAGGCATGGCTGAGTGACCGAAAAACCCTAGTACATTCCTCATACAAATAGGAGGGGCTATGTTGAAAAACACAGTTACACACATGGATGATGGATGATGATGGATTTGAAGATGCATGATTGAGGTACAAACATGGTGTCGTTTGTAAGATTGAAACACAACCTATCCTAGTGCAAGTGTAATGGGTGGTCATGCCTAAATGCAATGCAACTATATGAATGCAAATGCAAATGCGTAATGCAAATGTTTTTTTATTTTTGATGCTTTCAATTGTTTTTGAGTTTTGATTATTCTAAATGTTTTTGAACTTTTGATTTTAAATTGTTTTTGTGCTTTTATGTTTTTTTATTAATCAAAGGGCTTAAGGATGCCTTTGGGGCTTTTTGTGAGTTGACCAAAGGGCTTTAAGATGCCTTTGGGGCTTTTTGTGATTTGACCAAAGGTGTTATGCTGCCTTTGGAGCCTTTTGTGATGTGACCAAAGGGCTTTAATATGCCTTTGGAGCATTTTGTGATTTGACCAAAGGGCTTTAAGATGCCTTTGGATATTTTTGTGATTTGACCAAAGGGCTTTAAGATGCCTTTGGAGGTTTTTGTTTTTACAATTTTCTATTGTTTTTGTGATTTTAAAATTTATGAAAGTTTTTGGGTTTTGTTATTTTTATAGGGGGGAGGTATGATACCTTAGGTACATCCAATGTGCATGTTTCCTACTATAATATATTCATATTTCTTAGGAAGAGTGACAGAAATAAGCTCTCCCAATTAGGGCACGGACCTCTGCAAGGTGCCCTTGTCTTGGTGGGGAGAAATGAGTGAATCATTTTCACGGAGCTCATTTCATTCTAAGAGGTCTTGGACCACCTTTTGGAATGATTGATAGTTGTGGATGTCATGCCTCTGTATACAATGAAAGAGAATTTCATCAGTGGACCCATGCTTGAGCTCTCTTTGCTTAACCATGGGCAACACAAATGCATTTGCCTCGTACAAATTTTGAAATAAATTTGCACTAGTCATGTCAAATGTGACCACCTACTGAGGTGGCATGTTTGGCCTAAGAGGCTATGAATTACCTTGGGGTATTAACTGGCATGATGTAGCCTCTATTTTGGTAGGCTGGGGTTCTGGGGATGAACCATCTATGGGAAAAGACTCACTATCTATGAGATTCTGAACCACATTCTTGAATCCATGATAATTGCAAATGCCATGGCCCTCTATTCGATGATAGAGATAGTAATGGTCCTCCCTATAACCCCTAGGTTTAGCTCTATTTTGGTCTAAATGTTTTATATCAGGTAAGTTTAAGACCTTAGCCTCTTGCAGCTTCTGGAATATGATAGACATAAGCTTGTTTAAATGAGTCCAGATGCATTGTGGATGCTTCGAGCATGCAGCACACATTGGCCTAGTTTGAGGACTAGGTTGAGCCCTAGGTATGTCACTTGCTTTCTTAGGGGTATCCCCTTGCATTTTGGATGTAAGGGATGGATTGTAGCCTAAGACCATATGTTGGTTGAAAACCCAAAGTTGCTTCTTTTCAAGCATGTTATATACTATGGCTCGAAATATTTGACATGATTGAATATCATGACCATTTTTTCTATGATATAGATAATGTAGCTCTTCCTCATACCCTTGGGGTTTTGGATGATTCAGATTCAACTAGCACACCTTAGGTAAGGTGATGGCATTTGTGGCACACAATCGATTGAAAACAAATTCCATAGGCTCAAGCAATTAGGGATGCTTGTCATGTTGCTGAGGTGGCTGCATTGGCGCTTGCTCTAGTTGAGGCTTTTCCTATGCCTTCACTAGGAATAGTTTAACCTCATATGAGTGTTGCTTTTGTATCTCTTGGCTTTCCAGTTGGATCAAAATATATTGTAATAACTCATTTTGTTGCTCTATTTGTACCTCTATATTATAGAGGTGATTTTGCATATGCTCTAATACTGATAAGGCTCTCATGTGTATTTATAGTGATTGGTTTGAAATACCATTTTCTACTGAAGGAGGTGAAAGAGTGGGTGCTAAAAGTCCACCAGATAACTGTAAATCACCCATTTTCTTCATTTGATTCGATGTGGAGGCTTCGTGATAATCCACTTTGATAGTGGTGTCCACATGCTCATGTTTATGACTCAGGTCATGTTTCTGTTTTACTTTGTTGTGTTGAACTGTGTCAGCTTTGGTACCCCTAGTATGATGTGGGGGAAACACCTATTCTTTTTCTTGAGGAGGCATCATGAGAAGTGATTCATGTATGACTAATGCTAATGGTTTTGACCCCTTCAATGTGGCAACAATGTCTGATTGAACCATGTCTTGTTTTATCTACCTTAGAGTCACTTGGTCTTCTGATTTAATGTTAACCATTGCCACGAACTCTTGAAAAGGTACTTTAGATTTTGGACCAATTGAAGGCACTTTATTCATGTTAACTAATGTTTTCTTTTCCTCATCAAGTAATATGTGTAGACACCTAAAATATGTCATGTTGATGGAGACTACTCATATGGGCACCTTTGCAGACCATATGAATGACCTTGGACCTTTCCAAGACCAAGCAGTGGTTTTAACCACTCAATTTGGGCTCCTTGGCCTATTCAGTGCTAACTGCGACTGACACCTACGGTTAGAAAAAGCCTACATGCTAACTATGGCTGACACCTACGATTAGCAAAAGCCTACATGCTAACTATGGTTGACACCTACAGTTAGCACTATAACAAACTCGGGTGACCAGAGCCAAGTCAAATCAGTTGCAACAGCCAAATTTCAATAGTTTTCAAAGCGGTTTGGGCTTGGAAGCATCCATAAGCTTCCTCCCAACTGCCAATTCTTGTTCTTGGATTCTCCATGAAGCTAGAGCAAGTATTTTTGGAGTCTACTTAAGACCCCAATTTTATAGAGCAACCATCCTGAAGAATAGCTCAATTGCACATAGCGAAGCCTTGTCGTATTGGAGAGAAATTTCATATCCCCTTGAGGAGTAGCGAAGTGTTGTCCAATTGATCGATGACAATTGTGCATGCAACAATGGAGATCTCAAGAGCTTGAGGAGAAATCTTGACAATTGACACACCTCCATTGTTAATTCCATTGAATTCAACCACCAATCTATTCCAGAAAACATAGGCGACCCTTGACCATCAATTCCTTGGAGGATTTAAGAGTTTCTAGCCTTGGTTTTGAGAGAAAGGATACTTTCATCTTAACCATGGTTGTCAGCCATGGTTAACAGTGCCAACCACACCTCAGACCTATGGCTAGGGTTTTATGCTCTCCTTCCTCCATTTTGGCAGTAGATTTCCATTTTTAGTGATGCAAATAGCTTAATCTAGCATAGACCTACATTTTAGCAGACATTTGATTGGTTAATTTAGGAATTAGAGGTAGATTTGTTTCACCTTTACTTGCATTTGTTAATCTAGATTAGTTTCATGCAATTCAAGTTTTCTAATGGTTAATTAGGATGTTTCTTAGCTAGATTCATGCTTCTTTACATGCTATATTACAATTTCCTCATTTCTTGCATAGATTGATAGTTTTAAATGCTTTCTTCATTTCATGCTATTCTTTATGTAAGATTCCTCCAAAATCCTCATCAAGAGAGGCCTCCTTTGTTACTAATTGCTTCTTGTTGTTTCTTGATCACAGGGAATAGGATTTGAAGGAGATATAAAGCATCCAATTCCTTCCTCAATGTGAAGAAGAGGGTCATCGACACCCTAGAGCAGTTCGTGTCACCTTGAGGGGCATTTTGATCACACCTACCCTTGATAGGGATTAGACACTATTGTAATTGATGTATCAAATGGGTATCCCTAAGAGGGACGAATCTATAATTTGATTCCATTGAAATTAATAAAGGATTCTTTGTATTCATGTTATTTCTTGTTATCAATTTATGCATGCCTATTTGTGTATCTTTCTTCAATTGCAATAGTTAGATCGGGTGTGAGCCTTTTTGGTGGTTACAGAAGGCGATCACGACGGAAACCCCAAAAATTTCATGATCACTGATGTTTTTCTCTATTTTTTTGTTGTAGGTGCTAACTGCGGTTCATATTGCTAACCGTAGTTCACACCTGTGGTTCATAGTACTAACTACGGTTCACACCTGCGGTTCAAAGTCATAGCCGCACCTGACAAACGTGGTCAACAGAGAACAAAAAAAAGAAAAAAAAATCAAACATCACCAGCAGACTTGGACCTGAGGTAGGAGCACTTTTCCCTCTTTGTCTTTTTCTATCTGTGTTTTTACAAAAGCAAAATGCTAATTAGGAAAACATAGCAAAAAGTAAAATGGCAAAATCCTAGATGCTTTTTAGTTTTCCACTAGTCGTTGCTAGGAATAGTGGATCTCTGATCGCAGTCTGCCCTAGTCTCCAGCGGTTTAGGATATTGATTGTTTAGAGTTTGCATGTATGAGATCCAATCAGTGGCCATTTTCATCATAGATAGTTGCATTCTCTGAATATCATCTAGCATAATTGTGCATTCTCTGAAAAGCAAACGTTCTTTTGAAAAGCATGTAGGAGAATCATGTGAATGTCTTTTTATGCATTTTATTTTCATGCAAAGTAAAAATAACCCCACACACCACCTTTTATTTAAACATCAATGGCATTGGGCTCTCACATCCAACCCATTTGATTGAGACCAACAGTGGATGTCATTACCACTTGGTTGGCTCATTTGAAATTGTATATCGGGACTCGCTCGTGGCCAAGGCCGACCCAAGAACTATCCTATCCATGCAAAATAGCATGCACTCATCTTCGGAAGGGTGTATGAGGGTTGGTAGTACCTATGCTACCTCATTGAGTATGGACTTCACTACCATATTCGGCTTGTGCGAGTATATAGGTGAAAACCTTTGAAAAAATTGAGTATAAAATCAACTTATGAAAAACACGATAAGAGTTCAGAGTATATTCACAACAAATCAAATGTACTAAACCAGTTTTAGGACACACATTTAATCCTTAAAAGAGATAATCATATTGTCTACTTTGTGTGTTGCATTATTGTTAGGGTATTTAACATAAGATCCTTGATTTGGGGCCAAACCCTAACCCTAATAATAATAATTTTTTTTCTACTTTTTGATTCTACATCCAACGGTTCAAGAATCGTGTAAATCAGATCTATAACAAATATTTTATTTTGGTTTTATTATTACTCTATTTTCGACCTCGAAAACTGAGAAAAATTACACTAAAACGATCATAAAATGGTCTAGACAACTCTGAAAATTGCCAAATTTATTTTGTTGTCTTAGTTGTACCCTTGTGCACCTCTCACAGAAATTTTGGGTCCTAAATCTTCATGGTTCAAAATATCCCAAAAATTCCTAAAAGTGAGAATTTCTCCATGAGCCCCGGTTGGCCAATTATTTCAAAAATACAAAATTTTGACCCGAAAATCATATTTTTGAGTTATAGCTCATTGTGATCAGCTCATCGCACTGATCATTTTGATATATAACACTTTTAACCTTTTTTTGGAAGCCAATTTTTTTTATATGGCTGGGGGACCCCCCATGGTGAGCAAGACCTCCAATCTAGAGAGGAAATTAGGTTACATGACCACTGAATATATTCAGATAAGTCCAGAGGACATGGCCATCCCTAAATGACATCCCATGTCTTATCATAGCATCAATACCATCCATAGGGGGTCAAACCTTTGTGATATCCCCATTAGGGAAGCACCCATAGGTCCTACAGGAAACCTTCCTGACTGGAATACCTTGCTAGAATTCTATATAAGGAATAATCCACCCATTGAGGAGCCTAGTAGTTCAATCCCACATGTTACCATACTCGCTTGCTCTATACATCAATCAGAAAGTGATCATGAACATACACCATGGCCTAGCTTGGGTGAGCAAACAACCCAAGCTAGTTGAGCAAAAAGCGGCCCCCTCTACCTAATTGAGGGTGATGAAATGAAGATCATATCATTTCATCAAGGGCATACAAAATGCTAGTTGATCAGATAAATGCATGCGAAAAGCAAAATCAAAGATTGGTTTATCAAAAACCCACACTAAAACAACTTAGAAATCAACCTTTGCATCCCTCAGTGTCATCACCGATGTACCCAATGAATTTCAAGATGCCTACACTTGAAAATTTCAAAGATGATGAAGATGCAGAAGAGCACGTGACAAGCTTCATCCATATGTGCTTTTATTTTCAAAACAATGACCCCTTGATGTTGAGAACCTTTGTGACAACATTAGCTGGGGATGCTTTAGAATGGTATAATCATTTACCACATCATAGCATATACACCTTTGAGCAATTGGCTGATGCATTCTTGCAATATTTTGCCTTTAGTGCTAAGGAAATGACAAACTTGACTGACTTGGTTAGCTTGCATCAACTTGATGATGAGCCAATCATTGAGTATGGCAATAAATGGAGGAAGGTGATGTCAAAGTTACCTTTCGATTTACCCATAGTAGAGCTCATTCGAATGTTTATGAGAAGTTGTTCGAAACATATCTCGCTTCTCTTGCAATTACAATAGTATCGAACATTCGAGGAGGCCTTAGCACAGGCCCAGGTCATTGAAGACATCAAGATACAGGAGGGTGATATTCAACTCCATAAAAAGGAATGGCCAAACAAGAATATTATAGGTGGCAGTGTGCAACAAAAGGTGACCCCAATCAATCAAGTTGTTTTGAGTATCCCCAGATCCTCAAACCAGGGTGCACCGCCTCCACCAGTGCAACATAATTACCAAGCTCAACCTCCTCTGGTCCAAAATCATATGCAAAAGAATCAGATACAGGGCCAACAACGTCGGCCACAATGACAATATACTGATTTTCCAGAGACATTAGCATCACTCTTTGATCGATTATATGAGGCAGGAAGGATCAATCTTCCAGAGTTACGTCCTTTGAAACCTAATAAACGTAGATCAAAGGTGCATAGAGAAAATCTATATTGTGTTTACCATCGACAAAGAGGTCATGACATACAGACATGTTATCCCTTTAGAGATGTAGTGCAAGATATGATCGAGAGGCAAGAGCTTCAGATAGGAGTCTTCCAAGACCCCTTGCATGCACACAAAGTAAACATAGCACCTGTCAATCAAGTTGAACAATCTAATCAGGTGCATATCAATAAACCTCCCCAAGAGTTTGTGGGAATGACTAGTGTTGTAACAGAGAAACAAGATTGTCAAAATCGATCTTCGCAATCGATGGCATCTTCCAATGTTTCACCTTCGCTTGTCTCGTCTCAGTGGGACACTAGCACTGCACAAAATTGCACGTCACAGTAGGGGGATTCAGTTTCTACTACTCCTCCTAGTCAAGCCAATCATGGCACATCAAACACAATGCACATTGGGGGTCTTCAAGGTGTCACACCTTCCCCATCATCCACATCACGATCAATGAGGCAAAGTGAGACTTCTAAAGGTATCACACCTTCCTCACTTTCATTGAGTGGCACACACACTGGGGGGTACTTAAGGTAGCATACTTTCCCCTTTAAAAACATAAAAATAAGAAAAAAATCATAAAATATCAAAATACAAAAACATTCAAAACATTCAAAATTTTAAAAACAATTGAAAATTTTCAAATTTCAAAAATATTCAAATAAAACATTTAAAATTTCAAAAACAATTGAAAAATAAAAAATTCAAATATCAAAACATCAAAAATATGGAAAACATCAAAATCCATACACATGCACAAAAAGCTCCAAAGGCATCATAAGCCCTTTGGTCAATTCACAAAAGGCCCCAAAGGCATTTGTAAGCCCTTTGGTCACCCCATCAAAAGGCTCCAAGGGTTCCTGAAAACCGCTTGGTCGTGTTAGTCAAAGGCCCCGAGGGTTTGCCTAAAACTGCTCGGTCATCCCAAAAGGCTCCAAGGGTTTCCTAAAAACCACTTGGTCATGTCAGTCAAAGGCTTCGAGGGTTTGATTTGAAAATCGCTCGGTCATCTCTAAAAGCTCCAAAGGTGCCTATGATCCCTTTGGTCAAACCAAAAGCTACAGGTGTGTTCTGAAAAACCGCTTGGTCAATCCAAAGGCTCCAACAACATGTACTCATTGTTTGCTCAAATATAAGAGCTCAAAATTCAAAAAAATTAAAATAACCAAAAATCCAAAAAAAAACTGGTAAAGCATAAAATCCAAAAACATATGCATTTGCATTTTGCATTTTCATTTGCATTCACACATGCATTCGCTGCATTACATTGCATATAGGCATTCTTCATCCATTGCATTCTGTAGTAGAATGGATCATGTTTGTCAGTATTACAAACGACACCACGTTTGTGTCTAAATCATGCACCTCTGCATTTATCATAATCCATTGCATTCATACACAACGCTTGTTGCTATAAAATACATAAGTATCCAAAAGTTTTCCAGTCACTCAACCATACCTAGTGGGTTTCTCAGATGTCATAAAAAGTTTGCTTTGCTTTTGTAGATGAGGTCAGTAGTTGGGATAGTACTTGACATATCAAGATCCCATCACTAAGCAAAACAATATAAAATCCTGCTAAGATAAGAGATGATGAAAGCTACGAAAGTGGTCCTAGGTATCTAGAGAGATGGGTTTCATGACCTGCTTATCTTGCAAATAGGTCGGTCTAGAGTGGTGAACCTTGGCAAAAGGACAAGAATTTCCCCTCGTACATAGATACAAAGTTTAAATCCCAAGTCATACAAAGTGCAAATTTCAAAATACAAAGTTCAAATTCAAATCTAAAGTGACATAGTGAATCAAAAGCACTATAAAAATCCCTTGCTCAAAGAAAACGGTAACACGTGGACTAATAGTGATTTTTATCACTACATATGAGCAAGTATCAAGGGTGAGAACTTGAATCCCTGGATTGTCCACCTTTTGAAAGCCATAGAGTGATCCCCGATCACAGCAATGGGTTGGAAGAGTCCCACCTGCAATCGGAGGGGTAGTTCTATTGGGTGATCCCCAAACGTAGCAATGGGTTGAAAGAGTCCCGCCTGCATTTGGAGGGGTAGCCCCGATCAATTTGCAAGATGAGCTAGCTCTAGGTGCCTAGGATTGTCTAGTTGTATAGTCCAATCAAAATTTGAAACAAGGATGATATGAACATATGAGGAACCCCCCGATCTCACATATGGGTTGAAAGAGTCCCGACTGACATCTGGGGTATGCCTATGGTCTATCTAAAAATACTCACATGCACACACAGGGGTAATGAATAGTTGGGTCTTTCACGGTGAAAGCCTTGTCCAACAGAAGCCTTGTACAGTTAGTATGTGACATTTGAGAAGTCTACTAGGGTGTTTGAGTCTCATGGAAAACCTCAAAAAGTTCTCTAATAGCAACAACATACCAAATATCACAAACCATCCAAAAATAAGTCATTCAATCATCAAACTGCAAAGTATCAAATCCACGATACATCATTACATAAAGCAAAAGTTTTCAAGATATAGGATAGATACCGGATGGATATCAGAAACGATATTTAGATGGCCACTGACTATATCATGCATAAAATTGCAAAAATTGCAAAAGAAGTATAGAGTGACATATGATATCACCCATTTCATACCAGTTCATATCATTGCATCTCATATGTGGGTGTTTAATTGGGTAAATTCTTGTAATGAGGATTTCCAATTACATTCATGATTTGTTATACATTTTGTGGTGTCATCCATTATATTGATAAACACGTATCACATTCATTCCGTGTGTTTTAAGTGATTAGAGCATACAGGTTCATTTACATTAGATCATCATCATGTAAATAATGCATTACCATACATTGCATTCACCATGTCATAACATCATAAATTAGATGCATACAATTAAATCAAATTGAACATGCATTTAACATCAAAGTTTGCATCCATATGCATACATCATAGTAGTCCATCTACATATCTAGATCACAATATCTAGTCATACACCCATCATCTAGCTAGTGCATGTCATCCATACATCACATCATATAGCATCAAATCAACATAACATATAAGCATTGCATCCACGTGCATCTCATAAACATAAAATCAAAACAAAAATATTTGCAAGCATCAACTGGGGCATTATCAGTATCGATCCCCAAATGCTCCAAAGAAGTCTAAATCATTGGTCTTTTCATTCAAGTCATAAACGCAAAAATTTACTCACAATAAGGAGTTTTAAAAATGGACAATTAAGCAAATCTATAGGTCCAAAATTTCAAAAAATTACAAAATTAATAAAAAAATTAAATAAATAAAAATTCAAATGTGCCCATGCATAACACACGTGCCCAAAAAAAAAAAAAAAAAAAAAATTTTTTTTTAACAAATGAATTTTCAACAAATCATCGAACATAGTGATTCAACACAAGCATAATTGGAATTGTTATCATCTCGATTCCCTAAGAAGGCCTTCGTGGCTGGACCGCTCCATGGGATAGAAATATACAATTACTATTAATAGTTGCAATCATAGCTGATTAGGCCTTGCCAAGAATTCAAATGCTAAATCTTAATTTGTTCAAGATCATTCATAGTGGTCAAGCGACCTCGTCGCTTCATTTAAGTGTCATTACCCTCATCGACTCATCGCTTGAGGGGGTAGTCATAACAACACATTCATAATCAAAATCAACATTTAAATGCTCAATCATTGCTAAGTGCATTCATTCAAGAGTCATTGCCAAAGACAATCATGCACCCTCCTTGCTTGGGGCAAATAAACAAGATATCAAGATCAAATTCAAGCAAACTGGGCAGCTAGTCTCCTAATTTCCATTAAGGCTAGGATTTGACTTAAGCTTGTCTCCTAATTGCCGTCAAGGCTAGGATTGGACTTAAGCTTATCTCCTAATTTCCGTCAAGGCTAGGATTTGACTTAAGCTTGTCTCCTAATTGCCGTCAAGGCTAGGATTGGACTTAAGCTTGTCTCCTAATTGTCGTCAAGGCTAGGATTGGACTTAAGCTTGTCTCCTAATTGTCATCAAGGCTAGGATTTTGACTTAAGCTTTCCAGAATCAAGTTCTTCAACTCATCGAAGGCAATGATTCAATGATGCATGCTCTTTTCATGATTGGGGCATCTAATGTTGATCAGACTAATGATCATCATGCAACCTTTGACATCATTTTAGGAGGTCTATTTTTGCTCACGCGTTGTTCGATCTCACAACGCATCATAAAAGGGGCATTTGTAGACACCTAAAACATGTCATGTCGATGGAGACTACTCATATGGGCACCTTTGCAGACCATATGAATGACCTTGGACCTTTCCAAGACCAAGCAGTGGTTTTAACCACTCAATTTGGGCTCCTTGGCCTATTCAGTGCTAACTACGACTGACACCTGTGGTTAGCAAAAGCTTGCATGCTAACCACGGCTGACACCTATGGTTAGAAAAATCCTACATGCTAACCGTGGCTGACACCTATGGTTAGCACTGTAACAAACTCGGGTGACCAGAGCCGAGTCAAATCAATTGCAACAATCAAATTGCAACGGTTTTCAAAGCGGTTTGGGCTGGGAAGCATCCAAAAGCTTCCTCCCAACTGCCAATTCTTGTTCTTGGCTTCTCCATGAAGCTAGAGCAAGGATTTTGGGAGTCTACTTAAGACCCCAATTTCAGAGAGCAACCATCCTGAAGAATAGCTCAATTGCACATAGCGAAGCCCTGTCGGATTGGAGAGCAATTTCATATCCCCTTGAGGAGTAACGAAGTGTTGTCCAATTGATCGATGACAATTGTGCATGCAACAATGGAGATCTCAAGAGCTTGAGGAGCAAGCTTGACAATTGACACACCTCCATTGTTAATTCCATTGAATTCAACCACCAATCTATTCCAAAAAACATAGGTGACCCTTGACCATCAATTCCTTGGAGGATTTAAGAGTTTCTGGCCCTGGTTTTGAGAGAAAGGATACTTTCATCTTAACCACGATTTTCAGCCATGGTTAACAGTGCCAACCACACCTCAGACCTACGGCTAGGGTTTGATGCTCTCCTTCCTCCATTTTAGCAGTAGATTTCCATTTTTAGTGATGCAAATAGCTTAATCTAGCATAGATCTACATTTTAGCAGACATTTGATCGGTTAATTTAGGAATTAGAGGTAGATTTGTTTCACCTTTCCTTGCATTTGTTAATCTAGATTAGTTTCATGCAATTCAAGTTTTCTAATGGTTAATTAGGATGTTTCTTAGCTAGATTCATGCTTCTTTACATGCTATATTACAATTTCCTCATTTCTTGCATAGATTGATAGTTTTAAATGCTTTCTTGATTTCATGCTATTCTTTATGCAAGATTCCTCCAAAAGCCTCATCAAGAGAGGCCTCCTTTGTTACTAATTGCTTCTTGTTGTTTCTTGATCACAGGGAATAAGATTTGAAGGAGAGATAAAGCATCCAATTCCTTCCTCAACGTGAAGAAGAGGGTCATCGACACCCTAGAGCAGTTCGTGTCACCCTAAGGGGAATTTTGATCACACCTACCCTTGATAGGGATTAGACACTATTGTAATTGATGTATCAAATGGGTATCCCTAAGAGGGATGAATCTGTAATTTGAATCCATTGAAATTAATAAAGGATTCCTTGTATTCATGTTATTTCTTGTTATCAATTTATGCATGCCTAGTATACTCTCAGGATACTCATGATCGTATTCGTCTACATCTACATGCTCATGTTGCCTCTATCTAAGATCATTGAGTGACGATAGGATACTCCCCCTCGATGCCCCATTCTAGATATTTTGGTCATTCCAACCGATTTGGATCAGATGGAAGGCCTAACTAAACTTTAGTTAAGACTGCAGGTCATAGTTGCGGTCCAGACTGTATACCATAGGTGTCAACCGTGGTTTAGATTGGAGATCGCAGGTTTGAGCTGCGGTTCAGACTGCTTAGGCTAAAATGCCTAAATTGAGTGGTTAGAACCACTACTCTATCTTGGAGTCTATCCAAGATCCTCCATATGGTTTTGTAGCATGTCCATATGAGTAGTCGCCCTTGACATGATGCATTTTAGGTGTCTATAGATGCCCCTTTTGAGATGTGTTGTGAGATCGAACAACGCTGAGCAAAAATATACATCCTAAAATGATGTCAAAGGTTCTATGATGATCATTAGTCTGATCAACATTAGATTTCCTAGGTCCAGCAAAAGGACGTGCATCCTAGAATCATTGCTTTCAACTTGGAAAGACTTACATTTAAAAAGTCTGCACTTGCCATCAGACGTTCGGGTAGCTTTGGTACTACAATAGGAGTTAGGCCTATATAATAGAAGGATGAGAGTTACAAATAAAATTTCATATTTGCTATTTTCCCCAATAAAATGGGGAAGCTTATGATAGCTTTTAGCAATGATTTGCAAGAACGAACGCAATTTTGACAAGATCAAGGGATCTACGATCTCCGGGATCTTCTGTTGATTTTTATTATGACATGAAATTATGACTACCCCCTCAAGCGATGAAATTGCTTGACCATAATGAATGATCTTGAACAACTTTATATTTGAGCCTTTTAATGCCTTGGATAGGTCTGGTTTAGCTTATGATTGCAACTCTTAGTAGTATTTGCACATCTCTATCCCATGGAGCAGTCAAGCTACGATAGCCGTCTTAAGGAATCAAAATAATACAAATGCAATTAGACTTGTGTTGAATCATATTGTCGATGATTTGCTGAAATATGTCATAAAATAAATGACAAGTTTGCCCCAAATATCCTTATGGTGATTTACTCATCTTGCCGGATTGCATGGATCGCAAGTCGCTGCAACTGCCAATTTTATAGGATAAATCACTGAATACGAGGTGCATTTGGTTTTTCATTATTTGATTTTTTTGTTTAATTTTGCATTTATTTGATTGATTTCGGTGCTTTTAACATCACCAAATTTGCAATTTTGATCATTGATTTTGAATTTTTATCCAATGCGAGTCATTAATTTGTCCCTTTAGACCTTCCTACGGTGGGTTTTGAGTGCATTTATTGCTAGCTACGGACCGCGGGTACGGTCTACGGTTTACATTTCCAAATTTTTGAAACCACGAGTCAGACTTTTGGGTGGAAAACCCTAGTGTCAGAACCGCAGGTGTCAGCTATGATTTACGGAGACTAGGAGGACCTATAAATTGCATTCCCATTTGAAAATTTTCATTATTTTCTTGCAACTACTAGCAATTTTAGAGCTCTAAGATAGAGAGAGCATTCCTCGATCCAGAACCCTTCCAAAATCTATCGTAATTATACTCATCTACCTCGATGGTAGATCTTGATCATCCATCTACTAGTCAGGGCCAGGGTGTGGGTAAGGTAACTCAAAATTGAGACCACGCACTCAATACCAGTAAAATGAACTACATTAAGTAATACAGAAAATGAACCTCACTAAACTGCTGGTAATGAACCTCACTAGTTTAGGCTAGATTTTAGGATTTAATTTTATGCTTTAGTGGTCTAGGAGGGTATTCAAAATGGGTGTCACTCCTAAACCATAGCTGGTAGCCACGGTTCCCAGTTGGCAAATTGGGGACCACAGGTTTCAGTTGTGGTTCCCAATTTGCAAATTGGGGACCGTAGGTTTCAGTTGCGGTTTGCTATTGCTATTTTTTTTTTTTTAACTCTAGGTTGTCTAATTAAATTTTTTTAATTTTCTTTAGCTCTGCTTAGCTAGATTTATCTTACATTATGCTTTTTTCTTTTAAAATTTAACTTCTAGAGCGCAGGAGTCTGGCCTTATGAAGACTCTCTGCGATTCTTTATCTGATGACGATCGAGCTTGGTTTTGAGTTTTCAGATTCGGTTACGTCATGGATCTACCCACCATTAGGGTAGATCAAGTCTATCTTACTACATTGGCCCAGTGCTGGAATGCATGGACCAACACATTCCACCTTCCTCCCGGTGAGATGACTATCACTCTAGAGGATGTCTATAGGATCTTCAGGATTCTCCACGATGGTGAGGCTATCATCTTCTCTACTTCCATGGCAAAGGATGTTGTCTTTGATGCCATCTTCGATGACCAGAGCATCTATGCATAAGATTATGCTAACCACAGAGGGGTGCACATCGGTGATTGGTATTGCGATGATGTCTTTTCTATACAAGAGGCCCTCTTCATGCATCTCATTGTGCAGATTGTCCTTCTAGACTCCTCGAGCATGAGTATTCCATGGAACATGTTAGACACTGCTTGGAGGGTGCTTTAGATCTCTATAGAGACACCACTATGATTAGCTCAGGGGAGCACCCTATTATGCCAGCTCTATAGGGAGCTATACCAGATCATAGAGCATAGTCGTAAGGGCATCAACTATAGTCTTTTGTTACAGATCTAGGGGTGGTAGCACATTCGAATTGAGCATCCTACGAAGCTACCACTACGCATCACCATCATAGATGTCGACCATCAATGTTACACCACATGATGGCCTTGTACTGAGGAGGGTATCCACAACAAGGCTCTTGCTGGGAACACTGAGCACTACATCATACGGCTTGCATCACTTGGGCTAGGGAATGTTGTCTAGCGCTCCTACATGCATTTACCTACATAGACTGATGTAGACGAGTGGCTATGATGGACCCATCGAGATAGATGTCTTATCTAGTGTAAGCCAGAGGTCATAGAGTATCAGTTATTTTCTCATGTCCTATGATAATTCGGCATGGTGTAGGACATACCAGAGATGCCACTGAGCTACAAATGCCTAGCTCTAAAGAGGGACCTCCTATTGATATTTTCTTCACTACTAGGAGATACACCCAATGACTTCCAAGATTTTGGGGTTGAGATGGTTGGGACCATGCCATAATATGATGGGTGGTGGTCCTTATTCAGATGATATGGAACAGGGCCTCTAGGCCGAGAGTTAGCTCAGGTAGAGGCAAAGGTAGATCCTAATGGGCGTAGGGTGCACCAGTGTACAAAGGGTGGTTGGGGCGCAGAGGCTGCCATGGAGGATATTCCTGAGATTGACCCTGAGGAGGATACTCCAAAGGAGGGTGAGGTCCCTCCTGATAGCACAAAGGGATGGTTGCTAGCTCAAGTGGCTGACTTGTAGAGTCAGCTTGGGAAGTTTCACACATAGTAGCTCGAGAGAGACACTACCATCGCCAATCTAGAGGTGAAGGTGGCTAACAAGGAGCGGTGCCTGATTGAGGTGCAGTACCAGGTACAATATATCATGAATTAGGCTATAGATGTAGAGGCCTAGGTGTAGAGACTGTAGACTACCCTGGAGTTAGCACAGGTGCAGTGGACTACAGTAGAGGCATAGCAGGATCTTGCTCGGGTGTCGAGGGGGGTATGTTTCCTCCTCAAGCTACTATGGGGTATCCTACAACACCAATAGTAGGTATAATAATTGTACAGGATTTGACTACTGAGGTAGAGCTACTGCATGGTATGGTCATGAGGACCAATGAGATGCATGTATCTCGGCTTGCTCACGTTGATCAACTAGTCAGTTACATTGATATGCACAGTCTACAAGTTCTAGAGGATCCTTTCACATCAGAGTCCTAGAGAACCCAGACTAGGACTACTGGATAGTCTATAGCGAGCTCGAGTCACAAGACTCACAAGACTAATAGGACGCACAAGTACTCTAGTACACACATAGCGAGATCATAGGCCAGGACTAGAGATCTAGGGTAGACATCAAGGACCTCTAGTCAGAGGACTAGCCTGCTACAGTTGCCATTTTCCTGTATGCTAGGTGCTTTAGGCTTTAGAGGCAGGAAGGATCCATAGTAGGATCCACCACAAGTGCAAGGTCAGCCAGGATAGTAGGCTCCAGAGCATAGTGTGGAGGGCAGCGGTGAGAGCTCCAATACGATGGGAGCAGCCTAGATCTAAATTATAGCAGTTGTTGACTACATTTTTGATATATCATTTTGTGTGTAAGGTCGAGGACCTACACAATTGTAGCCTGTAGGCATTTTGTACTCCCTATGTACTCTTTTGGACACACACACACACACACACACACACATATATATATATATATATATTATGATCTTTTATGGCTCATTATGTGTACATGTTTATTTATTTATTTTTATTTTATGTTTATTTGATGCACATGGATGCAAGGATTATGTAAATGCTATGTTTATATGATGTGATGTATGGATGACATGCACTAGATAGCTATTTTACTTTATGATGATGATATGTAGTGATCTAGATGATTAGATGTGCGAGATATGATGTATGCATATGGATGCGATGTTTATTTTTAAACGCATATTTATTTTTGCTTTGTGGGCATGCGTTTATTTTATGTAGTTTATGGTATGTTATGCAATGTATGGTAATGCATTATATACATAATCATAATCTAATGAAAATTAACATGTATGCTTTAATAACTTAAAACATAAGGAATGAATGTAAACTATGTATATCAATTTTTAAAATATGATACCACATAATGTATAACAATCATGTAAAATAATTGATAATTCTCATTACAAGAACTTAATCAATTAATCACCCATATATGAAATGTAGTGAAATAGATTGGTATAATGCTAATGAATGAATATGTCATTCTGTATATTTCTTCTTTGTTGCACTAAATAGTCAATGGTCGTATAAACATCATTTCTGATATTCATGCGGTATCTATCCTATATGTTTGATTGTGCTTTGTAACATGTATTTTGTTGAATGAATCGTATTTCTGAAGTCTAATGATATTTGGTATCTTGTTACTAGTGGAGAAATTTTTAGGGTTTTCCTTGAGACTCAAACACCCTAGTAGACTTCTTCAAAAATCACATACTAACTGTACAAGGCTTATATTGGACAAGGATTTTGTTGTGATAGACCCAACTATTCATTATCCCTGTGTGTGCATGTGAGTATTTTCAAATAGATCATAAGCATACCCCATATTTGAGTCAGGACTCTTTCAACCCATATGTGAGATAGGGTTCCTCATACGATCATACCATCCTTGTTTTAGCTTTGATTAGACTTATACAGCTAGACAATCCTAGGTACCTAGAGCTAGCTCATCTTGCAAATTGATCGGTGCTACCCCTCCAAATGCGAGCGAGACTCTTTCACCCCATTGCTACATTTGAGGATCACCCAATAGAACTACCCATCTGATTGCAGGCGGGACTCTTCCAAGCCATTGCAGTGATCGGGGATCACTCTATGGATTTCAAAAGGTGGACAATCCGAGGATTCAAGTTCTCACCCTTCTTACTTGCTCATATGTAGTGATAAAAATCACTGTTAGTCCACTTGTTACCGCTTTCTTTGAGCAAGGGATTTTTATAGTGCTTTTGATTCACTATGTCATTTTACATTTTGAACTTAAAATTTGTACTTTTGCACTTTGTAACTTGGGATTTAAAATTTGTGACTTTGGGATTTATAGGGTAAATTCTTGTCCTTTTTCCAAAGTACACCTTTCTAGATCGATTATTTGCAAGATAAGCAGGTCATGAAACCCATATCTCTAGATACCTAAGACTGTTTTCACAGCTTTCATCCTCTCTTGTCTTAGCGGGATTTTATATTGCTTTGCTTAGTGACGGGATTCTGATATGTTGAAGCACTATCCCAACTAATGACCTTGTCTATAACAGCAAAGCAAGATTTCTACAATATCTGAAGAACCAACTAGGTATGGCTGAGTGACTGAAAAACTTAATATACATATATATTTCTCCTCAATAGGTATCGTGTATGAATACAATGAATTATGATAAATGCAAGGGTGCATGATTGAAACAGAAACGTGCGATCATTTGTAAGATTTTGATATACACATTGCACTCTACTGTGGAATGCAATAGATGACAAATGCCTAAATGCAATATGATGATGTGAATGCATGTATGAAAATGCAAACTGCAAAAGCAAATGTTTTTGGATTTTAAGCTTTACCAATTTTTTTTTGGACTTTTATATATTTTTCTTGATTTTTATGGATTTTGAGCTTCCATATTTGACCAAACGACGAGTACATGTCCTTGGAGCTTTTAAGGATGACCAAACGGTGAGGAAATGTACAGTTCCTTGTCATTTGGTCATCCTTAAAAGCTCCAAGGACATGTACTCGTCGTTTGGTCAAATATGGAAGCTCAAAATCTATAAAAATCAAGAAAAATATATAAAAGTCCAAAAAAAAAATTTGTAAAGCTTAAAATCCAAAAACATTTGCTTTTGCAGTTTGCATTTTCATATATGAATTCACATCATCATATTGTATTTAGGCATTTATCATCCGTTGCATTACACAATAGAGTGTAATGTGTATATCAAAATCTTACAAACGATCGCACGTTTGTATTTCAATCATGCACCCTTGCATTTATCATAATTCATTACATTCATACACGATACCTATTGTGGAGAAATATGTATGTATATTAAGTTTTCCAGTCACTCAGCCATACCTAGTGGGTTCTTTAGATATTGTAGAAAGCTTGCTTTGCTATTATAGACAAGGTCATTAGATGGGATAGTGCTTCAACATATCAGAATCTCATCACTAAGAAAAACAATATAAAATCCTGCTAAGACAAGAGAGGATGAAAGATGCGAAAGCAGTCTTAGGTATCTAGAGAGATGGGTTTCACGACCTGCTTATCTTGCAAATAATCGATCTAGAAAGGTGTACTTTGGAAAAAGGACAAGAATTTACCCTATAAATCCCAAAGTCACAAATTTTAAATCCCAAGTTACAAAGTGCAAAAGTACAAATTTTAAGTTCAAAATGTAAAGTGACATAGTGAATCAAAAGCACTATAAAAATCCCTTGCTCAAAGAAAGCGTTAACACGTGGACTAACAATGATTTTGATCACTACATATGAGCAAGTAAGAAGGGTGAGAACTTGAATCCCTGGATTGTCCACCTTTTGAAAGCCATAGAGTGATCCTCGATCGTAGCAATGGGTTGGAAGAGTCCCACCTACAATCGGAGGGGTAGTTCTATTGGGTGATCCCCAAATGTAGCAATGGGTTGAAAGAGTCTCGCCTGCATTTGGATGGGTAGCCCTGATCAGTTTGCAATATGAGCTAGCTCTAGGTACCTAGGATTGTCTAGTTGTATAAGTCTAATCAAAGCTAAAACAATGATGTTACGATCATATGAGGAACCCTATCTCACATATGGGTTGAAATAGTCTCGACTGACATACGGGGTATGCTTATGATCTATCTAAAAATACTCACATGCACACACAGGGATAATGAATAGTTGGGTCTGTCATGGCAAAAGCCTTGTACAATATAAGCCTTGTATAGGTAGTATGTGATTTTTGGAGAAGACTAGGGTGTTTGAGTCTCAAGGAAAACCCTAAAAAGTTCTTCAATAGCAACAAGATACCAAATATCATTAGACTTTAGAAATACAAGTCATTCATTCATCAAAATGCATTTTACAAAGCACAATCAAACATATAGGATAGATTTCGCATGAATATCAAAAATGATGTTTAGACGACCACTGACTATTTAGTGCAGCAAAGAAGAAATATAAAAAATGACATTCATTCATTAGCATTATACCAATCCATTTCACTGCACTTCATATATGGGTGATTAATTAATTAAGTTCTTGTAATGAGAATTATCAATTATTTTGCATGATTGTTATACATTATGTGGTGTCATATTTTAAAAATTGATATGGATAGTTTACATTCATTCCTTATGTTTTAAGTGATTAAATAATACAGGTTCATTTTCATTAGATTATGATTATGTACATAATGCATTACCATACATTGCATAACATACCATAAACTGCATAAAATAAACGCATGCCCACAAAGAAAAAATAAAGATGCGTTTAAAAATAAACATCGCATTCATATGCATACATCATATCTCGCACATCTAATCATCTAGATCACTGCATATCATCATCATAAAGTAAAATAGCTATCTAGTGCATGTCATCCATACATTGCTTCATATAAACATAGCATTAACATAAGCCTTGCATCCATGTGCATCAAATAAACATAAAATCAAAAAATAAAAATAAACATATACACATAATGAGCCATAAAAGATCATATCATATATATATGTGTCCAAAAGAGTACATAGAGAGTATAAAATACCCACAGGCTACAATTGTGTAGGTCCTCGACCTTACACATAAAATGATATATCAAAAATGTAGTCGATAGCTACTATAACTCGGATCTAGGCTGCTCCCACTATACTAGAGCTCTCGCCACCTCCCTCCACTCTGTGCTTTGGAGCCTACTCTCCTGGCTGACTTGGCAGTTGTGGTGGATCCTGTTGTGGATCTTGCTTGCCTCCAAAGCGTAAAGCACCTAGTACATGATAAACTGGCAACTACAGTATGCTAGTCCTCTAAATGGAGGCCCCTGATGTCTACCTTGGATCTCTATTCTTGGCCTATGATCTCACTGTGTGTGTGCTAGAGGACCTATACGTCCTCTCAATCCTGTGAGTCCTATGACTCGATATCACTGTAGATTGTCCAATAGTCCTAGTCTGGGTCCTCTCAGACTCTAATACAAAAGGATCCTCTAGAACCTATAGATCGTGTATATCAATGTAATCGACTAGATGATCAATGCGAGCAAGCCAGGCTACGTGCATCTCATTGGTCCTCATGACCATACCACATAGTCGCTCTACCTCAGACGTTAGATCCTATGTAGCTATTGTACCTACTACTGGTGCTGCAAGTGGCCCCATAGTAGCCTGAGGAGGTGGCATACTCCCCTTAATGCTCAAGCAAGATCTCACTTTGCATATACTATAGTCTGCTGCACCTGTGCTAACTCCAAGGCAGTACATAGTCTCTACACCTGGGCCTCTACATCTGTGGCCCTCGTTAGCTCCTGTACCTAGTCTTGTACCTCAGTTATGCGTCACTCCCTGTAAGCCACCTTCACCTCCAGAGTGGTGATGGTAGTGTCTCTCTCGAGCTGCTGTGTGTGAAACCACCCAAGCTAACTCTGCACGTCAGCCACCTAAGCCAGTAGTTGTCCCTCTACATTGTTAAGATGGACCTCACACTCCTCTAGAGTATCCTCCTTAGGGTGAATCTCAATAATATCCTTTGTGGTGGCCTCTACACCCCAATCACCCTCTATACGTCAGTGCACACTGCGCCCATTAGGATCTACCTCTGCCTCTGCTTGAGCTGACTCTCGACCCGAAGGCCCTGTCCCATACCATCTGAATAAGGACCACCACCCATCATAGTCTGGCATGGTCCCAGTTGTCTCAACCCCAAACTCTTAGAAGTTTTCAGCTGCATCTCATAGTAGTGGAGGAACTATCAATGGGAGGTCCCTCTCTAAATCCAGACATATGTACCTTAGTGGCATATCTGGTATGTCCTACACCATGTCAAACTATCGTAGGACATGAGAAAATAATTGATACTCTCTAACCTCTCGTTTATTCCAGATAAGCCATCTGTCTTGGTGGGCCCATCATAGCCACTCGTCCACCGTAGGCCATGCAGGGCAATCCATGTAGGGGCGCCAGACAACGTCTCTCGGTCCAAGTGATTCAAACCTAATGATATAGTGCCCAGTGTTCCCAGCATGAGCCCTATTGCAGATACCCTCCTCAGCACGAGGCCAGCATGCAATGCAACACTAATGGTCGGTGTCTATGGTGGTGATGCATAGTGGTAGCTCCGTAGGATGCTTGATCTGGATGTGCTACCACCTCCATATCTATAACAAAAGACTACATTTGATGCCCTTACGGTTATGCTCTGTGATCTGGTATAGCTCCCTATAGAGCTGGCATAATAGGGTACTCCCCCAAGCTAATCATAGTGGCTCCTCTATAGATCTCTAAAGCACCCTCCAAGAAATGGCTAACATGTTCCAGGGAATCCTCGCACCCGAGGAGTCTAGAAGGACAATCTGCACAATGAGATGCATGAATAGGGCCTCTCGTATAGAAAAGACATCATCATGGTATGAGTCATCGATGTGTACCCCTCTGTGGTCAGCATCATCTTGTACATCAGTGCTTTGGTCATCAAATATGACATCAAAGATAGCATCCTTTGCCATGGAGGTAGGGGAGACGATAGCCTCACCATCGATGGGGATTCTGAAGATCCTGTAGACATCCTCTAGAGTGATAGTCATCTCATCGGGAGGAAGGTGGAATGTGTTGGTTTGCACATTCCAGCATTAGACCAATGTAGTAATATAGTCTTGATCTACCCTAATGGTGGGTAGATCCATTATGTAACAGAACCCAACAGCTCAGAACCAAGCTCGGCTGTCATCAGATAAAGCCTCGCAGAGAGTCTTCATAAGGTTAGGCTCCCATGCTCTAGAATTTAACTTTTAAAAGCAAAAAACATAATGTAAGATAAATCTGGCTAAGCAGAGCTAAAAAAAATTAAAAAATTTAATTAGACAACCTAGAGTTAAAAAAAAAATAGCAATAGCAAACTGCAACTGAAACCTACGGTCCCCAATTTGCAAATTGGGAATCGCAGTTGAAACCTGTGGTCCCCAATTTGCCAATTTGGAACCATAGTTACCAGTTGTGGTTTAGGAGGGGCACCCATTTTAGGTACCCTCATAGACCACTAAGGCATAAAATTAAATCCTAAAAACTAGCCTAAACTAGTGAGGTTCATTACCAGCAGTTTAGTGAGGTTCATTTTCTGCATTACTTAATGTAGTTCATTTTACTAGTATTGAGTGCATGGTCTAAGTTTCAAGTTACCTTTCCTGCAGCTTGGCCCCAGCTCATAGATTTCTAATAAGGATCCACCATCGAGGTAGATGAGTGTAATTGCGATAGATTTTTGCATCGTTCTAGATCGAGGAATGTTCTCTCTCTCTCAAAGCTCTCAAATTTCTAGTAGTTGCAAGAAAATAATGAAAATTTTCAAATGAGAATGCAATTTATAGGTCCTTCTAGTCTCTGCGGACCGTAGATGACACCTATGGCTTTGAAACTAGGGTTTTTTGCCCACAGTTCTGACCCACAGTTCCCAAAATTTGGAAATTTAAACCACAGATCGTACCTGTGATCTGCAGCTAGCAATCAATGCACTCAAAACCCACCGTGGGAAGGTCTAAAAAGATAAATTAATGACTCCCATTGGATAAAAATTTAAAATCAATGATCAAAATTGCAAATTTGGTGATGTTAAAAGCACCAGGATCAATCAAATAAATGCAAAATTAAACAAAAAAAATCAAATAATGAAAAACCAAATGCGCCTCGTACTCAGTGATTTATCCTATAAAATTAGCGGTTGTAGCGACTTGCGATCCATGCAATCCGGTAAGATGAGTAAATCACCATAAGGACATTTGGGGTAAACTTGTCATTTATTTTATGACATCTTTCAGCAAATCATTGATAATATGATTCAACACAAGTCTAATTGCATTTGTATTATTTTGATTCCCTAAGACGACTATTGTAGCTTGATTGCTCCATGGGATAGAGATGTGCAAATAATACTAAGAGTTGCAATCATAAGCTAAACCAAGCCTAGCCAAGGCATTAAAAGGCTCGAATCTAAAGTTGTTCATGATCATTCATTATGGTCAAGCAATTTTGTTGCTTCATACATTGTCATTACCCTCATCGACTCGTTGCTTGAGGGGGTAGTCATAATTTCATGTCATAATCAAAATCAACAGAAGATCCCAGAGATCGTAGATCCTTTGATCTTGTCAAAATTGCATTCGTTCTTATGAATCATTACTAACAGCTATCATAAGATTCCCCCTTTACTTGGGGTAAATAACAAATATGAAATTTTTTTTGTAACTCTCATCCTTTGGTTATATAGGCCTAACTCCTATTGTAGCACCAAAGCTACCCCAACGTCTGATGGCGAGTGCAGACTTTTCAAATGTAAGCCTTTCCAAGTTGGAAGCAATGATTCCAGGATGCATGTCCTTTTGCTGGACCTGGGGCATCTAATGTTGATCAAACTAATGATCATCATAGAACCTTCAACATTGTTTTAGGATGTATATTTTTGCTCATCGTTTTTCGATATCACAATGCATCTCAAAAGGGGCATCTGTAGATACCTAAAATGCATCATGTCAAGGGCGACTACTCATATGGACATGCTACAAAACTATATAGAGGATCTTGGACAGGCTCCAAGATAGAGTAGTGGATCTAACCACTCAATTTAGGCATTTTGGCCTAAGCAGTCTGAACCGTAGCCCAAACCTACGGTCTCTAGTCTAAACCGTGGTTAACATCTGCGGTCTACAATATAGACTAAAACTGTGACCTATAGTCTTAACTAAAGTTTAGTTAGGCCTTCCATCCAAGCCAAATCAGTTGGAATGGCCAAAAGAGCTAGAATGAGGTAGTTGAAGAATGGAATATTCCAGAGGATTCCATCCCAATTGTCCCAACCACCCTTCTTGGTCTTAGCTTCTCCATGAAGCCACCCCTAGTCCTAGGGGTATGCTATAAATACCCCCTCCAAATGGGGGGAAAATTAGAGATAGTTAATTGATCAAGAGAGCAACAAAACCCTATCAAATCGCATACTGAATCTGTGCATTTGAGAGCCCCTTCGCTATTCACCTAAAGACCAATTAGCCATGGATGCCCTAGGTGCCTAGGAGATTCAAAAAACACAAATCTGAGCAAACAAAGGCCCTTCATAGTTATTTGACCGCTAAATATGTTAGAGGACAAGAAAGGTGACCCTTGAACATCAATTTGGATAAGGAGGTCAAGCCCACTGCCCCTAATTCTGAGGGTAAACCTATTAGAGATTAAACCGCGATTATCAGCCACGGTTCACAATGTAGACCACCCACCATAGCTATGGTTTGCAACAGGGAGACAGATGCAAGAGGAGCTTATGTCATAATCCTTCCACATCATGAAGAAGGGGGTCATATGGCGATCACGATGCTGGGACCCCACAATTTTAGCCCTAAGTTCTTGTTGGCAATTTTGGGTACTTTGGGTACATTGCCTTTGCTCAGGTGTATAAGTTGTCATTGATGTCAAAAGGCATTTTTGTGTTGATATCAAAAAGAGTGTGATGTCAAAAATATCTTGAGAAGCTTCATAATGTTAAAGGGTTTTTATTAAAACCATGGTGACAAGGTTAAAGGTTTTTCTTAAAACCATTTGGACTCATTAAGGGTTTTTATTAAAACCAAGCTTAACTTAATGCAAAGGTTTTTACTTCTTGAAAAACCTTGAAGGTCCATGTTTATTATTAATAATTAAATTAACTCAAACCTTTGACAAGGGTCTAAGTTTAATTTATTATTAATAAAATAATAATTATTATTTTTTTAATTATTATTAAAGGGTCTTTCAACCCTTAAGCGACGGAGAAAAAAAGAATTCTTTCGCCGATGTGTTGCCATCGTTGGAGGAGCGCCGACGTCAAACAGTTAAGGAGAAATGGCTATATAAGTGGGGATGATTTTCTAAAGTGATTGTAACTCCGAGCAATAAAAATTGTAGCTCTGTGATCTTCGAGAAAGCGTTGTATTTCATTGAGAGTTGATTATCGAATTATGTTTTCAGTTTGCACTTTGACATCCGGCAATTTGCTTTCACCTACGATTGATTGGATTGCACGAAGGATAACAGTTTTTGTTCACACTATGTGGATGATTATTTCTGTTGCCCAGTAAGTTACGTTTTGGACAACGCTCACCAGTTTGCATGTGGCTTGAGGAAGACATTTACATTTTCTAGATTATTGGCATCAAAGGAAGATAAAATATAGGGCAACACTGTATATCTTCATTGGGCACTTGTGACCCAACGGTGGTGGAATTTAAGCGAAGGCGCTAGAAGGCAAAGGTGCCGAGTTCGATTCTCTTCGTGGGTAATTTTATTTTGGTCGCGGTGTGCAAAGGATAGTGGCTATGAAAGCGCTGGAGGTATAAGGTTAAGGTATCATATTTGCTTTGACATTGTTTTATTGATGCTTAATGTTTATGTGGAGTAATAAGGTGTAAAGAGGTTTTACTTTGTATGTATATTATACTTCTGGTGGTTTTTATTAAGTTGGATAAATAAGGTGTTAATTTGGATCTTTATTATTGTATATTGTTGTATAGTTGCTAACTCTAATTGGTGGCAAATTGGCAAATTGAGAGTTAGTGTTGTGACAGATTTTGAGTTCTCCTTCTTCATCAAAGTAAAGGTATGGGCAACTTCTTCCATGTATATTGTTGATGGTATATTTTCTGAAATTGAGTTTGGAGTGAAAAGGTTGTCTACTAGGTATTTTTGGTGTAAATCCCATTTTCCAGATATTGAATATTGTTTATGCATTAAAATCATTGATGAGTTTTTGGGTGAATGCATAATTCTGGTTGAGGAAGAGGAAGCATTTTTTGCACTAAGGTTTTATGTTAGTAAGTCTTGCTACTTGCATTGAGATGATGAAACCCTTAGTTGGCTGGTTTGATATTGATGGTTGAGTTGCTTCCATAGAGGTTGTTTTGATCAAGTTAGTGCTTTACTTGATACATGATATTGGGCTTACTCCATTGAGTTGATTTGAGCAAGTTATTCTTTGCATTTGGTGATATTGTGTTGGTGGCTATTTTGTTCAAATATCCTTGGAGGGAAAAGGATTTCTACTTGTTTCCTTTTCTTGTGATGATTGGTTGAATGCTTCAAGGTTGATGTTGAGTTGAATGGTGTTGGTTGACTAAACCTTGTTTGATGAGCATTGTTGTTGAAACCCTAATTGTTGGTAAAAAGAATATGAGTATCATTGTTATATGAGATATTGCATGGTTTGCAATTGTTGGGTTGTGTTTCATATTCTTGAGAAAAGCATACTACATCTATCTTATTCTTTTGATATTGAGATTGAGTTGAGATTGATATTGGGAGTTAAGTATAGAACATATTGGGTCTCTAACAATTCTCTTTATGTTTCTATGAGATTTGAGATTGAGATTGGGAGTTAAGTATAGAACATATTGAGTCTCTAACAATTGTCTTTATGCTTCTATGAGGTTTATGAATCACATTGGGTCTCTAACAATTCTCTTTGTGGGTTCATGCTAAGCAAGTTTTTCTTGGTGAGCTTGCTGAGGTTTTGGACAGGTTTTGGTGGGGACTTGTGAGCAGGTTTTGGACAGGTTTCGGTGGGGACTTGTGAGCAGATTTGGATAGGTCCTAGCAGAGGACTTGTGAGCTGAGTTTTTGAGAGTTCTATCAGAGGACTTGAGGATAGATTTGGCAAGTCTTTGAGAAGGCTTGTGTGCAAAGGATTGATGTGTTCAAGTGGTGGACAGATCTGACAGATAGAGGAAGACTTTTACTAGACCGACTGACTATGTTTGGTACAGGTTGTTGAGCTATTGTGGACGTGATCATAGAAGGTAGAGGTCTCTTAGGCTAAGCATTAAGGATAGGAGGTCTTCGATGGAAAGGAGTTCCACGTGCTGGCAAGAGGTAGAGGTAGTTGATATTCTGAGGGATCGGGGAAGGTATCTCCTTTGAGTAGAGGATCATAAATTCAGATTGGGGGAAGGTATCTCCTTTGAGTAGAGGCTCATAAATTCAGATTGGGAGAAGGTATCTCCTTTGGGCTGAGGCTCATAAACATTGTAATTAGGAAGGTTTCCCAAAGAACTTTGAGATAACTTTTAGAGAAAAGTTTTGTGGATGTAGCCCAGGCATTCTGGGTGAACGACGTTAAAATTGGTGTCACTTTGTTAATGATATTGTGCATTGTTTTGATATTGCTTTGGGTATATTGCTTTACTATTTTGAAGTAAAAAGGAAAAAGTAAAAAGAGGTCTTATACTGTTCACCCCCCTCTCAGTATAATATTGTGTTCTTCAATTGGTATCAGAGCGGGTGCCTTCGAAAATTTTAATAGCTTGAAGGAAAAGCTAGTAAAGAACACAATGGATCATTCAAGTGGCAATGCAACACCTATTCTTGATGGGTCAGATTTTGGTCTTTGGAGTGCAAGGATGAAGGTTCATCTATTGGCACTTGGGAATGAGTTTTGGGAAGTGATTGAAGATGAGTACACTATTCTTGAACATGGTCCTAATACTAAAGAAGAAATGCTCCTACATCACAACAATTCAAAAGCAATGAATGTAATCCTGAAAGGTTTACAGAAAGCAGATCTCACCAAAGTGATTCACTACAAGACAACTAGTGAAATGTGGAATCAGTTGAAGGTGGTTCATATACGTGATACAAATGTCAGAAAGGCCAAGTTGAGACACTTCAAAGGTATGTTTGAACAACTCAAGATGAATGATGATGAAAATATTAGTGACTACATGCTTCGTATGGATGAGGTTGTTAACTCCATGAAAGACTTAGGTCTTGAGCTTGCTGAAAATGATGTTTGTGATAAGATTTTAAGATCTCTTCCTAATAGATTTAGTGAAAATATTTCTACTATTGAGGAAGCTAAAGATTTGGATAAGTTGAAAAAGGATGAGCTCCATAGTATACTTGCAGCATTTGAGTTGAGAACTCAAGTGAAGGTTGATGTCAAGAAAGAGGCAACTTTCAAGGCTACCAAGAAATCCAAGGGTAAACAGCTTCAAGAGAGTGATGAAGAGGCATATTACAGCAAGAAAGGCAAGTTCTCTAGAAAGCACAAAAGTATGAAAAATGTAAGATGTTTCAATTGTGGAAATTTTGGTCATTATGCTACTGACTGTACTGTTGCCAAGGATGAAAGTGATGAAGATAAACAGGATTGTAAGAGCAAAGATTCTGAAAGGCATAGGCATCAAAGGAAGAACAAATATGAGCACAAGAATCAAGGAAAGAGGTATTCTCACAAGCACAAGAAGAGTTTCTACCTAGACAAAGAAAGTAAGTGTTCTAGTAGTGATAGTGAAAGTTCTTCAAGTGATAATGAAAATGAGATGTTGTTCATATCAAAAAAAGAGGAAGAACCAAAACATAGATTCATTATCATGAAATGTCTTATATGTGGAAATTTTGGTCACCTTGAAGATGATTGCACAAATAATGATTTGGTTTCTAGTATGTATGAGGATGCTTCAGAAAACTATAATGAAGATGCATGTATGGTTTTTGAAAAGGGTAGCACCTCTAGTGATAAGAAATCTGAAAAAGGCTTTGATGATTCAAAAGGCAAACATATAGAGGAAGGAGAAGTAGATCTTAAAGGTGAACTTATTAGTGCTCTTAGTGCTTTGAAAAAGGAAAGAAAGAAGAATGCTAGACTCAAGGATAAGTTAGATGAATGTTGTATGGAGAGAGATGATCTTATAGAAAGTCTTGACTTCTCTATAGCTAAGACACAAGAACTCAAGGATGAGTTAGAATCTAAGGTTCTTGAGTATAGTAAGTTAGAACAAAAAATGGCTTCTTTGAAAGAGGAAACTAAAGAGTACAAGGATAAGCTTCACAGGTTTCAAGATAGCTCCAAAAAGGTTAAGTCACTCATCAAAGGTCAAAGAAAGACAACAGATAAAACAGGCCTTGGTTTTTTTAAGCCTCACAAGGAACAAGTTGGAGAGTCTAGTTAGAGACTCCAAAAGGAAGAGAGTTCTGATGAGGAAAGTATTTCAGATCATGAGTCCTTGAATGATAGATGCACAGAAATAGAAAATAGAATTCAGAATGAGAAGATGTTTTCAGAGCCTAAGAGGTCAAATAAAGGAAAGTTTCAAGGCATATTTTTTGCTTGTCACAGGTTTGGTCACATAGCTTCACATTGCATGGCTTAAGTGAAGAAGGTAAATGACAGTTTCAGAAGTTCTAGTTACTTTCAAGGGTATTGCTACTCTTGTCAACAGTTTGGGCACAAGGCAGTTTATTGCAAGGCAAACAACAGGAACATGTTTGATTAGAACAGGTTTGGTCAGAACAGGTTTGGTCAGAACAGGTTTGGCCAGAATAGGTTTGGTCAAAACAGGTTTGGTCAGAACTGGTGGATTCAAAGAATAGGTATGCCTAAAATAAATAACATTGTTACTTGTTATAAGTGCAACAATGAAGGTCACATAGCCAGATAGTGTAGAGCTGAAATTCCAAGGTACAGGAACAGGAACAATGGTATGAACAGGTACAAGGATCAAGGCATGGATAAGAACAGGAATGATAACAGGGACAGGAATATTGATAGGAACAGGAACAGGAATATGGACAAAGAGTTCAAGAGAAGGCCCGGCAAGGAAGTTATAGACGTTGATGATGATCAGTGCCTAATGGGAGTTTTACTCCCACCCTAGAATTAATCACCTCATCAGGAGGTGGGGGAGGGACTAAGCTAAGAGGCTCCTTCTTAGTCTCGAGCCCCAAAGGTGGCCCTTTGCCATTGATGACAAAGGGGGAGAGATATGAGTAAGGGGGAGAGCTTCAAAGTGAAGAGGAAAGATTCAAGTTAGGGGGAGCAAAACTTCAAAGGAAGATTCTCAGTTGTGGGCACAATTAGTCAGTTGTTAGCACAGTTGGTTTCAGTTTTGGCTCTTGAGAAGTGTTTTCAGTAAAGGTTTGCCATCAATGACAAAGGGGGAGATTGTTGGCAATTTTGGGTACTTTGGGTACATTGCCTTTGCTCAAGTGTATAAGTTGTCATTGATGTCAAAAGGCATTTTTGTGTTTATATCAAAAAGAGTGTGATGTCAAAAATATCTTGAGAAGCTTCATAATGTTAAAGGGTTTTTATTAAAACCATGGTGACAAGGTTAAAGGTTTTTCTTAAAACCATTTGGACTCATTAAGGGTTTTTATTAAAACCAAGCTTAACTTAATGCAAAGGTTTTTACTTCTTGAAAAACCTTGAAGGTCCATGTTTATTATTAATAATTAAATTAACTCAAACCTTTGACAAGGGTCTAAGTTTAATTTATTATTAATAAAATAATAATTATTATTTTTTTAATTATTATTAAAGGGTCTTTCAACCCTTAAGCGACGGAGAAAAAAAAATAATTCTTTCGCCGATGTGTTGCCATCGTTGGAGGAGCGCCAACGTCAAACAGTTAAGGAGAAATGGCTATATAAGTGGGGATGATTTTCTAAAGTGATTGTAACTCCGAGTAATGAAAATCGTAGCTCTATGATCTTCGAGAAAGCGTTGTATTTCATTGAGAGTTGATTATCGATATTGATTTTCCCAAGTAATTTCTTGCATTTTCAGTTTGTGCTTTGACATCCGAGATATTGCGCTTCACCTACAATTGTTGGGACTGCACTCGAATTATGTTTTCAATTTGCACTTTGACATCCGGCAGTTTGCTTTCACCTATGATTGATTGGATTGTACGAAGGATAATAGTTTTTGTTCGCACTGTGTGGATGATTATTTATGTTGCCCACTAAGTTACGTTTTGGACAGCGCTCACCAGTTTGCATGTGGCTTGAGGAACACATTTACGTTTTCCAGTTTCTTGGCGTCAAAGGAAGATAAAATATAGGGCAACACTGTATATCTTCATTGGGCACTTGTGACCCAACGGCGGTATAAGGTTAAGGTATCATATTTGCTTTGACATTGTTTTATTGATGCTTAATGTTTATGTGGAGTAATAAGGTGTAAAGAGGTTTTACTTTGTATGTATATTATACTTCTGGTGGTTTTTATTAAGTTGGATAAATAAGGTGTTAATTTGGATCTTTATTATTGTATATTGTTGTATAGTTGCTAACTCTAATTGGTGGCAAATTGAGAGTTAGTGTTGTGATAGATTTTGAGTTCTCCTTCTTCATCAAAGTAAAGGTATGGGCAACTTCTTCCATGTATATTGTTGATGGTATATTTTCTGAAATTGAGTTTGGAGTGAAAAGGTTGTCTACTAGGTATTTTTGGTGTAAATCCTATTTTCCAGATATTGAATATTGTTTATGCATTAAAATCATTGATGAGTTTTTGGGTGAATGCATAATTCTGGTTGAGGAAGAGGAAGCATTTTTTGTACTAAGGTTTTATGTTAGTAAGTCTTGCTACTTGCATTGAGATGATGAAACCCTTAGTTGGCTGGTTTGATATTGATGGTTGAGTTGCTTCCATAGAGGTTGTTTTGATCAAGTTAGTGCTTTACTTGATACATGATATTGGGATTACTCCATTGAGTTGATTTGAGCAAGTTATTCTTTGCATTTGGTGATATTGTGTTGGTGGTTGTTTTGTTCAAATATCCTTGGAGGGAAAAGGATTTCTACTTGTTTCCTTTTCTTGTGATGATTGGTTGAATGCTTCAAGGTTGATGTTGAGTTGAATGGTGTTGGTTGACTAAACCTTGTTTGATGAGCATTGTTGTTGAAACCTTAATTGTTGGTAAAAAGAATATGAGTATCATTGTTATATGAGATATTGCATGGTTTGCAATTGTTGGGTTGTGTTTCATATTCTTGAGAAAAGCATACTACATCTATCTTATTATTTTGAGATTGAGATTGATTTGAGATTGATATTTGGAGTTAAGTATAGAACATATTGGGTCTCTAACAATTCTCTTTATGTTTCTATGAGATTTGATATTGATATTGGGAGTTAAGTATAGAAAATATTGAGTCTCTAACAATTCTCTTTATGCTTCTATGATTTTTATGAATCACATTGGGTCTCTAAAAATTCTCTTTGTGGGTTCATGCTAAGCAATTTTTTCTTGGTGAGCTTGCTGAGGTTTTGGACAGGTTTCGATGGGGACTTGTGAGCAGGTTTTGGATAGGTTCCGGTGGGGACTTGTGAGCAGATTTGGACAGGTCCTAGCAGAGGACTTGTGAGCTGAGTTTTTGAGAGTTCTATCAGAGGACTTGAGGACAGATTTGGCAAGTCTTTGAGAAGGCTTGTGTGCAGAGGATTTATGTGTTCAAGTGTTGGACAGATCTGATAGACAGAGGAAGACTTGTACTAGACCGACTGACTGTGTTTGGTACAGGTTGTTGAGCTACTGTGGACATGATCATAGAAGGCAAAGGTCTCTTAGGATAAGCATTGAGAACAAGAGGTATTCGGTGGAAAGGAGTTCCACGTGCTGGCAAGAGGTAGAGGTAGTTGATCTTCTGAGGGATCATTTCCAGAGCAGAGGGGAAGGTATCTCCTTTGAGCAGAGGCTCATAAATTTAGATTGGGGGAAGGTATCTCCTTTGAGCAGAGGCTCATAAATTCATATTGGGGGAAGGTATCTCCTTTGGGCCAAGGCTCATAAACATTGTAATTGGGAAGGTTTCCCAAAGAACTTTGAGATAACTTTTAGAGAAAATTTTTGTGGATGTAGCCCAGGAATTTTGGGTGAACCACGTTAAAATTGGTGTCACTTTGTGGATGATATTTTGCATTGTTTTGATATTGCTTTGGGTATATTGCTTTACTGTTTTGAAGTATAAATGAAAAATTAAAATGAGGTCTTATACTATTCACCCCCCCTCTTAGTATAAGCTTGTGTTCTTCAGTTCTGACTTTTCTTGGCTTTTTCTTATCTTAGCTGCTAACCGCAGCTTTTAGCAACGGTTATTTTTTGGGCCACGACTGTAACCTGCGGTCACTACTACAGCCCATAGATTGAACCTGTGGTTAACAGAGGAAATGGCAGACAACAAGAAACTTAGTGGGCAGTAGAGCATAAGCTAAGGTAGGCTTCAATTTCACTATCTATTTTAAATTTTTTGCTCTGTGTTTTTCTAGAAAGCATTGAACTGTTGCAAACTAGGAACTTAAATAAAAAAGTCAATGAACAAGTCATAGTTTATTTCCATTTTCCTTTCATTAGAAAAGGCATTGTTGGGAACAATGAACCTCTAAGTGTAGTCCACCCCTAAATACAATGACCTTTATAGATATTGCATGGTGTTTGAATGCTTGAGGCCCAATTAGTGGCCATGTCATTGTAATTGCATTGTCAAAATATCATATAGGACATTAGCATGCATTCTTTCTGAATTTGAAATATTCCTTTCTTTTCATTCATATCATTTGGAATGATCATTATTCTTTTTTATGCATTTTTCATTTTTGAAAAGTAAAAGGAACCACACACACCACCTGGCACTTAAACACTAGTGAGTTGGGCTTCATCTCCAACCACTGGTAGTGTTCAATGACGGTTGGTGTAATTTCCATCCATTGGCCCAAATCCCACGTACCTTGTGTTACTAGATCATACCAGGTCCAAGATCCTTTCATACCCTAAAAAATTTACATATACTCCTTTTCATAGGGTATGACGCTGATTGGGGAAAAATGGGTGAGGAACTGGGAGGACCTGTTCCCCCTGACCATGTGTGGGTTTCACTTCCACACATTATAGGTTGGTTTACGTGACTTGGGTTTCATCGCAAAGTTTTCAAGATACGGGTATATAGGTGAAAGCTAATTTAACTAAGTATAAAATCCAACAATATTTCAAAACATGTGAGAGTTTCTAACACTGATACAACACATCTGAAAACAACATCAAATAGTTTAGGGCTAGAAATAAAAATTTAAAAGGAGATAATCATCATTTGTATACCTTGTTTGCATAATAAAACACATCTAGACGTTAGGTACACAAATGGTGAACACACGGGGTGATCGGAAAAGGTCTAGGACCGATGCCCATGATCAACCCCCAATTGGTTCACAGTAGTATGTGTCAAGTCCTCATACACATGAGCGAACCGAATGACGTTCAGTGAGCATTAGAGGTGACAACACGACACGGGGAGATCCCGTTGAGTGGACCCCTAATAGAGGAGCTTTAGTACACTCCTATAGACATAATACTGAGCACAAATATTATCAACATGAGGATGCTCTACTCCAAAGCCATTACTGAGACCGCACGGCATGCGCATCCATGGGATTGGTCGAGGAATATGTTGTGCAAGGGACCAAGTTGGTTCCCATACATACTAGGTCCATAGGAGGTTCTAACCCTGTATAGTCAAAGTATAGATGGACCATAGATCTACCCATTCAGGGGCAAGAGGACAAGTTTAGTTCTGAGCATAGGTCCACCCATACTCCCATGCGTGGCCCACCACATAAGATCACCATTGATATATCAAATGTGGGAGCTAATGGAACACCATCACATGAGCGGTGGAGGTCTAGATAGTTAGATGGTCTAGGTAGTGTTCTTGAGTAGCTAGGTTGTAAGCCTATAGCTCTGCCCACTCGTGCTTCGAGTGAGTTTAGCAGCAGTTGTATCAAGATCACTAGAGAGCATGGAGAGGCTTCTAAGTGCCCTCATGTCATGCGTTCACCATCATAATATTTGTTCGATGAGTACATAACCCATAAGGTAGCTCACACAGAGTGTACACACCAGAGGCCTCCCATAGCTGACCAGATTGATAGATCACATATACTGGTGTCTGAGCAAAGACGTCAACTCCTCCAAGATCAATTGGAGGATGCTCGCCTAGAGAGGCAACATATTGAAGATGAAAATCTTCAAGCGCAAAGGCTCCTATGATAGAGATTATATGAGCAGCGCATGCGTGAGGAGCGTATTCTAGCTTAGAAGGAGTGCATAGAGTAGGAGGATCGACTAGACAGGGCTGGCCTATACCATCCCAAGGAGCATAGAGAGCATGTGCATAGGAGTGTTGTGTCCCTAGTCGATATGCATGAGGAGCACAGAGATGCTCATACTCATATTAGTGCCCAATAGAGGGAGCGACTACCATCACTCAATGATATTAGACAGAGGTAGCATGAGCATGTAGATGTAGACGGATATGATCAGGAGTATCCTAAGAGTTATTGAGTTGAGGAGGAGGAAGAGCCACTTCCTCCACCTCTCTCAAAGAAGACATTACCTCCTATACCGCCTCCACGTCAGCTTAGAGAGGAGGAATTTTTGTCTTTTGAGGCATACAAGGTTTTTGCCGATAAGGTCAAAGAAATAGAGAGACAAGACACGACTATTCAAAAGCCGACACTGAGGAAGATACACAATGAACCTCTAGACCCCTCAGTGCCTATGCCTCCATATCTTTAGCATTTTGATATGCCCAGGTTAGAAAAAATGAAGGGTGATGAGGATGCCCAAAAGCATGTTAGAAGTTTTTTGGATGCTTGTTTCCAGATAAAGAGTCATGATGCCTTGTTGTTGCACACCTTCATTATGACACTCTTCATCCTGGCCTGAGAGTGGTTCATCTATCTAATGAAACATAGTATTACTGGTTTAGAGCAGTTAGCTGATGTATTTCTAGAACGCTATTCATTTGGCATCAAGAAATAGATCAACATTTCTGATTTGGCTACACTAGCTCAACGTGACGATGAGCCCATCGAGCAATATGGAAAGAGATGGTATAGAATAATGGTAAAGCTACCATTACCTATTCCTATAGCCAAACTGACCCAAATGTTTACAAAGACTTATGCCAAGCACATCTCGCTACAATTGCAGCTGTAGCAGTACGCTACATTTGAGGAAGCTATGGCACAAGCCAAGGTGATCGAGGACATCAAGTTGCAAGAAGGCAACTTGAAGCTCAAGACCAGGAAAGAAGGGTTTAAAAAGAGTACTACGAATCAACAGGGCAAGCAGGCCCACATGAATGAAGTAGTAATAAATATTGGACGAGATGACAAGGGATATCAAAATCCTAATTATCAGGCCCAACCTCCTCCCGTGCGTTATAAGACACGCAAAAACAACTATAAGGGAAAAAAATGATAAGAGCACCCACCTCACCAGTTCACACCTCTAATGGAATCGATAACTTCTATTTTCCATAAACTGTGTGAGGCCAAGGCCATACGATTTCTCGAGGTCAAATTAATAGATCTGAATGTGCCAAAGTTAAAGTGGCATCAATACGATCTATTCTACATATTCCACAGAGCAGAAGGCCACGACATCAAGACATGTTGGTCCTTCAAACACATTGTGCAGAACATGATATAAAAATGAGAGCTTGTAGTACCAGGAAATCCATAGGCACCTGACAACAAAAACATGGAGATTTTTAAGAATCCACTACCTAATCATGAGGTGCATCGTAACAACACCGGCCAGGTCAATCAAGTGAGAATCAAACCACCTACCCAAGGGTTCATAGGTATGGTCAATGTTGTTACTAGACATGGGAGGTACGATCAACCGAATCAATCTTGTGCTCCCATTAAAATACAAGCTATGTCGGATCAACGGTCAGCTCAGAACATTCTAGGCCCACCAACTAGACCGGTGGTGACCATAAGGAGCAAGTTAGTTCAAAACCTATAGACAACTCCTACGAAGTTGTCAATATATGAGATTATTTAGCAGTACCTAGACATAGAGAGACTCTTATGGACATTTTGAGGTCCATTGAGATATAGTCCCAAGATGCGCATGCATTTACAAATTTTGTGGTACATGTACAACAGTGTCAGGAACCCACGATATAATTTTATGATCATGAAGTGAAGATGGTTCCTACTATTATGGCTGACTCGCCATTGCATATTATCACGTGTGTTAACCACATGCCTTTCAAAAGGGTCTTGATCAACACTAGGTCATCGATCAATATAATTATGACCAAGGCATTGAGCCATCTCAAGTTACCCAAATCACACATTGCGCCTACCACCTTTACATTAAGAGCGTTTAATGATGCACTATGCTCGACGATTGATATAATTGTTCTACCTATTTAGGTGGGACTCAAGACCATCTCTATGATGTATCACGTGATAGATGGTGCCATGCAGTACAAAATTTTACTTGGAAGGCCTTGGATTTGTGAAATGCATTTGCATCCCCTCGATCTTGTATCAATGCGTGAAGTACATTCATGAGGGATAGGTGCATGTAGTGTCCTTGGACTAAGAACCATTCAAGTTCATGAACCTAGCATATTTGCATGGGGGTTTTATACTCCCATCGACACACTTGGATATCTTGCCTACTTGGCCAGTTAAGATTCCAAGGGGTAAATCAGTAGCTCATGCTCAACCATCGACATCTGTGTCACACAGATCTGAGCATATGAATACAACTTATCTGAAATTGACTACATCGGCAATGCATCGGTAAGACGAGAAGCTAAAGGTAAAATTGGGCAAGAAAGTAGAAGATCATATGCCCAGACCAGTCGCTAATGAGACTCCCACTCCCATGGATGTGGAAGAACCTCAAGACAAAGCTAAGGAGGCATCTTATCCTGCTTCACCTACATCTTTAGCAGGGTCATATGCACTGTAGGTGACCGATCATCTGGCTAGCACAATTTTGGGTGAGTATCTTGTGCAAAATGTTACTTTCAAACCTATCCTAAATACTGCACAAGAGATGGGCCGAACACACGCCCATCAATTTTTTATTGGATTCGTAGTGTCGTTGGGTGAGCCACCCAACCAAACAAACTTTGTCTATGTAGGGCTAGATCAAGCACCCGCTAGAATTTCCATAGATGAGGATGATGACGAGCCATTCACTGTGAATGTGCATTATCTGTCTAACCTAGAATATGTCATGAATATTTTTGAGTCATATCATTGGCATGGACACGACCTTAGTCTTTTCGAACAAAGATGTAGGACTCCACTCAAAAATCATTATCAGTTAGCTACTAATAGGTTCATGTTAGGGTTACAGATACAGGATCATGATAATTTGCTTACTACATCCTTAGATCGCATGTACCTGAGTCTAAGGGACGATGTGGATTTTAATCCATATCACCCTAATCCTTCTAGTTGTTGGAGGACTCGCCAAATGATATCTTTTATTACCATAGGGCCACTCAATTCATATCATGATGGGCCCTTAGAGGACAACCCCAGAGGCAACCTGGGTAACCAAATCCGTAGTGCTACCGACAACACTGGTATGCAGGGGTATAACCCCACTACTGTAGGTGATCTCGAGTTAGGAGATCTTTGTGATGATGGTGGAGAGGAGTCCACCTCCGAAATGAGTGGACCTATTTATGATGCAGATGATGAGTCTTCAAATGATGATCAATATAAGGAGGAAATCGAGCTGATATTTCTAGGTCTGGCATTTATACGCCATATGCTACCTATGGAATAAGTGGAAGAGATGAATGAGCACTTCATAGTTGTTAGTGATTATAAATATGAAATAGAGGAGTCCTATTTAAGGCCTCGCCCAGCTAATCTCCCATTGTTAATAGACATAATAGAGTGGTCCATCCATGGTAGTGACCATAGTGATGTATATGAGAGGACCGATTCCAGGCTTGTGTATCCACAATATCTATTGCCTAGGGAATCAAAGCATGTTATGGAGGAAGTCCCTCCCAACATTGAGCACTCTGAGGAAGAAGCAGTGTCAGTTTACATGACAGTATCATATATACAATTGTTTTATCAGATTTATTTGGATAGTGATGATAGTGACTGCATAATCATATACATAGAGCCACATCTGGCAGGTCACCCCTTAGAAGAGGGGGGAAGTGACGGATTGTATTTGTATAGTGATTATGAGGATTCATTGGAGATGGCCTATTTGGAACCTCATCACCTATGTAATAGGCCTCCACCTTGATGTCCCCCACCTATTACAACTGTAGGTTTGCATCAAGAGATTAATCTCCATCGCAGCCTGAGGGAAAGAAGAAAACTCGAAGAGAGATATCAAAAACTCTTTCCCCATCTGCCTACGTACGTAGAGCTCCTTGAGCTGAGAGATACCATTTTGTAGCTAGTGCACCAGGAGGATCCAGTTATATGAGCATCCCATAGAGAGGATCCGTATGTGCCCGTACCATCCGAGCTAGATATTGGGTAGGAGATGAGGATTCATTGGAGATGGCCTATTTGGAACCTCATCACCTATGTAATAGGTCTCCATCTCAAGGTCCCCCACCTATTATAGCTGTAGGTTTGCATCAAGAGATTAATCTCCATCACAGCCTGAGGGAAATAATGGAACTCAAAGAGAGGTATCAGAAACTCTTTCCCCATCCACCTAAGTACGCAGAGCTCCTTGAGTCGAGAGATGCCATTTTGTATCTAGTGCACCAAGAGGATCCAGTTATACGAGCATCCCATAGATAGGATCCGTATGTGCCCGTATTTTATATTTTTAGAGTTGATCATACATGTCTAGCACCAGGTATATACACTAGGCATCTATCAAGATTAATGTGTCAAAGGTCACTTTTATCACCTGTTTACATTAAACTTATCATTTGCATCCATATCCCATATTGTAAGTCTATTTCCCTTCGTTTAGCCATTGTTCATAAGGTGTATTTAGGGTTTTCAGTCACTCAACTGTCTCTAGTTTTCTTTTCATATTTTTTAGAAAGCTATCATGATTTTTAGAAGGTAAAATATTTCTTATATTATACCTTGTATATGTCAAAATCCCAACACATTTTCACATTGATAAATCCAATTATAGCACAAGGAAAGATAAAACTTACAAAGTGGTCTAGGTTACCCTAAGAAAAACTTTTATCTTGCTAATCCTCGTATGCAAATGGTTCAAAGATGTTGAGAATTGAAAAAATGGAAAATTGCTCTTACCCAAAACAATAAAAATCCCTTGCCTCACACCAAATTGCGGCAAGTATCCAAAATAGAAAAATAAACAGTGATTATTATCACTTATCAACATTCAAAAGAAATAGTGGTTTTTACCATTACCAAAAAGCAAAATAAATAGTGGTTAGCACCACTACCAAAATCCATTGCTCTCTAAATAAAAATGAGCAAATCCCTTGGAAATTTCAAAGATATAAGAAAATAAGGGAGTATTGAACTTGAATCCCTAGAATTCTCAACATTAGAGAACTATAAGGTGATCCTCATTACAGGTTGGGTGGCATCAATCCCACCTAGAAATGGTGGTATCCTTACGCATGATAATATGTCCATCATATAAGTGACTTGCTTTTGTATAGACCAATGTTTGCATGTGGATGAGTTAGCTTTTGGTAGCCTGTATTGCCTAGTGGTCTAATCCAACTATGTACAAAACTCAAGATAATGATACTCGTAGGGTGATATTTAGTACAGATGGGTTGCATAAATCCTATTTGGCACTAGGGTAACTTTATGCATTATCATAGTAATGAACTCACATGCACACATAGGGATATTGAATATCTTGGTCATCTTAGCAGATTTATACTTTGCCAAAAAATATTACATGGTTATGATACAACTTTTGATTAGGTAACTAGAGTGTTTGAGTCTCCTAAAAATATCAAACACACCATATAACATTATATTATTCATTTCATTTCATATCATGTTATCACATGTTTGTTACGTTACATTTACACAAGCCATTACATAATTTCATGATAACATTAAAATGATGAGATAAATTTTGTACAGTCTATGGTTCTAGCATCTAGTATGTCAAATAGTATTCATAATCCATCATACAAATTAACAAATCATCCATTTCATTATGCATATACATATATACATATCATCAAATCACATCATATTACAATACATGCATACATGTTAGACATCCATAAAAGCATTAGTAAAGAAAATATAAGCATTGCATACATCTCATAAAGTAGTAAAGAAACACATGATGACAACCAGAAATTTCATATATATGTATGGGGTAAAAAGCTACATCGTAATTCAAAAATTGCCCATAGGCTGCAATCAAGTGGGTCCTCAAACCTCATGCTCCCAAAATCATAAAAACAACAAAAAAAATTAGATAAAGCAAAATATCAAGTGTACCTCATACCCAATTATTTACCCTATACACTTGGTAGTTGCAGCGACTTGCACTCCATGCAATATGGCAAGATGAGTAAATTACCATAAGGCTACTTGAACCAAATTATTCATAGTCAAACTAAAATGTCTTCACTTCAATCCCTATGAAGGCCGTTATGGTCAGAATGCTCCACGGGAACGAGGTATTCATTTCCTTTATTATACAAAATCTCATCAAAATTTAAAAATTCAAAAATAATTAAAACACCAAAAATCTTTACAAAAATAGCTAAAAAAGATCAAAAAAATGGTCTAATGGCCACCAAAAATAAGTCAAATTTAAAAAAATTAACAAAGGATCAAGATTGAATTCTAATTTTTCATGGATGATTTAAGAAGTATCTACTTCACTCTCCAAGAAGACCATTATGGCTGGAACACTCCACGAGAACAAGGTATTTAGTCTTTTGCTTCCATGAAATATCACCAAAATGATCAAAATCTTCATAGAATTGATAAATCTTATAATGAGTAAAACGGTTGGTTATACCAATTAAGTCATATGGATCAAGTGACTCATTGATTTATTATTGGTCATGCCCTCATCGAGTCATCGCTTGAGGGGGTAGTCATAATAACAAATTCATAATCGAAATCAACACTTAAACACTCAAAAGTGCAATTTTCATACATTCAAAAGAATCTTTGCCAAAGACAAATTTTCAAGCCTACGCTAGGGTAAATAATTAGAAAATGCAACAAAAAAAATTCTTGGCCTCCTTGAAGCCTCGATAATTCACCCAAGATAAAGGCTTACAAGGAAACAAGGAATCAAGACCGAGTATACCCTAAACCCATACAACTATCATTATAGTGAGGCTAAAAGGTATACCAAAAGCAATCCTTCAACTATGTCAAAATCAAGGATTCCAATAATGTATGCTCTTTACACAATGGAGGCATCCAAATTTGGTTTTGTTACTTAATAACCTCAATCATTTAATTATTTAGTCATCTATTTTTTCTCAGCGCTCTATTGCACAGAGCGCATCTCAAAAAGGGGCATCTACAGACACTAAAATCATGTAAATCAGATAATACTACTAATGTGACACTCTTATCAACATCATATGGCCCCATTGGGCAACCCTCAAGGGTTAATTAGGGCTCCCAACTACTTTTGGGAAGTTTTACCCCACTTTTGGAAGTTTTGGGGGCATATAGCCATGACCGTCCCACCCCAGGACGATCACAGTTTATGACCGTCCCACCTATGGACAGCCACCAACAACCATACCTGGGTGGGAAAACCATGACCTAGACCCCTTATAATTCAAAGTGTGGGACAAATGAAAATCAATTTCTACCATTTATCCCACTTAATCAATCATGATATATTTGGGAGGCTATCATGGCCATTAGGATCTACAAATTGGAGGTCCAAATGGGAAGCCTCTTCCACATTATGCATGGAAAATGCATTGCAAAGTGGCAGAACTTACCTTGTATGCCTACACTTGTCCCTTTTCCCCCTATACCCTCTTGGACTATAAATTTAAGTGCTTGCACTCAATTCAAAAAAAATAATTTTTGCAATTATTGACCACAAAGTGCTGCCAATATTTACCCTCAACCTTTACCCACCTATTTGCCTTGGAAGACTCTTTAATCAAAGGCATTTTTAGGGAATTCTATGACATGTTCATTTGTTACAAAACCCCTCAATTCAGATATTTAGTTTACCAAATTCGATGACAATACCCCTACGAGGATTATTGACCAGATCCAAGTGGAATTGATGGTAAAAACCACCATGTTTTGTGGTCGTCCCCCCTAGGATGGTTAGCATATTTAGTTGGAAATCCCAGGGATGGCCATGAATTTTCCCATAATTTTGATTTTATTTCTATGTAGTTCATTTATATAGCATTAGAATAACATCATATCCAAATTTGGTGAATTTTTGAGTAGATTTGATAGGTCAATTAATTATTTTGTGATTACAGTCCTAGTTATCCCTACCAAGAATGACCATAAGTTAGGCTCAAAATATCACTTTAATTTTTGCATATATCTTTAGAAAATCACATAATAAACATCATATTAAGTTTTCAAGTTATTTTGAGTAGTTTATATTAGTCACAAATAATTTTTATATTCATAGATGCATACTTTTCATGGTTTTCATTACAAAATGAATATGCTATTAACATCTTTCAATATCTTGTGTGTAGGTACATGTATTACATGCAAGAGGGAGGAGCTAAGTATATGTATAAACATAGCCCAAATATAGCTCTATATTGTGAGTGTGAGAAGAACACTGTAAGTGTGCCATTAAGCTCATGGAGGGATTTGGTCCCTCAAGTTTTGTAAATTGAAATGTATCACATTGAAAAGCCCTCAGGGGGATGTATTGTAACCGCTGATTTTATGAATTAATAAATACAATGATAACCCTCCCCCCCTTTTACTTAAACATTTTTTTCATTTTAGTCATTTACTTTATCATCTTTCTTTTGCATACTTTGATTCAATAATTACACTACATATATTTCAATTCAATTTGTTAGGCAAGTTATTTTTCTTGCTACTTCACAATGGTATTTGTATGCTATCTCTACATGGAGCCTCATGATCCTATCCACACCTCCACCTATATCCATTTGTACCTCTATCTCCACTTGTGTCCAAGATATATCTACATCCTAAGCTTCTATCTCTACATCTTGATCTACCACCATCTACTTGAGCCTCATCCACTCCTCACTTTGACCTAGAGGTCTCTTTGGAACCTCCTCCATATCATCCATGCCATCACCATCACCTCCAATATCTATAGGCTACTCTACTGCATCTCTCACTCTATTATCTTGATTTCTATATCATCAATATCTCTGATGTATGGGAGCATCATCTACCTCCTCCACCTCAGCCTCCTTCTCATCCTTATTACCCTCATCCAATGCCTTACTTGGTACCTATGGTGGCTATGCAGTGAACCATACATTATACTCAATGGTAGTCCCTACATCATCCACATCAAGGATATCTATCTCATCATCATCCTCATAATTCAACCGCCATTCCTCCATACAAGGTAGACCCATCTCATCTCGATGGTGCCTGTACAACACTAGTACCTCAAAAATCCCCTGTTGTAGCCCAAACTACCTTAGTACCCATGTGGTAAGACCCCAAGGTCTTACTATAAAATTATTAGCAAATTAATGTAAATGTAATCGCATGCCACTCAAAGGGGGCTCCCTTGTAATCGCTTTGCCACTATAGGGGGCTCCCTCATTTAGAATCTATGATTCTTATTATTCTTCTTCTTCTTGGCTGATTTGATATGGATGACCAACCTAATATATATATATATATCTACCTTAAAGCTATGTTGGTGAAGAGACGTTATGGTTCACGTTAGGAAGAGACATGATGGTTCACGTTATGAAGGATTATGATGGTTCACTTTATGATTTAATAATATAATAATTAAATGATTAATAATACTAACTAATATTAACTAATAATGTTAGGATTGAGGATCCTAACATGCCACCCTCCTTAAAAAGAGCTTTGTCCTCAAATGTCAAAGTGAGAAGCTTTGTCCTTTGTTTTCCAATTAGGATTTGCATAAGTTCTTGGACTCTTTTAATGTCATCCTTATGTAGGCAGGGATATCGAGAAGGATGAAGCGTTAGTGGGGGGTTTCCAAGAACAATAGTAGAATAGTGTTCTCAGGTCCAACACTGTAGTAGTACACTACAACCTAGCCCCTTCCACCCTGCCTCCTCACCTCATAAAATTCTAAATACATCTAACCCAGTAGAGCAGGTACCTATGCATACACTCAAGGCTCATCAATCATATCATACACCAGCCTGATCATGTTCCATGTAAATCGATAGCCAGTGCTATTTGGTGCCACTATGTTGGCCAACAGGAACATGACCAAGGTGGGCAATACCTCCAACTCCTTCTTGGCATACATCACCAAGTACATGATCCCTCCACCCCTCACACTCACAATCCTCATTGATATCCAAAAATATAACTCATATCATGCTCCCTATCATGTCCAACCTTGACACGTAAACCCTCCACTAGCACTCGAAGGATGCGGTATACATTCTCGAGTGTCACCGTTACCTCACCAGTAGGGAGCTAAAAGGTCCCTCTATCTTGATCCCATATCTCTACTAAGGTAGAGATATATCCCTCATTATCCCTCACAACATCAATTTGAGCTTCTCCAGCAAGCCCCACAGTCTCCAACTACTTCCAATGCTCATTTTACAATACCTTTCTCACCCTTGGTATGAGGGGTGAGAACCGATATCGAGCCTCCAAGATCCTTAACTGCACCACAATACATGTACAATGCACACACATTAATGTCATATTCACTTGCATAATTCATAAAAAAAAAATCACAATTCCAAGAAAAGAGTACCAAGGACACTTACCTCATCCACCTACATCACTGCTCGTACCACATTCACACCCTTCATTGCCATAGCCTCAACTCCACCACACTTCTTCACTCCACCTCACTTCTTCACTCACTCACTCTCCTTCAGATGTAGCTTTTAAAACTTGTGATTGTAATAATGAAACCAATTCAATACTTGAAATATTTTGATATAATGTTTGAGTGCACTCAAACACCCATGGGCATATTCTTGGTGCACCAAAATTCTTACCGGCATTTGTAGCATGGTAGACACTTGTCAACGTTTGTCCAAACATGAACATTGGCCGAAGTTTGGTTTCAAAACTTTGTAAAAGATGCCAAAAGGGTCTCAAAACATATCTTACATCCACAAAATCACTCCATATTACATCCATGCATTCATTTCATCATCATATCATATTTTGTGAAACCAAAAATTAATTTGGGTGCTTAATTTTTGCTTGTGACCAAAAGTCGTAAAATTGCCTTACAAACTTCAAAACATCCCAAAATGGTTTAAATTTTCACAAACCAACCACATTCATCATTCTAATAATCATATCATCATTTCATCACTTTTTTTGATAACATGTATTTATTTGGGTGGGTAACTTTTGTTTACGACCAAAAAAGTTGCAAAATGGTTCAAAATTGCTTTTCAAAAATGCTCTAAAATAATGCAAAATTTCACAAAATCATGCAATCCAATAATCAATGCTTTTTTCATCACATCTTAATTTCAACACCATTCTCATCCATAAATTATTGCATTTGCATTAAAAATTTGCCAAATTCACCTACAAATTCAAGTGAACCTCGTATCTAGTGGTTTATTCTATCTCCTTGGTGATTGCAGCGATTGGTTGTCCATTCACTTAGGTAATATGAGTAAATTACCATAAGGAAACTTAACTATTATCATTCAACATCCTCTTGTTTGAACAAAAAAATCATTTTGGGTTACTCATTTTCAAGTGAGCCTATGTCCAAGTTAACTTTCTCAAAAATTTGTCATTGATGGCCTTGTTCATGGGGCTTGAAACACGGATAAAATCACATTTCAACATTTTATTTTATATTTAAAGTCATCATAGAGTTAGGTCTTTTCTAGGTTTATTGGTTCCATTTGAGGGAATTATCCTACAGTCACTAGATAGCCCTCGAGAGATTGAATCTTTTTATTTTTATGTATTTTCATCACTTTGCATTTCAATGATGCCAATTGGCATGTTTTCCAATAGCACAGAATCACCCCAAACTTGGAGTAACTAAATATGATTTTGAGCTCCCACATCAGGATACATCATTCACATCACACATCATTCATATACATTTTGCAAAAACCCATTTTCTATTGGGGTGAAAATAGAATTCATGTACATCATTCACCATACATCTACATTTGACAAAAAATCCCTTTTCTATTGGGACAAAAATAGAATTCACTTACATCTACACTTGCAAAAACCCCTTTCTCCATTGGGGTAAAAACAACATCAATTTACATCATTCATATCATCCATATTTACATCATTCATATCATCCATATTTACATCATACACTTGCACTTATACCATTCACCTGCATCATTACCCACAATTTTATCAATTGGCTCATGAGACTCATTTTTCACTCATTCACCAATTGAGGGGGAAAGCTACACCAGTAAATTCTTTGTATTTAAAATTGTATTTGCATTCCAAGGAAAGAAAGTTGCTTCACCATGCCAAACCAAGTGTCTCGTATTTTTGCACCGCATTGTGTTCTATGCAACGTGATACAAAAAGGGGCATATGTAGACACCAAAATCTAGCCACTTGTCATCCATTCGTATCCTCCAATCATAGTCATCCATTATTTATATATATGTATATATTTATTTAATATATACATAAATATTAATATTTTATATTTATGTTTATATATTTAATAAATATATATGTATTTATGTAAATAAATCCTAGCCATTCACCATGACTTAATCTCAGCCATCCATCCAGCTCAATCCATGTCACTTGCCCAAGATTTATCTCCATCCTTCCTCATATTTTAATCTTGACCACCCATTTGGTGTCGTCGAAACCTTAACATGTTCAAGAGTAGATTATAAAAGATGATTCATTTTGATGAATCATGGTATGAGAAGGCCCTGATTTTCAAGGTTTTGATTTTATTTTCCATCCTCATCACCACAATTGCATCCCCCATTTTTACCATTGCACAATGCTCACAAACCAAATGTGGTTTTTCTTCACTCTCATCCACCCTTGAACACAACCCAAAGTTCATAGAATGTTCTTGAGTATTTTTGGAATGCTTCTTGATATTTGTAGCCATTCCTCGAATGCCTCCAAGCATTTCCTATAGCCTATTTATAGTTCGTAAGCCCTTGGGTGCTTTCAAGATTTCACACAATTCATGAAAATAGAAGCAATAGCATACATCAGCATTGACAAGGTAAAATATTTTTTGCATTCATTTATGTTTCTGTACTTTCTATTTATATCTCAACATTGCATCATTTAGGGTTTTACAAAGTTTTATATATTCGAAGGGCCTCACACAATGGAGCCCTCGTAAGTGCTTTTAAATCCTTTTATGTTTTTTATTATTTACAGGTGTAGGAACCACATTTTTTGAAGTTGTTGCAGCTAGGGTGGTCCCGTAGGGATACACAAGCCCACCCACACACTTGTTTGGATCAAGGACAAACCAAAAGATACCAGTTGTTCATTTAACTAGGGTTTTAAAACCCTATTATCTGTAATCATTGTATCAAAATTATTTGTAACCCCATATTAGGGAACATTCATTATAAAACATGAAGATTTACCTATATCAATAAATATTATTCATTTTGTGCATTTCATGGTGTTATTGTGCTTTTGTGCTTTTATCTTTGTATTAGCATTGTTCATTTTTGTTTACATATTTCAAGAGAAATAAAAATATCAACATCCTACCATCTAGGAAAGAAATGAAGAAACTATTCTAAAGTATAGATTTCACATCCTATAGTGCAAAGTAGTGTTATTCAAAAGGTATACTATCATCCTGATCAAAAATCTTAGAATCAACATTGAAAATTAACCAAACTAGGATAGTAGAAATTTTACAAGGAGAAGAAGGCAACATTGAAACCCCTTTAGTGAAAGGAAGGGTGTCAATTTAAAGTACAGGGAGGTAAGCACTTAAATCAGTGCATCTTAAGATTTCAAGAGCACCACATTAGAGCCATCAAATAGAGCTCTAAGGTTTAGTATCTCCAAGGTGAAAAGGAGACATATTGGACATCATCAAACTTGCACATTTACAATCAAGAAAATTAGATATTGCTTAGAGAATGAGTCATATAAAAACAAAAAAGTAAAATATTGCTTTAGACTTCTCAAGATACATATACGTCTAAGGACTATTGAGCTAAAGTAAGAGAACTCAATAGCAAAAATTAAAGACATCAAGAAGGTGCATCTAGAATTTAAGAGCCTTTGGTGAAGGTGAGGTAAAAAGGTATAGTAAATACTACCCCAAACAATGCAATCATAGGGCTACAACCTGCACTACAAAGAGTATTTTTGGGCATTGATACATAGTATCTATTTTTCCCACATAACAATAACAACTTAAACCAAGGAAAACATCCCCATTCAGCCTAAATAACAATATTGAAGATTGTTACAAGTTGTAAAGGTAACCCAACAAGTTTACATCACTAGCAAGAAGAAGAAAAGACACATAGGTTTGCAGGGCTGAGTCATCAAGCGTGTACCATTCACGTAAGTAGAAGGAGAGTTTATACTATCAGCATCAAACCTATAGGCTATAACATATACATAGTTGGCACCTAAGAAAATCATTGGAAAAAAAGGGATATTTGTATCCTCATAACACCATCAAGAAGTTGGAAGGATTTCCACCAAACTAATTGAAACCTCTACCATAGAAGGAAAAGAAAATATTTGCAAGCATTAAGGAGTTACAATAAGTGCAATGAGCATTGAGTAGCTTTGAATAGTAAGTTAGGAAGAATATTAGGGTGCATGAAGATAATACCAAGTGTTTAAATAGCATTCACCACCTAGAGAAGATGCCATATGCCATTGGAGAGCATCTCATCATTGATAGTGAAGAGGATACGTTAATATTCTTACACTCATATAATATAACACTCTAAGGAAGCATTAGGTAAGGAGAGGTTAAAATAACACCTCAAAAATATTAAATAAATGCATTAAGACCTTAATTCCACTTGGCACAAGCATTTAGAAGAGAGAGTAACTATAGGAGACATTACCAAGAAGAGAAAGATCCTTAGTGCCACTTGGCACCAATTTCATTGCATATTTGTTATAACATAGAGGGAGAAGCACATCCAAAGGGCACTTAAATAGTGTGCGCATCAAAAATAGATGAAAGGATGATGAAGGAGAGCAAATATAGTGCATGAATATCACTGCATAAAGCTAAGAGGACAATAGATATAGCACCTTGGAGAAGTTAAACCATTAAGGATAGTCAAACACCAAGAGACTGCATTAAATGGGCAAGAGAATACATTGATTGTAGGTAGATTGGATTCTTGTTGGAGCTTAGCATACAAAGTTATTGCACGTAAATTTTGACATGTTGAGAAGGTAAGAATTATTCTCATAAACCTTTGTAAATTACAAAGGAGAAATAAGGCACAAATTAAAGTTGAAATCAATTAAATTGTATAGGGTTATTTAAATAGTAAGAGTAATAAGGTTGTAAAGAATACCCTAGAAAATATATTGAATTTCTTAAGAAAGAAGTAGAAAAGAGAAGCATTGAAATCATTATATTCAATTCATATTGCATTATATATTTGCAATTTATTAAACTAGGAGATATAAGGGTTTTACAAATTGAATTGAAATTATAATTGCAAATACATAGTTTTTCTAAATTTCTAATTAGGGAGATATAAGGAGTTCTATACCAAATTTTAATTATTGAAATTTAGAAACTAATTTATTCAAATCTTGAAGGAAGCCAAATTATAGAATTTCTTGAAAGTTGGAAGATTATTTTTATTAGTCTCATTTACAAATTGAAGGGACTATTGGATCCAAATTTGACTCAAATTTTAAACCCCCAAATTTAAATTTTTGGTTTCAATCAAACTGCTAATACTTTTGGTCACTACTTGAGTTGTTGTGAGTTTCTTAAAAGAATTCCATTGATTGGTTTGATAAAGTATAAACCTCATTCTATTAATCAAAGTACCTCAAAGTGGATAGTCCCAGGACGCACGCACCGTCCCTTTTTAACTCTACTTGCAATGTTATTAAAAACCCAAGATGAAATGGAAGACAATGAAAAGCATACAACACAAAATAACAAATATGGATCTCTTTATTTGTATTGAAATTCAGTTACATGTTGGTCCCTCTTAGGGATACCTATTTCGATACAATAAGTTACAAATAGGCAAAGAGTACCCCTTTCACGAAGAGGTGGTGCACTTATAAAGGCTTCCTGGTTCCACACACAAAAATGTATGAGGGCTTACAGATGTCTCCTTATCCAGGTCTATTTCCTAGAGGGATCCCTTTTGCTCTCGTATGTTGTAGATTTCGTACGATGAACCTGTGGCCCTACAAGCAATGAAACAACAACACACACTTAAATGTCCGATATTACCTCCCCAGATGAGGTTGTTAGTAATAAAAACATTTAACGGAAATAGGATGAAAATATGCCATGAAATCATGTAAATCTATGCTAATGATATGAAAACATGAAGAAATAGAATAAAAAAAGTTGTCTATAACCTAAGCTAAGCCTACGGGCCACTGTCCAAGACAACGGCCACTAAGGTAAACCTTGCTCTCTTTGCCCCAAAGCTATGGGTCAAAGTTTGAAATCTGATGTTTAAATAATAGTTGTTATGCTCTTCAATCCATCAGGGCTTTGTTGTACACGTGATCTCCAAGGAAACTCTCCAAGTCTCGAAAGCTCTCCTCAATAAAATATGTCTTGGTGATAAATGTTTCTATATGTCTCTCCCTGATATCTCTGGTGCTCTTAAGCTTGCACCTTTTATAGTGTGAAACCCTAGGTCTATGTCCAACCCCTAAGAATGAATTTCTCATGTATAGTGCAAGTTAGCATGAGAAGCTTTTGTCCTTTGTCTATGCTTGAAGGCTAATTAACTAAAGTCTAACTGCCCACTTGAGTCTCCTATGCAATCTGGTCATTAGCATGAGAAGTCTTTGTAATTTGTTTATGTTTGGAGGTCAGTTAACTAAATTTTAAATGCAAAATCAAGCCTCCTATGTGAACTGGTCATGAAAAGGAATGCAAAGTTACTCCCGCTCACCTTTATTGCATGCAGACTACCACTTCCTCCTATGTTTAGGCCTGTTTGTCAGAAAAACTGTTTCTTATGGCTTAGTCATTGTCATCTACAATGGCTAAGATCTAGCCACTATCATCTATCGTAGCTAAGGTCTAGCCACTCTAGGCCTGAGCGGCTAGGATCTGGCCGCTCTTGGCTTGAGAGGCTAGGCTTGGATGGCTTGAAAAGGCCCCAAATGAGTGGTGAGAACCACTTGTTAATGCTTGGAAAGTCCAATATTATGTCTTATGATATTATGAGTGTGTCTATGTGAGCAAATTCCCTAAGCATGACATGATTTAGGTGTCTATAGATACTACTTTTTGTGATGCATTGTGTGGAAAACACAACGCTAAGCAAAAACATAGACTAGTCTGTTTGTAGGGTGTATGTTGATCAATGGTCTGATCAACACTGGATGGTCCAATCATGCAAGATGGCATGCATCCCTTGAATCATTGCCTCAACATTCATAGGACTTAGCTCAGTGGATTGAGCATGTTAAATTGCACTCATTCCTTAAACTCAATCGAGTAGCTTCAGCAACTACAACAATTTCGATCGATAGGAGAGCTACAATTGAAGATGTCATGTCTACTTACATTCCCAACAAACAAGAGAAATTTGTGATTATTGTATGCAATGATTCGTAGGACAAACACAATTTTGTTATGATCGAGTGATATTTTGTTGATTTTGATTATGATTATGTTGAATTTTTGAACTACTTCTTCACACAATGAATTGGTGAAGAAATGACAATGAATGAAGCGACAAGTCACTTGACCAATATGACTAATTTGGTTCCTTTCTAGCATTTTTTGCTTTTAATGGGCAATCCCACATCCAAGTGTGATTCCAATTGTTTATGATAATCATCCATCCTTATCCCAAGGAGCGGTATAGCTATCAATAGCCTTCTTAGGGAGTTAGGATGAGTGATTCTATTTATGTTTATATTGTATCACTTTGACTTAATGTTTTTAGTATCATAGGGAAATTAGGATGATCCTTTTGCACACATGGAGTAGTCTGACCATATTGGTCTTCTTCGAGATTGAAGGGTGGCACATCGTAATTCCAAAATGAGTGGTTTTTACCCCAAGTGGCCTTATGGTTATCTACTCATCTCACCGAAACACATGGAGTGTGAATCACTGCAATCGCCGAGTTGATAGAGTAGGTGACTGAATATGAAGCCTACTTGATATTGTGCTCTTAGTGATTTTTTTTGTTATTTTGAACATTCTGATGATCTAAAACCACCAAAGTGTGTTTATTTACTCTTTTTGTGGGATCCCTCAAGGAGGAAGTCCCTTATTTTGATATGTAGATCTATTCATTTTCAGGTCCAGCGGCCTCTGAGTTCATGCCTGTGTCTGCTATCGCATTGGGTGGCCAAGAAGTTCGGGTCGCTGACGTCAACAATGGCCAAGGTGTAATTAAAGAAACATAAAATTTGCATTTCTAGGGTTTGACCTTTCATTTTCACTATTGAATATTCTCTTTGGGAGCTCTGGTGTAATATCAACGGTTACAAATTTTGGAGTTTGTTGGCGTTGAGGACATGGCTGCGCAGGGTGATACATCAGCTGCTAGAGGAGCCGGAGCTTCTCGGGTATTTCTCTTTTTTCTAAATCCTAGCCCTCTTTTCTCTTGTCTAAGTAAAATTGAACCTCACTAAGTAATGGGTAAAATGAACCTCACTAAACCTATTGGTAACGAAAAAACTTTGTAGTTAGACTTAGCTTACCTTTTGCTATGGTGGGTTAGTCCCCAATTTTTATTTTTTGTTAGTGGCTTTAGCCTAGGGTTTTTGAATTTTTTTGTTATTCACCTGTTGTTGCCATTGAGCATTTTTTAACTTAGCTTAGTTTTTGATGCCTGAGTGGTAATTTTCTTTCTATATTTTTTTTGTTTTTCCTTCTCTTTTGTGCTTTTTTTATGTCTCTTTGTAATTTTGCAATTTTTTTGTTTTTTTTTGGGCAAGGGTTCACGGGTTTGCCATGTCGCCCCTTGGCTGCTATTGCTTAGAGCAGCCAATTCTAAGCCGTTGTTGCTTAGAGTAGCCAAGTTTGAACCCTAACGGTTAAAATTTTGACCATTGGGTCTTGACCGCTGCTACCTCCAGTGGCCAGGTTCAAGCCATTGTAGGTGACAGTGGCTACATACTTAGCCATGTTTTCTTGCATTTTTTTGCTAGTTGTTGGATTTTTATGACATATTTGATTTTTTTTTAATTTTTGACTTTTTGATTTGTTTGATTAGGTGCAATCTTGTCCTTTTTCTTAGATTTAGAATAACCCATACTATTTTGCACAATATTCCTATTTATTGTTAATTATGCCTTAGATGCACTGTAGTTATATTTTGACTTTTTGCTTTTCTTATATCCCTACTGCTCAGGCTCAAGATCTAAATCTCCTGCTTGACCTACTTCCTAGCTTTGATGATATGTATTGGGCATGGTTCAAAGCCCGCGGGTTGTAGTATGTCATTAGGCTACCTTACATCATGGTAGATAAGGCTTACCTTATGGATCTGGCCCATCGCTGGGACCCGTAGACTAATACCTTCCACCACCTGATCGACGAGATGACCATTATGTCGGAGGATGTATATAGGATCTTTTGGATTCCATTTTATGGGGAGGCCATTGTCTCTTCGACCACTATTGATCAAGTGGCTCTCTTCACTTGAGTGTTTAGAGGGCACTCTACGGATGCTCTCAAGGACACCAAGTCCAGCGGAGTGTCCATCAACCGCTGGTACAAGGAGGGTGTCTTTATGGTGAGGCATGTCGTATTGCTAATGGTTATCAAAAATGTTCTTATCCTAGACTGCTCAGGTTTGAGGTTCCCATGGAACCTTTTGGCTATGGTGCAAGATCTATTGGATAGCGAGGAGCCTATCATCTATGCATGGGTTAGATCGCTATTGTATCAGTGCTATGATGAGTCGTACCACATCCACCAGTGAGGATGTGTTAGAATTTCTTGTAGCTTTCTCCTATAGGTTTGGGGATGGGAGCATATTAGGGTAGATCACACTAAGGGGATCCTAGCTGATATCATAGGGATCGACACTCAGACATAGTGTTCTGATACTAGATGGGCTCGAGATCACAAGGATCACAAGAGCTGCACTTTCACAGGGGAGTTGTCCCATTACACTGATGTTTTCTCTAGACTTTTGGCTAGAGATGTCATGTGGTGCCCTTACCATGAGTGTCCTGCTTGGGATGATCTAGTTATATTTACTACCAGAAAATGGCACAAGCGATGGGTCGTTGATCGTGAGATTACCATTTAGGAGTATTTCTTCTACTCGCAGGTTCTTCATTAGTATGGGTTGCAGCAGGATGTGCCCTTGGTACCGTTATTGTATAGGCACCTCACAATAGAGGACATACCTCCATGATAGATTACAAAGCTTTCAGATGAGGAGGATGCCCTAGCTATTGACCCTAGAGTAACTAGGGGAGTTATAGAGGCATACACTTAGTGGTGGGGTGATCGAACGTGGCATGATGTTGATAGCCAAGGGCACAAGGATGATGGTGCAGATCCGATAGGACGTAGAGTCTGAGCCAGGACCGAGGTATGGGGCTAGCTAGTAGAGCAAGTGGTAGTGGAGGATCTTGATGTTCTTGAGGAGGAGGAGGAGTTAGATCCTAAGGAGAGAGACTCTCCTTTGAGAGCACAGTTGCATGAGGTTGAGGTTGAGCTTCAGGTGACTAATATCCATGTACAGTGGTGATATGCTACCATTGATCAGCTCACAACATATATACATGCTCTATAGGCTACTATTGGGGGTGGTGATGCTAGAATGTAGTTTTTTGTTCCTCCTTCTACACCACAGGAGGTTCCAGTGGTAGGTTTAGGAGCAGATGTGGGATAGCTTCAGTATTTTTTGGATGAGCATGAGGAGTAGATCCGAGGACTTGTGGATCATGTCACCATTCTTGAGATGCAGCTCAGGAGGCATGGGATTATCCCTAAGGATCTAGCTGGTGCGGGTGGTTCATAGGTTAGTGGGAACTCCACCTCAAGGTAGTATTTTGCCCATCCTAGCTAGAGGATCCAGACTCGGACAAAGAGACTGATAGGCTCACATCATTAAACTCGTGACACTACACTAGGGGGAGGTGGCACTAGAGGAGGTGATATAGGGGGCTCAGGCCCGATATTTTATTGATGCTTTACGTGGTCCTTGATCCATTTTTGAGGTCAGGTTGACCTATATGATTGTATCCCATGGGTATTTTTGTACATCAATGGACTTGACACATACTTTTATGATAGCTTTGCATTATGACTTATTATGTGTATCGTTTATTGCTCATGTTTTTGTTGTTATTTTGTTTTATGATATGATGTGATGATGGTATTATGTTGACTTGATGAATATGTTATATGATAGATGATATTGTATATGCTTATATGGATGTGTAAATGCTTATATGATTTGATGATATGATGCAATGTATTTTGAATGATGAATGATGAATTCATGATTGTATGTGAATGGAAATTGCCTATGTGTATTATGATGTGGTTTATGGATGATTAATGACTTGTTTTTGTGAATGCAATGTTATTGTTAAATTCATGTTTTAACTTTACTTTAATTGTATGCATCTAACTTATGTGGTGGAATGGTATAAACGAATCTATATTCTCTAATCACTTAAAACATATGGAATGCATATGACATTGACAATATTAATGGGTGATACCATAGAAAGTAAAAAAATAATCATGAATTTAAATAATCACTCTTATCATAAGAATTGATTAAGTATTCATAAATGAGATGTAATGGTGTGTAATGTATTTTCTTAATAAGTTTCTATAAATTAAAATATATAAAGTAGTCAGTAGTCGTATATATACTATTTATAATATATATGCAGTATCTATCCTACTATGTTGATACCCCCTAATTTATAGAATCTTATAAAGAAAGTGATGGTGTGAATGATGTTATGATTTGTTGCTATGTAAGAATTTTTGGGGCTTTTCGGAGATTCAAACACTCTAGTTACCCTATCAACAGCTATCTACTTACTACTTAGACTTTTGAAAAGTAAGGCTTTTACCATGGACCTAGTTTTTCATGATCTTTGTGTGTGCAAGTGATTGTATATTTTGAGATAGAACTCAAATTTCCTCTGATGTCAGGCGGAATTCTTTCAACCCATTACTAAGATCAGGGATCCTCAAGTGTTCATATCATCCTTATGTTGGACTTAGTTGGACTATACCACTAGGAAATATTGAGTTACCTAAGATAACTCATCCACATTCAAACATTGGTCTACACAAATGTATGAAGCAATTGTAATAGACATATCATCATGCGTAAGGATTTCTTCTTCCAGTTTTGTACAATGCTGAGAATTCCAAGAATTCAAGCTTTATTCCCTTCTTTTTGGCTTTGGATATTTGCTCATATGTAGGGATGAAAATCACTTTTTATTTTAATTGATTTTTTCTTTGAGCGAGGATTTTTGTAGTGATGATAATCATTGTTTATTTTGCTCATATATAGTGATGAAAATCACTATTTATTTTTGATTGATTTTTTTTTAGCTATGTTTTTTTTTTTTTTTTGAATTTATGATTTGTGTATCGGATTATTGCTTTGAAATCTGGACTATATGCTTGGCCTTTTTAATATGTACTTTGCTTTGGGATTTTGCTTATTTTTATGTAAGCAAGGGATTTGGATAGGGTAAAGCTTGTCCTTTTTCCAATTCTCAGCACCTTTAAACTAGTTGCACAGGGGGATAAGTAAGGAAAATCCTTTTCGCTTAAGGTAACCTAGACCACTTTTATAGCTTTCATATTTTCCTTGTACCAACTAGGACTTTAGTGTTTTAATTAGTGATGGGATCTTAAATGTCCAAGGTGTTATCACAGCTAGACCTTACCTTCTACTAATCAAAGTTTTTTTCCTCAAAAGTTGATAAGATCACTAGGTGTGGTTGATTAACCAAAAAACCTTAGTATATTATGTATAGCAACAAATAATGGTTGTGTTGAAAAACACAATTACACACATGTGTTGATGGTTGTATGGATTTGAATGATTTATACGAAAAACTATGGTATCACTTTTAAGGCTCTCATGACATATGCAATTGTAGTGGATATGAAAATGCAATGCAATGATGTGGATGCGATATACGAGATGCAATTGTTTTTGTATTTTTAATTTTATGTTGTTTTTGTATTTTTGTTTGATTTGACCAAAGGGCTTATTATGCCTTTGGGGATTTTTTGGTTTTTGACCAAGTAGCATGAAGTACCCTTGGATTTTTTTGAATTGATTTTTACCAAGAGGTTTGAATGCCCTTGGAGCCTTTGAATTGATGTTTGACCAAGCGGTTTGAATTACCCTTGGAGCCTTTGAATTGATGTTTGACCAAGCGGTTTGAATTACCCTTGGAGCCTTTGAATTGATTGGATTTGACCAAGCGGTTTGAATTACCCTTGGAGCCTTTGATTGATGTTTGACCAAGCGGTATGAATTACCTTGGAGCATTTGAATTGATGTTTGACCAAGCGGTTTGAATTACCCTTGGAGCATTTTGAATTGATGTTTGACCAAGTGGTATGAATACCCTTGGAGCGTTTGATTGTATTTTTGAAATTTTATGTTTTTATGCTTTGTTTGTGTTTTTGACATATTTGAATGTTTTTGAATTTTGACATATTTGAATGTTTTTGTGTTTTATGTGTATATTTGAATGTTTTTTAATTTTGACATATTTGAATTTTTTTAATTTTGACATATTTGAATGTTTTTGTGTTTTATGTGTATATTTGAATGTTTTTGAATTTTGACATATTTGAATGTTTTTGTGTTTCATGAAATATTTGAATGTTTTTTATTTTTTATGTGTAGAATGCCTTTAAGTGAATGATATTGAGAGGCTCAGGCTCCTCAACACCATCTAATTATATAAGGTGATATGTTGCAGGCCCAACTCTCTATGAAATCATGTATGGACCTATCCAGTTTACCACAAACTTGTCTTGCAGATGCGACGATAGATTCAAGTTTTGCTGGTTTTCTTTGAGCACTAGATCTCCAACCTTGAATTTCATTAGGTGGAATTTACTATTGTAAGCTCACGCAAGGTGATCTTGGTAAAATTGAATATGCTCTAAAGCATTGACTCGACATTCATCAAGAAGCATCAACTGATCAAGGCGGCCTTGTTGCATGGCATCATCATCTATGAAGTCCTTTAATGCTATGCATAGAGTCATAATTTCCAACTCTGGTGGCATGATGGCCTCAGTGCCATATACTAGTGAAAATAGTATTGCCCCAGTGGGTGTCTGTATACTAGTCTTGTATGCCCATAGTGCAAGAGGCAACTGCATGTGCTAATCCTTGTGATTGTCTTACACCGTCTTCCTCAAATAGAGACTATTGTTTTGTTTGAAGCTTTTGCTTGCCCGTTTGCTTGCGGATAATAAGGCATTGAAAAATTGTGTTGAATATGGTATTTGTTAATTAAAGCATACACATTTTTGTTCTTGAAATATGGCCCATTATCCGATATTATCTTCGAAGGGACCCTAAAACAACTTATGATATTATGGAGTATAAACTCCACAATCCTTGGTCCAGTTGTTGATGTTAAGGGGATCGCTTCCACCCATTTAGTGAAGTATTATGTAGTTGTTATGATGAATGTGTGTTAGGCTGAGTATGGGGGTGAGATCTTCCCAATCAAGTCTAGTCCCCATTGCGAGAATGGCCATGTTTTTTGGATGGGCTGCAAGGCTTGCGATGGCAAGTGCGTTAGATTTGCATGATGCTGGAAATTACTACATTTCTTGACATACTCACAGTAGTCCCTTTCCATGGTGGGCCAATAGTAATCCATTCTCAAGATGAACTTAATGATGGCCATGCCACTAAAATGGCCTCCACATGTATCGTCGTGAGCTTGCAAAATTGCCTAGGATGCTTCATGGGGCTCAAGACAACGAAGTAATACTCCATCATATTCTCGTATGTAGAGGATTTCTCCTAGCAAGATGTATCTTGTTGCCCTCTATTTGAATGTTTGTCTTTTAGTATGCGATAAACCTTGAGGCACTATTCCAAGATCTAGGAAGTCCCGCAGTTGGAAAAGCCAATCCTGATAAGCCATGACTTCTATAGAAAATATGGCTTACTCTTCTTGTATTTTTGAGCTAGTGAACACGGATTGAGGAACGACTCTATGATGTATGGTTGCACCACACTCCACAAGTATTTGGGAGATCAAATACCCCCAAGGTGTTGTTTGTAAGAAATATATGGCTATGAAGGACCAATCTTGATTTGGCTCGATGTTGATCATGTTGATTGATTCTTGATTGTCAAAAGCTTCATGATGTATTTCTGAGTGCGAAAACACTTTCACATGAACGGTTGTAAAATTAGTAGACGGATTCTAAGGGATTAAGGATCCCAAAGAGGCCATAGTTTCTGCAAATCTATTCGATGTATGAGGGATTGCCTCGATGTTGTACCATTCTAGTCGGGCTAGGTAAGTGTCAACAAGTTCCTTGTAAGTTTTTAGGAGTGGTCACCTGCATTGGAATAGTCATTTTACCTGGTTTACTATGAGTAAGGAGTCACCAAAGATATTCAATATTTTAATGCCCATTGCTATGGTTGTTTGGAGTCCCAGGATCAATGCTTCATATTCTATATTGTTGTTTGTGCACAGGAAGTCTAATTTGAATGATAAGGGTAATGGAGCACCCTGTGGTGTGATAAAGACAATCCCTTCTCCACCTCCTTGTTCACACTTCGAACCATCAAATAAAAATGACATGTCTCTTTCTTTCTTAGGTTCTTCAAGTTCTGGCAGATCTGATAATGCAAAGACCACATCATCAAGAAATTCTATGGTGAGAGGCTTGTTATCCTGAAGAGGCACCTCTGCTAATTTATTTGCTATGACTTGTCCCTTGATGGAATTTTGGCTTATTAACTCTAGATCAAATTCTTTCAATAGCATTATCAACTTTGCGGTACATGTATTGTGATATGTCTTGCTCATCATGTACTACAAAGGATTTTGTTTTAATATGATGTAGGTCGTGTGGCTCAACATGTAGTTTCACAACTTTCAAGTTTCAAAGACCACTACTAAACACAACTTTTTGACATACGCATATCCTAGCTCATAACTCACCAAGGTGTGACTAATGTAATATATGGCTTGCTCTTTGTATTTTGTATTATTTTGGGCTAACATGGTGCCCAATGCAAAATCAATAGCCGATATATATAGTAAAAATGGTATGTCTGGCCTTGGTGGATCCAATACTGGTGATGTGGCCAGATAAGTTTTGATCTTTACAAAGGTTCGATGACATTCTTCATCCCAATGAAAGGGGACCTCCTTGCCTAGAAACAGATTCATAGTTCGACATTTGTCTGATAATTATGCGATGAATATTTTGATGGATGCTATCTTGCCTTGTAGGCTCCTTAGCTCCCTAATGTTGGTAGGGATGGCCATTTCTAGTATAGCCTTTACCTTTGCAGGATCTACTTCAATGCCTCTCTTGGATACGATGAATCCCAAAAGCTTGCCAGAAGTTACGCCAAATATGTACTTCTTAGGATTCAATCGAACATTATGTTCTATAAGGCGATCAAAGACTTGTATAAGGACTTTGACATGCTCTTGTCACAATAGGGACTTGTCCAGTAAGTCATCCATGTAATCCTCTAAGATATTATGCATATAGTCATGGAATATATATGTCATGGTCCGCTGATATGTGGCACCAGCAATTTTGAGACCGAATGGCATCGCTTTGTAATAGAATGTTCCCCATGGAGTAATGAAAGCAGTTTTATGCTAATATTTGAGCTTAATCCAAATTTGGTTGTATCCAAAAAAACCATCCATTAGGGAGAGCATTTCATGACCTACGGTTGCATCTACAAGAGCATCTATGTTTGGCAACGGGAATGAATCCTTTGGTGTTGCCCTATTTAAATATTTGAAATCCATGCAGATACGGACTCTTCCATCAGGTTTCTCCATGGGTACCATGTTTGACACCCACTCAGGGTAGTCGATAGGAACTATGAATACTGCATCCAGTAGTTTTTGAAATTTGTTCTTCACCATCAAAGCAACGGTTGAATGCATTTTCCTTAGCTTTTTCTTAACTGGCTTCTTTATAGGATCCAATGAAAGGTTGTGAACGACTAACTTTGGATCTATCCCTAGCATGTCTTTGTAAGTCCAAGAAAAAATATTTGGCCTCTCTTTGAGGAGAGGAATTAGGATGGCTTGTTCCTATGGGGATAGAATTTCTCTGAACTTGAATTTTCTTGGTTGGGTAGAATCATCACTGATGTCCACCTCAAAAGTTGCTTCTATAGCTATATGTGACCCATCCTCTAGCTAATGAGGCGTGGGTATCAAATGAATGTCATCGATGGGATTCACAGGACCTACTGACTCAGGTTCTAAACCAAAATGGAAGATATCATACGCACAACCTGATGCAAAATGAAATGGTTGTAACATCTCTTCATTGGGGAAGAGGTCTTCAGGCTCTATGGGAAAATTAGCACAATCCCAATCAATAAACTCTATATAAATATACAATGATTTGGTAGGATCTACTAGATTATGAATTGGAGTGGTCAAATCAATGGAGATCATGTTGATGGACGAAATGAAGTCTCCAAGACCACATGGGTGCAATCTTGTCTCAGGGGTTTCCCTTCCATACTCACGATGAGGTTCTAGAGGAATGGGAATTTTTGGATATGGCCCATGAGCAGGGCAGACAATCGGATCATTGGACTCTAATCACTCTCTGAATGTAGGTATAGGGGGATTGACCATCTGATGAATGGCATCTAGGTCAACAGGTCTCCCCAAAAATTGTAGATGAGGGTATATGGCACGGAGTTCCGCCTCTATCTCTACTAGCTCGTTGACTTACCACAAGTGGTGAGGTCCAAGATAAGCCATCTCAATCTCATCCTCAAAGTCATCATCACTTATCTAGAAACTTTTAGCATTGGTATGCGGCCCTAAGATAAGGGGCTCATGTCTTGGCCCCAAGTAGGCCATCTTTGTTTCATCTTCATATTCTTCATCACTTATGAAGAATCCATTTGCATTTGTCTCTTGCTCCAAAGTCAGGGGTTGATGGCTTAGGCCTAAGTAGGCTCTTTCTATTGAGTCTTCTAATTCATAGTCACTTTCATCTGATGTATACCCACTCTCATCATGGATGGACCATGTAAATCTTTGTAAATAGCGAGGCCCCTGATAGGCTAAGCCAAGTTACACCTCATCATCACTTGCTTCATATCCATTCTCCTTATCCCATGAGTTGTACCCTATTGGGGTGGAATCAATTGAGACGTTTGGATGATAAATTTTTGGTGGTGGTATGTTTACCGTGGCCACTTATTTGTTGCTCAAATTTCCTATTCTTAGGGGATGATAAGGAATGAAATCAATGTCTTCTCCTAACCCTAAGCTTAATATTTCCAATGCCGCTACAAGAGAGTCATCTTGACCTCCAATATAATAGTCTAAGCCAAAAGGGAAGCTGATATTGTGGCTTATATGGCCACCTGCACCCCTACTCATATATGCCAAGGCCATAGCCATGCCAATGGCAATGCTCAAAGTAGCTTAGATAAAACTTGAGGTTAGAGAGGTAATGAACATTTACCATGAATAATTTGTCACTATCCTCTTCTATATCTAAAGACTTATGAGTGCAGTCCAAGTCGGCATAGATAAAATTGGTTTGGTTGGGAGGGATTCCAAGTGGAACCATTATTCCCACTGGTGGCCTCAAGTCCTTAGGCCTTCCCATATCTTGTGCAAACTCAATGATAGGTGTAAAGGTGATTTTTTGTACAAGGTACTTCCCTATGCCTATGCTTGCCAAGTGTATTGATGCATGCGATGTTGATGATCCTACGGATGACACTGGTGAAGCAGGATGATAATCATTATCTTCATATTGATCTTGAAGATATTCTTCTTCCATAGGACTTGGCATTTCAGCAATGGCTACAATTTTCACTTCCTTGGGTTGTTCTTCCTTAAATAAGGGCCCCTTTAGATTTTGATTGTCTTTTGGTTTTGACGTTGATGTTACTTTAGAAGCATTGACTACTTTGAGTGCACCAAGAGGTGTTGAAGTGCATAGGTCTTTTCTTACCCCTTTGTCTTCGTTATTCATTTGTGTGGTTGGGGATGAGGGCACTACGTACAAGTGGGTAGAATGGATTACAAATTCTCCCAGAATGTCTACTTGATTGACGTATTTAAAAGGCTCTTCATCGGCTAGAACTACATAGACTTTGTTTTCGTGCACATACTTGACACACTGGTGCAAGATCGAAGGCACACACTTCATGGCCCTTATCCAAGGGTGCCCTAAGAGGATGTTGTACTGCATAGCTCATTCTAAGACATGACACATCACAGGGATGGTCTTATACCCCACCTTGATGGGTAGGACTATCATTCCCACAATATTGCATAAAGCATCATTAAAAGATCTCAATGTGTAAGCTCCTAGAACGATATTGGACTTGGGGATCTTGAGGTGCTCTATTGCATTTTTTGTGATAATGTTTATCGATGAACTTGTATAGACCAAGACCCTCTTGAAAGGTAAGTTGTTGATTTTCACTACAATTTTTAGCAAAGGGTCTGTTAAGGCAGCAGGAACTGTCTTAATCTCATGATCATATAATCGGATTACAGGTACCTGGCATTCTTGCACTTGTCCCACAAAGTGAGTGAATGCATTTGCATCTTGTGGTTGGAGCTCAATTGTCCTTAAAATATCCATTAGAGTCTCCCTATGCTTTGGGGACTATTGTATGAGCTCATAGATGGATAACTTAGCTGGAGTCATCTGTAGGTTTTGCTCCAATATACTCCAAATACTTACCATAGGTCATGTTGGTGGACCTGGAAGGTTGTCTTGCCTTTGCCTAGGAACATCTAGGATGTTCATGGGAGCTGCAGGTGGTTGTGGTTGACCATATCACCTAGTCCTTGTTGCTATGTTAACAATATCAACCATCCCAATGCATTTGTGGGTAGGTATGTAAGCTTGAACCTGATTGACTTGGACCCCTTGCTCTCGAGGGGCCTCATGATTGGTAAATGGGTTTCTATATATTCCCATGTCTCTATTATCGAGAGCCAGTGGGTTGTCAACTTTGAGTTCTCCCGCCTCAATCATGTTTTTCACTTGATGCTTAAACCCGTGCAAGCCTCAATGTCATGCCCCGATATCCTGTGATAAGGGCAAAATTGATCTTCCCTATATCCTTTTGGCTTAGTATAGTTGGGATCTATAAGAGGTATATCAAGAAATCTAATCCTCCTAGCCTCGCTCAACTGATTAAATATTGATTACATTGATTCTGTCAGATGCGTGAAATAACAAGTCGTCTTGCGTTTTCAATTTCTTCCCTAATTGTTCTTTTGGTCGTAATTGGCTGGTAGGGGATGTGCTTGATAGTTCTGGGGTTGTTGCGCACCCCCATCCTTGGGTGTATCCAATATGACTTGATTGACTGGAGTAGGGTTTGTCTACTTCTGCTTATACTTATCATTCTTACCATTCTTGTTCCACTCCTTTTTGTTTCGGAGTTTAATGGTTCTCTCATCTACTTTTATTTCTTCGATGAGCTTGGCCTGTACAAAAGCTTCCTCAAATGAAGGATATTGTTGAATTTTTAGCAAGAGGGAGATGTGTTTAGAACAAATTTTGGTGAACATGCGAATGATCTCTTTTGTGGTAACGGAGAATGAAAATTTTGCAATGATTTTTCTCCATCTATTCCTATAATCCATTACTGGCTCATCATCATATTATTTCAAGTTGGCCAAGTATGAAAGGTTCACTTTCTTCTTAGCACCAAAGGAGAAATGCTTTAGGAATGTGTTTACTAGTTGTTCAAAGTTGGTTATGCTATGCTTAGGTAGTTGATTGAACCATTGAGTGGCATCACCTAAAAAAATAATTATGAATGTTCTTAGCATGAGAGCATCATTTTCTTCAAGATGAAAACATGCGTTGATAAAATTGGTGACATGCTCTTGTGCATCCTCTTCACCATTAAAATTTTCTAACCTAGGCATCTCAAAGTGCTTAGGATATGGAGGGCTAGGGATTGATGGGCACAATGGTTGATTGTGTATTTTACTCAATGTTGGTGAGTTCCTAACTACCTCTTGTTTCTCAAAGGTTTTCATATTTTTAGCAAGCTCTTGAAATCCCTTTGATGCATAGATTTCCTCCTATTGTAAGCCTATTTACATTGGCAATGGAGGTAACTCTCTATCCTTTTGATTTGTTCTGCTTTCCTCCCTCCTACGAGGGAAATCAGGATTGTGATCTTGATTTGTTGTATTTTCCCTTCCCCCATTATTTGGATTTCGTTCATGATTTGGTGGGGGATTTCATTGTGGGCTATCTTGTCTAGTGTGCCTCTCCTTAGGTGAGTCGGTGCATCTAGTTCTTTGGTGGTCACCAACATTTGTCTATAATTTTTTAAGAGCTAGCCTCTTGTCCTACTCTCTTAAATGTTGCTCATGTTGGCGCAAGATTCTTTCTCTTTGTTTATCTTGTTTGAGAGCTTCCACTAGCTCTCACTCCTTACGTAATGCATTTTATAACTATCACATTCGGTAAATTTGTGCTATTACAAAAGACTCATGTTTATCTAACTCTGGTCTTGTTGTCTTGACTCGTAGATTTCTCAAAGAGGTTTTTGATGTATCTGTAATATTACTAGCTAATGTAACTTGTTCAGTGTATTGTTGAGTATCCCTATGATCAGACTTTGGGAATCTACTATGGGGTCACTATGAGGTACCCCCAGACTGAGAGATGTGTTTAGAAGTAACTATTCATGAGCTTCTAGATGTAGAGTTCTCAATAGCTACAGTTCTTTGAGTTGGTCATGTAGAAAACTGATCCAACCTGTCTAGCTATCTTGTTTTCCATGGTTGGTCCCATGGGGTGCCATTCACTCCTATGAGCTCATAGTATACGAGAATATTTCCTTTTGTGTGAAGGGTTTCTTCTATATGATTCCCACAACTAGATGTAGCTCTAGTTTCCTGCCCTTCAGTAGGTAGTCTTGTTTCATATGTTTCTTGTGAGTCTTGAGGTGTTGCAATTCTTGTTTGCCTTCTTGATGAAGAGGGCTTTGTGGTAACATGTTTTCTCCATGTGGATGGAGATGTAGTATTATCATCATCCCTATGTGAAGAATGATACTTAGAACCTTATTTATGTCCATGTGAGGAGGAATCCCTTGAAGATTCCTCATGTCTTTGAGATGTTTTTATGTGTTTAGAGGAGGCCCTTGAGGTCTCCTCATATCTCCTTGATGAGAATGGCTATGAAGCCTATTTTTTTTTATGTGACTTTGTTCCATGATGTGTCTCCTTACTTGTGGTTTCTCGAGGAGATACCCCAAGGGTTGAATTATCACCCCTTAGGCTTGCAAAGCTATGTCTCACGGTCTTACGGGTAGGTTGTTCAATGTTACTACGACTCCACCTATGGGTATGAGTTGCTTCTGTCTCTCCCTCGATATCAGATTGAGGGTGTTTACTTCTTGTTTTTACCATGTTGTCTATGAATTGATCTTTTGAGTTGCAATTTAGGAATAACCGCATAATACCAAACAAATGTTTATCTTGATTACCGATTTAAGTGTGCCCTAAACTATTTGGTGTGTTTTGATGTATTATTCTTTTGATTTATTTTCTCTTGTTCTTGGATTAATAATTATAAGACTCATCCATAGTGACAATCAAATACACCTTTACCAAACATGATTTTCTCAAAATAAGCTAGGGTACACCACTGAAGACCCAATGGAGGTTTCACCTAGCTCTTCCACTCTGAACCAATAATTATTCCAATAGTGGGAGATAGTTTGAGCACAAGTAACTTAGTATCACTATAAATAAGTTTCCCAATTCATTTCTAGGAAGCTCTAGGGGGCCAACCAGTGGAAGGAGATGAATTCCAATGTCACTATACTGAATTGAAGGTTGGTGATGAAATCCAAATCCCCAATGTTTAAATGAGATGTGTGTGTGTGGTGTTCATTTTAAGCTTGTGTAACATAAAGTGCATCATATAGCAACAATGAATCTTTCCTATATGCCTAAGTGCAAAAATATGTTTCAATATTTAGAAAGATGCATGAACTACTATGATTTGTATGAGCACACTTTATTTTGTGTAGCTATGGCCTCTAGCAGGGCCTCAAAGCAAGCAAACAACATACAATATCTAGCACGTTGGATTCTAGGGTGAAATTTTCAGGCATAAGCCATTGTTCCTAGCAACACCTAGTGGAAAATTAAAAGAAGATCTAAGATATGTGAAATGCTTAATTCTTTCTCCTTTTATTATTTCAATTTCCAAACATAAATGTGCTTTAATTTCTCTGTTTTAGGCACACAAAAGTAGATAAAACACTGTAAAATATCACAAAAGCTATACCAACCTTTGATCCAGCTCATAGAGTCGGTGTTTTGACCTTTGTTGCACTCTAGTTTTGGTCGTTGTTGACCAGAGCAGCTGGTTCTTGGTCGTTGTAGCTCAAAGTGGCTAAGGCTCTATTGATCGCTGTAGCTCAGACCGGCTAGTTTTTGGCCATTTTAGCTCAGAGCGGCTAGACCTGCACATAAAATTAAGTTAGTATTCTAATAAAAAATAAAAAATTAGTGGTGGTCCCACCGTGATCGCCATTTGTAGCGACCCGAGGATGCATGCACCGCCATTTTTTAACTCTACTTGAAATGTTATTAAAAACCCAAGATGAAATGGAAGACAATGAAAAATCATATAACACAAAATAACAAATATGGATATCTTTATTTGTATTTAAATTTTGTTACATGTCGGTCCCTCTTAGGGATACCCATTTCGATACAATAAGTTACAAATAGGCAAAGAGTGCCCCTTTCACAAAGAGATGGTGCACTTATAAAGGCTTCCTGATTCCGTACATGGAAATATATGAGGGATTACAGATGCCTCATTCCCTAGGTATGTTTCCTAGAGGGATCCCTTTTTCTCTCGTATGTTGCAAGTAATGAAACAACAACACATGCTTAGATGTCCGAGATTGCCTCCCCATATGAGGTTGTTAGTAATAAAATAATTTAACAAAAATATGATGAAACTATGCCATGAAATCATGTAAATCTATGCTAATGATATGAAAACATGAAGAAACAAAATAAAAGAAGTTGTCTAAAACCTAAGCTAAGCCTGTGAGCCACTGTCCAAGACAGCGATCGCTAAGGTAAACCTTGCTCTCTTTGCCCCAAATCTATGGGTCAAAGCCTGTAATATGATGTTGAAATAATAGGTGTTATGCTCTTCAATCCGTCAAGGCTTTGTCGTACACGTGATCTCCAAATCTCCAAGTCTCAAAAGCTCTCCTCAATAAAAATATGTCTTGATGATAAATGTTTCTATATGTCTCTCCCTGATATCTCTGGTTCTCTTAGGCTTGCACCTTTTATAGTGTCAAACCCTAGGTCTATGTCCAAGACCTAGGAATAAATTTCTCATGCATAGTGCAAGTTAGCATGAGAAGCTTTTGTCCTTTGTCTATGCTTGAAGGCCAGTTAACTAAAGTCTAACTGCCCACTTGAGTCTCCTATGCAAACTAGTCGTTAGCATGAGAAGCTTTTGTCCTTTGTTTATGTTTGAAGGTCAGTTAACTAAAGTTTAAATGCAAACTCAAGCCTCCTATATGAACTTGTGAAAAGGAATGTAAAGTTACTCTTGCTCACCTTTATTGCATGCAGACTACCACTTTTTCCTGTGATTAGGCCTATTTTTTGACAAATATGCTTCTTATGGCTTATCGGCTATCATCTGCAGTGGCTAAGGTCTGGCCGCTCTAGGCCTGAGTGGCTAGGATCTAGCCACTCTTGGCTTGAGTAGCTAGGCTTGGATGGCTTGAAAATACCCCAAATGAGTGGTGAGAACCACTATTGATGCTTGGAAAGTCCAATATTATGTCTTATGATCTTATGAGTGTGTCTATGTGAGTAGATCCCCTAAGCATGACATGGTTTAGGTATCTATAGATAGGGTAGAAAATTTCAAATTAAAAACCTAAATCCAAAGTCCGAACTTCATAAATATTTCCTTGGGCTTAAAACCGATTAATAAAGTCCTTAAATCATAAGTCGGTTAAGCATTCACCATGGTCTCAAAATTTGAAAGGTCTAAGGTTAAAGCAAATATTAATTAAACAAAACCTAAGGGTATGCACCCCGCAAAGATAACAATTGAGAACCTTAGATTTAATCCAAGGGTCACGCTCGATCTGGAATAAATTGAACGATGATGCTTTAATAAAATCGAACCAAAGGACAAGTCAAAAGTCAATCCATGGTAAAAAAGTAAAAAAATTGCACCTTAGGCTTAATCGGACGGTAGTGTGGCGTCATGAATAGATCTCACAAAAGCGCATTCAAAAAAAAAAGTCTGAAATATAAATCAAAGGGTCAATGAGGTTTAACCTAAGGTTTAAAAATCGAGCATCTCTCATTAAATCAGATGAAAGTGCATCTTAAAAATATGATGGACATGCTTTTGCAATAAAACTTGAAGGTTAAGTCATGAACCAATAAACAAATGTGATTAAAGTCCTTGCAACTTTGACAAGATTGACAAACACACCGACCCCAATATCAAATCAATGGTTGCGCACTATTTTAAGAGTCGAAGCATTAAACATGAGCTAAAATGGTCAAAGGTTATGATTAAATAGTGAGTAAGTCTAAATAATCGGATGGCAGTGCTCAATCATCTTTAAAATCAATGGATGTGCATCCTCTAAGAGGTCAAAGGTTTAATAAAATTCATCATGGGTCAAGGTCAAGTTAAAATCAAAGCAAGTCTTACAGATCAGATGATCGTTCCCATGTGATAACCAGATCAACGGTCGTGCATGTTTCAAATTAATCACCTATTAAAATTCAATATTAAAAGAATGCACCCCCTTTATTAATCATCAGGAAAGTTACCAAGATCAAACGGTTGCGCTCGATCGATTTTTAAACTAATAGTGGTGTGCTACTTGAAAATACATTAAGGAGTGTTATGATTTGAAAAATATTAATTAATGATAATCATGTTATTAGCAAGGATTTAATACATCAGCTAATTCCTCCCTTTCATCTTAAACATGATTAGTATTATACACCCTTCATTAAACTAACTTGCAGGTTGATTTAATCCAACGACAGCGCTTGTCTCCACTCAAATCCGATGGTCGTGCCGAAATTGCGAATGGTAAGATGAAGACTAAGGTAAAGACAAATATTAATTGTGTTTAGCGAGGTTTTAATACATTGACTAATCCCCCCCCTTCACCTTAATCATGATTAATAGAAAATCAAAAGTTTTTACATTGATTATATGGTGGGCATCTTATTGGTAATCTAACGATAGTGCCCAAACAAATCTAAAAATCGACGGTCATGAAGGCTTGTAGTGGCGGAAAAGGATTGAAAGCTAAATGAAGATATTTTAATGGTACATAAATCGGATGACGATGCGCATTTCTCCCCAGATCCAATGGTACACATACGGGAAGATAATCGAAAGTTAATCTAAGCATTATTATTTCAAAAGGTTGATTAATTTACCCAAGGTACATAGGAATTTTTCTCATTTATTAAAAACTATGTGCATCTACATGATCCAATGATCACGCCTCACCACAGTAAGATCTAACAGTGATCACAAAAAAAAATGCCCGTATCATATGTTACTATCTATTAATACAAGTTGTTAAGGTTTGAAAATATAAGGATTAAACATTGGATAATCATGATTAATTGAAGACCATAAAACACATTATGTCAAGTTTTTATATGCAGCTAGGTACATTAACCATCATGTAGGTCTCGGGATATCAACGGTCGTGTTAGCATCCTATCCAGATCGGACAACAGCACATCAATCAACATTCCAAGGGCAAAACCAATCACTTGTATTCGACGGTTGTGATTAATCACGGTTGACTTAGGGAAAAAGGGGCATCACAGAAAAAATAAAAACCAATGCTCACACCAAGAATCGAATATCATATAAATCTTGAAGGAGACATAATCAATCCCAAAGATCTAGTTATCACTCGGATCTGAGGTGGCACGAGGTTCAAAAATGGAAACTACCCCCATGGCACATATCGTTCCACATCAGATTAAATATCCCCATTGACAAATGAATATGCTCAGGATTGCAGCCACTTTTGACACAAAAATATGGAGTTTGATTGATGAGCATATAAAAGGGTTGCAAAGGAGTTTAAAGGGGAAAAATGTCAATACCTGCAAACAACAAAAAGTATATTCTGCACCATAGATAGTTGTAATAACAAGAGATATTTTTAGGGTAGTTAAAGGGTCAAAGAATCAAGGAAGGGTAACTCAAAAGAGGCCAGTTCAGAAAGCAATTGCTAAATGCACCAAGAAGTAGCAAAATCAGATGAAAGTTCTCCTCATACTTAAATCACCAGTTTAGTGGAAATTTGTTTGAACAAGTCAAAGAAGGGAGCACAATAAAAACCTCAAATCTAGCTAGATAGCACCAATTTTAGAAATTAAATCAGATGATGCCAAGTGTACAACCAGAATTCAACTAGAAATAATAGAATCAAGAACCAACAACTATAAAAGGAAGCAGGCAGGTCTGGATTCTGGATCAAGCAATTAGAGAATAGCATTTTTGCTAAGAGGTATACTTGAGTGCCCTATTAGTTGTGTTGTATTTCTTTGTGTCTATTTTATTTTATTCATTATGTCTTCCTCCTCTTGTTGTGCAAGATTGTATGATAGGAAATCATTCAAGAAGCTGAGAATATTTCCAGTCTTATTGAACCTAGGATTCAGAGATTCTTTTGTTACCAGATTGGAATAAGGAGAGTAGGAGAGACCTGTTACATCATTTGAATAGAGTCTTCTCCATTGTATTGTTGTATTCTTTTGAGAAAAATAGAGTTAAAAAACATTATGCCCACTCTGTATGTAATTGTTTCCATGAATCAATACAATTCTTAATCTTATTCCTGTCATTTCTTTGTCTCAGTATTGTGTGTATCTGTATAATGGGTTACATTATTTGAATGCATTATACATATTTCTTTTGTTAGTTAACTTTTGGTTTTGTTACGAAATTCGAATGAAATCAAGAATGCTAATTTCTTTTTCCCCTTCTCTCTGTTCATAATTAAAATTATTGTTAAATTGCTATAACATCCCAATGAATGTAGTCACAGGTCTACATAAGGCATAACAGTTGGTTGTTTTCATGCTTGGTCATTTTAATAAGAATACTTATAGTTTAATATAAATTTGGAGCATACAAATTAGAAGTTTAATTAAAGAATTATCATTGGGGTTTCCTTACTTGTTCTACCATCTTCTTTAGCAATATTCGAGTTTAGCAGAACATGAGGCAGGTCAACCAGAGCCTGCAATAGCTCATTGGTTTCAAACGGGTTCTTGTAGTGTGACAATTAAAATCCTACGGATGCAAGAATTGGTTCCAATAGTTTTTTGGCACCATTATCGGGGATGAACTTATATGTTAAGATCATATCATATTAATTTTTTTTACCGAATGACATTATTTTTAAACAACGGGTGGCCAGTTTGAATAAAGAATGTTTGTTTTAATTCACTATATTTACATTCTTTATTTTACCCAATTCATGTTTCTTGATTTTCTTGAATTCTCTTTCTTGATTTTATTGAATTTCCCCAAGAACCCAATCCTATGAGGATGAGAGATAATATCAAGCATTCTTGATAAGAGTATACGTTGTTCTTTCTGCATCCCAATGCTGGCGACTCTGCTGGACGAACCCAGAAGAAAAATATAAAAAAAGGAGAGAATAGAAAGTGTTGGCGAACACCAAGAGAAGTGGTAAGGAGTTGTTTCCAAAACTTGAGAATCCAGAGGTATTTATACATACCTAGAAAACTCCACTTTTTAAGAATATTGTTTATAATAGTATATTAAATTCTAGTGGTAAAAGCTATGTGAAGAAAATCCATAATACTATTACTGTTGATATTACTATATCGTCCAAATTTTTTGCACCCTTACCTTCAAGCTAAAGGATCCGTGCCCGAAAGGGGGATGCAAAAAGTATGGAACAATACCTCGGACGGAGAGGCCCTTTGAAGGTCGCGCCTCTCGGGGGAGGGGTATAAAGGTGAATTTTCAACGGATGGTGGGGTTCACCAAGAAACTTTGAGTGGTAGTTTCCATGCCTAGGTTTGAAAATGGGTTTGATTTGTTCATTTTACGTTCAATCATTCAGATTCCTAGGTTGGCCAAAATGAAGCTAAGCTATTCTATATGACAATTCTGATTTATATGAAGATAGTAAACATAAATGAATCCTAATGTGATTAAATGCAGAGAATATGTTAAATGGAGAAGAGTACACCTAATTTCTGATGTCTGATGAATATTCTAAAGCCTGTAGGAGTCCAAATCATCCCGGATATGACAGGATCATCTGTAATTGTATAGAATCATCCCAAATCATAGTTGATCGTCTGATATCACCCAGGATTGTTAGCAACCTGACGAATTCGTCAGAAACCTACAATCAAGAAAATAGACACCAAAAATAAAAAATACTATTGCAAGAATGATGCAAAGTGATAGAAATGAGAGTTTAGATGCTTTAAATAACAAATCTAGATATCAAATTAAATGAGATGCAATGTTTTGGCAACTTATTTTGAATTTTATCATGCAATTATGCTAAATGAGGTGAACTCCAAGATGCATAACATAAGTAAATTAATCTAATGTACCAATAAATAAAGAAACAAGATAGAAAATGCAAACTCGGGACTCTGATTGCCCTCAAGCTAAATTGTAGTCAAGATCGTCTGCAATCGTACGAGATCATCATCGATCTTGACAGGATCGTCCGAAATTGTGGTTGAATCATCTGCGATGATTCGAGCTATCTTCAACTAAACACAGTGAAATCCTATAACAAAAACTTGAAAACACGAATATAAAATCCTACAAGGAGTCAAGGAGAGCAGGCAGGCAGGGAATCAGGGAATCAGGGAATCAGGGGGTCAGGGGATCAGGGGGATAAACTGGAAAAATCCTAGTTTATATAGGATTAGGGGGAGATTAGGAGGTTGGGGATCATCCCAATCTGGGAGATCCTCAACGTGGGAATCTCCAACCATGCAGACACGCTTCTGACAAAGTTGGAGAGGTCGTTAGAACATAAGCTAATTATAAAAATTCAATTTTGGGATGAAATCGTCTGGACATTCTTTTCTAGACGAATTCGTCCGATTTGGGACGATATCATCAGATCAGCGACAATATCGTCCAATGGTCAAAACAACTTCTAAAAATGGCACGAAAAATGAGGTGAGTGGTTAACGAGCGGTTTTGGGGTTAAAATTCAAATTTCTACTTTTTACTGATGGTTTAATTGTGCCAATTTTAGGGTGCTACAATTACTATAGATGAACGTTTAAATTCATTAGTAGAAGATATATGTGATTATTCTCATTCAAATGTAGATAATTCATCAATATACATTCAAACTGCCCAGACCCATACCACCGTAGGTACTACATCTATGAAATTAAATTCAAAAGTAGCTATGGCTCAGGGTAATGTTCATTTGTGGAGAACTAACAGATATAGGCCTTTTGTATTACCAGTAAATTTAAATGCCTTACCCAATAAAGCTCACAAATATCTCCCTAAGTTTTTAAGAAATAGTGTAGTAACTAGAGAGGATCATATCAAAAGTTTCTTATATGCAATGGACAATCTGGAAGTTGAACATGAAGATGTAGTATTAATACTGTTTCTACAGACCCTAGAAAAAGATGCTAGAGAATGGTTTAATTCCCTTCCTAACAATGATATCCCAGACTTCACCAAAATGGAAGAGGTGTTCCTAAAGAAGTATGGTGAAAGGAAAAATGAACAATCATTGTTAACTGAGCTAGCCACTATGAAGAAGAAAGAAAATGAGGCTATTAGTGATTTTAACAGAATATTTTCATAAACAAGAAACAAAATCCCTGCCAACCTCAGACCTAGTAATATTTATTCTATTTATTTTTGTAAGAATGCTTTTCAAGGAGAGTTTAACTATGAATTAAGGCAAGAACAAGCCACTACCATTGATGGTTGTATGGAAAAAGCAATGGATATAGAAATAAATATGCTTGACAATGGTAAGATGAAACCTTATTCCCTAGAAGTTAACATGCCCGATAGAAAACCTAAGAGAGTGGCTTTTGATATACAAAGAAGAACTAAAATTGATCCTGTGGAGAAGTTGACTAGTCAGATGATAGAAATGTTTAACAATATGAGTAATAGGTTAGCAATAATTGAAAGAAATAGAAGTAGCGACGAATCTTCACAAACTGAACGATCACACGTTGACAACTGCCCTCCCTTCAAGAAAAATTTCAATAGGAATTTGGGGAATAAAAATGGTTTTGAAGAAGGACATAGGAATAGGGATAATGAAAACAATAACTAGAAAAATAGATATTCTGATAGGGATCATAACAATGTCCCTAACCCAATGCCATCTACCAATGTAGCTGAAGGTTTTCCTTATTTTTTCTCTACTTGTGATGCACCCCATAACCTTGATGCATGTGGAATACACCTAAGTGATCAACGTAATGTAGATATGCATGCAGAATCATAAGAGGATATAAGAATCAATGCATGTTGGTCCATTGAAGATAAATCCATAGAAAGGCTATTTGAAGAAGACATGGATAAATATGCTTTAAATCATCATCCTCAGATCTTAGTAATTGAAGGAACTAAAATCTTGTATAAATCACATGAGTCAAGATATGATAAGATTAAGTAAGGGAAATTGATTCCCACTGCTCAAGAGGTTGAAGAATTAGAGGCAACCCATGTTTTAAATTTGAGGAATAGAATAGTCCCTGAAAGAACAGAGAAATTATCTACAAATGAAACAAAAAGATAAACTTTCAGCAATAAAAATATCAGTAAAGATAAAATTGATAGGAACCCTAACAAAATTACTCCTGAGGTAATAGAATCAATAGAAGAAGTTCCCAAAGAAGAAAGTAATAAACCATTGGATATAAAGAAGATAGAATTTGATGTTGAGTCAGAACTCGGTAAGAAAAAATTTAATATCACATTCGATGAACTTATGAAAGTTCAAACATACAGAGAACAAGTATGCAGAGCTTTTGGATTAGTAGAGCAGAAAGAAGACCCAACTTGTCATGCTACTAGACAAAATCAACATGATACAAGATCATCATCTTTTGTCAGACCCTTCTACGTGTCTTTAAGATATAATTTAGATGAAGGGAAAAGATATGTGATTCATAATTGCATGCTATACAGTGGAGCTTCACATAATATTATGCCTAAGCTAATAGCTGACCAAATGGGATTAATCTATACTAGAGATTTTTCTCCTGTTTCTGTAATGGAAAATAGATAAATTTCCTATGTAGGGGTGATAACTGGATTATTAGTTTTCCTATACCAACACCCCAAAAATGGCATTATCATGGATGTAGCAGTAGTTTATGTTGACCCATTCTTCTCACTATTACTCAGTAGGCATTAGGCATAACAACTAGGGGGATCAATACAACTAGAATGGTCTTATGATACCATCCCCATATAAGATAAGGAGAATATAATTTTGAGAAGGGAAACATTAAAAAAACACTCTATATATTTAATTCAAACAGATTAAACCATGATTAACTTAGTTAACTCTATGGAAGAAAAAGGGATGGGAGTCTATTCAATATGGCACAACCCATTCCTGATGGAAGTACCAGATGCAAAGAACATGGATCCAGAAGATATGAGAACAAATGATGCTGAATCAAATCGAGTATTAACCCAAGAAATGTGGACCATATCATTTTATGGGGCTAAATCCCAATTTGGAGTAGGTGCAGGTGTAAATTTAACTGACATTAAAGTAAATTACCTTGGTATCCCTTACAGATTATAATTTCCTTGCACAAACAATGTAGCTAAGTATGAAGCTTTACTATTAGGGCTAAGGAAAGCAAAAGAGTTAGGTATTAACTACTTAACTATAACAAGATATGCAAAAATTATTATACTGCAAAGAAAAGGCAAATATAAGACCAAGCATCCTAGACTTAAGCAATATAGAAATGCAGTACTAAAAGAAATTGATAAATTTTTGGCTTTCAATATTTCATATATTCCTAGAGAATAAAATCATGTTGCATATCTCTTAGTTGTGAATGCCTCAGGTCTAGATCACCCAGAGATAACTACAGAACATATGGATAGGTTTCCAACTATCTCAATCTATGAACCTTCTATGCCATATAAAATATTCTATCTTTAGGTATTTCAATATGACATAGATATTAAGGATTTTATGACTTTGCAAAATCAGTATGCATATGTCATCTGTGATGAAAAATATGAAGAAAAGCTAAAAGATCAAATAGGAGAACCAATAGAAGTAATCCAATTGAAAACTAATAGAATACCCAAAGGATTGGTGTCTCTTGAAAGCCTATTTGACAATTTTGACAAAGCCTATAAACCTATACGTAGAGAAGTGATATCTGAGGATATTAATATTGGCTCAATGAAAGAATCCATAATAGTGAAAGTAGACATGGCACTACCTGCAAAAGAAAAAGTTGGATATATCAATTTCCTAAAAAGGAACAAAGAACATTTTGCTTGGACCTATGAAGATCTTAAAACTTTAAAAATGGATGTGATGACACATATAATACCCTTGAAAGAAGATGCGAAGCCATGTAGACAAAAACAGAGAAAGTACAACCCAACTCTGCACCCAGTAATGCAAAAAGAGATTCAAAAATTGTTGGACTCCAAGATAATAAGAAAATTCAGATTTTCCTCCTGGATATCCAACTTAGTACCAGTTAGGAAAAATAATGGGGACATTATACTATGCATGGATTTTAGAAATTTAAACGAGAGCTCACTAAAATACAATTACCCATTGCCTAACATGGAACAACTACTGCAAGCAGTAGTAGGTTCAACTAGATTGTCCTTGTTATATGGATTTGTAGGGTACAATCAAATTATGATAAATCCAGAAGATAGACACAAGGCAACATTCACCACACCCTGGGGCACATTTGAATATTTAAGAATACCTTTTGGATTGATGAATGCAGGTGCTACTTTCCAAAGAGCAATGGACTTTTCTTTCAAAGGATTGATGTTCAAAATTGTAGTAGTGTACTTAGATGATATCACAGTTTTTTCTAAGAACCCAGAAGATCATTTAGAACATTTGACTATAGTTTTTTCCCGGTGCAAGGAATTTGGAATCTCTCTAACTCCAAAAAAATACATATTTGGAACTACACAAGTAAAATTGCTAGGCCATATAGTTTCATAAAAGGGAATAAGAATTGATCCAGAAATGATAGAAGCCATTTCTAAAATTCTCCCACCCAAGAATCTAAAAGGGGTAAGGTCATTCTTTGTCAAAATAAACTTTATCAGAATATTTGTCCCAAATTTTGCAGAAATGACCAAACCCATAAATGATATGGTGAAGAAAACTGGAGAAATAAAATGGACATTAGAAAATATGGAAACATTTAACAAGATTAAATAAGCCATATCAACCATTCCAGCTTTAATTTGCCCTGATTATGCAAAGGCTTTTAATATCTATTCATATGCTTTTGAACACTCTATTGTTGCAGTCCTTTCACAAAAATATAATGAAAATAATGAAAGGCCAATAGCCTTTATGAGCTCAAGACTAAAAGGAGCAAATCTTAAATACACCCTGCTAGAAAAACATGCCTATGCAGTCATCCAATCTTTAGAACACTTCAAAGGTATATTCAACTCAAACAAAGTTTACTGTTGTATTCCCTTTATAGAAATAACATATATCTTTTCTCAATCAGAGCTATTAAGAAGACCAGCAAGATGGATGGTAAAAATTTTGCAATATGATGTTGAATTCAAAATAGTTAAAATAGTCAAAGGGCAGGGTGTAGCTAAACTTTTGGCTAATAAATAAGAAGCAGGATCTAAAAATATTCTTACCATAGATCAGGCATATGATGACAGAAGAATAAAAAATAAAGAATGTAAATGGTATGAAGAAATTTTGTCATACTTACAAACGCTATCTTTTCCTAGAGATATGACAATAAATAGAATGAGATCAGTCAAACTTCAAGCTCAAAAGTATTATATACAAAATGGAGTATTATATTGGAAACATCCTGATGGAGTGTTATTAGTATGCTTATATGAAAGAGAAGACCCAAAAATAATTAATGAATTTCATAATGGTTTCTATGGAGGACACTTTGCTCTAAGAGCTACAACAAATAAAATCATGAGAGCATGATATTATTGGCCATTTCTTTTTAAGGATGTATATAAATATGTTAGGAATTATCATAACTACCAAGTTTTTACAGGGAAAAAGTATCTACCAGCCATACCCCTCAAGCCAGTAATCATTGAAGCACCTTTTTCTCAATGGGGTATTAACTAATTGGAGATGTCAAGCCTAATTCATTTGGCCAACATAAGTGGATTATAACTGCAACAGATTACTTCACAAAGTGGGTGGAAGCTGCACCTTTGAGAACATCTACAACTGTTGTAGTCATCATATTCATAGAAGAAAACATCTTGACTAGGTATGGAGTTCCAAAAAATCTTGTAACTGATAATGCTCAATATTTTGTGTCATATGAAATGGTAGAATTCTGTGCTAAATATGGAATTTAATTATCTCATTCTGCTAATTATTATCCCCAAGGAAATGGTTTAGCTGAGTCATCAAACAAAAATGTAATAACAAGAATAAAAAGGTCATTAGGCAAAAACAAAAGGGGATGGGATAGTGAACTTAAATTCACTTTATGGGATGATAGGTTGTCTGTTAACAGAAATACAAGAAGAACCCCCTATGAGATGGTTTATGGATAAAAAGCCCTACTGCCCCCAAAAATGGAAAAATGGCACTTTCCCTTTTATTGCAATATCATGAAAACCTTGATCCCATTCAGAGAAGGCTTGACCAAATTGTCTTGTTAGAAGAACAAAGAAGAGAGACCCTCAATAGAATGATGGAACAAACCCATAAAACTATAAAATTGTTTAATAAGAAAGCCAAGGGTACTCCTTTTTCTCAAGGAGATATAGTCATCTATTGGGATCCTAAAAATAATAATCATGGTGAAAAGAGTAAGTTTGAACCTAAATAGATTGGCCCATACCAAATTGCCCATGTTATCAATCAAAATACTTACAAGCTACAAACTTTGCAGGGAGAAATAATGGCTATCCCTATTAATGGCCAACACCTCAAAATGTACAATTATTGTTGAAGGTGTACTTACAAAAAACATTACAAAAAATATATATATAGAAAAATAAAAATCCAAAAATAGAGTGGTGTATTTTGTTTATTAGTTAAGCTTCCCTTTTGTTCTTGAATAATTTTGAGTTTACTATACACATGATATCTTAGTTTGATGAGTATATCTAACTATTTATTCCACCAAAGACAATATAAGAAAAAAGGAGATTTATTTTAGATTCTGATGAGCTTTACAATTCTATCAAAAATGAGTGTTTATGCAATAGTTGTTTGATATGAGATAAAACATATAGAAAACAAAGCTAATTGAAACATCATGTCAAGCCTCACATTACAAATGATACTTAAAGTGAATTCAAAGGTCCAAAGATCTGAGTTATCTTTGAGAGGGTAGTTGAGCCAAAAATTATTACACTCATCTTTTATAGCCAGAAACTAATCCTCAGCTCAGGCATACTTATTGCACAATTTGCTTATATATCCAAGCACTTCTCTCACGAGAAAGAAAAATAAAAAATAAAGTAAAACTGAGTCACTGCCTAAGATATCTTGGAAAACCTCTATCATAGCTATAGATGCTTGACTGGCAGTAGGGTAAAACTAATATGGTATTAGAAGCAACTCCACCAAGGATATAGACGCTTGACTGGCAGTGGAGCCCTGTAGAATGGTGAAATTTTTTTAAGAGTGAAATCACATATTAGGCTTGGCTATTTTGCTTAGATATGGTAAAGTTCTGAAAGATTTAGAAATCCAAAAAATAATGCACAAACACACGCATTGGCAAAAATATGATGAAACAAATGGTTGTGACAAAATTTGTGAAATCATATCTTATGACTTAAGCTAAAACAAGCATTACAATATTTCAAAATAAAACTCATTGATTTCTAAAATTTCTAACCTTTGTTTCCAAATTGAATGAAAAGGGATCTACATTTTTTCATACTCTACTTGCTTTGATATCATGTTATTCATACTTTTTTTTTTCAGTATATAAAAAAAATGATGAAGAAAAGAAAGAAAAAGAGGAAGTTTTTTCTGTTATGCATTTTGTTTTTTGTTAAATTTTTGCAAAATAAAACCAGGATATTTTGTGGTTCTCAAGTGCTTCATGTTTTCAACACATTGTCCTAGTTAAATCCTATGTTGGAGCCAAATTTGACTCAACTTTTAAACCCCCAAATTTAAATTTTTGGTTTCAATCAAACTGCTAATACTGTTGGTCACTACTTGAGTTGTGAGTTTCTTAAAATAATTCCATTGATTGGTTTAATAAATTCTAAAACTCAACCTTTAATAATGTGTGCCTCATTCTATTAATCAAAGTACCTCAAAGTGGATAGGGCAGAAAATTCAAATTAAAAATCTAAAGCCAAATTCTGACCTTCATAAATCTTTCCTTGGGCCTAAAATCGATTAATAAAGTCCTTAAATCATAAGTCGGTTAAGCATTCACCATGGTCTCAAAATATTAAAGGTCTAAGGTTAAAGCATATATTAATTAATCAAAACCTAAGGGTATGCACCCCACCAAGCTAACAATCGAGCACCTTAGATTTAATCCAAGGGTCGTGCTCGATCCAAAAGAAATCGGACGACAGTGCTTTAATAAAATTGAACCAAAGGATAATTCAAAATTCAAGCCATGTTCAAAAGTAAAAAGAGTGCACCTTAGGCTTAATCGGACGGTAGCGCGTTGTCATGAATAAATCTCATAGAAACACATTAAAAAAAAAGTCCAAAATATAAGTCAAAGGGTCAATAAGGTTTAACCTAAGGTTTAAAAATTGAGCATCTCTCATTAAATTAGATGAAAGCGCATCGTCTTAAAAATCCTACGGATGCACTTTCACAATAAAAATCGAAGGTTAAGTCATGAACTAATAAACTAATGTGATTAAATTCCTTGCAGCTTCAACAAGATCGACAGACGCATCGACCCCAAGATCAAATCAACAGTTGTGCACTGTTCAAAAATTCGAAGCATTAAACATGAGCCAAAATTGTCAAAGGTTTTGATTAAACAGTGAGTAAGTATAAAGAATCAGATGACAGCACTAAATCATATTTAAACTCAATGGTTGTGCATCCTCTAAGAATTCAAAGGTTTAAGAAAAGTCATCATGGGTCAAGGTCAAGTTAAAATCAGAGCAGGTCTGACAGATCGGACGATCATGCCCATGCGATATCCATATCGACGGTTGTGATTGTTTCAAATTAATAACCTCTTAAAAGTCAATATTAAAAGAATGTGCCCCCTTGATTAATCATCGGGCAGGTTACCAAGATCAAACAGTTGCACTTGATTGGTTTTTAATCTAACGATTGCGCGCTAATTGAAAATATATTGAGTGTTAAGATTTGAAAAATATTAATTAATGATAATCATGTTATTAGCAAGGGTTTAATACATCAACTAATTCCCCCTTTCAGCTTAAACATGATTAGTATTATACACCCTTGATTAAACTAACTTGCATGTTGACTTAATCTGATGACAGTGCTTGTCTCCACTTAGATCTAACGGTCGCACCAAAATCACGAATGGTAAGATGAAGACTAAGGTAAAGACAAAGATTAATTGTGTTTACCGAGGGTTTAATACATTGACTAATCCCCCCCTTTCGCCTTAATCATGATTAATAGAAAATCAAAAGTTTTTACATTGATTATATGGTGGGTATCTTATTAGCAATCTAACGATAGCGCCCAAACTAATATGAAAATCGACGATCGTGAAGGCTTGTAGTGGTGACAAAGGATTGAAAGCTAAATGAAGATGTTTTAATGGTACATAAATAGGAATACGATGCTCTTTTCTCCCCAGATCCAATGATACACATACAGGAAGATAACCAAAGGTTAATCTAAGCATTATTATTTCAAAAGGTTGATTAATTGACCCAAGGTACGTAGGGATTTTTCTCATTTATTAAAAACTATGTGCATCTGCATGATCCAATGATCACACCTCACCACAATAAGATCTAACGGTGATCACAACAAAAAATACCCGTATCATATGTTACCATCAATTAATACGAGTTGTTAAGGTTTGAAAATATAAGGATTAAACATTGGATAATCATGATTAATTGAAGACCATAAAACACGTTATGTCAAGTATTTATATGCAGCTAGGTACATTAACCATCATGCAAGTCTCGAGATATCAACGGTCGCATTAGCATCCTATCCAGATTGGACGACAACACATCAATCGACATTCCAAGGGCAAAACCAATCACTTGTATCCGAAGGTTACGATTAGTCATGGTTGACTTAGGGAAAAAGAGGCATCATAGGAAATATAAAAACCAATGCTCACACCAAGAATCGTATATCACAAAAATCTTGAAGGAGACATAATCAATCCCAAAGATCTAGTTATCACTCTGATTCGAGGTGGAACGAGGTTCAAAAATGGACACTGCCCCTGTTTCACATGCCATTCCATGTCAGATTAAAGATACCCATTGATGAATGAATATGCTCAAGATTGCAGCCACTTTTGACATAGAAATATGGAGGTTGATTGATGAGCATATAAAAGGGTTGCAAAGGAGTTTAAAGGGGAAAAAGGTAAATACCCGCAAACAACAAAAAGTATATTCTGCACCATAGACAACTGTAATAATAGGAGATATATCTAGGGCAATTAAAGTGTTAAAGTATTAAGGAAAGGCAACTCAAAAGAGTCCAGTTCAGAAAGTAGCAGCTAAATGCACCAAGAAGTAGAATCAGATGAAATTTCTCATACTTAAATCACCAGTTTAGTGGTAATTTGTTTGAACAAGTCAAAAACCTCAAAGCTAGCTGGATAGCACAAATTTTAGAAATTCAATCAGATGATGCCAAGTGTATAGCCATAATTCAACCAAAAATAACAGAATCAAGAACCAACAGCTATAAAAGGAAGCAGACAGGTTTGGATTCTGGATCAAGCAATTAGAGAATAACATTTTTGCTAAGAGGTATACTTGAGTGCCCTGTTAGTTGTGCTATTGTATTTCTTTGTATCTATTTTCTTTTATTCATTTTTTCTTCCTCCCCTTGCTGTTCAGGATTATATGATAGGAAAACGTTCAAGAAGCTGAGAATATTTCTAGTCTTATTGAGCCTAGGATTCAGAGATTCTTCTGTTACCAGATTGGAATAAGGAGAGTAGGAGAGACCTGTTACATAATTTGAACAGAGTCTTCTCCATTGTATTGTTGTATTCTTTTGAGAAAAATAGAGTTAAAATGCATTATTCCCACTTTGCATGTAGTTTTTTCCATGAATCAATAGAATTCTGAATCTTATTCCTATCATTTCTTTGTCTCAGTATTATGTGTATCTGTATAATGGGTTACATTATTTGAATGTATTATACATGTTTCTTTCGTTAGTTAACTTTTGGTTTTGTTACGACATTCAAATGAAATCAAGAATGCTAATTTCCTTTTCCCCTTCTCTCTATTCATAATTAAAATTATTGTTAAATTGCTATAACAACCCAATGAATCTAGGCACCGGTCTACATAAGGCATAACAATTGGTTGTTTTCATGCTTGGTCATTTTAAAAATAATACTTATAGTTTAATATAAATCTAGAGCGTGTAAATTAGAAGTTTAATTAAAGAATTGTCGCTGGGATTTTCTTATCCATTCTGTTGTATTCTTTAGCAATATTCGGGTTTAGTAGAACATGAGGAAGGTCGACCAAATCCTGTAATAGCTCGTTGGTTTCAAACGGGTTCTTGTAGCGTGACAATCAAAATCCTACGAATGCAAGAATCGGTTTCAACAGGGACATAGAGAATCCAACTTAAATATCTTAAATATATTGAGAGTCTTATCCATTGAAACTACATCTTTAAGCTTTCTACAAGGGAAAATAAAATAATTGATTTAAAGTGATAGGAGTTGAACATTATATTAAACTTGTCATCTAAACACTAGGGAGACAAAAGGGATCAAACTCAAAGCAAAAACTAAAAATCTAAGTCTACTATCAAAAACTATATTCAAAATAGTTGGGAAAAGATAAGATAATCTACAAAACTCTAAAATTGAAAATATATTATCAAAGACTAGGGAGACAAAAGGAATACTATCTAGAGAAATTATAAATAAAAAATTGCAAAGCATACTTTAAAACTATAGAATTGAAATATAGTAGTTGATCATATTATCAACCACTAAGGAGTCATAAGGTAGACAACTTCATAGTCTTTGAAATACAAAACTTTCATCAATATTGTTTTCAATAATTAGGAGTTAAAATATATTATTCCTAGAGAGTTGAAAAATTAGATTCTTATCATAACCATTGATTGAAAATTAATATTCTCACATCATTCTCAAAACACTAGGGAGCTATAAGGAATTCTATTTCAAATAGTTATTTAGAAGAAACATGGATGAAATAGTAAGGAATGCATTCAATAATGAGGAACTATTTTATAAGTTGGAATTATATTCTCAAATTTTAATAGATACTTTTGAAGGATACAAATACTTGACCACTAGTAAAAATTAAATATTCTCAATGTTTCTCAAGGAAGCATAGGAAGAAAATTTTATGATATTAATTGGTCATCTTCATGAAGTACTCTTCAGAGCTTTATGGAATACTCAAAATATAGTTATATTTACTTTAGAAGAGTATTTTATGATATATCTTTCATTGATTATTTTTAAATTTTTCAAAACAAAAATCCTATTCAATACTATTGTGATGTTATATTAACTCATCATGAAAAAGATATATCACTAACAAAATTGTAGAAACAAAGAAGAAGGAAAAGGAAGCATGATAAAAAAGAAAATATGAATATGAAAGAAAGTAATTTTAAGCTAAATCCATATCAAAGTGAGCTAAAGAAACAAGATGAAGAAACTCATCCAAATATAGACAAAGGGTACAATGAAGAAAGCAAGAAAGAAGAAATCTAATTTCAAAATCAAGACGAATATCCATATTGAATACTAAAGTCTTCAATACCCAAATAAAATAATACAGGGGGGAGTTAAAATATACATTGTTTGGTACTTGCTAATGTACCATCATGGGTACATGTTTATATTAGAATTTTATCTTATATTAGGATTTAAGTATTTGCTTAATGCAATGTAATAAATGCATTAGTACTATTAGAATGTGCAATGATATAAATGTGCATGTAGTCCACATGTACATGAGTCCTAAGAATAGAGTTATGAAGTGTCATAGGAATATAGAAGGCCAAGAGTCATGTCACACTATATATAGGCCTTCTTATATTATAAGAAGAAGAGGATTTTGGAGTGCATAGGTTAGATTTGTAGTAGTAACAATGTAGAGAATTTTTGCAATATGGAGTGTTAGAGATCTCCATTGCATAGAATTGTATAGTTTCATGATATTTTATTAATGGCTATTGCATGAGTATTTTCTAAAGTTTCTTATCATATTTACATGCTTATTAGTTAGCCATTATCATAGTTATAACATTTCTTGTTTATTTCATTACTTGTGGTTGCATTTCATTTAAGTTTATAGCATCAAAAGCTAACAAAAAATCCAATATTTGCTAATGCATTGGCTGCTCTATTTCATTCTCTATACACATGGAAAAATATAAAGGATTCCATGGATTTTAGAGTATTATCTATTTCAGCCCTTATATTTTTAGTATCCCAACTTGCCTTTGATTTAATTGAAAGAAAATTTATGATATTCAGTGAGTCCCCTTCGAAGATAATATTTCTATCATGAACCATCCTTATGATATTTTATCCTTGGAAAACAACCCTTGATTCAATGAACTTGCTTGTATGAATGCCAATGTTTTCGGAAAAATCCAATAAAACCTCCTCTTCACTATTTCTCAATACCCTACCTACACCAGCTAGACTTGGATTTCCTTTGGAGGTCCCATAAAATTTGAATTTAAGCCATCCAAATTAAGGGGCAATCCATTTAACTTGATATTTTGCCATCCGAGTGATTTGAGTAGAATCTTGAGAACCGAAAGAAATCTCAAAATCATTAGCAAGCTTTAGCTCTAGAAGTGCTTCCTTTTCTTTTGAGAAAGATATATTTGAAACATTTTCTATAAGAGCAGAAAGTATTTTGAGATAAACAGATCTAGCATCATAGGAACAGTCCTTAAAGGCATGATTATTCCTTTCTTTCCAAATTCCCCATAGAAAGTGTGGGAGACTTTTGCTATAAAAATGAGGAGTCCATTGTTCAAATAGCTCCCCAATAGAACTTGGGAAAACCTAGGCCACATTCATCTTCTTTATCAAGAATTGAAGAACTTCACAAGAAAAAGCACAATCTACAAAGAGATGATTAGTGGTTTCCTCTCTCTTACCACATAGGTAGCATCTATTGATGAGAGTAATTCCTCTTTTTTTAATATTTTATATTGAAAGAATTTTATTTTGCAAATCAATCCAAAGAAAGAAATTAATTTTTGTAGTTAGAGTCTTTATCCAGACCTGTATATTTGGAGTCCAAAAATTTCCACCTTTAAATTCTAGCAAATAAATAGATTTAAATGTGAACAAACCATTGCTCTCTTTAATCCAGATTAAGGTATCTTCACAAGAAAATATTTTAATAGCTTGAAGCCTCAACATTCTATTTATATTTTGAAGCACCTCCTCTTCCCTATCTAAGCCTAGAATTGAGAGGTGCTTCCAAGACTTGCTACAGATCCATAATTGGCTTAATCATAGAAAATTTGGGTCTATTAATAAGGTGGGTGTCCATTAACCAAACATCCTCCTAGATGTTGATATTTTGTGTATTTACAAGCTTCCATATAGCTCCTTTGATAATTGTATCATTGGTTTTGAGAATGCTATTCCAAAAGGCAAAACCTGAATGAAAGGATTGAAGATATAAAAAGGAAGAGCTACTGGAAAAGTATTTGGATTTAACAATAATATGCCAACTATTATTAATAAGTTATATAAGCCTCCATCGTTACTTGGCTAACAATGCATGATTCATATGACTAAGTCTCCTTAGTCCAAGACCACCCTTATTTTTACTAGAATAGACTTGATTCCATGAGACAAGATGAAATCTTGATTTATTCTTTGAACCTGACCATGTTGAATTTGTTTAATATTATTTGTAATTTTTGAAGGGATCTTAAAAAGGAATGTAAAGTAAATTGGTAGACTTTGGAGGGTAGTCATAACTAAAAGAGCTTTGCCAACTTGGCTCAACATAGCACCCTTCCAACTAGATAGCTTCTTCTACAATCTATCAAGAATAGTAAACCATAACTCATCTTTGGCCCTTCCCTCAAATAATGGTATACCTAAATAGGAGTGTGGAAGATCAAAAACCATACAAGACAAAATACCAACAATAGCTCCCTCTCTTCTGAGAGGCATATGGAAGAAAAATATCTTGCTTTTTCTAAGATTGATCTTTTGATCCTCAACCAATTCATTTAAGATTTTTTTTTGGCTTGAGGAATAGAAGCTACTATCATTAAAAAAGTTTCATCTAAAAATTTTTGGTGTGAAATAGGATCTAGAGAGGAGGTCAACTTTATTCCTTCCACAATTTTTAAATCCAATGCTGCTTTGAGAGATCTCCCCAAAGCTTCTACAAGGATAATAAAAATATAAGGGGATAGGGGATACCCTTGCCTAAAACCTTTCAAACTCTTGAAATATCTAGTAGTTTCCCCATTAAAAATAATTGAAAATATTGAAGAAGTAAAACATTCCTTCAAAATACTAACCCATATCTGGGAGAAGCTAAATTTTATCAAAAAAGTTTCCAAAAACTACCAGGAGACTCTTTCATAAGCTTTATTCATATCTAGATTAATGAACATCCCTACCTTACCACTTTTATCCATAGAATGAATTAGCTCATGGAAAACTATAATTCCATCTACAATTTACCTTCCTAGAACAAACCCTCTATGATTAGGATTAATAATGCATTAGAGAACCCTTTTGATTCTATTAGACAAAATCTTAGAGAAGATCTTGTAAATAGTATTACATAGGCTAATAGGTCTAAAATCCTTGAGGTCATCAATTCCTATAATTTTTGGGATAAGCGCTATGAATGTAGAGTTAACATATCTTATAATGTGGTAATTTATCTAAGTCTCACATAAAGCTTCAACTACCGCTAGCCCAACAATATGCTAGAACTTTTGGAAAAATATGGCTGGAAAGCCATCAAAGCCCAAAGCCTTTTTTTTTTTGCCATAAAGAAGATAACCTATTTAATTTCATCATATTCAAAAGGATTTATGAAATACTCATTCATCTCCTCATAAATGATATGTGGGATTAAATTGAGAAGATTATTTTTAGCTAATTCATCACCCTGATGTTGAGATCTAAGAAGATCTTAAAAAAATAGAATAATTTCCTTTTAAATACTTTGAGGATCTCTGGTTATACTTCCATCTCTCAAAATGAGCTCCTTAATTCTATTGGAGATTCTGCGTTTAAGAGCTACCAAATGAAACAATTTTGTGTTCCTATATCTCTCTTTAATCTAAACCGCTCTGGATTTCTATCTCCAAAAAATATCTTCTTTGGCAAAAAAATTATGAAATATATCCAATAGAGTTTTTCCATAGCCTCTCAACTCTTCCAATATGGGACTTGATTCTAGTTGAGGTGATAAGCCAAGAGTCATGGAACTTGTCATATGGATAGTAATAGTCAAGTATGTGAAGAGTCATAATACTATGGCTATATTATGAAGACAATACTCCATGAGAGTGAAATAGAAAAGGAATTGACAAGAAGGATAATTCTATAATATATAAGAGATCCAGTTTGAAATACAAATTGTATGTATTTTTTTTGCAATTAGTATTTTAAATTGTTTTTGGAGAATATTATATTATTTGGTACATGCTAATGTACCCCCATGGCATCTTCATGATACATTTGTAAATAGTAGATTAGTGTTGAGTCAATAGTTTAGTGTGTGATTTATATTTCCTTTTATGTATGTGTGAATGTGTAGGAAATGCACATGTCATATAAAGTTGTAATGTGCAAGAAATGCACAAGTGTCATGTGATTTAGTGTGTAAGTGTAAGTTGAGTAAATGTGCACAATTGTCTTGTATGTATGAGAACAAATAATAAAACTCAACTGTGAAGAAGACTCAAAGTGTATCCTTGGGGGAGGGCCCTAGTTATTTGGTAGAAGGTAGCTCTTCCTACAAAAATGGGGGCCATATTTTAACCCAAGGACTCAGAAAGTTAATATGGTTCCTCTCTAGGTTAGGCTCCTAGATTTTCCTTTCCACTTTTGGCATGAAGATATCTTGAGAGGTATAGCTAAATATATTGGAAAATTAGTTATGATTGATTCTTCCACTCGTGCCAATTCAAGAATATTTTTTTCCAGGATGTGTGTAATGGCAGACCCTAAGGTGGATTTTCTGAGCCATATTGATCTCATTTCCAACTAAGGTTCTTGGACCCAATTCATAGTTTATGAGAATATACCTATCAAATGCTTGAACTGTAATCAATTTGGTTATTTTCCTGGTGCGTTCCCTAAGAGCATTAAAAACAAAATGGAGACTCCTAAAAGGGGTCCTCCTAAGAAGAACTAGGCTAATAAGTAGCTAGTAGCATCTCAGGGTCATAGCCAGAGCATGGGGTCCAAGGCAGATCTTATGGCAAATTCGCATCCCATTCATATTGAGCATGAGGACCTTGAATCGGGGGATAGAATTATGGATGAGTTGGTGGTGGTTGATTTTAGAAACCCAAGAATGGGAGTCATGAAGAATCTTGATATTTCCTTCAGATCCCTTCCTTAGCCTAATTATAAAACTTCTATTCCTCAGTATTTCCTTCAAAATTATTTTATCAACTTAAATTCTTAGGAAGTGTCTTAGGAGGAGCATGGTGTTACTCAAGAAGTAGTTGGTGGTGGTTCTTCCCCTTTGAATGTTTTGGTGGAGCTTAGTTCTCCCCTAAAGGTTATGTCTTACTAAGAGGAATTTTAATCCCCTCTCCCTAGTGAGGGATCATTAGGGGTAATATTTTCTCAGCCTAAAATAAGAAGTAGCCAAAAAGGCTAGACTGATTTGGGGCCAAATAAGAAGATTGGGAAATCTCTTAGGTTTTGGGTAGTAGATGTAGGGGTTGTAGATGAACCTCAATTCTAGCAAAAGTTTGAAAAGGAAAAGGAATCAAAAGGTAAACAACTTAAGCTTGATTTATTTTTCCAGTACCCTCAGTATCGTGAGGGGAGAAACAATATCAAATCTCATAAATGAAGATGTTTTTTGAGTGGGAGGTGTTTTTTAATTTCTAAATCCTATATTCTTTGTTCCTATTTTGTTTAGTTTTTGGAGTCTCATTAGCATGGGATTCATTTTTTCCAATGGTTTTTGGCCAGATTCCTGGGTTACCTACAGTTGGTTTCTATTTGCAGATGGAGTGAGAGTTTCAATTTTAAATCCTTCTACACTTCTATTTTTGTCTGGTTTGGATGGTGCTCTCGCCTAGGTTCTGATATTCATTTGGGTTTTTAGATATCGGGTGGTTTTTTAGTCTGTAAGCACTTTGGTGGGTGGTTTTAATGAAATTTTCAAATTCATGTGCTTCTAGTAGCGATAGGATTTTGCAATCCTATTTCTTGCTTATGGGTTCTAGTTTCCATGGTCGATTTTTGGATATCAAAATTGATTTCAAATTTGATGCTCTTTTTTGAGTGGATTTCATGAGAAGTTTAGATATGCCAAGGGACTTTTATTGTTTTATTTATGGAGATTTATTCCTTAGTATTGAGTTGTTGTCCCCTCTTTGGGGCTATTGGGATGTGGTCTTTGGTGTGATTATTATTGTACTTTTCATAGGTTGGGTTGGTGGTTGGATTTAGTTCTTCATTTTTCAGTCATTTGCTCCTCATTGGATGGGTAACCCTTTTTGGGTTTGATGATTGTAAATATCCATTTAGAGCTTTATGTTTATGGTTATGGGATCAGTTCCTATCTTGGTTGGGTGGCAGTCCAATTTCAAATTATAAAAATTTTTGTTGATGTAAGTGCCACCCAATAGCTTTTTATTTGGTAGCTTGGTTTTATGGTTGAAGTGTTCTATAACTTTTTTGTGACTAGCTCCACTCTGTAAAAATGTTTGGAGGTCCTTTCAAAACTCCTTCGTCCATAAAATAGAAAAAAAATATGTAATGTAAATATGTGCACATGTGTCATATATTAAAGAGTGCAAGTAAGTAGTGTAAGATTCATGTATAGGTATGCATAAGTGTTCATAAAGTATGCAAGTGGTAATTTGATAAGCCAAGACTCATGAGACTTAGCATATAGAGAGTAATAGTCAAGTATCCAAAGAGTCACATTACAATTGCTATATTATGGAGATAATGGTCTATAGGAAAAAAATTCAAGCAACTCAAATATTAGTTGTAACAAAAAGAGACAATAAATTTTATAAATATTTTGATAAATTAATATTGTAATTTATTCTACATGCATAGTACATGTATGATTCAGGCTATTTACATTCATATTTCAACATATTATTGAATGTTATTTGATTTATTATAAGCCTTGATATACATATTAATTTGCTCATATTATTCTACTCATATTATTATCTTGAACTTTATTATATTGTGGCTATTTTATATTGGGTCCTATGATATATAACCTATGATATTTTGTGGTAGTATTGTAGACACCTAAAATATGTCGTGCCTAATAGAACTACTCATGTAGGCACATTCATAGATCATGTGAATAAACCTTGGGACCTTCCAAGTGCAAGCAATGGTTTTCACCACTCAACTGGGGTAGTTTTAGCCCATTCAAGCTTGGTCACTATCATCCAGAGTGGCTAGATCCTGGTCGCTAAAGCTCAGAGTGGCCAAACCTTAGCCATTGCATATCAGAGCGGCCAAACCTTAGTCACTACAGACGATAGTGGCTAAACCCTAAAATGCATTTTACCACCAATCTATCCTAATATCTAGTAGAAATGGTAGTCTGCATGCAATAAGGCCGAATGGGGACAACTTTGCATTCCTCCTCATAGCTAATCTACATGAAAGACTCAAGTCTAGATTTAGACATCAGTTAACTAGCCCTCAAGGATAGAAAAAGACTCAAATTCTCATGCTAACAAATAATTTGTATGCAGGATTCGATCTTAGGGTTTTAGACCTAAACCTAAGACCTCAACACATTATAAGGAGTAAACCTAAAAGCACTAGGGGACCTTCTTTTATCAATTGGGGAGAAAAAAGGACTTTTCAGAGATCTTTTTAAGACTTGGAGAGTTTTTCTTGTAGCGAAGCCTTGTTAGATCAGAGAGCAAATTGTAAGACCTTTTAGGAGCAATAAAGTGTTGGCCGACTGAGAGGTCACCATATATAGGATATTCAACATTAGGCATAAATGACAACCATTTCAACTTCAGTGATAATACTAGAACTCTATATTTGGAGCAATAGAGAGGTTTTCATCTTAGTGGCCACTGTCACGGACAGTGGCCCGCAGGCCTAGTCTAGGGTTCTTAGCATTAGTTTCTTTTATTCTATTTTTTTCATGTTTTCACATCATTAGCATAGATCTGCTTCATTTATTTACATTCATAGCACTAGTTTCATTGCATTTGCTTTCATTAAGCATATTTATTTTTATTAGCAGATTTATTCATCTAGGGAGGAAATCTTAGACATCTAAGCGTGTGTTTTTATTTCATTGCTTATAGGGCTACAGGTTCATTGGATAGGTTATAAACATACGAAAGCAAGAGGATCCCTCTAGAAACCAGACCTGGAGAAGGAGACATATGTAAGCCTTCATATAGTTATGTGTGCATCATCGGGAAGCCTGCGAGAGAGCATCTCCCCTTGCAAGGGGATACATCATACATATGCTACCCTCTTTGTGTAAAATCATGTATAAAATGAAGGGTATCCCATAGGGGGATTTATATGTAACCAGATCTTGGAAATATAAATAAAAAACATTTATTCATTTATTTCTTCGTATTTCGGCTATGTCTCTCTTTTATGCATTTTATTTAATGCATATTAAAAATTAAAATATCAAACAAAATTTAAAATAGAGTATTGGATGGTGCACATCTTCCTGGGGTCGCTATAGATGGTGATCACAATGGGACCCCTGCCTAGTTTTTATTTTCTACCAATTTATTGATTTGGTTTTTTTTGTGTAGATTTAGTTGTTCTAGTCTATAGAAACCTGCATATTTAGCCACTACTACTAACAACAGCCAGATATTAGCTTCTGTAGTCTACAACGACCCATAGTCTTAGCCGCTTCTGCTAATAGCAGCCAGAAATCAATCACTCTGGTCAATAGAGAACAGAACAGGAGTGTGATAGACAAAAAAATTTCTATTATCTGAGTAGGATTTGAGGTTGGTACACACTTCTTATGTTTTTTGATATTTTGTTTGCATCCATTTTCCTAAAAAAATGAACATTAAGACACATTACAATTTGGGAAACTAAGAAATGAAAGAAAATAACTTGCATGTTGCATCTTAGGTTTTTATTTTAGATTTTCTCTAGGAGTTGCTAGGAATAGTGGCTTGTGCTTGTAAAGTCTACCCTAGAATCCAGTGTGCTAGGAATCGTGTGTTGGTTTACTTGCTTTGCGGCCCAGCTAGAGGCCATATGTGTACGAAATAGAGTGCACTCATGAAACTCATACTAGTTAATGCATCTTTATGAAAAGTGAAATGTCATTTATATCAGGCATATAGGAAAGAGTCATTGTTGTTGTATGATGCATTTTATTTTATAAAAATTTAAAATGAACCCCACACATGCACACATGTTATAAACATTGGGGAGTTGGATTTCATCTCCAACCCTCAATTCAGTTCGATGATATTGGCATTCATCTCCTTCCATCGGCTTGCCCCCTATATTTTCCTAGAATGGAATAAGGAACTTCTTTATAGTGGTACTAAGTTACTCATGCTCAAACTATCTCCCACTATTGGAAAAATCATTGGTTCAAAGTAGAAGAGCTAGGTGAAGCCCCCATTGGGACTTCAACGGTGTACCCTGGTTTCTTTTGAGAAAATCAAGTTTGGCATGGGTGTTCTTTATTCCTACTATGGATGAGTCTCCTCATTCTAAATACAAAACAAGATCAAGAAAACAAAAGCAACAACAAATTTAAAACATAGCAAACAGTCTAGGACACACATTTAATCCTTAAAAAGAGATAATCATATTGTCTGCTTTGTGTGTTTCTTTGTTATTATGGACCAAATCCTAACCATCATTTTTCAAAATTTTATTGAAAAAAAAACTACTTTTTTATTCTGCATCCAATGGATCGATAATCATGCAAAACGGAGCTATAACAAAAAAGTTATTTTGGTTTTATTTTTACTCTATTTTTGAGGCTAAAAATAGGGAAAAACTGCACTAAAACAGTCATAAAATGGGCTAGATAACTCCAAAAAATATTTGTTTTGTTGTCTTAATTAGGCCCTAGTGCACCTCTCCAAGAAATTTTGAGTCCTAACTCTTCACCAAGAAACCTCACTCAGGAAAACCAACAATAGATCTTCTCGTGACCTAAACGAGAATACTTCCAGACCCATCACATCTCATTATACTAAGAGTTCAAATCAGCCCAATGAGGGGAAAGATAGAGGGAAGAGAGTTTCCAACCTTGTTTCACAATTCAAAGTAGACAATAACCCTCACATAGAGTTGTGGAGTCATAGACCCAGCATAAAAAACTGATCAAATCAGTCACATGGGTCACATGCAATTCAGAGAGAACAAATGTTGCAAGATCAATTGGAGGAGTTAGATCGAATTTATTCGAGGCTGACTCCCAGAACCATAGCCACAGAACATTATGCATCCAAAGTCTCGCAAATCATAACTTTTAAATGCACCACTCAACCTAGGGAAGCTTCAAAGTAACCCCACAGTTCACATGTAGTGTCTGACTATAGGGACACTTATCAACATACAAAATATACAGAGCAAGTTACACTAGCTAGCCAAAGCAGAGAAATAGCAAAAACCTCTTCAAGAGACCTACGAATTAAAACTACATGAATAGAATTATATATATATGAACCTTCTCTAACAACACAATCTGATCGCATACGATGGTTAGAAAATACATTGTGCAAAGAATGGGAGCTAGTAGAAGCTCTCAAGCATAACAAACAAAGAGAGAGGCATTTGCACCAACACGAGCAGCATTTAAAAGAACAAGTTGAGCAACTAGCTTGTATCAATATACAAGAAAATGGTAAGAACCACCAAAGACATAAACACGCTGACTCACCAAAATAAAGGTGCACTAGGCAAGAAGACAACCCACAATGAAACCATCGCTCAAACCATGAACAAAATCTACCTGGTGGGGAAAGGGTAAACATGATAGATCAGGATCAGACCCATCATAAATCCCCTCTTAGGAGGGAGGAGAATAAAATAATTCAAGTGGATAAAGGGTTACCTCCATTACCACCACGAGTGGGTCTGTAAGAAGAAGAACGTCTTGCCTCAAAGGCATTCCAGGCACTCGCTAAAAAGATCAAATCCTTTGGGAAGAAAGATACGGCTAGGCACCAACCAACATTGAGTAAAATACACAACCAGCCACTGTGCCCATTAGTCCCTAGCCCCACAAATCCTAAGCACTTTGAAATGCCTAGGTTATAAAAAGGGTGAAGAGGATGCACAAGAGCATGTTATCAACTTCATCAATGCATGTTTTCATCTTGAAGACAGCGATGCTCTTATGTTAAAAACCTTGATTATGACATTTTTGGGTGCTGCAACTCAATGGTTCAACCAACTGCCCAAGCAAAGCATATCCAGTTTCGAACAACTAGTGAATGCATTCTTAAAATGTTTTTCTTTTGGTTCTAGGAAGAAGGTGAACCTCTCAAACCTGACCAACCTAAAACAATATGATGACGAGCCAGTCATGGATTATGGAGATAGATGGATAAAAATCATGGCAAAGTTGTCATTTTTCATCCCGATCGAAGAGCTAATATGAATGTTCACAAAAATTTGCACTAAGCACATCTCATTACTATTGCAACTACAGCAGTATGATACATTCAAAGAAGCCTTGGCTCAAGCCAAGCTTATTGAAGATATAAATATGGAAGAAGGAAACCTAAAGCTCCATAGTGAGAAAGAAAGGAATGAGAGCACACAACATCAAGCACAAAATACTGAACCTATGCAAGTCAACCAAATTGTGTTACATGTTCCAAAAGTAGCACAGAGCCAAAAACAAGACAAATACCAGGCTCAACAGTCGATTGTGCAAGTGCAACAAAAATTAAGGTAGGGGAAAACAGAAACAACCCCCTCAAAACTATATGCCATTTCTTGAATCTTTGGCATCAATTTTCAACCACCTTTGTGAGGCCAAGGTTCTAAACTTGCCTAAGGAGTGCATCCTAGATCCTAATTGCCCCAAACCTAAGGGGTATAGGGAATATCTCTATTGTGTTTATCATCAATAAAATGGCCATGATATCCAGGATTGTGTTGCGTTCAAGAATGTAGTGCAAAATATGTTGGATAAGAATGAATTGAAGAGCATCAACATATTCAAAAATTCTCCTCCCAATCATGGAGCCAATAACAATCAATTTGAGTATGTCAATGAGGCATATATCCCCGCTTGATGAGGGTTTTATCGGTATGATCGATACTATAATAGGAAGCAAAATATGCCTTGATCAGCCCCACATACTAAAGATATCAACTAAAGATGATAATTTTTCATGGTCCACACCAACAATGAGTTCAATTCACTTACAAAAGGACCCTGTGATTACCTTTCATAGAAAAGAGATTAAGCCAATCTCTGAGGATGAACCCGATCCTCCACTACACATCATAGTAAGCATCAATTAGATTCTATACAAGAGAGTCTTGATTGACACTGGGTCATCTATCAACATCATTGCAACTGTAGCCATAAAGCATTTAAATTTGCCACCGTCACGCATTACGGACTCAACATTCACATTGAGGGCCTTCAATGATGCTACTTCCCCAATAATTGGCACAATAATCCTACCTATATAGGTTGGGATAAATACAATACCTACATTGTGCCATATCTTGGGGGGTGATAGGCAGTATAACATATTTCTATGCAGACCATGGATGAGGGATATGGAATGCATACCTTCCATAGTCCACCAAAACCTAAAATTCATACATCAAGGTGTTGGAAATTAGAGTTAATTTGAGGTATTTTATGTTGTCATTGATGTCACATGGATCATTGATGTCACATGGATCATATTTGGTTTTTGTGGCAAAAGCACTTCATAGATAATCATCTATGATATTTTGGAGAGCATGGATATATACAAGGTTTTTATGAAAACCAAGGTAGGAAAAATAAAAGGTTTTATTTAAAACCATGGTGGGATTATGTTGAAAGGGCTTTTCTTAAAAGCCAAGGTGGAATTTTATTTCATCAAAAAAGGACCTCCGGTGAGGAAGATAATAAAGTTTAAAGTTTAAGTTTAAATTAATGGAGGGTCGACTTATGTGCAATTAATGGAGGTTGTCATAAATATATATATATATATATGTAAAAGTTTCAATTTATTTCGAAAATGTGGCATATTATATATCGTCGGAAATCTTATATCGAGGGCTATTTGACTAACTTATTTATAAGGAGAAATATGGTGTGTGCGAAGAGATATTTCTGATTTTGTAAAGGGGTTCCAAAAGTGGAGTGTGGCTTGTTCTTTTTCAAGAGGATTAATTCTTTCATGAGGTGACAAGGTATGCAATATTGTGATTTATTTTATTTTATGGTATAAGTGGTTTTGGGAGTGAAAATGTTATGCAATGTTTTGATTTATTTTATTTTATGGTACAAGTGGTTTTAGGAGAGATAAGGAAGTTGTGCAATTAAATGCCTTGGTGATGATTATTATTATTATTATTATTATTAACATGGTGGAATCGGTAGCCGCAACGAATCCAGGTAGGTTGTCCAGCTTTTTATGGTTGCCACAGTATTCTACGATGTTCACCCTGAAAGCTACCACATAGATCTTCATGCATTCTACCCCTATAACCGCCATGCCACAATCATTTTAAACCTTTTACGCCACTGAAAGCACCAGGAAAGGGACAAGAGTTCAGTCCGACGAGGCCCAAGATTTGAACCTTGGACATCTGCCCCTCTTATAGGGTTTGGATGAACCAATTTGTCTACACCTCGGACCTTGGTGATGATTATTGAAAAGTGGAGTAATGTTAATTATTTTGTGATCTACTAACCCTTGTGAAGATTGGCAAAATAATTTTGTGATTGTGACAGATTTACAAAGAGGTTTTTTCATCTTCAAAAAATGTATGGGCACATTCTCCTATTGATTGTTTATGGTGGTTGATTTCTAAAATATCATTGGAGGTAAAAGGATTGTTTATGGTTTCCTTTTTAAAAGTGGTTGATTGAATGCTTCAAGGTTTTCTGAATTGAGAGTTGTGTCTAAACCTTGTTTGATAAGCATAGTTGTTGAAGCCCATTGGTTGTGAAAGAACTTGAGTTAGAAAAGAACATTAGTATCATTGTTATGTGAGATTTGTGGTTGAGAATTGTTGGAAACATTTGAGTTGGTTGATACATACTTGGACTAGGGTTGTGTGAGAGAGAGTTATCCCTTGTGGTGATTGGTTGAGTTGAGTTGATTGAACCTATTCAAGTGATATGTGAAGTGATTTTTCAAGTCCTATGAAACAAACTATACCATTATTCTGATTTGGGTTGAGAGTAAGATTAGAACATATTGAGTCTCTAACAATTCTCTTTATGCTTCTATAAGATTGACTTGAGTTGAGTTGAGATTGATTTGAGTTGAGTTGAGTTGATATTGAGATTAGAACATATTGAGTCTCTAACAATTCTATTTATGCTTCTATGAGTTGATTTGAGTCAAATTGAGTTGAGATTGATATTAGAATATATTGAGTCTCTAATAATTCTCTTTATGCTTCTATGAGTTGAGTTGAGTTGAGATCATTGTGGATCATTGTTGTCATCCATTGAAGAGTACATTGCCATTCATTGTTGAGTTCATATTTGAGCTTTGCCTTGATAGATTTGTGGATGAGATTTGAGTGCTACTTGAGCATGATTGATTGAGCCTTTGAGAAGATATTTGTGGATAGTTTTGAGAAAGCTTTGTGGAAATTTTGTGGATAGATTTGTGGAAAAAAGTTTAGAGCAGATTTGGGCAAGTTCTTGGTGATCTTGCTAGATCAAATTTGGGCAAGTTCTTGGTGAGCTTTCTAGATCAGAATTGGGCAAGTTATTGGTGAGCTTACTAGAGCATATTTGGGCAAGTTCTTGGTGAGCTTGCTTGAGCATATTTGGACAAGTTCTGTGTGAGCTTGTCATTCATATTTTGACAGGTTCTTAGTGATATTTTTGGAGCATATTTGGGCAAGTTCTTGGTGAGCTTGCTAGAGCATATTTGGATAGGTTCTATATGAGACTTTTATTTAGTTTTGGATAAGTTGTGTGAGCTTGTTATTCAGTATTGAGCTGGTTCTTAGTAAGCCTATTGATAGAGCTTTGGAGGTGATAAAGTACAGAGGACAGAGTCTCAGTGGATAGAGTGTTGAAATAGTATTGTCATTGTTGTCAACTCAGACAGATAGATCAATTGATGATGCAGTGGACATATGTTTAGAGGTCAGTCAAAACAGGTACAGTGAATTTCCAAGAAGACAGAAGTGGCCCAAATTCAAAAAATCAAAGAAAAAGACAAGAAAACTGTCGCGATATCGCGACATGTTTTCTGTCGCGATTTCATGACATATCGAAGGAGAGAGAAAATGTTGGGAAAACTGTCGCGATATCGTGACATGTTTTCTGTCGCAATTTCGTGACATATCGGAGGAGAGAGAAAATGCTAGCAAAACTGTCACGATTTCACGACATGTTGGAAGAGAGAGAAAGTGCAAGATAAACTGTCGCAATTTTGCGACAAGTTGGAAGCAAAGAAGCCAAGTAGAAAAACTGTCATGATTTCGTGACATGAATGGAGGAAAGGAGCTTGCAAGGAAAAGTGTCATGATTTTGCGACAATTTGCAAGAGGAAGCGCTAAGGAGAAAAAGTGTTGCGATATCACGACATGTCGAGTTTTCGCAGGTGAAAGCAAAGGAAAGAGGAGAGAGAAAAATATGTCATGATTTCGTGACATGTTTCATTTTTGCAGGCGAAAGCGAAGGAAAGAGGAGAGAGAAAAAGATGTTGCGATTTCGTGACATGTTTCATTTTTGCGGGCGAAAGCGAAGGAAAGAGGAGAGAGAAAAATATGTCACAATTTCGTGACATGTTCCGTTTTCGCGGGTGCATGCAAAGAGAAGTGCAAGGAAGCGAAAAGTGTCACAATTTTGTGACATGTTCCATTTTCGCGGGTGCATGCAAAGAGAAGTGCAAGGAAGCAAAAAGTGTCACGATTTCACGACATGTTCCATTTTCATGGGTGCATGCCAAGTAGAGTGTATGAAGGCAAAAAGTGTCACGTTTTCGTGACATGTTGTGTTTTCGTGCTTGCATGTCAAGAAGAAGACAAAAAGCTATCAGAGCGACAGTTCTGCTATCAGAGCGGCAGTTCGGCTGTCAGAGCTGTAAATAAGCAGGTTCGGCTGTCAGGACTGTAAATACGCAGGTAATATTGTCAAAGCCATAAAAAAGTAGGTAAGACGATCAGAGTCGTAAATAAAAAGATAAATCTGTCAGAACAATGGATTTACTGACAAAGCATCGGAAAGGCTGTAAGGCCGTAAAGTGGGCAGATAAGTCTGTCAGATAAGTAAGTAAGATTTTAATGCTATTAATAGCGTAGTAAGCAAAGCCAAGAGAATGTTTTCATGTGTAGGAAGTTAGGGTTAGGGTTGAGCTCTGCACGTGGTAAGTGTGTTGTGATTTGTCGAATAAAAAGGAAAAAGGAACTGTGAAAAAGCATAGAGAGTATTATGCTAAAAAATATACATAAGAGAGAGCTGTAAGAGAGAATAGCAGAGCTGTAAGAATATGCAGTGTTTGTTAAAAAGGAATTAGACCAGTGAGGGTCTTGTTGCAGAGAAGGCATTTTTATGTCATAAAATTATTCAGAACCGAAGTCCAAGTTGGTGCTTGGCATTAGGGGGTTGGTGCTCCTTTCTGTTGGTGTAGATAAATTGTTTGTAAATTTGGTGCTTTGCAAAGGCTAGATTTGGATGGGAGTCCAAGTAGTATAATTTTTGAGGAGTAGCCAAATCTGGTGAACCTCGTTAAATTGTGTGTTGTGGAATTCTCTCTTATTTATTTGCTTTATCTATTTTTAAGTTCTCTCTGCTTAAGTTTTAAAGAGCTATAGATCTGTATTTAAATTGCTACACTGATTCACCCCCCCTCTCAGTGTCATTATGAGAATATCAATTGGTATCAGAGCGAGGTTCCTGAACAAGCTTAATCAGCTAAGGTGATCTTAGAAGAATCATAATGGCCGATGGTGAAGTATTTTCATCCAACAAAGCTCCTTTGTTCGATGGAACTAATTACTCTTTCTGGAGACTCAGGATGTAGACTTATCTATGTGCTTTGGGTTATAACATTTGGGAGTCAGTAGACAGTGGGTACACAATATCCTCTACTCCTCCAACAGATGCTGCAGAGAAGAAAATTTTTGAGAATAACTCTAAAGAAAAGAATGCTATAATGTGTGGGTTAGTAGATAGTGAACTGATAAGAATCATGAGCTGTAAAATGGCAAAAGACATGTGGGACAAACTACAGAGCATTCATGAAGGAGACAGCAAGATCAAGGAAGCCAAGCTACAAACGCATCGAGCTTAGTTCGAAGCATTAAAAATGAATGATGATGAGAACATAGAGGCCTATATGCTGAGAGTCAATGGAATCATTAATGCAATTAGAGGAATCGATGAGGAAATAGAAGATGCGGTCATAATGAAAAAGGTACTAAGAACTCTTAACAAAATATTTGATTCTAAATTTTCTGCTATAGAAGAAGCTAAAGATCTAAATTCTTTTAGCATGGATGAAATGCATGGTTCTTTAACTGCATATGAAATGAAAATAGGACAAAGTAAGCCCTCAGACAGAGAAGCTACTTTTAAAGAACACAAAAATATAAAAGCTAATCAAGAATCTGCAGAAGAAGAGTCTTCAGATGAAACAGAAGCAAACTTTGTTAGGAAACTAATAAAGGGAAAAGGAAAGTACAGAGGTAAGTTACCATTTAAGTGCTTCAACTATGGAGGAGTCGGGCACTTTGCAACTAAATGTCCAATGAATGAGAAAAACAAAAATGATGAAGGGTCACACCAAGAAAGAAGTGACTGGAAGAAGAAACCACAGTTCATAAAAAGCAACTTCAAGAAGAAAAGTTTCATTTCCAAGAATGTCAGCTCTTCTGAAGACTGATCTGGTGAGGATTCTAAAGAAGAAGCAGGTGAAGCTCTGTTCATGGCATTTGAAGAAAGAATAACAGAGGAAAAACCGGAATGTAATGAAAAACCTAAGGATGAGGCTGAAGTTTATCTGGAAGGTGAGTTAGTTGCTACACTTAAAGAACTGAGCATAGAAAGGAAAAAGAATAAAAAGGTCTCAAGAAAGCTTGAGGATGCCAATGAAATAATAAATAGCTTGAAATTACAGACAGACAAATTTAATAAAATCTCTGAAGTTCTCGAAGTACAATTAACTATAAAGTCAGATGAATGTAGCAAGCTAGAAGAAGACATTGTTAAGTTAAGGATGCAACTAGAGGAGATGAATAGGAAATTGAGCTGTTATCATAAGTTTGAAGAAAGTACTATAAAGCTAGATAAAATTTTAAATAACCAAAGGCCTTTTGGCATCAAATTTGGTTTGGGCTTCGATGAAGGAGAATCATCAAAGGGTTCAAAGGCCTTAAATGTAGAACCCATAAAGAAAGAAGAAAATATCAGGGTTGATCAAGAAAAAACAAATCATGCCAAAGAAAGCAATAATGCTAGACTCAAGAAGAGTACTAACAAAGATGGATTCACAAAAGTCACACATCCAAGAAGGAGAAGATTCATGGCTCCTACTTCAAACTAGCAAAGACCTGCACCCAGGTTTAATCATTCCTTTTCTGGTTACTATTTTAAATGCAATGCTTATGGTCATAAGATTTCAAATTGCAGTTATAATGTAGCTGTAGCACCCTAAAATTGGCACAGTAAAAATTCCAATAATTACATTCACCTTAGTAAATAATTTAAAATTCAAATTTAACCTCCCAAACCGCCCGTTAACCGTCGAGAAATCCGTTTCCCCTTTTTCGTGCCATTTTTAGAGGTTGTTTTGACCGCTTGACGATATCGTCGCCGATCGTACGATATCGCCCTGCATTTGACGATTTCGTCTGGACTAGGACGTCCGGACGATCTTGTCGCAAAACTGATTTTGCAAAGTTGGAATCTGCTCCAACGGGTCTCCAATCTGGCGTAAGCGTGTCTGCGCTGTTGGGACCCTCCCCCATTGGAGATCTCCCAAATTGGGATGATCTCCAACCTCCTAACTACTCCCCTAAGCCTATTTAGTCTCTAGGATTTTCCCTTCCCAACCCCTCGCCGAAATTATTTGCAAGTTAACTCCATTCACGTTAAAACATCCCTATTTTCCATTTGCACTGGTCCCATACCAATTTTATTGTAGGTACATCACTGTTTTTCAGCCGGAGCTAGCACCTATCGTCGCCGACGAACCCTGTTCAGATCGGAGGCGAACCTCGTCGAATTCGAGGCGATTTCGTACTGATGCGAGACGATCTCGACTGCAGTCCGTATTAAGGCAATCAATGCCTGAAGTTTGCATTTCTCAACCTTTTCTCTCGTCATTTTATTCTCGCAAATTAAATAGTCTATTCAAGTGTTTTATGTCATTTTGCATTTGGAGTTCACCCATTTCGATTAAGTGCATAATTAAATCCTAATTATTATCTAATTAGCACGATTCATTTCTCGTCTCCCGTGTTTAAGTTTCAGCTTGATAACATTGCTGCCATTTTATATCATTTCCCTCTCGTTAGCACTCGTAGTACCTTTTGTATTTTGCATCTGTTTTTGGTTTTGCAGTGTCTCTCGACTGAATTCGTCAGATCTCAGACGATCTTGTCTGATTGCAGATGATTCTGTCGAATCTCAGACGATCCAGACTGCTTCAACATCAGAATCTTCTTCAGACATCCGGATCAGGTATTCCTCATTTGTATTCTGTAATCTCTCTATTTTTTTGTCTTTAAATTTATTTTTTGTATTCATTGAACTTGCATTTTCATATAGAGTAATCTAGATACATTCGGCCAAACCTAGGATATGAATGCTTAAGGTTAAAAACGAACACATTTAAACACATTCCAAAACCTAGGCGTGGAAGCTGCCGTTAAATGTTTCCTGGTGAACCCACCATCCGTCAAAAAATCATCAAAATACACCTCCCTTGAGAGGCGGGACCTTCGCAAAGTCCTCTCAATCCGAGGTACCACGACATCCTTTTCCCATCCTCCTTCCGGGCACGGATCCAATAGCCTGAAGGTAGGGATGCGAAAAATTTGGAGCGATACATTTTGGTGAACCCGACGTGAATGCATCATAACCTTTTGAAAAACAAAAACAAAAAACAAAAACATCTATAGAACAACTAAAACATAGATGCATTTTAAAACATTCAAGTTTGAAAACATGTTTAGATGGTAGCTCCTAAGAAAAGGTTAGCGGTTACTATAAACGTAGAAAATCAATTGGCAGCTATAGAAGTTAATTCTGTCCTTAGTGTGCCTGAAACAAGTAGAAATCAATTCCTCTGGAATGAACTTGATAGAAGACTTAGTCTCATCTCATCTAGGTCCACACAACTTAAGCAAATCAAGAGGCTAGTCCTAGATAGAATCCTGGATCCTCACCAACTAGTTTTTTATCATGAACTTCAGAGAGCCTGCCATAGATGGTTAGCTTATAGGAAAGCTCTTGTATCTTCAAAATTTTTAACTCTCGAGGAATATCTTAACGACACAAATGTGGTACACCCATTTCTAGTTCATGTAGATTCCCTAGAAACTGATCTTATGATTAGAAGAAGATGGAACAAAATTCCTAGAGCTATGTTGTATCGCGAATATTGTCGTGAGAATTATTATTATAAACCAGAATCTGAAATACATGGTATCTCTACAGCTCTTTTCATCAAATTTTTAAAAGAAAACTTTCAATTTGAAGAAGAACACTTCATGACTCCTGAACAACTCGAACCTATTAATGATATTCATAAATTGTTTATAGAAAACTAGATTATTATTTCAGTATTATTTCTTGCATTTATTGTGTTATTTGTTGTCTTTATTATATTGTTTCAAAAAAAAAAAAACAAAGAAAAACTAAAAAAACTAAAAAAATCAAAAACTTAGCAAAAACTTAAACATTTCATTTTCAAATATTGTAGTAGGTATATAGTAAATATATACCTCTTAATTTGTTGCAAAAAAAAAATATATATATATATATATATATATATATATATATTTGCTGAAATCAAAACTTAGCACCATGCCTAAACTTAGGAATGGTAAAGAAACTTTAGGAGAAGGAGAAGATTGGTTACAAGATACAACTAAAGACCCAAATGTCCTTCTTGGAGATTCAAATCCGGAAGGAGAAACTCTAGGTCAATCAGACGAAGACTTAGGTGAAGATAAGGAACAAGAAGGAAGTGTTAAAGAGGATGGATCCTCATCCCCTAGAGTAGCTCCAAATGGAACTATTGCCTTTGACAATGCAGAGCATTTCAAGAAATTTCTCATGGATAACATTGATGACCTTAATGTGGCAATTCGCCTTGATAAAGGGCAAATTAGTAACACTCAAGCAGCCATGGAATATATTTGCAATATGCGCACTAATCCCTTGTCTTTCATTGATCAAGAAAGTGACAAGGTTGGGCCATCCAATACGGATATGGTCACTATGGCTCAAAACATGTCAAAACAACAGGTTACCCAACCTCCTAAGGAGCCTGTTATTCAACCTAAAATCACTCCCATACAAAAGAAACCTTCCTTCACTACTTTATTCCGCCAAACTATTGAGCAATATGCTTCAAGTAAACAAAAACCTAAAACAAAGCCAAATATAAACTTTCAACAATCCGGAATACAACATAATCCAACTTCAAAATTCCTCCATAATACTTTTCCTACCAATACTTTACACAACAGTAACATGGCATCTAATCTTCATGTTCCTCCATCATATGCCCATAACACTCATGTCAATGCCCTACCAAACCAATATGGGGGGCAAACTAGTAATCTGGAAGCCATGGTGAAACAATTGGCTTCACGTATGGACCAAATAGATCCCTACCGTCCCTCGTATAATTATCGAGAGATCTCGTAGTCAACCTTTGGACCCCATAGTTGTAGCTCAACCATACCCTAAGCATTTTCCCATGCCCGTCCCGCCTATATATAAAGGAACCGAAGATCCCATAGAGCATCTTCGCATGTTTAGGATAGCATGTCACGACATATCGCATGACGACTTGCTATTACTAAAAATGTTCCCCAAAAGTTTAGGTGGAATGGCATTAGAGTGGTACTATCAATTGCCCACTCATTCTTTGAGAAACTTCGAAGAAACAACGGAATCATTTGTCCATCAATTTAGTGCTTACATCGAGAGGCATGTAACTATTAAAGACCTATACAATTTAAAACAAGACAAGGATGAATGCTTTGCCGATTTCTTAGCTAGATGGAGGCAATTGACAGGAAAACTGCACTTTGTGCTCCCTTATAGGGAAATGTTGGACATTTTCATCAACAATTTACAAGAACAGATATCTTATGACCTATCGACCACTACTTTAACTACCTTCGATCAAGCTATAGATTTAGCTCGAAGAGTAGAAGATGCCCTCATTAGGAGAGGCCAACTTAGGAAGAAGGATGATGAGAAAACATCCAGAAATCAATATAAAAACAAACAAGTTGTCGGTGATGGAGTCACTGACAGCAGAAACGTTGCTAATATCAATGCAACGAAGACAACAAAAAAATTCATATTGAAACCTCCTGACAAGCCTCCTCGAGAATTCACTAGATTAAACCAACCCTTATCAACTATTTTACCTCAATTACTCGAAAGAGGTTTGATCCAATTACCAGCTATCCGGGAACCTGACCCAACTATACCCGGATATAGAGCTGACTTGCACTGTGATTTCCATAGAGGACCTGGACATTCTACCAACGCTTGTAAAAGGTTAAAACATAAAATACAAGATTTGATTGACAATAATGAAATGGAAGTGCAAGCCTTCCAACCTAAACAAAACCCTCCTAATAATACTCAAAAGACCATTCCCCAAAATCAAAATCAAAATGCCAATCAAACTCTAGACATATTTCAACACCCTTTACCAAGACATGGTAAAGAGGTAGCCAATCAAATCGAACATCATAATGTTCCCCCTCCTACCCGATATGTAGGAACCATTAGCGGACAATTACCTATTCAGGATCCTCAAATATTTGACACGACCTTATCCCTGGTTACGACCAGGCCCTTACATAATTTTCAAACTTCTGATTCTAGTGATATAGAATCAGATAGTGAAAGTGAACTAGACATTACTTCAAACCAATCGAATAGTTCTGAAAACGAATCAGATCCTATTCAACCCGTCACAGATGCTATGGTTCCAAAAGAACCATTTCCTAGAAGAGTCACTACTCGACCTTCTTCCAATATATTCCTTTCTAATGAAGAAGCCATTAATGCTCAACCGAGACCAGTTCAACGTCTTCACTATAACATTGTAGGTACCATTGGAGTCGTTACTCGACAACAAGCTCAAAACTCTCAACAAGAACCAAATCAGAACGATGGATCAGCTCCATTCATTTTGAAAAATCCCAATAAAGGGAATCATGTTCCTACTGTTCCATCTAAACCCCCTTACAATATTAATGAGCAATTGTCCAATACTACGGCCATAATTTCCCTCTTAGATTTATTAAGATCCTCTCCCACCCATAGGGATGAGTTGATGCTTACATTGAGCCAAATGATGGTACCTCAAAACATTCAACTCGAAGCTATGGCCAATACTATCATCACACGAGAGATTGATTGTATTGACTTCCGGGATAAAGATATCCCACAACACAGTTTACATAAGGACAATCCCTTATACATTACTGCTTTAATTGGAGATGTAGCCGTCAAAAGAGTTTTGATTGATAATGGCTCATCTCTAAACATTTGCACCTTTGACTTCTACCAACGATTTGGCTTTAGAAGTGATGAAATGAAGAAAACTGATATGATTATCAAAGCTTTTAATGACGAAACACAAGAAACGTGTGGAGTTATTACCCTCCCATTGCAAGTTGGCCCTAGAACCCTAGAAACAACCGTGTTTATTGTACATTGTCCAAGCATCGTACAATATACTTTTGGGTCGCCCTTGGATCAACGCCATGCGAGCGGTCCCCTCAACTTTACACCAATGTGTTAAATTTGAGTTTAAAAATCAGTTGGTCACTATCCATGGTGACCCTAGACCCTTTGATATGTGTGCTTTGGCAGAACCCGTTGGAGTGCAATTTTGCCCTGCTCTGTCATCCACACATCCTAGTTCTTCTTTTTCATCCAAAACTGTGAAACATAAACCCATAACTTCACCTATTTCCCTTCCTTTAATTTCATCCTCCTATGTAGACCAACAACCCTCTAAACAAATCATTTTAGAACCTCAAAAAGATTTTAAATCTACAACCAATCCTTCAAGTTCTATCCCTATAAATTCAAAACCTATAGACACATCTATCATACCTTCCACAGCTAAAGACATAGGTAATAAGCCTTCTACATCTTATGCCCTTTCTGATGAACTCTTACCAGATTTATCTACAACCTTAATATCAGAAAAAATGAATGCTTTCATGCGAGATTCAAACCTTTTAAATGACTTACCGCCATCTCCTCGTACTTTGGGCCTCCCACAACCTATGGGAAGTACTTACCAAGTCGGGAGTTGTGCCTTCATTTATAAAGGATATGACTCGGGGAAGAATCCCTCGGAATATCAAAACTCATCATGAGGGATATGCTCGGTGTTATTTTACCAATGATTATATTAAAGCTAAACCCATGATGCTTAAAATGGGATATGAAGGGAAAGGCTTGGGACCTTCCCAAAATGGCATGAAAGAACCTTTCGAGGTAGAACCGTGGCCTGCCCGCTGTGGTGTGGGCCTATTTCCTAGTAAGGGTCAACCCTTTCCTTTTGAGGATGATGATCATCTCATATGCTATCAAGATTATTTGGATAGGCATGTTGATTTGCCTATTAAAAATCAGTCGTTTTCATGCAACATGCTGTCCATAGCATACCCTGAAATGATTGTTGACCCCGATGAAGAATTGGAAGGAGATATCTTCCATGATGTCTCTCGTTGAAGAGATGTTACACAATGGATTTTATTTTGATGGTTCTATACCAACTATAGCCCAACTTGAGGCCACCGATCCTCAGAATGAATTATCTAAATTAACCTTACAAGAATTACAAGAATTGGGTGTTTCACCCGCCCCACCTAACTTTGAAAGAGATCTACACATGGAGGTAGAAAACGTCATTAAAATTAATATTGAACTGAGGATAATCCTCACATAATCAATATTGGATCAGAATTAAGCCAAGAAAAACAAGAACAATACATTGCATTCCTTAAAGAGTATGAAGATGTCTTCGCTTGGACATACGAAGATATGCCAGGTCTAGACCCTTCTGTAGTCATGCATCATCTAGTGGTCCATCCGGATGCTAAACCTGTTAAACAAAAACTTAGAAAAATGCATCCCAAAGTGGCTCTATTAGTCAAAGGGGAGTTAGAAAACTCCTGAATGTTATCTTTATACAAGCTATTGATTATGCTGAATGGATCTCAAACGTAGTTCCAGTCACCAAGAAAGAAGCTACCAAAGTTAGGGTTTGCACAGATTTTAGAGATATTAACGCTGCATGCCCTAAAGATGACTTTCCTCTTCCAAACATGGACCAAATCATTGACTTCACTGTCGGAAGTGGGATGATGTCCTTAATGGATGGATTCTCCGGTTATAATCAGATCAGGATAGCTCCTGAAGACCAGGCTAAAATAGCCTTTATTACCCCCTGGGGTACCTTTTGCTGGAAAGTGATGCCATTTGGCTTAAAGAACGCTCGGTGCAACTTATCAACGAGCTATGACCTACATTTTTCATGATATGATGCATGATATCCTACATGATTATGTGGATGATATTATAGCTCGCTCTATTATTGAAAATAATCATTTAGATGATTTAAGGAAAGTCTTTAATCGATTACGAGAATATCTCATTCGATTAAATCCAGCAAAATGCATATTCGGAGTTAAATCCGACAAACTATTAGGGGTTTTAGTTTCTTTACGTGGTATTGAAATCGACCCTCTCAAGATTGCGGCCATCACTGATATGCCCGCACCTACTAATATATCTGAGTTACGAAGTTTACAAGGTAAGCTTCAAGCCATCCGTCGCTTCATCGATAAGCTGGCGGATAAAACCGGTCCCTTTCTTAAACTCCTTAAGAAGGATGTCCCCTTTAATTGGGATACGGAATGTAGAGAAGCTTTTGAACTTCTCAAACAATACCTCCTTAATCCACCTGTGCTTTCACCACCTAAATCTGATCGCCCATTTCTCCTCTATATTTTCGCTTCAGATTCTGCCTTAGGGGCTATGTTAGCTCAACTTGATGATGAAAAGCGAGAACGTGCTAATTATTATATTAGCCGAACCTTCATCAGTTATGAAACCCGCTACACAGCATTGGAAAAACTATGTCTAGCAGTCGTGTTTGCTACGCAAAAATTATGACATTATATGCTTAGTCAAAAAACTTATGTCATTGCTAAATATGATCCCTTAAGGTATCTCATGAGTCGACCTTATTTATCGGGTCGCACAGCCAAGTGGGTTCTTGCTCTAAGCGAGTTCGATCTCACATTCATAGGACAGAAGTCTCGTTAAGGGTCAAATCATAGCAGATCAATTAGTCGCTGCACCCTTAGAGTCTACCCATCCCCTCATCATCGAGTTTCCAGATGAATGCCTTCAATTAGAGGCGGACCATCCTGAACAATGGTCCTTATACTTTGATGGAGCCCGATGCATGAGTGGGGTCAAAGTGGGTATTATTTTAATCTCTCCGCAAAAACATCTTATTCCTCTCGTCCTTCAAATTGACATTTGCTTGCACCAACAATATCGTTGAGTATGAAGCTCTAATCCTTGGATTACGAGCTGCCCTAGCGCTAAAAATTAAACACCTTTTAGTTTTTGGTGATTCCCAACTGGTTATAAACCAAATTAATGAAGTTTATCAAACCCGAGATGATAAACTGCGCCCATATAAGGCCTATGTTTTACAATTAATGTCTTTATTTGATCAAGTCACCTTGGAAGCCATTCCTCGAACTAGCAACCGTGCAGCTGATGCTATGGCCGCAGTTGCATCTCTCCTGCCCTTGGAGTTAGATGACGAATATGCCACTATCATTATTCGTCGACTCCAGGAACCCGCCTCAAATAAGTCATGCTTAGAGCCTTTGGATGTGTTTCTAATCAATGAAACTACTCCCGAGCCTTGGTATACAGACATATTTGATTTTCTTCAAAATGGGACTTTCCCTCGCCAATTCTAATAGAAACCAACATCGGTTATTACGTCGACGAGCAAGTCGATTCGTAATAATTGGCAATACTTTATATAGGAGATCTTTTGAAGGTATCCTATTAAGATGTTTAAACTTAGAAGAGTCTAAATCAGCCTTGAGTGAAGCCCACGATGGATCTTGTGGAGGACACTTTAGTGGTAGTGTTATTGCTAAAAAGCTCCTTCGGATAGGATACTTTTGGCCTACCATGGAAACGGATGCACATGAGTATGTGCGCCATTGCGACAAGTGTCAAAAACATGCCGACCTTGTCCATGCACCTGCACACGAGCCGTAGGCTATTTCATCTCCATGGCCCTTTTCTAAATGGGGCTTGGATATTATTGGCAAAATCAATCCTGTGTCATCCGATGGACACAAGTTCATCATAACCGCCACTGAGTATTTCACGAAGTGGGTCGAAGCTATGCCTTTAGCTTCCCGCACCGGCACACAAGTTTCTAAATTTATTTTTAATCAAATCATTTGCAGAGTTCGGAATCCCCGCCAATCTCATCTCTCGACAATGGAACTTGTTTCAAAAATAAAGATGTTAAAAAATTATGTCAAAAATATAAGATTCAACATCGCCGGTCCACTCCCTATTATCCTCGTGGTAATGGTCAAGGTAAGCATCTAACAAAACCTTAATCAAAATTCTCAAAATATTGGTCAATAAACCGGCCGTGGACCGGCACATTCAATTATATCCAACCTTGTGGGCCTATCGAACTAGTGTTCGAACCCCCACCGGAACTTCACCATTTGTTTTGGTGTATGGTGTCAAGCAGCTTTTTCCATTTGAATTGGAAGTTCCTTCATTGGCTCTCGCTACTTCAAGATACCGAAGTAGGAGATGAATATCATGCTGGCACATGTAGTCAGCTGGAACTCCTAGATGAAAAATGCATCAATGCTTTGGAGCATCTCCGTGCTTACCAAAACAAGCTTAAAAGATCATATGCTAAAAAGTTCGTCATCGCTCCTTTGAGATCGGTGACCTTGTTTTAAAAGAAAATCAAAAAAATACAAATGCAACTAAGGACCTTAAAGGTAAATTCGAGCCCAATTGGCTTGGACCATACATTATTACTGCTAAATTTGAATCAGGAGCATACAAATTATCTACCTTAGATGGTAAAGAACTTAAAGAACCCATGAATATTTTGCATCTTAAACGTTACTATGCATAAATTTGGTCATTCTTTCATCCTTGTATATAACTTGTTTTCAAAAATTTTATATATTTCTTTCAAATTTATAAAAATCCAAAAACATCAAAAATATTCATAATCATCCAAAATCTTCAAAACTATCTATTGCATTTATTTAAGGCACTTGTTAAATTTTTTCTGCTCAAAATCAAAAATAAAACCAAAAATCAAAATAATGATAAAAATATAATAACAGCTATATGCTTGAAACCAAATAAAATAAAGAAGAAAGAGAGAGTCCACATCCTCAAAAATTTTCTCAAAAGTGTTCATATATATTTTCTTACAATTATCGCAGTTATATGTTTTAAATTATTTTTGGATAAATTAGCATTTATGTGGCATCCCTCACTTGCACACTCACAACAATAAATATCTTGATTTTATCTCGCATGATTACTAATCTCTCTTATATCAAAGTTCACAAAATTCACTTAAATAAAGTTTGAGCATGGAGAATTGATCTTGTTATTTACTTAAACCAAGCACATCTTTTCACAATAAAATGATTATATTTGTAATTTCCATGTTTTGCTACATAGTAGAACCGATTTCTTGAGCGAAAAGTTTCCCCTGCTATCCTATCATGCACATGGTCTAGAATCTTTGAGAATTGGCAAAAGGACAAGCTCACCCCTACCTATAATAAAAATCCCTTGCTCTACAGCTAATCCGAGCAAGTATCCCTAGCACAAAAAAAAAAAAAAAAGAGAAGAAAAGTTCAAGAAAGAAAAAAGAGAAAAGAAAATGTTATTTCAGCAATGTTCCAAGCATTATCAAGCAAAAGAAATACAAACAGAAAAATAAGCAAAGTTCAAAAGAAAGCAAGAAAGCAATAAAATCCCTTTCCCTACCCTTTGAAAAGAAAAGAAGGGTTGATGAGCTTGAATCCCCGGAATTCTCAATTATTCGAAAACCGTGAGGTAAGCCCCATAACAGGTGGTTTGTGCCCAACCCGCTTGGCCTTGGGTAACTCCTAGCGTGGTGATATGTCCGTCACATTAGCGACCTTCTTTTGTACAGACCTATGTCTCGCTTATGGATTAGCTAGCTCTTGATAATCCGACCTACATAGTAGCCTAGTATGGTTATATGCATCTACATCATGGTTAATGAACACTTATTTGGTTTCTTCAAATCACTTGTATCATATTATCTTGCTCAAAACTCGTAAATGAACAATGCAATTGCACACACATTTGTATTTGAGAGATTTTGTGTATCATTATGATAAATCAAGATTGGAAATGAACTCACATATGCACATGGGATTCCTTATAAATCTAACTTTTGTCTTCAAAATAATTTGAAATATTATTTTTGCAACTTGTTTGGAATAAATCAAGTACAATTGTTTACCATAAAGACAACTATATAATACAAAAATCAAAAATTTCTTTCAAAATATACAATCAAAAACATAAACATATATATCTGGTTGACTTTCGCGACGATGGTATAGTTTCAAAACCAAAATTGGAATTTTTATGCCTAGCGCAAGTCCTCCTTTTCATATTTTCTGTTCATCAAAAATCAATCAGTGCAATAAAACTATTTTTTGGATTTTCGCGATGATGGTATAAGTCTATACCTACATATTCTATGCCTAGCGCAAACCATTGTAACAATTTTATTCCCCATTTATTAAAAATCATGAAAACCATATGACTTAATTCATTATTTTACACAAATTATGCTTTTCAAAAGCAAACACATTTTCATTATTTCATGTCATTATGTCAACCTTTTGCAATGATGGTATAATTCCTAAAGAATTATCCAAAAAATTTATCACACTTAGGAAATTATGCCTAGCAAAAAATCATTTGAACATCATTTCATGCACAAACATTTTTTATGAAAATCTGAAAACAAACCATCATCATCATCATCATTTGCACCATTGCACCAAAGTCTTAAGACAGCTTTCTTAAGCACTCTTTTACTTTTTAACAATATTTCTATAAATGGGACTAGCTTGACGACCGAGTGAGCAGCGACTCCATGAAATGGTCTATAATAGCGACAATGTCCTTTGAAATTATTGTTAGAAGTCTCTTTTTATTTTTACATTTCATTACAACAAATCAATTTGTTACATCGGATTATTTCATTTAAAATATCACCGCATGACATTCAAATTATATCTCCAACGACATAATTACATCCAATCATCACATCAATCAAACATTAAAAGCCTCATAAACATACACAAGACACAAGTCATATGATCAAAAATATCTCATCTATATATATCACAAATATATGTACATCATCAAAACTGGATTGGTATGCCACAATCTGAACCTCGGCATACTCAATCCTCTATCAACAAAAACAAATATAATACAAATACAGTGTCCAACCTTCTAGCCTCGAGAGCCCCTCGAGCTCTCTCGCCTCATCTCCTCCCCCGCCCCGAGGTGGACGAGGTGGCCCCATCGCAGTCCGTGTAGTCCTCGTCCTCGACCGGGACGTGGTCCTCGATGACCCGATCCCGATCGGATCCGCGATGTTAGCCGGCGGGGTAGTCTATCCGCCTCCGGCACCACCGGAAGTATAGTGTCCGGTAAAATGTCGCCGGGCGATAGCCCGTGTCAACTCCCCGCAGCTCGCCCCTCCGCCCCGTGCCCCGAGGCGTGCAATCTCATCCCGCAGCCGTGACACCTCGCCCGATGTTGTGCAGCCGCATCCCGTAGCGTCCGCACCCGAGCTCGCAGACGATCTCTCTCCGCCCGGAGAGTAGCCATCTCGCTACTCTCTCCTGTGTCCACACCCTTGCCCTTATCGGGCGATGGTGGCCTCTATGGAGATGGGGGTCTCGCCTCCCTCCTCTCCCTCTCTCTCTGTCGTGGCCGCTCCTGTGCCTCGTGGCCTCCTCGCCTCTCTCCCGCCGTGACCCTGGGCTGCCTCCATCGCCGCCTGGCGCCGCCTCCCTATCCGACGCACAACCGCGTGGATCGGACCCTGTGCCCTCGTCATCCGAGGAGGGCGGATGCCTGCGTACCAGGCATCGTAGCCATCGGCTACTCTTGCGTCGTCCCCATCCACTAGTTGGATGGGGGCATCATTTGTGTCCTAGCTCCAGAACCGCCGCATGTCCGGAGCCCCGCTAACCGTAGTGTTATCCCGGATAGTCCAGGAAAACTCGTAATCTCCGAGGGATGGGATCCCCTGCTGTAGACCGAACTGCCGCAAAACTCGGTCATACCTGTGGAGCTCCACCTCTCCCCTCTCCATCCTCAGCCAAAAAACTCGCCTAACGCGAGCTAACTCCTGTCCGTCCTCTGGCCACCCTGGATGCTCCCTCCATGGCCTCCAGGTGATCTGGTCTGGGACTAAGTCATCTAGTAGCCTCCGGGACATCGGCAGGTCGATCCGTCGCTGTGCCCCTCTTCGGAGCCACCAGTAGAAGACTCGGGGCCTCTCCCCGTCAACCCCTGTTAGAGGAAGCCCTACCGGCCTCCGCACCGCAATGTGCTCCCAGCACCAAACCTGTAGTAGCGATGTCATGACCAGACATCGGCCGCCCTTGTACACGACCCCATATAGGATCCTGTACAACCGGCATAGAACAAAACTACCCCATGAGAACCTGTACCCGTGGTCCCGCATATCATAGATCACATCTACGAGCATCCACGGCACCCGCACCCGCTCTGGTGGCACAGCAGAAGTCCACCAACTACTCCAGCTAGAACCCGTGTGAGTGTAGATGCCCTAGGCATCTGGCGTAGTGCCTCGATGTTAACTTCGCCCTTCTCTAGGGCGAAGCTCGGGTCACCGCACAGTCGTCCCATAGCGCGGCCCTGATTGGCCGTAGGTGTAATCAGCCGTCCTTGTATGGGGATTCTCATAATCCTCCATACATCCTCCAAAGTGGGAGCCATCTCCCTTGTAGGTAGCCAAAAACATGAAGAGCCCGGATACCACCTCTCTGCTAGGGCCGTTAGTAGCCCCATGTCCGTAGAAACTTGTGGCATCTCTGCCACATGCAGTAAGCCGGCCTGTGCCAGCTGATCCCGCTCTGCCTGTGTGAGAGCGGCCAAGTCGTCTCTCAACCCGCCGTATTTCCACTCCCTCGCTCTTTAGTAATCCTCTCTGCAAACATAAACAACAAAACAACAAGCAATCATTAATCAATAATTCAAGTAAACAATAATGCAAGTTAAAAATTTAATCTTGTGCAATTGATGATATCGCCCACTATTGGACGATATCGTCCCAAATTTGAGCATAATCGTCTCCGATTTCGTAGTTCGAAATCGTCCCTAATTTGACGAAATCGTCCCCCTTTCGACGATTTCGCCCTCGGCGAAATTGCCGAAATTGAGACGATTTCGTCGAAATCGGGACGATTTCGTCCCGACGACGTCGACGGCCCAAAAACGGCCGCGATGCTCAAAATTCATCTAAAATCTACCTAAAAAGCATGTAAAATTAAATTAGAGCATTCTAGAACAGTCTGGACTCTTACCCGTAGACCGCGTCGGACCTCTGTCGATCTGTGCGTCGTCTCCACCATTTTTGCTTCAGAGCTCCAAAAACCGAAAAAATGAACAAGAAAATGAATTAGGTTTTACCCTATTTTTCTTAATTTTATTCAAAAATATTTTTTTGCTTTTTCGCGTTTTTACCTCAAACGTTCGATTTGGGTAAAAACACGGAGGGGGCACCATAGTAAGTTGTCGTACGATTCGACCAAGAATCGTCGCCTAAAAATGGGAATAATTTTTGCTTTCTCGTAGATCGAGAAGAACTCATCTTTAACGCATTTTCTTCGAAAAATTCGCTAAAGAGGGGGCAAAATGTAGCACCCTAAAATTGGCGCAGTAAAAATTGCAATAATTACATTCACCTTAGTAAATAATTTAAAATTCAAATTTAACCTCCCAAACCGCCCGTTAACCGCCGAGAAATCCGTTTCCCCCTTTTCCGTGCCATTTTTAGAGGTTGTTTTGACCGTTTGACGATATCGTCGCCGATCAGACGATATCGCCCCGTATTTGACGATTTCGTCTGGACTAGGACGTCCAGACGATCTTGTCGCAAAACTGATTTTGCAAAGTTGGAATCTGTTCCAACGGGTCTCCAATCTGGGCAGAAGCGTGTCTGCGCCATTGGGACCCTCCCCCCATTGGAGATCTCCCAAATTGGGATGATCTCCAACCTCCTAACTACTCCCCTAAGCCTATTTAGTCTCTAGGATTTTCCCTTCCCAACCCCTGGCTGAAAATTATCTACAAGTTAACTCCATTCACGTTAAAACATCCCTATTTTCCATTTGCACTGGTCCCATACCAATTTTATTGTAGGTACATCACTGTTTTTCAGCCGGAGCCAGCACCTATCGTCGTCGACGAACCTGTTCAGATCGGAGGCGAACCTGTCGAATTCGAGGCGATTTCGTATCGATGCGAGACGATCTCGACTGCAGTCCGTATTAAGGCAATCAGTGCTCGAAGTTTGCATTTCTCAACCTTTTCTCTGTCATTTTATTCTGCAAATTAAATAGTCTATTCAGTGTTTTATGTCATTTTGCATTTGGAGTTCACCCATTTCGATTAAGTGCATAATTAAATCCTAATTATTATCTAATTAGCACGATTCATTTCTGTCTCTCGTGTTTAAGTTTCAGTTTGATAACATTGCTGCCATTTTATATCATTTCCCTCTGTTAGCACTATAGTACCTTTTGTATTTTGCATCTATTTTTGGTTTTGCATGTCTCTGACGAATTCGTCTAACGAATTCATCAAATCTCAGACGATCTTGTCTGATTGCAGACGATTCTGTCGAATCTCAGACGATCCAGACTGCTTCAACATCAGAATCTTCTTCAGACATCCGGATCAGGTATTCCTCATTTGTATTCTGTAATCTCTCTATTTTTCTGTCTTTAAATTTATTTTCTGTATTCATTGAACTTGCATTTTCATATAGAGTAATCTAGATACATTCGGCCAAACCTAGGATATGAATGCTTAAGGTTAAAAATGAACACATTTAAACACATTCCAAAACCTAGGCGTGGAAGCTGCCGTTAAATGTTTCCTGGTGAACCCACCATCCGTCGAAAAATCATCAAAATACACCTCCCTTGAGAGGCGGGACCTTCGCAAAGTCCTCTCAATCCGAGGTACCGCGACATCCTTTTCCCATCCTCCTTCCGGGCGCGGATCCAATAGCCTGAAGGTAGGGATGCGAAAAATTTGGAGCGATACAGTAGCACAAAGGAATTTCACCAGTAGAAATGTTTTTTCTTCATTGATGGATTATGTAGTTGAATGTTATAACTATCATAATTTTGGACATATTGCAAGAAACTATAGAAGCACTTTTGCAGCAAATAATTATCAGGGTAGAAAATCTCAACCAAATGGGTTGAAACAAAACAAGAAATTTCCTGAAAAACAGGCACATGCTAATGAAAGGGGAAAGGCAAAATAAGTAGCCAAATCTGCTATCAAACCAAAATAGAAAGAAAAGGAATCTTTGATTGTTCAGACTGCTTTTAAAGCGCAGAAAAAATCCACACCATGGATACTTGACAGTGGATGCTCCAGTCACATGACAGGTGACAAGCAAAAATTTGAGAAGTTACAGAATTATGAAGGTGGTTCTGTGAAATTTGGAAATAATGATGGAGCAAAGATAGTTGGCAAAGTATCAGTCAAGATCAGTGACAAAAAGATCAAATCAAAAGAAGTGTTGTTTGTGATTGGTCTGAAGCATAATTTTCTCAGTGTAATTCAAATCTGTGATAGAGGTCATGAAGTAGTTTTTAAGAAGCAGGGCTGTGAAGTGAGAAAAGCTAACAGTGGGAAGTTAATTGCTACTGGATCAAGGACTTCTGAAAATTTGTATACTCTCTTAGAGACCTCAGAAGGAGCATGCTTGATTGGATAAGAAGATGAAAATTGGTTGTGGCACAAAAGGCTCGGTCATATCAGCTTTGACAATTTAGTTAAAATAAGTTCAAAAAGGGCAGTAAGAGATATACCTTCCATTGGCAAACCACTAAATAGTATTTGTGCTTCATGTCAAAAGGGGAAGCAAACTAGAGCCACATTTAAATCAAAGGAGTACTTTACCAGCAAACCCTTAGAACTAATTCATACCGATTTATGTGGACCCATGAGAACTCAAAGTATAAATGGTGACAAATACTTTATGCTTTGCATAGATGACTATTCCAGAATGACCTGGATATTCTTTTTGAAGCAGAAATCTGAAGCTTTTGAAATGTTCAATACTTTCAAAAACCAAGTTGAGAATGAAAGATAAAAGAGGATCAAATGCTTAAGATCATATAGAGGAGGAGAGTTCATCTTAGAGGAGTTTGCAGAATACTGTCAAAAATATGAGATCAGAAGATAGTTTTTAGTAGCAAGGACACCTCAGCAGAATGGTGTTGTAGAAAGAAAGAACAGAACTGTGCAGGAAATGGCACGGACGGTGTTGATTGAAAGCAAAATTGCAGACATATTTTGGAAAGAGGCAGTCCATACTGTAGTTTATATCCAAAACGAGTGCATGTTGAGGACACATGAAAGCAAAACCCCTTATGAGCTTTGGTTCGGCAAGAAGGCAACAACAAAATACTTCAAAGTCTTTGGTAGCAAATGTTATATCAAAAGAACTGAAGATAATCTTGGTAAGTTTGAAGATAGAGCTGATGAAGGTATTTTTTTTGGCTATTCATCAAAAAGCAAAGCTTACAAATGCTACAACAAAAGGCTAAAGAAAATTGTAGACAATGCCGATGTTAAATTTGATGAAGATAGGAGACAAGCTATCAGCTATGAAGAAAACTACCCTATTTATGAAGAAGTTATTGACGGAGATGAAGAAAAGGAAACAGAAGAGAATCAAAAAATTAACCCAGATGATTTAAGTATTGATTCAAAAGTAGAAGAAAACAATAAATTTAAAACAGGAAGCTGGCAGAAAAATCATCCCAGAGAACAAATTATAGGGGACCCCACAGTTGGTGTTAAGACAAGAAGAAGAGTAGTAAGTAACTACTCCTTATTATCCAGCATTGAGCCCAAAAATATTGCTGAAGCAAGCACAGATGAAAGTTGAATGAAGACAATAAACGAAGAACTAGATTAGATTGAGAAAAACAAAACCTGGGAGTTAGTACCAAGGCCTGCAAATAAAAACATAATCGGTACAAAATGGATTTTTAGAAACAAATTGAATGAAGACGGACAGGTTGTAAGGAATAAAGCAATATTGGTCTATAAAGGCTATGCTCAAGTTGAAGGTATTGACTTTGAGGAAACTTTTGCACCAGTGGCTAGACTCGAGGCAATCGGAATGTTTCTGGCTTTAGCAGTCCACAGGAATTTCAAAGTTTATCAGATGGATGTAAATCAGCATTTCTGAATAAAAATCTTGAAGAAGTTTATATTGAGCAGCCAGATGGTTTTCAACTTGGTGATAATCCCAACTTTGTTTGCAAGTTGAAGAAAGCTTTGTATGGCTTGAAACAGGCACCCAGAGCATGGTATGCAAGACTAGACAACTATCTCATTGAACAAGGGTTCAAGAAAGGTATGGTGGATAGTAACTTGTATGTCAAAACAGACAATGGCCAACTTATTGTCCTTGTTGTTTATGTTGATGATATAATTTTTGGCAGCAGCAATGTTGAGTCTTGTAGAGACATAGCAAATATAATGCAGAAAGAATTTGAAATGTCTATGATTGGTGAACTTTCATATTTCCTCGGACTGCAAGTTAACCAAAGTGAAAAGGGCATTTTTATTTCTCAAGTTAAATATGTGAAAGAAATGCTGAAAAAGTTCACAATGGAGGATTGTAAACCTGTTAGCACTCCCATGACAACAGGTTGCAAGTTGAGCAAGGATGACAAATATTCGGATGTAGATCGGACCATGTACGGATCTATGATAGGGGAGCCTCGTTGTATTTACGACTACAAGACCCGAGATATCTTCCAGGCAGTATGCATGGTAGCAATATTTCAGGCTAGTCCCAAAGAGAATCATGTGACAGCTGTGAAGAGGATCTTTAGGTACCTCAAGAGTACTATGGAGTATGGGTTATGGTACCCAAAAGGTAAGGATTTCACTCTTTTTGCATATTCTGATGCAGATTGGGCAGGATGTATAGATTACAGAAAGAGTACTAGTGGTGGTGCATTCTATCTTGGAGACAGGTTGGTAGCATGGCACAGCAAGAAATAAGAATCAGTTTCTCTATCCACAGTAGAGGCAGAATACATTGCTGCAACAACATGTACACAAATTTTATGGATGAGACAAACCCTGAAAGATCTTGGCATTAACTTCAAAGAGCCAATTTTTGTTAAATGTGATAATACCAGTGCTATTAACATCTCAAAGAATCCGGTTATGCATTCAAGAACCAAACATATTGCAATCCGGTATCACTTTTTGAAGGATAAAGTTGCAGAAGGTGAGGTTAAATTGGATTTTGTTCCAACTACAGAGCAAGTAGCAGATATCTTCACCAAACCATTGCCCAAGGAAGTTTTTGAATATCTCCACAGTAAGTTGGGAGTGGTCACACTACCCAAGAACTGACTAGCTTTCGGGAACACATTCTCAAGGGGAGCATTTATATATTTGATTATCAGCCCTTTGATATATATTTGTTTGCTCTTGTTTGTATTTTTTGCTAACTGTAATAGTGTGTGCCTGAGAATGTTGTGCATGGACTCAGGGGGAGTCTGCAGCAGCCCTTTGGTATTATTGTCAAAGGGGGAGAAGAATTTCTGGAATTTGCATGTGTTGCCAACAATTCCAAAGGGGGAGATTGTTGAAACAGTATTGTCATTGTTGTCAACTCAGACAGATAGATCAATTGATGATGCAGTGGACAGATGTTCAGAGGTCAGTCAAAATAGGTACAATGAATTTCCAAGAAGACAGAAGTGGCCCAGATTCAAAAAATCAAAGAAAAAGACAAGTAAGAAAACTGTCGCGATATCGCGACATGTTTTTTGTCGTGATTTCGCGACATATCAAAGGAGAGAGAAAATGCTGAGAAAACTGTCATGATATCGTGACATGTTTTCTATCATGATTTTGTGACATATCGGAGGAGAGAGAAAATGTAGGCAAAACTATCATGATTTCGCGACATGTTGGAAGAGAGAGAAAGTGCAAGATAAACTATCACGATTTCACGACAAGTTGGAAGCAAAGAAGCCAAGTATAAAAACTATCACGATTTCATGACATGAATGGAGGAAAGGAGTTTGCAAGGAAAAGTGTCACGATTTCACGATAATTTGCAAGAGGAAGCGCTAAGGAGAAAAAGTGTCGTGATATCGCGACATGTTGAGTTTTCATGGGCGAAAGCGAAGGAAAGAGGAGAGAGAAAAAGATGTCGCGATTTCGTGACATGTTTCATTTTTGCGGGCGAAAGCGAAGGAAAGAGGAGAGAGAAAAAGATGTCACGATTTCACGACATGTTTCATTTTCACGGGCGAAAGCGAAGGAAAGAGGAGAGAGAAAAAGATGTCGCAATTTCACGACATGTTCCGTTTTCACGGGTGCATGCAAAGAGAAGTGCAAGGAAGCGAAAAGTGTCATGATTTTGCAACATGTTCTTTTTTCGCGGGTGCATGCAAAGAGAAATGCAAGGAAGCGAAAAGTGTCACGATTTCGTGACACGTTCCATTTTCGTGGGTGCATGCCAAGTAGAGTGTACGAAGGCAAAAAGTGTCACGATTTTGTGACATGTGTTTTTGCGCTTGCATGCCGAGAAGAAGACAAAAAGCTGTCAGAGCGGCAGTTCTGCTGTCAGAGCGGTAGTTCGGCTATCAGAGCTGTAAATAAGCAGGTTCGGCTGTCAGGACTGTAAATACGCAGGTAAGATTGTTAGAGCCGTAAAAAAGTAGGTAAGATGGTCAGAGTCGTAAATAAAAATATAAATCTGTCAGAATAGTGGATTTACTAACAAAGCACCGGAAAGGTTGTAAGGTCGTAAAGTGGGCAGATAAGTCTATCAGATAAGTAAGTAAGCTTTTAATGCTATTAATAGCGCAGTAAGCAAAGCCAAAAGAATGTTTTTTTGTGTAGGAAGTTAGGGTTAGGGTTGAGCTCTACACGTGGCAAGTGTGTTGTGATTTGCCGAATAAAAAGGAAAAAGGAACTGTGAAAAAGCACAGAGAGTATTATGCTGAAAAATATACAGAAGAGAGAGTTGTAAGAGAGAATAGTAGAGCTGTAAGAATATGCAATGTTTGTTAAAAAGGAATTAGACCAGTGAGGGTCTTGTTGCAGAGAAGGCATTTTTATGTCATAAAATCTGTTCAGAACTGAAGTCCAAGTTGGTTCTTGGCATTAGGGGGTTGGTGCTCCTTTCTGTTGGTGCAGATAAATTATTTTTAAAGTTGGTGCTTTTCAAAGGCTAGATTTAGATGGGAGTCCAAGCAGTCTAATTTTTGAGGAGTAGCCAAATCTGGTGAACCTCGTTAAATCGTGTGTTGTGGAATGCTCTCTTGTTTATTTGCTTTATTTGTTTTTAAGTTCTCTCTGCTTAAGTTTTAAAGAGCTGTAGATCTGTATTTAAATTGCTACACTGATTCACCCCCCCCTCTCAATGTCACTGTGAGAATATCATAGAGATCCAGCATCCAACACAGTTGAAGACAGATCTGAGTGAGGAGTCTTCAAGTGGATAGAGGTCCACCAGTCAGTGCAGCAGAGAGATAGAGTCTTATAGAAGATCACATAGCCAGAGCAGAAGGGGAAAGAGTTCTCCTGTGGAAGAGATCCATGAACTTGATATTAGGGGATCAGCATCTCCTTTGGATAGAGATCCATAAACATTGTAATTGGGAGTGATTCCCAAAGATATTGATTGAGAAAGTTTTAGTAAAATATTTTCTTCGTGGAGTAGCCCACATTGGGTGAACCACGTAAATTGTGGTGTCTCTATTGTGTATGGTTTTTGTGCATTGCTTTGATTATTGCTATTGATACTGCTATCTTTACACAACATAATATTGATTTGGAAGAAAAAGTAAAAAGTGGTCTTACACTGTTCACCCCCCCTCTCAGTATAAGTTTGTGTTCTTCAAAAGGACAAGTGTATATGGTCCCCCATGATCCTGAAGCATTCAAGTATTACAAGAAGGTCGATGAGACACAATAAAAAGTGCCTTCTCAAGAGTTTGTGGTAATGGTCAATAGCAAGACAGAGGACCAAGTGTCTCTAAATTAGATAAATTAAGATGTGGTGCAATCATATGTTGCTTCCCCATTGGAGGGATCAAAACCATTGGCATCAGTCACCCCTGATGCACTTCTCATGTTGCCTCATCAAGAGCAAAAACAAGTGCCCCTTCCACATCATATTTGGGATACTCAAGCTGGCACAGCTCAACACTACGAAGTGAAATAGAAACATGAACTAATTCATAAACATGAGCATGTGGATACCACTATCAAAGTGGATTATCATGAACCCTCCACATCAACTTAAAGGAAGGAAATCGATGACTTAGATTTGTTTGGTCGATCTTTAGCACCCACTGTTTTTCCTCTTTTAGTAGACAATGGTATTTCAAAAAAATCACTAGAAATACATAGGGAGGCCTTATCAGTATTAGAGCATATACAAAATCACCTCTATAATAGAGGTCCAAATGGATAAGCAAAATGAGGCATTACACTTTATCATGAATCAACTTGAGAACTTGGAATTACAGAATAAACCCTCATCTGAGATAAAACCACCTCCTATGCATCCACAGGAAAAAGCCTCAACTAGAGAAAGCACCAACCCGACCGCCTCATCAACCTAGCAAGCATCCCTCATTGCCTGAATTGGCATTATTGATTTTCAATTGGTTAATTTTTGCAAATTTCATCACCCTACCGAAGGTGCAATATTTAGATCCAAATCATCCTAAACCCCAAGGGTATGAGGAAGAGTCACATTATCTATATCATAGGCAAAATGGGCATGATATTCAATGATGTCGAGGTTTCAAATCCATAGTACACAACATGATCAACAAAAAGCAACTTCAAATTATCAACCAACAAGTGACCATAGTAAGTTATCTACCCCTTGCACCCAAAAAGCAAGAGGAGCCCCTTAAGCAAACAATAAAAATGCCTATGGCTCAATCTGGTTACCAAGCTAGTCTAGAGTGTGCTAAATGCTCAAAATATAAGCAACATATTTGGACTCCTTTAAATGAGCCTATGTCTGATATTTTTCAAAAGCTACAAGAATCTAAGGTCATTACCTTACCTGACATAAACACTTTAGACCCAAACAGAGCTAAACCTAAGGGTTATAGGGAGGACCATTACTATCTCTATCACTGAATAGAGGGGTATGGCATTTGCAATTGCAAAGGATTTAGGAATGTGGTTCAGAGTCTCATAGATAGTGGGGTTTTTCCCATAGATGGTTCATCCATAGTGCCCCAGCCTACCAAAATAGAGGCCACATCATCCCAACTGAGATTTTAAGGTTAGTCACAGTCTCGTAGGCCTAACAAGCCACCTCAGCAGGAGATAATATTTGAGATGACTATTGCAACTTTATTTCAAAATTTGTATGAGGCAAATGCATTTGTGTTTCCCGAGGCCAATAAAAGAGAGCCCAAGCATGGTTCCACTGATGAAATCCTATTTTGTGTGTATCATCGTATACAGGGGCATGACATCCACAATTTCCAATCATTCTGAAAGGTGGTCCAAGACCTTTTAGAATGAAATGAGCTTCATAAAGATGGTTCACTCATTTCTCCCCACCAAGATAGGGGCACCCCACAGAGGTCCATGCCCCAATTGAGAGAGTTGATTTATGTCACTCTTCCTAAGAAATATGACTATGTTTCAGTAGGCAACATGCACACTAGGGGCACCTAAGGTATCATACCTTCCCCTATAAAACCAACAAAATATTAAAAAAATTCATAAATTTCAAAATTACAAAAACAATATAAAACATCAAAAAATCCAAACAAATCATAAAACATTAAAATAAAAAATAAAAAGCTCCAAAGGCATCTTAAAGCCCTTTGGTCAACTCACAAAAATCTCCAAAGGCATCTTAAATCCCTTTGGTCAATTCAAAAAAATATCCAAAGGCATCTTAAAGCCCTTTGGTCAAATCATCAAAAGGCTCCAAAGGCATCTCAAAGTCGTTTGGTCAAACCACAAAAAAGCTCCAAAGGCATCTCCAAGCCATTTGGTTAAATCATCAAAAGGCCCCAAAGGCATCTTCATGCCATTTGGTCAAATCATCAAAAGGCCCCAAAGGCACCATAAGCCCTTTGGTCAACAACTCAAAAATTAAAATTCAAAAATCAAAAATTCAAAACAATTAGAGTTCAATAAACAAAAGAAAACATCAAAAATACAAAAATAGTTGTATTTCACATTTCCATTCATGTAGTTGCATTGCATTCACACTTTGCATCCATTACATTTTGCATTAGATACATTTGTGTTTGCAATCTTACAAATGACACCACGTTTGTATCTCAATCATGCATCTTCAAAATCCATCATCATCCATAACCCATGTGTGTAACTATGTTTTTCAACACAACCCCTCCTATTGCTATGAGGAATATACTAGGGTTTTTCGGTCACTCATCCATACCTAGTGGTTTTATCAAAATTTGTAGAAAGTTATTTTAGCTTTTGATAGTGAAGTTTAATTTTGATAGCACCTGGTATATCTTAGAATCCTATCACTAATCAAAACACTAAAATCCTAGTTGAAACAAGAGAAATATGAACGCTATGAAGCGGTATTATGTATCCTAATGTGAAAAAGGTTTATCTTGCTCATCCCCCTGTGCGTCTGGTTTGGAAATGCTGAGAATTGGCAAAAGGACAAGTTCAACCCTACCCAAATAAATCCCTTGCTTAAATCAAAACAAGCAAAATCCTAAACAAAGCAAAATTTCAAAAACAAGTGATTATCATCACTACAAAAATCCCCAAACAAATCAAAGTTCCAAGTTCATAATAAGTCAAAAATACAAATAAATAGTGATGATCATCACTACATAAATCCCTTGCTCAAAAGAAAAAACAAAAAGTCAAAATAAACAGTTGTTTTCATCACTAAAACATGAGCAAGTATCCTTAATGAATATGAATAAAATAATGGAGTATGAACTTGAATCCCTAGAATTCTCAGTGTGATCAAGCCTTATGCACGATGATATGTCTATCATATTAGCATCTCACTTTTGTACATACCAATGTTTGCATGTGGAAGAGCTAGCCTTAGGTGTCCTATCTTGCCTAGTGGTCTAATCTAACTAAGTCCAACTTGGGATTAGGATAAACATTTGAGGATTCCCAATATAGCAATGGCTTGAATTAATCCCACCTATCACTGGGGTATGCTTATGTTATATCTAATGTATTCATTTGCACACATAGGGATAATGAGTATCTAGGTCTTCATAACAAGAGCTTTATCCTTCAAGGGCTCTGTATGATCAGTATACAACCATTTGATGAAGCAACTAGGGTGTTTGAGTCTCAGGGAAAACCTCAAAAATATCCTCATAGCAACAAATCATTTCATCTCATAAATCACTATATACATATCACATCATCTCATCTCACATTTGAAGGTGTAAATAATTAATCCTTATTATCAGAGTGATTATTTACATTCATGATTGTTATACATTTTGTGGTGTCGCCCATTAGATTGTTAAACTCATATCACATGTATACCTTATATTTTAAGTGATTAAATCATACAGTTCCATGTACATTAGATCATCATCATAATGCATTTCACACATTTCATTTATCATATCATAACAATATAAGTCAGATACATACAATTAAATCAAAATTAAACATGCATTTAATAATAAGCACTACATCCATAAATATATACATCATAAACAGTAAATCTATACATCTAGATCATGGTATCTAATAACACATATATCATCGAGATAGCACATGTCACCAGCACATTACATACATATAGAAAAATCAAATTATTATCTAGGCATAGCATCCATAATTGCATCCATAGCATAAAATCAAAACAAAAACATTTATAAACATCAACTGGGGTATTTTTGGTATCATACCTCCCCTAATCAGAAATCAAACAGTTAAACAATCAATTCCAAAATGTTCCAAAGGTAGCATAAGCCCTTTTTTCAATACCAAAATTCCCCAAATGGGATAAGCCCTTTGGTCAAATAAAAATGCCCCAAAGGGGATAAGTCCTTTGGTCAAACCAAAATTCTCCAAATGGGATAAGTCCTTTGGTCAAACCAAAATTCCCCAAAGGAGATAAGCCCTTAGGTCAAACCAAAATGCCCTAAAGGGGATAAGCCCTTTGGTAAAACCAAAATATCCCAAAGATAGCATAAGCTCTTTGGTCAAACAAAAATGCCCCAAATGGGATAAGCCCTTTGGTCAACCCAAAATGCCCCAAAGGTAGCATAAGCCCTTTGGTCAAACCAAAATGCCCCAAAGGGGATAAGCCCTTTGGTCAACCCAAAATGCCCCAAAGGTAGCATAAGCCCTTTGGTCAAACCAAAATGCCCCAAAGGGGATAAGCCCTTTGGTCAAACTAAAATGCCCCAAAGGGGATAAGCCCTTTGGTCAACCCAAAATGCCCCAAAGGTATCATAATCCCTTTGGTCAAACCAAAATGTCCCAAATGGGATAAGCCCTTTGGTCAACTCACACAAATTCCCCAAAGGGCATAAGCCCTTTGGTCAAGTCACAATATAGCCATAGGCAATCTACGTTTTTGCTCTGCACTGTGTTTTTCCCACATAATGCATCCCAAAAAGGGGCATCTGTAGACACCTAAAACATATCGTTCCTAAGAGAACTACTCATGTGGGCACATTCATAGATCATGTGAATAAACCTTGGGACCTTCCAAGTGCAAGCAATGGTTTTCACCACTCAACTGGGGTAGTTTTAGCCCATTCAATCTTGGCCACTATCATCCAGAGCAGCTAGATCCTAGCCATTGCAGCTCAGATCGACCAAACCTTAGCCACTACAGATCATAGTGCCCAAACCTTAGTCACTGCAGACGACAACAGCTAAATCCTAAAATGCATTTTGCCACCATTATTTTAGTCTGCATGCAATAAGGCTGAACGGGGACAACTTTGCATTCCTCCTCACAGCCAATCTACATGAAAGACTCAAGTTTGGATTTAGACATCAGTTGATTGGCCCTCAAGGATAGACAAAGACTCAAATTCTCATGCTAACAAATAGTTTGTATGTAGGATTTGGTCTTAGGGTTTTAGACCTAAACCTAAGACCTCAACACATTATAAGGAGTAAACCTAAAAGCACTAGGGGACCTTATTTTATCAATTGGGGAGAAAAAGGGACTTTTCAGAGAGCTTTTGGAGACTTGGAGAGCTTTTCTTGTAATGAAGCTATATCAAATTAGAGAGCAAATTGGAGCACCTTTTAGGATAAATAAAGTGTTGGCTGACTGAGAGTTTACCATCTTTGGGATATTCAACATTAGGCATAAACGACAACCATTTCAACTTCAGCGATAATCCTAGATTCCTAGATTTGGAGCAACAGAGACAGGTTTTCATCTTAGCGGCCATTATCATGGATAGTGGCCCGTAGGCCTAGTCTAGGGTTATTAGCATCAATTTATTTTATTTTGTTGTCTTCATGTTTTCACATAATTAGCATAGATCTGCTTCATTTATTTGCATTCATAGCACTAGTTTCATTGCATTTGCTTTCATTAAGCATATTTATTTTTATTAGCAGATTTAATGCTAATAGCCTCATCCGAGGAGGCAATCTCGGACATCTAAGTGTGTGTTGTTATTTCATTTCTTACAGGGCTACAAGTTTTTGGGCAGGTTATCAACATACGAAAGCAAAAGGATCCCTCTAGGAACCATACTTGGAGAAGGATGCATCTATAAGCCCTCATACAGTTTTGTGTGCATCATCGGGAAGCCTACGAGAGTGCATCTCCCCTTGCGATGGGATACATCATACATATGCTACCCTCTTTGTGAAAAATCATGTATCAAATGAAGGGTATCCCATAGGGGGATTTATATGTAACCGGATCTTGGAAATATCAATACAAAACATTCATTTATTTATTTCTTCGTATTTCGGCTGTCTCTATTTTATTCATTTCATTTAAAGCATATTAAACATTAAAAGATAAAATAAAATTGCAAATAAAGTAGTGGACGGTGCACAACTTCCCAAGGTCGCTACAAGTATAAGGATTTTAAAGCCATAAATTTTCTTCATGCATAGTCCACGAATTATTCAGGCCATTTACATTCATATTTGATTTTATAGATGAATGTTATTTATTTTATTATATAGGCCTTGATATACATATTAATTTTCTCATATTAATCTACTCATATTATTATTATTTTGACCTTTAATATTGTGGTTATTTTATATTGGGACCTATGATATTTTGTGGTAGTAAGGCTTAAAAATCCAACAAGAATAAACAAACATGTGCACAATTATCTTCTATTATGTAGAAATAAATTGTACAATGTGTAGACACCAAATCCTAACCATTAATTATTTATATATATTTATATATATTTATATATATATATATATATATAAATATTTTATATATTTATATTTATATATAGATAAATCCTAGCCACTCATCATATTCTAATCCTAGATGCTCATCATACCCTAACCCTAGCTTACCACTTGGCAATGCTAGCTTGCACTATCAAAACCCTAACCCTAATATTCCTAAAGGTTATAAAATGCCATTCATTTTTGTGAATGAGGATAAAAAAGAAGCATCAAAAATTTATAAAGATATATTGCTAAATTTGCAAGATCAACCCTAACCAAAGTTTGGAGGTTAAACCATCAAATATCTGAATCGATTAGCATCCATTTTGCAATAATATGTGACTCTGCACTTGCAGAGATGCAAGAGTGCACCTAGCCAGTTTCTAGGTGTGGTACCATGCCTGCTCAGTAATATTTTTAGCTCCAAAAGACACAAATAGAAATCAGGTATAAGCAAGGTAGTTTGGTTTGTTTATTTTATATTTTTTACAGCTAGTTATACTCTTTGCAAAAATTCATATTAGGGTTTGTATATTTCCATTCATATCAAAGATGGCCTCACACAGTGGAGGTATCTCATATGCTACTAATATTTTTGTGTTTTTTGTATTCTTGCAGGTGCTGGTGATAAGTTATTGGAAGCTATTAAGGCAAAGAGTGGTCCATCAAGGATACACAAGCCCACTCACAAAATTTATTGAAGCAAATAAGACATTTGGAACCATAATTGATTTGTAATTGCAAAAGAGGCATCTTCCCCCTTTTGCCCCTTGTAATTTTGGAAGCAATAAAAAAATAATTGTAATCATACCCTTATGCACTTGGAGCAAAGCACTATAAAAAGGAGATCAAGGCTCTACAAAGTTCAATACAAAGTCATTTCATTACAATTGCTTGTGTTTCTTTATTAAATTTGTTTGGTGTCATTTTCATTGCTTACAAATGAAGATCACGGTGGGATCCTCAAAGGGTTCTATTTTAGATCTACCTTGTTATTTTTTATTTAATAATCTATGTGTGTTTTATTGCAGGTTTTGAAGTTCCATCACATGAAAATTTGAAAAAAAAATAATTTGAGAGTTTTGGAGCTTGTTCGGGCTTGTTTTGAGTCTAAGAAAATGCAAATATGCATCTGGGAGATCTGAGTAGGTGCACCTTCACATTTTGTGTCTTGAGCAGACACCTCTCTATGTTTATAATCTTGAACATATGCAATGTCACATTTGGAGAACTAGTAGGGGAAGAGTGAAAGGCTTCTAGGTAAGCTAAAACTTTAGCTTTATTATTTTTTGTACTTATAAAAGACAAAGAAAAAGAAATATTTGTTGTTTTATCTTTGTTCTCAGTGTAGGCAATATATCAGGTATTCTAAAAGTATTTTAGGGTTTTTGCAGATATATCAAGTGTTTTTGCAAAAAGTTAAAATAAAATGGTATTTGAGGGCATTTTTTTGTTTCTTTTTAAAGTTTCATAAAGCATAATAATTGCATCTAGGGATAAAATTGCATTCTAAAGAGCATCATAAGTCACATTAGGATTTCAAATCTGCCTTTTTTTTTTTATATACACAATTAGAGATGCATATCTACATTTGGTTAACTCTAGAGGTGGCCCTACATCTTCATAGATGCAGCTCTGCACCTGCTCAAACATAGATGTGCCTTTGCATCTAGACTTGTGTGTTTTAGAATAATTTTAGGACTTATTTGGAGCTTGTTTTTGCACTTAAGTTAGGTTTTTTTCTATTTTACCTTTCTATCTACTTATGTCTATTTTTTTTTTTTGTATCTGTACGTGAGAAATTGAAATTGCATGGTAGATTTGCATGTTAGAGTAATATTTGTTTTTATAAAAACCCTAGAAAATAAAAAATGAAACATATCACACACTTTTCATGTCTTAAATATTATGCACCACTGCATGACAAGTGCAAGGAAAACCTCCTTAATGAGTTAGATTTTATCACAAACCATTAGAGAGCCCATAGTTAAACCCTAGTTAGTATGACAGTTTCTTAGACTTCATCACCAAGAAATTGGTTACTCTTGAGGTTAGCTTGGGATAATCAAGGTTAGATGCCTTTCATTCCTAGGGCTTAATAATTTGTGAAATTATAATTGTCGTTCATGCCCAAGCTCACACGAGGGTGAAGAAAAAGTCTATATGGATCGGTAGTAAGGCACTAGACAATGCAGCCTCTTCCAGAGGTATTTTGTTCCCTTAGGTTACACCCATTGCCAAGCCTCATCTAGGAAGCTTCATTAGTCATTCATGATTCATCCTTCATCAAAGGGGTGGGTGTGAACACACATTTTCAGAATCATTCCATTACCCACCTTGCATAGTTTTCTAGGCCTAGGTTTTACATAAAACACATAGAAACCAAATAAAAACTTTCAAAAATAAACTTAAAAAAAATCAAATTCAAACATTGCAAAAATTGAAAACTCTTGTTTGCTTGGTGTGATTGTTTGCTTAGTGTAGATTTCACATTTTCACACACACATACCTTGCACATTCATTGTTCCCCTAGCTTATGGTAACAATCTAGATTCAAGCCAAATATTTAACCAATACCCAAAGCCAACCACCTACATACATGGAGCATTCCACTCAGGTTTCCCATCCCCCAATCACCTCTGTGGCTATCCAAGCTGAGGTGTCATGGACTATATCTTTTGACTTGTCTATTGGACCTTCCAATCCAAAATCCATTTTGAACATTGATATGATGTAGAGGGTTTTCCATTCCCCCATCTCTAAGACTCCTTGCACCAAACTATCCACATCTACTGATCATCACATCACCTACATAAATCATAATTCCTTCATAGCCTATGTGAGCTCAGCCTTCCCATATTTATCGCACCTTAACATCCCACTTATTTCTACTTTTTAGCAATAACCCACTCATTCACACCCTAATAACATTGGTCATCTCTTCATTAACTCCCTTTTTGAACCCACATCCTTGATCCAAAATCCACCATCATCATTCAACCCATACATCTCAATTCCATCCACCCACACCACCATTTGTTCTAACCTGCTCTTCAAGACATAGATTAGTGGTTTTTTACAAGTGAAAACATCCATTCCATCTACATCATCTAGATCCATTGATCCTATCAAACATACCTTTCCTCATTTGGTTATGATACCCTTCGCAACTTATCCTCCACCCACATCAACCCATGTTGCTACCATGCATCATGTACAAACCTCTTCCTCCCATGTGATCATGGAACCTAAATCTACAATTTCCATGCAAGAAACATTACAATATTTACAATAATTGCTTACAAGTACTGTCAATGAAAGCATGCACCCCACATCATAGCACCAGTTGTAGGTGGCAGATGTCAATCATCATAGCACCTCAAACCAAGGCACATTTTTCACTCAAAATTCATCCTAGGTGTCTTGACCACCCATAATAAACATACCCACCCATCCACTTAAAAACATCATTACCTCACCATCCTAGCACATAACCATTTATCCAAATCCACATTATCATCAACATCCACTTCATCCACATCAATAATTCCACAATCAATAATAGTAGAACATCCAACATCATCAATTACCCACTCACATCAATTCCTTAATCAACCAAAATCTCATATCATCACAATAATTCACCATTCAACAAACCCCACCCACTTACACTTACCAAGCAAACCAAGTCTCCCAAGCACCATTGGAGGATCCCAATTTTCAATTTTTGCAAAATAAAAATGACAACCTAGCTATGCAAGCTTCGGGAATGTTATATCAGAAATCCACATTGTGATAGCTGGTCAATCATCCTTTTCATCCTTTGGTACCATTGCCACGATATCCTACATATTTCACATTACCAAATTTCAAAAAATTTAAAGGGGAAAAAGACCCCAAAGAGCATGTAAGTGGTTTCATCCATGCATGTTTTAGAATACAGGAGAATGACCCCTTAATACTATAAACTTTCCCTCAAACATTTAGAGGGGATGCTTTAGAATAGTACAACCATTTTCCAACCATAGCATATATATTTTTTAATAATTGGTTGACCAATTTCTAGAGCATTTTTCTCTAAATGTTAGGAAAAAAACTACACTCACTGACTTACTCAACTTATGATAATTTGAATAGGAGTTGGTGTATGATTTTGGAAACCACTGGAGGGGAGTTATTACTAAATAGTCATTCACCCTCCCCATGGTAGAAATTATGAGAATTTTCACCATAAGTTGTTCAAAACCCATCACTTTATTGCTACAATTACAACAATATCAAACATTCGAGGAAGCACTTGCCCAAGCTTGTGTCATTGAAGAAATCAAAATTCAAGAGGGTGAGATAAAACCTAGAAAGAAATAATGGTAAAATAAGAACCAAAGGGGCAAAAGCTAGGGTTATTCCAAAGTTATCCAAGTAAATAAAGTAGTCTTGAGCCAACCACCAATGCAAAATCCACAAGCCCAAGTACAACTTCAACCACCCCATAAAAACAACAATCATAGCAATAGGTTTATCAAGCAGTTCCACCCCCATAGTAGTTGCTTAACCAATATCCAACTATAGATAATAGTTAATTTCGACGATACAATTGGCCACCCTGTAATTATACACCACTCTCAAAGCTATTGTCTAGTATATTCCAAAGGTTTTATGAGGGACAATACATTACATTACCTGAGATCAAGCCCGAGGATCCCAAAATCCTCGTGCAAAAAATATAAAGAGTACTACTATTGTATATATCATCGATAAAAAAGTCATGATATAAATTATTGTTATTCATTCAAAGATATTGTACAAGACTTTTATCGATAAGGGGACTCTCAATATTGAAAACCCTTTAGCACAATAGAATCAAAACCTTGGTATCTATCAAACATCACTACCTCATCACAAGATTCAACAACACGCAATGAGGGCTTTCACTTCTACAGTCCCTAATCAAGTAAACCACATATACAATGCATAATAGTATCAAGGTTTTGTAGGTGCTATTCATGTAGTCACCCATGGTCAAAGAAACACAAATCAAACATAACAATCAAGTGAGCTATCTCAAGTGGTATAGCCAAAAATAGTACCAAACCAAACCAACCCACTTCTGCCCATTCACATTTCAGTCAGTCACCAAAACCACCTATCACATTGAAGAGCCAATTAACACACACCCTCAAGTTGGCCTCAACCAAGTTATCAATTTATGAGCTCATACAAAAATCTTCCCTACATAAAGAGGCATTAATGGATATCTTAAAATCCATTTAAATTCATACAAAATATCCCAATGCCTTTAACAACTTTGTAGGGAGTTTCCAAACATGCATGAAGCCCTCAATCATATTTTATGATTTTAAAATAAATATAGTGCCATTGGAGTCACCAGATCCTCCATTGCATATTATTTCTCATATTTATTAGAAACCATTCAAGCAAGTTTTGATTGATATTGGTTCCTCAATCAACATTATCACTACACAACAATGCAACACATCAATCTACCATTATCCCACATCATAAAATTAACTTTCACCTTACGAGTATTCAATGATGCTCTATGTTCTACTGTAGGAACTGTGGTCCTCCCTATACGACTGGGAATTAAAATAGTTTACACTTTGTTTTATATCCTAGAATAAGCCATGGATTATAACATACTTCTCGAGTGCCTCTGAATATCAGACACGAGGTGTGTTTCCTCAACATTGCATCAATGTTTGAAATATATGCATGAGGTATAAATCCACTATATCCCAATAGATATTGAACCCTTTAAGTACTGCAACTTCATATCAAATTCATATGAGCCATCACTTCCATCTATTCATATATCCTTAGCTTCACTAGCCATATCTTCCACCTCAAACACAAACACATCATCTAAAGAACCCATTTCGAAAGCACTCCCAATCACCAATCCAAATCATGATTCCATTTCAACATCTCATCACATTTTTTCCACATCTCAACCTTCATTACAATATGTATCATTTATATTTATTTAGGTTCAATCATTGCATCAAACATCCACACAAGGGGGAAAAACCTCAATATTATCCATATCACCAATCATCAATTATCCTTCATCATCCAAACCCCCAATTTCACAAGCAATTCCCATAATCTCATCTCAGCCTGAACCTCTAGCCTTTAGTCGCTCTATCTAGCCAGATCCATTTCCATCTCAATCATCTAATGTTTCATAGATCATTTTTTTAGTTTATGAGGTACCATTGTAGAATGCACATTTTTCTTCACCAAAACCACAAAGCATCCTATAAGTCTCCATCTCTGCACCCGCTTCATCCAAATCCATTCCAATCCAATATGCATTCCATCTCACCAATCCTAGTATTGGTGAGTACATAGTTGAGAATATTAAAATAAACCCATCTATTATTAAGACTATTAGGAATTATGGTCACCCATGTGACCCACCCCTAGCCATAGGTGCATTTTATAACATGGGTTTAGCTTCAAATAGAATTAACTTTGTATATGGATGAGTCAATTCTTTGTCTGATCCACTTCCTCCTAATGAACCCAAACAATACATTTATGCTAATATAGAATATCTATCCAACCTATATTTTCTAATAAGATACTTTCAATGGGTTAATTATCAAGTATATGGCTTAGGATGATACGAACAAGGCAGTCTTAACATTGTTGACTCCCACTATCATGAAATGCATGACTGCTCTAGCTTAGGTTTTATACCACTACTATTCTTCTCATCGAGCAGATATTTTAAAAAATCACTATAGATTCTAAAGAGGATAGTGAGGAGGATGATGTGAAATCTCTAAAAATGAGACCATACATTGCTATGATAAACACCATTTCTGATAATGACTCCAAAGAAGACTTATGAGGAATATGACATGGTATCAATCGCTTCTGGTAGTTTTAAAGAAAAGTCAATACCCATTATGCCATTCACTGATTATGATGATTTTTACCTTCATATGTTTCCTATCTATCAACCCATATTTCATATCCTTATTTTTCATGAGTGACTCGATGCACCAGTTGACCAACCTGATGCACCATTTGACCAATCCAATGCACCAGTTGACCCACCAGATCCACCTTGGAGACCTCAGGGACATAATAATAATCCATAAATTCTGGGTCAGTTGTTATCTTGAGAGTAAGAATGAGAAAACCAACCATACACATCATAGTCATCCATTTTCATCAAGTTAACATAATTTATGTTGACTTTATGACACCCCTCTGCAATTCATACGATTTGGAAAAGCCAATTCTTATTGATATTAGCCTCGTCGACATGGATCGGATCACATCACCCCAATCCATTTCCAAATTTATCCTTTCAAAGAAATTATTAAGAGCTTATGTTGCTTACATTCCTCCATATCCTTCAACATCCACTTCCCCCATATTTCATGCTAAAATAAAAGAGACTATGCTAGCATAGTTTGACAATGTCACTGATGATATTCATTAGAAGAGGGTTCACACATGGCAATCAAAGGTACTATAGATGTGAACCTAACAATAAATATAGATAACCCACACATTATAAAACTTGGAGAAATTTTATTTGTCAAAGAGGAGTGATTCATAGACTTATGATAAAGAAGGGTATCTTTGCATGGTCCTATAAATATATGTCTGGTCTTGATCCTAATGTGGTAGTTCACAACCTCACCTTAGGTCCTAATGTTAAGTCAGTTAAACAAAAGTTAAGTTACATCCTACCATAACCCTCATGGTCAAAGAAGAACTTCAAAAGATATTACATGTGGGTTTCATTCAACCCATAGACTACCTTGAGTGGCTTTCAAATATGGTACATGTTCACAAGCCTAACAGGACAATTCGTATTTACATAGACTTTAGAGATATCAATAAAGCATGTCCTAAGGATGACTTTCCTTTACCAAACATTGACACTCTCATTGGTCTATGGTGTCGAGGCAATAATGCTTCTTGAGCTTGAGATCCCCTCACTATGCATTTCATTACAAGAATTCATGGATGATAACACCACTAGACTAGCACATTTTGACCAACTCACACTCCTCGATAAAAGGTGATTCAATGCTTTGGAGCACCTACGAGTGCATAAAGATCATCTCAAGCATGATTATAAAACAAAATTCCATCAACATGAATTCCAAGTAGGAGATATCATACTTAAAGAGAATAAAAAAAATACTAATGTATTGTCACATCTTCATGATAAATTTGTAGCTAATTGGTTGGGTCTATATATTATCAAATAGAAATTGGGTCCAACAACATATAGGCTTGCCAATCTTGAGGTAATAGAAGAGCTTGAGCCAATAGATATTATCCACTTGAGATCATTCCATGCTTAATGTGAATTATATATACATGGCTTAAAAAACCAACACATATTCATTACCACAAAATCATACACATTACATTTCATGCATCCATTCATGCATTCCACCTACATTGCATACATGCATTTGTATCATTTGCATCCATTCATGTCACCTGCCATACTAGTTGTCATTCGCTTAGTTTGCATAATTGTTAGTCCAAAAAGTCTTATCACCTTAATCAAGGGTACCTTCAGTTCTACATTAGTCCCATTTCACAACTCAAGCTCCGCCTCTAGGTGTTTTCGATCACCCAAACACTCCTAGTGTTTCAATAAACCCCCATTGAATATCAAAGTTTCTCTTAGACCAAAAGCACACTTTTTCACTAAGAAAATCTTGAGTTCTAGGAGTTGACTTTACCATTCTTGACTTATGTTAGAGAGGGATGAAACCATGTTTGGACTGAACCGAAGGCAAAAATTTATTCTCACTTGTCCCATTATGCACATAGTCCAAAATAACAATGAAAATAGTGGTTTTCACCACTTACAAAACTTTACAAAAATACAAGATAGAGTAGTAAGGATAAGGGTTTCATTCTCATCAGGACTCAATTCGAGTGGTTGAGAATATGATTCCCCAAAGCTCTAATTCTTGTCACAACAAAAATACCATAATAGCATGAGTAGTAAGGATAGGGTTAAATCCTCATTAGGACTCAATTCAAGTGGTTGAGGATTTGATTTCCCAAAGCTCTAATTCAATTTATAAACACATAATTGGGCTTCAACTATTGTGCCTCAACTCCCTTTGCCTACTAGAGCTAGATATAGATGAAAATGGTTGCACAGGCAATGGGTTACGATGTTGAACAAGGCAATCCTCAAGGAACTGAATATAACCATCTTGTGATTGCAGATGAGTCAAGTCCTATCACTAATGAGAATCCTCTTTGCAATTTTAATGTAGAGAGAAATAATCTAAATTCCATCACTTCCTAAACCTAGGGAACTTTTAAGCCCCTCCACTTCACTCTGAAACCAAGATATCTCAATATCTCGAGCCACTAACTCTGCATTTTGATTCACAACAACCTACAAGAGTTGATCTCACTCCTCAACCAAGTTGTCTTGCTCAACCTGGAGCATGCCCCAATCCTCACTTAGTGCTGGAGGTCACTCAAGAATCTCTCCCATATCACCTACACCCTCACCATCACCACCAATATCAAGAGGTTGATCTACCTCATACCTCGACTATCTCCTCCCACTACTACTTGATGATATCTCTGTCATTGAGGAGTCTCCTCTATCTCAACTGCAGTCTCCCTGTCATCACCACTAACCTCATCCACCACCTAAGTCAATGCCCATGGAGGTTGAGAGATAAACCAGGCTTCATAGTCATATTTATCCCCAATTTTATTCACATCTAGGATATCTATATCAACATCATCCTCTAACTCCATTTCCTAGTCATCAGCATATAGTAAGCTCAACTCATCCCCATGATGTCTATAGATAATTGGGGCATAAGGAACCTCCTATCGTATCCTAAAATATCATAGGAAATGTGAGAACTAGATTAAATCAAACTGATTATTGTGGCACCCTATAACCCATATATCCCACCTGGTCTACCATGCCAGCTCCCTCCACCACCACCATTATCACCTCCTCTACTCTTCTCCTCTCAAACGTTGATTCACAAATGCAAGAATGAAATCAAAATACCTCTTGCAACCCTTTTATAACTTAAAATATGCTTGTATATGCACCTCTACATCTGGTGAGTGCATCCAGATGTGGCCCTATATTTGGATGGTGTGTGTAGATGCACCTCTATGTTTGCCAATGACCAGATGCACTCATGCATCTAGAAAGTTAACCAAACACAAGGGTGCATTTATTATCAAAATGTTGCAAAAGGTTTCAAAATGCTACAAAATGGTGCAAAATCCCACAAAATTATCACATTAGCTCATCCAAGCATCGATTACATCATTATATCTAATTTTGTGGTAACATGGATTGATTTGGATGCTTAATTTTTAAATATTACCAAAGTCACAAAATACCCCAAAATGCTTCAAAACGTCATAAAAATGATCTAAATTTTTGCATTATCATCAAATCAACCCATAAATGCATCCAAAACATCATTTCATATCATCATGCTTGAAATCAAATCAATTTGGTAACTCAATTTTGGCAAGTGCCTGTATTCATGAAAAATTTGCTCAAGGCTATCATAAAACCCTCTCCGTAGGGTCACAAAAGTGGAAATATTTTACAAAATTATAAATTGGCATGTGCTATGCCATTTTCAAATGGGTTGAAGGTGCGATGACTACAATTTAGGTAAACTAACCTTTGAACAATTTTAGTATCATACAGATGCCCTTAATGGCTAGTTCATTTACCACAGTGAAATTGCTCATCATTTTTCCAAAAGCAAAATTTCAACAACACATACCTCAACCAAACTTGGGACAATCAACATGATCTTGATTTTCAACATTTGCATCCATCACTGCCATATCATTCATCATTCATGTTTGGTCAATCAACTCATGGGTTTCATCCTTCACCCATTTTCCAATTGAGGGGGTAAGCCAAAATCAAATCTTCCAAAATCATTCTTCTTGCACATTGAGGAAAGAGTCTATTTCTCCATCCAAAAAAACCAGGTGTTTCTTGTTTTTGCACCGCATTATGTTTTTACACAATGCAGTTCAAAAAGAGGTATCTATAGACACCAAATCCTAACCATTCATTATTTATATATATTTATATATAAATATATAAATATTTTTTATATTTTTATTTTTATATATAGATAAATCCTAGCCGCTCATCATACCCTAACCCTAGCTTACTACTTGGCAATGCTAGCTCCTACCATAAAAATCCTAACCCTAATATTCCTAAAGGTTATAAAATACCATTCACTTTTGTGAATGAGGATAAAAAAAGCATCAAAATTTGTAAAGATATCTTACCAAATTCATGAGAGAACCCTAACCGAAGTTTGGAGGTCGAACCATCAAATATTTGAACATATTCACATCCATTTTGTAATCAAATCCAGATGCAACAGGTGCCTACATGGTTCTAGATGTGTCTTTGTGCCTACAGAGATGTAGGAGTACGCCTAGTCAATTCCCAAGCGTGGTACCATGCCTGCTCAGCAACATTTTTAGCTCCAAAATACAGATCAAAATGAGGTATAAGCAAGGTAGTTTGGTTTATTTATTTTATATTTTTTGCATCTTATTATACTCTTTGCAAGCATTCATATTAGGGTTTGTATATTTCCATTCATATCAAAGAGGGCCTCACACAGTGGAGGCCTCTCATATGCTACTGATCCTTTTGTGTTGTTTGTATTCTTGCAAGTGCAGGTGATAAGTTATTGAAAGTTGTTGAGGCAAAGAGTGGTCTACCAAAGATACACAAGCCCACTCATGAAATAAAATGGAGCAAAGAAGAAATTTGGTACCATCATTGATTTGCATATGCAAAAGGAGCATCTTCCCCCTTTTACCCATTGTAATATAGGGAAGCAAGCAAAAATCATTGTAATCATACCCCTACGCACTTGGGGTCTAACATTGTAAAAAGGAGATCAAGGCTCCACAAAGTTCAATACAAAGTCATTTCATTACAATTGCTTGTGTTCATTTATTGTATTTGTTTGGTGTCATTTTAATTGCTTACACAATGATCTTTGAGGGATAGATGTGAACCTATGATATCTCCTCTCATATGACTTTCATCTATATGAGAATAATTTCTTAGATGGAAAATAGACTATGCAAAGGCATTGGAGAAGACCAAGCAATTCATTTTTTAATGGTTATAATAATGGAGAAAAAACTAACAAAAGGATGATTGTTGGTATTCTATTGGCGTTATGTTGGTATTTTTCTAATGGTACCAAAACTAAGTTGACACCAAGGTTAGCACTAGTGCCATAGGAAATGAACACTATACTCAGGAAGAAATTTTGGAATTGACACCAAGTTTGGGAAGTGGCAAAAGGCCCTGATAGTTGTCACTAGGATCTATCACAATCTAATTTTTGCCATTGACATTATTTTTAGGATTTGTGAGATTATATCACTAACTTCAAAGAGTTAAACCCTTTTCCTACCCATTGATAGTGATAGGCTTGTTGGTTAATGAAACAACATTGAGGTCATCCTACAAGAGGTTGAGAGTTCAACTTTATCCATTCCTTTACTTGGAAGGATAAACACGGGACTAAGAATCTTCTTCTTACCTCAAGGGGTGATAATACCCTTGTCATGCTTGAATCTTGGGACTAGAAATTCGACTAGTTGGGTTAGCTTTAGTCATTCTCCACTCATGGGTCATAGGTTTAAGTCCCATGGGGCACTTTATTTTCTTGGATTTTTGGGTTGGTTGAGGTGCTAGCTAACGTATCCTTCTAGAATTTGAGGAAAAATAATATTTCCATATATATACTTATCCATCCAATCAAATAAATACAATTGACATCGAAACATGCTTCTAGATATATAAAACATCATTTTTTATAATTGTTAATGACTAAGCTCAATTTTTCTAATGTATACAATAAACAACCATTTATTTTACTAGAGTAAACTACCTTGGGGTACTTGGTGTTTTTTTATACAAACCTAAAATAATTCACTAAAGTTAAAATTACTCTCATACTAAAAATTGCTTATCTATAAGAAGGGATGCAAGGACATGATTTTCTCCCATGGGATCTATCATAAATGGGCCTAGCAGATGGAGGAAGCAAAGTGGAAAGTGACCTCTACTACTAACAATGATACCAAACCTTAAAAATCTTTATTTGCTCCATTTTTTTTATCCAAGATATTCCCAACTCCATCTACTTGTCAATTACCTATTGTGATAACTAAAATTATCTCAATTCACCTTATATTATTCCATACTATAAAATTTTCAAATATTTATAATTTTTGTTCCATAAAACATAATTTGTATACCTCTTAAATTAGCTAATTTATATGAATATGGGTCCAAGGTCTTGATTCAATGGTCAAAATGCTTTTGTAGGAGTGCGAAGGCCAGGGTTCCAATCCCTCATACCTCGTAGTACCAGTGGGCGTGTTGCAACTGAAGGTTATAATGGTGATAAGGATAAAAATTTGAACCTACAAAAAAATGTAAAAAATTGTAATGAATTACAGATTCCTCTAATATAATAAAAAATATATAATAATTAATAAAATTTAAGTCCATAAATAAATTACAAATATTCTAAAAAAATAAAATTTTAAAGTCCATAAATATTACACTATTCTTATAAGCCTCTTATAGTGCAATATTCTTTTAGGCCCACTATGCTCATATCTTTCAAATGCGCATAAGATACCTTGGCTTTGGTGAATCTATGTGTGTTGTCCTAGGGTTTTTGGTAATTTTTGTTCATTCTCTAGGAGCTTGTGCTGGCCTCCATGCTACACTTGCTTCGTGGGTGTTATTATGTCAACTTCTCCTCCCATGGATTCGTTTGAAGCTGGCGATGAGAGGAATGGCTCTGGAGGTGAACAAGGTGATGGGCTGTCGTTAAGCACATCATTAATTCTCAATGAATTTATCAATATAGGGTGGTGTCCAAGGCTATTTACGAGAGAAATTTCAAGCAGGGTTGTAGTTCAGTTCATTTGGAAGCAGCAGGTCTTATTGGTGGAATTGATTGTGTGGGGGTTTTGTGTCACTTCTACCCCTAAATTGCATAAATTAAACTTTAATCTATTTGCAAGAATGAAAACTAATTGCTAATTGCAGAAATCAAACCCTAGTTACAGTTGCAAGAATGAAATCTAATTAAATTGCGGAATTGAAACTCTAGTTATAGTTGCAAAATTGAAAGTCTATTTAATCTTGCAATAATTGAAATGAAGCATAAAAACTAGATCCTGTCAATGCTCTGTAACGGAAGGTCGTCAATCTTCTGTGGAGGGTTTTGACAGCAAAAACAAGAATGCAGGGAAATTACGTAAAACTTGTAAATTGTTGGAAATGGAAATTTGCAGTGAATTGGAAAGTTGTTGGGAATGAAAAGAATAACCAGATCTACCACTAATCATATCACAAAAACATTATGAAAAACAACAAGGAATGTTAGTTGTGCAAAAGAATGAAAATGATAAGTTCACAACTTATTCTACTACAGCAAAATCAGAATAAAACCTTTCTGTTAGTCCTCCTCCTAGGTCTAGAAGTGGCTAGCCTCCTTTCTCAGAAGAAGGTTTGAATTCTTCTTTAAGTCTTACTCACATTCAGACATAACAAAATAAATGGAATGAAACTGCACTTTTATTACTTCAGAAACATAATTACAATTCTGCTAAAATCTGTTACAGGTCTGAAATTACTATTCTATGATCTCCCTATTTATTTTCTATCTCCTCTATCTAATCTAATCTCCTAGCTCAACCTGGATGGGAGCTATCTTTTATAGATGCCTAAAATCTAATTACAAACATAAAATATATTGTTCCTGATATCCTGCAGAATTTCCTGGGTTTATCCTAGAAGAGGATCAATTTGATCTTTTCCATAAATGGTGGCTTTGGACGGCAAGGACGGCAAAATTAGATGAGAGATATTTTCCCTTAACTTTCTCAACCTTATTATCCCCTTTTCCACCGCCAAAAGTCAGTCAACAAGTCAAAAAGTACATTATGTTTTCATTTCGAAGATACTGCAATTCTCATTCCGAAGATCCGCTCATTCCGAAGATGCTGCAATTCTCAGTTCGAAGATCCGCTCATTTTGAAGACACTGTGTTTTCTCATTCCGAAGATATTTGTTCATTCCGAAGATACTGTGTTCATTCCGAAGACATTGTGTTCATTTCAAAGATCTTTAGAATGACCAACTGTGTTGACTCCAAATGGTTTTGGCTGCATTTCTTAGGTGGATTAGCCCTCAATATCAGATTGCAATAGTCTTCATTCTTCCTTGGATGTGAATTCCATGCCTTGCCATTCATTGGTAGCTTGCTAGAATTTATATGGAAAAACCAGTTTTCTGCTGCACAGTAATAAGTCTTTGTACTATTTGCTGAATTTAGAGAAACTAATGCTTAATGATCATCAAAATAAGACTACTGAAGTGCTACTGTCAACCTAAGCATGACAAGATAACATAAAACTATACAAGAACTGTTAAAAATTAGAATATAATGTCCTTAACACTTCAATCATGCAAACAATTAATACACAACATATTAAATCAACTTAACTAGCATATAAGATAATTCACAAGAGTTTTAGGTAGTTTTAACTATTTAAAACATGCTATAAATGAGGCTTATCTAGGCCTCATCATTCGCCCCCCCCAACTTATATTAACGCATGACCTCATGCATTGCAGTGGGCTATGAAGTCACAAATGTCCATACTCATATTCCATGTTTCATAGAACAATTTAGTGCCTGTGTAATTTCTCATGAAGGTTTCTGAGTCATTCTTCAAACCGATCATCCGGTTGGGAATCCTCTTCAAAATAGGAGGGAACCAGAGTAATGATGGTTGGAGGCCTGAATCTGAGACCTACCCAATAATGTTGCATAAAGGTATTTCTATGGATTGAGAAGGCAATGCCTCAAAATGGAAGGGCACTGCTTCAAAGTGGAGGGACACTACTTTAGAATGAGCATCTATGTCTTCATATTCCCTAGATAATCCAAGAAGTAACTGAACCAAATCCTCCTCTTTATCAAATGTAGTTGATTGTTCTTCAACTTGTGACAGCCTGCTTTTTTTAGTTTCTCCACTTTCTGCTATAATTCTCTAATTTTCTTTTCATGTTTTTCAATAACATATTCTCTTTCCTCAATCCATCTCATTTGTATTTTTATAACACTCTTGGCTGATCTCATTTTTTTTGTGATGTCCACCTCCTCTTCTTCGTTTGAATCAGAACCTAATACTGACAAATCAACTGTAGTTTTCTGCTCAACAATGATCTCATCCTCTGCTTCAGACCCCTACTCCTGTACAGGAGGTTCCATGAAATTATCTATGATTACATCCAAATTCTCAGTGGCTTGTTGCACTTCTATGACATCAGGCTTATCTTGTCTGGTCTTCTCTTCAATCATTTGTTCTTTTATATCTTTTTGTTGGAGTCTTGCAGACCTCCTAGTCCGTAGTATATATTTTCTCTTCTTGCCCTATTTTCTTGTGGTAACAGGGGCTGTAGGGATAGCTTTAGGCTCTTCACTGGGAAATTCACTCTCCTATTCTGACAGATAAATAACATCTTTTAGAAAAATGAACCCTCTTCTATTTTATTTTTTTGCTGTCAGTTTCAGCCCTGCTCTTCTTAGTCTATGAGGTTGATGGTTCTAGAGAAAAATGCTTTGTTGCTTTTGCTTGGTGTGTTTCCTTCTCTGCAATAGAATTTTTTTTTTTAGCCTTTTCTTCTTCCTCAGTAACATATTTTTTTATAGCAACATATGTATCCTCTTCTCCTTCATCTTCTTCTTCAAAAACTACATTAGTCAGGGTAGAAAAAAACCTATTAAAGCTTCTAGAGTTTCCCTTAAAATGATGTTGGCACACCATTTTAATAATACTATGATGATGATGAGGGCTCCTTTTTTTCCTCTTGATAATGTTTTGCCATGCTCTATAGTTCTCAATGCAGGTATGCTGGAAAATTCACTCTAAATTTAGGTTGTTGCCTACCATGCCTAAGGTGGTTTAAAATTTTGAAATGATGCCCTGACAAAATTACATACTACCCTTCACAGGTTGAAAAATCTGGTAACCCATGTGGTTACGTTATTCCAGGGTTCTTGTAGGCTGGCCCTTTTTTCATTTTTCACTTCATTTCTCTGTTTTGATGCTGAGAAGACTGCTCTCTTCTGCTGCTAGGTCACTAATTTCTGGTTTCTATAGAATTACAGGGTTTTCTCTTGTTCTTCTTCAGAAAGAACTTTTAATTTTTTTACTTTTCCTTGTAATCATTAGCAAATATGTCTTCGAAAAGGAAAGATGGCACACTTCCTTATTCTATGATCTGAACACCTGGCCATCAATCATTGGACATCCTTGCTATCAAATTTTCTTTACTATTTTTAGCTTGTCCATTCGCAATCCATCTGACATGTGTCAATGATCACATGGAGTAAAAAATTCTGCTGACTATGTTTTTTTCTCCCTCCTTGGATGCCACATGGAAATAGACTGTTAAATCTTCATTCCGAAGATTATGTTTCATTTCGAAGACTAAGTTGGGCATTTAATTTGAAGATAACCTCATTTCTAAGATAAACCTTCATTCCGAAGACACACCTTCATTCTGAATACAAACCTTCATTCCGAAGACAAAGGCTTCATTCCGAAGACAAACCTTCATTCCGAAGACAAAGGCTTCATTCTAAAGATACCACGGTTATTGAAGATACAAGCAGTCATTCAGAAGACAGCAGAAACCAACATTTTTCTCTTTCTCCAAGCATGTTTTGTTTATGCCAACTCTTATGAACACTTTTATACTAATTTTTAATTGACATAGACTATATATCAAATATTTACAATGAGAAAAGTGCAAGAAACATATATACCTGGTTAAAACAAGTTAATGCAAGTTTTGAAAGATGACTGCTTCTGTTGATATTCTATTGAGGCTTCCTGCAACACTTCAAAAACAAGTGCAGTTGGTGAATTTGTACAATGGTGACTCAAAAATTTTAAGGTTATGCATGCCATAAAACTAGTTTTCATGCATACCAACTCAGTAGCGCCTTAGAAAAATGTTTTCACTGCTGAGTTATTCATTTTTCTCTCTTTTTTTTTTTTCTTGGTTTCCTTTTTTTTTTTCTCTGATTTTCTCTTTTTTTTTCTTGATTCTGATTATGCCCATGAAGTATTTCATGATTTCCCTGAAATCGTGCCCATGAAGGAATTCATAATCAGAATTTATTCATCTTTTTGTTTTCTACTTTTTTTGATTTTTTTTATTTTTCTTTTAAGATTCAAAGATATGATCATTTGGAATATTTATTAGAAGAATAAGCCTCTTCTATCAAATGTAACTGTGAAATACTGAGCAAATTCCACCTTTGTTAGTGGTTTATGGTACAACTGCAAAAGATGTCCATTCACCACTAATATCCTCCTTACATCATCAACTAAAGAAAGTTGAACAACTTCATTCTCAAAATCCCCTGGTTCATCCTTGTTGTTCTTAATGTGATCATCATGCCACATTTTCCATTTTTGTTGAGTGAACTCTATTTGGTGAAGTGCTTCCAACCAAAGTTCATCAAATGCATTCAACTGCAAAAAAAAAAAAAATGGTACCTATGCCAACTGCTAAAGATGCATAAAATGTTATTAAAGCATTAGGATGTTGCACCAATATATCAAACAAATCTGCTCCCTGGTTTTTAGTCAATCAACTATTGTTGTTCAAAGGTTGTTTTGGCTGTATTTCAGTTTGTTTTGTACCAGGCTGATTTGAATTGGTTCTTGGAGAAATATTTTTATTTACAACAATGGAGGCCAAAACTAAAGTATTCTTTTTATTTTCCTTATGTGTTCTAAGAAACTGTGGGATTTCTGTACAATCATACTTAGGTGTAATAAGTTTACCTGAAAGCAAGTTAACTAATTTTCCACCTTTTTGTATGGTTTTAGGATATACTTTCTTTTTTTTTCTTGGTTTGCTAAAACACATTTCTTGAACAATCCTATTAATGATTGGTACAACTTGAGGTAAAGGGATTGTAACAGTTAAATGTTCTAATTCCTTTATCAAATCTGATTGTGAAGATGTTATTTTTGATATCTCGGACTGTTCAAAATATGATACTTTATTTGATGAGGTATCTTATTCTTCTTGATGTTGTTTTAGTGTGGATTTGTTTTCATGTTCATTCTTTTTAACTTCACTTTCTACACCGATAAGTGGAATAGGTTCAAGCAATGGTTCACCTGAACACAACTGAGTTTTAACACAATCACTAACATTTATTAGGGCTGTATTTTCTGATTCAACCATAGAGACAGGGGTTACCTGTTTAACATGATTTGGACTGACCATAGGTTGAGTTGAAAACAGAGGTTGTTTTAATTTTTTTTGTTGTTGTCCATGATAGAAATTATGGATATAATTAGGCAAAAAAATTGATTTTTGTTTTTGACAAAGTTGCTGCCCTTTGTATAGATTTTGATGTTGTACCCATTGATATCCCTGTAATTTTTGCTGCAACCATGGTGGATGTTGTTGATTCCATTGTTGTTGCATCCATCCATGTTGAGACCATGCTTGGGAGTATGCCCATGGTGGTTGACTCCAACATTGTTTGAGTGGACCTAAAGCAGACCATGGCATATACCAAGGATTATTTCCCCAATGTGCAAGAAATTGAGAAGCATTTTGATATGGAAATTTATGAAAATTATTCCCTTGTCCTTGTCCTACAAAATTGGTTTTTTTCATATTTTGAGACTATTTTTCAAAGACACTTTGAAGTTCTGGAAATAAACTACATTGATCTGTGGGGTGTCCTAATTGATAAATGCTACATGTAGCAGGTATAAATATTTTTTTCAAAGGACAATCATGAAGAGAGTGTTGCTTTTTACATTCTGAACAATAGATGGCTGAAGATTCATTAGATTCAATTTTTTTATCTAATGTTCTATCATGTACTAAAATATCAGCCTCTTTCATGCATTCTTTCAAATCATGTTTTTCATTACCAATTCCGTGTTTTCTATGCCTTGAATGAGAGTAATTTTTACAGAGTTTAATAATTTCCTGAAATTTAAGTGCATTTGTATCTCCTCTTCCCAAGATATCCAATGCATCCCTAGATTCATCTTGTAGTCCCCTTAAGAATAGAACTTTACAAATTTCAGGTTCAACACTTCCACATCTCTTATGAACAAAAGAAAATCTGTCTAGATAATCTTCTAAGATTTCATTTTCCTCTTGTTTCATTGTAAGAATTTCATCATTTTGATTCTTGACTTGACAATATTCTTGGTATCTCTCCAAGAATATGTTTTCCATCTCATCCCAAGTTCTAATTGAGTCAGGTGCTAAGGTGATAAACCATCATAGAGCTAACTCTTTAAGAGTGGAAGGAAATAGTTTGAGCTTTTGATTGTCATTAGTGTAATCATGAGCTTGACATACAATTTTAAACTTGTTGGTTCGACTTTTATACACATCCTGTGAAGAATGAGCATAAAATCCCAATAACACTTATAAGGGATAAATCCCACTCACTTTAGGATCTTACTGGATATCCAAGGTGTGAGTTACAGAGTTGGTTCAAATGTCTATTCACTCTTTTTCGCTTCTGGAATAGTTTTAAGTGGACTGTCTGTTACCTTACAACGGGTTCTGAACTTGTTCAATAATGTTTTTGGAATTGGTTATCTTGGTAGACACTCAGATTTACAATCAGTTCTTTGATCTAGCTCTTTATGTGTTAGCAAATTTAAATAAAAGACAAATGTAAAAGAAAATAAAAATGGATCATTCAATCGGTGGAACAGAGAGAGTAGGGTAGGGCAGAAAGAGAAATTTATCTAACTTAGCTGCAAAACCAAAACTACCAATTTTAGTTATACCGGTTAGCTTCAAAATAGAACAAAATCAAAGAGGAAAGTGTCCAGATTTCTAAGATCACCTTCCACTAAGAGCATAAGACAAAGACAACAACAGATCTGAAAGAAAATCACAAACAGAAGGGAAGTCGGTTAAAATTGATATCTTTCACCAGCAGCCTAGCTCGCACAGTGAGGACAAAGCAATTAGAACAGGCTTGAACCTTAAATCTGTAATTTTTTCTTACATACAATAAAGAAAATGAAGCCTAACAGCATATCCAATCCTGGTAACATAGATCTACAACATAAATTAAATAAATCTTAATGAAACAGAAACAAAAGAAGATGAACTTATCACAATCTGAAAGAGATTAGGCTCCTGGCCACGCTATCACAGAAAACGAAAGTCACACCAACTCTAAGTCCAGAACAAAGCACTCAAACAAGATTTGCAGGAAATTGCTCCAATAGCCTGTATTTCTAAGTTTTCGCCCTCGAATTTACATTTAGAAGAATTATTTATAGACCCAGGACAGACCCTGATCTTTTTAGAAATATCCTCTTCTCAAACCCTAAATTTTATCCTCTTAACCTTACTACTCGGGTTTTACAATATAAGGCTCTTTAAAAATAGAGTTTTTTATAAACCCTAACCACTCTGCAAATCTTAGTGCAGTTACTTGCCATAAATGGAGAAGGCATGATCTGATATTATTCTCATCCATCTATAACTACAAGTAAATATCTTCGTTTTCTGGCCGGTCGTCGATATATTCCATAAATGGGCACTGCGTGTGAAGGTATCTTCATCTTCCTGGTGCATCATCCGAGAGGGTCTCATTAATTCCTTAGAGAAAATCGGATGAGTTACTAATTTCTTTGACATTCTATCTTCACAGAGCCGCTTTTGAGTTGAAATTCTCCGCACGCCATTAATTTCACCATAAATTCTCCTGTTAAATGCGTCCATCGACAAATTTTGGTAACTGTGTGTAGATATTTTCATTTTTCGATCAATTGCCGACATATTCTATTAAATGGGCAGCTGCTTAGTCACCGTAAAGTCTCTTTGCGGTCAGATCTGTAAAATCTGGATGGACCAAAAATTCCTGACATCTCACATTTTCATTTGACGGCCTTTGCTTGATCCGTGTTTATTTTGTCTTTTCCACCATTACTTCCGCTAGTATGCAACTGCCAGATGGCTTTCTGCAAAAGACATGCAAGGATTAGTATTTTAATATTATTAATTTAAAACCCTAATATTCATTATATGTCGGCTCTATTTATTTTTGTGACACGTGTCATGAAATCGCGACGCCCCCCTGCATCCTGCTTCTTCCAAGCTCTTCTGTCGCAAAACTGTGACATGTCGCGATTTCGTGACATGTCGCAAAATTGCGACGTCCCCTATGCACTTTGGTTTTCCTCAGGCCTTCCACGTCATGATTTTGTGACGTCCCCTTTGCTTTGCTCTGTTTTGGCCTACTGTGTCGCGATTTCGCGACACCTCTGTGCCTTCGACTTTCCCTTTTAAACCGTGTCACGATTTCGTGACACCTTTGTGCCTTCGGCTCTCTTCTCGAACCGTGTCACAATTTTGCGATGCCTTTGTGCCTTTGGCTCTCTTATCGAACCATGTCGTGATTTCACGACATCGCAAAATCACGACGTCACAATTTCATGACACCTCCATGCCTTAGGCTTCCTTCTCAAACCGTGTCACGATTTCGCGACACCTCCATGCCTTAGGCTTCCTTCTCGAACCGTGTCACGATTTCGTGACACCTCCATGCCTTAGGCTTCCTTCTCGAACCGTGTCTCGATTTTGCGACGTCGCGAAATCGTGACATCATGATTTCGCGACACCTCCATGCCTTAGGCTTCCCTTTTAAATCGTGTCACGATTTCGCGACACCTCCATGCCTTGGTGGTTTTTCCCTCTGTCGTGGCCCGATTTTGCGACGTCACAAAATCACAACGTCGTGATTTCGTGACACCTCCATGCCTTGGTTTGTCTTCCAAAACCTATCGCGATTTCACGACGCTTTCATCACTTGGTCTTTTCTTCCAAAACACGTCGCGAAATCGTGACATTTTCATCAAGTTTGGCTTCCGACTCAAACCTGTCGCGATATCGCGACGTTTTCGAAACTTGGCTTTCTCTTCCAAAATATGTCGCGATATCGCGACGTTTCCAAAAATGGAAATGTCGCGATATCGCGACGTTTCCAAAAATGGAAATGTCGCGATATCGCGACGTTTCCAAAAATGGAAATGTCGCGATATCGCGACGTTTCCAAAAATGGAAATGTCGCGATATCGCGACGTTTCCAAAAATGGAAAATGTCGCGAAATCGCGCTGCTTTTATTACTTAGCAAATTTTCCAAAAATTGTAGGTTGACTCTAATGAATTCATTCATCTGTATTTTGCATTTTTACATATTTAGTGAAAGATTTTCTTTACTCATAAATGATTCTAACATTTGAAAAATGAATTCTAAAATAAACCAAAGCCATATGCAAGCCTACTTGGATATTTTGATATAAGCAAAACTTGAAGAAGGAGGCATATTTGGAATTAAAACCTGAAAAACATCAAGAGGGTCCTTGCTGCAAAATGAAAGCTCAATATTCTCAAAGGATGGAATTTCATTTTTTCAGTGGGGGTGTGTTGCTTCTCAACAAATGGTGATATCTGCGAGGAAAATAGTAGCACTATTTTAGAATCCAGGACTCTAGTTTCAAAACAATATAGACCATGTACCATGCTTTGCCAAAAATATTCTTCAAAATAATTTAACTATTGCCTGATAGTTGTTAAAATTTTCCAAGGACATACTAGGTTGAATCACTTAAGGAAGATTTTTGATGTGCAATTATAAGCGTATAAAACTTTCTTCAAAAATGACTGGGCCTTCGAATGTTGTACTCTGGATTGATCAGCTTTTCTATATTGTGAAATGGGAAACCGAGTAGGGCTCTGTTTACTAGTTTAGCCTTTTACAGCCCCGACAGAGTTACTCTTTAGATTTTCACGACCCTGATCCACAATTGTGAGGTAGTATCTATGACTTGGTAAAAGAAACATCTTCTGAAGCCTTGGCTATCTCTTTCATTACATAACTTCTTCCTTCCCCTTTTTTTTTTTTTTTGTGTGGGAAATAACAGAGTGCCCGCTTTATGTTGTCTTGCTCAACTTTCACCTTCTCTTTCTCTCCATTGAAATATACCGAAATCTGAAAAGCCATGCTAAAAAAAACAATTTTTTTTTTTTTTTTTTTTTTTAAATTTCATCGATTTGGAACTGCCTCAGCCTGGGTACTGATAGCCTCTATGGATACTCAAATAATTTCACGAATCAGAGTCCCCTCTTATGACCAACTTTTCTTGGATTCCCTGGGAGTTTCTCCAGCAGAAACAAGATAGCAGCTTTCTTTATAATTAAAATAATTGGGGCAAGCAAGACACAAAATCCAATCATCTTTCTACTGTTGTTCTGAATAACAAAATAGTTTCACTGTTCAGTTTAAGCAGACTATATCTTAATTAGAATAAAACAAAATGAACACAGGATTTTGAACTCAGAATAAAAACAATTTTTAAAGGCTGATTCTTTCTTTACTGCCCAGGCAAAATTTAAAATAAACAAAATTTTAAAAGTTAAAAGAAATTTGTACAGACCCCAAAGGATAAACACAGAACTTTAAAAACAGACATAAAAACAAACTACTTTGTACAGACCCCAAAGGATAAACAAAATAAAATAAAATAAAACTACTTTGTACAGACCCCAAAGGATAAACAAAATAAAATAAAATAAAACTACTTTGTACAGACCCCACAGAACTTTAAAATTAAACAAAATAAAATAAATAAATAAAAACAAACTACTTCAAAGCTTATTTACAATATATACACATGTTACAATGTCTTTGTGATTCATTCAAACGTTATATTGGATGGAACAACTGAGAAATAATGCTTTAGGTATTGACCATTAACAGGGAGGTTCAAAAAATTACCATCAAGGTCCTGTAAATGAAATGCGTTATTACCCAAGATCTCAGCAATCTGGTATGGCCCTATCCATAGCGGCTGCAACTTTGTGTGTTTACCTTTCTTTTCATGGGCCTTGTCCCATAGAAGCACCAGTCCGCAAGTCTGAAAGCTTTCACTCTGGCTCTTTTGTCAAACTAGCGCTTGACAATTTCTTGGTGCTGACTGAAATGTTCCAGGGCTTGGAGTCGTTCATATTGTAAATTAGTTAGATCCAAAACACGAGTCTCTGCATCTGCTTGATCCTTAAAATAGTCTAAAACAAATTGATAAGTAGGTAATTTCAGAGAGATGGGAACAATGGGCTGAGTACCATACAGCAAAGCAAATGGGGAAGTCTTAAGAGCCACTTTATATCTTATCCTGTCAACCCAAAGTGCATATTTAAATAATGTATGCCATTGTCTGGGTTTGTCTGCTGCAGATTTCTTAATGGAATTCATTAAATTCTTATTCGTGGACTCATTTTTGAGCAAAGTGCAGCAAATAGTATTGTCATTGTTGTCAACATAGTCAGACAGATTTATTGATGCAATGGACAAGAGTTTATTGAACAGCAAGGTGCAGCCAAAGTACAATGGATAGGAGTTCAGTTGTTGAGCAAGGTGTTGCAGGAGGATTGTCATTGTTGTCAATACAGTCAGTTAGATCTAATGATGCAATGGACAGGCAGTTCAGAAGTCACTCAGATGCAGAGGATAAAGTTCAGAAGTTAGTCAGATCATGAGTCCTTAAATGATAGATGCACATAAATAGAAAACATAATTCGTAATGGAGAAGAAGTCTTCAGAACCTGAGATGTCAAGAAGCGAAAAGGTTTTTTGTGAAAACCAAGGCAATCATAATAAAAAGTTTTATTTAAAACCATGGATAACAGATTTGAAATGGGTTTTTCTTAAAACCCAAGTTGGCTCTTCGTTTCGTTGAAAAAGATGCCCCGATGATAAAGATATTTAATTTTAAATATTTAGTTTAAATTTTAAAGGTTTTTTGTGAAAACCAAGGCAAGTCAAAATAAAAAGTTTTATTTAAAACCATGGATAACAGATTTGAAATGGGTTTTTCTTAAAACCCAAGTTGGCTCTTCGTTTCGTTGAAAAAGATGCCCCGATGATGAAGATATTTAATTTTAAATATTTAGTTTAAATTTTATTTTATTTAAAATTTAAATTAAAATATTAAATTAAATTAAAAGGGCCGACATGTTACTATTTCGCGGCAATAAGCTACAGGAAAGTGACGAAGGTGGAAGAAGTGTTTGAGGCCGACAAAGTTAAATCTGGGCCGACGGATTTTAGGGTTTGGCAGCTGACAAATTCTAGGGTTTCTCAACCGACGTTCTTTTAGGGTTTGTTCCTAAAACTTCTTCTATAAAAGCAAGGGTACTTCGAGTTTGAAAAGTGGGGTGTAAAGATAAAGTGCGAATGCGAGCATAGTGTTTGTGAAAGTGAAGTTCGTGTTGAGCAGAGAGTAGAATGTGAAACGACACAGAGTGTGCGAAGCATGTGCGCAGAGAAAGCAGAGTGTGCAGAGAAGCGCGAAGGGCAAAGTTGATTGCAAAGTCTGGTCGTAGCAAAGGCAAGAAACTATGTGAAGTGATTGCGCAAGAGAGAGCAGAGTGCACAGAGATTGCAAAGGTGATGTAGACCAGCTAGAGTCTTGCAATAACAAAGGTATATGTCAAACATTTTTTTTATTCAATATTGAAGTCCAGTTGGTGCTGGCAAATTAAGGGGTTGGTGCCTCTTTCCAGTTGGTGCTGGTAAAAAATTTGTCCAATTGGTGCTGGAAAATTAAGGGGTTGGTGCCTCTTTCCAAGAAGGTGCCGGTAAAATAGGAGTTGGTGCTCCATTCTATTGAAGCAGATAAAGTTAAGGGGTTGGTGCTCCTTCCAGCTTGGTGCCGGTAAAGGATTATGTAAAGTTGTAGCTTTGCATTGACCGGATTTGGATGGTAGTCCAAGCAGTATTTTTGAGGAGTAGCCACATTGGTGAACCTCGTTAAAATGTTGTGTTATGTGTGATGCTTTCTTGATGCATTTAGTATCTCTTTTATCTGCTTTAAACTGCTGCTGGTTTTATAATCTAATTGTTTTAGAAGTTTTTAAAGAACACACCGATTCACCCCCCTCTCAATGTCATTGTGATTATAACAATTGGTATCGTAGCCATGTTCCCAATTTTGGCTAAATCAATCAGGGTTGATCTTGGATTAGTACAAAATGGCTAAGAAGAATAGATCCTCATCCAAAAAGGCATCCCAGCCAGTTTTGGTTCCTGTAGAAGAGAAATTTGAACCGAAAAAGGTAGAAGAAGTGAATCCTGAAGTTTGTGATGAAAATATTGAGGCTGAAGTAGATTTTGAAGGAGAGTTGATATCTCCTCTTGAAGAGTGGAGAATAGAAAAGAAAAAGAACAAAATACTGTCCAAGAAATTAGAAGAATATGAGGATGAGATTGAAGATCTCTTCCTACAAGTTCAAAAGGCCAAGAAATCGAAGAAGCCTTGAAGACACAAACTGGATAATAAGAATGATGTATACAACACAAGTGAAGAGGAATATAAACAGGTTATTGTTGATCTAAAGTTGCAAGTAGAACATAACAAAAGGATTGAAGATATTCTTAGGTCTCAGATCAATGAGAAAGAGACTGTATGCTGCCAACAAGAAGAAGAGATTGTTTCATTGAAGAAACAACTAAAAGAGGCCAATATAAATCTCAAATTTGAGAAGAGCACAGAGTTGCTAGATACAATGATAAATCAACAAAGAAGCTCCACAACCTAAGTTTGGTCTTGGATATGAAGTCGAACAACCTTCATCCTCCAAATATGCAGAGAAGAAGAAGTCCTCGGCTGAAGGATTGAAACAAGAAAAGTCTCAAGTCGAATCCTCAAAAGGAAGAAAATATCAAAGAAGATCTACAAAGAAAGCAACCACAAAGAAAAGAGGTTCTCTCACTCTCACTCTTTTAATAATAATGCTTTTTATGGCTATTGTTCTAAATGCAACCACTTTGGTCACAAGGCAATTTATTGTGGACTCGAACAATAGATCAAAGAGTTATGCCGATAAAAATACTTCTATTTTTTTGAGTGAACACCCCGTGCAATGTTTTAAATGTAATGGCCATGGGCACATAGCAAGGTTTTGTTCAAGCACTTCTGTATCCAATCTAAGGCAATACCATAGATTTCATCATACACATAGAATGCAATACAGACAGGGAATAAAACATGTGCAATGTTTTAAATGCAACGGTCAAGGGCACATAGCAAGGTTCCGTCCAAGCACTTCTATATCTAATCTAAGGCAAAACCCTAGATTTCATCGGACACAAAGAGGACAACACCGACAAGGAACATATCATGTGCATAAAAGAAAAGAAAATAATCATCCATCAAGAATGCACAAGAGACAACCCCACAAGAGAAATGTTCAAGTTCACGAACAGGAGCAAAATAGGGATGTTGTTGAAAAACCCAAGCCCAAGTTCAGGAAAGTCTGGAGAAAGACAGAAGAAAGGAAATTGTGTCTCCTTGGACTGAAGGAGGCTACTCTGCCATTGCTCTAAGCAACTCCAGGTGGCACATCCTCAGGAGGAGCAATATTAAAGTTTTATTTTAATGCTCCTATGTATTTGTCTAGGTATCTGAGGATGAAAGGTAAGCAGTCAAGTTAATGTTGTATAGTTGTTAAAGTGTGTTTTTCAGTTTATATAGTGGTTTGTGGAAATGCCGTGAAGTGTGGTGTTTAATTTGAGAGTTGTCACCATTGGTAGTTTTGAGATATGTCACTGTTGTACCGTTGATGATTCTTAATACCACTGCTCAAAATTACGAATCATAATAGTCCGGGATAATTTGCTCAACGAAAGAATGCTTGCCCTAGCTGTGTATTTGTGTTTCGAGAAGCATGTATTTGTTTTTACTCTTTGATGTGAAGATTGCCAGATCTTTCATGACACCTTGGTGAATATATTTAATTCACATACATGCTTTGTTTTAACTATTGATTTAATGCCACTCCAAGGATAAGAAGCTTGAGGCTGAGTAAGGTGCACTACGGTTGGCCATAAAGTGTTTGACAAAATGTCTTCTTCCGACATGCATAGTTGAAAGTAAGAGTTGGCAAGAAAATTGCAGTGCTGGACAAAAATTGGTACAGATGTGAGTCACTTGTCAATTCTATTGACAAAAGTGAAATCAACATGTTGAATGGGAAGATTGAAAAAAAAAAAAGTTTTTTAATGAGCAGCCAGATGATTTCCAGCCTGGTGATGAATAGTTGAGTTGCTTTCATAGTGGTTGTTTTGATCAAGTTAATGCTTTTCTTGATACATGATTTGGGCTTACTCCATTGAGTTTGATTTGAGCAAGTTATTCTTTGCCTTGGTGATTTATGTTGGTGGTCGTCTTGTTCAAATACCTTTGGAAGGAAAAGGATGTCTACTAGTTTCCTTTTCATGTAGTGATTGGTTGAATGCTTCAAAGTTAATCTTGAGTTGAATGATGTTGGTTAAACCTTGTCTATAAGCATTGTTGCTAAAGCCCTAATTGGTTGAGAAAAGATGTTGGTTGTGTTGTGGTACAGTGTTTGGTACCTGCACAGAGTTGAAAGTGGATTGAGGTAGCCTCATTGGATTCTCACCGTAGAGAGAGACAAACAACTGTCATTGGGTTCAAGCTTGTTGAGAATATATCCAAGATGCATGGTGAAGTTGTATGCAGATGTTGCTGGCATTGCGTAACAAAAAGTTGGCTATATAAGATTATTGTATGCCTTCACTAACAAGGGACAAGTTTGAGTTTGCAAAGCAACAGAGGGTAGTTGCACAAAAGACAGTGGTTCAGTCATGTTCTTACACATGTTATATTGGTGAAGTTGACGGTGATGGTGTCATTCACTGGTTATTGCCGCTATTCACATTGTTGATTTTATTGATGCCTATTATGCTTATCATGATGTTGTCAATCAGTGAAATGAAGTGGTCTTGGACTCGGGGGGAGCATTTGTGTACTTGTTTTTCTTCTTGTTCATGCTTGGAATATTTGCTAATTGTAATAATTTGTGTCTGCAGCAGCCCTTTGGTATTATTGTCAAAGGGGGAGAAGATTTACAGGAAAATTGCACATGTGTTGCCAACAATTCCAAAGGGGGAGATTGTTGAGCAAAGTGCAACAAATAGTATTGTCATTGTTGTCAACACATTCAGAAAGATTTATTGATGCAATGGACAAGAGTTTATTGAACAGCAAGGTGCAGCCAAAGTACAATGGATAGGAGTTCAGTGTTGAGCAAGGTGTTGCAGGAGGATTGTCATTGTTGTCAATACAGTCAATTAGATCTAATGATGCAATGGACAGGCAGTTTAGAAGTCACTCAGATGCAGAGGATAAAGTTCAGAAGTTAGTCAGATCATGAGTCCTTAAATGATAGATGCACAGAAATAGAAAACATAATTCAGAATGAGAAGAAGAAGTCTTCAGAACCTGAGATGTCAAGAAGCGAAAAGGTTTTTTGTGAAAACCAAGGAACTTAGAATAAAAAGTTTTATTTAAAACCATGGATAATAGATTTGAAATGGGTTTTTCTTAAAACCCAAGTTGGCTCTTCGTTTCGTTGAAAAAGATGCCCCGGTGATAAAGATATTTAATTTTAAATATTTAGTTTAAATTTTAAAGGTTTTTTGTGAAAACCAAGGCAATCAAAATAAAAAGTTTTATTTAAAACCATGGATAACAGATTTGAAATGGGTTTTTCTTAAAACCCAAGTTGGCTCTTCGTTTCGTTGAAAAAGATGCCCCGATGATGAAGATATTTAATTTTAAATATTTAGTTTAAATTTTATTTTATTTAAAATTTAAATTAAAATATTAAATTAAATTAAAAGGGCCGACATGTTACTATTTCGCGGCAATAAGCTACAGGAAAGTGACGAAGGTGGAAGAAGTGTTTGAGGCCGACAAAGTTAAATCTGGGCCGACGGATTTTAGGGTTTGGCAGCTGACAAATTCTAGGGTTTCTCAACCGACGTTCTTTTAGGGTTTGTTCCTAAAACTTCTTCTATAAAAGCAAGGGTACTTCGAGTTTGAAAAGTGGGGTGTAAAGATAAAGTGCGAATGCGAGCATAGTGTTTGTGAAAGTGAAGTTCGTGTTGAGCAGAGAGCAGAATGTGAAACGACACAGAGTGTGCGAAGCGTGTGCGCAGAGAAAGCAGAGTGTGCAGAGAAGCGCGAAGGGCAAAGTTGATTGCAAAGTCCGGTCAGTAGCAAGGCAAAGAACTCGTGTGAAGTGATTGTGCAAGAGAGAGCAGAGTGCACAGAGATTGCAAAGGTGATGTAGACCAGTTAGAGTCTTGCAATAACAAAGGTATATGTCAAACATTTTTTTTATTCAATATTGAAGTCCAGTTGGTGCTGGCAAATTAAGGGGTTGGTGCCTCTTTCCAGTTGGTGCTGGTAAACAATTTGTCCAGTTGGTGCTGGCAAATTAAGGGGTTGGTGCCTCTTTCCAGTAGGTGCTGGTAAAATAGGAGTTGGTGCTCCATTCTATTGAAGCAGATAAAGTTAAGGGGTTGGTGCTCCTTCCAGTTGGTGCTGGTAAAGGATTATGTAAAGTTGTAGCTTTGCATTGACTCGGATTTGGATGGTAGTCCAAGCAGTCTTTTTGAGGAGTAGCCACATTGGTGAACCTCGTTAAAATGTTGTGTTATGTGTGATGCTTTCTTGATGCATTTAGTATCTCTTTTATCTCGCTTTAAACTCGTCGCTGGTTTTATAATCTAATTATTTTAGAAGTTTTTAAAGAACACACTGATTCACCCCCCATCTCAGTGTCATTGTGATTACAACACTCAGCTAGTCCATTACCTTGGGGATAATAGTTGGATGAAAATATGATAACTATCCCCATCTGGTATGCCCATTCTGCAAACTCTAATGATTGGAAGGCTGGTCCATTATCGCACACCAAATTCGAGAGGAACCCCAAACCCGGTTATGACATTTGACTCTAGAAATTCGATCACTTCATGAGTTGTACTTCTCATGGTGGTCGTCGCTTCAACCCATCTTGTGCAGTAATAAATAGCTGTTAGAACATACTTATGCCCTGCTAAAGAATTTGGGTTTATCACTCCCATAAAATCAAGTCCCCATTGCATAAAAGGTTTATTTATTACAACAGGCTACAATGGTAGAGCTCGATTGGCCTCTTTGGATGCAAAAGTTTGACACTGATGGCAAGTTCTCACATACTGATGCGCATATTTAAACAATGTAGGCCAGTAATAGCCTGCTATCAATATTTTATGCGCAGTAGCAGATCCTGAGGAATGCCCTGCCCCTAACTTTTCATGAAAACTGGACATCACCTCATTGACTTCACTCTGAGAAATGCATCTTAAGAAAATGTCGGCATAATTTTCTCTATACAAGTTGCCTCCTTCGAGGAGATAATGAGCAGCTTTCAATTTTAGTGCTCTCCTTTGGGTTCTATTCAAGTGAGATGGACAAATTCCAAATTGCAACAGATGAATAATATCTCCATACCAGTCATCGAATCTAGAATTCAACTGATTAAATTCTTCTTGTACAGGTATTTCGGCAATGTGTCGAGAAAAACCAAGTCCTCTGATTAATTTTGCAGGCCAAATTTCTAAGTCGTATTCCTATAGTCTTGTAACCCAATTACCTCTTAGTTCACCCAATTCGTCCTGTCTTAATAGGTATTTAACAGCTAGGTCAGGAACTATAACATGAACTCTGCTTCTTAGTATGTAGTGCCTGAACTGCTAAACTGCTCTCACCAAGGCATAGGCTTGTTTATCTAAGCGATAATATTTTAGCTCAGCCCCCTTTAAATTGGTACTCTTGAAAGCAATTGGATGCTCCCCCGTTTCTCTTCGTTGGGTCAAAATTGCAGCAAGTGTGTGTTCAGAAGAAAATGTGTACAGGTAAAAATTTGCACTGAAATTTGGGCTCACCAGAACTAAAGCTTGCTTGATGGCAGTCTTGATTTCTTGGAACACTATTTTAGCTTCTGTTGTCTAGGCAATCTTAGTAGTTTCCTTTAGCATGTCATTCAGTGGCTTGACTATTTCTGCAAAACCAGAGATGAACTTCCTGACAAAGTTAATTTTCCCAAAAAAGGATCTTAACTCTTTCTTAGAGTTGGGAAAGGGTATCCCTGATATGGCTTCAACTCTTTCAGGATCCATAGAAATGCCATCTTTGGTGATTAAATGCCCAAGGAGTTTTCCTTCAGTTACACCAAAAATGCACTTCTTTGGGTTTAAAGAAATGCCAAACTCTCTGCATTTGTTAAAAATAGACTCCAAATGTTTTATGTGGTCAAACCGAGATTTAGAGAAAACTATTAAATCATCCATGTAAACAACAATGCATTTACCCATAAGGCCTTTGAAGGCATGATCCATTACACATTGAAAAGTAGCTCTGGCATTAATCAATCCAAACGGCATTCTTTTGTAGGCAAAAGTTCCCCACTTGGTTGTGAAGGCAGTTTTCATCCTGTCTTCCTTTTCAACTAATATCTGATTATACCCTGAGAAACCGTCTAGGAAAGACATCATTTTTGAACCATTGAAAATCTGTAGCACCTCATCCATGGAAGGCAAAGGATAATTATCTTTCTCAGATGCCTTGTTCAAATTTCTAAAATCCACACACAAGCAGATCTCTCCATTTTTCTTTCTGACCGGCACCAAATTGGCCACCCAAGTAGAATGCCTAACGGGAAAAATAATGGCGGCACTCAATAATTTTTCTACCTCATTCTGGATGAGGGGCTCTAGCAGAGCGTTGACATGCCTTTGTTTTTGTCGAAAAGGTTTGCAAAACTCTTTTAAAGGTATAACATGAGTGTAAACTTTTGGATCAAAAACCTTTAAGTCTTTGTAAGACCAGGCCATAACATCCTTGGACCTGTGAAGAAAATCAATCATATTTCTTTTTATTTTTGGGTCACAAGTTTTAGCCAACTTGAGGTGCCTGGGATCTTCTTCAGTCCCCACATTCAGGTTCTCAGTCTCACTGTTTGTTACACCCATAGAATCCTCAGAACTCACCTTTTGCTTGATTTGGTCAACATCAAAGAGCCGCTCCAGTTCTACCATCCCTTTTGGAATTTTGTTATCTTTCAACCTTATTATTCCCATTTCATCGTCTAACTGCTCCAATAGAGTATCCCTTTATCCATCATCGATTATAGCATTTTCAAACGCTTTGGTACTCTGTAAAAAATTTATAATCTGCTGGTCATCAGAGAAAACCTGAAAATTATCCACATTATTTAGGACCGAAGGACAAGAGACTAACTCGATCGAAAACTTGTTCCATTTGAATTCTTCCAATGGTTTCAGACTTGCGGTCGATGAAGCCAAGACATCTGCACGTGAATTCTGCTCTCTAGGTATGTGCGTTAAATTAAAAGCATCAAAATATTCCATGAGATCCCATGCTCGGTGTTTGTATCCTTTTAAATAAGATGCTTTGCACTAGAATTTACCTTTAACTTGATTAGCCACCAACTCTGAATCTGTAAAAACTTGGATATTTCTTACACCTCTGTCCAAAGCAAATTTCAATCTTAGCACCAGTGCTTCGTATTCCACTAAATTATTTGTGCAAGGGAACTGTAGGCGATAAGACATAAAATATGTCTGACTTTCAGGCCCTTTAAGGACTGCCCCGTACTAGTAAACCTCGTTTAGATTTAGCCCCATCCACATGAAGCGTCCAAACTTCATTACTATGAATAGGATGAGCTTTACTAAACTTCTCATTTTGTCCCGTTGTTAAATTATAAACTCCAATATCTACATCAGCAATATTTACAGTCTCATTTTCTGCATTATATTCGATGATTGTATGTTTGTATCTGGGTTCTCTTTCAACCCTTAATTGGTTTGCCACTCCTTTCCATGGCAACCACATGTGTGAAAAGTCAGTTGCCAAGTATCCATTCAAAGATTTCAACCAATCCCTGCTCAGAAGCATCCCATACCCCACAGGAATATCCACCACCTGAATTTCAATTTTGTGTTGTGCCCTTGGCTTAGATGCTAACTGGATATGAATATTCTGAAGTTCACCTACTACTTTAACCTCTGATTTGTCCAATTGGACAACTCTTCTTTCAGAATTCATTGGGTTCAAACCCAACTATTGACAAATGGCCAAAGGCATAACATTAGCTGAAGCACCCGAATCTACCATACAATTGTGTAAGTTTTTCTCAAAAATACGAACAGTCAGTAGAAAATGCGAAACCTCAGTTTTCTCTTTATACATGGCTACATTTGCATTTGCCATATTCTTTCCCCTGTCCAAAGATTTGGTAGCAAGCCCAGAGTATGTTTTAATCAAGTTATCCCTCTGTTCTAAAATTTGGGCCAACTCATGAAGAGTAATGTTGGCTTTGATCTTCTTCATGTCCTCCACTATATTATATCCCTTATTGAGTGGAGGGACAAAAGCATCTGGTCCTCTCGAATTTCCTCCCTTGGGTGGAGATGGGTTATTGCTTGAAGATGGATCTAGAGGAACATTGTGGGAGTTGTCCGGAGGGGTAGATGTAGTGTTGGGCTCCGGATTTCTATTTTTGAGGTTGTAGTTGTCCCTCTTGTATTGTTGAAAAGCCTACACCTCATCCATAGGCATTTCAACTACATTCTCAGATTCACCTGGAAAAGTGAAATAATCTAAGACCATAGCTACACTGTGGCTAGATGAACTTGGGTCGTCTGCATTTCTTTGATGTTCAGAGAAATCAACTCCCCAGATAAAGCTTCAAAGGCGTTACAAAATTCCAAACAATCCAACTCCCCGTGCTGAGAAGTAGCATGTATCCTGCACCAATTAGGCAAAGCCAAATCACAAATATTTACATCATGACATTTACCTATATAATCCTTATTGGGTTCATATGGGGGCCGAGTGAATCTGTTCTGATAAGAATACCTGTTTGAGTTCTCCCCAGTAGAAACCTGCCTTTTAAAACTTAAAAAGTCATTGGCCAACTTTTGGAATATTTTTGACACTTCTTCAACTCTTGCGTTATCAGCTTCTTTACTTGGGTTCTATACATTTTCAGCAGGTGTTACAGCCAATGGATTTCCTGATGGTGGAGTTTGACACACTGGAAACATCATCTGATGTGGTATGGGATTGAAAATAGGGGTACCTTGTGTGACCAAAGGAATTTGATGAGCATTTAAAGGTTGGGGTCCCAACTGTCTTTCCAAAACCAAAGCTTCTTTGTAAGCCTCTGTTAGATTGGTAATAGAGGGATCTCTTTTCAAGAAAACAAAAGTCATTGGATCTAGAGAATTCCTAAAAATCTCTAATGCCAGGTCTGCATTTGGCACATAATAACTAGTCAGTCTACCATAAGCCTTCTGAAATCTGACATTGTAAGATCTGACAAATTCATTTATTTCTCTTTTAATACCAGAAAACTGCTGATATAATACACTAGGATCTATTACTTCACCAAACTGCGATACAAAAACCTTTTCCAAGTCATTCCAACTGGTAATAGAATCATTAGTGAGGTTTAGAAACCAGTCGTAAGCTCCCTCCTGGAGAGTGAACGGGAACAATCTGCAAGCCACATCTTCATGCTATACATTTAACAATTTTAGAGCATTCTTGAATGCTACTAGATGTTCTTCTGTTGTCCTAGTTTCATCATGCTTGTATCTAGGAAGATATCTCTCAGGATTTCTGGGTAGGTCATGGGCTGCACCCGGGATATTTAAGGCAAGTGGAACCCAACCAGCTTGGCCATTACTACTTGATTGACGATGATACTTTTAGTTGTAGTTGGAGTAACTACAAGTGGTGACAAAACTATTCCAGACAAGGACTTGGCCCTTCTGAGGTCGCTTCTTCTTGGAGTTTCTAACTCGGGCATAAGGAGCTCTCCAGCTCTGGAATGGGACCTTGTTACTCTATAAGTAGAATCCAGCTTTTCACAAGCAACTTATAATCTTACAATCCTTAACAAACTACTGAACTTCAGGCCCTCCTTCTAGTGCCAATTTTAAATGTTGGTTCGACTTTTATACACACCTTATGAAGAATGAGCATAAAATCCCGATAACACTTATAAGGGATAAATCCCACTCACTTTAGGATCTTACTGGATATCCAAGGTGTGAGTTACAGAGTTGGGTCAAATTTCTATTCACTCTTTTTCGCTTCCGAAATAGTTTCAAGTGGACTGTCTGTTACCTTACAACGGGTTCTGAACTTGTTCAATAATGTTTTTGGAACTGGTTATCTTGGTAGACACTCAGATTTACAATCAGTTCTTTGATCTAGCTCTTTATATGTTAGCATATTTAAATAAAAGACAAATGTAAAATAAAATAAAAATGGATCATTCAATCGGTGGAATAGAGAGAGTAGGGTAGGGCAGAAAGAGAAATTTATCTAACTTAGCTGCAAAACCAAAACTACCAATTTTAGTTATACCGGTTAGCTTCAAAATAGAACAAAATCAAATAGGAAAGTGTTCAGCTTTCTAAGATCACCTTCCACTAAGAGCATAAGACAAAGACAACAACAGATCTGAAAGAAAATCACAAACAGAAGGGAAGTCGGTTAAAATTGGTATCTTTCACCGACGAGCCCTAGCTCGCACAAAGTGAGGACAGAGCAATTAGAACAGGCCCGAACCTTAAATCTGTAATTTTCCCTAACATACAATAAATAAAATGAAGCCTAACAAGGATATCCAATCCCGGTAACACGGATCTACAAAGATAAATTAAATAAACCTTAATGAAACGAAAACAAAAGAAGATGAACTTATCACAATCTAAAAGAGATTAGGCTCCTATCCACGCTATCACAAAAAATGAAAGTCACACCAACTCTAAGTCCAGAACAAAGCATTCAAACACGATTTGCAGGAAATTGCTCCAATAGCTTGTATTTCTAAGTTTTCACCCCCGAATTTACATTCAGAAGAAGTATTTATAGACCCAGGACAGACCCTGATCTTTTTAGAAATATCCTCTTCTCAAACCCTAAATTTTATCCTCTTAACCTTACTACTCGGGTTTTACAATATAAGGCTCTTTAAAAATAGAGTTTTTTATAAACCCTAACCACTCTGCAAATATTAGTGTAGTTACTTGCCATAAATGGAGAAGACATGATCTGATATTATTCTCATCCATCTATAACTGCAAGTAAATATCTTCGTTTTCTGGCCGATCGTCGATATATTCCATAAATGGGCACTGCGTGTGAAGGTATCTTCATCTTCCTGGTGCATCATCCGAGAGGGTCTCATTAATTCCTCAGAGAAAATCGGATGAGTTACTGATTTCTCTGACATTCTATCTTCGTAGAGCTGCTTCTAAGTTGAAATTCTCCACATGCCATTACTTTCACCATAAATTCTCCTGTTAAATGCGTCCATCGGAAAATTCTGGTAACTGTGTGTAGATATTTTCATTTTCCGATCAATTGCCGACATATTCTATTAAATGGGCAGCTGCTTAGTCACCGTAAAGTCTCTTTGTGGTCAGATCTGTAAAATCTAGATGGACCAAAAATTCTCGGCATCTCACATTTCCATTTGACGGCCTTTGCTTGATCCGTGCTTATTTTGTCTTTTCCACCATTACTTCCGCTAGTATGCAACTGCCAGATGGCTTTCTGCAAAAGACATGCAAGGATTAGTATTTTAATATTATTAATTTAAAACCCTAATATTCATTATATGTCGGCTCTATTTATTTTTGTGACACGTGTCACAAAATTGCGACGCCCCCTGCATCCTGCTTCTTCTAAGCTCTTCTGTCGCGAAACCGTGACATGTCACGATTTTGCGACATGTCGCAAAATCGCGATGTCCCCTATGCACTTTGGTTTTCCTCAGGCCTTCGTCATGAAATCGTCACGATTTCACGACGTCCCCTTTACTTTGCTCTATTTCGACCTACTGTGTCGCGATTTCGTGACACCTTTGTGCCTTCGGCTTTCCCTTTTAAACTGTCACGATTTTGCGACATCGTGATTTTACAACGTCACGATTTCATGACACCTTTGTGCCTTCAGCTCTCTTCTCAAACTATGTCATGATTTCACGACGCCTTTGTGCCTTCGGCTCTCTTCTCGAACTGTGTCGTGATTTCGCGACGTCACGAAATCAAAACATCGCGATTTCATGACACCTCCATGCCTTAGGCTTCCTTCTCGAACTGTGTCACAATTTTGTGACATCGTGAAATCGTGACGTCGTGATTTCATGACACCTCCATGCCTTAGGCTTCCTTCTCGAACCATGTCATGATTTCCCGACGTCGTGAAATCACAACGTCACGATTTCATGACACCTCCATGCCTTAGGCTTCCTTCTTGAACCGTGTTGCGATTTTGCGACGTCGCGAAATCATGACGTCACGATTTCACGACACCTCCATGCCTTAGGCTTCCCTTTTAAACCATGTCGCGATTTCGCGACGTCGCGATTTCGCGACACCTCCATGCCTTGGTGGTTTTTTCCTCTGCTGTGTCATGATTTCGTGACACCTCCATGCCTTGGTTTCTCTTCCAAAACCTGTCGCGATTTCGTGACGCTTTCATCACTTGGTATTTTATTCCAAAACACGTCGTGAAATCGTGACATTTTCATCAAGTTTGGCTTCCGACTCAAACCTATCGTGATATCGCGACGTTTTCGAAACTTGGCTTTCTCTTCCAAAATATGTCGCGATATCGCGACGTTTCCAAAACTAGAAATGTCGCGATATCACGACGTTTCCAAAAATGGAAATGTCACGATATCGCGACGTTTTTAAAAATGGAAATGTCGCGAAATCGCGACGTTTCCAAAAATGAAAAATGTCACGAAATCGCACTGCTTTTATTACTTAGCAAATTTTCCAGAAATTGTAGGTTGACTCTAATGAATTCATTCATCTGTATTTTGCATTTTTACATATTTAGTGAAAGATTTTCTTTACTCATAAATGATTCTAACATTTGAAAAATGAATTTTAAAATAAACCAAAGCCAGATGCAAGCCTACTTGGATATTTTGATATAAGAAAAACTTGAAGAAGGAGGCATATTTGGAATTAAAACCTGAAAAACATCAAGAGGGTCCTTACTGCAAAATGAAAGCTCAACATTCTCAAAGGATGGAATTTCATTTTTTCAGCGGGGGTGTGTTGCTTCTCAAAAAAACTCAAACAAAAACATATCAGGATCTTCAGATGTAATTCCCTTGAAATTTGGTAATACTGCAGGTGAAATGACCTTCATGGGAGCATTTTTATTAATATCTAGTTGGATGGGATTTTGAAAATTTCTGGCAGGTGCACTAGTTGCACTAGGGTGGAGCATATTGTTGGCTCTACCTTGATTCTCTTGTGAGCCTTCCATTGTAGGTTCCCAAAAACAATTATAAATCTTGTCAAATTTTCCTGATTGTATGGATTTGTCAAGAGAAAATGGTGTTGACTTACTTAATTTTCCTCCTTGTAATGATTTCTCAAAGGATTTTGCAGTGCTGGAAGTGGATGATTGGGATTCTTTGAAAATTCCAACATTTTTGGAAATAAAAAATTTAGACATTTTTGACATAATTTCAACCTCTTGTGAAATTTTTCTTCTTGTAGTTTCGTGCTTATTTCTTAAATGGACTGAAATACAATTTACCAATAACAATTACTTATACCAGTAATTACATTTAGATTTTACTCTAAAATTCACAACTTAGCATATTTAATAATTATTGGACTACTTTTCACCTTCTAACAACACCATGTTCCCCGGCAACGGCACCAAAATGATGGGCTATCGTTAAGCACATCATTAATTCTCAATGAATTTATCAATCTAGGGTGGTGTCCAAGGCTATTTATGAGAGAAAGTTCAAGCAGGGTTGTAGTTCAGTTCATTTGGAAGTAGCAGGTCTTATTGGTGGAATTGATTGTGTGGGGGTTTTGTGTCACTTCTACCCCTAAATTGCATAAATTAAACTTTAATACATTTGCAAGAATGAAAACTAATTGCTAATTGCAGAAATCAAACCCTAGTTACAGTTGCAAGAATGAAATCTAATTAAATTGCAAAATTGAAACTCTAGTTATAGTTGCAGAATTGAAAGTCTATTTAATCTTGCAATAATTGAAATGAAGCATAAAAACTAGATCTTGTCAATTCTCTGTAATAGAAGGTCGTCAATATTTTGTGCAGGGTTTTGACAGCAAAAACAAGAATGCAGGGAAATTACAGAAAACTTGTAAATTGCTAGAAATGGAAATTTGCAGTGAATTGAAAAGTTGTTGGGAATGAAAAGAATAACCAGATCTACCACTAATCATATCACAAAAACATTATGAAAAATAACTAGGAATGTTAGTTGTGCAAAAGAATGAAAATGACAAGTTCACAACTTATTCTGTTGTAGCAAAATCAGAATAAAACCTATCTGTCAGTCCTCCTCCTAGGTCTGGAAGTGGCCAGCCTCCTTTCTCATAAGAAGTTTTGAATTCTTTTTTAAGTCTTACTCACATTCAGACATAACAAAATAAATGGAATGAAACTGCACTTTTATTGCTTCAGAAACATAATTACAATTTTTTTGAAATATGTTACAGGTCTGAAATTACTATTCTATGATCTCCCTATTTATTTTCTATCTCCTCTATCTAATCTAATATCCTAGCTCAACCTGGATGGGAGCTATCTTTTATAGATGCTTAAAATCTAATTACAAACAGAAAATATATTGTTCCTGATATCCTGCAGAATTTCCTGGGTTTATCCTAGAAGAGGATCAATTTGATCTTTTCCATAAATGGTGGCTTTGGATGGCAAGGACGACAAAATTAGATGGGAGATATTTTCCCTTAACTTTCTCAACCTTATTATCCCCTTTTCCACGCCAAAAGTCAGTCAACAAGTCAAAAAGTACATTATGTTTTCATTCCGAAGATAAGTGGCTCATTTCGAAGATACTGCAATTCTCATTCCGAAGATCCGCTCATTTCGAAGATACTGCAATTTTTATTCCAAATATCCACTCATTTTGAAGACACTGTGTTTTCTCATTTCGAAGATATCTGTTCATTTCGAAGACACTGTGTTCATTCCGGAGACACTGTGTTCATTCCAAAGATCTTTAGAATGACCAACTGTGTTGACTCCAAATGGTTTTGGTTGTATTTCTCAGGTGGATTAGCCCTCAGGATTAGATTGCAATAGTCTTCATTCTTCCTTGGATGTGAATTCCATGCCTTGCCATTCATTGGCAGCTTGCTGGAATTTATATGGAAAAACTAGTTTTCTGCTGCACAGTAATAAGTCTTTGTACTATTTGCTGAATTTAGAGAAACTAATGCTTAATGATCATCAAAATAAGACTACTAAAGTGTTGTTTTCAACCTAAGCATGACAAGATAACATAAAACTATACAAGAACTATTAAAAATTAGAATATAATGTCCTTAACACTTCAATCATGCAAACAGTTAATACACAACATATTAAATCAACTTAACTAGCATATAAGATAATTCACAAGAGTTTTAGGCAGTTTTAACTATTTAAAACATGCTATAAATGAGGCTTATCCAGGCCTCATCACAAGGCCTAGGAAATTTGTTCCCAAGGTGTACCATGAGGTATTTTTGAACCTGATTTTGTGATTCCTTTGCATGAATTCAATCAAGCATGTTCTTGGTTTGAAAACAATACTCTTATAGGGTATTTTTTGGATCGGATTCCCCTTGAGCATGTCCTTAGGAACTAGATTGAGCAGTATTGGCATCCATATGGGATTCAAGTTGACCATGTCCAAAATATCTCTAAGGATTTTTTCATTTCCAATTTGGTAGTCCTGACCAAGCCCAAAAGGTCCTCAATAAGGGTCCTAGTTACATTAATAGATCACTGCTCATTTTTTAGCCATAGATCCAGGATTTAATAGTTTCTAATTATGTTTCCCTAGTCGTGCCTATTTGGGTAGAACTCTCATACCTCCCCACTGCATGTTGGCCCTTTCTAAAAAACTTGGTATCCACCCTTGGTGAATTTATCTATGATGAACCCTCTCGATTCATGTCAGTTTGCCCTAGCAGGAGAATGTGTATCAAGGTTGATCTAGCTAAAACTCTAAATGAGTATATTGATATTCAGGTTGGTTCTACCCATATTCATCAACGGGTGGTGTATATCAACATTCCTAATACATGTTAACGTTACCAGTCAGCCTCCCACCACATTAAGGATTGCCCCTTGATGGCTAAAAAATTTAAGGCCAAGGTGGCTACCCTAGAAGATGGTGTTGTATTATCTCCTACTACCCCGCACCCTCCATCAAAATATGGTGAATAGACTGAGATTTTGCACAAAAAAGGGAAAGGTAGCAAGCTTGATCAAGTGGGGCACATAGTGGCCACATATGCTCAGGCCCTAGCATCTAAGCCTCCCATGCAGCCACTGGTTATGGAGTCAACCCCTGTCCACTCTTCTCCTCTGGCTGTTGATTCTGTTGACCATGATGAAGGGATTCAGTCCACTATGCCCTTGGGTTCTCCAGATGAGGTAGGGACTAAAGGAAGTTTCTCTTAGAATTTAGGACGGTGGTCCTGAGCCCCCTACGAGGTGAGCAGCTTGCTCATTTAGACAAGCGACAGTAAACTTATCTCTCCTCCACCACCATGGATGCATTCAATAATAACCCCTATCACCTGTTGTTGGATAATGCGACTGAGGCCAGTGGGGGTATGCAACTTGAATCTTTTTAATGTTGTTTCTCTCCTGGAATGTGTGTGAGTTGATGAATCCTATTCATCATTACATGGTTTGGGATGTGCTCACTACCTATTCCAGTATCTATGGTCATCCAGATTTTGTGTGTTTACAAGAATTCAAAGTGGTAGGTTTCAATTTAAAATCTACATGTTTTATGTTATGGCCTAGCAGTCAGATGTATGCTACCAACCACAATCATGACAATAGAGGCGTTGTCATTTTTCTTAATAATAGGTGGGTGAGCAATTTTGTCACATGGGGTTCTTACCCCTCTCACCACTCGGTTTGGATTCTGCTCGAATTTGGCAGTCTTTCCATCTGGATTATTAATATTTATGCCTCTAATAAGGTCCAAGATAGATGTGCACTGTGGAGATGGTGTGTTTTATCCTTACCTACCACGGTCTGGTTGATGTGTGGTGATTTCAATATTGTCAAGAAGCCTTATGATAAAATGGGCTAGCTCCCTAATAGGTGGACCTCGAGAGAGCGACATTCTTGGTATTTTATGGAAAATAAATTGGGGGTCTTTGATCCCAATGGTTGTTTCTCTACGGGTCAGTTTCTCGAGCATTTGTGGTTCATGTGGTCTAATTTTTAGTCAGGCCTCGTAAGAGTTTTAAAAAGGTTGGATAGGGCTATGTTGTCAGACCAGCGTGAGTTTTCTTTTTCTCGTCGGCTCCCTTCAATCCCTTTTGTTGAAACCATTCCTGGTATGGTCTCGTCCGATAATTCCCCCATAATGTTCTATGTTCATGTTTCCTCCACTCATCAATGGCCTACTCATGCTCATTTTTTTCTTAACACTTCTTTCTTGCAATGTGAAACCATTATTTATCACATCCAAAGGATTTGGAACATTGTACCCAAATCCAATGGAGATTCACGATGGATTGAATAGTGGAATGATACCATTTTTTGTACCACTGCTCTACTCAGAATCATAGGGAAGAAGATGGTGCAGCTGCATTGTCACTCTAATATTGCTTTGCATAATGAGCTTGCACAAGTCTCCTTTCGTCTTGAGGCCTCTTCCTTTGACTCTGCCATTCAAGCCCATGTCGCTCAACTTCGACATGAGCTCAAAGTGGCTGAAGTGTACGAGACTAGAGGGGCTCATATTAAAGCTAGACTGCATTGGCTCAAATTGGGTGACCGTGTTTCTAAAGAGGTTTTCCAGAGACTTAGGCCTTTGTTTCACTCCACTCAATTTAAAGCTTTATTGGTTAATAGGGTTCTCACCACCTCTTTTCCTAAGATAGCAGCTGAATTTACATGGTATTATTCTCATGTTTTTGTTGCTAAGTCGTACACCCCTGAATGGGAATTAATCCTTAAATGTTGCAAAGAGGTTATACCAACTTGCCTCTCCCCAATGCAGCAGAATGAATGTGAAAAACCCCTATCAGAGCAGGATCTTGTAGATGCCCTCTTTCAAATACCAAACATGAAGGCCTCAGGGCTTGATGGCTTTCCCTACAAATTTTACAAAACTTGCAGGGATTTTGTTGGTCCTGACTTGCATAAAGTATATTTAGAAGCCCTGAAGTCTGGATCCTTAGGTGCTATTATAAATAAGGGCAATATCAAATTTATCCTAAAGTTTAGGGATACATAATTCATTATAAATTGGATGCCAATAACTTTGCTTAATGTCAGCTACAAGATCATTGCCAAAGTGCTTGCTTTGTGGATTAGGCCCTTGCTTCCCTCTATTGTGAGGCCCGAGAAAACTAGCTTTATCCAGAATTAGTATATTTTAGACAATGTTATTGTTGTTTGGGAAGGGATGGAATGGTCTCGCAGGTCCAGTGAACAGGCCCTCTTCCTCAAGCTTGACTTTGAAAAGGCTTATGATCGAATTGAGTGGGTTTTAATTCTTTCCATGTTGGAAGCTCTTGGCTTTGATCCTCAGTTTATTTCCTCTGTTAAAATACTTTTTTAGGATGCATCAACTGTGCTTTCTCTCAACAAGTTTTAAATTGATGCTATTGGCTTTCATAGGTCAGTAAGGCAAGGTTATCCTTTTACCCCCTTGCTATTCATTTTAGCAGCAGAAGCATGTTTCGGGCCAAACAAGGTTAAATTCTTTCCTACTTTTGTCACATGCCCATGCATTTAATTTATCAACCCAGGGAGCTTCGTAAACTTGTGAAGGGTCTTGAACAAGATTGCTTACAATACCACTTGAGATGAATCTGCTAGTTCTACTATTGGTGGGTGTTTCAATGGTCTTCAATCATTCATACACTCCTCAATGATTTATGTAAAAACAATTAAATCTACAAAAAAGAAATATTCACGCATTCCTGGAAATAAACCTATTGCAATACTAGAAATAACAATGCGGATATAGATCTAGTTGTGGGGACTTTCGAAACGGAGCTCTGGCGATTTGGCGAAAAAAATTTTGAGCAGGCGCCGGGCGATGCTCTAGGGTTTCTGGTGTGAAGGATTTTCCAGGGACTTTGGTGGGTTGACTTTGTGCTACTCTGAAGGTTCGTCCGCTGCCCCGGGAGGGCCCAATGGGGTCTCCTCCAGTTCCTCTCGCTGGGAGAAAGAGCTCATATGCTGAGATGTTAAAAGAAAATCCTTCGTCTTCCACTGATGAAGCTCAGCGGAATGCTTTTCAAACGCTATTCAAGAATGCTGGCAAGGGTTCAACTGCACACCGAGTTAATGGATGCCTCCCGCAATCCGCTTCCAGACCTAAGATTGTTATCGAACCAAAGCTGGTCGAAGACACAATCATCTACCGTGCTAACCATGATCTGATTTGCAAATTCATGGGTATCCGACCTACTCTAAATTTTTTGCATACCTGGGTTAGACAGAACTGGGAGCCACTCGGTGAGTACTCCTTATGGCCTATAAGCAATGGGTATTTCATTATTAGTTTCTCTTCTTTAGCAGATAGAAACAGAGCATTTGAATCAGAGAAGAGGAACCACGGTCCGACAGGGTTATTTGTTCAACCTTGGAGAGTGGGTTTCGATCCTCGTATTGAACCCACGGCTGTCCCGGTTTGGATCCAGCTGTACGCTCTCCCGATGGAGTTTTGGGGTGAGCAGGTTCTGGAGATGATTGGTAATTCACTAGGTAGATATCTAGGAGTCTCCAAAGATACCATAGAGGGAAACACAGCTGTCTTTGCTAGAATTTGTGTAGAAATGGATATTAGCCAGCCTCTACCAGCCGAGGTGGAACTTGAGTTGGCAGGACTATCCTGGATCCAGCAGTTAGATTATGAGGCCCTACCTTTTAGATGCAGAGTCTGCCATAAGCATGGCCATTTGGCAAGGTTTTGTCCAAATATTTTGAGCACAAAAGCGGAGGCTCCGCTTGGAATGTCAAATCGCCCCAGAGAGGGTAAGTTTACTCCCGTCAAAGAACCATCCAATACTCCTCAGGGTTCTGATGTCCAGAAAGATGGCTTTGAACAGCCGAAGCGAAGGAGAAACAAAAAGAAAAATGGCAAGGAGCAGGCACAACTCAAGCCAACCAACCGGTATGAAATCTTTAAGTCACTAGTGGATCAAGAGGACCAAGTCATGGAAGGAGTGGATGGGAATGTTGAGGATAATAACATCCACTCTCATGCTTCTCCTTCATTTACTCCTGTCTTAGAACAGGTGATTGAACCCTCTGAGATATTGCAGCCAGAGAACCCAGGGGCATTGGTAATCCACTCCCCAGCACAACCAGTTATTAAGGATGTCAACATGGGAAGTGCAGAAAAGAACAGAGAAAGGCCGGCTCTAGGGATTACTCAGGTGGAGAAGAGATCTAAAAATAGTAATTCTCAAGGAGCGGGCAGAAAGTCCAATAAGGATCTACTAGCAGTGCAAGGAGACAAGCTGATCAATGGAGGATCGGTGAGGACAATTGATTCTTATTGCTCCCAAGGTTTTCAATGATTATTCAATCCTGGAATGTTAGGGGTTTAAACAGTAGAACCCATCAATCTGCTGTTCAAAGACTTTTAGGAAAATGTAAAACAGACTTTTTGCTCATCCAGGAGACAAAAATGTCTTTAGATCTTATGTGCAAAACTGTTAGTAGAATATGGAGGGGCGCTGGTTATATGGATGTGGCTGCTCAAGGTGCCTCGGGGGGGATTGTTACTCTTTGGAACCCTCTGGAATGGACAGCAATAGAACATATAGCTTGGAGGGGTGTTCTCACATCTCTTTTTAGGAACAATGTCACTGCTGAACATGTTTTAATTACAAACTTCTATGGGGCTCAAAGCATTGATGGCCAGAGGCTCCAATGGAAAGCTGTACACAACATGAGGTCCTCCCGGGAAGATTTAGACTGGATTATTGCTGGGGATTTTAATGCCAAATTATCTGCTAGGGATCAGGAAGGTGGTATCCCAGTTTTGGATCCAGGGGACCGGCTTCTGATTGCCCAAGTCCAGGCCTTTCACCTAGTTGATATCAAAGGCCCTGGAACCCACTTTACTTGGACTAATAAGAGGAGAGAGCCACACAGCAGGAAGGTAAAGCTAGACCATTTTTTGGTCTCCGAGGAGGCATTTGTTAAATGGAATATTAAATTTCAGATTTTGGAAGGCCCAGTATCAGATCACTTTCCCATTTTGTTGGAGGGAGGGACTATGACAGGGCAGCACCACAAACCATTTAAATTTGAAAATTTTTGGTTGCAAAAAGAGGATCTCCGAAGGAAAATTCCACGAGTGGTGGGAAGAAGGCCGCCTACCTTTTGGGACAGCAATGTTCAAATTCCACAAACAGCTTCATTTTGTCAAGATTAAATTGAAACAGTGGAGGCAAACTAATAAGTCAGACTTCCAGCTCCAACGGGCTCCCTTGGTGGCCAGATGGGAAGAGGTGCAAAAACACTTCAGGGAAGGAACAATTACTGAGCACCTTAAAACCGAGGATGATGCTTTGCGCAAAGCGGTTGAGGACATTGATAATCAAGAAGAGATTTACTGGAAACAGAGAGCAAGAAACACTTGGTTATTAGAAGGAGATAGAAATACAAAAATTTTCCATCGATCTGCCTATGCTAGGAGACAAATGAATAACATGGAAGTCCTTCAAGATGAGAATGGACACTCTTTTGATACTCTTCCTGGTATGCATTCCCACTCAATGGATTATTTCTCAAAACTTTTTAAGGAAAGTATGGAGCAAGATGTGGAAGCTCAAAATGAAGTTATTGATGTCATACCCTCTATTATCTCTCACGAAGAGAATCAGGCCCTTCTTAGACCCATTGCTAGAGATGAACTAAAGAATGTGGTCTTTGGGATGAGCACTGGCAAATCGCCAGGTCCAGATGGCTTTCCTATTGAGTTTTTTCAGGCCTTTTGGGATACCTTGGAGGAGGATGTTTTGGCTATCACAGAGGAGTCCAGAACTAATAAAAGAATGCTCAAGGCTCTAAATCACACCTTCATCACTTTAATTCCAAAAGGGGAGGAGGGGGTTCATATCTCTGATTTCAGACCTATTGCCTTATGCAACGTGATTTATAAAATAATCACAAAGATTATGGCTGAACGGCTAAAACCTCTCCTTCATAATATAATTTCCTCAGAGCAAGGGGGTTTTGTAGAAGGTAGACGGATCTTGGATGGAGTGGTCCTTGCCCAGGAGGCAATCCATACAATGCAAAAATCAGGTAACAAAGGAATGTTCATTAAACTGGATATGTCCAAGGCTTATGATAGGGTGGAGTGGGGCTTCCTGGCAAAGATGTTGGCAGCCTTTGGTTTCTCTCAGGACTGGATAGACTGGGTCATGAGCTGTATTTCTACGCCTTCTTATTCTGTTCTAATCAAGGGGCTTCCCTCGCCACCTTTTGGAGCCTCACGGGGTCTTCGTCAAGGGGACCCATGCTCTCCCTATCTCTTCCTCATCTTGGCTGAAGGACTAGGTAGACTCTTCCTGAGAAGAAGACATCAAGGTCTGATAACAGGTATTAAGGTGGGGGCGAAAGTTTTGACTCACTTACAGTTTGTGGATGATACAGGATTGGTTGGAGTGGCCAGTCTCAGGGAAGCTAGAGGAATCAGAGATACTCTAAATGTCTACCTCAGGGCCTCAAACCAAGTCACCAATGATAAAAAATCCAAAGTGGTCTTCTTCAATCTTGACCAAAGGTTACAGGACAGAGTTATAGAGATCTTGGGATTCACTAGGACCTCTCTCCCAGTAGTTTACTTGGGGGTTCCTCTGCATTTCAAAAAACTAAAAATTGATATCTGGAAGGATCTTTTGGATGGCATCAAAGATAGAATGAATCATTGGTCTCATAAATGGTTAAGCTATGGGGGCCGACTAACTTTCTTACAATCAGTTATTCAGGCCATGCCAATATATAAATTCTCCATCCTGGCTGCCCCACATTCTATATGGAAAGAGCTGGACAAAATGGCTAGAAGATTTTTATGGGAAGGTGCAAAAGGGGAGAAGAAATGGGCCTTGGTTGGCTGGGATAAGGTTACCCAGCCCAAGGAAAAAGGAGGGCTGGGATTGAGAAGCTCCAAGCTTAACAATAAAGCTTTGGCTGGCAAAGCTGTACTGGAGGTGGATTTCCCGACCAACATCCCTCTTCAGCAGAATCCTTTCTAGTAAATACTTGGGTCATGTTCACCCCAATGATGTGGGCCGTTTCCCTCCGGAGGGTAATGGATCCTTAGTGTGGCAGGCTCTCAAGCTTGGATCTCAAGTTATCAAAGATCAATTGTTTTGGAAAGTGGGGAGAGGGGAGAAGGCTCGTTTCTGGACCGATTCCTGGGACCAGCACCCACCCATCATTGCTGTGTTTCCTGAATTGCAACCGATTAAATCTGCCATAGAAGACAAGGGCTGGGTTCAAATCGAGAGTTATTTCAACACCAGCCAATTGGGGGAGTACAAGTTCAAAAAGTTTAAGCGGTTGGAAGAGTGGCCAATTCCAATCCCTCCGGAGCTGGCACCCATCTTGTCTAAAATTTTGACAGAAAGGTTTCTCACTGGGAGAGATGAGGAGGATGAACTAGCTTGGGGCTATGGGAACCTTGGGGTTTATACTGTGAAGGAGGGATACGATAAGATCCTCCCAGAGCCCCCCCCACATTTATTTTTGGTTCAAGATTGGAGGAAGATTTGGCATTCTAAGGGCTGGCCGAAAGTGAACTTCTTTGCCTGGCAGTTTATGCACAATGGAATTCTCACCTTTGACAATCTCAGAAATAGAGGCATCATCGGTCCTTCTCAGTGTGTGTTATGCCACAAGAATGAGGAAACTGCTGATCATCTGATGTTTGAATGCCCCTTCACACGGCAGATTTGGAAGCGTTGGTTCTCTCACTATAAAATCCAGGCTAACGGTGATTTGACTCGGACCAATATTTGGGAAAGATGGAAGAGAGGTAGATTTAAATCTAAAGCTCTTCGAATTGGTTGGGAGCTTGGTTTACTTTTCATCTGGTGGCAGGTGTGGTTGGAGAGAAATGCCCGTATTTTTCGAGAAACCTTCTCTTCGCTAGATGGAATTTGGCAGGTCATCTGGAGCAAAGTCGTGGAAACGGTTGCCATCTTTGCTGAGGAGGAAAATCAGTTTGTTTCTGTGCCACTGGAAGAGGGAGCTGTTGAGCAAGAGAGACAGGTTAGAGGTAGCTGGAAACCTCCCCCAGAAGGCTGGATCAAAATCAATACTGATGGAGCTGCAAAAGGCAATCCGGGTAGTGCTGGAATTGGAGTAGTGTGTCGTGATCATGCTGGGTCTGTGCTCTATTGGGAAATGCAAGGTCTGGGACGAGCCACAAACAATGAAGCAGAGGCCTTTGCTATTAAATCTGCTTCCATCTGGGCTGTCATTAGCAGGGACACAGGAAGATAATTCTTGAGTCTGATTCCCAAATTCTGGTTGGCGCTCTAGACTGCATGAGGAACTTTGCCTCGAAAGCTTGGAGGTTGCGGATTCTGGTCTCTCAAATCAAGGAACTATGGAGGGAATTAGATGATGTGATCCCCGTCTATGTGAGTAGAGATTTAAACAAGGCGGTCGATTTCCTTGCAAAGATGGGTGCTGAGAGAGAGGTTGGGATGCAGCTGCACAGTGATATGCCTGTGGAGGATGCAGTGATTAGGCAAGGTCTTGAACGATCCCTGCGATAATGAGCAAAGTTTTTGCTAAGGGAGGTTTTTGTCGCGATATCGCGACCTGTAGTGCCGTCGCGGCCTCCAGTGGGAAGCTGTCACGATTTCGCGACAGGTTGCGACATCGCGGCCTTCGGAGGGAACCTGTCGCGATTTCGCGACATGTCGCGCGGTCGCGGCCCATGGTGAGATGCTGTCGCGATTTCGTGACCTGTTTCGCTGTCGAGGCCTTCAGTGGGAAGTTGTCACGATTTCATGACCTGTCGCGCCATCGCGGCCTTCGGCTGGAAGCTGCAGCGATTTCGCGACGTTTTTGGCGCAGGGTTGACAAGGAGGATAACCGTCGCGATATCGCGACAATTTTTGTGAATTGGAGCAAAGTGCAAAATCCGTCATGATTTCATGACATTTCTGCTGTTCGGAAGCCGCAAGGAAAAATCGTCGCGATATCGCGACAGTTTTGGCGAACTGGCGCCATCTGGAAAACTTGTCGCGATATCGCGACACTTTTGAAGACTGGGTGCAATGTGGAAAACTCGTCGCGATATCGCGACAGTTTTGAGGATTGGGAGCTGAAAGGAAAACTCGTCGCGATTTCGCGACACTTTTGGCGAACTGGCGTCATGAGGAAAACTCGTCGCGATATCGCGACTCTTTTGACGATTGGGTGCAAAGTGGAAAACTCGTCGCGATATCGCGACACTTTTGGTGGTTGGGTGCCGAAAGGAAAACTCGTCGCGATTTCGTGACACTTTTGGCACATAGGAGTCTTGGGGAAAAACCGTCGCGATATCGCGACACTTTTGCGATCAGGGAGCCAAATGGAAAACTCGTCGCGATATCGCGACACTTTTGCTGGATGGGCGCTTAGGAGAAATCTCGTCGCGATTTCGTGACCTTTTTGGAGATCTGGAGCCATTTGGAATTCTCGTCGCGATTTCGCGACACCTTTGGTGATGGGGCGCCGAAGGGAGCTGTCATCGCGATTTCACGACTTTTTTGGCGATCGGGTGCCGAGGGCTCTGGCTGTCGCGATTTCGCGACATGTCGCGTTTTCGCGACTGGTGGCTCTGATGCGGTCGAGACGGGGTTGATTGTCGCGATTTCGCGACATGTCGCGTTTTTGTGCCCTGTTGACTTCTGTGCTCTGTGGTGGAAAGTGTTGACTTTTTTGCTCTGCGCTTGTTGTCTTGTTCTCTGCTCTTGGTTGGGATGTGTTTACTCCCATTTGTAACTGTTCTTTGTATTAATACAAGTTTTTCATTTTTTTCAAAAAAAAAACAATGCGATAACCAATCTTATAAAAGTAGTAAAGTAATCTAGAAAACAAGAAAAATAGGGGAAGAAATACTGGCTTGGAGTGGGCCCAGGCTCCAGCAGCTTCCTCCCAGCTGAACATGCACTTAGAAACTCATAGAACTGTATTATAATTATCAAAGTATTACAATGCTTCTTCTATATATCTCTCTACATTTACTATAAAAATATTCTTTATATCCTCATAGAGGTCTGCGTGTGTTTATATAGCACACCCGTATATCTTCTGTTACAAAGAAGTTATAACAGTCGATTCATTCCAAACTAAACTAAGACAGTCTGGTAAATGTGATCGATGTCTACTAAAACTGGAATTCGTTTCTAACGGTGGTGTGTTCACTGATTGGTTTGTGCTTCGCCTGGCATTGGTAGGACGTTCTCATATGTCGGTGCGATCCCTAATTTAACTCTACATGATGTAGAGTTGGAACTACACCAGTCTCTATTGTCCACATCGTGCTTGTCTAGTCAATGGGTGAAGAACAGGGGTGCCTTCCCTATGAGAAATATGCCTAAGTATGTCGGGTGCCTTCTCTATGCGGAAGGTGCCTTACTGTCATTGGCACCTTCCTGGAAGAGGAAGGCATTTATCTTCTGTTGGCGTCTTCTTGTGAGAGGAAGGTGCCTGCCTTCTAGTGGCGCCTTCCTGTCAGCACCTTCCTTATGAGAGGAAGGCACTTATTTTCCTTTGGCACCTTCCTGGAATAGGAAGGCGCTGGCCTTCTATTGGCGCATTTCTGGGAGAGGAAGGCACTTGTCTTTCCTTGGAGCCTTCCTGGAAGAGGAAGGCGCCTACTTATGCTTGGCACCTTCCTGGAAGATGAAGGCGCCTACCTACGCTTGGTGCATTCCTAGAAGAGGAAGGTGCCTACCTTCTCTATGTTGATTCTGAAAGAAACAAAGTTCCAAGTCCATGAAAAGACCTCGACTAATCCAAATCTGACTAAATCAACTACAATTCCACAAAAACACACGAATTAGATAACACACATAATTTCATCAAATAATTATATAATCATTCATAAACATATGCAATCCTTATTATACAATCGCATAATAATTAAGAAAATATATACAAAATATGAGCATTTTTTATGCTCACCATCCCCCCACGCCTAACATATGCCACGCCCTCGTGGCACCAAAACTGTAGGTAGCCCTATTGACCCCTCATCATTTTCATTTCTTGGTGGATCCGGCTGTACCTACGGCCTGTGTCTGCCTCTTCTATGCACTGGCATCTGGAGGTGTGGCTCCTATTTTTCTACGCGGGGTTATAGGTGTTGTTGTCGGCTTTGCTTTTCTCATCCTGGTCGCTATCAGAGGTGATCTAGCTAGCGTCATCTCTGCTACCTAAAATGCAGCTTCTGTAGCTTGCCATAGGTCAGTGTCTGGAGGTCTGACCACTGCAAGAGGGATATCTAAATAATCCCTCTTGAGATGAACTACTTGGGCTTTGTACAATCGAGTTGCTTCAGGAGTAAGCCTTGCGTTCTCCTTTACAATGGCAATGGCTTCCAATTCGGGGCCATATACCCGCCATCATTCAAAATACCTTCTTATCTTGGAGGGTCATCCTTGGGATGACCCGTAAATCTCCCAGAATTGGTTGTCCTCTACCAGATTGATGTAGATACCAGAGTCCCCCACATCCTCGAGGTTGCCTTCCTGGTCTCCTTAGATGTTGTCATCTCTTTGAGCAATCGTTCGAACTACTTTTGCCTCTCTGTAAATAGCTGCATATCCCACTCATCTTCTTCTGGCTCGGTGAAGGTCACCTTCGCCTTCTTTTGAGCCATCTTGGGCCCTTTTCCTTTGGCCTCTACAGAAAATGCGACGGCTCAAACAGGGGTTTTCCCTTTCTCCCTGGCGAACGTCTTCTCGCTTTGAGGGGCCTGCTCTGCGGTCCCTGTAGCGTTCTCTTCACTTTGGGGACCTGTGCTGCCATCCCTAGGGGTGCTTCTTTGCCCCCTTGTCTATCCTGTGCCGACCCCTCAAGTTATTTTCTTTCTTCCTTAGGTACAGGGAGTTCTTCCTTATCCCCTGGTCCTGTCTGCTATTATTGGCCCTTGTCCTGCTCTGTATCACTCAGGTCGATGACAGGGGGTTTTGTGAGACTTCTTTCCCTTTCACTCTCGAAAATAGAGGAATTCTCCCCTACCTTCAGGCTACTCTATCGGGCATCCAATCGAAATTCTCCTGAAGAGAATACTCATTCTGTAGATGTGGGAGAATTCATCGGGACCTCTATTGCCTAGTTAGTTTGGGTCGATGTGTCCCTTCTTTCTATTTCCCTGTCCTGGAGTTGCTGGTTCTCCTATCGTAACTGCTAGACCAGTTTCTCGAGCTGGGTGATTCGTCTTTCTCGTTCTTCCAATTCCCCTCTATGCTCATTCTGGTAATCCTCCAAAATTTGTTGGGCCATCCAACAATTGGTCTACCACTCTAGCACTTCCTCCAAGGCTGTGTCGACTTGATCATTGCTCCTAGAAGTCTCTGCATCTTGTGGGCTCTAGTTTATCAATTATCGAAGGGTTTGGGCTGCCACGTCGACTTCCAAGTCATTCTCTTCTTCTATCGAGAGGAGGAGTCACTGTAGGTTTTTCCTCCTGAGGACTAGTTCTGGTGGCCAAAACTCGGCCTTGATGCTAATAAGCGGCCCTCCTTCCTTTTCATACTCGAGAACTAGGAAATGCCCTCTTTCCTCTGTGCATTCGGGAACTGGTGAATGCCCTCTTTCTTTCGTGAAATCAAGCAATGCCAATTACCCAATACTTGCCATATCCTATGTAGGGCTTCCCTCTTCTTGCCCTATTTTGGCAACAACATCCTATTGCCTTTCTTGGTTGCCATCTCCCTCTGCATCGAGGTTCTGCCTCTGCGCTTCTGCATGGTGGACCAGTGTCGATATCAGCCCATGGTGGGCCAAGGCGGATGATGCTCCCTTATAGTACCTAGCCGCTTCTTCCTTCAAGGCATTTTCTAGGTAGAAGGGCACATTCAACTTCCTTCCATGCACCAAGTAATTCAGAAATTGCACATGGTTAGTGTGCAAATGGGTATACTTCCCGATGCATGTAAAAAATCAAGCAACCTGCTTGAATATCTTGCACGGATTCATGGGAAGACTACTTTTGGGTAGCCCTTCCTTATCTATCTACACATTTTCTCCTAGCAGTAGCATTTCGGCGTACGGCTTTAGCAGCCCACCTTTGTATATGCATTCACCTATGAGGGGCAATCCAGTCGCCTGCGAGATGTATTTGGGGGTGACCAAAATTTCTACCCCTCGCACCTGAGCTACATCACCCCTCAAGGAGGTAGCGAATTCCTTGGCTGCCTCCATATCTTGGCCCTGACTAACCAGGGTATAGTATTCGAACCATCTCTCGGCCTCGAACTGTGTTTTTATCATCCCCCTAATTCCTTTCGTATCACTCGGCTCATTCTTTTTCACCGCATGATTCTTCGACCTTCCTTCCATGGCGCCTTCCCTTACTACTGTGCTTCTTTTTTTTCTGTCCTTACTTCTTTAGGAAGGCACCTTCTTATAGGGAAGGTGCCTAACCTTAGCATTTAATTCTAGGGTATGCTTTTCGAGCCATATCATTGGCACATGGTTCCGGCCATGGGGGTATATGATTTTTATGACGGCAATATTTTTTCGGTACTGCATAATTTATGAATAATTATATAAATATTTGAGTTAGTATGCGTGTACCTTATTTGGTGTTTCATGCGTCATGAAGAGTGTTGATTCGTTGATTTGTGAGACGGAGGAGGGGTATTTCGTTTATGCGAATTACGCCGGACTTTGGTGTTGAGTTGTTTGATGGTTGGTGCTGAAGGTAGACTCTCGATTTGCTCAAAAAACCATCTGTCCGTCATATTTGGAACATGCGTGCTGATCTCGCCCCATAATTCTTTGAGATTTTTTTATTGGGGTGGATTTCCATCACATGGGTGATGGTGGTAATCTAATGCCGCTCGTTCGTGTGGTGATTTCATTCCGATCGAGGCATCCGTGAGACTTAAGTGTTGGCTATACGCGGAAGGTGCTCTTTGGTACCTTCCTAATGTGGAAGGTGCTTATGTGGTGCCTTCTCGATGTGGAAGGTGCTTATATGGTGCCTTCCCGATGTTGTCGGTGCTCTTTGAATGGATGTGCCTTTTGGTGGTGGAAGGTGTCTCTGATTGGATGTGCCTTCCAATGGTGGAAGGCGCCCTTTTGATGATGGTGCCTTCTTGCTATAGAAGGTGCTTCTGAATGGGTGCGCCTTCCTGATGTGGAAGGTGCTGCTGAATACCTATGCCTTATTGGGGTGGAAGGCACCGTTGTATACCTATGCCTTTCTGGGGTGGAAGGTGCCTCGGTATGTATGCGCCTTCCTGATGTGGAAGGTGCCTCGAGCTTTTTTTTTTCTCTTGTGTGGCGCCTTCCCGATGTGGAAGGCGCCTACTTTTTTCTTTTTTTTTTTGTGTGCGCCTTCTTTATAAGGAAGGAGCCTTCTTCTGGCGGGGTGCCTTCTTCATAAGGAACGCACCTTATTCTAGTGGGGTGCCTTCTTCTGGCGAGGTGCCTTCTTCATAAGGAAGGCACCTTATTCTGGTGGGGCGCCTTATTCATACGGAAGGCACCTTCTTCTGGCTGGGTGCCTTCTTTATAAGGAAGGCACCTTATTCTGGCAGGGAACCTTCTTCATACCGAAGGCACATTCTTCTGGCTGGGTGCCTTCTTTATAAGGAAGGTGCCTTCTTCTGTGCCTTCTCGATGTGGAAGGCGCTTTATTCTTGACAATCATGTTGCGGTTGACTAGAAAAGGGTGATCAAGCCGGCTGATCCAAGAAAACTCCTCACCTCTCTCTACATTCTGGGGCTAGGTAGGTCTCTGATGACCTCAATTTTTCTTTTATCAACCTTTATTCCTTTTGTGGAGAGGTGGTGTCCCAGTACGATGCCTTCTTGCATCATCATAAAGCATTTCTCGTTGCTCAGGGACAAATTGTTTTCCTTACTTCTTTCAAGCACTCTTTCCAATTTCATCATTGCTTCGTCAAAGGTTTATCCATAGACGATGAAGTCATCCATGTATACTTCGACCATGTCTCCCATCATGTCTAAAAATATGCTAAGCACCACCCTTTGAAATGTGGCAGGTGCGTTGCATAATCTGAAAGGTAATACCCGATAGGCAAACATTCCCCATGGGTAGGTGAATGTTGTCTTATCTTGATCCTCTTCTCTTATCTGGATCTGGTTGTATCCACTAAATCTATCTAGGAAGGTGAAATACTTCCTCTCAAAGAGTGTATCCAAGACTTGATCAATGAATGGGAGCGGGAAGTGGTCCTTCTTGGTCACTTTGTTTAACACTCTGTAGTCCACACAGATTCACCACTTCCCATTATTTTTAGGGACTACCACTAATGGTGATACCCACTCATTGTCAAAAATTAGATAGATGAATTCGACAGTCAAGAGTTTTTGCAGTTCTTCCTTGACAATGTCTTTCATTGCCGGATTCATTCTTCTCTATGGTTGCCTGCTTGGAGTTGTTTTATCATCGAGGTATATACGATGGGTACAGATATCTGGACTGATACCCTTCATATATAAGTAATCCCATGCAAATTTCTATTGGTGTCTAACGAGGAGCTCTTCTCCTTTCGTCAATTGTGTGGGAGTAAACCCATTGCTGACATTCAACATTCTTCCTAGCCCGACGTGTATCTGCTAAATATGGTGATCTTGGGCACCATCCAACGGTGATCCAGGTGTGGATATGGAGGACTCCCCATGGAGGAACTCCACAATAGCACCATCTTCGTCTTCTTCTGCCAACTCATCCAACGTCATCACCGACTAGATCATGGATAGCTCAGGATTTTCATGCTCGGTCAACATGGGTTCTCCTAATGAGTCGACGGACTACGTTGGGGGTGAAATAGTCAACCTTTTAATGTTTCATCCATCGAAGATGGTCATCAGCCCATCCTAGTAGCTGATGTAAGCGTCAGCTGTTACCATCCATGGCCTTCCCAATATGAGTAGGTAATCACCCATCCTAGTTTTAGATTGCAAGACTAAAAAGTCGACTAGGTATTCCCATGTGTTGACTGTCACTATTACGTCTTCCAACATTCCTTATGGTGCCACGGTCGATCGATAGGCCAGCTATAGCACTGTCGTAGTGGGTTTCAGGTTTGTGAGTTGTAGCCTCTGTATGGTCTCCTGAGGCATTACGTTGATGGATGCTCCGAGATCGACCAACGTATTGGACAGGGAATGTCCTTGGATTTTTACAGTCAACATCAGGCTACCTGGGTCTGCATACTTAGGATGGCACATTTTTCCCATCATCAAATCTGCTAGTTTACCCATGACATTGATAGTCTGGGTTGCTCTTCGTCCTGGCTTCCTTAGACACATCTCTCTTATCACCTTGGTATATATTGGAACATCTCGAATGGCTTGAAATAATAGAATTGTCACGGTGAGGTTCTTCAAGCTAGACAAGATATCGAACTCTGGCTGCGTTACTTTCCTCTATTCTTACAACCGGTTGGGAAATGGAGCCTTTGCCCTCTCAGGCGTTTATTCTATCACCTCTTCTGCAAGAGGTTTTTCTCCTACCTCTTCCTCCTCTTCTACCAATGGAGGCATTCCTACTCCTAGCTGTCTACCAGACCTAAGCTGAATATGGTACATCGGATACATCTCACCCTCCACGTTGTATGCTGGTTGTTTCACCCTGTTATTAGGATTTGTCGTTAGTTGTGCGGGTAGCTACGCAGGTCTCACTACTGGCAACGTTGGTAAATTCTATTGAGGGTGAGCTGGTACTACATTCTATGGAGCCTGATTCCATGCAGTGTGGCCTCTCCACTGCTGCCCAGGATATGGATATGGCATCCATGGCTGCTGGTTCGAGAATGTTGTTGGGGGTGCATTGGACCAAGGTGATGGCCCCCACCACCTCATTTTAGGTGGTTGAGGCAGGCCTTGGGGCATGTATGGTCCTCCCCCATATGACGGTATTTCGGTTGGCATATTCCCCACAAGGGGTTGTGGCCAAGTCTTTCAATTGCCTCTGAAATAGGCATCTGTGCTTTCAACATCCTCTTGATTATTGGGCAGTTGTGAGCACAATCGATTTTTATTGTTCAGCCTACAAACTACGTATACTATGACTTTGTTCTCTAGGCATGCATTATTTGCATGCTTCCCTCTGCATTTTGGATAGAAATAAACCAATTTTGCCATTAAACAAATAATAGCTCCTATTATTTGTTCTCTAGGTATGTTTTTCATTTTGGTATCCATCAATCAGGAAACTAAAGCCAGATGAGACTTCTTCGTTGTCAACCATTTTTTCAAGAAATGCGGTTTCTAATGCAGTATTTATGGCCTTACGATTGTTTAAGACTTTCTGAGTCAAGGCTCTAAAGTTTTTTGGTGTTATCGTCCGATCTTCTACAACTTTCCACAATAGGGCTTCCTCTAAGGGTGTCCTATTAAATAGGGAATTTATGATGATTCGTTCTTCCCCAAGTTGATGGGATGAGGAGGCACTTTGTACAAAGTGCGGATCCTCACTCCAATGGATTGCTGGTGGTGGGTTGGGCGAGTCTAATTCAAATTTAGAATGTTCGGCTGACTCAAGTTCTGGTGGATTGGTTTTTATAAACCGACCGTCAGGTCCTCTTCTTCTTGAAGAACTCATACAAGGTCAGATGGAAGGTTTCTATGTATTTTAAATAATCTAGTTGAGACGCTTCCCTAGCAACAGTGCCAAAATGTTATGGGCCAAACAAGGTTAACTTCTTTCCTAATTTTGTCACATGCTCGTGCATTTAATTTATCAACCCAGGGAGCTTCGTAAACTTGCGAAGGGTCTTGAACAAGATTTCTTACAATACCACTTGAGATGAGTCTGCTAGTTCTACTATTGGGGGGTGTTTCAATGGTTGTCAATCATTCATACACTCCTCAATGATTTAGATAAAAACAATTAAATCTACAGAAAAGAAATATTCACGTATTCCTGGAAATAAACCTATTGTAATACTAGAAATAACAATGCGATAAACAATCTTATAAAAGCGATAAACTAATCTAGAAAACACAGGAAAAATAAGGGAAGAAATACTGGCTTGGAGTGGGCCCAGGCTCTAGCAGCTTCCTCCTAGTTGAACACACACTTAGAAACTATTAGAACTGTATTATAATTATCAAAGTATTACAATGCTTCTTCTGTATATCTCTCTACATTTACTATCAAAATATTCTTTATATCCTCAGAGAGGTCTGTGTGTGTTTATATAGCACACCCACAGATCTTCTGTTACAAAGAAGCTATAACAGTCGATTCATTCCAGACTAAACTAAGACAGTCTGGTAAATGTGATTGACATCTACTAAAATTGGCATTCATTTCTAATGATGGTGTGTTCACTAATTGGATTGTGCTTCACCTAGAATTGGTAGGATGTTCTCATACATTGGTGCGATCCCCAATTTAACTCTACATGACGTAGAGTTGGAACTGCACCAGTCTCTGTTGTCCACGTCGTGCTTGTCTGGTCAACGGGAAAATAACAGGGGTGCCTATCCTATGAGGAAGGTGCCTAAGTATGCCAGGTGCCTTCTCTAGGCAGAAGGTGACTTACTGCCATTGGTGCCTTCTTGGAAGAGGAAGGCGCTTATCTTCTATTGGCGCCTTCCTGTGAGAGGAAGGCGCTTACCTTCTAGTGGCGTCTTCCTATCGTCGCCTTCCTTATGAGAGGAAGGCACTTATTTTCCTTTGGTGCCTTCCTGGAAGAGGAAGGTGCTGGTCTTCTATTGGCGCCTTCTTGGGAGAGGAAGGTGTTAAGCAAAGTGCAGCAACAGGATTGTCATTGTTGTCAACACAATCAGCTAGATCATTTGATTCAGTGCAGCAACAGGAAGTTCAAATGCAGCAACAGGAAGTTCAAATGCAGCAAACAGGAAGTTCAGAGATCTCTCAGAATATGTACAGTGTTTTTCCAAAAAGACCTAAGTGGCCCACATGCAAAAATTCAAAGAAAAAGACAAGGAAAGTGTCGCGATATCGCGACATATTCAAAAAATAGGAAAACTGTCGCGATTTCGCGACATATTGGAGGAGAGAGAAAGTGCAAAGAAAAATGTCACGATTTTGCGACATATTGGAGGAGAGAGAAAGTACAGGGAAAAACTGTCACGATTTCGCAACATACTGGAGGAGAGAGAAACAATAGAGAAAACTGTCACGATTTCGCGACATGTTCGAAACAGAGGCACAAGTAGGGAAAACTGTCGCAATTTCGCGACATGTTGGAAGAGAAGAAGGCAAGTTGAAAAACTGTCATGATTTTGTGACATGTTCGAAGCAGAGGCGCAAGCAGGTAAAATTGTCGCGATTTCACGACATGTTGGAAGAGAAGAAGGCAAGTTGAAAAACTGTCATGATTTCATGACATGTTCAAAGCAGAGGCGCAAGCAGGTTAAACTGTCGCGATTTCATGACATGTTGAAAGAAAAAGTGCAAGGAAGGAAAACTGTCACGATTTCGTGACATGTTCGAAGAGAAAGCACAAGCAGGAATAACTATCGTGATTTCACGACAAGTCAGAAGATAAAATGAAAGCAGGATAAAAGTGTCACGATTTCATGACATGCTGCAGAAGAGAGAGTCCGAAGTAAGAACGGTCACGATTTCGTGACAAGTTCGAGGAGAGAGAAAGTAAAATGAAAAGTGTCACGATTTCGCGACGTGCTGCAGAAGAAAGAATACAAAGTGAGAACCGTCACGATTTCGCGACATGCTGCAGATGAAAATGTTCCAAGTGAGAACTGTCACGATTTCACGACATGCAACAAAGGAAAGAGTTCGAAGTGAGAACTGTCGCGATTTCGTGACATGCTACAGACGAAAGTGTTCGAAATAAGAAATGTCATGATTTCGCGACAGGTTGTGGAGAAAGCGTACGGATGTAGAAAGTGTCACGATTTCGCGATAGGATGAAGGGAAAGCGTACGGATGCAGGAAGTGTCACGATTTCGTGACAGGTTGAAGAGAAAGCATACGGATGCAAAAAGTGTCACGATTTCATGACGAGTTGTAGAGAAAGCGTACGGATGCAGAAAGTGTCATGATCTCGCGATAGGTTAAAAAGAAAGCAAATGGATGCAGAAAGTGTCACGATTTCATGACTGATTAACAAAATAGTGTACGGTTGCAGAAAGTGTCATGATATCGCGACAGAAATAGAAAGCAGGTCTTCAACGGGAGAAGTGTCACGATTTCATGACAAATGCAGAATAGAAGACTTCAAAGATAGAAGTGTCGCGATATCGCGACAAAGAGCTAAAGATGAAGTTTACAGAGGGAGAAGTGTCGCGATATCACGACAAAAGTTAAGGCGAAGCATACGAAGGAAGAAGTGTCACGATATCACGACAAAAGAAGAAAGAAAGTGTACAGAGGAAAAAGTGTCATGATATCGCGACATGTTGTGGTTTCACGGCAACAGGAACAAAAGAAGCTATAGAGTCAGGTAAGTTGAAGCCGACGAAGACCGATGACAGGAGACAAGAATTAGGGTTTACAGCCGACGATGATTAGGCTTTGCACTTGCATAATCAGCCGACTAAAGTTAGAATTTTATCATGAAAATTTTGTTATAAAAGGAGGGTTGTTTGGAGATTTGAAATGTATCGAATTTGCATGAATTAAGCCCGTAGTGCACAAAGAGCGAGTCGTGTCGAATCGAGCTAAGTGCGAAGCAAGAGCGCATAGAGAGCAAAAAAGTGCAAAGGGGCAGAAGCGATCGTTCGATTGTATCGAAGCAGAGTGTGCGAGGCATTTGCATAGAAGCAGACTATTTTGAAACAGATTGTGCGAAGCGATTGCACAGAAGAAGCAGAGTGCACAGAAACAATAGACTGTGTGCAAAAAGGGTGAAGGTATTTTTTGTAAATTTCATTGCAGCTTGGCATCAGGGGTTGGTGCTCCTTCCAGTAGGTGCTGGTAAATTAGGGGTTGTTGCTCCTTTCTGTTGATACAAAAAAATTGAGGGGTTGGTGCTCCTTCTAGTTGGTGTTGGTAAATAGATTGTAAAGTTGTTGCTTTGCAAAGGTTGGATTTGGATGGTAGTCCAAGCAGTCATTTTTTGAGGAGTAGCCACATTGGTGAACCTCGTTAAATCTTGTGTTGTGTGATGCTCTCTTGTTAACTTGTTGTATCTGTTTTGAGTTTGCTTTATTTTAGCATTAAGAGTTGCAAATTTAAAGTTTTAAAAGAACACACTGATTCACCCCCCCTCTCAGTGTCATTGTGAGTATAACAATTGGTATCAGAGCAAGGTTCCTGAATAGGCTCAATCAGCTAGGGTGATCTTGGAAGTGATGCAATGGCAGGTGGTGAAGGTTTCTCCTCAAACAAAGCACCATTGTTTGATGAAACTAATTATGCGTTCTAGAAAATCAGGATGCAAACATATCTCCGTGCTTTGGGATTTGATATCTGGAATGTAGTAGTTAATGGTTACACAGCTCCTGCCACTGCTCCAACTGACAACACCGGTAAAAAGGCATTTGAAAATGACTCAAAAGCAAAAAATGCCATCATGTGTGGATTAGTGGACAGTGAGCTGGTCAAGATCATAAGTTGTGAATCGACAAAAGATGTATGGGACAAACTAGAGAATATTCATGAGGGAGACGATAAGATCAAGGAAGCCAAGCTTCAAACACATCGAGCTCAATTCGAATCATTAAATATGACCAACGATGAGAACATAGAGGCTTTTATGTTGAGATTTAATGGAATCACTAATTCGATCAGAGGTCTCGACGAAGATATGGATGATGCTACTATCATGAAAAAGGTATTAAGATCGCTTCCTCAAAGGTTTGATTCTAAAGTCTCAACCATAGAAGAAGCTAAAGATCTAAATCACTTTAGTATGGATGAGATGCATGGTTCTTTGACTGCTTATGAAATGAGAATAGGAAGGTCTAATCCCACAGATAGAGAAGCAGCGTTTAAAGCCCTAAAAGGTAAAGACACAAAACAAGAGTCTGAAGAAGAAGAGACATCAGATGAAATGGAAGCAAATTTTGTCGAAAAACCGAGAAAGGGAAAAAGAAAATACAGAGGAAAGCTACCATTTAAATGTTTCAACTATGGAGGCATTGGGCACTTTGCGACCAAATGTCCACTCAATGAGAAGAACAAGGGTGAGGAAACATCACACCAAGAAAGAAGTGACTGGAAGAAGAAAACAAACTTCAGAAAAGGCAACTTCAAAAGAAAAGTTTCATCTCCAGGAATGCAAATTCTTCGAGAGGACAGACTCTAGTGAGGATTATGAAGAAGAAACAGGTGAAGCTCTATTCATGGCATTTGAAGTAGAAAAATCGGAAGAGGTAGAAAAATTAGAAAAGAGGGAAGGAATGAACTCTAAAGTATCCATTGAAAAACCCGAGGCTGAAGTAGATCTAGAAGGTGAGCTGGTCTCTGCACTTGTAGAATGGAAATCTGAGAAAAGAAAGAATAATAAACTTTCAAGAAAGCTTGAGGATGCGAATGACATCATAACCAGCTTAAAAATACAGATAAAAGAATACAAGAAAATGTCTGAAGATCTCGAAGTTTAGATAACCATGAAGATAGATTACTACTGTAAACTAGAAGAAGAGAATGTTGGTCTATGAATGCAGATACAAGAGCTGGATCAAAAAATTAGTTGCCATCACAAACATGAAGAAAGTTCGATGAAGCTGGATAAAATTTTAAGTGATCAAAGACCTGCAGGCATCAAATTTGGTTTGGGCTTCGTTGAAGGAGAATCGTCAAATGGACCAAAAGCCAAAAATGTAGAAACTGTAAGGAATGAAGATAAGAAACAGGCTGATGAAAGAAAAACAACTCATGCAAAAGAAAGCAATAATGCCAGGCCCGAAAGGAGAACTGACAATGATGGATTTACCAAGGTCACACATCAAAGGAGAAGAAGACCTATGGCTCCTACAACAACCTGGCAAAGACCATCTTTCAGGTTCAATCATTTATTTTCTGGTTTTTGTTTCAAATGTAATGGTTATGGGCATAAAATTGCAGACTACAAGTATAATGTAGGACCAAGAAATTTCACTAGTAGAAATGCTTTTTCACCGCTAATAAATTATGCAGTAGAATGTTTTAACTGTCATAACTTTGGGCATATTGCAAGAAACTATCATAGTACTTCTATTTCAAATCAACCTCAGAAAAGAAAATTTCAACCAAATAGGACAAGACAAAATAGAAAACTTTCTGAAAGATATGCACAAGATACTGAAAAGGGAAAGTTCAAACTAGAGCCCAATACGGTAGTCAAAACAGAGTGGAAACAGAAAGAGCAACTTAAGGAAGAAAAGGAATCCCTAATAGTACAAACAACTTTCAAGGCACAGAATAAATGTGTACCATGGATACTTGACAGTGGATACTCAAGTCATATGACAGGTGATAAACAAAAATTTGAAAAATTACAGAAATATGGGGGTGGTTCTGTAAAGTTTGGGAATAATGATGGAGCTAAGATAATCGAAAAAGGATCGGTTAAAATTAGTGATGGGAAAATCAAGTCAGAAGAAGTTTTGTTTGTGGATGGTTTGAAACACAACCTGTTAAGTGTCAGTCAGATCTGTGATAAAGGACATGAAGTAGTATTCAAGAAGCAGGGTTGTGAAGTCAGAAAAACAAATAGTGGAAAATTGATAGCAATTGGATCAAGGACGTCTGGAAACCTGTACACACTCTCAGAAACTTTAGAAGGTACTTGTTTCATTGGATAGGAAGAAGAAAACTGGTTGTGGCACAAGAGGCTTGGACACATCAGTTTTGATAATCTGGTGAAAATCAGCTCGAAACAAGTAGTGAGAGATATTCCAACCATTAGAAAACCTTCAAATAGCATTTGTGCTTCATGTCAAAAGGGAAAGCAAACCAGAGTCTCATTCAAAACAAAAGAGTACCACACTAGCAAACCTTTGGAACTTATACATACAGATTTATGTGGACCCATGAGAACACAAAGCATAAATGGTGACAAATACTTTATGTTGTGTATTGATGATTATTCCAGAATGACATGGATATTTTTCTTAAAGAATAAAATAGAAGCTTTTGAAATGTTTAGATCTTTCAAACATCTAGTTGAGAATGAAACAGGAAAAAGGATCAAATGTTTAAGATCAGATAGAGGAGGAGAATTCATTTCAGATGAGTTTATAGAATACTATGAAAAACATGGTATCAGGAGACAATATTCAGCAGCTAGAACACCCTAGCAGAATGGTGTGGTAGAAAGAAAGAACAGAATAGTATAGGAAATGGCATGCACTATGTTGGATGAGAACAAAATAGCAGACAGATTTTGGAAAGAAGTAGTCCACACTGCAGTGTACATCCAAAATAGGTACATGCTGAGAACACATGAAAGAAAAACTCCTTATGAGTTGTGGTTCGGTAGAAAGGCAACAGCAAAACACCTCAAAGTTTTTGTCTGTAAGTGTTACATCAGAAAAACTGAAGATAATCTTGGGAAGTTTGAAAATAGAGCAGATGAAGGTGTCTTTGTTGGCTATTCATCAAAAAGCAAAGCTTACAAATGCTACAACAAGAGACTCAAGAAAATTGTGGACAGTGTCGATGTTAAATTTGATGAAGGTAGGGAACGAATAGTTAACTTTGAAGAAAACTACCCAATTTATGAAGAAGTCATTGAAGGAGATGAGGAAAATGAAACAGAAAAAAAACCAACACTTGACTCAGATGACTTAATTGATGACTCAGAGGTGGAAGAAAATAAGAAATTCAAAACAGGTAGCTGGCAAAAAAATCATCCTAGAGATCAAATAATTGGAGATCCCACAGCTGGTGTTCAGACAAGAAGGAAAGTAGTAAGTAATTACTCTCTTTTATCCAACATTGAGCCCAAAAATATAGCTAAGGCAAGCAAAGATGATAGCTGGATGAAGGCAATAAATGAAGAATTAGATCAGATTGAAAAGAACAAAACTTGGGAATTAGTACCTAGACCTGCAAATAAGAATGTAATCGGCACCAAATGGATATTTTGAAACAAATTGAATGAAGACGGACAAGTCGTTAGGAATAAAGCAAGACTGGTTTGTAAAGGTTATGCACAAGTTGAAGGCATTGATTTTGAGGAGACTTTTGCACCAGTGGCCAGACTAGAAGCAATCAGAATGTTTCTGGACTTAGTAGTCTATAAGAATTTCAGAGTTTATCAGATGGATGTAAAATCAGCTTTTTTAAATGGGAAACTTGAAGAAGAGGTTTATATTGAACAACCAGATGGTTTCCAAATTGGTGAAGATCCCAACCTTGTCTGCAAATTAAAGAAAGCTTTATATGGCTTAAAACAGGCACCTCGAGCATGGTATGCAAGGCTAGACAACTATCTCTCTCAACAGGGGTTTAAGAAAGGTATGGTGGACGATAATCTGTATGTCAAAATAGAAGGTGGGCATCTCATTGTTCTTGTTGTATATGTAGATGATATCATATTTGGCAGCAACAAAGATGAATCATGTAAAGACTTAGCAAATAAGATGCAGAAAGAATTTGAAATGTCTATGATTGGTGAACTATCTTACTTTCTTGGGTTACAAGTTAATCAAAATGAGAAAGGCATATTTATTTCCCAATTCAAATATGTGAAAGAGATGCTAAAAAGGTTCACAATGGAGGACTGTAAGCCAGTTAGCACTCCCATGATGACAGGCTACAAGTTGAGCAAATATGACAAATCTCCACCTATTGATCAAACCATGTATAGATCAATGATGTTGAGCAAGGTGCAGCAAAAGTATTGTCATTGTTGTCAACACAGATAGAAATATCAGTTGATGCAGTGGACAGGAGTTCAGAGGTCGATCGGAACAGTACGATGAATTTCCAAGAAGACAGAAGTGGCCCAGATTTAGAAAATCAAGCAAAAAGACAAGTAAGAAAACTGTCGCGATATCGCGACATGTTTTTTGTCGCAATTTCGTGACATATTAGAGGAGAGAGAAGGCACAAGCAAAATTGTCATGATTTTGCGACATGGATGAGGAGAGAGAAAATGCTGTCAAATTTGTCATGATTTCGTGACATATCGGAGGAGAGAGAAAAAGTTGGAAAAGTTGTCGCGATATCGCGACATGCTGAGAAGCTGGAAAAGAAACTGTCGCGATATCACGACATGCTGAGAAGCTGGAAAAGAAACAGTCGCGATTTCGCGACATGTTGGAAGAAAAGAAGCCAAGTGGAAAAATTGTCGCGATTTCGCGACATGTTGGAAGAAAAGAAGCCAAGTGGAAAAACTGTCGCGATTTCGCGACATGTTCGAAGAAGAAACGCTTGCAAGGAAAACTGTCACGATTTCGTGACATGTTTGGAGAAAAGGCACAGGAAAAGAAAACTATCACGATTTCATGACATATTCAGAGAAGAAACGCTTGCAAGGAAAACTGTCACGATTTCGCGACATGTTTGGAGAAAAGGTGCAGGCAAAGAAAACTGTCGCGATTTCACGACATGTTTGGAGAAAAGGCGTAGGCAAAGAAAACTGTCACGATTTCATGACATGTTCAGAGAGAAGGAGCTTGCAAAGGAAAGTGTCGTGATTTCGCGACAGGTTCGAAGAAAAAGTTCCAAGGATAAAAAGTGTCGCGATTTCACGACAGGTTCCAAGAGGAAGCGCTAAGGAGAAAAAGTGTCGCGAGTTCGCGACAAGTTCCAAGAGGAAGCGCTAAGGAGAAAAAGTGTCGCGATTTCGTGACAAGTTGCTAGAGGAAGGCTCCGAAGGATGAAGTGTCACGATTTCACGACAGAAGCAAAACGAAAGAGCATGGAAGCAGAAGCGTCGCAATTTCGTGACAATTTCAAGGAGGAAGAGCTCAAAGGCGAAAGCATCGCAATTTTGTGACATGTTCCATTTTCACGGGCGAAAGGCAGAGAAAGTGCAAGGAACCGAAAGACGTCGCGATTTCGTGACATGTCAGGTTTTCGCTGGTGCATGCGAAAAAGAAGCTCAAGGCAGCGAATGCGTCGCGATTTCGCGACATGTTTCGATTTCGCTGGTGCATGCGAAAGGAAGCTCAAGGCAGCGAATGCGTCGCGATTTCGTGACATGTTCTGATTTCGCTGGTGCATGCGAAAAGGAAGCTCAAGGCAGCGAATGCATCGTGATTTCACGACATGTTTCGATTTTGTTGGTGCATGCGGAGAAGAGCTCAAGGCAGCGAATGCGTCACGATTTCGTGACATGTTCTATTTTCGTGGTTGCATGCCAAGAAGAGTGGAAGGAAGCGAAGAATGTCACGATTTCACGACATGTCATGTTTTCACGGTAGCATGCCGAGAAGAGGACAAGGAGGCGAAGAATGTCATGATTTCGTGACATGTCATGTTTTCGCGGTTGCATGCCGAGAAAAAGTCAAAGGGGCAAAAATGTCACGATATCGCGACATGTCATAGTTTCACGGGTAAAAGCCGAGAAACATACACAGCAACAGTTGCAGGGGGAAGTTGCAGAGGAAAATCATACAGCCAAACATGCAAGAGTTAACTGGAGTCAGAACTGCAGTTATAAGGGGCAGTTATAGAACAGTGCATTAAAGACAAAACGGCTGTTACAGGGCCGTAACACTGTAATACTGTCAGAGGGGTGGTTATTTCGAGAATCTCGATTAAAGAGAAATTCATTAATAGATTGCGTGTGTCAGAAAGGGCAATTGCGCACAGAAGTGAAAAGGTAGCTCAGGATTTAAAGGATAGAAGATAAGAATGACAGAGCACCGAGATACGTAGAAAAGGCTGTCAGAATGCGCAGAAAAGGCTGTCAGGGTGAGCAGAGAAGACTGCCAGAATGCGTCAGAAAAATAGTGGCTGAAAGACAGAGCGCGTCAGAGAGAGTGCATCGGTTTGAATGCAGCTGAGAAAGCCTGGCAAAATGGAGGGAAAAGTAGAGTCGTTTTGAAAGAGCCGTTTGAGTGAGCCAGTATAAAGGACTGTAAAAGTGCAGTAAGTAAGGTTACTGAAACCTGGTTTTATTCTTGAAAAATTGAAAGAGAGGTTTTGGTAAGAAATAGAAGATATTGAGTTTCTAACAATTCTCCTTATGCTTCTATGAGATTGATTTGAGTGAGCAATAGACCAGTGAGGGTCTTGAAAAAGAGAAGGCATTTTTATGTCAATCTAATATTCAAAAATAGAAATCCAAGTTGGTGCTTGGTATAAGGGGTTGGTGCTCCTTTCTGTTGTTGCAGATAAATCAGGGGTTGGTGCTCCTTCCAGTGGGTGCTGGTAAATTATTTGTAAAGTTGAATCCTTGCAAAGGCTGGATTTGGATTGTAGTCCAAACAGTCAATTTTTGAGGAGTAGCCAAATCGGTGAACCTCGTTATATTTTGTGTTGTGTGATGCTATCTTGTTATACTTGCTGTATCTATTTTTAAGCTTGCATTATTTCAGCATTAGGAGCTGCAGATTTAATTTTTTCGAATAGGTGCACTGATTCACCCCCCCCCTCTCAGTGTCATTGTGAGAATATCAAATGATTGGAAGCTTACTATATTTAACAGCTACCAGACTAGATATTTTGCAGGCAGTCTGCATGGTAGCAAGATTTCAGGCCAGTCCCAAAGAGACTCATGTGACAGTAGTAAAAAGGATTCTTAGGTATCTTAAGGGTACTATGGAGTATAGGTTATGGTATCCGAAAGGTAAATACTTCACCCTTATTTCATATTCAGATGCAGATTGGGCAGGATGTGTTGATGATAGAAAGAGTACCAGTGGAGGTGCATTTTATCTTGGTGATAGGTTGGTTGCTTGGCACAATAAGAAACAAGAGTCAGTTTCTTTATCAACAGCTGAGGCAGAATATATTGCAGCAACAACATGTTGTACACAAGTTTTGTGGATGAAACAAACTCTGAAAGATCTTGGTATTAATTTCAGTGAGCCAATATCAGTTAAGTGTGATAACACCAGTGCAATTAACATCTCCAAGAATCTGGTAATGCATTCATGGACAAAAAAAATTGCTATTAGATATCATTTTTTGAAAGAGAAAGTTGCTGAAGGTGAGGTTAAGCTAGATTTTGTTCCAACTACAGAGCAAGTAGCAGATAGCTTCACAAAACCATTGCCCAAGGATGTTTTTGAATACCTTCGCAATAAATTGGGAGTGGTGACCCTTCCCAAGAAGTGACTAGCTACAGGGATCACATTCTCAGGGGGAGCATTGAAGTATTTGTTTATCTTCTTGCTCATGTTCTTGTTTATTACTAAGTGTAATAAATTTTGCCTGAGAATGTTGTGCTTGGACTTAGGGGGAGTCTGTAGTAGCCCTTTGGTATTATTTTCAAAGGGGGAGAAGAGCTACAGGAAGCTACAGGAAGCTACACATGTGTTGCCAACAATTCCAAAGGGGGATATTGTTGAGCAAAGTGCAGCAACAGGATTGTCATTGTTGTCAACACAATCAGCTAGATCATTTGATTAAGTGCAGCAACAGGAAGTTCAGATGCAGCAAACAAAAAGTTTAGAGATCTCTCAGAATATGTACAATGTTTTTCCAAAAAGACCTAAGTGGCCCACATGCAAAAATTCAAAGAAAAAGACAAGTAAGGAAAGTGTCGCGATATTGCGACATATTCAGAAAACAGGAAAACTGTCACGATTTCGCGAAATATTGGAGGAGAGAGAAAGTGCAAAGAAAAATGTCACGATTTCACGACATATTGGAGGAGAGAGAAAGTACAGGGAAAAATTGTCATGATTTCATGACATACTAGAGGAGAGAGAAATAGTAGAGAAAATTGTCACGATTTCGTGACATGTTCGAAACAGAGGCGCAAGTAGGGAAAACTATCACGATTTCATGACATGTTGGAAGAGAAGAAGGCAAGTTGAAAAACTGTCACGATTTCGCGACATGTTCGAAGCAGAGGCGCAAGCAGGTAAAACTGTCATGATTTCGCGACATGTTGGAAGAGAAGAAGGCAAGTTGAAAAACTGTCATGATTTCGTGACATGTTCGAAGCAGAGGCGCAAGCAGGTTAAACTGTCGCGATTTCATGACATGTTGAAAGAAAAAGTGCAAGGAAGGAAAACTGTCACGATTTCATGACATGTTCGAAGAGAAAGCACAAGCAGGAATAACTGTCGCGATTTCGTGACAAGTCAAAAGATAAAATGAAAGTAGGATAAAAGTGTCACGATTTCGCGACATGCTGCAGAAGAGAGAGTCCAAAGTAAGAACGGTCACGATTTCGCAACAAGTTTGAGGAGAGAGAAAGTAAAATGAAAAGTGTCACGATTTCGCGACGTGCTGCAGAAGAAAGAATACAAAGTGAGAACCGTCGTGATTTCGCGACATGCTGTAGATGAAAATGTTCCAAGTGAGAACTATCATGATTTTGTGACATGCAACAAAGGAAAGAATTCGAAGTGAGAACTGTCACGATTTTGTGACATGCTACAGACGAAAGTGTTTGAAATAAGAAATGTCGCAATTTCGCGACAGGTTATGGAGAAAGCGTACGGATGCAGAAAGTGTCACGATTTCACGACAGGATGAAGGGAAAGTGTACGGATGTAGGAAGTGTCATGATTTTGCAACAGGTTGAAGAGAAAGCGTACGGATGCAGAAAGTGTCATGATTTTGTGACAGGTTGTAGAGAAAGCGTACGAATGCAGAAAGTGTCACGATCTCACGACAGGTTAAAAAGAAAGCAAATGGATGCAAAAAGTGTCACGATTTCGTGACTGATTAACAAAATAGTGTACGATTGTAGAAAGTGTCGTGATATCGTGACAGAAACAAAAAGCAAGTCTTCAATGGGAGAAGTGTCGTGATTTTGCGATAAATGCAGAATACAAGACTTCGAAGACAGAAGTGTCACGATATCATGACAAAGAGCTAAAGATGAAGTTTACAGAGGGAGAAGTGTCGTGATATCGCGACAAAAGTTAAGGTGAAGCATACGAAGGAAGAAGTGTCGTGATATCGCGACAAAAGAAGAAAGAAAGTGTACGAAGGCAAAAGTGTCGTGATATCGCGACATGTTGTGGTTTCATGGAAACAAGAACAAAAGAAGCTACAGAGTCAGGTAAGTTGAAGCCGACGAAGACCGATGACAGCCGACAAGAATTAGGGTTTACAGCCGATGAAAGCTAGGGTTTACAGCCGACGATGATTAGGCTTTGCACTTGCATAATCAGCCGACTAAAGTTAGAATTTTATCATGAAAATTTTGTTATAAAAGGAGGGTTGTTTGGAGATTTGAAATGTATCGAATTTGCATGAATTAAGCTCGTGCAAAGGGGCAGAAGCGATCGTTTGATTGTATCAAAGTAGAGTGTGTGAGGCATTTGCGCAAAAGTAGACTGTTCTAAAACAGATTGTGCAAAGCAATTTCACAGAATAAGCAGAGCGCAAAGAAACAATAGACTATGTGCGAAAAGGGTGAAGGTATTTTTCTGTAAATTTCATAGATTCACTTGAAGTCCAAGTTACAGCTTGGCATCAGGGGTTGGTGCTCCTTCCAGTAGGTGCTGGTAAATTAGGGGTTGTTGCTCCTTTCTATTGGTACAAAAAAATTGAGGGGTTGGTGCTCCTTCTAGTTGGTGCTGGTAAATAGATTGTAAAGTTGTTGCTTTGCAAAGGCTAGATTTGGATGGTAGTCCAAGCAGTCATTTTTTGAGGAGTAGCCACATTGGTGAACCTCGTTAAATCTTGTGTTGTGTGATGCTCTCTTGTTAACTTGTTGTATCTGTTTTGAGTTTGCTTTATTTCAGCATTAAGAGTTGCAAATTTAAAGTTTTAAAAGAACACACTGATTCACCCCCCCCTCTCAGTGTCACTGTGAGTATAACAGAAGGTGCTTGTCTTTCCTTGGCGCCTTCCTGAAAGAGGAAGGCACCTACTTACACTTGGTACCTTCCTGGAAGAGGAAGGCACCTACTTACGCTTGGCGCCTTCCTGGAAGAGGAAGACGCCTACCTTCTCTATGTTGATTCCCAAAGAAACAAAGTGCCAGGTCCATGAAAAGACCTCGACTGATCCAAATCTGACTAAATCAACTACAATTCCACAAAAACACACAGAAAACACATGAATTAGATAACACGCATAATTTCATCAAATAATTATATAATCATTCATAAACATATGCAATCCTTATTATACAGCCACATAATAATCAAGAAAATATATATAAAATATGAGCATTTCTGATGCTCATCATCCCCCCACACCTAACATATGCCACTCCCTCATGGCACCAAAACTATAGGTAGCCCTTTTGACCCCTCATCGTTGTCGTTTCTTGGTGGATCTGACTGTACCTGCGGCCCGTGTCTGCATTTTTTGTGCACTGGCATCTGGAGGTGTGGCTCCTCTTTTTTTATGCGGGGTTGCGGGTGCTGTTGTTGGCTTTGCTTTTCTCATCCTGGCTGATATCGAAGGTGATATAGCCAGCGTCATCTCTGCTACCTAAAATGCAGCTTCTACAGCTTGCCATAGGTCAGCATCCGAAGGTCTAGCCACTACAAGAGGGATATCTGAATTATCCCTCTTGAGATGAACTACTTGGGCTTTGTACAATTGGGCTGCTTCAGGAGTAAGCCATGCGTTCTCCTTTGCAATGGCAACGGCTTCCAATTCGGGACCATATACCCCCCATCATTAAAAATACCTTCTTATCTTGGAGGGCCGTCCTCGGGATGACCCGTAAATCTCCCAAAATTGGTTGTCCTCTGCCAGATTGACATAGATACTAGAGTCCCCCTACATCCTCGAGGTTGCCTTCCTGGTCTCCTTAGCTGTTGTTATCTCTTTGAGCAACCGTTCGAACTATTTTTGCCTCTCTACGAACGGCTACATATCCCACTCATATTCTTCTGGCTCGACAAAGGTCACCTCCGCCTTCTTCCGAGCCATCCTAGGCCCTTTTCCTTTGGCCTCTATGAAAAATGTGACGGCTTGAACAGGGGTTTTCCCTTTCTCCCTGGCGAATGTCTTATCACTTTGAGGGGCCTACTATGTGGTCCCTGGAGCATTCTCTTCACTCTGGGGGACCTGTGATATCGTCCCTAGGGGTGCTTCTTCGCCCCCCTGTCTATCCTATGTCGACCCCTTAGGTTCTTTTCTTTCTTCCTTAGGTCCAAGGATTTCTTCCTTATCCCTCGATCCTGTCTACTGATGTTGGCCCTTGTCCTACTCTGTATCACTCAGGTCGATGACATTGGGTGTTGTGGGAGTTCTTTCCCTTTCACTCTTGAAAATAAAGGAATTCTCCCCTGCCTCGGGGCTGCTCTATCGAGCGTTCGATCGAAATTCTCCCGAAGAGAATACTCATTTTGTAGATGTGGGAGAATTCGTCGAGACCTCTATTGCCTAGTTAGTTTAGGTCGATGTGTCCCTTCTTTCTGTTCCCTTGTCCTGGAGTTGCTGGTTCTCCTCCCACAACTGTTGTACCAGCTACTCGAGCTAGGTGATTTTTCTTTCTCGTTCTTCTAATTCCCATCTATGCTCATTCTGGTAATCCTCAAAAATTTTTTGGGCCATCCAGCAATTGTTCTGCCACTCCAGCGCTTCCTCCAAGGCTACGTCGACCTAATCATTGCTCCTAGAAGTCCCTACATCTTGTGGATTCCAGTTTGTCAATTCTCGGAGGGTTTGGGCTGCCACGTCAACTTTCGAGTTGTTCTCTTCTTCTTCTGTTAAGAGGAGGAGTCGTCGTAGGTGTTTCCTCCTAGGGACTGGTTCTGGCAACTAGAACTTGGCCTCGTTGCTAATAAGTGGTGCTCCTTCCTCTTCATACTCGGGCACTGGGGAATGCCCTCTTTCCTCTGTGCATTAAGGCACTAGTGAATGCCCTATTTCTTCCATGAAATTGGGCAATGCCAATTACCTGATATTTGCCATATCGTCTATAGGGCTTCCCTCTTCTTACCTTGTTTTGGCAACAGCATCCTATTGCCTTTCTTGGTCGCCATCTCCCTCTGCATCGGGGTTCTGCCTCTACGCTTCTGCATGGCAGACCAGTGCTAATATCAGCCCATGGTGGGCCAAGGTGGACGGTTCTCCCTTCTGGTACCTAGCCGCTTCTTTCTTCAGGGCATTTTCCAGGTAGAAGGGCACGTTCAACTTCCTTCCATGCACTAGGTGATTCAAAAACTACACATGGTTAGTATGCAAATGGGTATACTTCTCGGTGCATGTAAAGAATCGAGCAACCTGCTTGAATATCTTCCATAGATTCATGGGAATGCTACTTTTGGGTAGCCCTTCCTTATCTATATGCACATTTTATCCTAGCAACAGCACTTCAACGTATGGCTTCAATAGTCCGCCTTTGTATATGCATTCACCTGTGAGGGGCAATCCAGTCGCTTGCGAGATGTATTCGGGGGTGACCGGAATTTCTACCCCTCGCACCTGAGCTATGTCGCCCCTCAAGGAGGTAGTGAATTCCTTGGATGCATCTATATCCTAGCCCTGACTAACCAGGGTATAGTATTCGAACCATCCCTCGGCTTCGAACTATGTTTTTACCGTCCCCCTGATTCCTTCCGTATCACTCGGCTCATTCTTTTTCATTGCATGATTCTTCGACCTTCCTCCCATGGTGCCTTCCCTTACTATTGCGCTTCTTTTTTTTCTATCCTTACTTCTTTAGGAAGGCACATTCTTATAGGGAAGGTGCCTAACCTTAGCATTTAATTCTAGGGTATGCCTTTCGAGCCATATCATTGGCACGTGGTTCCGACCATGGGGGTATATGATTTTTATGATGGCAATATTTTTTTGGTACTGCATAATTTATGAATAATTATATAAATATTTGAGTTAGTATGTGTGTACCTTATTTGGTGTTTCATGCATCGTGAAGAGCATTGATTCGTTGATTTGTGACACGGGGGAGGGGTATTTCGTTTATACGAATTACGCTAGACTTTGGTGCTGAGTTGTTTGATGGTTGGTGCTGAAGGCAGACTCCTAATTTTCTCAAAAAATTGTCTGTCCATCATCTTTGGAACGTGTGTGTTGATCTTGCCCCATAATTATTTGAGATTTTTTTTTATTGGGGCGGATTTCCATCACATGGGCGATGGTGGTAATCTGATGCCGCTCATTCATGTGGTGATTTCATTTCGATCGAGGCATCCATGAGACTTAAGTGCTGGCTGTACGCGAAAGGCACTCTTTGGTACCTTCCTAATGTGGAAGGCGCTTATGTGGTGCCTTCCCGATGTGGAAGGCACTTATATGGTGCCTTCTCGATGTTTTCGGTGCTCTTTGAATGGATGCACCTTTCGATGGTGGAAGGCGTATCTGATTGGATGTGCCTTTCGGTGGTGGAAGGCTCCCTTTTGATGATGGCACCTTCCTACTACGGAAGGTGCTTCTGAATGGGTGTGCCTTCCTGATGTGGAAGGCGTTGCTGAATACCTGCGCCTCCCAGGGGTGGAAGGCGCCGTTGTATACCTGCACCTTCCTGGGGTGGAAGGCGCCTCGATTTGTATGCGCCTTCCTAATGTGGAAGGTGCCTCGGGATTTTTTTTTCTTTTTTTTTTTGTGTGGTGCCTTCCCGATGTGGAAGGTGCCTACTTTTTCTTTTTTTTTTTTGTGTGCCTTTTTTATAAGGAAGGCGCCTTCTTCTAGCAGGGCACCTTCTTCATAAGGAAGGCACCTTATTCTGGTGGGGTGCCTTCTTCATACGGAAGGCACCTTCTTCTGGTTGGGCGCCTTCTTTATAAGGAAGGCACCTTATTCTGGTGGGGCGCCTTCTTCTGGCTGGGTGCCTTCTTTATAAGGAAGGCACCTTCTTCTGCGCCTTCTCGATGTGGAAGGCGCTTTATTCTTGGCAATCATGTTACGATTGACTGGGAAAGGGTGATCAAGCCTTCTCAGTCTCGCTTCACGCTGCCTCAGCTTCTACCTACGAGTTTCGATGTCAAAATGCTGAGCCGAATCAGGCTTGGTTTCCCAGATACTTATTCCTCGTGTTGTCAGGTCCTCCACCTGCAAAAATCAAATGAAAAGAAAGAAAAATAAAGGCAGTTAGATGCATTTCGTGCCTGTTAGGCCCTGGAATAGGATGCCTGCAGCTTGCATGCGGGCATCGTCCCTGCAAAACACATCGTAAGAGAAAAATAAAAAATAAATTAACTAATTTTGGTGAGCAACTCCATGCCCACCATTTCGTCTGTTAAGAGTTTGGTCCAGATCTAACAAGATGGGGTCTCCCCCACGTCTACTCTGGATTCCACCTGTAAGGTTTGGGATGTGGTATAGGGGCACATTCGGTGGCCATTGACCGTTAACACGGCGTTGCTGCCATCAATTGTTCTAACGCGTACTACCCTGTTCTTGAAGAGCTCTACCACCTCATACGGTACCATCCATCTTTGTATCAATTTACCTTTTCTTTTCTGGAACCGAGAATCGTACAATAGCGCCCATTCTCCTTCTTGGAACTGCTTTAGTTTAATGTGGCGATCATGCCACCGCTTTCTTTACTTTTGTATGATTTCCATTCTCTCCAAAGCGTCCATTCGAATTTTGTCCAACTAATCTAGCTGTCGAATCCTTTCTTTTTTAGCGTCATCCAAGCTCAAGTTCAATTTTGAAGTCGTCCTCAATGTCTTGATTTCAAATTCAATGGGCATCATCGCACTCTTCCCATAGACCAGTTGGAAGGGTGTGAAGCCTGTGGTGGATTTCCACGTGGTATTATATGCCCAGACTGCCTTCGAAAATCGTGTAGCCCAATATTTTTTGTGTTGTTGCATGGTCTTCGTCAGGATGTTCTCTATTTCTCTGTTCGTCACTTCCACTTGCCCATTTGCCTACGGATGGTAGGGTGTAGTTTTATTGGGTCGAACTCTGTATTGCTCTATAAGCTCCTTGATCAACTTGGAGGTAAATTGAGGCCCTTGGTTTGTTGTTATCTCTCTAGGGACCCCAAATCATGTAAAAATATGGGCAAATAAGAAATCGATGACTGTTATTTCTTTTGAATCTCTCAACGCTTGAACTTCAACCCATTTGGTGACATAATCTGTACAGACCAAAATAAACCTCCTCCCTATTGAAGGTGGATTAATTGGTCCCACGAAGTCCATGCCCCACTTATCGAAGGGTTCTAGGTGTACCTGAGGCTGGAGGGGCATTTCATATCGATGGGTTGGTCTATCCATTCTTTGGCATTCATCGCACTTGCTAGCGTATGCAGCCGCATCCTTGAACAAAGTGGACCAAAATTTTACCCAACCTGTAGGATTTTATAGGCAGTTTGTTTCCTTGCAAAGTGTCCTCCGCATGGTTCGTCGTGACACGCTTTGAGTACTTCTGAGAACTCATGTTCTGCTATGCATCTCCTTATAATCTGGTCACATCCTATTTTGAATAGGAGGTCATCAATCCATAGGAATGATGCACTTTTCTCTATGATCGCCTGCTTTTCTCAAAAAGAGAGAGCAAGTGAGGTTCTTCCGGTGGCCAAGTAATTGGCTATATCTACGTACCACGATATTTGCTCACTAATGGTGAACAAATGTTCATTCGAAAATTGGTCTTCCACTATTGTATGGTCTTCCGATATCAATCTGGATAGAAAATATGCTACGACGTTGTCTTTTCCTGGTTTGTCGACTATTGTGATGTCGAATTCCTACAGTAACAAGAGCCACCTGATAATTCTTCCACCAATGGTCGACTTGCTCATCAAGTATCTGATGGCCCGTGGTCCGTGTGGACAAATACCTTATACCCGATGATATAATGGCAGAATTTGTTTATGGCGTGCACAACTGCAAGGAACTCCTTCTTCGTCATCGTGTAGTTGAGCTCGGCTCCTGCCAAGTTTTTGCTGACATAGTATATGGTGTAAAATTCTTTGCCATCCTTCTGTTCGAGGACTGCTCCAATCGCATTGTTGGATGCATCACAATAGATATGGAATGGTATGGCCCAATTTGGTCCTCTTAAAACTGGTGAGAATATCAGTTTCTATTTAAGCAATTATAATGCTTCTTCGCAATCTTTCATCCAATTGAACTCCACATATTTAGATAATAGAGTGTGCAATGGTTTTGCAATTTTGTTGAATTTGGCGATAAATCGTCGGTAGTACCCGGCTGATCCAAGAAAACTCCTCACCTATCTCTGCGTTCTAGGGCTGGGTAGGTCTCTGATGACCTCAATTTTTATTTTATCAACCTTTATTCCTTTTGCGAAGAGGTGGTGTCCCAGTACGATGCCTTCTTGCATCATCATAAAGCATTTCTCATTGCTCAGGGACAAATTGTTTTCCTTGCTTCTTTCGAGCACTCTTTCCAAGTTCATCATTGCTTTGTCAAAGGTTTCTCCATAGATGGTGAAGTCATCCATGTATACTTTGATCGTGTCTCCCATCATGTCTAAAAATATGCTAAGCACTTCCCTTTGAAAGGTGGCAGGTGCGTTGCATAATTCGAAAGGTAATACCCGATAGGCAAACGTTCACCATGGGCAGGTGAACGTTGTCTTATCCTGATCCTCTTCTCCTATCTGGATTTGGTTGTATCCATTGAATTCATCCAGGAAGGAGAAATACTTCCTCTCGAAGAGTGTATCCAAGACTTGATCAATGAACGGGAGTGGGAAGTGGTCCTTCTTGGTCGCTTTGTTTAACGCTCTATAGTCCACACAGATTCGCCACTTCCCATTCTTTTTAGGGACTACCACTAACGGTGATACCCACTCACTGTCAAAAATTAGATAGATGAATCCGACAGTCAAGAGTTTTTGCAGTTCTTCCTTGACAATGTCTTTCATTGTTGGATTCATTCTTCTTTGTGGTTGCCTGCTTGGAGTTGCTTGATCATTGAGGTATATACGATGGGTATAGATCTCTGGGCTGATACCCTTCATATTTGAGTAATCCCATGCAAATGCCTATTGGTGTCTAACCAGGAGCTCTTCTACTTTTATCAATTATGTGGGAGTCAACCCACTGCTGACATTCAACGTTCTTCCTGGCCCGACGTGTATCTATTGAACGTGGTGATCTTGGGCACCAACCAACGGCGATCCAGGTGTGAATATGGAGGACTCCCCATGGAGGAACTCCATAATAGCACCATCTTCATCTTCTTCTGCCAACTCATCCAATGTCATCACCGATTGGATCATGGATAGCTCAGGATTTTCATGCTCGGTCAACATGGGTTCTCGTAATGAGTCGACGAACTGCACTGGGGTGAAATAGTCAACCTTTTAACATTTTGTCCATCGAAGATGGTCATCAGCCCATCCCGGCAGCTAATGTAAGCGTCAGCTATTGCCAGCCATGGCCTTCCCAATATGAACGGGTAACCGCCCAGCCTAGTTTTAGATTGCAAGACTAAAAAGTCGGTTGGGTATTCCCATGCGCTAACTGTCACTATTACGTCTTCCAACATTCCTTTCAGTGTGACGATTGATCTATAGACCAACTGCAACACTGTCGTAATGGGTTTTAGATTCGCGATTTTTTGCCTCTGTATGGTCTCTTGAGGCATTACGTTGATGGGTGCTTCAAGATCGACCAACGTATTGGATAGGGAATGTCCCTCGATTTTTATAATCAACACCGGGCTGCCCGGGTCTGCATACTTAGGATGGCACATTTTTCCCATCATCAAATCTGCTAGTTTACCCATGACATTGATAGTCTGGGTTGCTCTTCATCCTGGCTTTCTTAGACACATCTCTCTTATCGCCTTGGTATATATCGAAACATCTCGAATGGATTGAAATAATGGAATTGTCACGGTGAGGTTCTTCAAGCTAGACAAGATATCAAACTTTGCCTGCGTTACTTTCCTCTGTTCTTACAGCCGGTTGGGAAATGAATCCTTTGCTCTCTCAAGCGTTTCTTCTATCACCTCTTCTACAAGAGGTGTTTCTCCTACCTCTTCCTCCTCTTCTACCAATGGAGGTGTTCCTACTCCTAGTTGTCTACCAGACCTAAGTTGAATATGGTACATCGGATACATCTCACCCTCCATGTTGTATGTTGGCTGGTTCACCCTGTTATTAGGATTTGTCATTGGTTGTGCGGGTAGCTACGTAGGTCTCACTGCTGGCAACATCGAGAAATTCTGTTGGGGGTGAGCTGGTGCTACATTCTGTGGAGCCTGATTCCATGCAGTGTGGCCTCTCCACTGCTGCCCAGGCTATGGATATGGCATCCATGGTTGCTAGTTCAGGAATGTTGTTGGGGGTGTGTTGGACCAGGGTGATGGCCCCCACCACCCCATGTTAGGTGGTTGATGCAGGCCTTGGGGCATGTATGGTCCTCCCCCATATGACGAAATTCTAGTTGGCATATTCCCCGCAAGGGGTTGTGGCCAACTCTTCTAATTGCCTATGAAATAGGCATCCGCGCTTTCAGCATCCTCATGATTACTGGGCAGTTGCGGGCACAATCAAGTTTTATGGTTCAGCCTGCAAACTGCACATACTCTGACTTTTTTCTCCGGGCATGCATTCTTTGCATGCTTCCCTCTGCATTTTGGACAAAAATAAGCTAATGCTGCTTCGTTTTCTTGCTTCTTTTTCTCTAACAGTAGCGTATCCATCTGCAATGCTAGATATGAGAGCATTTCGCTCTTTAAATCTTCCAACATGTTACCTATTTCTCGTCTTCGTGACTCGAGCAGTCGCTTTCATGGTTCTAGAAGTGGTCTTGCCTCTTCTTCTTGAGTAGTTCTGGCATAGTTGTCGGATGTCTTCCATAGCGTGCTGGTAGACATCACCTCCAAAAATCATGTTAAGAGCCTCCAGTGATTCATTGGTAAGTCCTCTCAAAGATGCTTTTGAGGGACTTATCAGATAGTTTTGTGTGAGGAGATCGTTGAATATTGAAGTTGAATCTCTCTCAGTATTCCTCAAGAGACTCGTCTTCTTTCTACGTCATGCTCAGGACCTCTTCTTTGGAGTCTCTTGCTCTCCTGAAATCTTGGTATTGCTCAAAAAGAGCTTCTTCATTTGATCCCAAGTGGCAATGTGTTTGTCTCCCAGACCGATGAACCACCACAGAGATGCATCGTCCAATGTGGAAGAAAAGAGTTTTAGCTTCTGCATATCATATTTGTAGTCCATAGACCTGCATAAGACATCAAACTTAAATAAAAACAGGTAAGGGTCCTCAGTTGGGTATCCTCTGAAGTTTGGAAGGTGAGTAGGGGATATGTTTTTCATTTTGGTATCTCCTACTCCTTCATCAAACGAGAAACTAAAGCCATATGAGACTTCTTCATTTTCAGTCATTTTTTCAGGAAATGCGATTTCTAATTCAGTATTTATGGCCTTACGGTCGTTTAAGCCTTTCTGAGTCAAGGCTCTAAGGTTGTCCGGTGTTATCGTCTGATCTTATATAGCTTTCCACAACAGGGCTTCCTCTAAGGGTGTCCTATTAAACAGGGGATTTATGATGATTCGTTCTTCCCCAAGTTGATGGGATGAGGAGGCACTTTGCACAAAGTGCGGATCCTCACTCCAATGGATTGTTGGTGGTGGGTCGGGCGAGTCTAATTCAAATTCATAATGTTCGACTGACTCAGGTTCTAGTGGATTGGTTTTTATAAACCGACTATCAGGTCCTCTTCTTCTCGAAGAACTCATACAAGGTCAGATGGAAGGTTTCCAGGTATTGTAAATAATCTAGTTGAGACGCTTCCCCGACAACGGTGCCAAAATGTTGCGGTCCAAACAAGGTTAACTTCTTTCCTACTTTTGTCACATGCCCGTGCATTTAATTTATCAACCTAGGGAGCTTCGTAAACTTGCGAAGGGTCTTGAACAAGATTGCTTACAATACCACTTGAGATGAGTTCGCTAGTTCTACTATTGGGGGGTGTTTCAACGGTCGTCAATCATTCATACACTCCTCAATAATTTACGTAAAAACAATTAAATCTACAGAAAAGAAATATTCATGCATTCCTAGAAATAAACCTATTGCAATACTAGAAATAACAATGCGATAAACAATATTATAAAAGCGGTAAACTAATCTAGAAAACACAAGAAAAATAGGGGAAGAAATACTAGCTTGGAGTGGGCCCAGGCTCCAAGCAGCTTCCTCCCAGTTGAACACGAACTTAGAAACTCTTAGAACTGTATTATAATTATCAAAGTATTACAATGCTTCTTCTGTATATCTCTCTACATTTACTATCAAAATATTCTTTATATCCTTAGAGAGCTTTGCGTGTGTTTATATAGCACACCCGCAGATCTTCTATTACAAAGAAGTTATAACAGTCGATTCATTCCAGACTAAACTAAGACAGTCTGGTAAATGTGATCGTCTGCTAAAACTGGAATTCATTTCTAATGGTGGCGTGTTCACTGATTGGTTTGTGCTTCGCCTGGCATTGGTAGGACGTTCTCATATGTCGGTGCGATCCCCAATTTAACTCTACATGACATAGAGTTGGAACTGCACCAGTCTCTATTGTCCACGTCGTGCTTTTCTGGTCAACAGGCGAAGAATAGGGGCACCTTCCCTATGAGGAAGGTGCCTAAGTATGTCGGGCGCCTTCTCTATGCGAAAGGTGCCTTACTACCGTTGGCGCCTTCCTAGAAGAGGAAGGCACTTATCTTTTGTTGGCACCTTCCTATGAGAGGAAGGCGCTTGCCTTCTAGTGGCCCCTTCCTGTCGGTGCCTTCCTTATGATAGGAAGGCGTTTATTTTCATTTGGCGCCTTCCTGGAAGAGGAAGGCACTGGCCTTCTATTGGCGCCTTCCTGGGAGAGGAAGGCTCTTGTCTTTCCTTGGCACCTTCCTGGAAGAGGAAGGCGCCTACTTACGCTTGGCGCCTTCGTGGAAGAGGAAGGTGCCTACCTTCTCTGCATTGATTCCAAAAAAAATAAAATGCCAGGTCCATGAAAAGACCTCGACTGATCCAAATATGACTAAATCAACTACAATTTCACAAAAACACACGAATTAGATAACACGCATAATTTCATCAAATAATTATATAATCATTCATAAACATATGCAATCCTTATTATACAACCGCATAATAATCAAGAAAATGTATACAAAATATGAGCATTTCTAATGCTCATAAAAGCATTTGGTTATCTTTTGGCTCATTATGCTTCTCTAGGGATGCTTCAGGGTATTTCCCTTCCTAGGAATGCTGGTCAACTCATTAACGACCATTTTACTGATGATTCCTTTCTTACTCTGAATGAGGATGAACAATTTCTTTCTGAAGCTTTGTCTTGTCTTGATATTTTTTGCAAAGCCTTTAGGTCTAATATCCAATGGAAGAAAACCTCATGTTACAAGAAATCCCTACAGCCTCTTCCCCACTGGCTTTAGCATGTGCAGTGGAGTTGGATTCAGCATGGAGAAGTCTTCAAATTCTTGGGCATTCCTTTTGCATTTCAAGGCTCTCCATCCCAATTATGGTCTTATGTCATCAACAAAGTAGAAAGCAAGCTAGAATATTGAAATGCTAAGAAGCTATCTCTTGCTGGCAAATTTCAAATTTGCTCGAAAGTGTTGGCTTCCATGCATGTTTATTACTCGTCTTGTTGGGTCCCTTCCCAGGCTTGTTACAAATGGCTTGAAAAATTACTGCGAGATTTTTTGTGGTCTAGTGGGTCTGAGCGGAAGGGCTTTCACAGAGTGGCTTGGGATATTTGTTGTCTCCCACAACAAGCAAGGGGTATGGGTTTGTTGGACTGTAAGCGTCAAGGGTTAGACCTCAGTGCTAAATGGATTGTGCGGGCTCTCAAAGGACCTGAAGCATGAAAAGTTCTTATCAGACATTGCATCTCGACTGGGCTTCCCCTCAACCGTTGAGCCTGGGCAAGAATGAATTTTCCCTCTCTAGTGTTGGCCCCAGTTTTCATTAAAATCCCTGGCTCCTTTGTCATCAAAAGCATATGGAAGGCTTGGCAATAATTAAACCCTTGGATTGTTTGGAAGGGGGTCCGTTCACATAAAGGCCTTTCCATTAATATTCTCAATGTATGGTGGTCCCTTGTATTCAAGATTCAGGGTAAGTTGTTGGGCCAAGTTCCCTGGGTCCATGCCCAAAAAAAAATTAAGAGGGGCATTGCCGCCATTGCAAATTTTTACTCTAGGGAAAACAAAGACTGAATTCCTTGGAATGATTTTAAAAGGAGGTTTTGTTTGTCCAACGCTGACAAGGCTACGTATGATGTTGTTCTAGACCATACACCTTTCTCCTTATGGAAGAAATTAGGTGTCAGATCCCAAAAACCCTGGTGGAAATATTAGGCCTGGTATAAGAGCAGTTCCTTGCTTAGCTACAGAGCCAGGTGGGGTTGTGACTGGGTTACACCAACTACACCCACGGTGCCCAAACTCAATGTCAAATGGGACCTTCTCTCATCACCTTCTAGGTGGAAAACCAGATTTCATTCAGCCTGGGCATCTTATCTGGAGTCAAAAAAAGTTTTTTTTGCCTAGAGCTTACTGTATCAAGGTTTACCCATTGATCGCAGACTTTTTTATATGGGGGTGCCTGAGCTCCGATGCCCATTTTGTCAAGAACCAGAGTCTTGTATGCATCTTTTCTGGGCATGTAGACGGGCCAATCTCGCTTGGAGTTGGGTGGGTTCTTTCTTTGCCCCGTTTATGTCCCTACAACTTTCCTGGCATCATGTCCTTTTGGGTGATCCCATTCAGTTTTCTCTCCCATTGAGGGAAGTGTGATAAATCTTTCGAGTCAACCTTCTATTTCACATCTGGAAATCTAGAAACAAGGTTATTTTCAAGCAGGTTGATCCGTCTTAAGATTTTTTATTTGCTGACAAGCTCGAAGTTTTTTCATGATGTGTGGTTTCATATCTGTGACCAGACTAAAAAGGTGGTTATGGAGCTGGACCATTTGTAGGCTTTGCTGAAATATTGGGGTGACGCCCCTTGTGCTGTCAGTAGGGAGGCCCCTGATCGTTCACCTCCTCACCCAACTAGATCCCGTTCATGCTGACGCCCTAATCATGCACGGTATCAACCTCCTCAGAGTAGATCCCGTGACTATGGAGGCCCGTTGCAGCAACCAGATATGTACACCTCCCAACATTCTGTGTCTGTGATCACTCCGTAATCTGTGTCTGTGCCTAATGATGGTTGGGAGGCTTCAGGCAGCCACATGCATATTTCTGGCTAGTCTCATACTTCTTCTCCAATTACTCATGCTTCAAGTTGGGGTGAGGAGCACTTTGATGGATGGGGAGAACCGCCCACTTCAAATGGATAAGGCCCTGTTTGCCACAAATCCCCTTCTTTAAAAACCTTTCTGGTTGTAGAATGTTTCTAGTTTGTTGTTGATGGTCGTGGTGCTTGTATGGTGCAGTTTGTTTTTCTTTATCCGCTATTAAGATAAGTTAATGACATTCGGGGTGTGATTTTTTCTCCACCCACACTTTTTTTTTTGTTGTAAAAAACTTTTATTTTTATAATTAAAATGACTTTTCATTTAAAAAAAAAAAACACACATAATATCTATTATTGTTGGCATGCCACCAACTAAGAACAATGATGGCGCTTTTCATTCCTAAAATTTTTCTTCTTAAAATAATTTATTATATAATTTTTTTTATAGTTTTTAATTTATTAAATAATTAAAAAAGTTTTTATCTTTAAAAAATTAAACTTATAAACTATTCATTAATAAATAATTAACCGTTACAAATCAACCAATCAATCAACTTCCTTTCTCTACATAAAAAATCTTTGCGAGGTTTCTTCGTGTGAAAGCTGCGAATAGTACTGAAAAGACACATATCGACTAAACACTCTAACGATTATCCAACTAGTTGGACTAACCTTTGATGAGTTTGGTTACTTTTGACTCTTATGATTGAATTAACTTATCATGTTTAGCCACAGGATTAAATCATGGTGGTACCCAACATTGGGCTAAGTTAGCGTAACCATTTCAATAATAAGTCTACAATATAAACAATTTTTACTAACTATAAATTTAAAAAATAAAAATTTACAATTAAAATTTTTTAAAAATATAAATCTTAATAATAATATTTTATTAATTTTAATATAAAAAATATTCACACACCTTAGGGATAATGACCCTAAGGTTCTCGATTGAAATTAATTATTATTTTTAACCCCTTAAAATGGAGGACCCCTACATAAAGTGATTGTCCTTCACCAAACAACATACCTTATGGACTAATATACACTTAAAAATTTTGAACAAATCGCATCCTATATTTACAACGTACAAGGCTACATTTTTCTATGGAAAAAGTTTAGGCTCAGTGACGTGGCATCCTCTCGTCCGCATAACACAAAGAATGATTGTTATGTACTACCGGTAATCACCGGGCCATCGATATTATCCGGTCAGCTTTACACCGGGAAAAAGCGGAGATGCCTCCATAATTTGGAAATCTTAACTGAAACTTTTGGACGGCCGTCAAGTGAAAGTCAGTGGATCCCTCTGAGAGTTAGGTAAATATAATTCGAATCCAATTTGAAGTCCGTTTTTATTTAAAAAATATAAAATATTATTGCAGAGGGAATAAGTAAGAGTATAAGTCTATTTTTTATTTAAATTTTAAACTTTTAAAATTCACCATATTCGCATTATTATACTAAAATTTTTATATAAAACCTACCTCTTGGAATTTAGCTCATGTGGAAAATTCCAAGATGGATGGAACCATTATTATTATTAGTTGATGGGTCAATTGTCGCCTAATATGTGAGCATGGGGACCTAGGGAGTAGTGCAAGGGAAGGTCTCCAATAAAATATGAAAGAGAGATTGGATCCCCCACTGAAAAGGATGTGCGTGGTGTACTTTAGTGAATGTGAGATCTGAACATGATCAATATGTCACCTAAAGTTATTTATTTATTATTATTATTTTTTTTAAGTAATCATATGCCAAATGTCCGTACAAAAGCAAACACAATATCTAGGACAATACAACTTGCTAAGGTAAATTTGATTGAAGCTGTTTTTCTATATTTTTAAATGGGATCACCAATTTGGCATGGAATATTAAGATGTCCCTTGTTTTTGTTGGGACATGAATGGGTATAGTTTTATCTTTTTATTAAAAAATTTAAATTCAAAATACTATACTTATTATATTTTCATTAAAATACTACTCTAATAATTAAATCTTCTTTTAAAAACTTTTTGAATGCACACTCTTGTCAGTGGGAAGCAGTAGTTTGAAACCTCCTTAAAGTAATGTTGGAAAATGTTCCAAGAATCTATGTTTCTATTGATTTTTGTGAATTATCGAGGTATATAATATATTTTAAAATTAAATATATATTTTTATTTATTTATTGTGTATAAAATATTTAATATAATATATATAATTTAGGTAGTGTGAGAAACTTCTATGATCTATGTATCCTCTCTTATTAATAGGAGATTAACACACAACCATATACATATTATGGTTTGAACCTTGAACCTTGTCAAACATCAAACTGTTACACTATCCCCAAACACAATATAATATTAGTTATATATAATTATCATTTGTTTTAGTATGTTTTATTTTTTTAATTTTTTCCTCTTAATTCTTCTAATGAGTTCTTTGAAAAGGATCTTGGGTGTTTAAGATTACTTAATTGATTGAAGGCTTGTCACTGTTTTTAAATATATAAACAAAAATATAAGTTATAAGTGAGATCATAGAATTTTTTTTTTTTTTAAATGTGTATCTCATAGATAATGATGTTGTTTATTTTATTAGTGATTTCAAATATGGTTAATAATAAGTTTCCATGAACTGGTTATCAAAACATCACTTCTATTTAGATTGTTATGGTATTTTATTTTTAATTCTTGTATCTTATGTTTTAGAAGATGGTTCTTTACTAGGATCTTCATGTTCTTCAAATAAATGTCATGGATCTTATTTTAGAAAATATATAATCAAGGTTGATTTCATGAATATGTTAAGTTGTATATCAACACCATGTTCTTCAATCTTAGTTTTGATAGATTTTCATGTCTTACTAATGTAAGGTCAAATACATGAGTAAGAAATTAAATAAACACCTTTGTATAATATAAGGTTTACTTGTCATTTATTTTTGTTGGAGAATATTACATTAGTGTATAGTTTAGATGAGTGATTTATATTTTCTTTTTATGTAAGTGTTTATGTGTAAGATATGTACGAGTGTTGTGCAAGTATATAATTTGAGGATATGCACACGTGTCTTGTATTAGGAGTGTATGTAGAAGATCAAGAGTTATGCAGAAGTATTATATTCACTTTTTTAAATATATAAACAAAAATATAGGTTATAAGTGAAGATTAGGACTCAACTATATTGATTGAAAGGCGAATCAACTCACAAGATAGTTAATCATTTAGGAATTGTAGATGCAAAAACGAAACACCACAAAAAAAATATAAAGATAAATTGAAATCAAAACTCAATATTACATAAGAAGAAATGATTTTTATTATTAATGGGGGGCGTCACATCTCCAATGTTACAATGAAAGAATTGATTTTTTTGATACAAATTTTTACAATAGCTAGGGTTCTCTGAAACCCTAGTAAACAACATTGGTGGTGTCTTCATTCTCGCTTCTGATCCCAACAAATGTGAGTGGGCTTCGTGTTATCCAATATTGGGCCACTCCAGCTCAAGCAACTGCACAATGCTTGTGTATCTCCAAACCTGCACACATAAGATAATAACAAAGGGTTAGTAATAACTGTGAGGGCTCCATTGTGTGAGACCCTCAAAAATTAATAAAACCCTAGCTATCCAATAATGAAAATATGAAGAATATTAAAATAATAACCAAAATGAAAGATTTACCTTGTGACGCTTGATGTCCTCTAATCTGATGTAACTAGTGCAGGAAATAGGTGCAGCGATGCCCTAGCATTGCTTGAGGGCTAGTAGGGTTACAGAGCTCTGGTTTGAGATGCTTGTAGGTGCTTGGCGATAGCATAAAATACCCGTGGATGCTCGAGAATGGCAGAAAGAACCTAGAGGCGCTTAGCGGCAAGAGGAAGCATCTGAAGGTGTTTAGCGATTGAAGGGAAATCTGTAGAAGTAGATCTGGCTGAGCGAAACAGGTGGTAATAGATGTGAAGGCTATGGCAAGCAAGGACAAATGGCAAAGGTGATTAGACTTCTCAGATGGCTTAGGACTCAGAGAAGACTTAGCGAATTAATCATGACATGAATTGCTTAGAAAACTTAGGGGTTGAACCATCAAAATAGCTCCTATTAATAATCCACACTAGGGTATGTTAGGGTTTGAACAACACTTAGACTAAAACACATAGGAGGGTGGATATTAATTTTAGATATGTGGTATGGATTGATGTAGATGGATGGCTGGGATTTATTCACATATATAATATTTATATTTATTAAATATATATATATAATATAATATTAAAATATTAATATTAAACATATATTTAATAAATATGTCTAAATATATATAAATAAATGGGAAATATGGTGGGAAGACCTGGATGGACGATAAGTGGCTAGATTTTGGTATCACATATACCCCTTTTTGTACTGCATTGCATGAAACACAATGTAGTGTAAAAACACAAGACACCTATTTTGGCTAGGCGTAGAAGCAACTTTATCTTGAGATGTGAAACATGAGATTGAAGATAAAAGAATTAAAGAATTTAGATTTACGTAGTTTACCCCCTCAATCGACGAGTGATTTTGTGGATGAATCTCATGAGCCAATTGAAAAATTTATGCAAATGAATTGTGGATGATATGGATGATGTAAATATGATACCTTTTTTGCCCCAATGGTGGGAAGAGGATTGGTGGATAATGTGAAATGATTGCGTCTATTTTTGTCCTAACAAATGAAGGGATTTTTGCCAAGTGTTGATGCCATGATCATGTAAGATGTATCATGTTGTGGAAAAGTCAAAATCAAAAGTGGTTGCCCCAAATTTTGGGTGATTCGATGTTGTCGAAGAATGTGCCTTCTGGGCATTATTGATATGCAAAGATGAAGATGCAAAGAAAAATAAAAAGAGTCAACGTTAGAGGGCCTGTTAGTGACTATTGAATAATTCCCATAATCGAAACCAATCATCGTAGATAGTGCCTATATTTGTGATCGCTGTCAAGGAAATGTAAAATGATTAAATGTGATTTTTGTCCATGTGTTAAGCCCCACAAACTAGGCCATCAATGAAAGATTTTATGCAAATTGGTCTTGGCATAGTTTCACCCAAAAAGTGAAGTACCAAATTTGATTGTGATTTCAAACAAGGAGATATGGAATAGTAAAAGTGACCAATTGTCCTTAATGTAGGTTATTCATCCTACCAAATTGCATAGATGCAAATCACTGCAATTGCCAAGTATATAGAATAACCCACTAGATACAAGGTTCGCTTGAATGTTGTTTGAACCTGGAAAATATGCAAATGATGATATGGAATGATGTGGAAATTATGTATTAATGATGAGAATGATGATTATGATTATTTTGTGAATATTTAGATCATTTTGTTGTGCTTTTGTAACTTGTTAAGCAAATTTGCAATTTGTGGTTACAAACAAGAATTATGCGTCCAAATCAGTTGGAACCTTCACAAAACCTATTAATATGATGAAAAATATGCATGAATGCAACATGAAGTGATTTGGTGAGGATAAGCCACTATTTTGCAAAACTTTGTTCTTTTGTCAAAATTTATGCCAAACATCGATTGGTACTTTTGGCATGCGTAGATGCCTACTAGTGTTTGGACATTTTGCAAATTCCCTGGTGTGCTTCAGTGCACCAAGAAACACCCATGGGCATCTCAAAGTATACGAAGCAGCTATTAATAGCTTGTTGGGTTATATTTGAGCTCATTTGTGTGTTTGTGAGTTTGAGAAGTTACTTCTGGGAGAGTTGGGTAAAGTGGAGTGGAGTGAGGTGAAGTGAATTGGGTGTGGAAGCTATGGTAGTAGGGGTTGGAGCTGGAGTGCAAGCGACTGAGGTAATGTCCTTTTTGTGCAAAAATTATTTGTTTTTGTAATTTTTGAACATGTGTAAATGGCAAATATTTTATGCTGTGTTGTAGCTTAGGATTTTGGAGGCTTAACACTGGTTCTCATCGTACATTCTTGGCATGAGGAAGGCACTAGTAGAGGAGGAGTGGAAGTTGTTGAAGATTATGGGGCTAGCAGAGGTGGCCCGGGTTGACGTAATTAGGGCAGATGAGGGATACCTCTCTACCTTGGCAGAGAGGTGGGATCCAAATAGGGAAACTTATTAGCACTTCAGCGTGGCTTGACCAGAGGGTTTATCCATAGAATATTTGGGTAAGGAGTAGCCCTACACAAGGAGATGGGTGGTGGTCAATGAGGTACAACTGAGTTGGCATGTGCAGATGAGCTAGTGGTACTAATATTTGTGGGCTAGATTGACATTCACCCAAGTGATATGGAGGCCATAGTGGGATAGCAGGTGGATCAAAGATGGAGAATATTTGTGATGGGTGTGATAGGCTAGGTGGGTAGTTGGGAGATATTAGAGTGAGGCTGAGTATTTTTAGTTCTCACGGGTACTTTGATAGTTCAACTTGAGGTAGGGAATTCTAGAGGAGTTGATGCTCTATAGGAGGTATTGAGAGGAGATAGGTCTACCATGTGCAGATCCATGGAGAGAGGTGTACGAGGATAATGAGGAGATGAATCTCCTTGATATAGATGATGCAATGACTACTCTAGAGTACGATGTGTGGTTTGCTATACAACCACCATGGGCACCGACTCTAGTAGTAGCTAGTGGAGATGGGGATGAGGCTGAGGATGAGGGGACCCATGAGACCCCTAAATGATAGTGGTTCCTTAGATAAGATAGTCAAAGAAGGAGGACTAAGGGTACGACTAGGCAAGCTCTTGAGAGTGTATAAGATGTCAAATATGGGGATGATGTGGATGAGACTTCAGATGGACCTCCATATCAGAGCGAGGAGGATTGGGTGAGGCTAAAGCAGAAGGTGGTAGAGCAAAATGTAAGGATCACAAGGCTCAAGGTAGAGCTTCTAGAGAGGGAGCGTCAGCATAATATTGACATAGCGTACCTTCGATCTCAGCATAGGTATATCGAGGCATTGGAGGATAGGTTGATAGAGCATCATATTCCACTTCCTAATCCTCCAACCTCATCTGTATTCGAGGTTGCTAGGCATAGCGAGTCTAGACATAGATCTAGGTCTCAGGCTCCTTATAGGTCACAAGGGTTCTCTTGGAGGGTGTAGCCAATGCTTATATGCACTTTTTGTATATGAGACTTGGTGCTCCATTGTATGTGGTATTTTGGCACTTATTGTATATGCGATATTTATACTATATATATATATATATATATATATATATATATATATATATATACATGGATTTTACCTTTTGTGTTATATGTTGGTGTGAATGCTTTTTGTGCAATGCTTTTGTGGAATGCATGTTTATATAGATGATGAATACATATGATATGTTATGGATGATTAATGCAAGGTATAGAATGTAGATTTTCTAATGATCATTCACAATTTAAATCTTGTTTGGCCATTTTTATAGCATTTTTGTTTAATCAGGGGTACCAAACTTGGTGGTATGTGGCATGAATAACTCATGAAGTAACATGGATGTTGATATGGAAGATGATATGGATGTTGACATGGAAGAAGATATGGATGTTGATATGGAAAACTGACTGTTTTGTAGAGACTCGGACATACTAGTGGCATAAAAAAAACTCACTAAAATTGCCTAATCCCTTTAGGACCAAATGTGTGTGCAATGAATTCATTTATCGAATCAAGAGTATGGTAATGAATCAAGGCAATCAAGAACCAATGTGTGTGTAAGTGAGTTCATTAAATCATCTAGAGTAAATTGGGTTTGACCTATTATGGATGAGACCAAGAAGTTAGCTTATCCATATGAGCGATCAGACGTCTCTTTTAAAAAATACGTGTCACCACGCATGAGCGTATTCCATTGCTAATCAAGCATTTATAACTTTTGTGGAGGCTAACTCCATAGTCCACAATTTTTGTTTTGATCTCTTAAGTTTTGGGGATGACTACTTAACCGTCTGACTGGAAATGTAGTATGATCCTTACAACCCAATGATCAGTGGTGTGTGATGTAAAATATTTAGAGCTTTGGGGAATTGGATTCTCAACATAAGTGTGATGAGAATTGTATCCTATCCTTACTACTCTGTATTTTGAATTTGGAAGCAACTGTGATAGTGGTGAAAACCACTATTTTTTAGACTATGTTGCATGATGGGGCTAGCAAGGATGACCCTTTTCACTTCGAGTTTCATACCAAGTATGGTGTTATCCCTTTTTGACACAAGATGTTTTTTATATGTGAAATTGTGTTTAGTTCAAGAATGTTTTGGAGTCAATTCCCAAACTCAAGATTTTCTTAGTGTATATGTGTGATGGTCCTAAAAGGAACTTAACATGTATTTTGGAGGTTGCTTAAATTACTAGGAGTGGTTGAGTGACTGAAAACACCTAGGTATTATGGACATGTGGTTTGCAAATGATAATTTGACTTTGTGGAATTGTGTGGATGATGTTGTGAAGGTGTCCTTGATTAAGGCAATATGACTTTATTGGACCAATAAAAATCCTGAACTTAATAAATGATCCTTCTATGAAATTTGAAATGGGAATGGGATTTGTGAAATGAAATGTATGAAATGCAATATGAAATGTGTGTTAATATAATGTGTTGGCATGAAATGTATGCAAATGAAGTGCAATGTTTTTGGAATGAAATGTATGCAAATGAAATGCAATATTTTTATGTATTAGCCATGTGTGTGTGTGTTATATATATATATATATATATATATATATATATATTATGCATAGAATGCTCTGAAGTGTATAACATTAAAATGGAACCCCCAAATGAGGAGGAACTAAGACTAGCATAGAAGCTAGGTATTGCTTAATGTCATCAAAGGCTTTTTAACACTTATTTGTCCAAGAAAATGGTACCCCCCTTTTGTTGTAGGTGATTGAATGACCTACATTTATCAGAAAGTTGTGCAATAAAATGATGGATTGATTGAATATTTCCTTGTAAACTACGTAATTCCTTTAAGTTAGTTGGGGGAGGCATCTCCATGATGGCCTTGACCTTGTTTGGGTCCACCTCAATGCCTCTTTTGGAGACAATGAATCCTAGAAGTTTTCTTGAGGTAACACCAAAGACACATTTATTGGGGTTCAACCTATTAGTGTAGCTTTAATTGTTTATTACATTATTAGTTAGTGTTGTTGTAACTATGTTAGCTATGTTAGCAACTCGTTACAACTACTTCTATTTCTTCCTTGATAGTTCTGAAACCTCCAGACTATTCTAAGGACTACATTGTATTATTTATTCATTGCATTTCAATGGAATAATGTTCGATTTTATTACATGGCATCAGAGCCTGGCTGGAGACTAAAAAAAGAATTTTTTTCTACCATAGACCTAACGGAAGTAGGCTGGAGTTTTTATTTAAAAAAAAAAGAGGCTGGAGAGCAGCCAATTATGGGAGACTGGAGATTGGAGACCTACACAGTAGCCCTCCCATACCCCCTCCACCCCCGTGCCACACTGGTGCCACCCCGCGTAGCCCCTCCTCCCCGTGCCACCCCCACACCACCCCCATGCCACCCCACGTGCCCTTCCCACATGCTGCCTACGGTCTGCTTGTGTGACCTGCATTGTGGCTCCACAGAAGCCACACGACACAACCGCACGATGTAGAGGCCACGAGACCTTCGTTGCAGCATCACAGCAGCCACGCGGCTTAGCCACATGACGTAGAGGTCGCGCGACCTCCGCTGCGGCCCCACAATAGCCACGTAGCACAGTCGCGCGACCTCCACAGCCGCCCGTCGCAACCACGCAACACATCCATCGCTGGGCGTCCTCTTAGAGAAGGACCTGGGTTTAGAACCCAGATTAGCCCACGGGCTCACTGGTAAGTGAGCCACGTGGTGGGTTATGGGAACCCAGATGTCACGAGTTCGAGTCCCATCGACCCCCCCTAACATAAAAAAAAAAAGGTATTTTTTTAATAAAGTTTTTTTTTAATTATTATTTTTTAGTTAAATTAAAATTTAATTTTAATTTATTTTAATAGTTTTTAACTATATAAATTAAAATTTAATTTTAATTTATTTTAATAGTTTTTAACTATATAAATTAAAATTATTTTTTTTTTTAAACTTTAAAACTATACAATAGTTATAAAAATGCTTTATTAAGAGAATTTTTTTTTAAGAGGGGGTATTTTTTTTTCAAAAATCAAAGGGGGACCTTACATTATGTTCTAGAAGTCGGTCAAAAACTTTCTCCAATACACCAATGTGCTCTTGTCGAGTTTTAGATTTAGCCAAGAGATCATCCAAATAATATTTGATAATCTTATGCATGTAGTCATGGAAAATGTATGTCATGGCACGTTGATAAGTGGCACCTACATTTTTAAGGCCAAAGGGCATCACCTTGTAACAAAAAGTTCTCCAAGGTGTAGTGAATGTTGTTTTGTGTTGGTCATTAGGATTTATGTAAATTTGGTTGTATCCTAAAAAATTGTTCATGAGTGCAAGCATTTCATGGCCAGTGCAAGTATCAACAAGAGTATCAATGTTTGGGAGAGGAAATTCATCGTTAGGAAATGCTTTGTTAATATATCAAAAGTCGGTGCAAACATGTATCACCCCATTAGGCTTACTAACAGGTACCATATTTGAGAGCCAGTCAGGATAATCAAAGGGTACAATAAAACCACATCTAGAAGCTTTTGGAACTCTTCTTTGACCAAAAGGGCAATTGTAGGATGTATCTTCTAAGTTTTTGTTTTACCAACTTAGCATCAAGGTGTAAGGTGATATTATGGACAACCAAGCTAGAGTCAAGACTAGGCATGTCTTTATAGGACCATGCAAAAATACCATTTTTCCTCTTGACGAGAGTAATTAATTGCTCTTATTCATCATTAGATAAGCTTTTTCTAAGCTTGACAATTTGGGGATTGTCTTTGTCTGAACTAAGGTCCATATCGATGGTACCTTCAATGGACATATGAGAACCTTCCTCAAGTTGATGGGGCATAGGGATCAGATGAAAGTCATCTAGGATGTCATCAAACTCTTATAAATTATCCTCAATTATGTCTACCTAGAAAACCTTAGGATTTGAAGGTGAAGGTGAAGGCGAAGGCAAAGGGGATGGAGGAATGTAGTTGGATAAAGCCCTTAAAAATTCCTCAGATAAGACAAAATTGAAAAAGGATGGAGGTGAGGAAATTCGGTCCATATCAATGAGACTCATGTCAATTGGAATTGGTTTAGCCAGATCATATGGATTATGGAGGGGTGTGAATAAATCAACAGGATTCATGTTGATTTATGGGTAAAGTGAATAAGATCTAATGGAAGGGATGGAACCTAAGAACCTATGCTAGGATATTGGTAAACCTGGACAACAACAAGCAACATAGATGAATGCATTTAACTAAATGATATATACATGCAATGCTGAAAAAGAAAAGATGTTTTTGTTTGGTTTTTTATTTTTTTGATTTTTTTTTGTAGTGGTGAAAACCAATGTTGTTATATTTTATGTAAATATGTTACAAGTTTGGCTTATGAAATGGATTAATGAAGTGAGGGTGGTGGTTCACTGGTAGGGTCAGCTCACTCTTGTAGAAGAAGTAAGCAAAATATGGGCTCATGGATGGGGAAAATTTTGAGATAAAACTCATGTTGTTTGGTATGGAGAATAATGAGCTTCAATTCTTCTTCAGATTCATCCAAAATTATTGATATAAGTTTGAATTCTTCATGTATTTCATCGTCAGAATCATCAAAATGGAGGGCTTCTTCTCCTGAATTTAGATTAAGTCTTTGGAAGGCTTGTTCAATAGAAGAGGTGGTGGAAAGTGGGTGATAACCTAGACTTGAACGGTCATGCACTTCTTGATATGGAACATAAATAGGCTGAGACACTCCTTGTTCATGCAATCCTAGGCCATGACCTTGCCAATTAACTATGTGAAAATAGAAATATGAGAATATCGACATGTTTCGAATGTTGGCAAGTGCTGGTTCCTTGGGTTCCTCTAGGGGAGGTAGATTTGATGAAGAATAAATCCCCCCATATACAAAATTTATGCTATTTGGAGTTGAAACCATGTTATATATTGCTCCTATGGATAAATATGGGTCACGTGGGCGATCGAAATCCTTAGCATTAGGAATGGTGAGAGGTATGACGATGATGTCTTGGACCACATATTCACCAATACCAAGATTAGTGAGGTGGACTTGACTTGGGAAGATATGTAAGGATTATGATTGGATAATGGTGAAGATGAATATGTCTCACAATCTGTCAAATCGACTTGTGAAACATTAGGTGATGGAGAGGGATTGGTTTACTGGATGGATGATGATGATGAAGTGGAAGGCAAAGATGTGGATTGAATTTGACCATATGTACATGTAGTCAATGATGAAGATGATGAAGTATTGGTTATAAGAGAGTTCTCAGAAGAAGAAATGAGTGGCATGGTAGATGGATTTGCTAACAATGAAAGAAAAAGGTGGGTGGAAGGAAGCATGGATTCATAAGGATTTGAAATAAAATTGCAATACTTGAATGGTTCGACATCCATTGGTATGCAATGTACTTGTCCCTCATGAATGTAATTCAAGCATTGATGTAAAATGGAATGGACACATTTAATTTTCCTCATCCAAGCTCTTGTAAGGAGTACATTGTATGCCATGGATCCTTCCAAGATGTAGAACATAATGTGTAACATTTTGACCCCTACTTCAATGGGTAAAATAACAGTGCCAACTTTGGAACACAAAGCATCATTGAATACTTTTAGGATGAAGGATGAATTGGTGATATTATATGGAGGAATATTCAAACAATGAAGGGTAGACGTGGTGATGATATTGATTGAGGAACTGATATCAATTAGAACTCCTTTAAACAGCTTGTCAATTAGAGCCATGATGTGCAATGGAGGATCTACTAATTTCGATGAGATTGGCTTAATCTCAAAGTCATAAAATATAATGGAAGGATACATGCATGTTTTAATGCTCCCTACAAATTTGTTGAAGGCATTAGAATATTGAGATTATAATTCAATGGATTTCAGAATTTCCATTAATACCTCATGATGTGGGGGAGATTGTTGAATTAACTCATAAATTGACAATTTGGTGGAAGCCATATTTAGACTTGTGGTTAATCGGCTACTCAATGAGATGACTTATTATGATGGATGATTGATGGGTGCAATTAGAGGATTTTATTGGCTAGGAATATGGATTGGCGATGAAGGATTGGAGGAAATTTGGATCGGAGGTGATATGGTAGGTTGCGACATACTTGCTTGAGGTTGTTGCCTTGCATTTTATTGATTGTTATGTTGACCTCTAGTAACCACATGAATGACACATACAAAAACTTGGTATTGTTGGACATGGTTAACTTGATTAGGAGGAGTTTTTGTGTTAGCCCCTCCCATAGTTTTTTGTACCTCCTCATGATGAGGAAGTGGTGTTTGAAAATACCAAGATTTTGGTTTTGTTGAGCAAGGGGGTTATCAAGCTTGATGGTCCCCAAGTCAATAAGGTCTTGAATGATGTCTTTTTTTTTTGGTAGATAAGATAGTATAGCATTAATACCAAGTTTTACAGGTTGACCCAAAAACTTTTACAAAAATTAGCCTAGGGATGTTGATGAACATATCCTTACTAAGGATCCTATATATGTAAAATCTACATGCCTCCAAAGCCATTACATCCTGTAAGGCACATAGCCTGTTATCAAAAAGAAACTTTCCATACAACATTTTGGGTATACCCCAAGAAAACACACATGCATAATAATTACAAAAAAGAAACAGACACGGATCCCTTCCTTGAGATAATGGAGAAACAAAAAGTTGTAGACACACATAGAAGAGTACTGAAAAACTCCCACAAGCTCTATATTGACAGTTACTCTTAATAATTATTTGGTAATTGCTTTATTACATATATGACATGCTTTGGTACCACATACTATCTTGGCCAATCAGCCTTGGAGAAGTGAACCTACTAGCTAGATTTATGGCGGTGGCTATCTGGTGGTCCATGTGGCTTTGGTTTGAAGTCTTATATTGTCATTTCTTTCCTTCCCTATGATTATAAACCAACCTCAAATTACTAAGACGCCTAGAAGCCATGTTATCTAACATGTAACTGTCCCCATTAGTCTTTATGGTATTTCCAAGCAGCATCCACAAAGACTGACAGCTCAAGTAATTTTTATTGTGAGTCCAATTCAAAAAAGATGCGGGGATACTCCTAGCCTTCGAACTTACAGTGCCTTACCTATTGGTAAATTTGACTATAATTCTTGGCATTCTTGTTAAATAAGCTCCTCTAATTCACTCCGGACACTGTGTTCCCATTTTAAAAGTCTGTCACCATCGACACCCAAATTGGCCAGCTTATCAACAATTTTGTTATCTTCCCGAAAGACATGTTGGACTTTTTTGTCCTGTCTTCCCTGGAAAAGGATCCTAGCCTCTTCAACAATTATTTTAATCCTCTAAGGAGGTGTTTTCAAATTATTGAGGAGATTTATAACATGCATAGAGTCTCCTTCTATGATTAAATTACCTTCTAAGTCTTGAGTCATTTGAAGGCCTCTCCACATAGCTCTAGCTTCAGCTTTGTTGTTTGTCATTGTTCCCAAATATTTAGAAAACACAAGCATTATATTCCCATTATGATCTCATACAATGCCACCAACGCCTGCTCTACCAAGATTGTCCTTAGTTGCTCCATCAAAATTAAGCTTAAACCAACCCGTAGGAGGTGGAGACCACTTAACATTGGCTCTAGGGTTGACTACCCTAGGCACAGACTCATCTAACAAGGTTAAGCTTAAATATTGAGCAATCATGATCTCCTGTAGATGAGGTTTACAACTATCAAAAGGGATAAGGTTCACATTCTCGTTGGCAAAGGATAGGATCTTGGCAATGATAGTTTGATGATCATGGATAGACTCATTAAATACTCTATGGTTCCTTTCTAACCACACCTGCCAAAGATAGTGATTGAGACAAATTTTCCACATGTATCTAAGTCTTTGGCTTGAAAATGGGTAAGGCCACTAGACGAAAAAATCAAGTATGGTGGCTAATTTAACCCATGAAATATTAAAGGCCTAAAAAACCCCACTTAGGACAATTAAGGAAAAAGGGCACTCAAGGAAAATGTGATAAATGGTCTCCCAATTAGCCATGCACAGATAACAACAATTAGTGATACAAATACCTTTACACATCATATTATCAATGGTTAGAATTATTCCTTGGATAACCAACCATGAAAAGACTATAATTTTTGGAATTAAATTTTTTATCCAAACTAAGTCCTTTTGGAGGACAAAATCCTCATCATCAAGCAGAAGCTTGTAAGTCGATTTAACAGTGAACTGCCCATTTTCCGTAGGAGCCCAGGTCACTTGATCTTCCTTGGGTCTCATGGGGATAAAATATTTCCCGAGAATGTTACAAAGATCATTTGATTTCACTTGAAATCCCTAAATTTTTATTTGTTTCCACTTCATTCTACCTTTGTCCTCAACCATATAATCGGAGACTTTTTTGCCAATGAGTTATTCTGTGATATGTCTAATTTGGGCTAAGTTAGAATATTGCATCAGTGGTTCATCCTTATCCCACCTATCATTCCAACAATTTATCCTCTCACCATTTCCTGAAACCCATATTAAATATTTTTTGATTATTTACTTACAATTAAGAATTGCTCTCCAAAAAGCAAAACCTTTGATTGGAATTGAGTCACTTAGAAATTCCATATTTTGAAGATACTTTCATTTGATGATATCTGTACATTCATTTTTTTCACCAGAAATGAGATGCCACACCTGCGTAGCTAGTAAATCTAAATTTATATGAGCAATTCTCCTTAGACCTAAACCACCATTTTCCCTGGGTCTGCACACTTTGGTCCATCCTACAAGGTGTATCCTTTTTTTCTCCTCTGATCCAGTCCATAAAAATTCTTTTTGGAGTTTCTCAATTTTCTGGAAAACCTTCACAGGGGCTTTGAAAATGGAGAGGAAATAGACTGGAATGCTCTGAAGAGAGGCCTTAGTGAGGGTCAGCTTTCCTGCTTGAGATAGAAGATGACCTTTCCATCCAACAAGTTTTTTTTGAATTCTTTCAATAACCTTGTCCCACATTGACTCTCTCGGAGAACCAATGAAAAGAGGGAGACCAAGATATGAAGTGGGGAGGTTTGCTATATCACACCCTAAAATTTTTGCAATCCTTCCTTGCCTATGAATGGGGGTGTTCAAGAAATATAACTTGCTTTTACTGAAATTTTTGACCAGTAGCATCCTCGTAGAGTTGTAGGATGTATTTAATTATTTTAGCCTCAACCACTAATGCCTTAGTCAATATAAGGGTATCATCGATGAATTGTTGGTGAGAAACAGCCCTAGTGAGAGATGTTGCCTTGATTCTTGATATTAGCCTTGAACTGCAAGCATTTTTTATGGTTCTGCCTAAAGCTTCTGCCACAATGATGAATAACATGGGGCTGATAGGGTCCCCCTATCGAATTCCTCTATGACTTTGAAAGTAACCAACAGTTGTTCCATTAACTAGAATCAAGAACCATGCTTTAGAAATACATTCTTTGATCAAATTAATCCATTGGTGGTGAAAACCAAACTTAAGGAGGACAACAATCAGAAAGTCCCAATTTAGCTTGTCAAATGCTTTGTTCATATCAAGCTTGAGGGTAAAAACAAACCTATTAGTCTTATGAGCAGAGTGTAGAGCTTCATGAACTGTGATAACTCCATCCAAGATTGACCTACCTTGGACAGAGCTTCCCTGGCATGGATCTATGATGCGGGGCATAATATCTCTCATTCTATTTGCAATGGCTTTAGTTAGGATCTTGTAAGAAACATTGCACAGACTGATTGGCCTGAAGTCAGCCATAGATTTAGGGGTTTGCTTCTTAGGAATTAGAGAAATAAAAGTAGAGTTGATACCTTTTGGGATATGATTACTTGCTTGGAATTCTATGACAGCAAAAATTACATCCTCACTTACGATGTCCCAAAAAGCTTGATAGAAATGAGGGGGAAAGTCTGTCGAGTCCTGGGGCTTTGTCTGGCTCTATGCTAAACAAGGCTTCCTTAATTTCCTCATCAAAAAAGGGACCTAGAAGCTTAAGGTTTATATCCTCATTTATTATTCTAGTAATGGATTGCAAGAGAATATCTTTGGCCTCCTCATTGCACTGTGATTCCTGACCAAGGATAGAATTGAAATAAGTTACTACCTCCTTTCTAATTTTTGTTAAGTCTTGAGTAATAGAACCATCTACTTTTTTTAAAAAATTTATCTTGTTATTGCTTATGTTTCTAAGTGTGGTGACGTGAAAAATCTTGGAATTTGAATCTCCATATTTCAACCAAAGAGCCCTTTATTTTTGCCTCCAATAGATTTCCTCATAGGCCAAAATGTTATGAAACTCTGCTATTTTTGTTCGTTCCTCCTACCTAGTAGTTTCATCAGCATCACCATGTTGGATCCTCTGATCAATTATCTTCAAACTTTCAACAACCTATTTTTATTTTCAAAGAGGTTCCCAAAGACCTCTTTGTTCCAAGTTTGAAGCTTTTCCTTAACAAAATTTAATTTGCCAGCAATTTTAAAAGCTGCACTACCCCTGATAGGCTGCTGCCACCACTGACTTAAGTTATCTCTAAAAATGGAATGTTTGATCCACATATATTGAAATATGAAAGGTTTCTTGAAGGACAAAGAGTTAGGGATCTCCAACAAAATGGGATTATGATCAGAGGCAATTTTAGGAAGGTATTATAGGGTAGAATCACCAAACAAAGTTGTAGCCTCCTTTGATAGAAAACACCTATCAAGCATTTCTTGAATGATATGACACCCTATCCATCGATTGATCCAGGTATAATTCACTCTTGTAAGTTTTAAATCCATCAACATGTTGGAGTTCACAAAGTCATTAAACTCACCCATGCTTCTGATAGGTGGTCCATTTCCACCCATTTTTTGTAAGGGGTAAAGAGGAGTGTTAAAATCCCCAGCCAAAATCCAGGGGACATTATGGAATATTTCACTCAGATTGCCTAAGTACTCCCACAGTAGAGCTCTCCCTTGAATTGAAGTCGGGGTATAAATATTTGAAAGGATCCACGACCTGTTGCTATTTATTTCCTTAAATAAAACACTAAGAACCCTGTCATATTTTTGAATAATGGTGCCTTCTACTATCCGGGGATCCCACAAAGTCATAAGGCCTTCAGATGCTCCTCTGGCTGATTTGCAAACCATCTCCCCTTGATTCCAGATTTTATTGCTATTTTTTTGACTGAATTTCATCAGTTTTTGTTTCTTGCAACATTATAATAGTTGGATTCACTTGATTTATTATTGCACTAACTTCCCTATGTTTGGGCAGGCCATTGAGGCCTCTCACATTCCATGAGAGGAACTTCATTTAGATTGTTTGGGATTTCTTCCTCTCCCCCTCCCTTGAGGGGGTTTTCCTAATTTGTTGTCTTCAAAACCTGGAATAACCTATTGAAACAAGGTTCTCTGTTTTCCATTGGCAATGTCATTATCAATTTTAATTTTTTGATGCTCAACATTTGATATTCTCCCTCTTCTTTTTTCATTGCCAAAATCTATAGGAGACTTCACAGTGCTCCTATTTTGTTTAGGACTAAACTAAGGAGAGGTAATTTTTTGCAGAACCGGACTGCCACATTCCTCACTCTGAAGAGTTTCACATATCTCCACCCCTACATCCAAATATTCTCCTTTTTTCCTGTATTCCCCTGGTCTGTGGGATGGCCCCTCAGTAGGATTCACTTGGCTCCTAGTGATGATGTTAGGGTAGATGAGATTTTTTATTTTCCAATGCCTCAACTTTCTTCCTAAGTTCTTTAGCATTAGGGTTTGGCTTTGGGATGCCCACTAGGCTTGAAGTATTTCCAGCATTGGCTTTTAAGGATCCTGACTTGGATGTGGATTCTAGAGATCATGCATTAGGGTTTGGATTTGTGATGCCCACGAGGCTTACAATAATTTTAGCATTAGGGTTTGAGGATCCTGACTTGGATGGGGATTCAAGAGAGTTAGAAAGGTTAGCTTGAAGGTGCTAGGATTCCATGTATTCTGATAATCCTCCTACTCCCATATTGGATAGAATTGAAAATTTATTTGAAACTAGAGGATTAGAACTCACCTGAGTATTTTGGTTGCCAACAACTTGTTGTTTTCCTTTGTCTTGCTGGGACCCTGCACCCTCTATTTTATTTTTTTGGTAGACATAGTTTGCTTGATTGAAATCACCTATGCCAGGGAAACTCCTCAAATTTCCTCTGTTTAGCATTCCTTGCTTCTGCTTTTCTCTATTCATTGCCAGGTTAGGGCATTGATTGCATAGATGTACTTGATTTTTAAATTTTGCACAGAGTGCTAGTACATTCTCGTATTATATTGGTTATTTTCTATAGTATTCTCCATACTCTAGCTCCACAAACCTTGGCAATTCATTATTCAAATTAGCATTTATGCAGATTCGTGCATGAGTCATCCTTGTCCTGGCCAATATCGCATGGTCAATGGAGATCAGGTCCCCTATAGTTTTGGCTATGACCTACAGCCAATATTCATTGAAGAACTAGGCAGGTAGACTTGGGAGACTAACCCAAATAGGGGCAATGTTAATATTTTGCTTTTCAAGGTTGAAGTCTTCACCCCATTGTCTGAGAAAAAGGCTCCTTTTGCTTAGAAACTAAGGACCTCCTGTTAAAATGTGGTTAGCATCCTCCATATTGTTAAAATGGATAATGAAGAGCCCTTGAGTTAGAGATACCAACTCCAATATGCCTACCGATCGCCATTTACCCGTCGCCCAAGCCCTGATAGTCTCCATGTTTGGCCTACCTCCCAAAAAATTACCTACCAAGGAGAATTCTTCCATTAAAAGAAAAGGGCTCATGGAACTTTTCGAGGTTAATTTTTTTTTTGTTTACTGGAACTAGAGATGAAAGAGAGAGAACCTCCTTTATTTTTCCTCTAAGAGTCTTAGCAAAAGATAGCCACTTCTTGGGCCCCGTATTGTCCTTCATATATTTTTTGTCAGGGTATTTCTGAGGAGGGTCGGGCCCCCGTGTGATGCCTGCCTCCAAATCTGCCATAGCCTGACTGCCTTCCTCTGGATCCTCACTTGATCCATGCTCGAGGTTCCCACCCACCCATTCTATACTTGCTCTACCACTATCACCTTGGCTAAGATTCTTGCCCAAAAAATTCAAACCCTCACTTCCATCGTACCTGCTAAACCTCAGCTCACTCATTCCTCTTACTGGTCTTGAATGATGTATTTGAATACATAAATAATTGCCATGTCTTTGAATACATGGCAATTGTTGATATCATGCCCATTTTGCCTATGGTAAGGACAAAATAAATATTCTCGATAATGTTTTCCATGTTTAGCGGGATCATCTGGTCTGATTTTTGGTAATGCAAGTTTGTTTGTGTTATACAACCTTAAAAAGAGGGAAGCATATGACTCGAACAAGGGGGTGTATTGGTGATTATATTAGATATACTATCACTAGGGATGGTTATCGACAACTAGCACTATGTTTTGCATGGATTGAGATACTAAAGGTACTGTATGATAAGAAATTTGTTACGATAGCTATTGCACTAATTTTTGTTGAGCCATTACTAGCTGGCTCATGACCACTTGATTAACATGATTAGGCTGACTGCTCGGAGTGTCCTGTGTTGATTTTGATTGGCTAGAATAGTTACTTTTATATTGGACCTGATTTTGCCATTCCTTTTTCTTAGGTTTAAGTATGCCCTCTTGGATTTTTATTTCCTCGATGACTAGCTTTCGCTAGAGCTTCTTAAAATGAATGATATGTCTATAATTGGAGCATCCAAGATATAGGTTTTAAACAATTGTTGATGAATAGTTTGATAATCTCTTCCATTGATCGAGTGAATGGTAACTTGGTAATGACAACCCTCCAATATTTTCCAAAATCATAGTTAGACTCATTGTCATGTTGTCTTAAAGCATAGATATCAGATAATAAGACTTTCTTTCTAACATTGAGGATAAAATGCTCAAAGAATTGGTCAACCAATTGTTCAAAAGTATAAATACTATGACTAGGCAATTTATTGTACCACTCTATGGCATATCCTCCTAATGTTTGAGGAAATATTCTGAGAATGAGAGCATTATCATTTTGGATTCTAAAACATGAGTGTACAAATGTGCTCACATGCCCTTTAGGATCCTCAATTCCCTTGAATTTTTCAAACTTAGGTATCATGAAATCTATCGAATATGGCGATGATGGTATCGAAGGAAGAATGGGTTGGTTGATCAACTGATGTAAGGTCAAATTTTGGTTTGTCAAACTAGGAGTATGTTGTATCAATTGATCAATTTGTTGCTACATGGCCTTAATTCAAGGGCCTTCCCTAGGAATGTGGAAGCCCTAAATTACCTGATGATTTTGAGGTGAGGTGGAAAAATATTGTGGGGTGACCAAATGATGATGAGATTGGTGATGATGACTAGGTGAATGTGATGGAAATTTATGAAGGGGAGACTGATGATGAAGATATGGAGAATTTTGGAATGGGGTCAATGCATGAGGGTTATGGTTGGGTTGGCCAATGGTAATATGATGGGTATTGGTATGAATTGGTGGAGGAACAATGATAGAAACTATAGAAGACTATGGTGTATTGGTATAACTTGGTGGAGGAACAAGGATAGAAACCATAGAATACTGTGGTGTCCATGATGGACCCTAGTTAATGAGGACAATCCAAGTAGAGTTTGAAGCTTAGGGTCACTTGCACTTGCTATTGAGAATTTTAATGTTGCTTAAGTATTTTTTTCAAATGTTCCCATGCTTCATTAATCTCTCTATCATAAATGGAGGGTATGGAAGTAGATGGTATGGAATATGTGGCTAGGGGAAAAGTTACACTTGGTATGGTAACCTGAGAGGCTAAAAATTGTGAAGAAGCATTTACATGTGCTTCATACAAGGGTTTAGTGTATGTGGATGTGTATGAAGTTCTAGGAGCACATGAGGATTGGGGAATGGACATATGAGAGGAAGGTGCAACTGATACCTCAAAAAGAGGGTTAGTGTACACCTGGGTAAAACTGGATGGTGGTTGGGAATAAATAAGTTCCTATTGTAAAGTAGAATCTTGTCTAGGAAAGTTGGGGATCAACTCTAAGATATGGTTAGAAGACTTCATAAGAGCTTCTACTCATTCCATGTCTATGTGGGTAATGTGGTGATCTATGGTTGGTGAGGTTGAATCTATTTGGCGAACAACCATATGAAAGGCTGTGAGTGACAAGGAATGTGAGGGACCTATAGACAAATCTGCCTATGTCACATTTAGGGGATCCACCATAAAAGTGGTAGCAAAGGTGGATGAATTTTCCATTGAATTATCTTGATTTAATACTTTATTTTATTTTCTTGTTAATACCATAAGCAACTAAACCAAAATAAATATTATGCAGTAAAGTGAAACACAAATTTGAAATTTCATAAGAAAAATAAACAATCAATGCTAAGTTTTTTCAACAAATGTGTCTTACCTAATTCATTGATTATCTCATTTTAATGTGAATTCATTTTATTAGATTTTGATCTTGTGTGTTTCAATGTGCTAATTTGAATTAAATGGGGTGAATCCTATGGCTTGGATGGGGCAACGAGATTCTTACTGGTGATGAAATACATCAAATTTTCTTGGGGATAATCTAAGGTGTCTAGGGATAGAGATTGGTGGATGGAGATGAAATCCACCGCCACCAAATATCAAGCAATGGCTAGTGATGAAATCCAACCACTACTATTTAATGTGAAGTGTGAAGTGTGTGATTCTTTTTAAAGTTTCTAGTTCTCTATTGTGTACATACAATGTTAGAATAATAACTACTTTTGATAGTCTAAATCAAAATCCACTACTCAGAATACCAAATTTTCCAAAGGATGTAAAGTACACCACTTAAAACCTGCTCTAGACAACTAGGGGGTTCATCTACTCCTCTGTATGGAATCACCCAAGTATAGGGATAATTTTGGTATCTAAAAAATATTCCTACTTAGACCTAAAAAAATAGAAATCTCTAACCCTAGGATGTAAACTAATGAATGCACTTAACTATTCAAATGCAAACAATAATGCAACACACCAAAAAATTAAGAAATATTTAAGCATAAAATGTGGATGAATGCAATTATTAATCTAATTTCTAAAATGCAACTAACATGAATTTTTTTGCTAGATTTATTAATGATGTTCATTTTAATCCCAAATCTGAAAAAAAAAAAAAAGTGCCAGAAAACATAAAAACAAAAAGTTAGGGTTTGATAGTAAACTTACCTAGAAGCCTATGTTTTTGCTCTAAATCTCTATAAAATGCCCTTGGGCATTTATGAAATGCACCTAGATGTTTATGGATGACCCTCGAGCACCGCTAGACATTCAAACACCTTTTGCAATCTTTTACAAATATCTAGAAACTCTAATCCAACGAAAAACTATGAATTTTATGCTTCCGAAAACCCTGCAAGATGACACAAAAAACAACAAATTAGTAAACAAGGTAAATCAAAGTAAGAAACCCTTAGGGGGTCCCACCATGATCACCATTTGTAGATGCAAAAGTGAAACACCACAAAATAGATATAAAGACAAATTGAAATCAAACTCAATATTGCACAAGAAGAAATGATTTTTATTATTAATGGGGGGAGCCTCAAATCTCCAATGTTACAATGAAAGAATTGATTTCTTTGATACAAATTTTTATAATAGCTAGGGTTCTTCGAAACCCTAGCAAAAAATGTTGGTGGTGTCTTCAATCTCACTTTTGATCCCAACAGATGTGAGTGGGCTTCGTGTTATCCAATATTAGGCCACTTTAGATTAAGCATTTGCACAACGCTTGTGTATCTCCAAAAATACACACAAAAGATAATAATGAAGGGTTAGTAATAATTGTGAGGGCTCCACTGTGTGAGACCCTAAAAAATTAATAAAACCCTAGCTATCCAATAATGAAACTACATGCAAATATGAATAATATTAAAATAATAACCAAAATGAAAGATTTACCTTGTGATGCTGCTTGTTCTTTGATCTGATGTAACTGGTGCAGGAAATAGGTGCATCGATGCCATAGTGTCATCTAAGGGCTAGAAGGGATTTAGAGCTATGTTCTGAGATATACGTGGGTGCTTGGTAGTAGTAGAAAATGTCTATGAGCATCTTACATTAGAATTCTACAACCCTACTAGCCCTCGGGTAATGCTAGGGCATCGTCGCATCTATTTCCTACAACAAATATCATATATCAGATAACAGTAAGCATCACAAGGTAAATATTTTATTTATTATTTTATTCCATGCATTTTTAGTTTATGTTCATGCTATTTACATCATATAGCTAGGGTTTTTGTATTGATTATAGAGGGCCTCACATTGTGGAGCCCTCACAGTTGCTACTAACCTATTTGCTATTTTTTTGTGTGTAGATATAGAAGTGTTACATTAGCGTTGTGTAGTTGCTTAAGCTGGAGTGGCCCAATATTGGATAGAACGAAGCCTACTCACATTTGTTGGGATCATAAGCAAGATTGAAGACACCACCAGCGTTGTTTGCTAGGGTTTCGAAGAACCCTAGCTATTGTAAAAATATGTATCAAAGAAATAAATTCTTTCATTGTAACATTGGAGACTTGAGACTCCCCCATTAATAATAAAAATTATTTCTTCTTGTGCAATATTGGGTTTGATTTCGTTTTGTGGTGTATAAGTGTGAGAAGCTTCCTACAAAGGATAGAGAAAATTTTTAGCTTCTAATTGCAAAGGAAAAGATAACAACAAATTGTGAAGTGTTCAAATATTCCTAAGATAAATAAATAGTAGCAATGGATTAAGAAGCATTCAAAGCTTCCTAATATAAAGAGAGCAGAACAAAATATATTAGAAGTTTGATATATCATTCTTGAAGCTATATAAAGTAATTTTAATTTAAACATAGGATTAGTATCTACATTTGTTAATGAGTTGTAGAGTATTTAGGTCATAATAAGTATTGACCTTGACATTGGCTCAAGAAGCCAATATAAAAAATATATTTTATAGAAAGGTTTACATATTGCAAAGAGTCTAAAGAAAAGTGAAAGATTACTATAGAAAGAGAAATATTATTGAAGAAAGGTTTATTAAGGAAAATAACCTTGAAGTAGGAAAAAATGGTGCACCAAATGATGATAAAAAATATGCGTATCTACGTCCTATTGCTTATGAGCGTCAAACGGAAGCATGCAAGTAGAGTGGAAAATACAAAATGGGTGAATGCAAATGTTTACAACTCAGGTTACAATGCGCTACCTGTAAAATACAAAGTAAATAATTTTTGGCCCTACACATATCCAAAACACATGGAAAATGGAGAGAAGATATAAAATGCTATTTTAAAGAAACCCATTTGATCAGATTTGCAAAATTAGTGACAGTTTAGGTGTTTCTTCAGATGATCACCGAAGACCTACATGAGACCCTACAAGACACTAAAATTACAATATCTCGGCCAATATAGCTCAGAACCTGAAATTTAAACTGAAGCATAATGATAGCATATAGAAAAAAAAAAAAAAGTAACAAAACCATGTACACATTTCTATTCGTCATAGGGTGGGATGAATAGGATTGTCACAAATTGGGGGGTGCTCGAGGGTGGGACGCCCACCGTTTTTGCCTAAATTTTACCACCAATTCCACTAGGAAATGGTCCAAAATACTCTAAGGGGTATTTTCGTCAAATTTGGTGTGGGAATTCACTTAGATGGTTCGGTTTTGTAACAAATTGTACCTCCTAGTTCACTCGCAAACCTCCTTCGCTAGGTAGATATTCCGAGGGAAAATGGGCACAAAAGGGTGGAAGGAAATCTTGGTAGCACTCCGTCGCTTTTTTCTCAAAATATCCTCTCCATTTATATGGAAAATGCATCCAATTTATAGCCCAAGGAGGCTCATGGGTCAAAAGGCATGCAAGGGCATGCGAGGCAAGAGGCGCCACTTGGCCACCAGGGTGACATGCATTGGAGGGGGAAGAGAATCTCCCAATTTTGCCTCCCTCATGGGCTGGAGCATTAAGATGTTATGTGCTCTGAATTTCAAGGCATTGGAAAATAGAAAAGTAACCATTTCCAGGTGCCATTTGTCTAGATTTGAATTTTTGCCAGTCAAACCTGCTATTCACTCCTCCCTGGGATGAATACTACTATTCATCCCAGGGTGGGATGAATAGGTTCTGTATTCACCCCAGGGTGGAATGAATAATAGCAAGGTGTCAAAAAGGTCCCAAAAGTGGCCTAGAACCTTTCAAAACCTTGTACAAAGTGGTTAGAACCACTGTATGCCTCCTGAGGGCTGCCCTGGGGGCCTTGGTATGTCATGAAGTCATTGCTTATGGTAGAATAATCAGATTGACCAGATTTTAGTGTCTACAAATGCCCCTTTTTGGGATGCATTATGTGCAACATAGCACCAAGTAAAAATAGATGACTAAAATGTTCAATTATTAAGGTTACTCAATACCCTAACCAACTTTAGATGCCCCAATCCTGGAAAGAGCATGCGTTCTTGAATCCTTGATTTTGATGAGCTAAGGAACTTGCTTTATCTTAGATGTTTTTAGGTCATGATGCGAAGATTCCTGAAGTTACACATGCTTACTAAATGCCAAGCATTTTAATTTTGTGCTTTGTGCTTGTTTTTTGCCCCAAGCAGAAGCACGATTGTCTCTACCAATGATTCGTTGAACGAATGCAATTTTCCTAATTGAGTGTGTGTTTGTTGATTTATCTTGAGTATGACTACCCCCTCAAGCGATGAGTTGATGAGGGAATGAATTATGAGAAAAGCAATGAGTTACTTGACCCAGATGACTTTTGGTGAGGTTACCCTCAGTTGTACTCATTGAAAAATGGCACAGTTTTGAAAGGATTTAAATAATGCTATAGGAGTTTATTGGAAGCAAGGAGTTAAAAAATTCATTCTCGTGGGGCAGTTTGGCCACCATGCATCCATGAGAAATTTGTGTTCCATATTAACCCTAAGTGAATTCCATCAGATTTGACATGTTTTTGGTGGGTTTTGAACCCTTTTTTGTGTTGTTTCTTGGAGGAAAGGAATGAAAAACCTCGTTCCTATGGGGTGGTCCAACCATAGTGGCCTTATTAGGGATTGAAGTAAGGTTCTTTATGAGCATCCAAGAATGCTATTATTTGCCTCTTGACTGAGACAAAACATTTTATAAAAATAGAGCGATTTTTGTGGGTTTTTGGACCCATTTGGTGCATTTGAAGATGTTTTGACCTATGAATCCTGTATTCATCCCAAGGTGGAATGAATACAAATTTGGTATTCATCCTAGGGTGGGATGAATGGAAAAAAGTGTGTTAATCCTACCCTGGGATGAATAGGACTATTTTAGGCCTATATAAACCCCAAATGCAGGTTTTGGGCTCATTATTGCATGTTTTCTTTTATGGTTTGAGAGGTGAGGAGGAGAGTGATTTTGCGTAGCAAAGCGCTGTCAAAATTATCCTGTTATCATCATGATTCAGTAGGAGGAGGTATCCAAAAAAGGGTCTGGTGCAAGGAGGGTAAATACTAACTCAAATGACCTCATTTATTAAAAGTGTACTACCTATTTATTTATTTATTTTTTATTTGTGTTTTTGATGTTTTTGTTATTTTGTTAGGTGGTGAAGAGTCAGTATCAAAAATTGAAACTCTTTGGGACCATGTGGGATGCCTTGACTAAGGCTTACTGGGAGTGTATTGATGCCCTGGGGCTCAATCAAGTTACTCGGTTGGATCTTGTGGTAGGCGATCGGGCTTATCTGATGACTTTGATTAGTTTATGGGACCCATGCACCAACACCTTCCATATGTATATGGGGGAGATAATGGTGATGTTGGAGGATGTCTATTGAATTCTGAGGATTTTGATAGAGGGGCAACCTATCTGGTCATCACACTGCGACCTGAGGGGTGTAGTGTTGATGAGGTACTTTGGGGCAGATGCGGAGGTGACAGAGATGGACTGCTGGAATGGAGGTATATTAGTGGGGTATTGGCATGAGGAGGGGGTGTTGGGGGTGATGCATGCACTGCTGATGACTCTCATCTCCAATATGCTCCTCCTCAACTCATCAGGAGCTAGGTTCCCTTGGAACATGTTAGAGCTGGTGTACACCCTAGAGGGGTGCACCAAGGAGGATCCACTAGTGATGGCATGGGGGACTACTTTGCTGGCATAGCTCTACAATGAGCTATACGAGATCCGCTATCGTAAGATAAATGGCTTAGGCTACAACTTCTTATTTCAGTGTTGGGTGTGGTAGCACATAGCTGTGGGGTGACCATAGGGCTTACCTTGGATTACCCAGGTGCAGGTAGTGGATAGGGAGATAGGATATGGTATCCTATGATAGACGGTGTAGGAGAGAGGCTAGAGTCGGTGGTTTACAAGTGATGTGGATCACTACTCTGATCTCTTCTCTTGCTTGGCACCAGGGCAGGTGTTATGGTGACCATACATAGATTATCTAGTATGGGTAGATGTTGGGGAGTAGCTTCGATGGGTGAGATGGGGCAGATGGTTGATTGCATGACATGGGATCGAGTAGGAGTACTTCCCATTTTGTCATGTCATGGGGAAGTTTGGGCTATGATAGGTATTACCTGGGGAGCCAGTGGTGTATCGACATCACAGGGATGAGAGGATGCTATTATGGCCTACTATGGAGGAGGTGGGTGAGGAGTCGGATCCTGTAGTAGTTTTTCCTGATGCAGATGATGTCAAGACTATAGAGGAGTATGACTTATGGTGGGTGATGCACCAGTGGTGAGGTGTAGGGGCCCTAGTGGGAGAGGCAGTTGGGGTGGTAGATGAGATGATGTTGAATGCTCTAGAGGAGGACTAGGTAGAGGATGGTGAGTAGGGAGATCTCCTAGATTTGGGAGATCTCCTAGATTTGGGAGATCAGGATGATGATGTGGGTGTAGAGGATCCTTGGGCATAGGTACCACAGGGTGCATAGGGTGACCAATATTCAAATTTATAGGCTAATTTTTCCAGGGTTAGGTAGGAGAGAGATCTCCTAAAGGTAAAAACATGGGAGGACTAGGCTAAGATATCCTCCCTATGGGAGCAGTTGAGAGCTCAGGGTCTGAGGTAGGAGGGATCCAATATTGAGGAGATGAAGAAGCTACGGGTAAAGATATTACAACTACAGTTAGTGGTGAAGACCTAAGTAGGTATATGTGGATCAGTTGGAGATGAAGGTGGTGCGCCTTGGGGGGCAACTACCAAATGATGGGGAGAGCAACAGATCACACTGGTCTCGATAGAGTGAGATGGTACAATCCTCTACTAGGTAGAGGGAGGATAGGGTTGGTGGCAAAAGGCATGGAGGGTCTCAACAAACCTGAACTATTGGTGGTAGTGTGAGTCATAGCATCGATCCTGTGTGATCATGGTGATGGAGACTCGTGGGATTCTTTTTGAGTTTTTTGGATGTTTAGCATCGTGAGTTCTGAGGACCCACTTTATTGTAGCCTATGGGTATTTTGGAAAATGTGATGTACATGTTTTACCCCATATATATATGATATTTTATTGTGGTCATCATGTGTTTTTTTTATTGATTTATTGTATGAATGCAATATGTGTATGAATTTATGATTATGTGTTAAATTCTTAGTATGTTATGCATATGGATGCAATGGAATTATGATAGGCAGATATCATGTATGCATGTGTATTTTGATTTTGTTGGATTTTCTACTATCTATATGCGTGGATGCACAATGATATGGGATATGTGATTGATTGATAAAATGGACTGTGGCTAATGATTTGACACACTATGTTAGCACCATAGACTGTACAAAACACATTAACACTTATTTTTGTTTCTTTTTGTATTTTGTATTGTTTTTGTTTTTGTGTAATGGATGTATGGAAATGAACTATTGCAATGTGATTAAATGGAATCAATGGAATGAAATGTTAGAGAATGTAGATGAGGTTTTTATGAGACTCAATCACTCTAGCTAACTTGATCAAAGGTTGTATACTTGTGATGAATAAGTCACGCAAAAATGGAATTCAATAATGCAATAATCAATATTCAACATTACGAACCATAGCTTAGAAATACTAAGCATTATATAGGTTACAAATAATACTGACTTAGCAACAATCACACTAACAAGATGCATTGAGAGAGACTTGTTGCTAACTACTAACCTAGGGTAGAGAAGTATGAATAAACAACTAACCTAAAATATATGACCTAGGATATTTTAGGTATTAATCTAGGTTAACCAGTAGATATTTTGGAACAATAAATATATCCATGGTTATGTAGTAAAAAGTAAATATAATAATCTATGTAGTATAATGCAATATACTACCTATTTTACCCTAACATCCCCCCTTTATTACATTACTTTGATATACAAAGTCTACTTCAGAACAACTCAAATTTGACACGTCCAAGTGCCTTTGTGAAGATGTCAACAACCTATTATTCGATGGGAATGTATTGGAGCTTGATCCAGTGTTTAGGAAGCTGTTGAGTGGTGTTTTCACCCAATTGTGAAAGCACACTCTCCGGTAGGATCTGAGTCCTAAAATCCTCTGCTTGCAAAGAAGGTAACTTCTCCAAGGTTCCTGTTATGCTGATTCTTTGTCTACCAATGATGTTATTCAAGTGAAATGCTAGGAATACCTTAGGGTTTGCAAGTGGATGTTAACAAGGGGCACTGGGGTTTATATAATTTGAATTTACAGTGGACTCAAAGTGAATAATTGTACTTTAATCTTGGATTTTGATGGATTTTTAGTTATTTATTTGGATACAGTAATTAAACTGTAGAAAATAAAGCAAGGGTTTGAACAATAAAGAAAAGTAAATGAAGAGAAACTAAACTACAGTCAGAATGCTGCCATCAATTCGATGAAACCGAAGATAATGAGGTTTTCTGCATGCAACCTAACCTAATGAACCTGCAAACTCGCACAATCCAAATAGGCTAGGTGCGGGCTTCTAAGGTTTCTACTGTAATTCTAGATTCAGGCATTCGCATGAAGCAACCAAGAGCACTTGCATTAAACTTCACCTAAAAGCCTTATAAATCTGAAATGAATGATATAACATTAAATCATGCATACAAAAAATGACTCCTTCTTTCTCATCAATTAGATGCCAACTCTCTGTATTTTGTATTAAATGATATGTCAATTACATTCAAAGAATGTTCCAGGCATAAATATTCTAGAACAAAAGAAGGAAATTGCCCAAGTGCAGGCCCAGAATAGCATGAAGCTCTTGTCTCTGCAACTCTGCAATCGGCAATTTCCAACCCCTCTTTCAATCTGCACTTTTGGCTTTATACTAACGAAAACGGCTCTTCGATTCTCCCTGTGTCGCTTTGTTTCATCTTCCTGCATGTGACCCTTCAACTTCCCCTTCTTTTCGTTGCTTTTGACTCACTCGATGCCGAGACCTTTGAAATCCTTCGTTGCATGTAACGCTTCTGCAACTCTGACATCTGTACGCCACGTGTCCTACATTTTTTGTGCCTTCTGTAACGTTTTCCTGTGCAAATCACGACAAAAACTGCATGCAGCCTGTTCACCTTCCTAGCCGTAAAAACGTGACATGTCACGAAATCGTGACATGTCGCGATATCGCGACGCCCTCCTCGTTCGTATGCCTTCGGCCGCTTTCTGTCGCGATATCGCGACGTTTTTCACCTTCGGACCTTCATGCCGCTTTCTGTCGCGATATCGCGACGTTTTTCACCTTCGGACCTTCATGCCGCTTTCTGTCGCGATATCGCTATCGATTTCTATTTTAAGCCTCCTTTCCACAAACTGTAGCGAAATCGCTACCGTTCTCGCCTTCGGACCTTCTTGCCGCAAACTATCGTGATATCGCTACCGCTTTTGCCCTCCGTACGTTTTGCCGAAACCTGTCACGATTTCGCTACCACTTCTTCATCCGTACACTTTCGCAGCAACACGTCACGAAATCGTGACCATTTTCTCCATCCGTATAGTTTGCCAAAACACGTCGCGAAATCGCGACCATTTTTCATCATCCGTACGCTTCGGCAAAACACGTCGCGAAATCGCGACACTTTTCATCATCCGTACGCTTCGGCAAAACACGTCGCGAAATCATGACACTTTTCATCATCCGTACGCTTCGGCAAAACACGTCGCGAAATCGTGACACTTTTCATCATCCGTACGCTTCGGCAAAACACGTCGCAAAATCGCGACACTTTTCATCATCCGTACGCTTCGGCAAAACACGTCACGAAATCGTGACACTTTTCATCATCCGTACGCTTCGGCAAAACACGTCGCGAAATCGTGACCATTTTCATTCTTTTCCAGCGGCATGTCGCGATTTCGCGACACCTTTTCTTTTCTTCTCAGCGACATGTCGCGATTTCGCTACATCTTTTCACTCTTTTCCAGCGATATGTCGCGATTTCGTGACAACTTTCAATTTTTCTTTTCGGCAGCGATGGAGCTACATGTCGCGATTTCGCGACACTTTCCTATTTTCGGCAGCGATGGCGCGACAAGTCGCGATTTCACGACATGTCACGATTTTGCGACACTTTCAACACTTAGGCATTTTTTTCTCTTTTCTTCAATTTTAGCATTTGGGTCATCGAGATTCTTCTCTGCAAGCCTGCAAAAAGGTGGGTCCCCAATTTTGGGGTGTGTTGTGGATCAACCACAACAAATGGCGACTCTGTTGTCAAATGCTCTTGAGCATTTTAGTAAGAACCCAACTTGAAACATATCACAAACTCGCAAACATATGTTAGCACATAAGCAAAATAACAAATGCCCAAAGATCAGAAGTACATGAATCATCAGAATCATCAAGTATTAGCTCAGTGTGTGCAATGTGTTTTCATTCCCTATCGTTTGAAATTGATCAACATTCCATTATCAGTTTTGCATGAATGCATATGTGGGATGGTGAATGATTTGTGTACCCTAATGAATGTGCAAGGAGATTTTGCTTTCATAAAAGGCATGGTCCTTCTTCTATTATTGTGTACAAGCATTCAAGATTGCCAAACCCTCTTAGGATCCACTAATTCATTACCTTATTGTATCCCAAAGTTGGTTACGAGTCTCTACCCTCTAGAACCCATGTGCAAGTGAATGTGAAATCAGAACTTTGGGGAATCAGACTCCCAACCAACCAAGATGAGAGTTTAACCCTATCCTTACTATTCTGATTTAGAGTTCATTACCTCACTTTAAGCAAAATAATTAAACCAGTTATGGAAGAAATGGTCATGCTAGTCTAACCCTCTAGACAATCAGTGGTCTTGTTTTTAGGCAAGACATGATGCCATGCATGGGCATATCTAACCCCACAATCCAAAACTTATCTTCATTTCTTTGGACCTTGGGGATGACTACCCATCCTTTGCAGAGGACAAGTAGTACGATCCTTTCAATCCAATATAAAGATGAGATGGGAAAAATTTATTTATTTATTTATTATTATTATTATTTTTTTTGCTTCTTGGACCTTGGGGATGACTACCCATCCTTTGCTAGGGACATGTAGTACGATCCTTACAATCCAAACTTTAGATGAAAAAAATATTAATTTTGTTGCTTAGACCTTGGGGATGACTACCCATCCTTTGCAGAGGACAAGTAGTACGATCCTTACAATCCAAGATTTATTATGAAATGAGACATAGGAGCTTTGGGGAATCAGATTCTCAACCTAAGCGAGATGAGAATTTATGCCCTATCCTTACTACTCCATGTAGGTCAAATCAAAGCTTTGGGGAATTGGATCCTCAACCTAAGTTCGATGAGGATTTAACCCTATCCTTACTACTCTGATTTTAGGCTTTAAGCTTAATGGAAGTGGTCAAAACCATTGTTTTAAGGATCATGTTGCATAATAGGATAGACATGAATAACTTCTTTCGCCCAACCTTTTCCTCCAAGTTAGGTTTTGATCATTTTGCTCAAGATCCTTTTTAATGTATGAGACGTGCTTGGTTCTAGATACCTCAAGACTCAGTTTCCAACCTTAGGATTTACTTACATATATGTTATAACACAACCCTAAGAGGATTTGACATACTTTAATGGCTTGTACCTAAGATGCATATGTAACTAAGATGAGATGTATGTAAGGTGAGATGGAACATGAATGCATTATTTCTTGAATTACAAATGGAATGAATTGTCATGCAAAACTGATTCTTTCATGCATCACAAAATCAAACAATATAACTTAAGATGCTTGTGTTACTTGTGGAGTTTTTTACAGGATAATTCCAATATTTCATATTCTCCTAACCTGAAGCATAAGTTGACATCTCAATTTTTTATTTATTTTTTTATTTTTATTTTTATTTTATTTTATTTATTTTTTATTTTTATTTTTTATTTTTTATCAAGATTAACACACATGTCAATTGAAATCAAATCCATAACCAAAATCCTAGCTAGACTAACAATCCTAAACAATAAAAACAAAATCTGAAAATCCCCACCAAAACCAAAAGAATAATATCAAAATCTCACAACCTAAGGGCTAAAATAATGCTTTAAAATCTGCCCATTAACCGGTAGCATGAAATCTCTCCCTTCTAAGGTTTTTAGCCTGAAGGTATTCTTCCCAAGAATCTCTGAAATCTGATATGGGCCTAACCAAAGACAATCAAACTTTTGATGATTCCCTTTTTCCTCATGTCTTTTGTCCCATAGTAATACCAAATCTGAAATTCTGAATGATTTAACTTTGGCCCTTCGTCAAACCATCTCTTGATAACTTCCTGGTGTTTATTCATGTGATTCATGGCCTCTTCTCTCTTTTCATCAAGGTGCAACAACTGGCTCAACCTGGCTTCAACTTGATCATCTGTCCCCAAGTACTCTTGTATGAAATGTAAGGTCTGCAACTTCAAATTTGCTTGAAATATCGGGTCTTGCCCATAGACCAAATGATAGGGAGTATTCCCTATGGACTCCTTCACTCTGGTCCTATCTGCCCAAAGGGCAAACTTTAGTTAGCTGTGCCGATCCGAGGGTTCTTTTCCTAGCAACTTCTTAATAGTATTCAACAAATTCTTATTTGAAGACTCGGCCAACCCATTTCCTTGAGGATAGTAATTGGATGCAAACTTTAAGCTCACTTTGTTATCATATGCCCAATCTGCAAATTGTGTAGAAATAAAAGCTTTACCATTGTCATCGACAATAGAGTCGGGCATTCCAAATCTTGTTATAATTTGATCCTCAAGAAATTTAATCACAACATCTGTGGTGGCATGTTTAGTAGGAATCGCTTATGTCCACCTTGTACAGTAGTCTGTAGCTGTCAAAATGAATTTATGAGAATCAGAAGAATTTGGGTTAATAACCCCGATGAAATCTAGTCCCCACTATGCAAATGGTCTCATTTCAACTACAGGTTGCAACGGCATGGCTGCATTTCTCTCTCTATTTGCAGCCACTTGACAGATATGACAAGATCGTACATGGGTATGCGCATCCTTGAAAATATGTGGCCAGTAGTATCCTGCTCTCAGGATTTGATGTGTTGTAGCATTGGCTGCACCATGACCAGTTCCATGTTTCCCGTGAAATTCCTGCAACACCCTGGCAGCTTCTTCTTTGTTCAAGCACCTCAGGTAGATACCTTCATGATTCTTCCTATAAAGCACACCAGATTTTATCAGATAATTGACAGATTTAAGCCTTAAGGCTCTTCTCTGTGTTGAATTCAGATTAGAAGGACACTTACCAATCAATAAAAATTGCACAATATCAACATACCAGTCATCCTTAGCCATGTATTCTGTATTTGAGCATTGACCTATTATTTGCGGATTATTTTCTGCGATCGCCTTCGCCAGTCCCTGTCCTCGAACTAGTTTCATTGGTTGGATTTCGAGATCAAATTCTTGGATGGTTGAAATCCATTTTCCTCTCTTCTCACCTAGTTCATTTTGTAAAAACATGGTCTTGACAGTAGAATCGGGCACGATGGCAATAACTCTGCTATGTACGATGTAGTGCCTAAATTTTTTCACAGTTTTGAAAAGTGCGTACATTTGCTTATCAAGGATTGAATACCTTAATTGAGCATCTTTCGGGGGGCACTTAAAAATGCTATGGGTTTTTCGGCACTATCCTCGCCTTTTTGGGTTAATACACTCGCAAAGGAGTGTTACGATGCAAAAGCATAAATATAAAAAGGCTTGGAGTAGTCTGGACTTATAAGGACAGGGGCTCTGGAAATGGCATCTTTGATGTTCTGGAAGGCCACTCTGCTTTCCTCGTTCCATTTTACATCCACATCTTTCTTTAGCATCTTGTTCAGAGGCTTGGCTATCTCAGCAAAGCTAGAGATAAACTTCCTCACAAAATTAACCTGCCCAAAGAAAGATCTCAATTCTTTCTTACTACTCGGGAGAGGTAGGTTTTGGATGGCTTGTATCCTTTCTGGGTCGATGGATATGCCCTCTTTCGAAATAATGTGACCCAGCAATTTTCCTTCTGTCACTCCGAAAATGCACTTTTTGGGATTTAAGGAAATTCCATGTTCTCTGCATCTTTGAAGCACTTTCTTTAAATATTTGACATGATCCTCTCTCCTCTTCGAGAAAACTGGGATATCATCCACATACACGATGATGCATTTGCCTATGAGCCCTTTGAATGCGTAATCCATGGCGCGTTGAAAAGTTGCACCAACATTTAACAGTCCGAACGACATTCTCTTATATGCAAATGTCCCCCACTTGGTAGTGAAGGCTATTTTCATCCTGTCATCTGGATGTATAAGAATTTGGTTGTACCCAGAATATCCATCGAGAAAGGACATCATTTCAGATCCATTTACCATTTGTAGAATTTCATCGATTGATGGTAGTGGATAATTATCTTTTTGAGAGGCTTTATTAAGATTTCGAAAATCTATGCACAGCCTAATCTCTCCACTCTTTTTCCTCATTGGAACGAGGTTAGCCACCCAGGTTGAGTGCCTAACAGGAAAAATGATTTTCGCTTCCAATAATATTTTAACCTCCTTTTCGATCAACGGCTCCAATAGCGGGTTAACAACTCGTTGTCTTTGCCTAAAAGGCTTGGAGTCTGGCTTCAAAGGGATGGTATGTGTGATAATGTTTTGGTTGTAAGTCTTTAGCTCATTGTAGTTCCAAGCAATACAATCTATGTAATGCTTCAATGCCTGTATTATATTGCTCCTTTCTTCCTCTGTACATGCCTTTGCTATGTACACCTCCTTTGGATTGTCTGCACTCCCTAGATTAATTGAATCACACGCATCTTTGGGGAGTGGGACTCTTTTTCTTTTCTTGTTCTTGCATTCCATGTCGAACATCTTCTCTAATGAAACCACGTCTTTAGGAATTTTGTTGGATTGATACGTAGTTTCACTTTCATCTTCTGTTCCATCATGCCACCTTTGCTCCTCATCAATCACCTGATTTTCAAAAATACCCGAGTTCGTGACAAATTTGAAAATATGTCTGTCACTTTCAAAAACTTGGAAATTCTTTACGTTATCGGGTATTGATGGACAAGGAACCAATTCAATGGAAAACTTTTTACATCTTCTTATATCAACCGGATTCAACATGCCCGCGGCGACTGCAAGAGAGTCTGCTATTCGATTTCCTTTCCTAGAAATAAGGGCTATGTTGAATGCGTCAAACTCTTCCATGAGGTCCATAACCCTAGTTCTATAAAGGCTCAGTATTTTGTCGCGGCATGTATACTGTCCTTTGATTTGCTTGACTACCAACTCAGAATCTCCCAAAACCTTCAAGCATTTAACATGTTTGCTCAATGCTAGACGTAAACCATAGATCAATGCTTCGTACTCTGCCACATTGTTTGTGCAAGGAAATTGCAGTCTGTAAGCAGCTAGCAATGGTTTGCCTCCTGGACCAGTGAGCTCGACTCCGGCTCCTACTCCCTGTCTAGACTTTGATCCATCGAACTTGAGCAACCACGTGTAATCATTTTCTTCAGAAGAATGACCATGACACACTTCTTCTTTAAACTCTTCAACAACTTCCTCAACATCAAGTGCATAGACTCCTAAGTCTGGCTCAGAAAACTGAACTTCATTCGGCTTGTTAAAATCTGTTATAATCTCTTTAAGCCTCGGTTCGTTTTCCACTCTTATTTGATTTGCAATTCCCTTCCATGGTAGCCACATATGCGAGCAGTCTGTTGCAAAATAGCCATTCAGCATTTTCATCCAATCCCTAGCAAGTAGCATTCCATACCTACTCGGGATATTAACCACCAAAATGTCCACAACCTGCTGAACCCTGGGTTCAGAATTCAATTGAATCTTGACATCATATAAAGTCCCCACTACATTTACTTCTGATCTGTCCAGTTGCAGGACTGTACATTTGGATGAAACAGGCTGAGACCTAGCATTTTGCATATCTTCGTAGGCATGAGGTTGCTCGTGGCACTCGTGTCCACCAAACAGTTATGCAAATTCTTACCCACAATTCTCGAGTCGGTAAGAATGGCGGGACATCCCTTCTCTCCTTTCGCAAAATAATATGGGATTCAACTCTTTTTCCTTCCACATCGGATCGGGTGAGTTCAAAGCTCTTATCAACGCCTCCTTTTGACCAGGCAATTTAGTTGCGTCCAGGAATGAAAGGCTAGATTTGGACTTCTTCATATCCTCCACTACGTCATAATTTGGTTTTTGAATTTGACTGTCTTACTGGACGTCATTAGACATTTCTCTTATGAGTGGAGGGGGAGGGTTGTTACTTGCCTTTGTATCTGGAGGAAGAATAGAATTGTTTGGAGGTGTTGATGAGGTTTTAGGGGCTTTAGACTTACTTCTCAAATGGTATCCATGGTTCCCCTTTCTGAAATCTCGAAAAGCTTGCACCTCCTGTTCCAGAATTTCATCTTCTTCTTCCTCACTCTCACCCTCTTGATGATATACAGTTTCCATCACCATAACATTATCATCTTGGTGTTGTGATGGACTCTCATTTGATACCAATTCCAAATCATCAACTTGTGCTTGAAGACAATGAGTGTATCTAGCAATCTCAGGACAATTCCTCTCATTGTGTTCTTTTGTGTTATGTAACCTGCACCCCCTTTCCCATGCCAAATCTGAAAGATTCAAAAGAGAATTGGATTGGCTAGGGCCTGCAGAAGCATCTAATTGATTAGCAATGGGAGCAGGAACTCCCCCATTGTTTGGCTTGGTGTTCCAGTGCCTCCCTCTATTGTTAAAATTCCGATTTGGGTGAGGGGCATGGGACTCATACTTCTGCTGTTGAACCCTGTCATTGCTCAGTTTAAGCACTAGTTTCTTGAGCTCCTCGACTTCTGAATAAACATCTTTTGGTGGAATCATATTGTTGTTAACCCCCGTTGGATTCGCATAATTAATGGGGTCTTGATTCAACACTGGGGTCGGGTTATGAGGAATTGGATTCCCGTATGGGTTGACACTTTGAATCGGGGTTGGATTTGGAAATGGAACTATGGCCTGAGGATTGGCATGACTAGTTCCTTGCATAGTAGGTTGACTGCTCTGCAAAAATGCAGGGACAGGTGGAATGGCTGTGATTGGTTGGATTGGAATGGGTGCATACGCGGGTGCTGGTGGATACGGCTGCTGATATGGAAAGGCGTTCATGCTTGGCATTTGTGGTGCCAAGAGTTGATTTTCCTGGGGAGCTTGACCATATGGAGCATACTGTCCCATCACAGGCATCTGGGTAAACCCGTAGCCTTGTGGCGTCATTTGCTGCTCGATAGTCATGGCTTCGTTATAGGCCAAAGCCAACGTGGTAACCTGAGGATTGCGCCTTGCAAACATGGCTGTCATGGGGTCCAATGCCCCAAAATATATCTGCAAAGCCACTGTGGGATCAATAGCAAAGTGCCTGATTGCTCTGTTATAGCACTTTTGGAATCTCTGATTAAACATTCTGATTGGTTCCCCTTGGTTCCTTTTGCATGTAATAAACTGATTGTAAATAGTTGCGGGATCTAAGGGTGACCTAAATTGATTGACAAAGGCATTTTCCATTTGTGTCCAAGAGGTGATTGAACCAGTTGGCAAGCATATATACCATTCATATGCTATTGGATCTAAACTCATAGGGAAAAGTCTACCAGGCCACATCTTCATATTGAACTTGCGGCCTAATTAAAACATCCCTATAGGCTTGGATATGTTCTTCTGCTGTTCTTAGGCCATCTGGCTTGTATTTAGGCAGAAATATTTCAATGTTCTTGGGGATTTCATGGATATCCCCAGCAATATTCAAAGGAGTATTGTTAGCTCCATACCAAGGAGCTGCTGGAGCTTGAGCCATTTGACTCGGAATTGATGTAGACAGACCTACAATAGCAGTAGAAATATTACTAACTATAGGCACACTAGGGGCAACGAATATTACTGGCGTAGGTCCACTCGACGTTCCTGGAGAAAATAGGTCTTTTGCGACTGGTGTGCTTACGACTTGCTTGGCTTTACTCTTGGGAGTACCAGTAAGGTCGTGAAAAATGGTTTCTCCGGTTGTTTGAGACCTGGTCGCAATACGGCATGGTGGGTCCAGCCTGCCTGAGGAAACCCTCGGCTATTTCGAAGAAAACCTGCAACAAAAACAAAAATAGTGTTGCAGTTTAGCCGTAAATGATTTCAAAATTAAGTAAAAAACAAGACATTCAGATATGAAAATCAAAATCAAATAAACCAGTTCGGGCCCTCCTTCTAGCGCCAATCTGTTGAGTGGTGTTTTCACCCAATTGTGAAAGCACACTCTCCGGTAGGATCTGAGTCCTAAAATCCTCTACTTGCAAAGAAGGTAACTTCTCCAAGGTTCCTGTTATGCTGATTCTTTGTCTACCAATGATGTTATTCAAGTGAAATGCTAGGAATACCTTAGGGTTTGCAAGTGGATGTTAACAAGGGGCACTGGGGTTTATATAATTTGAATTTATAGTGGACTCAAAGTGAATAATTGTACTTTAATCTTGGATTTTGATGGATTTTTAGTTATTTATTTGGATACGATAATTAAAGCTGTAGAAAATAAAGCAAGGGTTTGAACAATAAAGAAAAGTAAATGAAGATGCAACTAAACTACGCTCAGAATGCTGCCATCAATTCGATGAAACCGAAGATAATGAGGTTTTACGCATGCAACCTAACCTAATGAACACTGCAAACTCGCACAATCCAAATAGGCTAGGTGCGGGCTTCTAAGGTTTCTATTGTAATTCCAGATTCAGGCATTCGCATGAAGCAACCAAGAGCACTTGCATTAAACTTCACCTAAAAGCCTTATAAATCTGAAATGAATGATATAACATTAAATCATGCATACAAAAAATGACTCCTTCTTTCTCATCAATTAGATGCCAACTCTCTATATTTTGTATTAAATGATATGTCAATTACATTCAAAGAATGTTCCAGGCATAAATATTCCAGAACAAAAGAAGGAAATTGCCCAAGTGCAGGCCCAGAATAGCATGAAGCTCTTGTCTCTGCAACTCTGCAATCGGCAATTTCCAACCCCTCTTTCAATCTGCACTTCTGGCTTTATACTAACGGAAACGGCTCTTCGATTCTCCCTGTGTCGCTTTGTTTCATCTTCCTGCATGTGACCCTTCAACTTCCCCTTCTTTTCATTGCTTTTGACTCACTCGATGTCGAGACCTTTGAAATCCTTCGTTGCATGTAACGCTTCTGCAACTCTGACATCTGTACGCCACGTGTCCTACGTTTTCTGTGCCTTCTGTAACGTTTTCCTGTGCAAATCATGACAAAAACTGCATGCAACCTGTTCACCTTCCTAGCCGCGAAAACGTGACATGTCGCGAAATCGTGACATGTCGCGATATCGCGACGCCCTCCTCGTTCGTATGCCTTCGGCCGCTTTCTGTCGTGATATCGCGACGTTTTTCACCTTCGGACCTTCATGCCGCTTTTTGTCATGATATCGTGACATTTTTCACCTTCGGACCTTCATGCCGCTTTCTGTCGCGATATCGCTACCGATTTCTATTTTAAGCCTCCTTTCCACAAACTGTAGCGAAATCGCTACCGTTCTCACCTTCGGACCTTCTTGCCGCAAACTGTCATGATATCGCTACCGCTTTTGCCCTTCGTACGTTTCATCGGAACCTGTCACGATTTCGCTACCACTTCTTCATCCGTACACTTTCGCAACAACACGTCATGAAATCGTGACCATTTTCTCCATCCGTATAGTTTGCCAAAACATGTCACGAAATCGCGACCATTTTTCATCATCCGTACGCTTTGGCAAAACACGTCGTGAAATCGTGACACTTTTCATCATCCGTACGCTTCGCCAAAACACGTCGTGAAATCGTGACACTTTTCATCATCCGTACGCTTTGGCAAAACACGTCGCGAAATCGTGACACTTTTCATCATCCGTACGCTTCGGCAAAACACGTCGTGAAATCGTGACACTTTTCATCATCCGTACGCTTCGGCAAAACACGTCGCGAAATCGCGACCATTTTCATTCTTTTCCAGCGGCATGTCGCGATTTCGTGACACCTTTTCTTTTCTTCTCAGCGACATGTCGCGATTTCGCTACATCTTTTCACTCTTTTCCAGCGATATGTCGCGATTTCGCGACAACTTTCAATTTTTCTTTTCGGCAGTGATGGAGCTACATGTCGCGATTTCGTGACACTTTCCTGTTTTCGGCAGCGATGGCGCGACAAGTCGCGATTTCGTGACACTTTCAACACTTAGGCATTTTTTTCTCTTTTCTTCAATTTTAGCATCTGGGTCACCGAGATTCTTCTCTGCAAGCCTGCAAAAATGTGGGTCCCCAATTTTGGGGTGTGTTGTGGATCAACCACAATAGGAACTTCATCACGAATGAAATGACAATCTGTGTCAATATTCTTTGTGCGGTCATGATGGACTAGATTCTTGACCAAGTTCAAAACACCTGAGTTGTCACAAACCATGTGAATAGGAAGTTTCTTTGGTAGGCCCATGGTAGCCAAGATGTGATATAACCATATCGCTTCACACACAGCTCCACGTGCAGTGCGATATTCTACCTCAGTTGAAGATAAAGCAACCACCTATTGTTTTTTACTATGCCATGAGATAGGAACAAATCCAAGATGAAATACATATCTTGATGTTGATTTTATATCATCTAGGGATCCAGCATAGTTAGAGTTAGTATAACTCTATAAGAATAATGAGTTATTATTCTTATACTCTAGACCATAATCTACAACTCCCCTGAATGTAGTGAAGAACCCTCTTAGCTGCTTTCCAATGAAAGACCTTTGGTTCATGCATGAACCAAGAAAGATAGTTTACAACATAAGTAATGTCTGGTCCAGTATTGGTCAGATATATGAGGCTTCCAATGATCTATTGATATAGCATGCCATCTACTTGTGGTGAGTCATCATACCATGATAACTAAAGCCTTGATTCCATCGATGTTGCTTTGGGCTTACAATCAGTCATACAATATTTTTCTACTAAAGTCTTGGCATAATTTTTCTAATTCACCCTAATATGATTCTTCTTTTGTTCTATCTCAAGGCCAATACACTAGTGGAGAAGTCCAAGATCTGTCATATCAAATGAATCTTTCAAGTCATTTTTCATTATGTTAATCAATTTATCTGAATTTCTAGTGATGATTAGATCATCTACATATAGTACAAGAATCAATATTTCAGAACTTGTGTTCTTGATATAGAGATTTGCATCTGATTAAATTCTCTTAAATATGTGCTGCAGTAGGTGACTATCCATTTTGATGTACCATGCTCTTGGGGCTTGTTTTATCTCGTATAATGATTTGACCAATTTGCAAACTTGTTTCTCATGGCATTCCTTAGAAAATCTTGAAGGTTGAGTCATGTATACCTCTTCTTTTAAGTCACCATTTAGAAAGGCATTTTTTACATCCATATGATGTAATTTCCATCCGAACTATGCTGCCATAGCATAAAGAACTCGAATGGTGGTCATCCTTGTAGTGGGTGCAAAGGTTTCCTCATAATCAAGGCCTTCCTTTTGAGCATAGCCCTTCACCATAAGATGGGCCTTATGCTTATCTATGGTACCATCTGCCTTATATTTGAATTTTTAAACCCATTTGCAGCCTATAGGTTTCTTTCCTTTAGGCAAATCGACCAGATTCCATGTTTTGTTTTTAATGAGGAATTTATGTTCAGCATCCATAACTGCCTTCCACTGAGGCTGACTAAGTGCTTCATCAACTATAGAAGATTCATTTTCATCATATGAAGACATGTAAACCCTCTCATCATCAATTTCCATATCATTTCCAACTTCTAAATCTCTATCACAAAAATCTCTTGAAAATCTGCACAAAGATCATCAACTAAATTAGATGCTTCTATCATTCTCTATCGAGACATGCTTCGTGTCTTTGGATGATTGAGAGTAAGATATAGGGGTAAAGTGAGTTTGGAATCTATCATAGTACTTGTATACCATTTTGGAGGCTTTTTCTATTATGGAGGAGTCTGTGGCTATTGCTCCTCATCTTCCAGGTATACTGATGTAGTGTTAGATGTGAAAGCCTCATCAAACACTACATCTCTACTAACATGTATTTTCTTGGTAAATGGATCTATCAATTGATAGCCTTTTGAGAATTCATCATTTCCATGAAAAACACATTGTAGTTTCTTCTCATTTAACTTCTTTATTTTCTCCTTAGGTATATGCATAAAATCCTTACACCCAAATACTCGTAGATGAGATATGGAGGGTTTCCTTCCACTCCATGCTTCTTGAGGAGTCATACCTTCAATATCCCATGTGGGTGCCTTATTTAGAAGATATACTACAGTTGTTACAACTTTAGCCTAGTAACTGTGCTCAAGACTGGCTCCCTTAAGCATACATTGAACCATTTACATAATGAAGCAATTTCTTCTCTCAGCAACTCCATTTGACCGAGGAGAATAGGTTGTTGCTAACTATATTTTTATCCCATGTTTCTACAAAAATGAGGAAAATTATTTTGATGTGTATTCCCCCCCTCGATTTGAATAGAGGATATTTATGAAACATCCTGATTCTTTCTCAACTAGCTTCTTGAACTGCTAAAAATAGTCAAATGCTCCAAACTTCAACTGCAAGAAGAAGACCCACATTTTTTGTGAGTGATCGTCTACAAAAAATTGAAAATACCTTTTTCCTCCACAACTAGTAGATATAGGACCACACAAATCTGTGTGAACTAACTCCAAAGGTACCTTAGCTCAAAAGGAGCTGGGTTCAAAAGGTACTCTATGTTGCTTTCTTGACAAGCAATCTGAGCATACTGGCAAAGTAGATGAAAGAGTAGGAAGTCCTTTCAGCATTTGATATTTACTAAGTTCTAGTAAATACCCTAAACTTAGATGCCCAAATATCTTATGCCATAGAGAAGTGGCCTCTTTTGTGGTTACTGCCATTGCAGTATGTGTAGAGGTAATTGCATCTAAGATAAACAAACCATGTTTGTATGAACCTGTTGCTATCTATTTTCCTTTCTGGGTGATAAAGCAACGTTTATTTTCTTTGTCCACTTTGAAATTGACATTCATGTTATTATCTAAGATTTGTAGAACTGACAAGAGATTATTTTTCAATCCTGGTACATAAAGAAATTTTTGAATCTTACATTCTCCATATGGAAGGGAGACAAAAACACTTCCTTCTCCCTAAACTCGATAAGTTTGATCATCAGTAATGGTTATCGGTCTACCTTCTAGAGCCTCAAATGTCTCAAACTAGGACTTATCACCAGTCATATGTTTACTAGCGCATGAATCTATGTACCAAATGGTATCCTTGTGAGAGGATTCTATATGTGTCATGAGAAATTTGTGTGCTCATTCAGAGTCTGAACTAGAATATTCAGCGACAATGTGTCCATGTTGCTGTTTATTCTTGTTCTTTGGTTTACCTTTGCCCTTCTTTTGTCCTTGTTCATTGGGCGGTTTGTTCTTAAACCAACATATTTTGGTTTCATGAGTGTCTTTATCACAATTACAATACTACTTCTTCTTCTTAAGCTCTTTGCCTTTACCCTTGTCTTTGTTAGAAGAAGATCCTTTCTGTTGATTCCACTTTTTCTTTCCACTTTGCTTGTTTGAGAAAAGTGCATTATTGGATGCCTCATCTCTTTGGAGTTGATTAGCTTCTTCAGTTTGAAGCAAATTTACCAACTCTACAAAAGTCACTATTCTTCCAGAGACTTGTAGTGAAGTGATCAACAATCTATAGGAGTCTAGAAGAGCCCTTAAAATGATTGAGATCAGGACATTGTCTTCTACTTTTTCTCCGAAGGCTTGCAGTTTTGTTTTTATATCTGCAACCCTACAGAGGAATAACTCTATTGTCTCTCTAGATTTCATATGAAGAGTATGAAGTTGTGTTTGAAGGTTAATAATTGTTGATTGATTTTTTCCTTCAAAAATGGTTGCTAAGGCATTCCATGCCTCCTTACCATTTTTAGCTTAACTTATATGAGGCTGTATGTCATCAGTAATAGCTAACAAGATCAATAAGGAAAGTCTTTTATCATAAGCTGTCTGATATGCTCCTACTGATGTGGGTCTAGAATCAGTGCCATCCACTATTCCCCACATCTCCTCTACAATTAAAATGGCTTTCATCTTAGTTTTACAGGCTGAATAATTTGAACCTTTGAGCAGTTGGCTCTCAGTGAGATACTTGTTGATCATGGCCATGGTTAAGGTTTCAAATTGATATTACTAAGATGAATTTATCTTACAGTATATCCTCAAAAGAGTATATGAAATATTTTAATTTGCTCTTTAAGATATTTAATGGCACCTGCCTTAAAATCCTTAACAAGGGATGAAAAGTTTGAGGATTTTAAGCCAAACAAAATAGAGCAAATTAAAGAGGTAGGTTTTGAAAGACTTCTGATTGTGCTCTCTAGGATATTTAATGGCACATGCCTTAACACCCTTCAATAAGGATGGAAAGTTTGAGGAAATTAATCCAAACAAAGAGAGTTAATCAAGGTGTTTGGATTTTGACCTTTTATGGGGACCAAAAAATATTGACTTTGTTTTAACCTGTGCAAGGTTTAGCACGATTTTGAGTGAAGTTTAGGTTTTGTGAAATGCTTCTTCAATGTTTTATCTGATTGTTTAATTGCACATAAAAAGCATGATTGTTAGTGCAATAATAAAAACAAGAGAGCAACCCAAATTATTATCACTCTAGGTGTCGGATGCAACCGAAAATGCACCTAGTATAGTCAATTTTTAAGAAAAGGTGTCGAGTACAATCAAGAATGCACCTTTCTTGTTTTGAAATATCCCCCCTTTCTCTTTACAATTTTGCAAAAAATAGAATCACTTAATATGACTTCTATCCCCGCTTAATTTTTACAAAATTGAAAAATTTGAGCACTCCTTTCAAGATAAGTCGACACACGACCCACGTTTGAAAGGCTTCCAGACCAGTCGACACACGACTTTGGTTTTTGTCTTCAACACTCACGCTTGAGGATCAAGCAAATATGTTCAAAATATTTCTCAAGTTTACAACAAAAAATGCAATTTTATGTCGTATATCTCCTTTTTGAAGGAGAAAAAAAAAGCAAAGTTTGGATTTTGTTGTAAATGAAATGACCTATGTGATTCCTCAATGTTGTAAATCTCTTTGTTTTGCAATAGAAGTTTGAGTTTCTATGTATTTTTATCTCCAATAATGTGTGAAGAAAACTATAGAACTTTTGAGGATTTTATTGCAAAAACAAAATTTGTTGAAGAAATCCTTGATTTTACAAATGTAACAGGTTGTGAGAAGAGTTTAAGGGCTTGTAGACTTTCTAATTTGCAAAAAAAATACTCTTTTATGTGTTATATCTCATTTTGATGAGAAAACAAAAGCATTCAATTTTGGTGGATATTGCAAAAAAAATATAGCCTCTTTCTTCTCTCATTAATTTCTAATTAATTTGAACCATAATTAAATCAATAATATAATCATTTGAAGAAAAAACACTTAAAAAAATGATTTTTAATCAAATATGATTAAATTATTAATAAAATTTACTAAAAAAATTATTAAAAAAATAAAAAATACTTGTTTATCTTGCTACAGGCGCTAAGTGACATTTGAAGGCAAAAAAAAATTGCCTCAGTGGGAGTCGAACCCTGGACTCCCAGTCGCCCAAAGCCTTAGCTCGACACTATGTGACGGTCGAGCTACACGACCTGACACGAAGGGAAGGGAAAGTGATTCCATTTCCCTTCTCTCCTCTCACAAGCAGGAAAAAAGAAATTGTGGGATTTATCCCACATTACCCGCATGGAGGAGAAAGACTTATTGAAAAGGGCTTTCAAGCCCGTAGTTTGTTGACTGCCTGTGGGTAGTCACAGTCCCTATTATTTTGGTCACCGCCACATCACGGTTAGTCGAGTTTGATGGTACGCAGTTAGTCCACCATGTGTCACCCTCATGTCAGGCGTCTATCCTATGGTTGTCCGCCACATGTTAGGTCCGAGTCAGATCATCCAGTCTAGGTGGCATGTGGCTTGTGTGCCATGTGTCGCCTAGTCAGTGTCCAGGTGGCACGTGGCCTATGAGCCACATGTCACCTAATTAGCGATCTAGGTGGTGCCTCGGGGTGCATGCAGTCTAGAGAACTTTGGATCTCACCATGTGTTAGAGATCAGAGTCAGGCTATGTCAGGGATCGGAGGACCTCCTGTCCTTGCAGATCCTAAGGTGGTCGAGGATCGAAGGACGCTCCTACCCTCTTGTATCCCAAATTGGTTGCCTCATGTGCATCCAGTTTGGGAGGGGAGGGTGCTCTTGCCCTCTCGAATATCCTAAGCTATAGAGGCCATGTGGCTCTACAGGCTCGGGCCTTATGAGTGGGAGCAAATGCTCCTGCCTCCTTAGGAGTTGACCACGGAGCCTAGTCGACATCAGAGTGCTATCGATCGAGGGGCTCGATAGGCGGTCGATCATGGAGCCCAATCGACAACGAAGTGCTATCGATCGAGAGGCTCATGAGGGCAATCGATCACCTCCATCATGAGTAGTATGGGCCTAGGATTGAGTAGGCCCTAGTAAATTTAGGGTTGACCCTAATCCCTCCCTGAGCCTGATCCTGCCAGCAAGCTCGCCTATTGAGGTGGGTTGGTGGCACCAATTGTCACTAGCTCATCCTCCAAGCGAGCCAAAAAAATTGGCTCTGTGCCAATGTGATGAATAAGTCATGCAAAAATGGAATTCAATAATGCAATAATCAATATTCAACATTAGGAACCATATCTTAGAAATACTAAGCATTATATAGGTTACAAATAATATTGACTTAGCAACAATAATGCTAACAAGATGCGTTGAGAAAGACGTGTTACTAACTACTAATCTAGGGTAGAGAAGTATGATTAAAAAACTAACCTAAAATATATGACCTAGGATATTTTAGGTATTAATCTAGGTTAACCAGTAGATATTTTGGAATAGTAAATATCTCCATGGTTATGCAGTAAAAAGTAAATGTAATAATCTATGTAGTATAATGCAATATAATACCTATTTTACCCTAACAATACTGACTATGCAAGAATTTTTGAAGAGCTATGAATTTGCTAGGATGACCTAGGTATTTCAAATCCCTGTGTGTGCAAGTGAGTTCATTCCTGCAAGACGCATAAAGATGCCACCATTGTCATATAGGCTATCCACAAAACCTGTAATGAGGATCACTCTATGAATGTCACAATCTTGAGTTTTGTACTTAGTAGGATTAGACCACTAGGCAATCTAGGTTACCAAAATCTAGCTCATCCACATGCAAACATTGGTTTGCACACATGCAAAAGCTAATGTGATAGACATATCATCATGCGGGAGGCTATCGCAATTGACAGATAGGCTATCCATCAAACCTGTAATGAGGATTAACTTATGGTTTTCCAAATGCTGAGAATTCTAGGGATTCAAGCTTAAGCTCTCTTCTTTTCTTCAATTTTATTGTGATACTTGCTCATATGTAGTGATGAAAATCACTGTTTATTTTGTATTTTGTTGTTGTTGATCAAGGGATTTGGGAAGTGGTGATAACCACTGTTTATTTTTCTTTTGCTTTTTGCTTTTTGAGGATTTTGATATTGAACTTTTGGGATTTTGATTTTTTAACTTTAGATTTCTTTGATTTTTTTTTAGGGATTGGGATTTGTGGGAATTGGAATTTTTAATAGTGGTGAAAACCACTATTTATTTTGGGGAATTGGTTAGTGAAGAACTTGTCCTTTTGCCAAATATTTGCATTCTTGAACCATTCACACAGGGAGATGAGCAAGATAACCTTTTCGCTTAAAGTAATCTAGACCACTTCGTAATTTTTCATCTTTCCTTATGCAAAACTTGGATTTATTAATGTGTAAATGTGTTTGGGATATGATGTACACAAGGCATAATCTAAGCAAGAATCTACCTCCTAAAAATCAAGATAGCTTTCTACAAGATCTAAAAAGAAAACTAGAGATGGTTGAGTGACCAAAAACCCTAATGACATTCTAAAACAAATGACTAGGTGAAGGGAGTGGACACAAATATGGAATATGGAAAATGTGGGTGAAAATGAGAAGTGAAACATTGAACGATGTGAATGATTACTTTCACAACCTTGATTTTGAGTGATGACAAGTGTACCACCATGGTGTGAGCCATGTATGAGCAATTCTAAATTGTAAAGTGCTAATGATGAGCATGCTTAAATGTAAGCGATGCTAAAATGCAATGGGATGAAATGTGATGCGATGCTATATTTTTGTATTTTTGATATTTTGATGATGTTTTTGAAATGCAATGCGATGCAATGTTTTTGTATTTTTGATATTTTGATGATGTTTTTGAAATGCAATGTGATGCAATGTTTTTGTATTTTTGATATTTTGATGATGTTTTTGTATTTTTGAGTGATATATATGTATGTACAAGTGACCAATGGGTTTATTGGGGGCCATTGGGGCATTTGGGGTGACCAAAGGGATTATGGATACCTTTGGGGCTTTTTGGGTGACCTAGACGGTCATAGGTCGCCTAGGAGCATTTTAAGTTGACCAAGTGAGATGTAGGCATCCTTGGAGCATTTTGGGGTGACCTAGATGGTTCTAGACCGCCTAGGAGCATTTTAGGTTGACCAAGCAGGATGTAGGCATCCTTGGAGTATTTTGGGATGACCTAGATGGTCGTAGACCACCTAGGAGAATTTTAGGTTGACCAAGTGGGATGTAGGCATCCTTGGAGCATTTTGGGGTGACCTAAATGGTCATAGACTGCCTAGGAGCATTTTAGGTTGACCAAGCAGGATGTAGGTACCCTTGGAGCATTTTGAGGTGATCTAGATGGTCATATACTGCCTAGGAGCATTTTAGGTTTACCAAGCTAGATGTAGGCACCCTTGGAGCTTTTTGGGGTGACCTAGACGGTCGTAGACTGCCTAGGAGTATTTTAGGCTGACCACCATGTCTTAGGCATGAAATGGTCACAAATGAAGTATGTTCAAGGGTTCAGGATACTTGACACCTTCAAGGGAGGTTAGGCGATAAGTTTTGGGTCCTATCTGACTAGTAATGACATAGGGACCTAACTAGTTTACCATGAACTTGTCCCTCATATGGGGTGACAAATTAGAATTTTGTCGATTTTCATTCAGAACGAGATCATCAACTTGAAAGTCCCTTAGGTGGACTTTCATATTGTAGGCTCTCTTAAGTCACTCTTGATAAACATGTAGGTGTTTGAGAGCATTAATACAACGTAAATCAAGCAATGTAAGCTGATTTAGGTGAGCTTGCTACGCGGTGTCATCATCGATGAACTCTTGCATGGATATGCACAACAATGGGATTTCAAGCTCTAGAGGCATGACCGCCTCGGTGCCATACACTAGTGAAAAAATATTAGCCCTAGTGGGTGTCCAAATACTAGTGTGGTAGGCCCATAGAGCAAGGGGTATTTGTGTATGCCAATCTGTGTGATTCTCTCTAACCATTTTTTTGAGAATGGCAATCAATGTTTTATTGGAAGCTTTTGCTTACCCGTTTGCTTGTGGATAGTAGGGTGTCAAAAAACTGTGCTAGATATTATACTTTGTTGTCAAAGCATGCACATGTTTGTTCTTAAAAGATGTCCCATTATACGAAATAACCTTGGATGGAATACCAAAATGACAAATGATATTATGTAATAGGAACTCTGCTATGCGGGGTCTCATCATAGTGGTAAGGGGAATTACTTCCACCCATTTAGTGAAATACTCGATAGCCATTATAATAAATGTGTGGTAGCCCAAGGATGTAGGGGAGATTTTCCTAATTAAATCCAATCCCCATTGTGAAAATGGCCACACCGATTGGATTGGTTGTAAGGCATGAGAAGGCACATGTGTCAAATTAGCATGGTGTTGACACTTCATGCACTTCCTCACATATGCACAACAATCTCGCTCTAAATTTGGCCAATAATAGCCCATGTGAAGAATGCACTTAGTGATGGCCATGTTACTAAAATGGCCACCGTATGTACCATTGTGTTAGTGGGCGATTGCCTAAGCCGATTCTTGATGCTCTAAGCAACAAAGGAGGATACCTTTGTAGCTCCAATGATATAGAATGTCTCCTTGCAAGACATAGTTTGTCGCCTTTTGTATGAATGTTCTTTTAGCGGCGTGCGACAACCTAGGAGGGAGGTTACCAAGCTTTAGGTATTCCATGATTTGTGTGGACCAGTCCTGTTGTGAGGAAGCCTCGAGCGCATGAATGAACTATCCCTCTTGAAGTTCATCCTGAGAAAAAGCTAATTGGGAGAGAACATGTAAGAATAGCATTATGCTGCTATCAAAAAGGGATTGAGGGAACAAAGTCCCCAAATCGGCCTGGTTCAAGCATTCGTGAATGTGTGAGAATCTCTCTTGATGAGGTTCAATTTGAATCAAGTGGATTTTTGGTATGACTTGAGCATTCTCACACTCAACCATAGACTACGAGAGCATTTTGACCTGAATGATAGTCATATGATCCATAGGTTCTTGTGGGATCAAGGACCCTAGGGAGGCCATTGTATCCACAAAATTATTAGATGATCGAGGGAGTGCCTCTATGTTATACCATTCAACTTTTGCCAAGAATTTATCCACAAGGGCTTTTTAGGCTTGTAAAATTGGGCATTTTTACTGGTAGATCCCTTTGACCTGGTTAAAAATTAGTAGAGTCACCAAAAATGTTAACCTTTGTTATTTTCATGGTGACAGCCACCTGAAGACCTATGAGCAAGGCTTTGTACTCAGCATTATTGTTGGTGCATGAGAAATCAAGTTTAAATGATAGGAGTATGGGAGCTCTATGCGGTGTAAAAAATATTATTCCCATGCCACCTGCTTGATCGCATTTGGAGCCATAGAAAAATAGGGTCATATCTACCTGCATCTCAGGCTCGTAAAAATTTGGTGATTCTAATATTTAGAAAATCCCCTCATGGGGAAGCTCCATACTAAGAGGCTGATCGTCCTGGAGATGAGCCTCTATGAGTTGATCAAAAATGACCTAACCCTTAATTGATTTTTGTCCAAAAAATTCAAGGTCAAACTCTGTCAACAACATGATCCATTTTACTGTGCGACTACTATGATAAGTGTAGCTCATCATGTAGCACAATGGATTCTCTTTAGATACAACATATGTGGTGTTGCTAAGCATGTAATATCATAGCTTCTTGGTGGTGAAAACCATCGCTAGGCATAATTTCTCAACGTATGCGTACTTGATCTCATAACTAACCAGGGTGCGTCTATGGTAGTAAGTGGCCTACTCCTTATGAAATTCATTGTTCTAGGCTAACATGGCACCCAATGTCATCTTAGTGGCTAAGATGTATAAGTGGAACGACACTCCTGGTATAGGTGGTGCAAACACTGGAAGTGAAGCCAAGTATTGTTTTATTGTATCAAAGGCCTCCTGAAACTCGTCATCCTAATGGAATGTGACACCCTTGTGCAACAACTTGTTCATTGGATGACACTTGTCAAACAATTGCGCTATAAAGCATTTGATGGACATGATCTTGCCCTGTTGACTTTAGAGCTGATTGATTGTGGTTGGGGGAGGCATCTCAAGGATGGCCTTGACCTTATTGGGTTCCACTTCAATGCCTCACTTAGAAATGATAAATCCCAAGAGCTTTCTAGATGTGATGCCGAAGAGACACTTCTTGGGGTTTAGTATCACGTTGTGCACAATGAGGCGATCTAGAACTTTTCTCAAGACATCAAGTTGTTCATGGCATAATAAGTATTTAGCCAGCAAGTCATCCATGTAATTTTCTATAATCTTATGTATGTAGTCATGTAATATGTATGTCATGGCACGCTGGTAGGTGACGTCGATATTTAAGGCCAAAAGGCATGACCTTGTAGCAAAATGTCCCCCAAGGTATTGTGAACGCCGTTTTGAGCTAGTCCTTTGGATTGATACAAATATTATTATACCCAGAGAAACCATCCATAAGGGATAAAATTTCATGGCCCACTATGGCATATACCAGGGCATCGATGCTTGGCAAAGGAAAATCATACTTAGGACTCACTTTGTTTAGGTCTTGAAAATCGATGCAAATGTGAATTCTCCCATCAAGCTTCTTAATGAGAACCATGTTAGACAGCCATGGTGGATAGTCTACAAAAATAACAAATTGGGCATCCAATAGCTTTTGTAGCTCATATTTGACCATCAAGGCCACTATTGGATGCATCTTTATTAGTTTTTGCTTGATAGGATTGGCCTTGGGGTCAAGCATCAGATTGTGGGTGAATATATTTGGATCCATTCTCAACATGTATTTATAGGACCATGCAAAATATTCCTTCTTCCTAGTGAGAAGAGTTATGTAATTGGCTTGCTCTTTGAGGGATAGACTTTCCCCCAGCTTGATACACTATGGATTCTCTAGATCTGAGTTGATATCTTTGTCAATCGTAGGCTCGATTGACATATGCAACCCCTCCTCCAGATGGTGGGGGGTAGGGATCAAATGGATGTCATATTTTGGATTTAGATCATCAATGGGAACCTTGGGTTCCTCTTTAGTATGGAAGACATCATGAGCTGGCCCTAGGGAGAAGCAAAATAGCTGTAGCATCTCGTTGTAAGGCCAATAATCAAAAGGCAATGGGGGTGAATCTCCTCGATCAAAGTTGATCACCCCAAAGTCAAGGTGCAATGGATTTAATGGGTTATTTGGATCTTGTAAGGGCTCAAAAATATCTATGGAAATAATATTTATGGAAGGATGATTTCCCCTAGGTGGTTGGTGGTGACCATGGACCTTCGGATGCAGCATGACCTAAGGAGGTGGTGGAATGACAGGCAGTGGTCGGTGTGGCTACGAAAAAACTTGATCTTCATGAGGTAGAAGATGTATCCAAATGGGATTATATAATGAAAACATGCACATATCATATTTGTCATCGTCATCCCAAGGGACAATCTGCACGTATTCTCTATCATAACTATCAGAATCAATCAGTGCGACTCCATAGTCCAAATCATCATCTGACATCCACTCATAAGGGGATCCTAGATCTTATTCCTAACTATCATGGGGAAGAGTGCGTGAACATTCACCTATATTGTAGGATTGGATACCATCGCGAGGTGGTTCATCATCTCCCAAGGGCATAGGGAAATAGTCCCCCAATGAGTAGATGCGATTAGGGTTGGCAAAGGGATCTCGGGCCAAATTATCTCTATAGTTGAGTCACAGGCACTCCATACCATCTATGAGAACATCTAGTGGAAAGGGGTGATTATGTCCCAGTACTAGTTTATCATATGGTATCTCGTACTGGGGTTGAAACAGAACCTGCATGCCTTGCTCATACAAGCCTAACCCGTAACCATGCCAATTGCAAAGTTTAAGGTACTTCAGGGCAAAGTCAGGTTTATACAAGTAGTTGATGTATTATGTGAAGGGCTCCTCATCCTCCTCCTATTGAATTAGGGAAAAAAGGTGCACCAAATGATGATAAACAATATGCGTATCTACATCCTATTGCTTATGAGCATCAAATGGAAGCATGCAAGTAGAAAGATAACGAATAAAAAGAAATAAAGCAAAAAAGGTAGTTTTCTTATTAATAATATGAATCAAATATATATTACAATGCATCCTCTTGAGGGCTCAAAATGGGTGATACAAATGTTTACAACTCGGGTGCCCAAGGATCGAAATCCTTCAAGAAATTCGGGTGCACATCCAATGTCTCTCCTCGTACCCACAATCGAGGTGGGTGGTCCAAGGTTTCTGCCACTTGTGTCTTTGATTATTTGAGGTCCTATTCTAATCCCCAATATGTTGTTTAACCTGCACCTACACACAAGGAAACAAAAAATTTCAAATAGCAAGTGCGTGTGATGAGAAACATGCAATCCCTAGAGGGGCCAAATAACTAATAGTGAGAATAAGCATCAAATAAACTCCAAATAACTTGAAATTTTAGAGGGATAAAAAATAGAATATTTTGGGAAGATATCAGTAGAAATTATTCTAATATTGAGTCTGATGGTGCCTCATAATTGCAATGAACGTGCACTACCTACAAAACATAAAGTGAACAATTTTTGGCCCTACACATATCCAAAACATATTAAAATTGGAGAGAACACATAAAATACTATTTTAAAGAAACCCATTTTATCATATTTGCAAAATTAGTGATAATTTAGGCATTTCTTCAGATGACCTTCGGAGACCTGCATGAGATCCTGTAAGACACTAAAACTGTAATATCTCGACCAATATAGCTTAGAAAGACTTGGAATTTTAAATGCAGCATAATTGTAGCATATATAAAATATAAAATTAAAAATAGTAACAAAATAATGCACAAATTTCTATTTGTCATAGAGTGGGATGAATAGGACTGTCACAAATTAGGGGGCACCCGGGGGTGAGAAACCCACCGTTTTGCCTAAATTTTGCCACCAATTTCACTGGGGAATGGTCCAAAATACTCTAATGGGTATTTACATAAAATTTGGTGTGGGAATTCACTCATATGGTTTAGTTTTGTAAAAAATTGCGCCTCCTAGTTCACTCGTAAAGTCCTTTGCTAGGTAGAGATTTCGAGGGAAAATGGGCACAAAAGAGTGGAAGGAAATATTGGCAACACTCCGTCACTTTGTCCTCAAAATCTCCTCTCCATTTGAGTGGAAAATGGATCCAATTTATAGACCAAGGAGGCTCATGGGTCAAAAGGCATGAGTGGGCATGCGAGGCAAGAGGCGCCACTTGGCCACTAGGGTGACATGCATTGGAAGGGGAAGAGAATATCCCAATTTGGCCTCCCTCATGGACTAGAGCATTAATATACTGCATGCTCTAACTTTATAGGCATTGGAAAATAGAAAATTAATCGTTGCCAAGTGCCATTTGTCCAGATTTGACTTTTTGCCAGTAAAACTTGCTATTCGCTCCCCCCTGGGATGAATTCTACTATTCATACCAGGGTGGGACGAATAGGTTTTGTATTCATCCCAGGGTGGAATGAATAGCAGCAGAGTGTCCAAAATGTCCCAAAAGTATCCTATAACCTTTCACAACCTTGTACAAAGTGGTTAGAACCACTGTATTCCTCCTGAGGGCTGCCCTGGGGGCCTTGGTGTGTCATGAAGATGTTGCTTATGGTAGCATAATCGGATTGACCAAATTTTAGTGTCTACAAACCTATATTATTTAAAGTAAATTTGGATAATATTTAATGAAGAAGTGCTGGATTTTGATGATATATATTTCAGGAAATACAACCACAAGATCTAAAATTAGGAAGCAATGTTAACTATATGATAATGACAATATAATATGCAAGAAAAATATATGAGAAACTTTTGCAATAACTCAAAAAATAGCCATTAATAAAATATCACAAAAATAGTACAATGTTGTATAATGGAGGTCTCAAACACTCCAAAATTCATGCATGATCTACATTGTATCTACCTTCTCTTCTCATCACTATTCTCTACTATTATATATTCTTATCCTCCCTTTATTCACATACCTTGACCTTTCACCTACCTATGACTCTTCATATTCCTATTCTATGACTCATGTACATGTGGACTACATGCACATTTACATCATCAAGTACTTTGCACATTCTAACACTTGTGCATTTATTACATTGCATAAAGTAAATACTCAAATCCTAATCTAAGATAAACTCCTAATATAAATATGTACCCAAGGTGGTACATTGGCATATACCAAATAATGCAATATATTCCAACATCTCCCTATATTACATTATTTGGGTATTGAATACTTTAGTCTTCAATATGGTCTTCATCTTGGTTTCAAATGTTCTTTAGCTTTATCAGGTTCTTTGTGTTGACTTCAATTTACTTTGCATTGTATGCCTCCTTTGTCAGGTTCCTCTTATTCTTCTTCTTCTTCTTCTTTATCTGCATTATTAGATTCTATCTTTGTGCTTTCATGAGCTATCATGCTATCATTAGATTCTTGTAAAAATATTTTCTCTTTGCCTTTGTCCTTCTCATCAAGTTCATTAGTATAGAACATTCTAAACAGTCACTTAAAGCATCATGATAAGATATTGAGTTAGAACATGAAGTATCAATACTGCATGAGGATTGAAATATCTTCTCTAAGAAGGATTCATCTATTTTTATTTTCTATTTAAGTGATTCAATCAATTATTTTTGCTCTACATTCTCATATTTGTAATATTTTAATGTAAGTAATACCATATATAATATGCTACTAATGTCTAAAGGAATTTGAATATCATCCTTTCTATTATCAATCACTGTAGTGATTCTAGCATTTAGATAATATTCCAAAGTTTTAAATTTTTCTTATAAGGCTTCACTATAGATCACTTTTGAAGTAAGATCTAAGTTTCCTTTAGAATTTGTAAGTATATTCTTGATTCCAATTTTTATGATATTTGCCCTGTTGGAACAATTTATTGCATCCATATGATTCGATTGTCATGGTACAAGAAATCATTTGGAACCAATGAGCTATTACAAGCTCTGGTCAACCTGCCTCTTTATTTTGATAAAAGATATATTGCTAAAGAAAAAGAATCAGAATGGGTAAGGAAACCCCAGTGATAAAGTAAATAAATTGCAAGTTCAAGCACTCCATATTTTAATTATAAACTACTTCTATTAAAATGACCAAGCAAAGACAACTATTATTATGCCTTATGTAGACCAGTGCCTAGATTCATTGGGCTATTATAGCAATTTAACAATGTTTAAAATATGAACAAATAGAAAGGATAAAAGAGAAATTGGATCTATTAAACCTGTTCAAATATTGTAACAAATTTAATATTTTGACCAATGAAAGAAACATCCACAACACATTCAAATGATGTAATCTGCTATGAAGTGATATATAGAACTAGAGATAAGAATGATAGAACTGAACCCTAGAATTGTATTAATTTTTCAAAGAATTTACATGTAGAGTTGGCAGGAAGCCATTGAAATCTATTACAACTTTTTAATACAATGAGAAAATCTTGTTCAAATAATGTAACAAGACTTCTTCAACTTCTCTCGTTCCAATCTAGTAATAGGAAAAATCTTTGAGTTTCAGGCTCAAAAAGAACTAGAAATATTCTCAGCTTCTCAAGCACAATTCTACCAAAACCTGCATAGCAAAGGGGAAGAATGAGGGATGACAGAGAAAAATAGACACAAAGGATACAACAACACAATTCATAGGGCACTCAAGTATACCTCTTAACAAAAATGCTATCTCTAATGCTTGATCCAGATTTTGACCACAGTCAGTGTATTTATAGCTCCAGGTTCTTGAATCTATTATTTCTAGCTCCATTTGGACCTTATACTTGTCACTCTTTGGTTTGATCCTCAAAAACTTGTACAAATATCTTCCATTATCCTCTTTTATTTACACTGTACACTTTGCTAGGACTCTTTTAATTCAACTTTTTAACTGGTAATCTCAATTCCTAAAGAGTCCTCTTCTTCTATCCCTTCCTCAACCTTTGACTGGCTTCCTACTTTCAAAGTTTCTCCTCCTTGAGTAATCCTTATTTCTTCCTCTGGGGGAGTATTTAATTCCAGCTCTAAACTACATATTTTGGTTTCTTTATTTTTCTTGCTCTGCTGTAGCCCTCTGATTTGCTTTTCAATAAGCTTCCAAGCATAAATATTAAAAGTCACAAAAAAATTCAATATATTCATTTCTTGGAGGATTTTGTTCTTCTGCATGCTAATAAAAACATTATTCTTTTCATACTAGGTAACAAGAGAATCCATAGTATTAACCAAAATAGCATTTAGTCTGGCCATTCCTTTATCATCATTAGGATCATAGTCAAAATATTTAATCTTATTCATGAGGAGGTCTTCTATGCTAGCAGTTTCCAAAAATTCCTCCAATGATAGCCTAATATTTGCCAGTTTTCCTCTTATATCATTTATCAAGGCAAAAATTTTTGCAACATCATTGTACCACCTTTTCTTGTTTGCTTCAAACATTGCTGATTTCATGAATTCAATATTTTTATTGATCTCAGAGCCATCCTTTAATATCACTTCTTTCCTCTCTATATTTCTTTGACATATTCTACCATTAGGTGGAGAGTGGAATGGATGACTTCCAATTCTTGTTCTTTCTACTATAGCAAACTCTCCATCTCTTTGACAATAAATTGGATCACTATGATCTACTTGAAAGTCTCTGTGATCCCATCAATCTTGTCCTTAATTTTAAATGATATTTCTTTTCTAACTTTAGCCAAATAGTCTGCATAGTCTATTATTTTCACAACTAGAGGGGGTTGTACTAGTGCAACGGTTGCCTTAGCTAATATTTCCTTTAGGTTATCAATTAAGGCTTGTATTTCAGCCTTCTCCTTATCATTGGTCTCTAGTTGACTCCTCAATTCTTTAGTCATCTGATGTAGATGGTCTATAGTTTGTAAAGTCATAGCTTTGTTCATTTTGACCATGTCATCTTCTTTCCCGTGCATTGAAATCTCCTCTGTTTGATCATCAACTGTGAAAACCAATGGTTCTTGTGGAGCAGGTATGGATATTTTTGCCATGGATGACCTGTAATTGTTTTCTTCCACTCCTGCAGTGAAACTTCCTCCTATGCCACCCATCCCTGCTACTATCTGTAATTCTTGCTCACTAGCAGCACTAAATACAATTTGTTCTTTTGTCCTTTCTAGTGAGACTTTTGTTGAAGTTAAAGCTAGTTTGGGTTTCCTTGCCTCAGGGGTAGATTCAGTTTCTTACCATTTAACTGTGTGATCTCTGAAGATGTTCCCAAAACCACCTGCTTTCCTCATATTCATTTGTACCACTAATGGAATCTATACTTCTATGTTGTTGATTTTTAATGAACTAGAAATGGCTTGTGGGACTAATTTTTTTACACTAGTCATAGCTAGCAACTGATCATAGGGGGTAAAGCCTACTTTTCTAGAATTTTCAGTGGCTGAGAGGATTATATGAAAATTCCCTTTCCATTTTCTGTATTTGGCCTAGTAGGATTTTTCTAAGAAGTGCCAGGAGCTGCTTCTATTCATAGGTGATGGCTCTCGGGGACTTGGATTTGGTGCTCCACTATATCTACCATTCTCACTATAACTTCCATTTGTTCTATTCCCTATTATTCTATGATTTCTAGTATGGGGTATTCCTGAACCATTTTATTGGCCACGAGTAAGAGAGGAGTTGTCGATTCTACAGAGATTATCCTAATTGCGACCAACTTTGGGGGTAATCATATGCCTTTTGAACCTGTGAATTACCCCTCTTCTCATAAGGAAACTCTTTCCATACATTCTATAAATATTGCCATTTCTCTATGGCATCTAATAATGCCTCTTCATACTGGTATTTCTTGTGCTCGACCCAAGCATAGTCATGATTTTTATCAATTTCTCATACTTTCTATCTAGATCATAAGGCCTCTAGGTTATTTCTTCAAAATCCATGAGGTCTAAATCGTACATTCCTTTGAACAGAGCTAGATACCCTACAAAGATATAATGCCCAAACCTACAAGGAATGCTAAGCCACGAGACCCTACCATGTTTCTTTACTAGTCTTATTTTAGCTTCCTCGACCACCTATCTTACTAGCTCCAGGGCATCCAAAGATAAAGGGCTATACATTGGTAACATTTTAGGAGGAATTTTGGCCTCGTAAAGCCTAATGTATGTGAAAAACTTATCATATGTCCTTTTATTTAATGAAAGATCTGACTCTAGGTCCCATTCTCTCAGCGAGGTCACCTATTAGGATCCAGTGAATCTCTAGCATGAAATTGTCACAGAACCAACCAAAATGAGTGCACCCTTCATGTATTATCCAAAAACTGGTTTGTACATAAGGACTATTAGAGGCCTCTATCCTTCTTCTATTGTCATTCCCTAATTTTCTAGCTAATAGGTGCATGAGAATTGAGTAGTGAGAGAAATGGGGCATTACTTTCCTTTGTTCCAAAATTACCTTTTTTAAATTTGTCAACTGTGTGTGCAATTGTTCGCTCAACTCTTCTTCCCAGGTGTAAATGGGGGTGTTTATTCTTCTGTTACTCTGGGCTACTAAGTACAACACATTCCTACCTACCACACTGAGCTCTTGCACTCCTAAAATGATATTAGCCATATCACAAAAATCCTTGACCCAGGGTTTGAAAGTAGTTTTTCTAATTGGGAAATCAAATAGTACAGGTTCATGTGATTTGAACAATGATTTGAAAACTTCTAAATCTGTTAATATTTAGGATTACCTTTCGATTACCTGGTGAATAAGCTGCATGTTTGAAGGCATCAACTTGAAGACTTGCTAGATATGTTTGGTTGCGATGCTGAACACTGGTCTATCCTTGTTATCTCATAATGTTTTAGTTTTTTTCATCATAAGCTACTACCAACCACACCAGTAGATCCAAAGAGTAGTATACTTTGAGACATATTAATTTCCCCAGGTTACTAGTCCATCTATTACTTCTAGGAAAACCTTTGTATTGTAACCTCTTTGCTTTGTGGAACAAGTCAGCTAACAACCAAGGATCCCTTTGTTGATTCTCCATTGTGGATGCAAATATTTGAATGCAAGTGTTCTCAATTTTGTACTGTTGCATCGGCATGAGATTTTTATCTGGCCCAGACTTCTTAGTGAAGTTGTACATTGCACTCTTAGGTACAACATCTCTAGGAATTTTGACATAAGGGGTTTGGTCTGTGATGAATTTCATGGCTTCTTCAGTGTCCTTGGGCATGAAGGTGTTCCTCTAGGTAGCCATTTTTCTCTTTAGAAGCTACTTCAACTCACAAAAATCACTTTCCAAATTCCCTTCAATTCTTTGATCACCGATGATAGTTTTTGCTCTATAAGTCCTTCACTCGCAACAACCAGGGTGACTGTGATGCTCAGGAGTGGGGGTTTAAGTACTTTATGGTGGAGTGGCCTCATTGATCTCGCACAAAGTGTTATTTATTTAGCTTTACCAACTCCCTTTTGAAATCGGCCAATGGGTGTTAGCCATAGTGTCACTTCTAAAAATGGATAGTTATGGTAGGTGGTTTCCCTCACCTGCACACCCATGAGGACTTTGGTTTGTGTACTTGCAATCATTCACAATGTTTCTATTGGTTATTGGTCTATACTTTCTTTAGACGTGGAATTAAGAACATGGTGGTAGTAACCTTCGTGGGAAGAATTCATAAATATTTTGCCACCTTGGATCGTTAAATCTCATCTGCTCTGAGCATCATTGTTGATGTCCAAGAACCTGCACGGTTGTTAGTCCACCAATGTATATAAACCTATGCCTAGTTAATTATATTAATCATGTTTATAAAGTAAAAAAAAATTGGTTAGTAATAATTCAGTGATCAATACTTAGGCCTGAAGTTATACAATCATTGATTTGACTTTATAATTATGCAATGCATTAAACCTCATATAATAGTGATTTACCATGGTTAATATGGTGATTAAAACCTTAATAACATTACATTAAAACATAGGCATTGTATAATCATATTACCTCTCTATGCACTCACCGTTAGATCAACTAATGATGGGGACACAATTGTTGGATTCCCCATACATGTGCAAGGGTTAGCAGGATGAAAGGGAAAAATTAACAACATATTATACCCTTATAAATTGTGATTAAGCATTGGTATTGACTTTAATAATGCATTTAATTAATTATCTGACCAAAAACCTTGTGAATTAACCTTTAACAAAGTAAATCAATCGAATACGAAATGCGAGGAAATGAATGTAATTAATTAAAATCAATTGCCACTAGGAGGGTAGATCCCGCCGTGAAGGCAAAGTGCGAATACGCAGAGAATAAAAAAGCAAAGATGAGATAATTCAATTAATTAAACAACTACCCTAATAAATATGAATTTATTATACACTTGGAGAACCAGCCGACGGCTAGGTTTGGTATGTAGCATGACTCCCATCCTTGGAAAGCTTTGTCCTCAAAGCTAGAAATGTCTGTAAAATACTTTCGTGTTCCCATGTGGCATCTTCCTCTGGTAGGTCTTGCCATTTGATGAGAAATTCTTGAATCTGGCATGATCTTAGTCTTCGTATTCTATGTTGTAATATATCTTTAGGTTGGAGATGTATGCATCCTTCCTCATCGAGCACTGGTAATTCTAATTGACTTTGCACTTTCTAACCAATTACCTTTTTGAGACATGAAACATGAAATACCGGGTGTATTCGTGATGATGAAGGTAGCTCTAACTGATAGGCTACTTCTCCAATGCGACACACAATTTTGTAAGGACCATAGAACCATGGTGCCAACTTTTTATTGTTCTTTATCCTTAACGATGCTTGTTTGTAAGGTTGCAACCTTAGGAAAACCTTGTCATCGACATTAAAAGTTCGTTCTAATCGGTGCAAGTCTTGTTGTTGTTTCATGCGATTTTGTGCTTGGAATAAATTCTCTTTGAGTATGGTGAGTGTAGACTACCTTTGTTGAAACCAATCATCCACTTTGTCTACTTTGGATGAACCTGGGACGTAATCTGCTACAATTGGAGGCTTGGTTCCATACAATGCTTCAAAGGGAGACCTCTTAATTGAATAATGGTAAGAAGTGTTGTACCACCATTCCGCCATTGCTAGCCATTGGCTCCATTGATATTGTTTATAACCCATATCCCTTTCCTGATATTGGTTATACCGTTGTCTATGATAGCGATCCCTGTAATTATCTGAATTGCCTCTATGCTGTTCCCAATCGTCATCCTGAGTGTCATTTTCTTCATTCCTTTGGGCATGGGAGTGATTTTGGGGATTATTATTGGGATTAAGCTGGTTTTGTGCACTCACTAGGGTTTTTAGGTTGGCACTAATTTTGTGCATACCATTTATTAAGAGTCAAAGAGTTTCATCGTTGGAAATGGCCGAGTTACTTGAGTCTCCTGGGCTTTGATGAGGTCTTCGTGCGTTGTTATTGGTCGTCTCCGAGCTTGATAGTCGACCGTCAGATCCTTTGGTCCACCTTTTGCTCATGCACTTGTTAACATAACCTGCTTAGGAGCTGTTGAACTTTGACTGTTGCAAAATTTAGTTGAATTTAGCAAAAATTTGGATTCCGCTTCAACTGTTGCTCCAACTGTGATGCGGATTTTGAATTTGGGCTCGTCCTCGATAGCAAATTTTGACAGCTTTTAGTGACAACTTTTGACAGCGAGTTTTCGAATATGAAAACCGGACTGGGACTGACACGATGAACGCGGACCCAGCAGACACAACACGACAGCTGATGACCGAACGAAGACAGCGACAGGACCAAACAAGAACAAATGATGTGACACGATGGAATGAGACGCGAAAATGACAGTGTCAAACTGAATACATGCGGATGACAGGATCAAACTGAATACATGCGGACAATAGGATCAAAATGAAGACACGAGACGCGAAACACACTTGTAACACAGGAGCAAACTGAAGAAACGACACACGGACGATAGGATCAAACTGAATACACGACACGCAGATGACAGGATCAAACTGAAGACATGACACGAGACAGCGAGACACACTTGGAACACCGACTGACAAACACGACAGTGACAGAAGGATAATGATGATGAACACGACGCCAACCAATCACGAGGGAGAAGCTCTATGTGACCTAAGTCACATCTAACTTAGTACGCGTTTAGATTTATAAACCGTCGCTTGTCCACTGTACAAGAGGTGTGGGATAAAGATCCCAAAAGTAAATTAAAAATAAATTTGTACCTTAGTAACATGATTAATTCACCAATATTCGCATGTTGTGATTGGACGATGTCGTTCGTTATTAACTTGGGTTTGCAGTGCACAAATTTGTTGGTTTTTTTATTTAATCGGCCGTGATCGAAAGGATTTCTTTAATTACTGTTGCAATGGGAAAATTTAGACGCTCTTGGGGTTGGATTCTCCCCGCCCGATAAGCTTAGACGGTATATCTGTCTCTGTGATGCTTGATATGGCAAATCTACGTAAGTTGTAATACGCGTTGGCGAGACGTCATTTTACTGAAGGCCAATAGTGGTTGCATGGATTCTGATTAAGGAGACGATGATGGAGTTCTCACTAACTAGCTTCGGAATTCAATAACCCTGCTACCCTCTACGATGAAAGGACGCTATTATGACGGTGGAACGCTGTGTTGCCCAGAATATTGACTAACTGATACCACTTGGAAGGCAACGCCTTCTAATTATATTTAAATGGAATTAATATTATTATTCAACCATACAACCAGAACAAAGTAAATCAATCGAATACGGAATGCGAGGAAATGAATGTAATTAATTAAAATCAATTGCCACTAGGAGGGCAGATCCCGCCATGAAGGCAAAGTGCGAATACGCAGAGAATAAAAAAGCAAAGATGAGATAATTCAATTAATTAAACAACTACCCTAATAAATATGAATTTATTATACACTTGGAGAACCTAGCCGACGACTAGGTTTGGTATGTAGCAATCGTCGTCGAATCTATGCGGGCTTGAGCACTGCTATTGAATCAAAAGAAATATGAGCACCTTTAATCCAGAAGGGGGGTCAATTCATATGTGTTTAAGACCCTTGATAATCATGATTATGCACAAAGCTTAACCTCTAATAAAACAATTTAATTAATCTTACGTAGAGAACCTTGCATAGCTAGCCTTTAATCATTTTTAATAATGCACTATCGTTGGATCTAGGCAGAGATGGGTGCAACCATCGGATTAGCCCTAAAGGTTCACTTCATGTCTCAAGGAGGGAAACTTTGACCTTGATGAAGCTTGACCATTGGATCTAGGTATAAATGAGTGTGACCATTAGATCTATTTTGACCACAAACCTATTGATGACCGCTTGGTTAAAATTTGACCACTTTTGGGAAAGCACTACCATCGGATTTGAGTGAAATTAAGCTACCATCGATTTTATTTAGCTTTTTATTGCTTTGGAAGAGTGCAACCATTGGATCTAAGTGAAATCAAGCACAACCATTGGATTAACTTGTGATGTGCACTTTTGCATCTTCCTAGTTTGACTTGTCAAAGTTCAACCACTTTGTGGGAGCGCTACCATTGGATCAAATTTGGGGTGTGAACCACCATCGGATCACATAAAGGTGTAAGCCCTTTTACCTCTTAAAGGACACCATTATGTTTTTGTTATCTTTTTGCAAGCACGGCCGTTAGATCATATCAGAGCGAGCATAGTCGATAGATCTTTTGGAGTTGCACGGTGCCTTAGTCAAATGGGTGTATGACCAAATTTGACTTCTTCAAGGAGCGCACATCTATTGGATCGACTCCTGGTTAAGCATAGTCATAGATATTCCTTGACCTGCAAGACTAACAATCAAAGGGTGCACACTTTTTTATTTTTATTAATCTTCGATTAAGTGAAAGGGGAATGATTGGCAACATGTTAGGAGCCTTGCTAATCATGATTAGTGGATTGATTAATATTTAGGTGCTTGACCCACTCAATGTTTAGAATTTGACACTCTAGGTAACGCGTGATCATCTGATTTTAACACAATTGAGCACTGCCCTTGGATATGATTGATTTGCATGATATTTAATCAAAGGGGGTGCATAACCCTTATTTTAATTAATTTGGTTACCTTTAGACTTTGGGTTATAAAAATTCGACCATGCAATTATTTAATTAACCTTAGAGTTGTTTATGAGAGTGCATCCGTCCAGATCTTGAGCAACCGAGCGCATCCATCCAGATTAGCAAAGTTGCATGAATTTTACTACAAAGGGGGTGCATACCCTCAATTTGATTTTAATAAATTTAATCACTTAATACCTTATGTTAAAATATTTTTTACCATAGTGTATTATTGATTCATTTGCTTTAAAAATCAGATTACTTATGAGAGTGCATTCGTCGATCAAGATGGATTTTAGCGCTACCTTTGGATTTATCAAAAGTGTTTGATGTTTACCCAAAGGGGGTGCATGACCCTTACTTGCTTTTAATTAATTAAGTTGTCTAAGACCTTAGGTTATATAACTTGGACTATGGTATTTTTTTTTTTATTTATCCTTTGGATTAATTACGTGGGTGCAACCATTCAAATTTCAAAGGGTGAAATGCTATCATCCAGATCTTTGGACTTGTACGATATTTAATCACGAAGAGGACACATACCCTCATTTTCCCATGTGATAATTTTTAAACCTTAGGTTTATGTACTTAGGTCTGAATGATTTGATCAATTTTTATTAGTGACCTAAGGACTTAGGGGTTCGCTTTAGAGGATATTTCAAAAATCAAATTTCATAACCCAAAGAATAATTGAATGATCAAAGATCAAGGGTAATTTTGAACATTTTATTACTTTGAACTTTTAATAGGATCTTTGATTATCGAATAATATTAACGGTCACAAAGGCAAATTTATTAATGGTTGAGACCATGACTTTAGACTCAATTAATATGAATGCTTTTATAATTGTTCTCAGGGATCAAACCATTGAAAATCAATTTCTCAGAGGGGAAAGCAACAGAGACCAACAACATTTGGTAAATTTGTTTAAGCCAAAAGTTTAAAATTAAGGGTATATTATGTTGAGTCAAATTTAGCTCCAACATAGGCTTTCCTTTCTAATTATGTTTTCCATGTCTTTATTCATTATATTCTTTGAAGTAGACATCCTTTTTTCTCCTTAGTATTTGATATTGAGAATAATTTTTGATATAATATTTTATATTTCAAAACCTTTGATGTTGTCTACCTTATGACTCCCTAGTATGTGATCAAACTTGATAAAAAATGTCTATTCGCAAGTTTTTTAGAACCCCTTGTATCTCCAAAGTATTTAGAATATACTATGGTCTTGATAAAGTGCTTAGATTTCTTTATATTTTATTTGAGTTGAATCCCTTTAATCTCCCTAATGTTCAACTACTATTTTTCACCTTATTTTAATCTCCCTAATGTTCAACTACTATTTTTCACCTTATTTCTCCATATTTGTGAAAGCTAGAAATAATTTTAATGCACTTTCAATTTTGATAATGTTCTCTATTTTCAAGACCCTATAGTTGGATTCCTTTTGTCCCTTAAATTTGTATAGGAGACTAGTATCAACAATAATTTTCCAAATTTCAAGCAATTCTATGTTTTGCTTCCTATATCCTTTAATTCTCAATGATATAATTTCTAAATTTCAATATATTTACTTTGGTGTTGAACTCCTTATATCTCCCTAATTATAAATTTAGAAAATGAGGATATTTGCAAAAATAATGCTTCAATTTCAAGGTAGAAAACCTTATATCTCCTAGTTTAATTATTTGTAAATATTTTGATACTTGAATCTCAAATAATGCAATTTTGAAAAAGCTCTTAAGTTATAATTTCCTTACTTCAATTGCCTTTTCTAATCCATCAATGAATTATCTAAGGTTGTAATTTCCTTATATCTCCATGCATTAATTAGTTAAACTTAACCTTAGAAATAATAGACCTTATGCCTCCTTAAACTTGATGGAATGCAAATAATAATTTAATGTCAATATACCTTTATTTTTGGTGAGGTGCTACATATTGATTGGCTCCTCCTTTGATTGCACTTTCCAAGCTATTTGGGTATTGTTCTCTCCTCAAACTTCAAGGTGTGACAATATTACATTTATTTCTCCTCTTTCTATGGTGCACTCTTCCACTTTAGATTGTCTTCCTTATCCTATTCAATGTTCTCTGACCTTGGAAGCTTGATATACATGCTCTCTTCAGGTTTGGGCTATTAATACTTGACTATCTCCTTTGCATTGCGTGCCACATGGAATTTAATGTAGCCTTTGGATATAGTTCTTCCCTGTTAGGTGGCACAAATATTATAATCTTTAGATGTTGCTATTAGATGGAACAAGCATTACAATCTTTAGACATTGTTATTAGGTGGTGTAGGCATTATTTCAATCTTTGGACATTGGGTTTATGATGATATATTCCCTCCTTGCTCGTTTGAGGCATTACTAAGGACTTGTTGGTACTCTTCTCCTTTGTGCCAAGTGGCATATGATTTTTTTATTCATTGTGACAAGTGGTGGCTTCTTCTCTTGCATGTAACCTATCCTTAGCACTCAATGTTTTATTATTTTTTATTAACGTACTTTCCAAATCATTGCAAGTTTTTTGGTACTTTTTTGTAACTATTGAGTGTTTCTTTATTTCCAATGTATGATGGTGGCTCCTCTCCAACGAAGGTGGATCCTCCTTTGGTGGTTTTCAATGCTTCTCTCCTTAGAGGTTATTCTACCAAATATTTGATTCCCTTCTACTTGGGTAACACCTTGTTATTTGATTTATTTTTCTTGCTACTTGCACCTTTGCCCTTACTATCCTTACTATATATTTATCTTCTTTCTCTTATTGCAGGTTTCTATCCACTATGGGCACTGCCTTCTTGGAATTATGGTGCCCTATTTGGTGTCTTTAGACACCTTGAATGTGTTAACTTTGAGCCCTTATTCGACTCTTTCTCATTCATCTCGTAGCTTCTTCTTTACAACTTGATGATTCTACCATTAATAACTGCAACTTGTATGCCTCTTTGGTGTCTTAAAACACTTCAGCTCTTGTATTTATTTTGCTTCTTTAGAAAAGATAAATATGGTGCTATTATAAACTAAAAATAAATTTGTTATAAGCTAAGATAAAATACCTTTATTGCACCAAAACTTTGAGACCTTTTAGTCTCCTTGCCTTATTTTCTTTATAAAACACCCCTTCTTATTCTAATATGGTGGCACCTCCTCTTTATCTTGGTGGTTGTACTCCTCCTTTGGCGGCTTTTCTTCACCAAGACTTATTTTAGCTTTACCTATGTTTAATGGTGTCTTTGACACTCTAACTTAGCCTTGTTATTGAGAATTATTATTCCTTACATTGCTTAATATTTTTGCACTTTCGTAGTTCTCTGAAACAACATGTATTAAGGACTATCTATTACTTCTTATTACTCATTTTAAGAAAATTTTAATAATAACTTGTGTTGATGTATTTTTTATGTTTCATTATGATAATTCTACCTCCTTACTTAACTTGAATACCTTTAAACTTAAACTCATTTTCTTTTTCTACCTTTAATAACTCTAATATGGTGTTTTCAAGGAACTTAAATAATACTTGGATAAAAAAATTTAATAGCATCAATTTTCAAACCTTATTTTGGCCTCCTTTGCAACAATATTTCTTGGTGATTTGGTTCACCTATTTGCTGCCTTGGATTTGTAAAATTTGTAGCTTCAAATCCTTCATGATTTGTTTTCCTAAACTTATCTTTTGGCATTTCCTTTTGCTATCTAAAAATATGATTTGTGGCTTCAATTCTCCTCCAACTCTATTCAATCAGACTCTAAAATTTGTAGCTATCAATGCTACCTAATATGCTACCTTTAAATTTTAAAATTTGTAACACCTTTCCTTGACCAAATTTTGTCCAATCCTTCTTCAATTTGCTATCCTATAATCCTTCAAATTTTGCTATGAAAAAACAACAAAATTATATTTCGTAAATCAACCTTCAAATATTTTGTGGCTATCCTCAAAACTCTAAAATCTAGTGGCTTCTTCTAGCTTCTTTCTCCCTGTCAAATTTTATCTTCAAACTGGATCTATTTGCTGGCCTCCTTCTCAAGAATCTAAATGTCTTGAGATCTTCAAATAACCTTTCCAAAATTTGGTAAACTTCTTGCCAAATTCTTCTTAGTTTTGGTATTGTTGTTGGATGATGATAATTATCTAAAATTCTTATTTCTCAGGTGCTTCTCTTTGCTATCACTCTTCTTTCTTGAGATATCTTTAAGTCTTCTCCAATGATCACTTCTTCAATCTCTTCAATCATCAATAAGGATTTCCTAGCCTTATCCTTATTTCTCCTTTTAAGTTTTCTTGAGGTTTTCTTCTCTTGGGCATTCAAAATCTGCAACTCCTCAAAAAATTCAATGAGATCTTTCCTTTATCTCTCCAATATTCCAATTATGGAAGTTATACAATGATATATCTTTCTTAGATATCCAAATTCTATTATTTATTCAAATCAATAATAGGACCTTTTCTAGTCCTTTTATTTCTTTAATCTTCCAAATATAGAAGTTCTTCAATGATACCTTTCTCTTGGGCCTCCTCCTTATTCAATATGGAGTCTTCAATATTCTACCTCCAATATTCAATATTTAATTTATTGCTTCAGGTATTGGATCAATTTCAAAGAATATATTATTCCTATTTATTGTAGGAAGCTTCTCAAATTTCTTTAAATCAACTCTTCTTTGCAAAAAAGTATTAGAAAATGATAATGAAAATTTATTTAAATCTAAAGATAATGAATCTTAACTAGTTGATTTATCAACCTAGTGGAATCAATGTTGATTCCTATTAACGAGGTTTTTTATAACTATGTGAAAAGACTCTAGAAAAAATATAATTTTAGAAATTTTGAAAATGAGATTTCCTATCTCCTCTCAATCTAATCTCCTACCAATCTAACTTGTGCTCATATAGCACTATTAGCTTTTGATGATATATATTTAAGGAAATACAACCACAAGATCTAAAATGAACAAGCAATGCTAACTATATGATAATGACAATATAATATGTAGGAAAAATATATGATAAACTTATACAATAACTCAAAAAATAGCCATTAATGAAATCTTATGAAAATAGTACAATGTTGTATAATGAAGGTCTCAAACACTCCAAAATTCATGCATGATATACATTGTATCTACCTTCTCTTCTCATCACTATTCTCTACTATTCTATATGCTTATCCTCCATTTATTCACTCTATCAAAGGCCTATATATAGGGAGATATGTCCCTTGGACTTTCACCTACCTATGACTCTTCATCTTCCTATTCTATGACTCATGTACATGTGGACTACATGCACATTTACATCATCAAGTACTTTGCACATTCTAACACTTGTGCATTTATTAAATTGCATAAAGTAAATACTAAAATTCTAATCTAAGACAAAATCCTAATATAAGGATTCAAGGCTAAGTTACATAACGTAAAACATTAAGCCAAGTTGGCACAAAGGTCGAAGCACATGCTAGAGAATATATTACATTATTGGATACATATCAATGTACCAAATTTGGTACATTACTAGAGTAGGAGTTTACTTTAGATTAAAGTTAAGTAGTTACTTCAGCATGTAATAAATGTACAAGTGTTAGAATGTGCAATGATGTAAATGTGCATGTAGTCCACATGTACATGAGTCATAGGATAGAGTCAAAGGTAAAGTAATGGCCAAGGAACCTATCTTACTATATAAATATCTTATAGTGAGTGAAATAGAGAGGAGAGAATATAGAGAGTGTATAGTATAGATTGGTAGAGGAGCACAATGTAGTTCCTTAAAAAATAGTTTATGTAGTGTTCATGTCCTCCATTATACTACATTGTACTATTTTTGTAATCTTTCATTAATGGCATAATTTTGAGTTATTGCAAAATTTAATCTCTTTATTTTCTTGCATATTATAGTACCATTATCATATAGATATCTTAGATTTCTTATCTTACATCTTGTGGTTGCATTTCCTATATTATATAATCATCAAATACTAATAGTGGTATCAGAGCACACAATAGATCGTTAGGAAATAGGAGAGCCATAAGTGATTAGAATTTATGAGATTACATTTGGCTAGTCTTTCCACAAGGTTGTAGAATAACTCGTGAATACTAGGACTCAACATTAGTACCACTATATTGAAAAATCAAATAGTGAATATTGATTATCTCTACATTTAGAGTTTCTTCCATTACTGTCCTAATAATTTGTTGCAGGAAAAAGGAGATTCAAAGAAAGTTGGAAGGCTTCCTAAAAAACAGCTAGGAAGAATATATTCTTTTGAATCAATCTAGAATTGAAAGCAAAAAATGAAAGAACAAATATTTGAAGGCCTAAAGAAAAGGTCCCATTACTAGAGATTGTAGATCTGCAGAGTGCAGAAGAAGAAAAGGCCATAGGAGTCTTATTGTAGATTCGAAGAAGAGACTCTAGAGAAGAGTCTAGGTGAAGATTGGAGGTTGATGATCTCCATTGAAGATTGCAAATAGCATATTGAAGAGACTCTATAGAAAAATTCAAGAGAATATTAGAGGTTGCTGATCTTTATTGAATATTGAAGACTTCACCTTGAAGGAGTAGAATAATTCAACCTAAGAAATTGAAGAGACCTACAAGAGGTCCCATTGAAGAACTTATATTTTTGAAAGAGATAAATAAGGGCTAGAAAAAATCCTATTCTTGAAGTAGTATATTTTAGATATCCAAGAGGGAGATCTCATTGCCAAACTTCCACAGTTTGAATATTGAAGAAAATGTCTCATTGAATAGACTAGAGAATCTGCAAGATAGAATACCCTAGAAATTAAGTCTCAAGGAGAAATAAGGAGAAGGCTTGGAGAACCTCAATGAAGGAGATTCAAATAAGGACATTGAAGGAGTTCCTAGGAGAACTCATTGGAGAAATTTACCACCAAGGAGAAGTTCTTGATAAAGGAAGAACTTGGGATAATTTTCGCCATTCAACAACAAGCCCAAGGAAGAAGGATTTGACAAGAAGTTTGCCAAAATTTGGAGGAGATTGGTGAAGACCTCAAGACTTTCAAATTCTTGAGAACAAGACCTTGATTGAAGTTAGAATTTAACAAGGATTTATGTAGCAAATCCACCTCCCAGAAGAAGAAGTGACAAGAGGATTTGCCTAGTTTTGAAAATTTTGACAGTTTTGGTAAATCATACAAGTAGGAGTAAAATTGTACAAGTAGGAGGAAAAATGTACAAACTGGATAGTAAAACGTACAAAGTGCAATAAAGTGCAATGAAATACACTTTGAGTTGTAATTGCAAATGAATTTGATAAATCATGTGTTTAGACTTAGTAAAAGGTATAATTATATATTACGTTATACATGGGAAGTTGTAAATTATGAATTACCTTAGGAACCATTTAGAATAGCCTAAGAAATTTTATATAAGACCTTTTCAATTTTGATAGTCTGGTTAGTCTAGTGATTATCTGGTGATAGTATGGTCTGAGTATTGAATATATATCTATAATTATTGTGTACCTTTTAGTGATTGTATTGCACTATTGAGAAGTAATGAAGAAGAACCTCAATTCATAATATTTTCTCATGTATTGTATGATTCTGGAATGATGGAGTAATGTTTTGCAGTCTTTGGTTGTTGCATGTACTTCTTTATGTTTGTGGTTGATGATTAATGCATTGCTTGGAAGGATGGAATTGAACCAGCACTAGTGTGAGCCTTAGGAATGATCTGTGAGGTATATAGTATTAATAAATATGTCTTGAATGCTGTTGTATGATTTTTGGATATTGCCATTGGATAGAACTCTCTCAAACCCTGAAGATAGAACTTGCATGTCGGTAAGAATGGAGTAATTGCTATTCTAGAACTTTCTAAAAATTGTATGAGAGAGATTTGTACCAAAGAGTATCCAATTTGACACCCTACTAAAATTTCATTTCATACAAATTGTACACCAAATGTGTTACAAATCGTACAAAAGAAACTTACCTAATTTGGTAGTTTAGGCAATTAAGGAAAAATTACCCGATTTGATGATATTGGTAAATCACATAATTTAGTTACAAAACTATGTACGGTAGCTTAAAAAATCGAATTTGAAGGATTAGATGAGTGTAAAATCATACAAGCACTATCATTGTACAATTTGGGATCATAAAGTGGTATGATTTGGGATCCGTACAAGCTATTTTGTTATCACATATTAATGGTTGTGGAGACTGTACGATTGTACGATTTGGTTTTTTGATTGAGAATAGTAATTTAATCATTCTAAGCCTTTGAGAACCACATACCCACTAGGAATACTATACCCCTATGCTATATTTTGCACCGTTGCCTTATCGAACTTGGCATTTTTGTTAAAATGAGTTAAATTGACAAAGTAAGAATATTACAAAATTGGAGATGAATGACATACACCAGTGTGCAAAGGTGTAGGAGATGAGAAGTACAAGAGAGAATTATAGTAATAAGGAGCATGAGAATTGCTCAAAGAGAGAATGCAAGTAATTCAGACCATAGTACACATGAACTAAAAATAGAGCAAGTTTGGACATCTGAAGAAGGATATTTTGAAGCGCTACTGATAGGGACAAAAGAGGAGGTACTAGAACCACCTAATGTAGAGGAGAAATTTGACATAGAAGCAGTGCATGAGGAAGGATATTGGATGGTGACACCTGATAAAGTGATAGAATGGTTGTAATGAAGTGCAGAGGATAGGATTCAGGCAATAGGGCATGGGGTCTCAGGAAGAAAGACTAAGACCATCTCCCTCACATCAGCGAAGGAAGTCACGGAGTGAAGACACACATGAGTTTGGTCAACAACTAGTGGGATAGAATAAGATAATTTAGATAGAAACTTCTAACGATAAGTGTAGTAAAACACCCCCAAGGAGGAATTAGACAGAGATTCCATGAGATAGCTTAAGTGACGAGGATGGTTTTCCAAAATATGGCTAACAAGGAAGCCAAGCATAGATGTCCACCCTTTAGAGGTGAGGGTAAGGAAGACCCTACAAGATATATTAGAACTTGTATAACCATTTGGAGGGAAAATAGCATAGACTAGCCATATGACTGGTTGACTTTATTTCCCGTTACCTTGAGAGGATTGGTGATGGATTGGTATCTGAAAAGGAAAAATGCATTATATTTCTGGACTTGGAATCAAGTGAAGGATAAATTCATTGAATAATTTCATCCCTTGAAGGATGATGGAGACATTATCACTAAAATTTATATGACAAAGAAAAAGTCTAATAAAGATGTAAAATCATACAACCGTAGACTAAAGCAGTTAGTAGATAAGATGTAGATACCCTTGGCAGATGTATTGGTAAAGTGATGGTTCATAGATGGATTGCTACCAAAAAATAAGAAATTGATGAAGGTAGTACCATAAAAAATGTATGATGAAGCTCTAAAGCATGTAAAGAATTTTGAAATTAACTCGAAGCAGATGTACACAAGAATATTATCTCATCCCAAGTCCAATGATTCAAATAGTGGAGAAGATGACACTATACAAAGAATAGTAGCATCATTTCATCAAGAATTCAACAAGATAATGAAAGAACAAAGAAGCAACCTAATAGGAATGACATTTGGTGCACAAAATGTAAAATTAAGGGTCATACAAATGTAAAGTATCCACAGAATGATTACTATCATATCTTTAACGTGATGGGACATGAGTTGATGCTATATCCATATAATACAAGAGTATGTCTATAGGTCCTGCCAATATAGAAGTAGGAAGAGAAACCAAAGACCCTAGGAAGCTGACATAAAGCAACAAGTGGTAGTTATAGATATAACTGACAAGGTAGAAGATAGAACTAGGGTAATCAACAAGGAGGACAGAGCCGTTTGTAGTATGATTCGAAAGGGAGATCGATCATACAATGTCACAATTTCCAAGAGTGAGGGTCACAAAAAATTATCCTTTGCCTCAAAGACAAGAAATGCAGTAAGCAAAAACTACACACATGTGTAGGTGGTGTGGTCTGGGTAATCACAAGGAAGCAAATTTCCCCAAGTAGGTGAGTTAAAGTAACCTATAAAATGTAAACTTTTTAGACATTGAGGTTCCTCAAGTTAAAGAGGAAACTTAGGAAGTTTTAGCCGTGACAAGGAATCGGGCTAAAAAGGATAAGTAACCTGATACAACAAAAGAAAAGCAGTATTGGTAAGTAGTAAAGAAAGTACTACAAGATAAAATACAAAAATCTAAGCAAGTGAAGTTAGCAGAAGAGAAGGAAGTAAAAAACCATAATAAGAGAAGGTAGTTGTGCAGAATCTGGCAGCACATGTTTTAAACACCATAGTAGAGATAAAAATGGCTAACTTGTTAGAAGCTATCCCATCATTACAAAAAGTGATGGTGGAGGAGATACAAACTCACAAGGTGATGGAAGTGCAGAGTTAATCGATTCTGGAAAAGAAACAAAAATACCAATTCATGGACCCCACCATATTAATGATTAATGTGGAAAAGAAACCCGTATTAGTTTATATGGAGATTTTGGGGCACAAATTGATCCAAGTTATCATGGACAAAGGATCCAACATCAATGTGCTACCTAAAAGGACTTGGCTAGAACTGGGTGCTCCATCTCTATGAGCACCAATATTCTAACTATATAGTGCTGATCAATATGGTATTGAGACAAAGGGAGTCTTGACAACACACAAAGTGGTGATAATTGACCAAGAGTTTGTCTTGTATTTCATTGTGATTACTATGTAGAAGCCTGTATACAATGCTCTATTGGGAAGAGGATGGCTACATGTAGCTAAATTTAATAAAAACTGGGGAAAGAATCATATCAATTTTAATAAGGGACAATACAAGTATATGATTAATTTGACTAATCAAAAGGTCAGTGAGGATGTAGCCATGATCGATGAATTAGAAAAATCTTCAAGAGATGAAGGATATTAAGCAGATGGAGAAGGAAATTTGTACCTTGATGAATGTAGCAAGGGTGAATATAGATATAATAGTGGAATTCTTCATTATAAAATAGAAGAGTACAAAATTTTTCAGCCCAACTACCTCTGTATTGACTTAGAGGAGATCAAGGAAAAAAGGGACGAAATCAAAGTTAGCCAAGAGCCTAAGAAATAGGCAAAAAAGAAATGGACATTTTTAAAAAGTTTTGCATAATATACAGTAGGATATGTGGAAATTGACACAATAATAACACATCCAAAGAATGTGGAGAAAGCAACGAGTGAGCTAGAAAATATCCAATATGAAGGACCTCTCAATCTAGGGATGAAGGATGAACGTAGGATGATTCACTGTGGTGATGATTGGAACCCTATATTAAAAGCAATAGATTTTAAGATATTCTTAGAATATAAGGATGTCTTTGCATGGACATACAGTACCACCAGATTTATGTGTCCATAAGATCATGTTGATACCTGAAGCACAACCAGTAAGGAGGATACCATATAGGATGAATCCAAAATATGTTGCATTAGTGAACACAGATATAGAGAAGATGTTGGAGGTAGGATAATATTTAGGGTTACAACTAGTGAAAGGGTATCACATATAGTAGTCACATTGAAGAAGTAAAAAAAATCAAAATATGTGTGGACTTTAGGAGTCTAAACATAGTAACCATCAAGGATTCTTTCCCTATTCCCTTCAAAGATTTCATCTTGGAGGAAGTCGTAGGACATGAGATCTATTCATTTTTGGATGGATTTTTGGGTTACAATCAAATAAGTATAGCCAAGGAAGATAATATGAAGACCACATTTATTGTGGAGAATGGCATCTATGCGTACAATCGAATGCCATTCGGGCTCTGTAATGCCCCAACTACATTTCAGTGCATTATACTATATATATTTGATCAGTTGGCAATGGGGAACTTCAAAGTATTTTGGATGACTGGTCCATTTATGGGAATATCAAGGAGCATATTCCTACCCTTAGTGAATGTATGAGTAGGTGCAAAAATGCATAGATCTCATTAAAACCTAGAAAGTGTTACCTGATGGTACCGTATGGAAAATTGTTAGGGAACATAGTGTGCAGTGAGGGATTACAAATAGATCCTGATAAGATTCGTGTGATATTGCACATGGAAGAACCATAAGATGTGAGTTCACTTAAAACCTTCCTAGGATCGATAGGGTATTATCGAAGGTTTATTAGGAATTATGCACATGTGTCTTATCTATTATATTCATTGACAAAGAAAAAAATTCCTTTCATATGGAAAAAGGAGCACTAGGGAGCCTTTGAGGATTTGAAGGCCAAGCTTGTTAGTAGCATAATTTTGGTATTCCCAAATTGGGATAAGGAATTCCATGTCCACATTGATGCTTCATATTTTGTAATTTGTTGTTTTTTGGCACAAGGACAGTTCATGCTGGATCAACCTATTTTATTTTCTAGTCGTCTATTGTCAAGGGCAGAGAGAAACTACGATACAAAAAAAAAGAGAAGCCTTGGGAATGGTATATACAATACAAAAGTTTAGGCATTACCTACTAGAAAATCCCTTTGCTTTTTACATAGATCACTAAACCCTATTGTACTTGATAAAAAAATTGGTGATACAAGGACGGGTCAGTAGGTGGCTTATCACTCTACAGGATTTCATATTCTGAGTAGTAGTGAGACCTAGTAAGAAGCATGTAATTGTAGATCAACTATCTCGAATATGATCAGGAGAGCCTACAAGAACAAATATTCCAACACAATTATTCATCATTAATGTTTTCCTATCATGGTACAAGTTGATTGGCTAGTATCTATCCACATGAGAGTTACCATAAGAAATGATGGTATCTTACGAAGATGGTATCTTACGAAGATGCATGGGAAGTGATGGTATCTTACGAAGATGCATGATGGAGAAATAATTTAAAGCAGCTTACAAGAAGCTCATGAAGGCTTAGCAAGAGGGCACATGGGACTATATGCAACTGCTAGGAAAATATTACTAGTAGGATTATGGTGGCCCACACTGTATAATGATGTAAAAGAATACGTAAAAGCATGTGACACTTGTCAAATAATTGGGAAGCCAGTAATCGAAGATATTGATGAATTTACCAATAGATTGGTCAGAACAAAGAGAAGATAATCAGAATGACTCAAGTTCTAAGATAATTTTTTTTGATACATACAAAGAGATACTAGCAACCTCATCTCCACAAATATACTTCGAGGAAATAATATTACATCACTTAGTACATGTAGATCATAGAATTAGAGCACTACGATAATTATCACCAAGCGTAAGATGAAGTAGAAGTCCACTAGCCAACATTGAGTTGGTAGAGATAACTCCTAATAATCAAGCAATAGGAGGAATGAATTGAAAAGGACCCCTAAGGCTTCAACCAAGAAGAGGAGGAGGTATTAGACCATAGAATGAAAGAAGTCAAGGTGATATTACACCTAGAGGAGGAAGAGGATGAGGAAGGTTCCAACCTCCTACTCCTATATGGCTTGGAGATACACCTTTGGTATGTTTGAACTGGAAAAAGAATTTGTAAGGTATACCAGGGATAAGGGGAATCTTACCAAACTCCACAAGGTGGTATCCATTGGGATGACCACCACTAATCCTATGAGGACCTCAAAGAGTGGAAGCAGGAAAAGGATTACTCTAAGGGAGGAACCACCACTGGCATAGAGAAGTCTTATATTAAGAGGAATAGGACATGAAAGGCACTTGCAAGGTAGAGGTCTTGTTGGTAGATAAAGAGTGTATTTTATAGATGAAAGAAACCAGGGATAGTAGAGGATTCGATCACCAAGTCTAGAGATAGAATTTATCCAAGGAGATAGGTGAAGAAGTCACTCAAATAAAAATAGAATATATGGAGCACTGCTACCAAGGGATCAATAAGCTATACGACAAGAGGAAGAGACACCAGGTGAAGATACTCCAGCTTGCAATTGTATAATTCCAAATTGTACACATGGTAGTGGAAGGCCAGGGAACTCGGTAACATCACAAGTGGATATGAATCTCCATAGAGAGAAAGTGGTACCAGATAACACAATCACTTGTAATGTCATAGTCAAACCTCCAAGAGAATAATAAGAGGGGATCGTGTAAGTGAATGTCATTGTGTGATTCCATGATGGTAAGTGTAAATAGTATTAGGAAATGAAAAAAGAAAAATAAAAATAAAAAGGAAAAAAAGAAAAAGAAAAAGAAAATAAAAGAAATGAAAAAAGATTCCTTAGTTATGAAAATACCTTGAGATGCAATTAAGAAGGAATTTGGTTGAGAACCGGAAATGACGACCTCTTCAAGAGAGATAAAATAGAAAAAATTCTCTAAGTAATAGATTGTACAAACCAATTTTAAAGGTGAAAAAGCATAAATGGGAGATCATACAAGTAAAAATAGAAAAAGTACAAACATAATCATACAAGGAAGCATGTTGTATGATTTAGATCATACATTGTATGATTTTAGGAGCAGTTGTACGATTTTCAACCATCACATTTAATGTTTGCATGAGTGGAATGATGAGTTGTCAAAAAGAGCGAGAAAAAGATAAAATCACATGTGAAAAGTGGTAATTTGTCAATCATCCAAGAAAAGGAGGACAAAAAGGCATGAAAGAGGGTAAAGTGGCACAATTTTAAAAATTGAACGATTAGGGTTTGATAGCAATTTAAATAAAGGGATAATTTTAGTAATTTTGCAAATCGTACAAGGGGGAATTCAAAATTTTAAGGAGACCAAAGGTGAAAAGCATGCAACTGGATGAAATATACTACATGGGCATTGAAATTCATTAGTAAACTACAATATTACATGATCCATTTTAAAATTTGCACCAGGGAGACATTTTGCATTCAAGAAAATCAAACTAGAAGAGAAAAGCAAGGGTTTTGACTCCATTAAAAGCAATTTTAAATTTTAGTTGAAGGGAAGCAAGGGTTTGCAGTAGAAGGCATAAAATAAAGAACTAGATTGTGAAAAACGTCCACCTAGGGTTCAAATAAAATTGTATATTAGAGCCAGAATGAATAAATTGCAAGGAAAAGGAGATTACAAGCCCTAATTAGATAAAAAGTAGCAAAAACAAACTAGAGAAGGTAGAATAAAGAGGGAGAAGACTGTACAACCCTACATTATAGCCAGAAAAAATCATATTTTGGAGGAATTGCACCAAGTAGAGGAAAATATTTTAGATTTGCTATGGAATTGCATGAAAAAGATAGATCGGTATATTTCAACAACTGGGTTGGTGATAAATCATGGAAAGAAAGTGAGAAATGCAAGTTTTAGGTGCAAAAGAGTTTCAAAGGATGTGTTGTATGATTTGGAGGGCAAATTTTATGATATTAGGAAGAAATTGTACGATTTCAAGCAATTCAAAGGCCGATTTAAGCCTTTTTGAGAAAATCATACAAAATTGTATGGACCTAGCAAAGGATATCAGGAGGAAAGTGATATTTTATGAATTGGTATATGCCATGTATGGTTTGGTGCAGCCAGTGTATGATTTGTATTTGGTTGAGTAGTTTGAAGTAGTTAGAGAGATTGCACAATATGGAGGTGGTTGTACAAACTAAAAACATACATGAACGATTTGAAGGGTGTACTGTACAATTTACAGTAATGCTGTACAGTTTTTAGGGGACTTTTGATTACATGATAGGTGATGTTTAGAAAGTAAATCTAACCAGAGGAATGGCAGAAAAATAATTTCAACTTAAGTGTGCAAATATCGATTAAGAAGAATTGCAACCAACAGAGTGGAACAGTCACTAGGACCCCTACACAAGGAAGAGTCACATCCCTGACAATACCAAAGGTGATAGTTTCAATCCCATGATTGGCATGGTAATAATCCTTGGAGGAGAGGAGGATACAAGTTGTGGAGAGGGTAGAGGTATTGGAGGGTTGATCAAAGAAGGACACTGCCAAGGTTTTGAGAGGAGGAAATAGCATAGGAAAGATCCTTGAGGAGGAAGTTGCAGAGTGAAGTCCATTACCTATATCCATAGGAGGATCTACATAGTGAACATGAGGAGAACCAGGTTGATATAACAAGGATATCATTTATATATCATGGAGGAGATACATGCTGGAAGTGGTGGAGCAAAGAAGAAAATAATACCCACCCATGGAGAAAATAATTTGAGAAGGCTGGTGTAGCTGTGATAGCATAGGTGCCACTACATCAGAAGATCTTTTATAACTATCTTCTGTAGATGGTTCAAACATATGATATTGCAAGCATACTTGCCTATGTTAATGTGGGCAAGAGGTAGGTGAAGATAGAATTCATAGTAGAGGCATTCAAGAAAATATTTGGATTGTCCAAATATGGCACTGAGGTAGTTAATAAGTTGCTTGATCTGATTGAGACATATTGCATCATCACTTCACTCACTAATGTGAAATCACTAATCAAAGCAAATATTATGGATGCAGGAACTCAAGGAATTTAATAGAGCCAGCTGATAGGGAAAGATTGGCCATGTGCCATGAATATTGTGATGGCTTGAATGTCAAGGGAAACATGAGCTACAAAGATGCCAATTTGGATGGCTCAATATGTGGAAGGTATCACCAAAGAAATTTGGTATGATTAGGGTACCTATATAGAGAAAAATATGCATGACGTTTTGATGAAGAAGCCGAAGAGTTTTAGGATAACTTTCCATGCTATTGTATTGTTATTGAATACTATCATGGAGATGGGAAATCATTTTCTAGGCTTGATAGATCCTAGGAATATTGATGCAGGTAAACCAACCATTTTGTAGTGGGTAAAGTCAATACCAATTTATAAGGAGACCTAGATAAATCTTGGGCAAAGAAAGTGCCTCAGGCCAGGATAGTACATGAGGATACTTCTTCGAAAGAGGAGGTACACCATCAATGGAAAAGACCTAGGTAGTTGCAACCTAAACTGAAACAACAAGCACTTCAACAATGGTAGTAGGAGTAGCCATAAATTTAGGAAAAGAGAGAAATTGTGGGGAGGCAATCTAGTCCAATACAAGTAATAACAAGAAGAAAACATGAAATAATGGCAAAAAATCCCATCTTAGAAAAATAAGCCTAGCCTATATAGGAGAATCAACATGATGAGTGTCATCAATCACACCATTTAATCATTATAATTGTCAATCTAGGGCGGTGTCCAAGGCTATATATGAAAGGAGATATAGGCAGCTTGAAAATCAGCTCATTCAAAAAAATAGGCTTTATTGATGAGACAAGTCAGTTTTGGGGGTTTCTGGTGTCACCACTAGTATTATGAACTAAATTAGAATCTTAATTATATTTGCTAAAGAAGAAGTGTAGAAATGGAAAGGTTTGCAGAAAACTAAACTAATTACTCTTGCAAAATCTAAAATAACAGGAATAAAACCTATTTACACTTTGCAAAATGAAAATGACAGAAATAACAACTTTGCAAAAATTTAATTCTAATGGCACTAGCAAAATGGAAATAACAGAAATGAAAAGAATTGTAGAATTGAAATGCACACTCAACTAATTAATCACACAATGGAGAATATCAAAATGCTGGAAATAACTGATGAAAATAAGAAAAAAACTTATGCTAGATGGTTAGCTGCCATGCACACACATCTACTACTAAAAATTTGACTTGCATTTACTAAAACATAGTTAAGAATAGAAAATAAAATACGACAAGTCTCTGCTTAATTTGCTGTAGCAAAAGTTGCAAAAAAACCTGTCACCAATAAGCCTTCTTCTAAACCTGGAAGTGGCCCTTGCTCCCATGTTCCAAAAGAAGGCAGAAAAAATCTCTCTTAACTAATTAAACACTCAGACATTTAATGGGACAAAATATGAATGATAAATCCTACACTTTATTTAGTCTCAAGCAACATTACAATATTTGCAGGAAAACCTGCTAAAAACTGCAATTTGCCATAGATCTACTTTCTTACCATAAGTCCTATCCTTATTATCTACTTCTCTACTTCTCTACCTCTCTACATGGCCCAACCAACATGGAAGCCTATTATTTATAACATTCTATTACATATGCCAATCCGTTATGTTGTTGCCTTTCAGGGATTTAGCAACTATTCTAAAGAAGTCTTCCTGAAATGCAGCAAATTGTTATGCTGCAACATATCCATTTTTCTTGTTGTGTGTCATCCATTGGTAGAAATGCATTAGAAGGGGTGAGAAGACTCCTCATATAGCTAGATCCATCTTCATATATCCATTTACCACTTTTTTGACCATTTTGTTTATAGTTTTGACCAAAATTGGTCTTGTTCTGCTCATATCGAAACTGCTCCGAAATATCAGGTAGTGTAACAGTTTTGCACTTATGCATGCATCAGATGTGTAAGAAAGTGATTTTTACTAACTAAAAAATCTTCCTTCGTTCCTAGAAGACCAATTCTATATATTTTACATGTTGGAATTGACAAATTCCAAGCCATGCTATTTATTGATAGCTGGCTGGAATTTGTATGACTATTTCCAAATTTCTTGCAGTTCAAGATTTTGACTAGTTGCTCCTATTTGGATCACGTGGAAGTGTTGGCAAGTGGATAAAGAGTCACTCCTAGCCTCCCTCGTTTGTTTCCAAGTGTTTCCTACATATTTAATTGAAAAATTCCATGCCTTCCTTCACAGTGACAGATGGCTGGAATTTGTATGGACTGTCACCTGTTCTTTTACAACAGTCAAAACATTCCCAACTGCCCTTTTTGAGTGCTTATAAAATTTTCATCGTAACTCCAATGTACACCAAATTATACCCACATGTTCTTGGCTATATTAATTACATCTGGTTCCATTTTTAGCTCTTAAATCCTCAAGAATTACGTCCATAATTGCTATCAAGTTGGCATCTAACACAGATTTTTACCAAAATTTCTAGTAGTCAAAAAGTGTGAAACTGCCATTTTGTGGGCCCCATAACTTCCAGATTATTTGTCCATATACCTTAAAATTTAGGTCATGTGTTCTATCTATTATGAACTATAATTGGTATGAATTTTGTTCCTTAAATTACTTTGGATCATTTCCAGTAGATCCACCAATATGCACCTTAACGCATATTTGCACCTGTTAACAACTCAAAAACAACTAAGGCATGAGCTCCAAAATGATGTAACCTTCATAACCTTATATATATAGCTCGGATTGACTTCCTTCAAAAAGAAAAGTTGTAGTTATCAATGATAGAAATCTATCCATGCCATCATAATGTAATTTTACTACAGTATGACATTAGAATTGACATGATACTCATTTTTGACCTTTTACAAGTAAAATGCTTAAAATAGTCAAAACATGGGTATAATGTTTCTAACATAAAATCATGTAAAAAATTAAAAATTAATATATTCTAATCAAATATTTGGTAATTTAACTTTGTATATTTAATAATATGACAGTTTTTATATGTTAACCATAGTGCAAAATGAGGCATTTTCAGGTCTCATCACAAGAGGAAAAATAGTTAGAATCGAAGAAGCTGGATTTGCAAAATTGGAATTGGGCAGAAGCAGAAGAGATGGTAGAGTCCCCATAGATTTTTTAGTCTACAATCTTAAAATTTTATACTCTTCAAAAATTTTGTATTATATAGAAGTAAGGCAAATAGCACAAGAAGTGCTAGCCACTACTAAAGAGATAAAAGATAAAGCCAAGGTAGTAGTGGAAGCCTTAGAAGAAGAATAAAGAGAGAAGAAGAAGCCTCACTTCAGATTCATGATGGGAGGAAGTGCAAATCAAAATTATCAAAGTGATGCACAAGAGGATATAAATGCATCATAGGAACAAGAAGATCCTATTATTGAAAAAGTCACAACGATGGAAATCTAGCAGAATCAGGAATAAGAGCAGGTGAAAGAAGAATAATAGGTGGACTTAACTGAGCAAAAATAAGTCCAAGGATCTATAGTGTAGCAGCAATATCATCCTAAGATTTTGAATATTTAAGAAGACATGGAAGTAGAGAGGATTTCAAGATAGACTCCACTGTAGGAAAATATAAACACGTAGAAAGCACTAATGGAGCTTGGGGGAAGCTCTGGTTACCACTTGGAAGAAGAAGAAGAACAAACTCCTATAAAAGAACTACGGAGGATGCAAAAAAGCTACCTCCTGGAGGTACCACAATTATCAAAAATTAAAACTGAGGAGGATGTGAAAAGGGTAGAAGATCAGGTGGACCATTTCTTCTCTCCAAAAAGGTAATTCCATGGCTAATGCCAAACTACAATTTTGTATTGGACGCATGGGATAGTTGAAGCTATGGGAGGAACAAGTGTTTATCAAATTGGAAAAGATAATAGAATGGGTGAGTAATGAGAATTGTTCAGATAAAAATATTGATATTCATGTACAACACCCATGGAAGTTACCCAGGGAAGAGGTAAAAATGATTTTAGGAATAGACAAATTGCCAAACGAAGTGAGAACCAATTACATGTAGCATCCGAGGTTGTACCTAGATAGACCCAATTATCTAACTTATCCCTTGAATACAATGGATTTGGAACATAAGAGGGTCACCTCAGGATTGACTCACTCTGAGGAAGTTGAAATTCCTAACACATTGGATAGAAGGGTTGTGTTGAGAAGCAACACACCCCCACTGAAAAATGCATTCCAATTTTCTTGAAAACTTTGAGCTTTCATTTTTGCAGCAGGGACCCTCTTGATATGTTTCAGGTTTTAAGTCCAGTTTTGCTTGCTTCCCTTTCAAGTTGTGTTTTTCCTGTCTTTCTAGCCCGTGTTTTCTCAGACTTAACTTTTACATGCTAGAAATCATTCATGCTTAAACAAAATCTTGCACCGGTACGAGAAAAATGCTGAAAACAGATAGAAATTCATGAAAAATCAAACTTTCCTTTTTAGGCAATGTCGCGATATCGCGACATTTCTATTTTTGGAAAGTGTCACGAAATCGCTACCGGCCCGAGGAGAGAGAAGGAAGTTGTGCGGAAGGGCGCGATTTTGCGACATGTCACGAAATCGTGACATGTCGCATTTTCGCTGAGTAAAGGAGAAAAAAATTGACTAAGTCCAGAAACCGTCGCGATTTCGTGACGCGTCGCGAAATCGCGGTCAACGCATGCAGCTTCGGACAAACCGTCCCGATATCGCAACAAAGATCTCAGCCGAAGACTTAACTCAGAAAAATTGCAGCGATGCGCCGACGTCCCAAAATCGTGAGGCGTTTTGTTTCAAAGACTTACGTACTGAAGTTTGCAGCGACGCGCTGCAGAGTTGCTTCAACGGAAGTCCAAGGTCGAGGTTGCAGCGATGCGCTGCAAGTTGACGGAAGGGGGAGGGGGGGGGCTGCGAGGTAAGAAGAAGAGGGGGGGAGAGAGGAAGAAAAAAAAGAAACAAAAGGGATGTCGTTGGTTGCAAAGACTTAAGGGGTAAGGACGGTAGCGATGCGCTGCACCTTTTGAGGAAGTCCAGCAAAGCAAATATACAGCGATTTCATGACTCAAAATGGCGATCGGTACGAAGATAGAAGGACGTAGCGATATCGCTACTTGTCTCAAAATCGTGGGAGTTTTGGCTCGAAGGGCAAAGAACATCAAAGTTGTAGCGATTCGCTGCAATTTTAACGATAAGGCCAGCCAACATGAATATGCAGCAAAATTGTAACAAGGAATGAAAATCGAACAAAAGACAAGGAGGTGTTAATGATTTCATGCCACATTATCGAAAATGATTAAGTGCTCAAATGCATGGCGAAATTGCGACAGGAAGAAGGTTGAAAGTATTCAAGGGCAAAAGGCGTTGCATTTTCGCGACCTATCCACTCGACCGTACAAAGTGCTTGAGACATGCAGCGATGCGCTGCGTGTTCCGTTTTCGCGGGGTTGGGCTAGCGATGCAGAGGAGATGTCGCGATTTCGTGACATGTCGCGAAATCGTGACATGTCGTGTGAAATCGCGACATGTCGCATTTTCGCGACCCTGGCAGGAAAATTGCACAGAATGCTTACAGCCGGAAACAGACACGTGTCACGATTCTATGACACGTGTCAAAGCATGAAACAGACAAGCAGAGGCCGACATGCAAGAAAGATTAGGATTTTGATATGTTTTAATGTTAAAGTATTGATTTAATGTTTATTAAAGTGCTAATTAATCTTTTTGTCTTTCATGCAGGATTCCACCTGTCACCTGCGGGACAACTGAAAAGGGGCCGTAAAGACAAAGTTAAAGTGCAGATTTAATCAAGGACCGCCATGCTAGAGGAGAAGATGCCGGTGAAAGCATTCAATGGAGATTTATTGCAGAATTAATAGCATGGAGACAATTTCAACTCGGGGATGGATATGCGGAGTTCAGATGTGAGAAAAGTGGTGACTCATCCGGCTCACCAGCAGAAATTAATGAGAGCATTTATTTGCAGTTGCGGGTGAATGCAAGTGGCATTCGATTCTATCTTCTCCATTTATGGCAACTGACTGCACAGTTTTGCAGAGTGGTTAGGTTCTATCCGGACTTTGATTTTAAGTGGCTTTTCATTGTAAAACCCGGTCCTAGGGTTTAAGATGATAAGATTTGCAGTTAAGAAAAGATATTTTCTGTAAAGATCAGGATCTGTCCTGAGTCTATAAATACAACTGCAAAATGTAATCGCAGGAGGCGGAGACTTAGAAATAAAAAGGCTTATAAGCAATTTCTTGCAAATTTTGTGAAATCCTTTGTTTTCTGGACTGGGAGTTGATGTGCTTTTGCTGTTTTCTGTGGTAGCATGGCCAGGAGCCTAATATTTTACAGATCTGTGATAAGTGTATCTTCTTCTGTTATCCGTTCCATTAAAGTTTGTTAGATATATGCTGTAAATCTGCCATTATCAAGTTTAAATATGTTGTTAGGCTTCAGTTGTTCCATTGTTTGCTTGGGAAATTACAGATTTCAGGTGTAAGCTTGTTCTAATTGCTCTGTCTTCACCTGTGTGAGCTAGGCTACCGGTGAAAGATATCAGTTTTAACCAGACTTCTCTTCGGTTTATAATTTTTTGTTAGACCTGTTCCATTTTGCCTTGTGCTCTTGGTTGAAAGTGATCTTAGAAATCTGGACGCTTTCCTCTTTGATTTGTTCTGTTGTGAAGCTGATAGTATAGATGAAATTGATAGTTTTAAGTTTTACAGTTTAAAGTTTGATAAACTTCCCTTCTTGCCTTACCCTACCCTCTCTTTGCTTACCGTGAATGATCCATTTTTACTTTCTTTATTTGTCTTTTATTTGAATCTGCTCACCCATGAGAGCTAGATCAAGAATCAAGTTAAATCTGATTGTTAACAAGTAACAACTTATGCAACTACTGAACAAGTTCAAGAACCCCCTGTAAGGTAACAGACAGTCCATATTGAAATCTATTCCAGAAGCGGAAAAGAGTGAATAGACATTCGACCCGACTCTGTAACTCACACCTTGGATAACCAGCTAGATCCTAAAGTGAGTGGGATTCATCCCGTGGGTGTTACCGGTGTTTATGCTCATTCTTCACGGGGTGTGTATGAAAGCCGGACCAACATTTAATTGGCGCTAGAAGGAGGGCCCGAGAACATCTGTTCTTAGTGCACTTGAGTTGGGAAATCCGATTGTATGTGGTGCTTGACAAATACTGTATTTTATCCAGAGTCTGGCATTTTAACATTTAAAAGTGGCTCAGTTTTATAAATTGTCAGTACAGTTTTTGTAAGTTGTCAGTGCAGTGTTTTAAATTGCCAAATACAGAACCTGTTGAGAACTGCAAAGTTATAAGTGCTTGTGAAAACTGGATTCTACATACAGGGTAACAAGGTCCCACCCCAGAGCTGGAGAGCTCCTTGTTCCTGAATTAGAAACTTCGAGAAGAAGTAGCCACAGAAGGGCCACATCTCTATCACAGACAGTTTTATCACCATTGATAGTCACTCCAACCAGAGCTCAGAATATTCCTGTCAATCCATTAGCTATGGCAAATTGGTTGGGCTCCACAGCTTTGAACATTTCGGGTATAGCCCATGACTTGCCCAGAAATCCAGAAAGATATCTCCCCAGATACAAACATGATGGGACAAGAACTGCAGAAGAACACTTGGTTGCATTCAAGAATGCACTGAAGTTATTAAATGTACAACATGAGGATGTTGCCTGCAGACTCTTCCCGTTCACTCTCCGGGAGGGAGCTTATGATTGGTTTTTAAACCTCACCAATGATTCTATCACCAGCTGGAATGATTTAGAGAAAGTTTTTGTGTCACAGTTCGGGGAAGTGATAGACCCCAATATTTTATATCAGCAGTTTTCTAGCATCAAAAGGGAATTAAGTGAATCTATCAGATCCTATAATGTCAGATTCCAGAAAGCCTATGGTAGACTTACTGGGTATTATGTACCTAATGCTGACTTGGCATTAGAGATTTTTAGAAATTCCCTGGATCCCATGACCTCTGTCTTCTTGAAGAGAGATGCCACTGTTACCAATTTGACAGAAGCCTACAAAGAAGCTTTGATTCTGGAAAGACAGTTGGGACCCCAGCCTTTAAATGCTCAGCAAGCTCCTCTGATCACACAAGCTGCTCCTGTGTTTAATCCCATTCCACATCAGATGATGCTGCCAGTCTGTCAGACTCTACCATCAGCAAGTCCATCAACTGCTGCACCTGTTGAGAATGTACAGAACCCAGTGAAAGAGGCTGACAATGCAAGGATTGAAGAAGTCTCAAAGATTGTTCAGAAGCTGGCCAATGATTTTCTGAGTTTTAAAAGGCAAACTTCTACTGGTGACAATCCCAACAGATACTCATATCAGCCAAACAGATTTAACAGGCCCCCATATGAACCTAATAAAGATTACAAGGGTAAAACTCATGATGTGAACATTTGTGACTTAGCCCTGCCCAACTGGTGCAGAATACATGCCACTTCTCAGCATGGGGAGTTGGACTGTCTAGAATTTTGCAATGCATTTGAAGCCTTGTCTGGTGATCTGATCTCCCCTGAAAATCAAAGAACTGCTGATGGCCCAAGTTCATCTGGCCACAGTGCAGCCATGGTCCTGGATTCCTTTTCTTTCCCGGATGAATCTGAGAATGTAGTTGAAATGCCTATGGATGAGGTACAGGCTTTCCAGCAGTACAGAAGAGATAGCTACAACCTGAGGAACAGGAATCCTGAGCCAAATACCACATCAACTCCTCCTGACAACTCTCACAATATTCCTCCGGACCCCTCTCCAAGCAATAATCCACCTCCACCAAAGGGAGGAGCTCAGAGAGTACCAGATGTTGCTGTTCCTCCACTTAACAAAGGATATAACATAGTGGAGGATATGAAAAATATTAAGGCCAACATTACTCTGCATGAGCTGGCACAGATTTCAGAGCAGAGAGACAACCTGATAAAGACATACTCTGGCCCTGCTGCTAAACCTGTAGACAAGGGAAAGAAAATAGCAAATGCCAATCTAGCCATGTACAAAGAAAAAACTGAAGTTCCCCCTTTTACTGACTGTCAAAATTTTTGGGAAGAACTTACATAATTGTTTGGTAGATTCAGGTGCATCTGCTAATGTTATGCCGTTGGCCATTTGTCAACAATTGGGGTTGACCCCAATGAAATCTGAAAGAAGAGTCGTCCAATTGGACAAGTCAGAAGTTAAAGTTGTTGGAGAGCTTCAAAATATTCACATCCAATTAGCCTCTGAGCCTAGGGCTCAACATAAGATTGAAATCCAAGTTGTGGATATCCCAGTGGGGTATGGGATGCTGTTGAGTAGGGATTGGTCTAGGTCCTTGAATGGATATCTGGCAACAGATTTTTCACACATGTGGTTGCCATGGAAAGGAGTGGCAAATCAGTTGCGGGTTGACAGAGAACCCAGGTACAAGCACACCATTACAGAGTACAATGCAGCAAATGAAACTATCAATATTGTAGAGGTAGATATTGGTGTCTACAATTTAACAACTGGGCAGAGTAACAAGTTTAATAAAGCTCATCCTGTACATACTAATGAAGTCTGGACACTTCATGTGGATGGAGCAAGATGTAAGCAGGGTTTTGGAACAGGGGTAGTCCTCAAAGGGCCTCAAAGTCAGACATTTTTTATGTCTTACCGCCTGCAGTTCCCATGTACTAATAATTTAGCAGAGTATGAAGCTCTGATTTTAGGTTTAAAGTTTGCTTTGGATAAAAATGTGAAAAACATTCAAGTTTTCACTGATTCAGAATTAGTGGCAAGTCAAGTCAGGGGTAAATTCCAGTGTAAAGCCTCCTATTTGAAGGGATACAAACACAGGGCCTGGGATCTTGTAGAAGGCTTTGATGCATTCAATCTGACACACATACCCAGGGAACAAAATTCACATGCTGATGTCCTGGCATCTTCAGCTGCAAGTTTAAAGCCATTGGAAGATTTTAAGTGGGATAAGTTCTCAATTGAGTTAGTCCCCTGTCCTTCAGTTCCAAACAATATAGACAGCTTTCAAGTTTTCTCAGATGATCAACAGATTGTAAACTTTTTGCAGAGTACTAACACCTTTGAGAATGCTATAATTGATGAAGGCCAAAGAGACACCCTGCTGGAACAGTTGGATGATGACAGGGGAATCATGAGGTTGAAGGACAACAGGATCCCAAAAGGAATGGTGGAGCTAGAAAGGCTATTTGATGTTGACAAGATCAGGCAAAGGGTGAATTCTGAGGATTTTGTAGCTGCCACAGACAATGGGACTGAAGACCTGAACATAGGCACTGAGGAGGATCCAAAGAACATCAAGTTGGCAAAGGATTGTGATCCGAAAATAAAGAGAAGTCTGGTTGATTTTCTGCACAGGTCCAAGGATGTAATGGCTTGGTCATACAAAGATTTAAAGGTATTTGACCCAAAAGTTTACACTCACATCATACCTTTGAAAGAATCTTGCAAGCCTTTCAGACAAAAACAGAGGCATGTTAATGCTCTGTTAGAACCCCTTATCCCGAAAGGAAGTGGAAAAGCTCTTGAGTGCAGCAATTATTTTTCCCATCAGGCACTCTACCTGGGTGGCCAATCTGGTGCCAATCGGGAAGAAAAATGGGGAGATCCGCCTGTGTGTGGATTTCAGGAATTTAAATAAGGCATCAGAAAAGGACAACTATCCCCTGCCTTCTATGGATGAAGTCCTGCAAATTGTTAATGGATCAGAGATGATGTCTTTCTTGGATGGCTTCTCAGGCTATAACCAGATATTGGTGGAGAAAGAAGACAGAATGAAGACTACTTTTACAACCAAGTGGGGGACTTTTGCTTACAAGAGGATGCCATTTGGTTTAATAAATGCTGGAGCAACATTTCAAAGAGCAATGGATCATGCCTTCAAGGGGCTTATGGGCAAATGTATTGTTGTATACATGGATGATCTAACAGTCTTCTCCAAATCCAGATTTGACCATGTCAAGCACTTAGAGTCTGTGTTTAACAAGTGCAGGGAGTTTGGCATTTCCTTGAATCCAAAGAAATGCATTTTTGGTGTAACAGAAGGCAAATTGTTGGGGCACTTAGTCACAAAGGATGGCATTTCTATGGATCCAGGCAGAGTTGAGGCCATATCTGGCATACCATTTCCCAACTCCAAGAAAGAGTTGAGGTCATTCTTTGGAAAGATAAACTTTGTTAGGAAGTTCATCTCCGGCTTTGCAGAGATAGTTAAGCCAATGAATGACATGTTAAAGCAGATTGCCCAGATTGTCTGGACCCCAGAAGCTAAGGTTGCCTTCCAGGAAATCAAGACAGCCATTAAACAAGCACCAGTCCTGGTAAGCCCAGACTTCAATGCAGATTTTTACCTGTACACTTTCTCTTCAGAACATACACTTGCTGCAGTTCTGACTCAACGGAGGGAAACTGGAGAACATCCAATTGCTTTTAAGAGCACCAATTTGAAGGGAGCTGAACTGAAATATTCTAGATTAGACAAACAAGCTTACGCTTTAGTAAGAGCAGTGAAGCAGTTCAGACACTATATACTCAGAAGCAAAACTCATGCCATAGTGCCAGACCCCAGTGTGAAATACCTCCTGAGTCAGAATGAGTTGGGTGAACCGAGGGGAAATTGGGTCACAAGGTTGCAAGAGTATGACTTGGAGATTAGGCCTGCTAAATTGATCAGAGGACTTGGTTTGTCCAGACACATTGCTGAAGTGCCTCCACAGCAAGAAGTTAATCAGTTAAATTCTGAATCTGATGATTGGTATGGAGATATCATTCATCTGCTACAGTTTGGAATTTGCCCATCCCATTTGAACAGAACTCAAAGGAGAGCATTAAAGTTAAAAGCTGCTCATTATCTCCTCAAGGCGGGTACTCTGTACAGGGAGAATTATGCTGGCATCTTTCTAAGGTGCATTTCTCCCAGTGAAGTCAGTGAAGTCATGGCTAGTTTTCATGAAAAACTAGGGGCAGGGCATTCATCAGGATCTGCTACAGCACATAAAATATTAAGAGCAGGTTATTATTGGCCTACACTTTTTAAGGATGCACATCAGCATGTCAGGACCTGCCATCAGTGCCAGACTTTTGCAGCCAAAGAGGCTAACCGGGCTCTGCCATTGCAACCAGTTGTGATAAACAAACCTTTCATGCAGTGGGGACTTGATTTTGTGGGGGTGATCAATCCAAATTCCTCAGCAGGACATAAATATGTGCTTGACAACTACTGACTATTGCACAAGGTGGGTTGAAGCAGCAGCCACCACAAGAAGCACAACTCAAGAAGTCATTGAATTTCTTGAAACAAATATCATAACTAGATTTGGGGTTCCCCTGAATTTGGTCTGTGATAATGGGCCAGCCTTCCAATCATTGGAGTTTGCAGATTGGGCATACCAGATGGGGATAGTTATCAGATTCTCATCCAACTATTATCCCCAAGGCAATGGATTGGCTGAGTCTACCAACAAGAACTTAATGAATGCCATCAAAAAGTCTACAGCAGATAAACCCGAGCGATGGCATACATTGTTGAAATATGCACTGTGGGCTGACCGGATAACGCACAAAGTCGCTCTTAAGACCTCTCCCTTTGTTTTGTTGTATGGTACCCAGCCAATTGTTCCCATCTCCTTGAAGTTGCCCACCTACCAATTTGCCTTAGATTATTTTGAAGATCATGATGATGCTGAAGCCCGGGTTTTAGACCTCACTAACTTGCAGGATGAAAGACTCCAAGCCCTGGAGCACTTCAGTAGGCATCAAGAAACTGTCAAAAGGTGGTTTGACAAGAGAGCCAAAGTGAAGGCTTTCAGACTGGCTGACTTGGTGCTCCTGTGGGACAAGGCTCATGAGAAGAAGGGTAAGCATACAAAGTTGCAGCCACTGTGGATAGGCCCCTACCAAATTGCTGAGATATTGGGTAACAATGCATTCCGTTTACAAGACCTGGATGGTAATTTTCTGGACCTCCCTGTTAATGGTCAATACTTGAAACATTATTTCTCCGCTGTTCCATCCAATGTATCATTTGAATGAAGTCATAAAGAAGTTGTAATATGTGTACATATTGTAAATAGCTCTGCAAGTTTATTCTGCTTTAGTTTAGTTCTAGTTTTCTTGTGCAATTGCTTCAATAGTTTTTAGTTTTATGTTTCTTCTTGGTTGCCTGTACAGTTTTTAGTTGCTGTGTTTTTAGTTAATCCTCGCTTCCTTGGAAGTCTGTGCAGTATTTTGTTTCAGTTTTAGTTGCTTTGCTTCTTTTTCTTTGCTGCCTGTACAGTTCAGTGTTTTAGTCTGTACAGTTTTATTTTGTTTTGCTTTAAGGCCTGTGTCTGTCCTTGGAAGTCTGTGCAAAGTCCTTTGGCTTTTGAAGCCCGTCCTTTAACCTTTGCCTGAGCAATCAATGAAAAGTCAGCCTTCAAAATTATTTTATTCTGAGCTGACCAGTCTAGTGCCCCATTCTGTTCATTGTTCCAATTGAGATGGTCTGCTTAAACTGAACTGTAGAACTATTTTGTTATTCAGGATGAAGGTAGAGAGATGATTGGATTTTGTGTCTTGCTTGCCACAGTTGTTTTAATTATAGAGAAACTGCTATGCTGTTTAGTTGGAGGAACTCCCGGGGAATCCAAGAAAAGTTGGTTATAAGAGGGGACTATGATTCATGTAATTATTTGGGTATCACCAGAGGCTATTAGTGCCTAGACTGAAACAGTTCCGGATTGATCAAATGATAAAAGAAAATTGTGATTTCTTTAAAGCCTTTCAGATATTGATATATTTCAAAAAGAAAAGAGATAAAAAAAAAAGAGAAAAGAGTGGTTCAATCAAAAGAGGCAGCCAATACTCCATTCTACCCTACAGTTGTAAAATTGGGTCGTGTAAATCTAAAGGGTAACTCTGTCTAGGCTGTAAAAGGCTAAACTAGTAAACAGAGCTCTACTCGGTTTCCCCTTTTACAATCTAGAAAAGCTGATCAATCCAAAGTTCATCAATCAATCCAGTCATCCTTGGAAAAAGTTCTATACCCTTGTAATTGCACATCAGAAATCTTCCTTGAAGTAATTCAGCCTAGTATGTCCTTGGGAAATTTTAACAGCTAGCAGTTAGTAGTCAATTTATTGTGAAGAATGTCTATGGCAAGGCATGATGCATGGTCTTTTTGTTTTGAAACTAGAGTCCTGGGTTCTAAAATAATGCTATTATTTTACCCGCAGATATCGCCATTTGTTGAGAAGCAACACACCCCCACTGAAAAATGCATTCCAATTTTCTTGAAAACTTTGAGCTTTCATTTTTGCAGCAGGGACCCTCTTGATATGTTTCAGGTTTTAAGTCCAGTTTTGCTTGCTTCCCTTTCAAGTTGTGTTTTTCCTGCCTTTCTAGCCCGTGTTTTCTCAGACTTAACTTTTACATGCTAGAAATCATTCATGCTTAAACAAAATCTTGCACCGGTACGAGAAAAATGCTGAAAACAGATAGAAATTCATGAAAAATCAAACTTTCCTTTTTAGGCAATGTCGCGATATCGCGACATTTCCATTTTTGGAAAGTGTCACGAAATCGCTACCGGCAGGAGGAGAGAGAAGGAAAATTGTACGGAAGGGCGCGATTTTGCGACATGTCGCGAAATCGTGACATGTCGCATTTTCGCTGAGTAAAGGAGAAAAAAATTGACTAAGTCCAGAAACCGTCGCGATTTCGCGACGCGTCACGAAATCGCGGTCAACGCATGCAGCTTCGGACAAACCGTCCCGATATCGCAACAAAGATCTCAGTCGAAGACTTAACTCATAAAAATTGCAGCGATGCATCGACGTCCCAAAATCATGAGGCATTTTGTTTCAAAGACTTACGTACTGAAGTTTGCAGCGACGCGCTGCAGAGTTGCTTCAACGGAAGTCCAAGGTCGAGGTTGCAGCGATGCGCTGCAAGTTGACGAAGTTTTCAAAGGCCGCGTTTTCCAAAAGGGATGTCGTTGGTTGCAAAGACTTAAGGGGTAAGGATGGTAGCGATGCGCTGCACCTTTTGAGGAAGTCCAGCAAAGCAAATATACAGCGATTTCGTGACTCAAAATGGCGATCGGTACGAAGATAGAAGGACGTAGCGATATCGCTACTTGTCTCAAAATCGTGGGAGTTTTGGCTCGAAGGGCAAAGAACATCAAAGTTGTAGCGATTCGCTGCAATTTTAACGATAAGGCCAGCCAACATGAATATGCAGCAAAATTGTAACAAGGAATGAAAATCGAACAAAAGACAAGGAGGTGTTAATGATTTCATGCCACATTATCGAAAATGATTAAGTGCTCAAATGCATGGCGAAATTGTGACAGGAAGAAGGTTGAAAGTATTCAAGGGCAAAAGGCATTGCATTTTCGTGACCTATCCACTCGACCGTGCAAAGTGCTTGAGACATGCAGCGATGCGCTGCGTGTTCCGTTTTCGTGGGGTTGGGCTAGCGATGCAGAGGAGATGTCGCGATTTCGCGACATGTCGCATTTTCGCGACCCTGGCAGGAAAATTACACAGAATGCTTACAGCCGAAAACAGACACGTGTCACGATTCTATGACACGTGTCAAAGCATGAAACAGACAAGCAGAGGCCGACATGCAAGAAAGATTAGGATTTTGATATGTTTTAATGTTAAAGTATTGATTTAATGTTTATTAAAGTGCTAATTAATCTTTTTGTCTTTCATGCAGGATTCCATCTGTCACCTGCGGGACAACTGAAAAGGGGCCATAAAGACAAAGTTAAAGTGCAGATTTAATCAAGGACCGCCATGCTAGAGGAGAAGATGTCGATGAAAGCATTCAATGGAGATTTATTGCAGAATTAATAGCATGGAGACAATTTCAACTCGGGGATGGATATGCGGAGTTCAGATGTGAGAAAAGTGGTGACTCATCCGGCTCACCAACAAAAATTAATGAGAGCATTTATTTGCAGTTGCGGGTGAATGCAAGTGGCATTTGATTCTATCTTCTCCATTTATGACAACTGACTGCACAGATTTGCAGAGGGGTTAGGTTTTATCCGGACTTTGTTTTAAAATGGCTTTTATTGTAAAACCCGGTCCTAGGGTTTAAGATGATAAGATTTGCAGTTAAGAAAAGATATTTTCTCTAAAGATCAGGATCTGTCCTGAGTCTATAAATACGACTGCAAAATGTAATCGCAGGAGGCGGAGACTTAGAAATAAAAAGGCTTATAAGCAATTTCTTGCAAATTTTGTGAAATCCTTTGTTTTCTGGACTGGGAGTTGATGTGCTTTTGCTATTTTCTGTGGTAGCATGGCCAGGAGCCTAATATTTTATAGATCTGTGATAAGTGTATCTTCTTCTGTTATCCGTTCCATTAAATTTTGTTAGATATATGCTGTAAATCTGCCATTATCAAGTTTAAATATGTTGTTAGGCTTCAGTTGTTCCATTGTTTGCTTGGGAAATTACAGATTTCAGGTGTAAGCTTGTTCTAATTGCTCTGTCTTCACTGTGTGAGCTAGGCTACCGGTGAAAGATATCAGTTTTAACCAGCTTCTCTTCGGTTTATAATTTTCTGTTAGACCTGTTCCATTTTGCCTTGTGCTCTTGGTTGAAAGTGATCTTAGAAATCTGGACGCTTTCCTCTTTGATTTGTTCTGTTGTGAAGCTGATAGTATAGATGAAATTGATAGTTTAAGTTTTACAGTTTAAAGTTTGATAAACTTCCCTTCCTGCCTTACCCTACCCTCTCTTTGCTTACCGTGAATGATCCATTTTTACTTTCTTTATTTGTCTTTTATTTGAATCTGCTGACCCATGAGAGCTAGATCAAGAATCAAGTTAAATCTGATTGTTAACAAGTAACAACTTCTGCAACTACTGAACAAGTTCAGGAACCCCCGTAAGGTAACAGACAGTCCATATTGAAATCTATTCCGAAGCGGAAAAGAGTGAATAGACATTCGACCCGACTCTGTAACTCACACCTTGGATAACCAGCTAGATCCTAAAGTGAGTGGGATTCATCCCGTGGGTGTTACCGGTGTTTATGCTCATTCTTCACGGGGTGTGTATGAAAGCCGGACCAACAAAGTTGAGCATAGGATTGGAGTAGATTTATCAGCTCAAGGAAGATCAGAAAGAAGAGATAGATGCCATTGGAAATAAAATGGTTGTAATGGAGGAAGAACTATAGAATAGTAAGGCTACAATAAAATATAAGTTAAAGAAATTGGAAGAAGAACTGCCAAGTAATAGGGTTGGTTTTGAGGCCATAATTAGTTTGCTAGAAGAGAAGAAGTGAAAGGTCTCATAATTGGTAGAAGATAGGATCAAGGATATGGAAGCTCAACTAAGAGAAAAAGAAGAATATTTGTAGGCAAAGGATGAACAACTAAGGACATAGTTGGCTATGAAAGATGAGCAACTGGTAGTGCAAGATAAGAATATAGAAGATCTTACACAAGATAATAAACGATAAATTGATATGGTCCTAGAGAAGAAAATATAATTGAATGTTAAGGAGGAGACTGTTTGTGCTTTGGAGGTTGATATTAATCACCATCTAAAGACCATTATAGATAAAAATGAAGATTTAGAAGTAGTAGATCGAACAGAAGCACATTTGAAGGAGAAGCTTAAGAAGAGTGTTGTTGAGCATAAAAAACAATTGAGGGAAGTATTGAAGACTATCAAAGAGATAGCCAACCAACATGGTGTGAAAGCAGTAGAAATGGGTAAATACGTAGCCAAGTTGTACAATCAATGCAAAATTCTTTGCATGCATATGGAAGATATGGAAGCCTTAGTTAAAGAGTATGAGGCCCAACTAAAACAGAAATATGAGTCGACGAGGACACTAACCAAAGTAAAGGGGAGGTCAGATGTAGGCAACAAATCCACCTCCTACAAGAAGAAGTGACAAGAGGATTTGCCTAGTTTTGACAATTTTGACAATTTTGGTAAACCGTACAAGCAAGAGGCAAAACATACAAACTGGATGGCAAAATGTACAAAGTGCAATAAAGTGCAAGAAAATGCAATGAAATACAATTTGAGTTGTAATTGCAAATGAATTTGATAAATCATGTGTTTAGACTTAGTAAAAGGTATAATTATATATTTTGTTATCCATGGGTAGTTGTGAATAATGAATTTCCTTAGGAACCACTTGGAACAGACTGGGCAATGTTATATAAGACCTCCTTTTTAATTTTGATAGTCTGGTTAGTCTGGTGATAGTATGATCTGAGTATTGAATGCATATCTATGATTATTATGTAACTTTTAGTGATTGTATTGAACTATTGAAAAGTAATGAATAATAACCTTAATTCATAATATTTTCTCACGTATTGTATGATTTTGGAATGATGGAGTAATATTTTGTAGTCTCTAGTTGTTGCATGTACTTATTTATGTTTGTGGTTGATGATTAATGCAGTGCTTAGAAGGATGGAATTGAACCAGCACTGGTGTGAGCCTTAGGAATGATCTATGAGGTAGATAGTATTAAGAAATATGTCTTGAAGGTTGTATGATTTTTGGATATTGCCATTGGATAGAACTCTCTCAAACCCTAAAGATAGAACTTGCATGTCAATAAGAATGGAGTAATTGTTATTCCATAACTTCCCAAAACTTATCTGTGAGAGATTGGTATTGAAGAGTATCCAATTTGGCACCCTTATGAAATTTTATTTCATACAAATCATACACCAAATGCGTTATAAATTGTACAAAATAAACTTACTCAATTTGGTAGTTTAGGTGATTAAGGAAAACTTACCCGATTTGGTGATATTGGTAAATCAAACAATTTAGTTACAAAACTATGTACGATAGCTTGCAAAATCGAATATGAAGGATTGGATGAGTGTAAAATCATACAAGCACTATCATTGTATGATTTGAAATCATACAGTGGTACGATTTGGGATACGTACAAGCTATTTTGTTTTTGCTTATTAATGGTTGTGGAGACTGTATGATTGTATGATTTCGTTCATCAACTGAGAATTGTAACTTGATCATTTTAAGCCTCTAAGAACCACCTCCCCACCAGGAATAATGCACCCCTGTGCTACAAAGGAGTTTGAAGGAAAATGACCCAGATATTACTAACAAACTTGAGAGTTTTGAAGATTACCTTTGAAGGCTAGAAGTCTCATTCATAGAAAGGATATCTGCTAGTTTCTATATAAAAAAACTTAAGGGTTGTTGAAGGAAAATATTAGCTACAATTTGGAGGATTTCCCTACCAAAATTTTGAGATTCAAGGACATAATTTTAGTGGAGAGATTGACTACTTTGCAATATAATAATTTTAGATTTGAGGATAGCAAGAAAGCAGTATTATGGAGCAACATTAATAGTTGGTAAGGTTCAGATTTCCAGGATACATCTTGAAGGTTGAAGCCACCAAACTACAGTATCAAGTAGAAAGATATAAGGAGGTAAAATTCTGTAAATTAGTGTTGAGAAGTTATTTTAGACAACAAAATAAGAGCTGCAAGTTCATCTAGTAAAATGCATAAATAAGATGAATCTAATCACCTTGCAATCCTTCATCTACATATATCATTAAGGTAAGCAACTTGGGTGCATGAAGGTTCATTAGTTGAACTTTAGATTTTGGGTTCATTATTAAGATTTTTTAAGCACCATATTAGAGTTTAAAAGTTGTAAAGTGAAGGTTGCATATTAGAGTCTTCAAGGGAGTGCAGAAGATAGTTTCTTATAAAGCTAATACCTGCACATTAATAGGATTTGGATATATTTTGATAGAAAAAAAAAATATTATCTTCCTATTATCTAGTTATAACAAAGAAGACATTATTTTTAAGTTAAGGTTGCATATATTATAGTGCATATTTCAAGTGACTTTAAGATTTCATTTACAAGAGTAATAAGGAGAGATTGCCATTGCACTATATTAGTTTCTCTTAAATATTATTAAAGGTGCACTAAGGATTTTAGTGAAGGTGAAAATTAGTGCAATATTAAGCCACTCTAAAGGGCATATTAGCTGCATGATTAAGATCTTGGATTCATTATTAAGTTAACCAAGCAAAGGAGAGAGTTGTCTAGTAATAAAGACAACATCATATCATCCCTTACCTCCAAGAAGTAGTACAAAGTAGCCACCTCATCAAAATAAGAAATAAATATTGCAAAAGGATATTTAAATATCTCAAATATAGGTGCAAATTTAAGGTATTCTATTTTAACTATTGTAAAAATATTTACATTAGTTTCTTGCACCATAATATTCTTGTCCTATGTAGAAAAATAGGACAAAGCTTGAGTGTCACAAGGACACTTCAATAGGCAACAAGACACTTCTACAAAGTGACCAAAAAAAGAGTAAAATTTAAGCAAGTTAGAGAGCCAATGAAGGGCTCATATTGGTCAAGTCTCAATGTGTCTAAATATACCACATGTTCCATTGAAACGAGCACCCACAACAACATATACCTACAAAATCAAAGCCAATATAAGGACCCCATTATCCAGTGACTAACCATGTAAGAAGGATACCATAACAAAGTCTACTTAAAGTAGATATCATCTATTGTATATCAATGTAGAAGGAACAACACCAAAGAATAGATCATTGTAGCAACAAAAAGAAAGTTACAATAAAAATGAAAGGTGCATTACCAAGCCATATCGTGGCTGAAATACCAGCTAAGAGTAGCATCTATAGTCACTATCAAAGCACCATATAACCACCATTATGGTGCCCTAGAATCAAAATTGAACTAGAGCCAACTTCCTACTAAAATAATAGCATCATCGTTCACCTAAAGGAAGCATTGAAGACAAGATACAACAATGCATCCATTGGCAAGAAGAATATAAGGTTTAATAGACATTGAGGAGAGTCTTACATGTAAGTGAAAGGGTTACCACTTGGAACAATAGATAAAGTACTGTCTACATAAAAATAAAGCTTTCATGAAATAGTAACATCTATTATTTGAGCGTTGAAAAATCATCATTAGAAGGTTAGAGAGCATATTCATCATAGCTCATCATTTGAGGAAGGAAGGAGCATTGAAATATTCTTAAAAAATACCATTTAAGAATGTAACACCACATGGGTATAATCTGAAGGAGTATCAAAGCTATGTATGTGCCTAAATATATAGGAGAACACATCAAAGTGAAAGCACACAATGAAGCATCATGATCGAAATCAAAGTGCAGCAAGAGACTACCATATACCAGCACCGATTGAAGTAGAACATTAAATGCTCGAGTTGTAAGGTGAAGGTCATCATCATTAAAAAAAAGTAGAGCATTGAATGCTCAAGTTGTGAGGAGAAGACCAGTGTCATTCGAAAGAGAGAATTGAATGCTCATATCCCATAGTAAATATCAGTGCCTAAACTTAGAAGCCTCATCATAGGCCAATCAACTCACTCGCTATACATTGAAGGGAGGTAAAATATGTACATCATTTAATACTTACTTTATTTTAATTTAGGAGTTATAAGGTGTTTAGTATAAGGTTGAAAGTTGATTATTATTGCATTGAAATATCAACCTTAGAATTAAGAAAGCAATTTTAGCAAAGGTTGAAGATATTATAAATTGCTTGATATTCAAACATTGAGATATTTGCAAATAATTAAGTAGGAGACAAGGTTTTCAACCTTGGTAAATTGGAATATTAATTTTCAAATATTATTATTTTCTAAAATTCCAAATTAGGGAGTTATAAGGTATACCACATCAAACCTTAGTTTATTGGAATTTAGAAAATTGAACTATTAAAGGTTGAAGAAGGAAGTTCATTAAATATTCAAAATATTTGGAATTAATTGCTTATACTTATCTCATAGACACATTAAAGAGATAAATTAAATCCAACCATAGAGAAATCCATCAAATTGATAAGTGCATAGTTCAATAGAATAAATAAGGTGAAATAGGAGTTGATTATTATAATTCCCAAAACATTACCAAATCAACTCAAAAGGTGAACTATTACCAAGATTAGAGTATATTCTAATCACTAGGAAGACATAAGAATCCTACAAAACCTAAGTCTTAGAAAGGTTTTATCAAAATAATTCACATACTCTAAACTAGGGAGTCATAAGGTAGTCTACTACAAAGGATCTATCAAAAGTGTTCTTAAAATACTAAAGAGCTAAAGGAATCCTATCATATACTACAATGTAAAGAGGGAAATTTCATCACAATGCACACTACAAGAGGACTCGAGATCAGAATCCATCCAATATATCATATCAAAGATGCAAAATCACTTCAAACTCAAAAAAATTCACAGGTCAAAATAAAAAGGACATTTGGTATATTGATTCTAGTGCAAGTCATCACATGATAGGAAATCTACAATGGTTTTATTATCTTGAAGTCACTAAAAATTATAGGTTGAAAATTGTAGATGGAAAATTCTATCACATACATGGATATGGGTGTGTAACACCTAGTAAATCATTTCCAAATTTTCTACTACATAATGTAATGTATGTCATTGGATTATCATCTAATATTATTGTAGGCACTTTAAACACATAATGTTGATGAGGCTACTCATATGGACACCTTTTCAGGCCACATGACCTACCTTGGGCCTCCCCAAGGCTTAATAATGGTTCTTACTATAGACACTAAAATCACATCAATCCGATTAGACTACGATGATGCCACTCTTACAAGCACCATATGGCACCATTGGGAAATCCTCATGAGTTAATTAGGGGTCCTAACCACTTTTAGGGAGGTTTAACCCACTTTTTAGAAGTTTTAGGCCATGTAGCCATGGTCGTACCACCCTAGGATGGCCATAGTTTGGCCATCCCACCAAGGGATGACCACCAACAACCATTCCTAGATGGTATGGCCATGGCCTAGGCCCATCAAAAAGGTAAGGGTAGGACAAATGGAAATCACATTCTACCATTTATCCTACCCAATAACTTATGAAATATTCAGGGCCTACCAAAGCCATCACAACCTGCAAATTAGAGGCCTCTTCCACCCAACGCATGGCAAGGGTTTTGACAAGTGGCAACACCTACCTTACATGCCCCAACTTGCACCTTTGGCCCTGTGGCCCTCTTGGGATATAAATTTGAGGTATTCCAACCAATTTAAAGGAGAGAGTTCTTTGTAATAATTTGCCACGAAGTTCTATCGAGATTCACTCTCCTATTTTACCCATGTATTTGCCCTTGGAATCTTCATCAATCAAAGGAGTTTCCAAGACATCCCCAAATATGCACATCCATTCCAAAACCCACCAATTTTATACGACAAATTTTATGACAACACCCCTAGGAGTATTTTGGACCAGATCCCAAAGGAATTGGTGGCAAAAACCACTAGGTTTGGTGGTCGTCCCCCCTAGGATGGTTAACAGTCCCAATTGGAACACCCAGGGATAGCCATGCATTAGCATACAATTTTGAGTTAATTTTAGTGTAGATAATTTCTAAATTAGTTTACATACATCATACTAGAATTTGGTGAGATTTGGAGCAGTTTTGGACCTTCAATTAGGGTTTTTGTGATGATAGTCCTAATTGGAACACCTAGGGATGGCCATGGGTTCTGCTTACAATTTCATTTCAATTTTTGCATAAATCATTCCTAAAGTAGATAATATATATTATGCTAAGTTTTGGTATAATTTGGAGTAGTTTTGCATTGTCTATTGCACTTTTTGTATTCAATGTTGCATGCATATTTATGATTTCATCTTAATATGCACATGTTATTAATCAATTTCAGTTTCTTGTGTGTAGATCTAGGTATTCCATCATGCAAGGAAGGATTTACAAGTTTGAACATGGATAGATCATTGTAGCAATAGCAAAATCCCAGTCTTGAATCGTGAGTGCAAGTACGACACTAAAAGCATGCCATGAGTTTCTAAAAGGATTAGATCCTTTGGATATTGTAATGGATTGTATCATATCAATTAAGATCCCTCAAGGGGACATTTGTAACCATGTATTTGACAAATGAAATAATATAAAGAGAAGTCTCTCCGTTTATTTCAATTATTTGTCACTTATTGCTTACTTTAATGCTGCTTTTAAATACTTAGATAGGATAATAGATGCATTTCATTTCCCTTTGCTAGGTGTGCCATTTTTTCCACTCTACAGTGGTGATCACGATGGGACCCCTATCCCATTTTATTTTTGTAACTTTTGACCTTATTTTTGTCTTTTAAATGTTGTAGGTTATGGCCATTCTGGACTGAAACAACCCCTGAATTCCTAATTGGAACACCCAGGGATGACCATAGTAGCCATCCCACCCAGGGATGACCCCCAAATTTGTAGTTGTCCCACCTTGGGATGACCACAAAATAGGGGGTTTGCAACTCAAATTTATAGAAACAACAATATTTTGGGCTTTCAAGGTAAGTATCCAAACCTTCACTTTGCATTAATATTATTTAGAAAAGGTTAAATTTAGCTTTTTATGTCTTTTCCTTGTTGATTGAAAGGTAGATTTTGCTTTTCCTAAATTTTAAAACAACAAAAAGAAGAAAAATAGGGAAAAGAATAGCTTAAACATGCATTTGTGTGGTTTTATTTCTTACGACCTACCTAATGGTTAGGTTGACATATAGGATAAGCATTTTGTAGGTTCCATTATTCATGCAATACTTTTGAAAGTGAAACGTTCTTTTGCATTTAGTGAAGGTTCATTGAGTGCTATTTGTTTTACTTTCTTTAAGTATAAAAGGAACCACACACACCACATCACATTTTAACATTAGTGAGTTGGAACTTCATCCCCAACCACTAATAGAGACCAACGACAATGGGATTCATCTCCACCTATTGGCTCACATGATATGAACCCTATATTTTGGCCAAAGCTAGCTCCAAGAACCATCTTAGCCATGGAAAATAGCACACATTCCTCTTCGAAGGGTGTATCATTGCCCATGGTCAATATGGGTGAGGACTGGTAGGACATGTGCTCCCTGATTAGGTATGGGCTTCATCTCCATACTTTGGTTGGTTTATGTGACCAAAATTTCATTGTTGGTTTTTGAGTTGTGAGTATACAGGTGAAATCCTTTAAAAAAATTGAGAATTACATCAACAATATTCAAACACGTGAAAATAGATCTCTTTGCAAAAAAACAAATAAAAAACACACCAAATAGTTTTAGGAACACATATAAATATTTAAAAGATATAAACACTTGTATTATTGTGTGTTTCTATTTTTGTGTGTTGAATTATTAAAAATTGTAAAGGAGATAATCATGTAGGGTTTAGAAGGAAGTAGTTATGGTATGCACCCGCAACCAAGCCCACTCAAGGGCTGATGCTACAAAGAGTAGGCAAGGAGACGTAGACCATATTCAATTTGACCCCAAGGATATGATTATACCTCCTTGGTGGTCTCCTACTCGCCCAAGTTCTAAAATATCAAATCAGGAACCTAGCCTACAAGGGACCCCTATGCGGGACACCCCTATAGGTTTTGGTCCTAATCAGGGAACTTACTTTCTAGATATAGACACTTCACATGCCTTATTTCAAGAATTAAAACTATGCATTGAGGTGAAAACACATAGAGCAATACCACACATTCATATGCATGCTCGGTCTACCTCACACACCTATGTGCAAGATCAAGACTATTCACCATGGGTAGGGCTAAATGATCAAAATACACCCTTAAATCACCCTGATAGGTCTAAGAAGTATAAATACCAAGATGAGTATGATACTTATCACCATGGGCAAGCAAATTCCACCCTTTCCTTACTCATTTATGAAGGAATACTTGAGGAGAATCCTGATTATCCTCGATCAATTTTTTTTATGCAAGAACGATGTGCTTCTATGCTAGTTGAGTATAAATAATGTCAGTTTAGGAGTGAGCCTCAAGTGAATGTGACCTCTCTCAATCAAGGGAAGCTTGTAGTTGATCTTTCAAATCCTCATGAACAAGATAGGCATCATGGAAATAATGCTAGGTCTCATAGACCTCGTACAATTGAGTAGATAAACCAAGTAGTTAAAATATATGTTGATCTCCAAGCTTAATTCAATTAGCTTCAACTAGATAAACAATGCTTATATTGCTAGAATCAGTTAGAAATGTAAATAATCAAACACAAAATTCAAGAGACCTTACGCAATGGGGTCCCTACCCCATGCACTCATAGATAGGAGGTTCATTAGAGGAAACCTAATTTTGATCAAAATAGGATTCCTAGGACTAATCTAATGTTGCCTCCTCAACCTCCAAGGCGTAATTGGAACTTGCCTCCTAGGACAAACATAGATGACCTTCTGCAGGTATTTGTTCCTCCTTGTAGAACAATGCAGGAAACACCTTACAGAGCCTATGATGATTTAGAACTAGAAGAGGAATACTTAGAAGTACCTTATGGAGGTATGGTTTATGACAATCAACCATCACACCATATGCTTGAAAATCCTAACCCTCCTTCATGAGGCCAAAGCAAAGAAGAGGAGATCAAATCCTCTGATGCGTATAAAGCATTTCTTAAGCACATGGAAACAATAGAGAGTAAGACCTATAGTTTTGGGCCTCAAAATTCCACTTTGTTCCAGCTACATAGTCAACTGATTCATCCATCTATACATTCCCCTCCATGCCCAGAGTATTTTAAAATTTCCAAGTTGGATAGATTCAAAGAAGAGGACGATGAATAGGAGCATGCCACTAGGTTCATGAATCAATGCTTTAGTATCCAAGATAATAATGCCTTACTTCTGAGAATATTTTTTATTACCCTCTCTGGCCCAGTCGTAGAGTGGTACAATCAACTCCCAAGGCACAACATCCATAGCTTTGAATAGTTTGCGGATGCATTCCTAGAATGTTTCACCTTTAACACTAAGCGAAATATGACTTTAATAGACCTCATAGGGTTGAATAAGTATGAATATGAGTTAATCACAGATTATGGTAATAGGTGGTGAATGATTCTTTCTAAGCTATCATAACTTCTACCAATGTTTGAGTTGACTCGCATGTTTTTCAAAAGTTATTTAAATCCAATTTCATTATTGCTACAACTTCAACAATATAAAACTCTTGAAGATGCTCTAGCACAGACTAGAACAATTAAAGAAATTAAAATTCAAGAGGGGGAGATTACAAAACCCCACAAAAAGGAGTGGAATAAGAATGCAAAAGGCAATCTAGTACAATCAAAGCCAAAAAAATTTAATCAAGTTGCCATAAATATTCCAGGTCCTGTGCAACCAACATCACCTCATAAAGCAAACTATCAAGCCCAACCTCCTCCTACAAGTTACAATAACAACCCTCAAGCGAATCAAGGTCAAAAATAGAAACATTGCTCTAAGCAACAATTAATGCCCTTTGCTGAGTCTATGGATTCCTTTTTCAATCATCTATGGGTGACAAAATTAATTACTCTACCTGAGGTCCAGCCTCTATATTTGAGTATGGGTAAATAAAATCTTATGAGACGTCATGAAGACCTATACTATAAATACCATAGGCAGAATGGGCATGAGATGCAAATGTGCTACAGGTTCAAAAACCTAGTACAAGACATGATTAAGAGGAATGACCTTCAAGTTGATAACCCTCTTGTGATAAATAATCAACAAATGGGTGTCTTTAAAGACCCATTTCCCACTCAAGAGGTGCAAGTAAATCAAGAAAAATAGGTAAATGAGGTCCATACGACACCCCCTCAACAAGGGTTTGTCAGGATGGTTAGCATTGTGACAAGGAATATGCATTATCCAAATCAAGTTGCACCACCTGTAGCTTCAAAAGATATTCCCTCAATGTCATAGTCACCACCACCTCTAGTGCAAAGCCTTCCACCTCATCTAGTGGTCACCATAAAGAGTAAGCTTGTGAACCACATCAACTCGACTCTCTATCTATGAGATTATTCAATAATATCCACCTCATCGAGAAGCTCTTATGGATATCCTCAAGTTGATTGAAATGGAGCCCAAGGAGTCTAAATTATTTATCAATTTTGTGAGGAACATTTAGTTGTGCAAGGAACCAATAATTACATTCCATGAACATGAACTCAAACCAATAGCAAATTATGTGGTTGATCCTCCCTTACACATCATTGCATATATAAATGGAACACATTATAAAAGAGTTTTGATTGACATTGGTTCTTAAAGCAATATCATCACCATAAATGCTCTCAAACATCTAGGTCTTCTAGCATCTCATATTGTTGCATCCACATATACCCTCAGAGCATTCAATGATACTATATGCTCAATGGTTGGCACTATAGTCTTACCTATTCATGTGGGACGAAAAACCATACCAAAATTATGTCAAATTCTAGAGGGTGCAATGGAATATAATATCTTGCTAGGCAGACCTTGGATTAGGGACATGAAGTGCATGCCATCCATAGCTCACCAATGTTTGAAGTACACTTACAAAGGGTAAGTACATGTTGTCTTCCCAAACCTTGAGCTCTTCAAATACTTCAACTTGGTGTAGCATATCCCAGAGTCGATCTTACCATCAACTCATGTGGAATTCCAACTGAATACATCCATTAAATATCTGACTCCTTCATCATAACCTTCCATTAATCCATTACCATCTTCTTCTACACCATCCTCATCATTGAAACCTTTATATACACATTCATCATCATCAAATCCTCCGCAAAGGAACATGTCAAATATGCCCATTGATGAAACCCCTCCAATCATATCTACCAATTTCCATGAAAGAGATTCCTAGTCTAGAAGACAAGGAACCATATCATGAGGTAAGCATTGAGTCATCTCAAACGTCACTTCCATCTCCTCCATCCTTGCCATAATAGGTCACAGTCCATTTGGATAATATAGGTTTAGGAGAATACCTAGTGAGGAACATCACAACAGTTCCAACCATTGAGACAATACGAAGTATGGTATGACCTCATATTTCCATAGGTACCATTATAAATCTAGGTATAACTCCCAATCAAACAAACTTCATATATGGGGGTATTGAATATGGCACAAAACCATCTCCTCAGTAAGAAGAGGATGAAGAAACCTTTTCTAAGGACATCAATTATATGTCCAATATTGACTATACCTTGTGATATCTCCATTGCTACCATTGGTATGGTTATGGTTTGGGGTTGTACAAACAAGGTACTCATTTTCCTTACTAGCCGTAATATCAATTACCATATGATAAATCTAGTTTAGGACACAACAAGCCTGTGCCTCTCAATGTCCTCACAAAATGTTTAGAGCATCTAGGTCTAAACTATAGGGATGAGCTTGCACATGATCCTTATGCTAATCCTAATAATGTCAACTATTTGGGGGATTATTTTCCATAAATATGATAGATCAAGGGATATCTCATGATTTCACCTGATCCTATGAAGAAGGTGAAGGTTTACATACTCTCCCATTAAATAATGAGGAAGAGGATCAATTTCCTCCTTATGAATGGACAACTAATGATGAATCAGATTACAATGTAGCATCAATTAACTACCCTAGTTTAGATGAGGAATATGAGTAGATCATACCATTGGATTATGATGAAGAGTTCTATCTGCGTATACTCCCACTGCAATATTCCATCTGGTGATAACTTTTGCCACTGGAGGAGCAATTGACTTTAATCAGAGAGATTCTCCACCATTTCCATCAGAGTATTGGCCATAGACAATGGGTCCATCCAAAGGTACCCATAATTGCTTTGGTCATACAAAAAGGCCCAAAGGTATCCATAAGCCCTTTGGTCACCCAAAAAGCTCCAAAGGTACCCATAAACCCTTTGATCACCCAAAAAGCTCCAAAGGTACTCATAAACCCTTTGTTCACCCAAAAAGCTCCAAAGGTACTCATAAACCCTTTGGTCACCCAAAAAGCCCCAAAGGTAACTATAAACCCTTTGGTCACCCAAAGAGCTCCAAAGGTACTCATAAACCCTTTGGTCACCCAAAGAGCTCTAAAGGCAGTCATAAACCCTTTGGTCACCCAAAAATCTCCAAAGGTACTCATAAACTCTTTGGTCACCCAAAAATATCCAAAGGTATCTATAAACCCTTTGGTCACCAGAAAAGCCCCAAAGGTATCTATAAATACTTTGGTCAACCAAAAATCCCCAAAGGTATCTATAAACCCTTTGGTCACCCAAAAATCCTCAAAGGTACCTATAAACCCTTTGGTCACCCAAAATACCCCAAAGGTATCTATAAACCCTTTGGTCACCCAAAATGAACCAAAGGTATCTATAAACCCTTTGGTCAGCCAAAATATCCCAAAGGTATCTATAAATCCTTTGGTCACCCACAAAAATCCCCAAATGTATCTATAAACCCTTTGGTCATCCAAAAAACCCCAAAGGTATTTATAAATCCTTTGGTCACCAAAAAAAACCAAAGGTATTTATAAACCCTTTGGTCACCCAAAAAACTCCAAAGGAACCCATAAACCCTTTGGTCACCCAAAATGCCTCAATGGCATCCATTAAGCCCATTGGTCAAATGCATATATATTTATCAAAATCCAAAAACATCATTAAAATATAAAAAACATAAAAATATTGCATTGCATTACATGTCATATCACTACATTATATAATCACTTGCATTAAGTATACCCATCATTGCATTTTGCATTCTAGAGTTGATCATAAATGTCTAGCACCAGGTATGTACACTAGCCATCCTTCAAAATCAACTTTGTCAAAAGTCATTATTCACACCCATCTACATCACAATTATCATTTCTATGCATATTCCCCACCTTTCATATTTGTGTCTATTTCCCTTCACCTAGTAATTTTTTATAAAGCATCTTTAGGATTTTTGGTTACTCAGTCGTTTCTAGTTTTCTTTTCAAATTTTGTAGAAAGATATCCTAATTTTTAGAAGGTAAAATTTTGCTTTGATTATATCTTGTATACGTCATAATCGCAACACTTTTTTACACTAATAAATCCAAGTCTTGCACAAGAAAATATGAAACCTACAAAGTGGTCCATGTTACCCTAAATGAAAAGTTTACCTCGCTTATCCACCTGTGTGAATGGTTCAAATATGCTGAGAAATGACAAAAGGACAAGCTCCTCCCTACCCAAAGAAATAAAAATCCCTTCACCCCGCCAAATATGGGTAATATCCAAAGAGAAAAAGAAAAATAAATAGTGGTTTTTACCACTAACAAAAGCAAAAAGTAAAATAAACAGTGGTTCTCACCACTACCAAAATCCCTTGCTCACCATAATAAAAATGAGCAATCCTTGGAGTAATTAAAAAAGAAAATAAAAGAAGGGAGTACTGAACTTGAATCCCTAGAATTCTCAGCATTTGACAATCATAAGGTGATCCTCATTATAGGTTAGGTGGCATCAATACTGCCTAGAAATGGTGGTATCCTTATGTATGATGATATGTGTAGACACACAAAAGTTGCACACTACTATACCTACATACTTGTAGATCCTTCTGGACACTTGTAGGTTTACATAGGCTATCCTAGGTACCCCTAGGCTATCATAGACCAGCATAGACTATTGTAGATCATCCTAGACATGCATAGATTGCTGTAGTCATGCGTAGTCATACATAGACGATTGTAGTCATGCGTAGTCATGCGTAGATCACCATAGATTGTCATAGCATCATGTAAACTCCCATATACTACTTCACTAGATTTCAGGTACTAAACCCTCATAAGCCTTCAAAATTACATCCAGCACACTGAAATATCATTCGACGGTCTATTCACACGCAATTGAGGCCCCCATAGGATATTAGTTGACCAAAATAATTAATAAGTCAATACCCAAATTCTAATTTAATGTTGACTTCACTAAAGTCACTTTTTAGAGTAAATTTGTTTAAAAGAACCCTTAATCTTGATTAGCCTTAATCATATCCTCCCACATGTGTGAGATTAGGGTTTGTTGAGATATTTTTTTAATCATGTTTAAATTGGCTTAAACACCTCCTAAATCAGGATTAGCCCTAATCCATCCTCACACGTGTGAGGATGAGATATTTCTCATACGAAATGTGATGTTACCACATTGCATTTCTTAACATAACCCTAGTCATAATCAAACCTAGGTTTAGTCTATCTAACCCCCCTTGCACCTTGCGTTTGCCTATAAATAATAGGTCCCAAACCCCTAATTAAGTTTAATTCCTAAATTCAATAAAGCACAGTTACTCTGCTAAAATGGAAAGACAACATTGAACAGTTACTTCCTAGTGCACAAATTTATATTTCAATAGTACACAGAGGCACCCTAACTTCCTAGGGTTCAACCCATCGGATGGATTTTGTAGAATAGGCATCACAGCTCAGATCGTCCCTTACCCCGCGAATCCAGCCTTAATTCACCCTGGGGTGGCGAATTGGGTCTACAGGCCCCAAATCACTCTAGATTTGGGTGGTAAGCCCCATTTTGCTATATTGTTACTTTCTACATGGTTGGTTTCATGTTTTGTTATGGTTTTACAATCATTTCATATTTATAAATATGGGGCCTGACTAAGGCAAGCCCCCCAACATATTGACCCCTTCTTGCAAGTTTCTTTTAGATTATCCAGTATATTTGAAGGATAAGAACACAAAAAAATAGCAACCTAGTCATGGACCACATACAAAGAAGGCCACCTACACTGAAGGACATCATAAGAAGGCATTAGGCCTATAGTGTATTCATGAAAGGAAAAAAGGGAATTCGCCCCATTTGTAACCCATATCAAATTTATAATGAATAAAGCACATATTTTTGAATGACTTGTGTTATTACTTATTATTAGATCAAATATCAACTTCTGGTCATTTCATTCTGGCACGCCCGATGGGACTCGAACCCATAATCACTTGATTAGTGGTAGATTCATTTTCTTTGTAAATCTAATGTTATCATCCATTTTTGTGTATTTTAGGTACCAAATATGTTGTTCACAAAGGCCTCCAAAGCCCTAGGAACCATCCTAGGCCATCAAACTTCTGATTTGAAGCATCTAAACCTGATTCGCCTCTCACCTCATGAACTAGTCCTGATTTGCCCCCCCTGAGTCACGATTTGGGTCAAATTCACCCCTTAGGTGGCGATTTGAGCATAGAAGCCTAAAAAACCCCCAAATAAATTGGGGTGATCTCTTCAGGGGCCAAGAAAACCCCCATTAGCATCAGAATGTAGGTATTTTCATTTTTGCTGCCTTTGTTACAAGTTTTAGAAGTAGAAATACATTGACTAGTTGAATGACCATTACTAGGCCTAGTTTTGGGTACATTGCAAAGTGGTTAAAGAATTAGGGTTTCTAAAATTTTTAGGACCTACAACTTTCCAACAAGTGTACAAAATTTATTTCTCAAATAAATTTACATTTGTCTTTTATTTTTGCATATAGCATAAGCCTAATTTGTCTTTCCTTTGTTCATAGCTTCCATTGCTAAAAGGAACTTTACATTCTAAAGTAAAATCAGGGTTTCTAATCCCCTCTTACATTTCTCAAAGAATTTTGCATTTTGAAAGTTCAAGTTAGGGTTTCATAATCCCCTTACTCCACACATATTTGGATTTCATGTTTCTATGTTTTGCAAAGTATATCAATTTGCTTCATAAAGGCATTTAGGTTAGACCATTTCTTTATGAAGATTATAAGCTAGCTAATCATTTGCTTTCAAAAAGGCATTAGGATTAGTTTTATTTTGAAAAGGCAACTAGTTAGTTTCTTACCTTGCATACATCATTAGTAAAACATAAACCCACACACACTCATGTGGTATTTAAACAAGTGGTGAGATTGGACTTCATCCCCAATCCATTGCTCGATACTAGTGTGGATCGAGTTGCACTCTCCATAAGCTCAGCCCCCTAGACACCTAGCAGCCCCATAGAAGCAATTTTCTAGATTTCATCACCAGAAAATCCCTCACTTTTATGATTGGGCCCTGTATTTCATCACCAGTGATTACCTGCGGAGTGGGACATGATTAGCACCTTCATCCACAAGGCTAGTATAATTTGTGGAATTGATAACTATCATTCTTGACTAAGCCCGCTCGAGGGTGAAGTGAAAGTATGGGTATGCCGATAGCAGGTCTCAGACAGTACCACCTCTTCTCGTGAGAGGATATTGTGAACTCACTTCAGCATAGTGAGTTCCACCCCTTTAGGATATCATTTTACTGCACCTTCCATACAGATTACCATTTGCACATTGCAATACCATTCTATCCTGTGCATATTTGGGTGTTGCAGGAGGTTTGATATTGATGACATTCCCAATTTTCTAGAGTATTCACTCCATTACCCGTTATTCTACATAGGGAGTATCAACATTACAACACACAAAATGAACATAATAGTTTTATTTTCTTAGCATTTAGAATTGATTCCAGTCTACCATTGTTTGCAAGATCACAGACCAATATCAACACATTGCATTATATATTTTTTTGCTACCCACAACATGACACTTACTTCACACTCACATTAGACACACTTGAGTCTACATCACACAAGGTTTATTCTTAAAAACCCCTTTTACACATGCTATTATGCCTGTGGTCACCCGTAGTAGAGCGCGTGAGCAATCACACTATATGGAGGAATGGCCTCCCCCTTCCTCTAGTCAGTTAAATATTACTACTTAAATAATGAAGGAGAGGATTATAGACACATTTGATTCATGCATAAAATATGATGCACAATTCACACACATGATGGCTCATGAGGAGATATCAACTTTGAGTGAAATTCTCACTACTTCACTCGTAGAAGATTACCCACTCCATTCAGCCCCATACTCACCTAATATATCGACCAATTTTTGTGGCCATATAATATACACAACACCAGGACAATCTCCCCCATCCCTTACCATATATGAGGAGATCATGCCTACTTCACCCACCTTTGCACATCCCTTCTTCCATAATATATCTCAATCCCTATTTGAGAATGATTCCTCCCTTCTAAATCATACCCGTATTGAGGTCGCATAATTCACCCCTATCATAGGAATTGTGTTTGACCCATCCTCATCCGTTGTAGGCAACCAAAAGCCATCCTTCCAAACTACACAAAAAATCCCTACCCAGCAAGAACTGTAAGCGTTCCCTCAAACCTCACACCTGTACTCTTCATAAGAGTAGCAACCACCCTCTTCCCAAGAACTGTTCTTCACCATATCTGAGGGTACCTCCTAGTAGCCTCTTTAGGAGCAATAGACGCAAACCCAAGAAAGAGTGTAAAATTACACTTTCTACTCAACACAAGCTCCTACCTCGGTAGCTTATCCCACTTTTTTAGCAACTTTTCCACCTATCTCCCAGGTATCCAGAGTGCATGACGCCCAAACCTTGGAGCTAGCTTTGCCTATGAAAACCTTTAGGATACTGCCACCTATTCCTTTTTAGGCTAACACTACCCATATCCATCCTACATATGGACTGATACTAGTAGATTATGCACCTACTCAACCAAATTATTCCACACAATTTAGCTTCCCTACTTCCTACCCTCTAGGGCAGCGATAGATACCATATTTTGATACCTCATCTCGACCACCCCTATCACCAGTAGCATCGACACCTACACTATTGCCAGATACACCTATCTTATTTATGCCTCCTCTAGTTTAGTCATCACCACCAACGATCCAACTAGTACAACAAGCTCCAAACCAACAAGTACCCATGCCATAATTACATGTTCTCCAGTCACAGTACTATTATCCTCAACAGACACCTGCCCCACAACCTAATGTGCCCATAGACACAATAGCACATGTTTCCCAATACCCACCTTATCATGATCAGACACAACAGTATTCCCCATAGTATTGTGAAGAACAAAAATACCAATATCCACCACATCCACAAGGTCAGCCTACCATAGCTCAACCCTTGACTCCTATGACACCCAAATTTCAACTCTTGCAAGATGAAGTCAAAATGTTGAACCTACACACCTCTAACTACAAGCCACAAAAGCCTTGCTATGATGAACTATGCAATAAGCCAGTTCATCCATCAGTACCTATCCCTCCTTATCCCTATCGCTTCGAAATACCAAAATTCAACAAGTATATAGGTAATGAATATCCCAAAGAACATGTGAGAAACTACCGCTCATCCTGTTACCAGCTTCATAGCAGTAACCATATTATGTTGTGTACCTTCTCCCTATCCCTCGCTAGGCCAACATTGGATTGGTACAACATGCTACCACACCATAGCCTATACACATTTAAACAACTGGCCAATTCCTTCTTAGAGCACTTTTCCATTAACATCAAGAAAAATACCACATTTTATGATGTCTACACCTTACGACAGGTGGACGATGAACCTGTTACTAAGTTTGTTGATAGATGGAGAGTGATTATCCATGATCTCGCCCATAGCCTCCCCACATTGGAGCTTTTGACACTCTTTTACAAGAGCCACAAACACATTTCCACATCCCTCCAACTTCACCAAAGTCATCCTTTTGAAGATGATATCTCGCAAGCAAAAGTGATCGAAGATATTAAGGTCCAGTCTGAGAAGATTAAGTTCAGAGCCAAATCCAACTATAAACCTAACTTTCACTTCAATAGACCCACACTGAATCAACCTTACCCATGACCATAGCAAACCAACCAAGTCATAGCTACTACCCTAGCACTAGTACCGACTCCTCCACCCTATACACCGCAACCGCAAGCACTCCAATCTAATGCGCCTACCCCACCTTGACCATATCAATACTATGACATGCACCCATAGGATCCACCGTGCAACTTTACATCCTTATACGAACCGTTACCAACCCTATTCCATATATTACATGAAGGCAACCATCTTGTTCTACCCGAGATCTACCCATTGGATCCAAATTCACCTAAGACTCATGACTATAACGAGTAGCTCTTCTATCCCTTTCATAGGTAGCATGGCCATAATATCAATTTGTGTCACTCCTTTCATGGGTAATTTCAAGACCTAATCGATAGGGGCACTATTCAGGTAGTAAACCCTCTAGCCCCGTAGAACCAAAACCTAGGAATTTTCCAAAACCCTCTACCGGATCACAGAGGACCCAATCCCCCTAGACATCCAAACAATCCTCCAGTGCCACATCACCAAGTCAACAATATCCAACATGACCCTCCATCACATGGAGTAGTAGGCATGATCAACCTTAATACGAGGAACCAACGGTACCCATCGCATTAGACAAAACCTATTGTTTCTCCCCCTATCCAATTTATGTCCTTGTAAACACCCCAAATGCCTAATACCATACCACCACCAACTCAAAATGTGATTACCATCCATGGTAGTCTAACCCATCAGCTATGCAATGCCCTCGCATGGCTATCCATCTTCGATCTCCTACAACAGTCTCAATCCCATCACGACATGTTGAATGACATCCTACGTTCTATTGAATTAGAGACACATGACACAAATGCTTTTGTTAATTTTATAGGGAACATCCCACGATGCCTTCAACCTTTAATTATCTTCCATGACCATGAGAGAACAGAACTTGTTGGTGAAGGAGCCGACCCTCCCCTCCACATACAAGCTAATATCAATGATATTACCTACAAATGGATACTCGTTGACATAGGCTCATACATAAGTATCATATCCACAGAAGCCATGCATCACCTACACCTCCCTCTAGCACATTTTGCCACAACTTCCCTAGACCTACATGCTTTTGATGGTTCCATGAGACCTATCGTAGGATCCATAGTTCTACCCATTTGCGTAGGCATTCGTACGATGTCCATCCTCTTTCATATCATCCAAGGATAAATGCAATACAATATTCTCCTCGATCGCCCTTGGATTAGAGACATGTAGTGTGTCCCATCCACATTACATCATTGCCTCAAGTATATCCACAACGGACTTGTTCACTATGTCCTAGCCGATGGAGACCCCTTTAAGTTTTGTAATGTCGCAGACCTCCCCCCTACACCTTCATTCTCATCTTCCCAACTATTCCCTGTATCCTCTCACCAGTCAGTAGGAGCATTGGTATCCTTCCCAATTTCCATCCCTATGTCCTAGTGTTCATCAACAACACAAGCCTGGATATTTGCACCATTAGCATCATCTATCTAGGGACCTAAAATTGATACCATGCCTTCCTCACCGCCATTCTTATGGCCTTCACAATCCTCCCAACCTCTACCATTCCCATTTTTTCCTGTGATGTCGCAACCACCATTACCACCCATTACACAACCGACTACATTACCTCCTTCAAACTTGCATATGGAATCCCCCATCCTTCCTATACCACAAACACCACATCTTCCCTTCTGACAAAAATCTAAGACATTCATGTCTCCACGCATCCCTGAACCTGCACTGATGCCATCACCTATGTAGAAAAAATATCTTGTTCAGGCCACAACAACAAAACATCATGAATCCAAACAACCAACACCCAGCTCAGATGAATCTCCACACCCTTCAACTACCACCATTAGAGAATCCCAACTTTCTCCTTCATCATTTGATTTGGATACACCACCCTAATCGCCAGAGTGTGCCACACCATGCATATCCATATTCATGAAAAAAAATATCTTAGGAGACTATAACGTATGTGACACCCCTATCCAATCTACCCAAGATTTTGGTCGTCCCTCAGCCTCGATGTTAACTATCGAAACCATCATACAGTTAGGGAGTCCTAAAAACCACACCAACTTTGTGTATGCAGGAGTAGACTCTTCAATCCTCTCACCAACTTCCTCACCACCACAATCTAGCTCTAGTGATGCAATTACACATCTATCCAACCCTCAATTTGCCTTGTGCTACCTAAAACACTTTCATTGGCATGGGTTCAGGTTAGGCTATTATGAACAAGGGCTACGTACACCCATTAACCCTCATTTTCGATCACCTATCGATAAAACTAGCCTAGGTTATCACCCAACCACTGTCTATACATTAGAATATGAGATCCAAGATCTCTCTCTACATCCTCCTCCATGCCCAACACACACCTTGGAAGAGTACATTGATATGGACATACTAGAAGAGATGCCTTCACCCACATCAACCATCACAGTCCCCTATGATTTCTTCCAAGAATTTTCTATGCCTGATACATCCTTGTTCTATGATGTTCAAAGATTGACATAACACTTTGCTATCTTATCCCTGGCTACACCGCCAATAGATTCGAACACACTCTGCCTGATCCACCAATGATAGAGCTAGACCCAATTTCACTTGAACCACCACCGATATGCCTACCTATATTCCTACCTATACATAGATAGTTACAAAGAGCAACCTCTCATCCTCATTCACCACCAATCATCCCACAACCTCCATTGAGCCTCTTAGGATGCACACAACCTATGCAACCTCCATCACTGGATTCTACACCACCTACTTCACCTAAAAAATCAATTAACATGGTTGAGGTAGACTTATGCTCTCCCCTCCACTATAGCCACCAGCAGATTCAATATGATTCCCAAACCCAAACTTTATTGATCTAGCATACATCTCACACATACCAGCACCTGGAGATTTTATTGTCTCCCTTCATGTCTTGTGGTCAGCAAATGCCCCTTTCCTCATCCATGTCATTCCAAACCCCTCAGGTCCATCACATGGGAATTTACATAGACGATGGGTACGAGTTCAGTGAGACCATTGACGACTTTAATCTCATTCTTGTCCTTGAATAGTTGCATGATGGATATCACATGCTCATCGAGGACATGATCGATGTCGACATCAGTGATGATCCAAAAAATCCACACATCCTCAAATTAGTTGCTAGCCTCTCACTCGAGGAGCGCATTGCCTTCATGAACTTCCTGCGCAAGTATATAAAAGTGTTCACATGGTCTTACAAAGACATGTCGGGACTTGAACCCACCGTAGTAGTGCATAATATTATACTAGATCCCAATGCCAAACTAGTAAGACAAAAGCTACAACGCATGCATCCAACTATTGCATTGATAGTAAAATCCAAGCTCCAAAATCTCCTAGATGTTGATTTCATAATATCCATCGACTATCCCGAGTGGGTATCCAGCATGGTCCCTGTCCCCAAACCATCCGATGATGTTCGGGTCTGCACAGATTTTTGTGACCTAAACAAATATTTTCCCAAGTACAACTTCCCTTTACCCAAATTTGACTCCCTCATTGACTCCATCGCAGGTTACGAGATGATTTCCCTCATGGATGGATTTTTTGGATATAATCAAATTAGGATCAACCCAGCCGATTAGCATAAAACTTTCTTCACACCACCTTGGGGGACTTTTTGCTGCAAAGTCATACCCTTTGGCCTAAAAAACACTAGGGCAACCTATAAATGAGCCATGAACTACATATTTCATGATCTAATGCACAAAAATGTGGAATACTATGTAGATGAACTTATAACTAAATCAAAGAAACGTGTTGACCATATCAAAGATCTCCGTAAAATTTTTGATCGACTACTAGAACACAACGTGCGCCTCAATCCAAAAAAGTGTGTGTTCTATGTTACATCAAGAAAAATACTAGGATTCATTGTCTCCCAATGAGGCATTGAAATAGATCCTAACAAGGTGAAATCCATCATTAAGATGCCTCCTCCTACCATCCTAAAGCAATTGCATAGCCTCTAGGGCAAGATTACCTCTATTCACATATTTATAGCATAATTATCAAATAAATGCCAACCATTCAATTGTCTCCTACAAAAATGTGTACACTTTAAATGAGATGATAAATGTCAAGCCGCATTCTATGCTATCAAAACTTACCTCATGTTGTCATTGGTCATGTCATCGCCGCACCCACAATTACCATTGAATCTATACATCTCAGCCACAAAACTTGTGCTAGGTACACTCTTAGCCCAAAATAATGCTCTCGACAAAGAGCAGGATATCTACTACATCATTCGCATACTAGTTAGTTATGAAATGAGATACAGATACATAAAGAAACTATGCTTAGTAGTAGTATTCACCATCCAGAAGTTAAGATACTACATGTTAAATCACACAAATTTTATCATCACCTGAGATAATCTCCTTCGGTACATGATGAACAAAAGTTATCACAACTCACGCATAGCCGAATAGATCATGCTCCTAACTGAGTTTAACCTAGAAATCGTATCTCAAAATTCTATCAAAGGGCAAGTTATTGCTGACCAACTTGTTGAAGTCCCTATAAATGACAATCAACCCCTACTCATCCAAGTCTCTGATGATTCCATATTTCACATAAGGAAACTCAATGATGAGGGGATGGGTAGACTCTAAGGGTGCACTAGCTAATTGATCTGCTATGATTTGACCTTTAACAGACTTTTGTCCTATAAACATGAGTTCAAACTCGCTTAGCGCAAGAACCAACTTGGCTGTGTGACCAGATAAGTTCGGTCGACTCATGAGATACCGCAAATGATCGAATTTAGCAATAACATACATTTTCTAACTGAGCATATAATGGCATAGTTTCTGTGTAGAAAATACGACTGCGAGACATAACTTCTCTAACACTGTATAGTGACTTTCATAACTGATTAAAGTTTTTCTAATGTAATAATTAGCACGTTATTTCTTCTCATCATCAAGTTGAGCTAACATAGCTCCTAAGGCAAAATCTGAAGCAAAAATGTACAAGATAAATGGACGATCAGATCTAGGTGGTGAAAGCACCAGTGGTAAGGAGATATTGTTTAAGGAGTTCAAATACTTCCTGGCATTCGTCGTCCCAATGAAAAGAGACATCTTTCTTAAGAAGCTTAAGAAAGGGTCCGGTTTTGTCCACCAACTTATCGATGAAGCGGCGAATAGCTTGAAGCTTACCTTGTAGACTTCATAATTTAGATATATTTGTGGGTGCAGGCATATCAGTGATAGCCATGATCTTGAGAGGGTCAATTTCAATGCCATGTAAAGAAACTATAACCCCCAATAATTTATCGGACTTAACTCCGAATATACATTTGGTTGGATTTATTCGGATAAGATATTCCCTTAACCGATCAAATACTTTTCTCAAGTCATCTAAATGATCATCTTCTTTGATGTAACGAGCTATAATATCATCTACATAATCATGTAGAATATCATGCATCATATCATGAAAGATATAAGTCATGGCTCGTTGATATGTTGCACCTGCATTATTCAAACCGAATGGCATCACTTTCCAACAAAAGGTGCCCCAAGGGGTAATAAAGGTTGTTTTATCCTGATCTTCAGGAGCTATCCTGATCTGATTATAACCAGATAATCCATCCATTAGGGATATCATTCTACTCCCAACAATAAAATCAATGACTTGATCCATGTTGGGAAGAGGAAAATCGTCTTTAGGGCATGCAACATTAATATCTCTGAAGTCTATGCAAACCTTAACCTTGGTAGCTTCTTTCTTAGTTATCGAAATTACATTTGAGATCCATTTAGCATAATCAATGGCTTGTATAAAAATAACCTTCAAGAGTTTTTCTAATTCCCCTTTGACTAGTAAGGCCACTTTAGGATGCATTTTTCTAAGTTTTTATTTAACAGGTTTAGCATCCAGATGGACTACTAGGTGATGCATAACTACAGAAGGGTCTAATCCTAGCATATCTTCATATGTCCAAGCAAAAACATCTTCATATTCTTTAAGGAATGAAATGTATTTATCTTGTTTTTCTTGACTCAATTCTGATCCAATGTTGATTATGTGAGGGTTATCTTCGATTCCAATGTTAATTTTTATAACGTTTTCAACTTCCATGTGTAGATCTCTCTCAAAATTAGATGGGGTGGGTGAAATGCCTAATTCTTGTAATTCTTCCAAGGTGAGCTTGGATAATTCATCTTGAGGAGTCGTGGCCTCAAGTTGGGCTATACTAAGTATAGAGCAATCGAAATAAAATCTGTTATGTAACAATTCCTCAACGGAGACATCATGGAAGATATCCCCCTCCAACTCATCATCAAATTCAACAATCATCTCAGGGTAAGCTATGCATAGCATATTGCATGTAAATGGATTATCCCTTAAATGGAAAGCATCACGTTTATCCAAATAATCTTGGTAACATATAAGATGGTCATCATCGTCAAATGGGAAGGGTTGACCTTTACTAGGAAATAGGCCCACACCACATCGGGCAGGCCATGGTTCTACCTCAAAAAGTTCTTTCATACCATTTTAGGAAGGTCCCAAACCTTTCCCTTTATATCCCAATTTAAGAATTATAGGTTTAGCTTTAACATACTCATTAGCAAAATAACATCGAGCATACCCATCATACTGAGTCTTGATGTTTCTAGGTATTCTTCCCTAGTCATATCCCTTATAAATAAAAGCATAGCTCCCGACTTGGTAGATACTTCCCATAGGCTGTGGGAGGCCCAAAGTATGAGGAGAGGGTGGCAATTTATTTAAAATATGGGAATCTTGCATAGCAACGTTTATTTTCTCTAATACAAGAATTTGAGATAAATCAAGAAAGAGCTCATTAGTAAGAGCATAAGAGGTAGAAGGATCATTTCCTATGTTTTAAGATGCAGAAAACATGCCTCTGATAGGTTTAGACGTTGTAGAGATGTTGATGGATGGGTCTAAAGGTATGGAAGTTATAGGAGTAAAACAAGAAGCATTGGTTGTGGGTTTAGGATCTTTCTGAGGTCCTAATGTGGTTTGTTCAGAAGATGGTTGAACTATACGTAGAGGTGTGGTTGGTGGGGAAAAAGTAGATGATGTTATGAGTGTGTGTTTCACACGTTTAGGCAGATGATTAGAATTATGATTTATGGATGACAGAGCAAGGCAAAATTGAACTCCAATAGGTTCTACCAAAGCACACATATCAAAGGGTCTAGGATCACCATGAATGGTAACCAATTTATTTTTAAATTCGAATTTAACACACTGATGTAAAGTTGAGGGAACAACTCGCATCACGTTGATCCAAGGGTGACCCAAGAGTATATTGTACGATGCAGGGCAATGTACAATAAACACAATCGTGTCTAAGGTTCTTGGACCAACTTGCAATGGGATAGTAATAACTCCACATGTTTCTTGTGTTTCGTCATTGAAGGCTTTTATGATCATATTAGTTATTTTCATTTCATCACTTCTAAACCCAAATATTTGGTAGAAGTCAAAAGTGCAAATGTTTAAATATGAACCATTATCAATAAAGACTCATTTAACTACTACGTCTCTAATTAGAGCAGTAATATATAAGGGGTTATCCTTATGTAAACTATGTTGTGGTATATCTCTATCCCGAAAGTCAATACAATTGACTTCTTGAGTTATGATAGTATTGGACATGGCGTTAGGTTGAATATTTTGTGGTACCATCATCTGGCTTAATGTGAGCATTAATTCATCCCTATGGGTAGAAGAAGATCTTAAAAGGTCCAAAAGGGAAATTCTAGTCGTAGTATTTGATAATTGTTCATTAATATTATAAGGAGGTTTAGGTTGAACATTAGGCGCATGATTCCCTTTATTGGTATTTTTCAAAACAAATGGAGCTGATCCATCGTTCTGAGTTTGATCTTGTTGAGAATTTTGAGCCTGTTGTCGAGTAACAACTCCGTTGGTACCTACAATATTATTTTAAGGATGATGAATGGGTCTTGGTCTAGCGTTTATGGCTTGTTCATTAGAAAGTAATTGGTGAGACGATGGTCGAGTAGTGACTCTTCTTGGAAATGGTTCTTCTGGAACCATAGAACTTGTGATAGGTTGAATAGGATTTGATCATATTCAGAACTATTCAATTGATTTGAGGTGATTTCCATGCCACTTTCAATCTTGTATTCGGTATCACTAAGATCAGGTGTCCGAATATTATATAGAGGTTTGGTCGTAACTATGGATAAAGTTGTGTCAAAAATTTGCAGATCATGAGCAGGTGAATGTCCACTAATAGTCCCTACATATCGGGTAGGAGGGGGAACATTATGATGCTCAATTTGATTAGCCACCTCTTTACCATGCTTTGGTAAAAGATGTTGAAATATGTCCAATGATTGATTGGCATTTTGATTCTAATTTTGAGGGATGTTCTTTTGAGCATTATTAGGAGGATTTTTTTTAGGTTGAAAGGCTTGCACCTCCCTATCATTTTTATCAATCAGGTCTTGTATTTTATGTTTTAATATTTTACAAGAGTTGGTAGCGTTTCCAGGTCCTATATGGAAATCACAATGTAAATCAGCTCTGTATCCGGGTATAGTTGGATCAGGTTCCCGGATATTTGGTAATTGGATCAATCCTCATGCTAGTAATTATGAGAGAATGGTTGATAAAAGTTGATTTAACCTAGTAAATTCTTGAGGTAGTTTATCAGGAGGTTTCAGTATAAATTTCTCAACATTAATAGTAGCGATATTTCTACTATTAGTGACTCCATCGCCCATAACTTGTTTATTTTTATATTGATTTTTGGATGTTTTCTCATCATATTTCTTTTTAAGTTGACCTCTCCTAACAAGAGCATCTTCCACTCTTCGAGCTAAATCTAGCTTGATCGAAGGTGGTCAAGGTAGCAGTTGATAACTCATAGGATAGTTGTTCTTGTAAATTATTGATGAAAATATCCAGCATTTCCCGATAAGGTAACACAAAGTGCAATTTTCCTATTAACTATCTCCATCGAGCTAAGAAATCGGCAAAACATTCATCTTTGTCTTGTTTTATGTTGTATAAATATTTAATGGTTACATGCCTTTCAATGTAGGCACTAAATTGATGCACAAAAGACTCGACGGTTTCTTCGAAATTCCTCAAAGAATGAGTGGGTAGTTGATAATACCATTCCAATGCCATTCCTCCTAAACTTTTTGGGAACATTTTTAGTAATAACAAATCATCATGTGATATATCATGACAAGCTATCCTAAACATACAAAGACGCTTTATGGGATCTTTAGTTCCTTTGTATATAGGTAGGACAAGCATAGGAAAGTGTTTAGGGTATGGTTGTGCTACAACTATAGGATCTAGAGGCTGACTACACATCTCTCGATAATTGTACGAGGAACGGTAGGGATCTATCTGGTCCATGCGGGAGACTAACTATTTCACCATGGCTTCCAGATTACCAGTTTGTCCACCATATTGGTTCGGTGGTATTTGAGCATATGATGGTGTGACATAAGGATTAGATGCCATATTGTTGTTATGCAAATGCTTGGTAGGAAGAGTATTATGAAGAAGATTTGTTGTAGCATTATGTTGTATCCCAGATTGTTGGAAATTGGTGTTTGGTTTTGTTTTTAGGATTTTTTTGATTTGAGGTATGTTGATCAATAACTTGGTGAAATAGAGCGATGAATGATGGTTTATTTTGTGTGGGAATAACCCTAGGCTTGGTAACAGGCACTCTAGATGGTTGGGTAACCTGTTGTTGTTGCATGTTCTGGATTATAGCGGCCATATCCAAATTGGATGGTCTAGCTTGATCACTTTCTTGATCAATGAAGGACAAAAGATTAGTGCATGTGTGATATATGTCTTCTAGGGTTGCTTAACTATCACTAATTTGATCCTTGTCCATATGGACTGCTCTATTAAGAGTGCCAATATTAGTATTGAGGAACTTCCAGAAATATTCCATATTCTCAAAAGTGACAGCTCCTTTCGAAGATATTTTATGAGATGAGGATCCTTCCTCTCTAACAATTTCTCTTTGTTCATTTCCTTCAAAAAATTCTTCTTCTTGTTGGTCTAGGGTTCCTTCTTCCTGAATTGGGTCTTCAGGAAGGACATCGGGTTTATTTACTGGTCTTCCTAACCAATCTTCTTCTACTTGATCTGTTTTCCATTCCTAAGTCTAGTCATTATGCTTAAATTTAGATTTTAGCAAATATATATTGTATATATATATATATATATATATATATATATATATATATATATATATATATATATATATATATTTGCAACAAATTTGGGAGGTATATATTTTAATTATATACCTACTATAATACTTAAAAGAAAATGTTTTGATTTTTGTTATTATTTTTGTTTTGTTTTTTTTAAAGACAATAAACAGCACACTAAATGCAAGAAATAATAATAATAAAAGAATGGCTTAGTTTTCTATAAATAGTTTATAGATGTCATTGATGGGATCAAGTTCATCAGGAGTCATGAAATGCTCCTCTTCAAATTGGAAATGGTTTTTTAGGAATTTGACAAAGTGTGCTATGGTGATGTTATCTACTTCTGACTCTGACTTGTAAAAATAGAGCTCATGGCAATACTCTTGATATAACACAGCTCTAGGAACTCTATTCCATATCTTTCTATCTGTAAGGACAACCTCTTGATCCTCTATACGAGTGTAGCACCCTAAAATTGGCGCAGTAAACCTTAGCAAATAATTAAAATTACCTTAGTAATAATTCAAATTCAAATTTTAAACCCCAAAACTGCTCCCAAACCGCCTGCTACCCGTTTCCTCATTTTTCATGCCATTTTTAGAGTTTGTTTCATCCGTTGGACGATATCGTCTCCGATCAGACGATATCGCCTCAGATCGGACGATTTCGTCTGGAGCAGAACGTCCAGCCGATTTCGTCCCAAAACTGATTTTTCATAATTAGCTTTTGTTTCAACGGCGTCTCTAATCTGGGCAGAAGCGTGTCTGCATCGTTAGAGACCTCCCCCGTTGGAGATCTTCCAGATTAGGATGATCTCCAACCTCCTAACCTCCCTCCTAAGCCTATTTAAACCTTAGGACCCCCCTTGACATCCCCCTGGCTGAATTTTTTTGCACTTCGAGTTTACATGCATTAGAATATCCTAGACCATTGTTTGCCTTTGTATCTTTTCGAATTTTCTTGCAGGAACTTTGTTATTCTTCAGCCGGAGCAAGCTCAGATCGTCGTAGATGATCCTGTCCAATTCGAGATGATTTCGTACCAATTCGAGATGATTTCAACTGCAGTCAACATTGGGGGCAATCAGTGCCCTGAGTTTGCATTCTTTCTCCATTTTTTACTGTTTTGCTTTGCATTAGTTAAACTTATTATTATTTTGCATCCCGGAGTTCACCCATATAGTCTTAATGCATAATAAAATCATAAATTGTCATTAAATCATTGTAATGCACTCATGTTTTTGTTTATTATTATCATTTTAACATTATTACTGTCATTCTACATCATTGCCCTCTGTTGGCATAGCTGCATTTTCTGTATTTTGTATCTATTTCTCTGATTGCAGGTCTCTGATGAATTCGTCGAGAATTCATCAGATCTCAGATGATCCTGTCAGATAGGAGATGATTCTATCAAATTCCAGACGATCTTGACTGCTTCAAAAATTAGAACCTCCATCAGACATCCGAAACCAGGTATGGATCTCTTCACTTAATTATTCTCTATGTTTTCTATTTAAATCTATTTTCTATCTTCATTTAATTTGCATTTTCATAATAGAACAACTTAGATTCATCTGGCCAAACCTAGGACTTGGATGTTTAAAGCTAAAACTGAACACATCAAACACATTCCCAACCTAGGCGTGGAAATTGCCACTAAACGTTTCCTGGTGAACCCCACCATCCGTCAAAAAATCACCTTAATACCCCTCCCCTGAGAGGCGGGACCTTCAAAGGGCCTCTCAGTCCGAGGTATTGTCCCATCCTTTTCCCATCCTCCTTTCGGGCATGGATCCTTTAGCTTGAAGGTAAGGATGCGAAAAATTTGGAACGATACATTTTGGTGAACCCGACGTGAAACTAAAACCTTTTGAAAAAAAAAAAAAAACAAAAACATAGATGCATTTGAAATCATTAGAAAACTACTAAGTTGCATATCATGTCTAGATGGTAGCTCCTAAGAAAAGACTAGTTGTCACTATAAATGTTGAAAACCAATTAGCAGACCATAGAAGTTAATTATGTGCTTAGTGTGCACGAAACAGATAGAAACCAACTTTTGTGGAAAGAACTTGATAGGAGGCTAGGTATCATTTCATCTAGATCAATACAACTTAAACAAATCAAGAGGTTTGCCCTAGATAGGATCCTGGATCCTCATCAACTCATTTTTTATCATGAACTTCAGAGAGCCTGCCATAGGTGGTTAGCTTATAGGAGAGCTCTTGTGTCTTCGAAATTGTTCACCTTCGAGGAATACCTCGAGAACGCAGCTGTTATACACCAATTCCTAGGTCATATAGAAGATCAAGAGGTCGTTCTTATAGATTAGGAAAATGTGGAGGAGAGTTCCTAGAGCTATGTTATATCGAGAATATTGTCATGAAATTTATTTCTACCAACCAGAATCTGAGACAGATAATATCACTATAGCACTTTTCATTAAATTCTTGAAAGAAAATTTTCAATTTGAAGAAGAACACTTCATGACTCCTGAAGAACTCGAGCCCATTAATGATATTTATAAATTGTTTATAGAAGACTAGATCATTGCTTTCATTATTATTATTTCTTGCATTTAGTGTGTTGTTTGTTATCTTTATAATATTGTTACAAAAACAAAAAAAACAAAAACAGAAAAAACAAGAAAAACCAAAACATAACAAAACTAAAACATTTTATTTCAAATACTATAGTAGGTATATAATTAAAATATATACCTCTTAAGCTTGTTGCATATATATATATATATATACAAGTATATATATATTTGCTGAAATCTAAATTTAAGCACAATGCCTAGACTTAGGAATGGTAAACAAACTGAAGAAGAAGAAGAAGATTGGTTAGGAGACAAAACAAAAAACCCAAATGTCCTTCCTGAGGAATCAATTTCGGAAGGAGAAACTCTAGAACAACTAGAAGATGAGCTGGCTGAAGAAAATGAACAACAAGAAAATCTTAAAGAGGAAGGATCCTCATCCCCTAGAATGGCTCTAGATGGAACTATTGCTTTTGATAACTTAGATCATTTCTGGAAATTTTTCAATAATAACATTGGTGCTCTTAATATGGCGAGTTCGTATTGATAGAGGACAAATTAGTGACACTCAAGCAGCCATGGAAGATATGTTTAACATACACACTAATCCCTTGTCCTTTGTTGATCAAGAAAGTGATAAGGCTGGACCATCCAATAGAGATATGGTCACTATGATTCAGAACATGCAAAAACAACAGGTTACCCAACCCCCTAAGGAACCTGTTATTGAGCCTAAAATCATTCCCACACAAAAGAAACCTTCATTCACTGCTTTATTTCGCCAAACTATTGATCAATATGCTTCAAATCGACAAAAACCTAAAATAAAGCCAAACACCAATTTTCAACAATCGGGGATACAACATAATACAACTTCAAAACTTCTTCATAACACCCTTCCTACCAACAATTTACACAATAGCAACATAGCATCTAATCTTCATGTCCCTCCATCATATGTTCACAAATCCCATATTAATGCCCTACCGAATCAATATGGTGGGCAAACCAATAATCTGGAAGCCATGGTGAAACAGTTAGCTTCGCGTATGGACCAGATAGATCCCTACCATCCCTCGTACAATTATCGAGAGATATGTAGTCAACCTCTGGATCCCATAGTTGTAGCACAACCATACCCTAAACACTTTCCCATGCCCGTCCTGCCTATATATAAAGGAACTGAAGATCCCATAGAGCATCTTCGCATGTTTAGGATAGCATGTCATGATATATCACATGATGACTTGCTATTACTAAAAATGTTCCCAAAAATTTTAGGAGGAATGGCATTGGAGTGGTACTATCAATTGCCCACTCATTCTTTGAGAAATTTTGAAGAAACAACTGAATCTTTTGTCCATCAATTTAGTGCCTACATCGAGAGGCATGTCACCATTAAAGATTTATACAACTTAAAACAAGACAAAGATGAATGTTTTGCTGATTTCTTAGCTAGATGGAGGCGATTGATAGGAAAACTGCACTTTGTGCTACCTTATAGGGAAATGTTGGATATTTTTATCAATAATTTGCAAGAACAAATATCTTATGAGTTATCAACTGCTACCTTAACCACCTTCGATCAAGCTATAGACTTAGCTCGAAGGGTAGAAGATGCTCTCATTAGGAGAGGTCAGCTCAAAAAGAAAGATGATGAGAAAACATCCAAAAATCAGTATAAAAACAAACAAGTTGTAGGTGACGGAGTCACTGATAGTAGAAACGTTGCTAATATCAATACAACGAAGACAACAAAAAAATTTATATTAAAACCTCCTGATAAACCTCCTCGAGAATTTACTAGATTGAATCAACCTTTATCAACCATTCTACCTCAATTACTAGCACGAGGCTTGATTCAATTACCAGCTATCCGAGAACCTGATCCAACTCTACCCGAATACAGAGCTGATTTACATTGTGATTTTCATAGAGGACCTGGACATGCTACAAACTCTTGCAAAATATTAAAACATAAAATACAAGATCTGATTGATAATAATGAAATGGAGGTGCAAGCTTTCCAACCTAAACAAAATGCTCCTAATAACGCTCAAAAGACCATTCCTCAAAATCAGAATCAGAATGCCAATCAATCATTAGATATATTTCAACATCCTTTACCAAACCATGGTAAAGAAGTGGCTAATCAAATCGAACATCATAATGTTCCCCCTCCTACCCGATATGTAGGGACTATTAGCGGACAATTACCTATTCAGGATCCTCAAATATTTGGCACAACTTTATCCATAGTCACGACCAGGCCCCTACATAATATTCAAACTCCCGATCCTAGTGATGTAGAATCGGATACTGAAAGTGAAGTAGACATCACCTCAAACCAATCGAATAGTTCTGAAAATGAATCAGATCCTATTCAACCTATCACAGATGCTATGGTTCCGGAAGAACCATTTCCTAGAAGAGTTACTACTCGACCCTCTTCTAATCGAGTTCCTTCCTAATGAACAAGCCATAAACGCTCAACCAAGACCAGTTCAACGTCTTCAATATAACATTGTAGGTACCATCGGAGTTGTTACCAGACAACAGGCTCAAAACTCTCAACAGGATCAAACTCAGAATGATGGATCAGCTCCATTTGTTTTGAAAAATCCCAATAAAGGGAATCATATGTCTAATGTTCAACCTAAGCCTCCTTACAATATTAATGAACAATTATCCAATACTACAGCCAGAATTTCCCTTTTGGACTTGTTAAGATCTTCTCCTACCCATAGAGATGAATTAATGCTCACATTAAGCCAAATGATGGTGCCACAAAATATTCAACCCGAAGCCATGTCCAATACTATCATCACTCGAGAGGTCGATTGTATTGACTTTCGGGATAAAGATATCCCACAACATAGTTTACATAAGGATAACCCCTTATATATTACTGCCCTAATTGGAGATGTAGTCTGTTAAAAGAGTCTTGATTGATAATGGTTCATCTTTAAACATATGCACTTTTGACTTCTACCAAATATTTGGCTTTAGAAGTGATGAAATGAAAAAAATGGATATGATTATCAAAGCTTTCAATGACGAGACACAAGAAACGTGTGGAGTCATTACTATACCCTTGCAAGTTGGTCCTCGAACCCTAGATACAACCGTGTTTATTGTACATTGCCCAACATCGTACAATATACTTTTGGGTCACCCTTGGATCAATGCGATGCGAGCGGTTCCCTCCACTTTACATCAGTGTGTTAAATTTGAATTTAAAAATCAGTTGGTCACTATCCATGGTGACCCTAGACCCTTTGATATGTGTGCTTTGGCAGAACCTGTTGGAGTGCAATTTTGCCCCGCTCTGTCATCCACACATCCTAATTCTTATTTTTCATCTAAACGTGTGAAACACACACCCATAACATCATCTACACCTATACATTTACCTCAACCATCTTCTGAACAAACCACACTAGAACCTCAACAGGATCTTAAATCCACAACCAATCCTTCATGTTCCATCCCTATAATTTCAAAACCTATAGACCCATTTATTAACACCTCCACATTATCTACATCTATCATACCTTCCACATCTAAAGATATAGGGAATGATCCTTCTACATCTTATGCTCTTTCTGATGAGCTTTTACCGGATTTATCTAAAATTTTAATATCAGAAAAAACAAATGCTTTTATGCAAAATTCAATTCTTTTAAATAACTTGCCGCCATCTCCTCGTACTTTGGGCCTCCCACAACCTATGGGAAGTACTTACCAAGTCGGGAGTTGTGCTTTTATTTATAAAGGATATGATTGGGGAAGAATACCCCGAAACATCAAGACGCATTGTGATGGATATGCTCGATGCTATTTTGCTAATGAATATATTAAAGCTAAACCTATAATGCTTAAAATGGGATATAAAGGGAAAGGCTTGGGACCTTTCCAAAATGGTATGAAAGAACCTATCGAGGTAGAACCATGGCCCGCCCGATGTGGTGTGGGCCTGTTTCCTAGTAAGGGTCAACCCTTCCCTTTTGAAGGTGATGATCAACTCATATGTTATCAAGATTATCTAGATAAACAAGATTCTTTGTGTCCAAAGAATAATCCCTTTACATGCAATATGCTATCCATAGCTTACCCTGAATTGATTGTTGAATCCGATGATGAGTTGGAAGGAGATATTTTCCATGATGTCTCCGTTGAAGAGTTGTTACACAATGGTTTTTATTTTGATGGTTCTATACCTACTATAGCCCGACTTGAGGTCACGACTCCTCAAGATGAATTCTCCAAGTTAACCTTAAAATAATTACAAGAATTGGGCGTTTCACCCACCCCACCTAATTTTGAAAGAGATCTACACATGGAAGTAGAAAACGTCATTAAAGTTAACATTGGAACTGAGGATAATCCTCACATAATCAATATTGGATCAGAATTAAGTCAAGAAAAACAAAATGAATACATTGCATTTCTTAAAGATTATGAAGATGTCTTTGCTTGGACATATGAAGACATGCCAGGTTTGGACCCTTCTGTAGTCATGCATCATCTAGTAGTCCATCCGGATGCTAAACCTGTTAAACAGAAACTTAGAAAAATGCATCCCAAAGTGGCCTTGCTAGTCAAAGGGGAGTTAGAAAAACTCCTGAATGTTGTTTTTATACAAGCTATTGATTATGCTTGAATGGATCTCAAATGTAGTTCCAGTCACCAAGAAAGAAGCTACCAAAGTTAGGGTTTGCACAGATTTTAGAGATATTAACGTTGCATGCCCTAAAGATGATTTTCCTCTTCCAAACATGGATCAAATCATTGACTTTACTATCGAGAGTGGAATGATGTCCCTAATGGATGGATTTTTTGGCTATAATCAGATCAGGATAGCTCCTGAAGATCAGGCTAAAACAACCTTTATTACCCCTTGGGGTACCTTTTGTTGGAAAGTGATGCCATTTGGTTTAAAGAATGCAGGTGCAACATATCAATGAGCTATGACTTATATCTTTCATGATATGATGCATGATATCCTACATGATTATGTAGATGATATTATAGCTCGCTCTATTAAAGAAGATGATCATTTAGATGATTTAAGAAAAGTATTTAATCGGTTAAGAGAATACCTTATTCGATTAAATCCAGCTAAATGTATATTCGGAGTCAAGTCCGGTAAACTATTAGGGGTTTTAGTTTCTTTACGTGGTATCAAAATCGACCCTCTCAAGATTGCGGCTATCACTGATATGCCCGCACCTACCAATATCTCTGAGTTACGAAGTTTACAAGGTAAGCTTCAAGCCATCCGTCGCTTCATCGATAAGTTGGTGGACAAAACCGGTCCCTTTCTTAAGCTCCTTAAGAAAGATGTCCCTTTTAATTGGGATGATGAATGTAAGGAAGCTTTTGAACTTCTCAAACAATACCTCCTTAACCCACCTGTGCTTTCACCGCCTAAATCTGATCGTCCTTTTATCTTGTACATTTTTTCTTCTGATTCTGCCTTAGGAGCTATGTTAGCTCAGCTTGATGATGAGAAGAAAGAACGTGCTAATTACTACATTAGCAGAACCCTCATCAGTTATGAAACCCATTACACAACATTAGAAAAATTATGTCTAGCAGTCGTATTCTCTACACAGAAACTATGCCATTATATGCTCAGTCAAAAAACCTATGTCATTGCCAAATATGATCCCTTGCGGTATCTCATGAGTCGACCTTATTTATCGGGTCGTACAACAAAGTGGGTTCTTGCTCTAAGTGAGTTTGAACTCACATTCATAGGACAGAAGTCTGTTAAGGGTCAAATCATAGCAGATCAGTTAGCTGCTGCACCCTTAGAGTCTACCCATCCCCTCATCATTGAGTTTCCTGATGAATGCCTTCAATTAGAGGCAGACCATATTGAACAATGGTCCTTATACTTTGATGGAGCCCGATGCATGAGTGGGGCTGGTGCGGGCATTATTTTAATATCTCTGCAAAAACACATCATTCCTCTGTCCTTCAAATTAACATTTGCTTGCACCAATAATACTGCTGAATACGAGGCTCTAATCCTTGGATTACGAGCTGCCTTGGCATTAAAAATCAAACATCTGCTAGTTTTTGGTGATTCTCAACTTGTTATAAACCAAATTAATGATGTTTATCAAACCAGAGATGATAAATTATGCCCATATAAAGCATATGTTTTGCAATTGTTATCCTTGTTTGATAAAGTCACTTTGGAAGCTATTCCTCGAACTAGCAACCGTGCAGCTGATGCTATGGCCACAGCTGCATCTCTTCTGCCCTTGGAGTTAGATGACGAATATGCCACCATCATTATTCATCGACTCCAGGAACCCGCTTCAAATAAGTCATGTTTAGAACCTTTGGATGTGTTTCTAATCAATGAAACTACTCCTGAACCTTGGTATACGGAAATATTTGATTTTCTTCAAAATGGGACTTTCCCTATCAATTCTAATAGAAACCAGCATCGGTTATTACGTAGACGAGCAAGTCGATTTGTAATAATTGGCAATACTTTATATAGGAGATCTTTTGAAGGTATCCTATTGAGATGTTTGAATCTAGAAGAATCCAAATCAGCTTTAAGTGAAGCCCACGATGGATCTTGTGGAGGACACTTCGGTGGTAGTGTCATTGCTAAAAAGCTCCTTAGGATAGGCTACTTTTGGCCTACCATGGAAAAGGATGCACATGATTATGTGCGCCATTGCGACAAGTGCCAGAAACATGCTGACCTTGTCCATGCGCCTGCACAAGAGCTGCAAGCTATTTCATCTCCTTGGCCCTTTTCAAAATGGGGCTTAGACATTATTGGCAAAATTAATCCTGTGTCATCCGATGGACACAAATTCATCATAACCGCCATTGAGTATTTCACGAAGTGGGTTGAAGCTATGCCTTTAGCTTCCTGCACTGGAACACAAGTCTCTAAATTTATTTTTAATCAAATTATTTGTAGGTTCGGAATTCCTGCAAATCTCATCTCAGACAATGGAACTTGTTTCAAAAATAAAGATGTTAAGAAATTATGCCAAAAATATAAGATTCAACATCGTTGGTCCACTCCCTATTATCCTCAGGGTAATGGTCAAGCAGAAGCATCTAACAAAACCTTAATCAAAATTCTTAAAATATTGGTCAATAAATCTGGCCGTGACTGGCACATTCAATTATATCCAGCTTTGTGGGCATATCGCACTAGTGTGCGTACTCCCACAAGTACTTCACCTTTTGTCTTGGTTTATGGTGCTGAAGCTGTTTTTCCCTTTGAATTAGAAGTTCCTTCTTTGGCTCTACTACTTCAAGACACCGAAGTAGGAGATGAATATCGAGCTGGTAGACTCAATCAGTTGGAACTCCTAGATGAAAAGTGCATCAATGCTTTGGAGCATCTTCGTGCCTACCAAAACAAGCTTAAAAGATCATATGCCAAGAAAGTTCGTCATCGATCCTTTGAGATCGACGACCTTGTTTTAAAGGAAAATAAAAAAATACTAATGCAACTAAAGACCTTAAAGGTAAATTTGAGCCCAACTGGCTTGGACCATATATTATCAACTGCTAAATTTGAATCAGGAGCATACAAATTAGCTACCTTAGATGGTAAAGATTTAAAAGAACCTATGAATATTATGCATCTTAAGCGATATTACGCATAAAATTTGGTTATTCCATCATTGTATATATTTGTTTTGTATATTATTTCCTTTTTTTCTCTTATATAAAAAGTTTCAAAAAAAAAACAATCACATTGTATTTCTTTCAATTCCTCAATTAAGATCAAAATACAAAAACATCAAAATTATCAAATTCCTCAAAAATATTTGTTGTATATATTTCTTCTTAAAGTATTGCAGTTATATTTTCAAATTATTTTTGGATAAATTAGCATTTATTTGGAATCCCTCACTATCACAAACACAAAAATAAATATCTTGATTTTATCTGGCATGATTACTAATCTCTCTTATATCAAAGTCCACAAAATTTAATTAAATAAAGTTTGAGCATAGAGAATTGATCTTGTTATTTACTTAAACCAAGCATATCTTTTCACAATAAAATGATTATATTTGTAATGTCCATACTATGCTACATAGTAGAAGTGGTTTCTTGAGCGAAAAGTTTCCCCTGCTATCCTATCATGCACATGGTCTAGAATCTTTGAGAATTGGCAAAAGGACAAGCTCACCCCTACCCGGAATAAAAATCCCTTGCTCTACAGACTAATCCGAGCAAGTATCCCTAGCATAGGAAGAAAAGAAAAGTTCAAGAAAAAGAGAAAAAGAAAAAAGTTATTTCAGCGTTATCTCAAATATCAAGCCAAAATACAAAAGTACAAAAAAAGAAAAAAAAAAAAAAAAAAGAGCAAAAGAGAAAAGCAAAAGCAATAAAATCCCTTTCCCTACCCATTGAAAAGAAAAGAAGGGTTGATGAGCTTGAATCCCTGGAATTCTCAATTATTCAAAAACTGTGAGGTAAGCCCCATAACAAGTGGTTTGTGCCCAACCCGCTTGGCCTTGGGTAACTCCTAGCGTGGTGATATGTCTGTCACATTAGCGACCTTCTTTTGTACAGACCTATGTCTGCTTATGGATTAGCTAGCTCTTGATAACCCGACCTACATAGTAGTCTGGTATGGTTATATGCATCTAAATCATGGTTAATGAACACTTATTTGGTTCATTCAAATCACTTGTATCAAATTATCTTGCTCAAAAGCTGGTAAATGAACAATGCAATTGCACACACATTTGTATTTGAGAGATTTTGTGTATCATTATGATAAATCAAGATTGGTAATGAACTCACATACGCACATGGGATTCCTTATAAATCTAACTTTTGTCTTTAAGATACTTTGAAATATTTTTGCAAATTGTTTGGAATAAATTCATTTTCTTCTTTGAAGAACAGTTGTTTAGTATAAAGACAACTACATGCATTATCAAAAATCAAAATCATTTTCAAAAACATGCAATCAAGTTACATTTATATATAACTTTTGACTTTCGTGACGATGGTATAGTTCCAAAACCAAAATTGGAATTTTATGACTAGCGCAAGTCCTCATCTTCATATTTTTTGACTATTTTCAAAAATTAAAAATCAACCATGCAATAAAACAATCTATTTTCTTCTTTGGATTTCGCGATGATGGTATAAGTCTATACCTATAATTCTATGCCTAGCGCAAACCATTGTACCAATTTTATTTTCCATTTATTTAAAAGCATCAAAACATGTGACTTAAATCATTATGTTACACAATTATGCTTTAAAACAAACAAACACTTATTCTATTTCATGTCATTATGTCAAACTTCAACTTTGCAATGATGGTATAATTCCTAGGGAATTATTCAAAATTTTTATCACACTTAGGAATTTATGCCTAGCAAAAATCATTTTAAAATATTTCATGCATAATATTTTCATGGAAATCTGAAAACAAATCATCATCATCATCATCATTTGCATCATCACAACAAAGTCTTAAGACAGTCTCTTAAGCACTCTTTTACTTTTAGCAATATTTCTATACCGGGATTAGCTTGACGACCGAGTGAGCGGCGACTCCATGAAATGGTCTATAATAGCGACAATGTCCTTTGAAATTATTGTTAAAAGTCCCCTTTTATTTTTATCAAATTATCACATCACAAACAACCAATTTGTTTACATCAGATTATTTCATTTAAATTTTACAAGCATGACATTCAAACCATAATATTTCCAAACGACATAATTACATGAATCATCAAATCAAACAAATCAAAACATTAAAGCATCATACAAACACATAAGACAAGTCATATGATCAAAAATATCTCATCTATATATATATCAACAATATATACATCATCTCAAAACTGGATCGGTATGCCACAATCTGTACCTCGGCATACTCAATCCCCTATCAATAATAATAAGCACTATGTATCAATCGTGCAGTGCAATCTGTAGTTGCTAGCCTCGAGAACCCCTCGAGCTCTCAGCCTCATCTCCTCCCCCACCCTGAGGTGGACGAGGTGGCCCCATCGTAGTCCGTGTGGTGCTATGAGTCCTGGACTCTGATCGTGATGATGTCCTCGATGACCTCATCATGATAGGCTCCGCAATATGGGCCGACAGCGGTAACCTCTGCCCCTCTGGCACCATATGGTGGTATAGTGTCTGATAGAATGTGACCTGGGCAATAGCCCATGCTAGGTCCCGAGTGCTCGCCCCTCCGCTCCGTGCTCTGAGGCGTGCAACCTCATCTCTGAGCTATGTAGCCTCAGCTCGATGGCATGTAGCCTCATCCTATAGAGTCTGCACCTATGCCTGGAGATGGACAGTCTCCGCCCGGAGAGTAGCCATCTCACTACTCTCTCTTATGTCCACACCCTTGCCCTTATCGGGCGATGGTGGCCTCTCTCTCCATGGAGAAGGGGGTCTCTCCTCCCTCCTCTCCCACTGTCGTGGCCTCTATCGAGCCTGTGGCCTCCTCTACTCTCTCTCGTCGTGACCCTGTGCCGCCTCAATGGCCGCCTGGCATCGCCTCCCCATCCGATGCACAACTGCATGAATCGGACCCTGAGCCCTCGTCATCCGAGGAGGGTGGATGCCTGTGTACCAGGCATCATAGCCGTCGGCTACCCCTACGTCATCCCCATCCACTAGCTGGATCGAGGCATCATCTGCGTCCTGACTCCAGAAGCGTTGCATATCTGGAGCCCCGCTAACTATAGTGTTATCCCGGACGGTCCGAGAAAACTCGTAGTCTCTGAGAGATGGGATCCCCTGCTGTAGACCGAACTGCCTCAAAACTCGGTCGTAGCGGTGGAGCTCCACCTCTCCCCTCTCCATCCTCAGCCAACAAGTTTGCCTAATGTGAGCCAGCTCCTATCCATCCTCGGCCCACCCTGGATGATCTCTCCAAGGCCTCCAGGTGATCTGGTCGGAGACAAGGTCGTCAAGTAGTCTCCGGGACATTGGCAGATCTATCCGCCATTGTGACCCTCTCTGGAGCCACCAGTAGAAAGCTCGGGGCCTCTCCCCATCAATCCCTATCAGTGGGAGCCCTACCGGCCTCCGCACCATGATGTGCTCCCAGCACCAAACCTGTAGTAGTGATGTCATAACCAGACATCGGTCGCCCTTGTATACGACCCCATGCAGGATCCTATACAATCGGCATAGTACATAACTCCCCCAAGCAAACCTGTACCCATGGTCTCTCATGTCGTAGACCACATCTGTCAGTAGCCATGGTACTCTGCATCCACTCTGATGGCATAGCAGCAGACCACCTACAACCCCAACCAAAACCTGTGTCAGTCTAGATGCCCCAGGCATCTGGCGTAGCGACTCGATGTTCACTCTGCCCTTCTCCAGGGTGAAGCTCGGATCTCCGCACAGTCGCATCATCACGTGGCCCTGATTGGCCATGGGAGTTATTAGCCATCCTTGTATGGGGATCCTCAAAATCCTCCATACATCCTCCAGTGTGGGAGTCATCTCCCCTATCGATAACCAAAAATAGGAAGAACCCGGATACCACCTCTCTGCTAGGGCTGTCAATAGCCCCATATCTGTAGAAACCTGTGGCATATCTGCCACATGCTGCAAGCCGACTTGAGCCAATTGATCTCGCTCTGCCTGAGATAGAGTGGCCAAGTCATCCCTCAACCCATCGTATTTCCATTCTCTGCTCTTTAGTAATCCTCTCTGCAACATAAACAACAAAACAATAAAAATCATTAATCAAACAGTGATTAAAAATACAAGTAACACAAGTTCAATTTGAGCAAATTCGTCTCCGATTTCGCAAGCCGAAATCGTCCCTTATTTGATGAAATCGTCCCCATTTCGTCGATTTCGCCTCTGGACGAAATCGGCGATATCGAGACGATTTCGATGAAATCGAGACGATTTCGTGATGACGTCGACGGCCCAAAAATGGCCGCGATGCTCAAAAATCATTTAAAATTAATCTAAAAAGCATAGAAAATCAAAATTAAAGCATTCTAAACTAAGTTAGACTCTTACCCGTAGCCCACGCTGGACCTCTGTCGATCTATGCGTTGTCTCGACCATTTTGTTTGCAGAGCTCCAGAAACCAGAAAATGAAAATGAACAGTAACAATGAATTAGGGTTTTTCCCTATTTTTCTTAATTTTATTCAAAAACAATTAACAACATTTTAAAATTTTGCTTTTTCGCATTTTTACCTCAAACGTTCGATTTGGGTAAAAACACGGAGGGGGCACCATAATAAGTTGTCGTACGATTCGACCAAGAATCGTCGCCTAAAAATGGGAATAATTTTTGCTTTCTCGTAGATCGAGAAGAACTCATCTTTAACGCATTTTCCTCAAAAAATTTGCTAAAGAGGGGGCAAAATGTAGCACCCTAAAATTGGCGCAGTAAACCTTAGCAAATAATTAAAATTACCTTAGTAATAATTCAAATTCAAATTTTAAACCCCAAAACTGCTCCCAAACCACCTGCTACCCGTTTCCTCATTTTCCATGCCATTTTTAGAGTTTGTTTCATCCGTTGGACGATATCGTCTCCGATCAGACGATATCGCCTCAGATCGGACGATTTCGTCTGGAGCAGAACGTCCAGCCGATTTCGTCCCAAAACTGATTTTTCATAATTAGCTTCTGTTTCAACGGCGTCTCTAATCTAGGCAGAAGCGTGTCTGCACCGTTAGAGACCTCCCCCATTGGAGATCTTCCAGATTAGGATGATCTCCAACCTCCTAACCTCCCTCCTAAGCCTATTTAAACCTTAGGACCCCCCTTGACATCCCCCTGGCTGAATTTTTCTGCACTTCGAGTTTACATGCATTAGAATATCCTAGACCATTGTTTGCCTTTGTATCTTTTCAAATTTTCTTGCAGGAACTTTGTTATTCTTCAGCCGGAGCAAGCTCAGATCATCGTAGACGATCCTGTCCAATTCGAGACGATTTCGTACCAATCCGAGATGCAGTCAACATTGGGGGCAATCAGTGCCCTGAGTTTGCATTCTTTCTCCATTTTTCTATTGTTCTGCTTTGCATTAGTTAAACTTATTATTATTTTGCATCCCGGAGTTCACCCATATAGTCTTAATGCATAATAAAATCATAAATTGTCATTAAATCATTGTAATGCACTCGTGTTTTTGTTTATTATTATCATTTTAACATTATTATTGTCATTCTACATCATTGCCCTCTGTTGGCATAGCTGCATTTTCTGTATTTTGTATCTATTTCTCTGATTGCAGGTCTTTGATGAATTCGTCAGATCTCAGATGATCCTGTCAGATAGGAGACGATTCTGTCAAATTCCAGATGATCTTGACTGCTTCAAAAATCAGAACCTCCATCAGACATCCAGAACCAGGTATGGATCTCTTCACTTAATTATTCTCTGTGTTTTCTGTTTAAATCTATTTTTTGTCTTCATTTAATTTGCATTTTCATAATAGAACAACTTAGATTCATCTGGCCAAACCTAGGACTTGGATGTTTAAAGCTAAAACTGAACACATCAAACACATTCCCAACCTAGGCGTGGAAAGCGCCACTAAACGTTTCCTGGTGAACCCCACCATCCGTCAAAAAATCACCTTAATACCCCTCCCCTGAGAGGCGGGACCTTCAAAGGGCCTCTCAGTCCGAGGTATTGTCCCATCCTTTTCCCATCCTCCTTTCGGGCACGGATCCTTTAGCTTGAAGGTAAGGATGCAAAAAATTTGGAGCGATACAACGAGATAGAAATTTATGTACTACAACTGCATTGTCGAGGTATTCCTCAAAGGTGTACAACTCATAAGACACAAGGGCTCTTTTATCCGCTAACCACATATGGCAAGCTCTCTAAAGTTCATGATATAAGGTCACTTGATCAAGATCTAGGATTCTATCTAGGACAAACCTCTTGATTTGCCTAAGTTTGGTTGATCTAGACTCAATGATATTCAATATCCTATTAAGTTCGTCCCATAAAGTTTGAACCCTATTTGTTTGAGGTACTCTAAGTACAGAAGTAATCTCTATAGCTGCTAATTGATTCTCAACATTAATGGTTACAGCTTGTCTTTTATTATAATCTACCATCTAAATATGATATGCAATATTTGATTCTAAATGCATTTATGTTTTGTTGTTTTTGGATTGTTTTCAAAAGGTTTTTAGTTTTTCACGTCGGGTTCACCAAAATGTATCACTCCAAATTTTTTGCATCCTTACCTTCAGGCTATAGGATCCGCACCTAGAAGGGGGATGCGAGAAGTATGGGACAATACCTCGGACTGAGAGGCCCTTTGAAGGTCCCACCTCTCGGGGGAGGGGTATAAGGGTGAATTTTTGATGGATGGTGGGTTCACTAGGAATCTTTTGAGTGGTAGTTTCCATGCCTAGGTTGAGAGTAGGTTTAATGTGTTCATTTTGTGCTTTAATCATTCAATTCCTAGGTTTGGCCAAGATGAATCTAAGCTATTCTATATGTCAATGCTGATTTATATGGATACATAAAATATGAGTAAATGATGAACACAGAGAATATGCTAAATAGGATAGAATATACCTAATTTCGAATGTCTGATGAATATTCTGAGGTTTGTAGAAGTCCAAATCGTCTCAAATCATACGTAATCATCTGGAATTGCATAGAATCATCTCAAATCACAGTCGATCATCTAAGATCAGACGAGATCATCATCGATCTAACGAATTCGTCAGATGAATTCATCAGAAACCTGCAATCACAGAAACAGATACAAAATACCAAAAATGCTATTGCAAAAGCAAGGGGAAATAATGGAAATAATAGTAAACTTGCCCAAATGATGAATCCAGATAGCAATTAAATGCATTAATTTAACAATTTATTTTGACTTTATCATGCATCTATACTAAATGAGGTGAACTCCAGGATGCATAAATATAATAACTAAGATAATGCATAAATAAATGCAAAAAAACAATAAGGAAATGCAAACTCTGGGCTCGGATTGCCCCCAATTTGGACTACAATCGAGATCACCTCCAATCATACGAGATCGTCGTCGATCTGTGATAGGATCATCTGAAATCATCTGGAAACGCCTACGATGATCCAAGCTTGCTCCAACTGAAGAACAATAAGATTCCTGCAAGAAAACTTGAAATATGCAATGCAAACAAAAGTATGAAGGTGTTCTAAGGCACAAGGAACTAGATTTGCAAGGAAATCCATCAGCTAGGGGGTTCAGGGGGATAAACTGAGAAAGTCCCAATTTATATAGGATTAGGGAGAGGTTAGGAGGTTGGAGATCATCCCAATTTGGGAGATCTCCAATGGAGGAGACTCTAACTGCGTAGACATGCTTTTTGCCCAGGTTAGAGAAGCTATTGAAACGGAAGCTAATTATGAAAATTCGGTTTTGGGACGAAATCGTCTGGACATTCTGTTCCAGATGAATTCATCAGATCTGGGATGATTTTGTCTGATCTACGATGACATCGTCCAATGGTCAAAACAAATCCTAAAAATGACATGAAAAATGAGGGAAGCTGGTAACAGGCGGTTAACGGGCGATTTGGGGTTAAAATTCAAATTTTTATCTTTTTACTAAGGTTTAACTGTGCCAATTTTAGGGTGCTACAATATCCAACCTACCCTTATATTAAAAATACTCTTCATCTGCATTTCTTATCAAAGAGAATTTTCATATTCCTCATTGCTAAGTTTTCGTAATCATTTATTTTTTATCATTTCATACAGATGCCTTCTGAAATTGAGATTTTGTCAACATAAAATTCAACACCATGAATGGCTAAAATATTTGTTGCCCATGTTTCATATTTATAAATATAAATATATTGTCTATATCAATATGAGAGTTTCTTAATACCATTTTTTAGGGTTCTTATTCATGCCCTAAATATTCCAAGATATTATTTTCATTAATATTTTTTATTTTTATTTGTGGATTTAGCCCCACTTCTTGTTAATAGTTGTGATATTTACTTTTTTTTTCCCATACCAATATCTATTTGGGTTTCTTTTTCTCTTTGTTTTATCTTCTTAGGTCTTCCTTTATTTTTTACATTTCCACCAATACTTTCATCTTCATACATTTGTATAATCTTCTCACACTGCTCAAAGTAATACTTATCATCTATAGGTTTATCTTGTTGTACAAAATTTTTAGAGCAAGGAATAACCTCAAAAGCACATTCTTCTTTATATTTCTCTAGAAACCCTAAAGTGCAAGGACACTCTTCCAAAGTAATTACCTTTTTATTTTTTCCTAAAAACCATAAATTATTATAGACTTCCTCCATTCTCATTTCTTTAATATGCTTCTCTTGAAACCCTCAAGTGCAATGGATAACCTCTATACCACTTTTACTTTTATTACTAGGAGAGGATTCTATACTACTTGAGGAAAAAGAAGATGATTTACATAGAAATATATCGACCTCTTTTGACATATTTGTGTTTGGATTTTCCTCCACATTTACCATTGCATCTTTAATTCCTTCTAAAATTGAACTTACATAGTGTACTTTATCATCCCTTATATCCCTCTTTATTTATTTTAACTATTGATCCAAGTGTGTTATGGTGGCCTTAAACATAAGTTGTTGTAGATAGGATTTATTTACCCCTTCTTTAGGAGTGGAATATCCTTGATCTGATCTACCTTCTATTAATGCATGATTTCCTTGCTTCACATTGAAATTTTTCTTATGACCAAAATTTTGTATCTCTTTATTTATAGTTTTTACTTTTCCAACTCTTGCCAAGTGGCTAGTCTCATAACAATTGTGACAACCTTCTATTAATGTATGATTTCCTTGCTTAACCTCAAAATTTTTCTTATGACCAAATTTTTTTGTCTCTTTCTTCATAGTTTTCACTTTTCCAACTCTTGCCAAGTGGCCAGTCTCATAACAGTTGTGACAATGAAATGCAATATTTTCATAATCCACTTGTTGATCCCATTCTCTTGATTCATATTTAATCTTAATGGATCATGGAAAAGGTTTCGAAATATCCATAGCAAAACGTATTCTCTTGATTCAAATTTAATAGTAATGGACTGTGGTAAAGTTTTTGAAATATCCATAGTAACACATATTATAGTATACATAGCATGCTTGTGCTCCTTAATAGTTAGTCCTTCCTTGATGGATTCTCCTAGGGTATTTCAATATTCTTAAAAATATCCTTATTGATAAGTTAATATGGAAGTCCAAAAATCCTAACCCAAAATAAAATATTCTTAGTAGTTTTTATCTCAATAGAAAAATTTCATTCCATGGTCTTAAATAGAGGGCATATCTCCCTCTAAAATATGGGCCACCACTCAATATTTTATCCCTAATTTTTGAATTAGAAAAGGTGATAAGGTAAAAACCTTTAGAATGAAAACTCATAGAGTAATTTGAATTCAATCCCCACTTCCAAAAACCCTTGCTAGGATCTATGGAACTTACATTTTAACTCTATACTTTTCAAAACCATCATATCATGCTCAATCATCTCATCCTTGATGGTCAATTTTGATGCAACATTTTCTACTTGGATTGAAATTTCCATATATTTTCTCTTCCACTTATCTTCAACTTGGGTATCCATACTTCCAACTAGGGCATCATCACTTCTCATTAGGGCTTTCAAAAATGAGTTTCCTTCTAAACTATCTAGTGGGGTTGGGGTTGGGGATCACTCCTGGCTTACGCTCCCCCGAGCTCACACTCCCTCTCAGCTTGCAGTTTCTCCTTACACACACCTACTCCTAGCTCACACTCCCTCATATATTGCACTCCCTTTTGGCTCACACTTGCTCCTATATGTTTTTTCTCCTAACTTTCCTTTACTTTGATAATTTTTTGGAAATAATATTCATCACATTTATGGTAAGGGTTTGAAGCATTGATACACATCAAATGAATCCACTGCTCTTCTACAATATCTAAAGATCTCAAAATTGGCTCATGTTCCCTCTTAGATTACACTCCTAGCTTGAAATATAGGAGTTTTTATAGACCATTCTTTTAATTTTTAAAAAATAGTAAATTTACTTATTTTGATAAAAGATGAAAGAATTCCACTATATAAGTTTATTGGTTTCATCAATTTTGATTTCCCATTGTCCATATGAATATTTTATTGTTTTCTTTGTGATGCTTTTCTTCCTCTTTATTGAACATGGTTACTAGGAGCAGAATATTTCCTAGGATTAGCATAATTTCTTAATATTCTCTTAGAATTTTGAAAGTGTCCAATAGGTAAAGTTGAGCATAAAGGAGGTATTTGTTCAATTATAAAAGAAAAATTTAGACAAAACCAAGCCAAATTCTATCAAATTTCATAATTATTAATGAGATGCAATATAGAATAAAAGCTATACTAATTTCCCCTTTGAGATGTAAAAATAATGTAAGCATATAGAAATAATAAATTGCAAGTAATAAGATATGAGTCTAGATACACGTTTTTGAGATGATTAGAATTAAATGTTAATGTATGTTGATTAATTAATTCAATAAATTTAGATTATAAAATGAATTAATTTAGGCTTAAAAGTCATGATTATGAATTCTATTAAGATAATAGCATTTCTCTTATGGAGAAAATTTTGGTAAGTCGGTTCATAACATTATAGAACTCATAGATAGGTTAATTTTAATAATTTTCAAAGATGACCAAAGTAAGCTAATATCAAGAGTTTTTACATTACAGTGTAGTAACCCATAAATTATTTAAAGGTTCAATATAATTTTTTTTTTTTATACTATTCTTTTTAAAACTACACTTCCTTAGATTATGTTTATAGATCCTATTCATCTAAGACATGTAGACATAGGTTCAAGTACCATAGGTAGTTTTTAATTTTTATTTTTCTTTGAGATAAAAATAAATAGCATACTCTTGGTGGGATGGATCCTAGAGTTTAACCCTATGATATTGTACTAATTATAATTCCCTTCATTAAGAATACATACAAAAATCATAAAATCATTAAAAAAGTCTTGAACTATTATGAGGAAGCAACGGGTCGAAAGGTAAACTTCCAAAAGAGAAAATTTTTCTTCATCAACACCCCCATCCATAGATAGATCAAGATAGCAAGAATTCTAGGTTATCGATTTTAGATTTACCCTCCACCTACCTGGGTCTTCCCCTTCTTGCTTGCAATCCCTTTGACAACATGTGGAACATTGTTATTGAAATAATTTTAAAGAAGCTAGCAGGGTGGAAAGGTTCCCTCCTTCGCCAAGCAACAAAAGTAATTCTAGTCCAAGATTACCTCTAGAGCATTCCTATCTACTTTATGTCTATTTTCAAAGCTCCAGTATCTATTTAGAATAATATTGAACAAATCCAAAAAATATTTCTCTGGTCTGGAGATGAAAACAGGAATAGAATTCACCTTGTGAAATGGAGTCTATTCTCCTAAGAATCAAGGAGGGCTAGGATTTCGAAGGGTAGAAAAAATAAACCTAGCACTCATCACCAAGAAAGGATGGAGAATACTCTCCAATACCAAGAATTTATGGATATAAATTATCCATGGCAAGTATCTTTAGAGAAATTCCCTCCTTGATGATAGACCCCTTCCTGAAGGCTCGTTGTTCTGGAAATCAGTGGTCAAGGTTAGTTACATTCTCAATAAATTCCTAAGGTGGAGACTTGACGATGGCCACTCAATTCATTTCTAGGAAGATCCTTGGATGAAAGTATAACCCTTAATGTCTTTCCCATTCTTCTCTCCCATTAAAGAGGTTACTGATCGTATCTTTGGTAGAATGGTTTCTAACTTCATAGTTGTTGGTCTATCTCAGATTTGGAAATTTCTTCCCTTGGAAGGCCTTTTAGTTGCTTAGGTGGTTGTAGCTAGATCCTTTTCCATGACCCTTAGAATCACAATCAGTCCTAGATAGCCCTCACCAAAACCTCCTTTCTATAATACCACTGAAGATGGAGTCTTCACTGGTTAAGTCTAGTTACTTCATTTAGGATGATTTATGTTCCCTTAACTTCCTCGTGAATCTTATTTGGATTTCTTGTATTGTCCCCAAAATCATGTTATTTTCTTGGTTGGTCTTTCAGAACCAGTTATTGACAATTGATAATATTATTTCTAGAGGTATGGTCCTTACCAATTATTGTCCTTTGTTCCAAATATTGGGAATCAACCTCCCACCTCTTCCTTTCTTACCCGTTTTCTTCTTTTGTCTTGTATTCCATATTTGCTTCCTTCAATATGGTTTGGGCCCAAACCAATTACATCTATGATTTGTTCATCCATTAGCCCAAGCCCTTCCATCATCCCTACCTACACTCCCTTTGGGCTTTCTATCAGGCCCATTTCTTATGGCATATCTGGATTGAGAGGAATAAAATAATTTTTAATGGATATTGTTTTGAATTAATCCCATTCTTCTATGGATTCTCTGCTCTGAAGCTAATAATACCCACCTTGTTCCCTTTGAAGAATTTCCTAGAGGTGATATTGAATCTTCTCTTTTTACCCACTTCAACCTCTCTGGAGAGGTGGTTTGCTCATGTTTTTCTCCCCAAGATCATTCATCCATGTATTGGATTCCTCCCTCAACTAGGTGAATCAAACTAAATTTTTATGGAGCATCCAAAGGGAACCCAAGTAGAGATGGTCGTGGAGAAATTATTAGAGATGACCTTGGCAAAGTCATCTTGGTCTTTGTTAAAAATATTAGTAACTAGTCGAACCACATGGTAGAAGCATGGGCTCTTCATCAAGGTCTATCTATTCTTAGCCATCTCCACTTCACCAACATTATTTTCAAGGGTGATTCTCTCAACATCATCAATACCATCAAGTCCACCTCCAATCCTAGCACCAAAAATATAAAAAACATGGTCAAGGATTCCAATAGATTGTTGGGAAATTACAAGAATGTGGTCATTCACCATACATATCACGAAGGAAATAAAGCAATGGATGCCATGGTAAATTTAGAAAATTTTAAGGACAATCTTAGGATTTGGCTTGACCACTTTCCTTGAAGCATTTTCACTGATCGCAATGAAAATAAATCAACCTTTCTTTGACTGGATCGTGCAACTGAGTTATGCCAGGTGTTAGGCCATGAGCAATACATATCACTACCTTATCAGTAGATATGGAAATATGGCTCATAAATTTCCTATGATGAGAACTCCTCATAATCACCTCAATCATTACCACCGGTTAGAAAATTTTTATAAAAATAATCAGTGTAAGTTGACTCATATGCAGGCCTACTTACTCACCCATGTCTAGCATCATGTAATCCAAGGACAAGGCTTCACGTGGAACATTGTGTTCCTTGGGTTTTGGGCATCCATATTGGGCTCTCTCCTCACTAGAAACTTTCATGCAAATCATTCCCATAAGTGGTGTTGTAAATCTTGTATCAACAACATCTATATTGGCCATAAAAATTCTACATGGTGCGGTGCATCCTTTGTGATGTGGGATCATGGAAATATTTTTCTCTAAATATCAATCCTAGGATAATTTATTTTCCAAGGTGGGACACATCTTCTCATGGTAGGCCCTCTCTCATTTTGTGGTCTTTTCTCGAGTGGTGTTTAAATCCTATTGGTCACTTCAATATTAGTAGGATTGATATAAATATTCTAATGTTTATCAGAATCATGCATTTGGATCAATGGTCACCCCCCATTAGTGGCATGCGTAATGGGGCTAGTGTTGGTTTCCAGTCCTGAGTGGCCATAAATTCCCACTTTACCATTGTTTCTTGGCTACCGAAGTTAATTTTCTATTGCACCTATAACAAGATATCTCATTCTGAATGGTGGGTTTGGTGGGATTTTTACTAGGGGATAACTCAATCATGGTGCTGCTCAAGCCCATGGCTTTGCATGTTGATGCTCTGGTTGAATATTTTTTGACTCTATGCTAGTTGATACCCTTTATCCAAAAAATTGAAGGTAATGACCCTGCTATTTTTTATGATGTTTTTGCCTCCTAGGATAGAGGGCGGATAATTGTCAAAGAGCTTAAATTCAAGGTGAGTGTTTGCTTGATCGCTGAAGTTTTTAAACTTCTCATTGATAGCGATAATGTTCATACGGACAAGCACACCTTGGACAGTGAACTAATTAATTTTTGGGATAAGGGTAAACATCTCGACAGAGAGAAGTGTAGCATCATGCATAAGGGTCTTCCTACACACTGGAATAGAATCATGATCCCGATAATAGAGTACATAATGGTGGATGATATCAATACTCCTCTAAGGAGCTTTCACATGGCCTTCCTAAATCACATGCATTCAGTGAAGGACATTAATATACCTGAATACCTTTACAAGTCAATTGAAATATCAATTGATAATGTCAAAGAAGGGTCATCCACCCATCCCAAAAATCAAGGGCTCCATATTCTATTATACCATTTTTCTATGTAGAAGGAAGAAGATAGAACTGCCCTCATGGTGATTCATACCCAAGAAACGAGTGTGTTGGCTTTCATTAATGACACTGAAATTGAGTCTAAAATTGAATTTAAGGATGAGGCATATCTGGCCTAAACCCCCTCCCCTACAAAAAGGGTCCTTTTCGATGCTCATCTCGAAGAAGCATTTCGAGAACCAAGGTCAAGATGGAAATGGACCTGTGAGATTTTACTGCTGAGGTGACCCCTATATCAGCAAAGAAAATTAAATCTAAAGGGGTTTCTACTCGCACTCACTCTATGAATATTGGGAAAGGTATGGCTAGAATTATTATCTCTACTTCCTCCATGCTCATCCAAGTCGATAAGATCATCGCCACCATTAATTATGGTAGCACGTAAGGAGATGATCCTAAAACTACTACTGAGGCATCTAAATAAGATAATCCTAAAGAATGAGGTTCCCAGGGACTGCTTGTTTTTTGTCTAGTTTACGTATGCTCATATGATATTAGCTATTTTCTTTTCCTTTCTAGGCTTGGCTGGGTCTCTGTTCATCTAGGTTGTCCACCCAATTTTATTTGCTAAAGTCGTCTAGGGCTTGATTCTTGTCTAGATGACTTCCTTTTGGTCCTATTTTACAAGTATGGGTTCCTCTTCTACTCTCGGTGGGGTTTCCACCTTATCGACTACTAAGTTGTAAAAGGTTTAGGGTCCTTTCAAAACCCTCTTATCTATCAAAATAAAAACCATAAAATCTACACAAATTAGAAATATCTATTCCAAATAGAACCCATATAAGACTCATCCATATTACTAATATTATGACATAGGTAACAATTTTAATCATAAACTAGAATATTTTGATATGATTCTACTTGCAAATAGATTTGCCAAAAAGTAGAAATATTATGCAAGAAAAAAATTATTTATTTGAACAAAAAAAAAGAAAGCTCTGCGTATATTCCCAAATTGATTAGAAATAATGAAACATTTATTTGATGGGGCAGCTTCCTTCATAGAAAAATTCAATATAAAGTACCATTTTTAATAATGGTTTTTACAATAAAATATATAACACTCCAAGGTCTTATAAGAGTCTCAAAATATAAGGGAACTATTGCTAACCCTACTATCCGGGGGTGGATACCATATATAAAATAGGTATAAAATATAATTAACTAACTATGACTATTACAATAAAAATAAGGGGTTAGAATGTAAGGATCCTAATATGTCTGCCCTTTTCAAAAGCTTTGTCCTCAAATTTTAAGGTATGGAAATACTATTGGAGCTAGTGGAGAGTTTCCCAAGTCATATCTTCTAGTTTTATACGTCATGGTTGTATCAAAACATATATTATAGTAACCATTAAGGAGTTAGTGTGATCATCGATCCATAATAGCCTTATATTTCTAAGGATAATTGATCCTTTATTATCTAATTTAGGAAGCATTGACTAAGCTTGAATTTATTATCCAAGGTCCTTATTTAAACAAGCTACATGAAAACCAAGATGTATTTGGGAAGACAATGGTAGGTTCAAATTTTTAAAAAATAAGGGCTATTTACTATAGAACTTGTTGTTTGAAAATCCACCTAATGGAAAGGTTTGTGTGCCTATGAACCTTGACCAACATAGAGTGGCTTCAGGACTGAAAGCTCTAAGGTCAATATTTGGAGAAGGCTGGTTCCTAGGGTTCCTAGATAAATACACTTGGGGAAAAGGGAGCTTAAAAAAAGCAAATGGAGCTAAATATAGAACTTAAAAGGGAAAAAATTCATCTACATCAAAACATATGCACAACAAACCCAAAAATTTTTGAGAAGCATAAGTGAACTACCTAACAGATCAGTCAAACTTACTCTTATTTAGCATCTATCACACCCGATTGAAAGCAAATTATAGAACTATTGAATGAGACACATGAAATCAAGATTGCAAAATTAAAGCATCTTGACCCAGGTAGCTTTAGAAAAAATAAAAATTCAATAGTCACATGTTTAAGATATTACTTGGATACCAAACAATAATACACTTGTATTTCTCAGATAGTAAAATATTTACATATGAGTTGTAGTGGCTAAAGAGCCAATGCTCTAGAATGACCTACATTCTAGTATATATATTTTACAATAAGTTAAGCATTCAAAATGGTAGGTAGGAAATGTGGCCACACCAAAGAAATAGCCATCCTACAAATAGCTTCTAATCTTCTAAATATTATTGCAGGTGGCTATTAGGAGAAGGTGAGCAGTACTACTTAAATCTAGACCCTTGATCAATTATACCTCATCTTATAGTTTTGATGAATCATAAATTTATCCATATACTCTTGGAAATTAAATGCATGGTCAAACCTCTTGGAGTTGACTACTTTATTGGACCTATTGTTCAACCTGTTGTTGCTCACTGAATAGACACAAAACCTCTTTATTGTCATCTACTCATTGTGCATCCTCATAAATGAGGGTACAACTTACCTCTTGTAGAGGCCCTTTGATGCATCGATTATTCTACCTACCATATTGAATACTTAACACATTGTGAAATATATATATACTAGAATGCAGGTCATTCAAAAGCATCAACTCTTTAGCCATTAAAAATCATATGTAAATATTTTAATGTCTAAGAAATACAAGTGTATTACTATTTGATCTCCAAATAATCTTTTAAGCATGTGAATATTGAATGTTTATTTTTCTAAATATACCTGGGTGAAGATGCTTTAATTATACAATCTAGATTTCATGTGTCTTATTTAGTAGTTCTTGAATTTGCTTTCAATCGGGTATGGTAGATGCTAAATAAGAGTAAGGTTGACTGATTTGTTAGGTAGTTCACTTGTGCTTATTGCAATGGTATAGGTTTGTTGTGCAAATGTTTTTATTCAGCTAAATCTATCCCCTTTTAAGTGTTAGCTTTAGCTCCATTTGCTTTCTTTAAGATCCCTTTTCCCTAGGTGTATTTAGCTAGGACCCCTAGGAGTTGGCCTTCTCTAGAGCTTGAACTTAGAGCTTTTAGTCCTGAGGTTTCTCTATGTTGGTCGAGGTTCATGGGCATGCAAATATTTTTATTAGGTGGATTTTTGACAAAATATTTTTGGCATGCTCGGTGGGACATTAGATCTCACCTGTATACAGAGCTTGGTGATACTTTATTTTGTAATACCCATATTTTGTTCACTTGGCAACTCTTCAAGGAATCAATTGAGATTAATGTTTGGTTGTCTTTTGGCATTGATTTGAAATCTTATTTTACTGAGAACTCAAGGTTTTATGAGTAGCCTTGACCTCAATAGTGGAGAATTTATGCTCATTTGGTGACTCCAATCCAAAGGAAGAACCCAAAATTTATGAGGGGTTTGTGTCACATATGGCTCAGTGACGCTATCCTAGTTGGAATGATGTAGGTCCTATGAACATCCTAGACTAGCATGATATACCCAAAGTAGCTTTGAATATCCTATCCAGTTTTGATGGTACAATAGGAACTGCATATGAGTATTATCAAAATGTGGCTTCCCTAGCTGCCCTTGACAACATTACATCAAAAGTTATCATGTTAAGGTTGCTTGCTTTTTCTTTCAAATTAAATTCATTGCTATGGTATAGATCTTTAGAATATGGAAGCATCTACTCCTAGGATGATTTGGTAAAAGCACTCATTGATATATTTGATGACTCTACAAATCCTTTCTTATTGCTCACTTAGTTATTTTTCATAAAATAGGCCCATTACAAAAGCATGATGGACTTCAATGTTCATTTTATGAGAATGTGGAGAATAATTCCCCATGAATTCTAGCCATCACCTGCTCAAGCACATATGTATTACATCTAGGTTTTTCACCTTGATATAAGCATTCTTATCCAACAATTTAGGAAAAATAGATTCCCATAAATATTCAAGGAGGCTATTCATGCTAAAAATATGTTGATCCAAGCAAGAAAAATTCCATATCAAGAGGTTGCACTACCTCTCCTACCTTTCATATATTCATTCCTTAAGGATATTAGGCCCTGTTTGTATCAAATAGTAACATATAGCCCTCTCATCAATTCTCATGAAGGGGAACACCAAAAAAAATGAGAATTGAAATTAAATATCCTATGGTTGTGTTAAGGGGGTTATCAACATGGAGCAAAAAATAACAAAGGGTAGAAGGTAAAATCTAGATAAATGTGTGTCGACCATGTGGCTACTCCAAATCCTCACCTATCTGTAGTCAATGCATCCAGTAGTAGAGATGCCATGAGAAGATACTACGGCTTGTGCTTATGATCAAAGATAAAAAAAATAGGAGCCTTTGATTCATAATACTCTCCCATTTGAAGAGAAAGGCATCCATATCTAGGGAGAAGCAAGATTTTTTGTAATGGAAAATATTTTTTCTTGTAACTTCCTACAACCATGTGACCAATAAAAAAATGAATGCCTAATGACTAAGAAATACAAGCACAATAGTGTTGTTACTCTACCTGCACAAAGTATGGAAGTGAGAGATCAAATCCCTCTAGTTCTACCACCTCAAAAATGGTCACTTCTCAGTTAGCAAAGGCTAAAGGCCTACAGAAAGCTATATTTCCTAGCTATTGTTGGGCACTGAATTGCATCAAGTTTTACTCAATATTGTGGCTGTCTATCTTCCTACTTTCTATCCAAGCTTGCACCCGATAGCTACAACTCAACACTCAACATTGGATGGACCAAAATAGAGTTTCTGATCCAACCTCCAGAGTAGGTTGGTTCCTTGTCAACTTAAACAGGATGTTGACACCATTATGCTCACTTAGGGTTTGAATATTAGGGTAAGAAAAGGTTAGGGTTAGAGAAATGTGAACAATAGTGGACGGATAGGCTAACAACATTGCACCACAATAAAAATCTCCAAAAAACTAACCCAAAGACACATAACTCAGACCAACATTATCTCAAATTGGATGATTCTTCATTCATTAATGCACAGTAGAGAAATATTGCAGACAACGATTTCAATATCCAGACAATGATAATCCAAATAACAGAATTCACCAATATCTAGATTCTATAGAAATGCACTTCCTAACAATAAATATCAATCTCAGAAGCATATTTCAATTACTTTAACAGCTAGTAATCCATTAATTTGGCACAAACTAACCACTTAAGTATTCACAGAAATGCAGCTAAAGAATTTGAACCTCTGATATCAAGCATGAAGATACAAATTTTGAGGCGAAGATCAATGTAATGCTCCTTCCATTAGCTCTTGGGAATATTTATAGTAGCATAGGAAAACACACTAGAGTTGACCCTTAAAAATGAGGGTTCGACCTCTACTTATAGTTTTGCAAAATTAAAATTATCAAGAACATTACAAAGATCATATTTTGATAGCACAACAAAGAGTTCTTGCTGGCATTTGCTTACTGGTACACCCTCCGGGAAATATGCTGTAGGTGGACCGCCATGGCAGCTCGGGGCCTCTACAACTTGTTGGTCGCTTGGTACAAACTAGAGTTCAGGCTGTTGGAGATTATGCATCATCGTTGATCCTTCTTGGAAGCCATCAGCCATCATTGATCTGTAACCACCTCTGGTTCTATCTTCTTGAAAACCCTCGATGCTTTAGCTTCCTCTCCAACTAACTGTTACAACTCTGGTGAAGAAATATCTTTAAATACCTCAAATTCTTTGACACAATCCCCACCATTGATCTCCCCCATTGTATGGCTATGATTCATTCTAATATAAGCTTATTATAATGGCAGGGAGAACATAGCACCATTCTACTTTAAAACCTTGGTGATGTCATCCTTTAGAAAACTATAGAACACCAATCCAACTTTCAAATGACTTGAAGGCTAAGTGGGATCGAATCCGCTCTTTGTTCTTCAAGTTTCTTCATTGTCCATAAAGTATTCACCAATCCGCACAAAAATATTGATGATGTCATCTCTTCTTAAAAACTTTTGCGGATTCCATTCTGGGATGAGCAAGTGTATTGGCATACGATCATCAATCCGGACCCATCACAATGTAAAGTGACTCTTTCTCCATTCTGGATTGTCTTTAGAATAAAACATTCCTCATCACCATTTTGGAAAGGAATTAGTCAAAACCATCTCTTGTCGCGAATCCGCATCTACTACGTTCACAACATTCTACCTTGTCACCATTTTGGGTAAAAATATTCTATGTATTCTCCGGAATCATGCACTCCAACACTTAGTCACTCGTGAGATATTCAAAATATCAAGTGGTCACCAATCCACACCTTTTTTTGCTAATATCATCCTTTATCAAAATATTTTGTGGATTCAAGACGCGTCGCTAGTTCGGAGCCAAAAATAAAAGAAGTCTTCCAAAATTGCTCCAAGCGTAAATATTTACTAAGTGTTAGGTGGGCTCGTGCCTCTTGTCATGGATCCACTCCAAAATACACTGTAAGATGTGCGGAATGAGGAATTTATGACTTAGGCAAAATTTTACAAAATTTTCCTAAGTATGTGGCCATTTTGGGCCTACATTCTGGTGCCTCCCGGGTGGATTTGCTTGCAAAGCCAACGAACTCAGAGTCTTATCCATTGGGCCTTAGGAGTCAAACATACCCATCTTCAAAAAACATATTTTACAGAATAACTTCCATATAAACACTACCCTCTAAAAATTTTAACAGTCTACTTAGAGAGTAAAGGTTCATATGGAAGTGATGCCAAAAAATATATAGAACTCATTCGCTCATATAGAGATCGTGTCAGAAATATAGGTTTTGCCATTGTCTTCAAAAACTAGACACAACTCTACTCCTTTTATAAGGCCTTATTTCAAGAAATGCCTTCACACAAAATCCATTGCTCTGTAGGCTTCATGCCTTTATTGTTTATTTATGACAATTTGTTAGAGTAAAAGCAAAAATACAAAACTTATGTATATGTACAAAATAAAAATAAACTAAGTGTGGGCCCCTTCCGGGCCTATAACCGCTCCATCCTGCTCTTCTTCTTCATGGGCCTCTTCATTGACATCTCTTCTTCTTCTTCTTCTTGTGGAGCAGGTGTTTTCTGACTCCTTCCTCCAGAAGTATCACCAAACAATTGAACCATCAATTTTAAATATTGTAGAGCCTATTCCCAGGCTGCTTCAGAGGGATTTGATGTTTCTTTGAGCTGCTTATAAACATATTGTAGCTCTCCAATGTCCTCATAGTTAGAAGCATTCCCTCTATTTACCAGATCTTCCATGAGATCTCTCAACCGAGTAAAATCAATAATCAATTGGACAACTTGTTCTTGGGGTAGTGGCTCTTCCAGAGAATTGATTCTAGATTCATCCTGCAAATTCTCATTAATGCTTTTCTGGATCTCTTCCATGGATAACAAGTTGTGGTCCTCCATCCATAGGCCTTTGAAGCCAACTTGAATCATTTCTTTGTTCAATTCAACAACATCCTTAATCACCCTTTCAATCCTATCAACCAACAACCAGGCTTTCTGAAGTGCCCTGTGCTTTTTAATCACTATCTTGGCAGCAACTCTGGTGAGATTCCATTATTTATTAGGAATAGGTTTAGCAGAATCATTGAGTCTACTATCAACCAACATATACATTTTCTCTACCGGAATCACCATAGGCTAGCAACTCTCCAGTGATCTGACCTAGCTCTTTCTGAATATTGGAGAGTAGGTGGCTGGCATCATCAAGATAATCAATAACAAGTTGAAGCCCTAAACATTTCTCCTGGACCTCAAAAAGCAACTATTTTCTAATATTTTTCAACTCATTCTTAGAAAATCCTGAAGACTTAGCTTTCTCGACTTGAAGTTGATGCTTTAAATTCTGAATTTCTTTCACTTGATCTTCATTCAAATTCTTTTGCTCTTCTAATTGGTCCTTTAGTTTATTGGCTTCTTGAAACTTCTCTTGCCAACCCTTAGCCTCTTTTCTCAAAGCCTTTTCCACTTCCTTTTGATTACTCAGACTCTTCTTGAGCTTTTCAACCTGTTTCTCCAATTTGTCCACCTTCTCTCTGACTATATCATTTTTCACATAGAAGGTATCCAAGTGGGCTTTGGCTATAATCAACTCATCTTCCTCAAGAAGCTTGTCAATATCTTCTATGACCTCCTCCACTCGATAATATTGAACAATCATCTCAGTTTCAGGTTTGCTCACCAATGGAGTCATAGATCTTGATACTCTCTATCTAGAAATAGGGTCAACATACATGCTTCTTCTTCTAACAGCCATCCTACTGGAAGGCTTAGCAAGCTTCTCTACCCAATAATAATTTATACTTTGAGTGGTTGCTTGCTCTTTTGATATAGTGACAGGTCTTGAGAGACCAATAGCCAAGGGAGATGAAGATACTAGAAATGAAAGGGTGGACTAAACTACTGATGATAGGGGTGTGGAGATAGTTACAGTAGCCTTTGTGACAATAGTGGACTCTGTAACTACTATTGTTGTTGTTACTGGTAGACTCATAGGAACCGATGCAAGACTAACAATTGGATGGATGGTGGTACTTGGAACAACATGTCCCATAGATGGTGATGATAAAAATATGGAAGATGAAATGATGGGAGATGATGAAGTGGGAACCTCAGATGCTAAAAATGGAATTTGAGGTGGTTGTGATGAAATAGAAGTGACTTGTACCTCAATGGCTATCGATGACACATGTGGTGGACTATGAGAGGGAGGAGGTACTCTTGTCATATCTTCTTGGTCAGAAAGGGAGGGAGATTTCTTTGGGGATTCATGAGGATGTAGAGGAGAAGAGGGATTAGAAACCATACCTTCGCCTACAGATGTAGGGTGCTCTTGCTCTATCTCTATTTCTTGCTGCTGCTGATGAATCAATTCTTCAGTAGCAAAATCAGCTACCTCTTTTGCAATCTCCTCCATATCCATTTTTTGTTTCTTTGAAATTTCTCTTTCCTCTCTTTCTGGAACTCTTTTAGTCCTTCTATGAACCAATTGGAAGGCAACCATATCACTCTCATATTCCTCTTCTGATTCATTTCCTTGCACAGCTCCAAAAATCAGAACTTGCTTAGAAACAGGATGTAATTGTACTGATGCTGTAAGGGTAAAAGATAGGGGTTTGAACTTGAAACTTTCATCTTTATTCTTCTAGTCAATATCTATGTCTGGAGGCTGACCCCCAGAGCTAAGCATTTAGGCCTAGATACTATTTCAATAACTAGAGTACTGACAACCTTTTCTCTAGAATATTGCATTTTGCTCATCAGCTGAGCCCCCTTAGGAAACTTCTCCACTTGCTCAGTGGTAGGATGAAAAGTTTTCAATACTTGGGGTGTTGTCAAAGGAGTTTCTGGCTCTTCTAGTTGAGCTTCTTGATATGTAGGTGGAGGGAGGGATTCAGAGCCATTTTGGGATTTTTCAACCATCAATACTATGTTTCTGACATCCTTCTATCTCCAAGTCCCAATATTTTCATTATATCTTTTTGAAAACTCTTTATCAATTTTCATTCCGAACTTGGACTTAGGTTTTCCAATTTCAATCCTCATTCTCCACCAATCTGATATTTTCGCTACATTCCATTGTCCTTCTTCCTCATCTTCTTCAGCAACTTCTCCCTCAGGTGGAGGATCCTTTTTCTTTGAAGTCTCCCCTTCAATATTACTAATTGTAGCTTCTGTAATCCGATGACTTGGCTTCTTGTCAGGGTCAAAATAAATAATTTGCTCATAAAAATCCAACCATGGAGGCAATTGACCCATATTTGAGACATTCCACTCTAAAAGAGCAGTCTCATCATTGTTTCTACCCTGTTCAAAATGAGCTCTGGGCCTCTTTTCAAACTTATAGGCCTTTTCTCCATTTAGGGCTATATTCCTTGCAGTAAAAATACCATCAGGGTCATAGCTCCATCTTTGGGGAATATAAAACAGACCTAACCTATCAAGGTATTGGTCAATTAGTTGGCTCTGCCCCTTCTTGGTGATGGTAATATCCTCCATAGTGTGGTGGGTAAGCAAAGACTTTCTCTTTCTCCCAGAACCATAGTTCGCATCGATGTACTCCACCTGCCTCAGATATTCTAGGGCAAAAAGCCTCTCTATGACAAAGTGGGGCAGGAGAAAAGGTTTACCCATGAAACCATATAATCTAATTACTGTGCCCTCGATCAAAAAATACCAGTCTCCTTATTTAACACCCTTTACTCTCAGAATCTGCTCAGCCAAGGGTGGCAATCTAGGGCACTTTCCATACATTATCCTTAGGGCAGGTCCAAGAAATTCTAAATTGAATCTATAATAAGACTCATTGCTTCTCAAATGACTTATCTAATAATAAACCGGCAAGGGTTCCCCATCATTGGTTTTATCCTTGACCAGAATCCAAGGCATTCTATCTTTAGTGGTGGCATAGAACATCCACACCAAACTTGAGCAATGCCTAAAACTAGGAGCATCAAAGCCCCTTTTCATACTTACTAGCTGCTCATGTATCCTCTATGCGAGAAAAGCTATCCAGTAAAAATAAATCACCCTAGTCCCCTTCTTTCCCACATATTTCTCATACATTATTTCATTAGAAATACAATAATCTACGAAAATTTTCTAGCCATATACCATTCTATCAGAGTCTAAACCCTCCATACAAGCCAACATAGAAAATAGGATGGGGTTTGCAAACTTGTCAATAGAGATAGGGACCTCAGGCAATTTTTTCTTGGGCTTAGTATCAAGCTGCTTATAAACCCATATTTTAAATGACTCACCATCATTAGCTCACTTCTCCAAAGAGTAAAACCCAACCTGCTCAGTGACCCTAAATGGTTTTGGTATTACTAGCGGTTCAGACCCTAGGGCAAAGAGTTTATGACAAAAGGAGGTAGTGATATTGAAAAGGGTTTCGCCCTTAGAGGTCTTTACTACTTTGGCCAATGGGTCATAATAATTGACTATTGGAGCTATCAATTTAGGGTAGGGATGAACAGAATCACAAATATAAAAAGAGAGATAAGAAAGGATAGCACATCTACCTTCCATAGACAAAGCAGCTCTCTTCTTGTATCTATCGTTCACGTTCCTTCTTAGCTTTGTTCTTTCTATGAGGACCATTTCCATGTCCGCCACGGCTTTGGCTTTGTCGAGGTACGGTGCCACCACCTTTTTCTTCGGAGCTTCGAACTCTTGAACATCTTCCGAAGCCATTCTAATAGTGATAAATATTGTTCTCTCTGCAATTTGCAACAAATTCTTCAGAGTATCACTTTACCTTCTTACCACTCTATGGATGCAAATAGCTACTAAATGAGCCTCGTGTATGCTTTTTCGTCACTTTTATTTTTTGGAGCACGCGTATCTTCCACCATTAATGCAGCTACTGCATGACCTCCCCACTGGCACACTTTCCAACTTCTAATCATTCCCTTCGGTGGCTCAATGGTGGTATTCTATCTTTTCATTGGCCAAAAGTTCAAATTGCACTACCACCTCACTGCACCTCTTTGGCTACTCTTTGGTTATGGCATGAGTTCATTAGCATTGAATGTGGGATCATTCTCTGATTTCCATATGGCACGGTCATGAAATCATTGCTTGGCTCCTCTTTGATTTTGAAACCAGTGAATTAAGAGCCTTTTGATTCCACTGACACTTAGTAAATTCCATGCACGAGTTTCCATCTTGGTTTCGCTCCGCCTTGCATTAGCCATCAGTTTTGAAAGGTTCTCGGATTGGAAACGCCTTTGCTCTCTTTTGACCATCGACTCTCTTTTTGCATGGGATAAAAAACCTTTACACCATTCCACGAGGAACTTAGTGTATTTTTATGCGGATTCAAGCGTTAGTCATTCCGGAATAATTTACATGCATTGAAGTGCGAAATGGAACTTTGTTGTATACTTAGTCAACACTTAGTCATTTTTGCAATTTTTTATTTTTTTAAGAATTTTCAAAGAAAACTTGATTACAAAGTGTAGAAATAAATTAAAGTACAAAGTGCAGAAATGAGGGGAAATAATTATACAATGTATATACATATGTTACAGTGAGCTCATTCCTTACACATAGTAGAGCTTGAGATGAAAACCATTCACTGGAATCGGTTGTATGTTTCCCTCCAGATCTTCTAGCTGAAATACATTGGACTCCTTGGCTTCTACTATTCTGAAAGGACCATCCCAAAAAGAATCAAACTTTTCATGCTTGCCTGGCTTTGCTCTATCAACATTCCACCTAAGAACTGAGTCTCCAACTTAGAATTTTTTGAATCTAGCCTTCTTATCGAACCATGCTTTGATATCTGATGAATGCTTTTGAAAATTATCATATGCCCGAGCTCTATTCTCTTCCAATTATAGCAAATGTGTCAACCTGGTTCTCACCAGATCTTCTTCTGACTCTTCCTCTGTATTGACAAGCTTAAGTGTTGGGATCTCCAAATGGATTGGTAACACTGCCTCTTTTCCATATACCAGTGCATAAGGGGAAGTCTTAATGGAATTTTTTATAGTAATCATGTCTGCCCACAGAGCTTGGTCTAGCAATAGGTGCCAACTTCTTTTGTTACCTTCAAGTGATTTCCTCAAAATCCTTAATAGGTTTTTGTTGGTAGATTCTGCAAGTCCATTACCTTGGATAATAATTTGAATTATTTTTAAGAGTAATGCAAAACTTCTTGAAAAAAAAAAAAAACCGGCGCCCAAAAAAAAAGGGGCTCCACTCACCAAGGCTTCTGGAACTCCAAACCTTGAAATCAAATTTTCCATAAAATTGATCACAACATCTTGGTCTGATTTCTTGGTAGGAATAGCCTCTACCCATCTGGTGAGATAATCTGTGGCAGTTAGGATAAAATTATGTTCTACTGAGGAATTGGGGTTGATGACTCCAATGAAGTCTAGCCCCCATTGTTAAAAAGGCTCTTCAACTTGTATGGGCTTGAGGGAGGATGAAGCATTTCTGGTCCTTCCAACATACCTTTGATATTTATCACAGGCTCTGGTGATCCTGAAAGAGTCAGTGAATACAGTGGGCCAATAATAGCCTGCTATTATGATTTTCAAAGTTGTAACCCTGCCTGAGCTATGTCCACCAACTGATCCTCCATGGAACTCTTCCATGACCTTATTTTGTTGATCATATTTTAAGCATTTTAGAAGAATTCCATCCAAATTTCTCTTGATACAAGCCTTCTAGTAGTAATGTATATTTCAAAGCATGAAGCCTATATCTCCTCCTTTGGGAAGCATTTATATTGGGGGAGCATACTCCAGTTTGGAAATACCTGATCATCTGGTCAATCCAATCAGAGTCTACAGTTTGTACTATTTCCACCTGATTTTCTTCTATTGTTTGGCAAGCTATTATTTCTACTAATGTTGTTGCCTCTGTTAGACCTTGGCACAGGGCTCTACCCCTCACTAGCTTGGTGGGGTGTATTTCTACATCATATTCTTAGATTTTGGTAATCCATCCAACTCTTTTATCTCCTAGATCACCCTAAAGGATAAAACTTCTTACATCCGGATGAACCACATATACCAGGGTCTTGCTCTATACCAAATACTACCTGAACTTCTTTAGTGACTTCATCACGAAAAATACTTGTCTTTCAATAAAGTTGTATTTGACCTGATAATCATGTAGTTTCTGGCTCCAAAAGAACACAGGATGTTCTTCCCCTTGATCATATTTTTGGGTGAGTACTGAGGCATAACTTTCTTTAGCTCCATATGCATAAAGAATAAAATATTTACTAAAATCTGGGTTTACCAGTACTGGGGCTATTGCAATGGATTTCTTGATAATCTCGAAAGCTTGTTTCCTAACTTCAGTCCACTTGAACTCAGCATTTTTCTTGAGTAACTCATATATAGGCCTTACTTTCTATGCAAAATCAGAAATGAATTTCCTGACAAAATTGATTTGGCCTAGGAAATACTGCAAGGTCTTCTTATTTGTAGGCAAAGGAAGAGAAAGAATTGATCTGATTCTATCTGGGTCTATGGCCATGCCTTCTTTTGAGACCACATGACCTAGTAGCTTTCCTTCATGGACTACAAAGAATGACTTCTTAGGATTGAGCGAAATACCAAATTCTCTACACTTTTGAAAAACTTGCTCCAAGTGTGATAGGTGGTCCTTTTTATCATGGGAAAACATAGTCATGTCATCTAGATAAATCAGAATAACCTTGTTGATCAGTGCTCCAAAGGCATAGTCCATGGCTCTCTAAAATGTGGCTCTCACATTGGATAACCCAAAAGGCATTCTCTGGTAGGCAAATGTACCCCATTTTGTGGTGAATGTTGTTTTATACTGGTCTTCATCTTTCACCCAAATTTGGTTGTATCCAGAGTAACCATCCAGTAGTGAGAACCTCTCTACTCCTACCACTACCTACAAGATCTGATCAATCTGAGGGAGGGGGTAGTGATCTTTAAGGGATGCTTGGTTCAAATTTCTAAAGTCCACACACAAGCGTATATCCCCATTCTTTTTTCTTACGGGTACCAAGTTGGCTACCCAAGTAGAATGTTTTATTGGGTATATGATCTTAGCCTTTAATAAATTTAAGAGCTCCTCTCTCATAATGGCCTCAATCCTTGGATTGACTGGCCTCTACTTCTACCTAAATGGTTTTGCATCAGGCTCTAGCTCAATAGTATGCTGGATAACCTTTTTGTCATACACCTTGAGGTCCTCATATGACCAAGCCACAATGTCTTGGTATCTTAAGCATAAAGCTTTGATATCTTCTACTTCCTCTAGTGAACATCGGACTCCAACATTGAGCTTCTTTTCTATACCGACTTCAACTTCTTTATAGATTTTTTCGCTGACCTTCATGGCTCTGGTATTTTTTCTGTCCTCATTATCAAACAAACTCTCAAGGGTGACCAACCCTCTTGGGATATGATTGTTTCTTAGTTGGATAATGTCTTGCTGATCAATTTCTTCTGAATTCTCTTCTTGGATAGTGGAGAGACATGCTTCTCTCACCAGAAAGTCAACTATTTGTTCATCACTTTCAAAAACCTACTAGAAAATTTGCTTGTCTGGTATTGTAGGTCTGAAAATCATTTTAATTCCCTTGGCCTTCTTGATTCCAAAGTCTACAGAAGGGTTGAAGTTAGCTCCCTTTGTTGCTAATGAATCATCCAGAGTATTCTTTTCTCTGGGAATAAAATTTAAATTTAGGGCATCAAAGGATTCCATTAAATCCCATACCCTATTTCTGTAAGCTTTTAAGTAATGGTGCTTACTACTGCACCTATTTCTTACTTGATGGACTATCAACTCAGAATCACCATATATGTTCAAAATATTAATGCCCATGCTTTCTTCTTGTATCAATCCGAGACACAGGGCCTCATATTCTGCAGCATTGTTAGTACATGACCATGTCAATCTGTAAGCAAAATTCTTTGTCCCTTCTGATTGGGATTGTAGGACCACACCAGCTCCTGCACCATTTCTGCATTTAGCACCATCAAAGTGCATGATCCATGTTTCTTTCTCTCTCAGATATTGGTTGGATATAGCAGGGATTTTCCTCTCTGATTCAGTTGAGATGTTATATGTTCCCATACCAGTTCCGAACTGACTATAATCTTCTCTAAAAGGCAACTCATCCTCAATGTCCAACTCTTCAATATTTTCCACTAGCTCAAATTCTTCCAAGGGATTAATATTACACATATCCTCCTCAATATTTTCAATATGATAAGCTACTGGTTTTTTAGGTGTTATCCTTATTCTCTTTCCTTTGAAAGGAATTACCATGCTAGAATAATCCATGTACATACATCCCCCTAGCTTTGCAGTAAACTCTCTTGAAATACATAATCCAAAATAGGGTTCTAAGTCAACCACAACTATTTCTTGCACTATTGTCACCTCAGGGGCTCTATGCAACCTCATTAGTACATCCTTAATGACTCCAACTATCTTGATCAATGTCCCATCTAGTTGTAACACTCCAAGACAAGATCGGGTATACTCCATACCCATCTCTTCATAGACTGCTTTAGGCATAACTGTAGTTGATGCTCCTGAGTCAATCATACAATTTTAGACTACCCAACCCTCCATTCTTAGAGATATATAGAAAGGAGGAGGTTTATTATTTAAAAAAGTAGGTGACATTTCTTTCTTTTCTGATGGTATACTAAGGATTGTAGTGGCCAACTTATTCTATGGATTTTTATTGAGGGAAGCTTTAAGCAGGTCAATCTGACCAGGAATGAACAGAGTGTCATACAGGCTAGCTTTTGATGGAATATTTTTCATTTCTTCAACAATGTTGTATTCAGACTTAGTCAAGGAGAGTTTTTCCAACCTTCCCTCTTGCTCACCATATCTTCTTTTATATTGTTGGGTGGCCTCTAATATTTACCTTTTAGTAATAGAGGGGAACCTAAGTCTTTCTTGATCCTCATATTTAGATCTCATTCGATCTCCTTCTGTTTCCTTTTCCAGTCTCTTAGGAAGACTATCTATCTTCTCTTTTCCCTTAGCTTGAGGAATAGGGAAAGTGTCACTGCTCTGAGGGAGGGGATCAACTCTCTTTTGGGAAGGGACTTGGAATTGCCCCATTTTTTGGGGATCTACTTGCAAAGCTTTCTTCCTAGACCTTGTCATAACGGTAATTGGACTTTCCTCAGCCAACTCTTTCCCAACCATGATTTGATCAGGGTGCCATAACATATTAACTCTCCCTTTTTGATTCCTTTTAGCTTGATCCATAGCTTTTTGAACATGGTGTTGGTACATCACACAAGACTGTGAGTCATGGGGGTCATTGCATACTAAACACCAAACATTCGCAAGAGTAGTATCTGAAGAACATTTTGGCTCCTCATATGCTGCATTCACCCTGACCCAAGTATCATTACTAGGACTAGGTCTCTGATATTTGTTTACATATGGAAATATCCTCTGTTGTGACCTTTCTTGGTCTCTATTTTCCATTGAATTCATTCTATTACTTAGAGTTTTTAGAGTATTTTGTATATCCAAGATAGCAAAAAACTCCTGAGATGATTGAGAAGGAAGGGGAGGAAAAGGGGTTGTAGAGGATATAGGCTTTGGTTGAGGGATCACATTCATTTGTGGATATGGAGATGATAAAGAAAGGGGGTCCATGTGAGAGGGGTTTGTGGATTGAATTTGGCTACTAGTGGTTTCCGAGTTGTAAGGTAGCACAATTTTTGGGGGAAGTCTTTCGACATTAATTAGGATATTTTTAGCATGAACTGCTGCATTATAAACTTGGGGGAAGGTTTCTACTCTTGATTGTTGTGTCTGCAGCCCTAAATCTGATCCAAGAGCTCGGATATAATACATATAAGCTAAACATGTAGCTAGTTTGGTAGTGGAGGGAATTATTTTCCATGTTCTGCTAAATCTCAAATTGAAATCTGAGATAGTTTCTTGCTGGGTTTTCTGCATGGATGTAAACTGGTTAAGCAAAGAAAAGGGGTCAGTAGATTCATTAAATTCCTCTATGAATGGCTTGGCTAACGCTTGCCATGAAGTGATAGTATTGTCTTCCAGAGTTCTAAACCAATGCAATATCTTTCCTCTGAAGGACAGGGCTAGAATCCTTACAATAATATCCTCTTCTTTTATGTTGTGGATTGTTGCCAGATTCAAGATATCCTGACAGTGCTCATAAGTTGTTTTCCCAGATCCATCATAAGTGGGGATAGCTTTAGATACAACTTGGGGAATGGCATTCATTTGGGCTAATCTAAGAGGACCGACTGTGTTCCAGTTGGGGTACTTCTGTAATGGCTTATTAGGAGCCATATTTTGTGCCATATTTTTGGTTGTAGGTCTTATTGGGGGAACTATTGGATGGACTATAGGATTTTCTTCTAGAAGCTCTTCCTCTATGAGGAAATATTGATTCAAAATTCTGGCAATAGCAGCCCCTCTATAAGGTAACTCATAATAAAAATAGGAGTTAGGGTTATTCCTTTTGAAAGACCTGGTATACATGAAAGGACACTGGTCTACAGGGATAATTCTTTTTCTGAGTCTAAGGACCAGGGAGTTGCCAGGTGAACTTGCTCTTCTCTACTTACAAGGTCAAGATAATTCACCAAATATTGATTCCTTCGGGTTGAGATAATAATAACTCATTTGATGGGTTTCGTGTTCCTTGTGAACTGGTCCCATCGAGCATGCCAAAAACTATTGGGCACTAAATTGCATCAAGTTTTACTCAATACTGTGGTTGTCTATCTTCCTACTTTCTATCCAGGCTTGCACCCGATAGCTACAACTCAACACTCAATATTGGATGGACCAAAACAGAGTTTTAGATCCAACCTCCAGAGTAGGTTGGTTCCTTGTCAACTTAAACAGGATGTTGACACCATTATGCTCACTTAGGGTTTGAATATTAGGGTAATAAAAGGTTAGGGTTAGAGAAATATGAACAATAGTGGATGGATAGGCTAACAACATTGCACCACAATAAAAAGCTCCGAAAAACTAACCCAAAGACACATAACTCAGACCAACATTATCTCAAATTGGATGATTCTCCATTCATTAATGCATAGTAGAGAAATATTGCAGACAATGATTTCAATATCCAGACAATGATAATCCAAATAACAGAATTCACCAATATCTAGATTCTATAGAAATGTACTTCCTAACAATAAATATCAATCTCAGAAGTAGATTTCAATTACTTTAACAGCTAGTAATCCATTAATTTGGCACAAACTAACCACTTAAGTATTCACAGAAATGCAGCTAAAGAATTTGAACCTCTGATATCAAGCATGAAGATACAAATTTTGAGGTGAATATCAATGTAATGCTCCTTCCATTAGCTCTTGGGAATATTTACAGTAGCATAGACAAACACACTAGAGACGACCCTTAAAAATGAGGGTTTGACCTCTACTTATAGTTTTGCAAAATTAAAATTATCAAGAACATTACAAAGATCAAATTTTGACAGTGCAATAGAGAGTTCTTGCTGGCATTTTCTTACTAGTACACCCTCCAAGAAATCCACTGTAGGTGGACCACCATGGTAGCTTGGGGCCTCTGCAACTTGTTGGTCACTTGGCGCAAATTGGAGTTCAGGTCATTGGAGATTATACACTATCGTTGATCTCTCTTGGAAGCCATCAGCCATCATCGATCTATAACCACCTCTGGTTCTATCTTCTTGAAAACCCTCGATGCTTCAGCTTCCTCTCCAATTAACTATTACAATTTTGGTGAAGAAATATCTTTAAATACCTTAGATTCTTTGACACAATCCCCACCATTGATCTCCCCCATTGTATGGCTATGATTCATTCTGATATAATCTTATTATAATGGTGGGGAGAACATAGTGCCATTCCACTTTAAAACCCTAGTGATGTCATCCTTAGAAAATTGCGGAACACCAATCTGACTTTCAAATGACTTGAAGGCTAAGTGGGATCGAATTCGCTCTTTTTTCTTCAAGTTTCTTCATTGTCCATAAAGTATTCACCAATCTACACAAAAATATTGATGACATCATCTCTTCTTAAAAACTTTTATGGATTCCATTTCGGGCTGAGCAAGTGTATTGGCATACGATCATCAATCTGGACCCATCACAATGTAAAGTGACTCTTTCTCCATTCTGGATCATCTTCAGAATAAAACATTCCTCGTCACCATTCTAGAAAGGAATTAGTCAAAACCATCTCTTACCATGAATCCACATCTACTATGTTCACAACATTCCACCTTGTCACCATTTCTAGAAAAAAATATTCTATGTACTCTCCAGAATCATGCACTCCAACACTTAGCCACTCATGAGATATTCAAAACATCAAGCGGTCACCAATCCACACCTTTTTTCTACTGACATCATCCTTTATCAAAATATTTTGCGGATTCAAGATGCATCGCTAGTCCAGAGCCAAAAACAAAAGAAGTCTTCTAGAATTGCTCCAAGTGTGAATATTTTCTAAGTGTTAGGCGGGCTCATGCCTCCTATCGTGAATCCACTCCAAAATACACTGTAAGATGTGTAGAATGAGGAATTTATGACTTAGGAAAATTTTTGTGAAATTTTCCTAAGTATGTGGCCATTTTGGACCTACAACTATCAATGTTGAATAAAGAGTAGATAGAATGGAACAATTGCATAGCTTATGTAAAAGCTCTATGCCTACCTCAATAGGATGGAGGGAGGATTTGTTGAAATCTTAAAAGGTCAAACTGATCAATATTTCTTTAAAAAAGTCACCAGTAGCTCATGACACTCTTGCATGTACTAATAGCTCCCTTCTCTTCTCTCCCAAGGACTATGATTCTCCTTTCTACTTATCCTTAGCCTTGGAAAAGCATATACTACCTAATTGGGTGGTGGATACTGAGGTCCCAATATCCATTATGTCAACACAAATCTACAGAGGTTTAAGGCTTACCCTAAATATAGAATACTAAGAGGTATTATACTATAAAGGAAAATATATCAAAAGAGTGGGAAAATTACATAATTTCCTAACATTAATATAGGGGCACCCAGGTTTGGTCATCATCCAAGATGTGGAGGTAATAGAGGTACATTCGGTATTTGGTATATGTCTATCCTCACACTTTCTCAAATAAGTGAGAGGATTTTTTAATCAATACTGAAGTCAAAGGCTCATCCCATTGAATGGGAAGGTCATCATAGTGCTAAATCAAGGATTGCACACTTTCTATATTGACGAATACTCCAAGCAAGAGTTGAAATCTATCTAGGGAGTCACGCGTATGCCAAGAGAAAATTTATTAGGTGTGCAAATAAAATGGTCATTATAGAAGTATTTTTTCTATGGTACTATGGCCAAAACATTCTACATCAGTCCAATGGTCAACTTTTGAATCCAATAGGATTTGAAGGATGGTAATTCTGGTGGCTAGCTAATAATTCAAAATATAATAGTGGTAGAGGAGAATGAGGTATGGATGATGCACCAGATGGGTTTTAGGAAAGGACAATATTGCCATCTATCTCTTAGGAAGTCAACACCTAGGAGGAGTACCAACATGGCACGAGCAATTTCTACACCAATCACTTGTGGCTAAAGTGTAGAAAATTTGAGGTAAGATATGATATTAGGTTGGGGCTTCACTATAATTGATGATGGCTATAGATAATACCAAGTGGTATATAAATAACAACTCAAGTTTTGTGCCATTTGGTTTAGGTATTACAGATTCATAGGATGATATGCAGAAGGATCCCTTACTTAGGCATGTTGAGCACATTGTAATTTTATGTAAATAGCCAAAAATTAAATAAAAAGTGTGGCATGTGCATGGTTGTGCAGTTGGTGACATTATATTGCATGTGAATTATATGGGGATTGGTTCTAGTAATTTATTTCCAGTTGGTCAAAATACCAGTATTTATCAAGTGGAGAATGTAAAGGGTTTCCCAGGTGGCTTCTTTGCTTTAAAGCACTTCCTCCTATTTTGTGCTTCCTTCCTTCCTTGTTTGTTGGATTGTTATTATTTTTTATTTTATATAGCCCAATGATAGTGCTTCTAAAAATCCATGATCACATGAAGCAAGTATGTCAAGACTTGTGCAAGCAGGACAACACATCACCCTAGCATAAGCATGAAATCATAAGGTTAAAAGGGTGCCTATAAGGTGAGATTTGGATGTACTACAAAATAATCCATGTCAAACCAAATATTTAATGCATAGCACACATTTCTTGGCTAGCTAGGAGAATCACTCTATATAAGGTACCTCATAAGCAACTTGGTGATTCACCGAAGGATGAGTCTAAGAGCATAGTTGAGGGTTTTTATGATGAATTATGATGGATTGAGTAAGTTATTGTTGATTACATGAAGAAGAAAGGCTATAACAATGTAGAAAAGTGTCTTTGGTATTTTTTCTATTCTTGAAGTAGCCTTGGTATATAGTGGAGTATATTTATGAAAGTGTAGTATGTGGGGGTATCCCATGGATCGGGTAATTTAGTTTGATATTACCATGGGATAACTCCATGGTTTCATTTCCTTTTGTTTTTTATTTCATTTTCACTATATCCTTCCTTTGTCTTTCCCCTATGCTTGTTGTCATCAACTCCTTTGATTAGTGGAACATGTAATATTCCTAGTGCTACCTTTTTCTCTCTTTTCTTTCCTTATGTGTGGTCTTGTTCTTATTTTCTTCCCTACTATATTCTTTTGTACTTTTTTCTTCCCTTTGGTCCCCATATTTTATTTTTCTCCATTTTATCCCACTATGTTGTGTGTGTAGTTCTCACCTCATCCCCCATCACCTTCCTTTATCTTGCAGCCTCCCCTAGCTACTTTTATTTGTACCTTTTCTTCTCTCTTTCCTTTTTTGGAAGTATTTTTAACAAAAAGAGAGTCATATGGGTTCCTATTTCCATAGAGTGAAAATCCCTGTGAGCTGCCAAGAGTGTGGGTAAAATTTTTCATGCATCCACCTATGCATTTCCTTTTGATAAGAAATATGAGTGGTATTAAAGAAATAAAAATTTGAAGCTGAATCTATAAGCACCAAGTGGTGGTTATTGATAAGGAGTCCAACAAAGTGATGGTGAAGCCTTCTAAAGGGTGGGTTGGGTCGTAATGGAGGTGGTGAATGCATGGTGGTAAGAGCAAATGTAATAATATGGCACTATGATAAAAATGGGCTAAGTATCGAGCATGGAAAAAAAATGGATTATCATGGGATGCATGGCTGACCCCAAAAGGATACCATTAGTAAAATACGAGGTGATTCCTAAATCCCCACTATATTAGCATGAAATTTTTTTCTAAGTATTACCTCTGGTAGATAAACGGGTATTATTGGAGCCTAAGCAGGTCCCAAAAGCCCACAACAAGAATGATAGGTTGAAAAGAAATATCCTAAAAGCCCACCATGAAAGTGGTGGATAGAGAAATGAGATGCAGGTGGACCTTGGTTGGAATCCAAAGTCCCACCGTATAGGCATGATAAAATCAACAAAGTTTGAATATGGGTGGAAAAATGGACTTTCACTATGCCTTTGAAGGATCCCAAAATCTTGCCCAAAAGCCCACCCTGATAAGTAATCATGTTGGGAAAATTTTTGGGACTTCAGTAGATAGTGGAGGGTTCCCAAATGTCCACCCATTATAGAATACTTAATGCATTAAAGGTCCTCTATAAGATTTCAGTTGTACCCTCATTTATGAGGATGCATAGTGAGTAGTTGACCATAAAGAGGTTTGGTGCTTGTCCAGTGGATGGCAACATGTTGAACCATGAGTCTAGGGAAGTGGTCAACTCCAAGAGGTTCAACCATGCATTTAATTGCCAAGAGTAGATGGATAAATTGATGATCCATTAGAACTATTAGATGAGGTAGAATTGATCAAGGGTCCAAACATAAGCAGTACTACCCACCTTCTCCTAAAATTTGCCTACAAAAATATTTATAAGATCATAAGAGATTTATAGGATGGTCATTCTCTGGTGAAACCACATTTTCTATCTACCATCTTGAATGCTTAACTCATTGTAAAAGATATATATACTGTAATGTAGGTCGTTCCAGAGGGTTGACTCTTTAGACATTACAACTCATATGTAAATATTTTGCTATTGAATAAATGCAAGTATATTACTATTTTATCTCCAAATAATATCTTAAACATGTGACTATTGAATGCTTATTTCTACTAAATCTAGTTGAGTGAATATGCTCTAATTCTGCAATCTGGATTTCATACATTTCATTTGACAGTTTTGGAATTTTCTTTCAATCATATGTGATAGATACTAAATAAGAGTAAGGATGGCTGATCTATTAGGTAGTTCCCTTGTGCTTCTCAAAATATTCTGTATTTTTTGTGCATATATTTTTATGCAACTGAACTCATCCTCTTTTAAGTTCTAGCTTCAACTTCATTTGTTTTCTTTATGCTTCCTTTTTCCTAGGTGTATTTAGGTAGGACCCCTAGTAGTCAGCCTTCTTCAAAGATTGACCTTAGAGCTTTCAGTCCTGATGCCACTCTATGTTGGTAAAGTTTCATGTGCATGCAAACATTTCCATTAGGTGGATTTTCAATCAATAGTAGGGTCTATGGAACTTGGGTGCTAAAATATGACTATGGAAATGGGTACAAAAAAATAATTAACTATAAGTATTATAATTGTAGACACCTAAAACACATAATGTTTAAGAGACTACTCATATGGGCACATTTTCAAGCTATATGAATGATCTTGGACCTTTCCAAGGCTAAGCAGTGATTCTAATCGCTCATTTTAGGCAATCCAAGACTAGTTAGCCTTAGTCGCTTATGACATCAATAGCTAAGATCTCAGCCATAGATGACAATAACAACTAGGGTCCTAACCATGCTAAGTAACAATGGCTAGCCCTATAACAAACTCAGGCTACCAAAGCTAAGAAAAATCAATTACAATGGATTGTTTCAAGCGGTTTTGGGTGAGGAATCTTCTAGAGTATTCCTCCTAACTGCTCAAATCAACTAATTCTTGATCTTGGCTTCCTTGAAAAGCCAATATTAGGATTTGGAGAGTCTATTTTATAGACCATCCAAAGAGGTAAATAGAGATGCAAGTTGAATGTAGCGAAGCCCTACAAAATTAGAGAGCCATTTGCAACCCTTGAGGAGTGCCAACATGCTATCCAATTGGAGAATGACACCTACATTTGAAGAAATGGAGTTTCCAATAGCTTGAGGAGAAATCTTGCCATTCCACACCAATCCACTACAAATTCACAATAATTCACCTGCAAATCTATGTTTAGACACACTGGTGATCCTTGATCATCAATTCCATAAATAAATTGAGTACCCACAGATCTTATTTCAAGAGCAGGATACTTTTCTTATGGCCGCTATTGTTAATAGTGGCCCACAAGCTTAGTTACAGCTATCAACAGTAGCTAATAGAGCCAACTACTTTGAGCATCAACGACTAGGGTCTGATGTGCTTAATTCTCTAATTTAGCCATAGATTTACATTTCTTAGCATTCATTTAGCTTTACCTAGTCTAGATTAGTGATATTTCATGCATTTCCATGGTTTATTAGCAGATTAATAGGTATCTTTGCTTATATTTGTGCATTCCATGCTTTCCTTTACATGCTTTACATTTTAGATTCCTTTATGTTTAATATGCAATATTACATGCATTTCTAGGTTCCTTTATATATTTTAAGCTATGCTTTATGCTTATTCATCAATATTGTAGGCAACTTTGTAGATCTTTACACATGCTCATGCATTATTTACATATTTGCTATATTTCATATATTTGCTTGGAAATCAGCCTCATCATGAGAGACTTCATGTGCTACTAATGTGATTTGTTGTTTCCTTGCACATAGGTGACAAATCTTCTCTAGGGACAAAGCATATTTCAATACTATTCCTCTTGACATTGGATAAGGAGGCATCCTAGTAAGCCCTCAAGCAAATTTTGAGGATCTTAAGAGTCTATTGAAGGCATCTACCACATGAGATGTGGCTTGTAATATGTATCACAATGGTCAATCCTTAAGAAGGATGTTCTTGTAACCTTGTTGTAAAAGAGATTCACAATTATTAATAAATATGGGCACATTATTTTACTTTCTTCATTTGCACTTGGTTATTTGATCAATTTTATCTTTTGATATCATATTGCACTAGTTGTTAGAATTTTAAGGCTCCTTTAGTGGCGATAATGGCTATATGGGCCTATTTTTGCACTTTTTACTAATGATTTTGAAATTTTTATTTTTGTAGGCACCACCACTATTTTCAATAGTGGCTAACAGTCCTAGTCATAGATAAGAGTAGTGGCTAATAGAGCTAGCTTCTCTAGTTAATAGTGGCTAGTATAAAAATCTACAAAATAGTAAACGACCTGTTTCTACATCAGATGAAGATTTCCAGGTAGGTGGTCCCTCTGCATTTTTCATATTCTCCATATTTTTCTATGTTTTTAGGTTTTAATCAGATCACATAGTGAAAATATAAGGGAAATTTATGAAAATATCTTATTTGCTGCTAGCCACTACTAGCAACAATGGCTAGTTCTGTCAGCTACCTCTGTCTACAGTAGCTAAATTTTTTACTGCTTTTCTATTTAGTGGCTGAGACTATTGCCTGCTACATAGAATAGTGGCCATTATGTAGAATGTGTGTTAGATTTTACTTACTTAAGGCCTGATTAAATACTAATTTCATAATAGTTATGTATTGCATACTCTAAAATTCAAAGATCATTTAGTTTTACATTTATTTGAAAAATAAATATCATTTTCTAAGCATGTAGGATAAATAATCATGAATGCTTCCTGATGCATCTTTCATTTATGCAAAAATAAAAAAAACACACACACACACCATGAATCAAAGTAAACATCAACGACATTGGGCTTTCACATCCAACTCATTGATCAAGACCAATAATGGAAGTCATTACCACTCGATTGGCTCGTCTGGCATTGTACTATCAGGACCCATCCATGGACAAGGCTGATTCAAGAACTATCCTATCCATGGAAAATAGCACACATTCCTCTTCAGAGGGGTGTATTACTAACCACGATGTGTTCGATGAGAATAAGTAGTACCTATTCTCCTTGCCCGATTATGAATTTCATCTCCATATATCGAGGGATAGACATACTGTATGTCATTATTGGTTTGTTGCTATGAGTATATAGGTGAAAACCTTTAAATATCTAAAAGTATCATCAAAATTTACAAAACATGATGATATTTAGACTATATACTCAAAAAATCAAAATGCACTAAATAGTTTTAGGATACACAAAGAAACTTTAAATGAGATAAACACGTTGTATGCTTTTTTTTCCATAAAATTTATATACAATATAATCCACAAATCATGGTCAACACATGGAGCCACCGACCTCAACACACGATCGAGGTGGAAACTGAGGCCCCAAACCACACGTAGAATAATGAGCTTGAACCTCCTACATAGAATTCTTTCAAATGATATTTGACTAGCATTAGAGGTGATAACTCAATGCATGGGGGTTCTCATCAGAACACCCTAATCAAAGGATGTAATACACATTACTCTCAAGACAAAATTGAATATGGTTTAAGACCCCCATCGTGACATGATAGGTATAGAGAATATTTGCCCAATCAAGGGCAATAGGAAAGGGCTACATAAAAATACAAACCCTCAAAGACTCCAAATCACAATGAACCTATAATATTTACAATAGATCTCAATACTATTGGAGTCAATGGTATACCTCCTAACGAACCTTGGAGAACTAGTCAACTCAATGAACTAGATCAAGTGCTAGGAAGATTAGGATGTAGAACTTCTACTACTCACTCTCACTCCAAGAGTATATGTAGTGGGTATAGAGAGAGGAATACCTACGCATAGGAGGAATGTTCAAAATGCTTCTAAAACACATGCACCCCATCTACGCATGCGAGTACAAAGTATAGACAATAATACAACACAAATTTCATCTTCATAGACAAGGGTAAGAGTGTAGAATATAATTTTATTGGACCCTATACTCATAAGGCTCCTCATATAGAATTACAAATTCAAAGGCCATACATAGCCAATCTTGTAGATCAAACACGTAGACTTGATTTAGAACAAAAATAATGTATATTCTAATATTAGTTGGAAGATGTACATGCAAAGCATGAGCAACTCGAATGAGAGGATACTCAATGACAAATTTTGCTTTGGCAATATTTATATGAGCAAAACCTATGGAAATAATGCATCCTCGACCAGAAGGAGCATGAAGAGAGAGAGGATAGATTATCTTAGGCTAATCTACTTCCTAATAGTGAATATAGGGAGCAACATCATATTAGATGTACTATATCACATCTAGAGTTACCTCCTTGGCAAGTTGAAAATTGTACTCATCATACATCCTAGTATACTCTGAGGTAGCAACAATATCAAATGCTAGATTCACATAGATGTAGTAAGTATGAATAATCAGAGGGGGATGAGCAAGATCAAAAATATCTTGAGCCCTCCTTTATAGATGTGGATGATGAGAACAATCATCCACCTCAGCCTAAGAGAAATCTACCTCCCTTGGCTCCACATAGGTCACTTAGAGAAGAGGAAATCTTATCCTCTCAAGCATGCATAGCCCTTGCTAAAAAGTTAAAAGCTATTGAGAAACAAGGGATGGCTTATCAAAAGCCTACCCTGAAAAAAATTCATAATAAACCTCTATGTCCTTCAGTACCTAGCCTGGTATACACCAAACATTTTGAGATGCCTAACCTAGAAAAATTTTAGAGTGACGATGACACACAGGAACATGTGACCAATTTTCTAAATCTATGTTTCTAGATTCATAAAAATGATGCCTTATTCATAAGGACATTTGTGATAATCCTTTCAGGCCCAACCCTAGAATGGTATAATCAACTGAAGAGGTATAGCATCACCAACTTTGAACAGCTGGTGAACACCTTTCTTGAATGCTTTTCATTTTGCATCAAGAGGAAGACCAATTTGTCTTATCTCGCTACTCTAAAGCAATAGGATGATGAACCAGTAATGGACTATGGCAATAGATGGAGGAAATTGATGGTTAAACTTACCTTATCCATCCCAAATATAGAGTTAACATGAATTTTTACTAAGAGTTGCATGAAAAACATCTCGCTACTGTTACAGCTACAGTAGTACAAAACATTCAAAGAGGCCTTGGCCCAAGCCAAGGTCATAGAGGATATCTAGTTACAAGAAGGAGACTTGAAACTCTAGATAAAAATGGAATGGAACAACAACACAAAGAATCAGAATCACCAGGCCAAGCCTACACATGTTAATCAAATAATGTTAAACCTTCAAAATGGGGATAAGAGCCAACAACTACAAAAATATTAGGTACAACCTCCTCCTATGTAGTACAATTAATGCAATAAGAATTAGGAAAAAGACAAATAAATTCATCCACCTCACCAATTTGCACCATTGTTTGAGAATTTGACATCAATATTTAATCAATTGTGCAAGGCCAAGACCTTAAATTTACTTGAATTTCAATTACTCAATCCTAATCACCCTAAATTGAAAGGATATAGTGAATATCATTACTGCCCTTACAAATAGACAAAAGGGGCATGATATCGAAGTGTGCCATGGTTTCAAACATGTGGTACAAAATATGATCCATAGAAATAAGTTGCTAATTTACAACCCCTTGGCACCAGGTAATCAAAATATAGAAATATTCAAAGATACCTTGCCCAATAATGAGCCACCAAGGAATAATGTCAGATAAGTCAAACATGTGCAGATTGATCCATCTATGCAAGTATTTATTGGCATGGTGAATGTGGTCACAAAAAATAGGAGGTATAACCAACTAGATCCTCCTACAGTTCCTATTCGATTTTAGGTTGCACCTCAGTAGAGACCAACATAGAACCCATTGCCAGGCCCACCAACAAGACCGGGGGTAATAATTAGAAATAAACTCATCCAGAGTCTACAAATAGCCTCAGCAAAATTATTGATATATGAGATCATACAAAAATATCCTCGACACAAGGAGATGCTAATGGACATCTTAAAGGCCATTGAAGTTCAATCCCAAGATCTTGAAGATTTTGCTAACTTTGTGGGGTATGTGCAGTAGTGCCAAGAACCTGTGGTCCAATTTTACAATCATGAAATCAAGACAGTTTCCACTGCTATAGTGGACCCATCACTACACATCATTGTGTGTGTGAACCACACTCCTTTCAAGTGGTTTTTTATTGACACAGGATCGACGATCAATGTAATAACCACAAAGGCCTTAGAACATCTAAATTTGCCTAAGTTGCATATCGTACCTTCAACCTTTATGCTATGAGCTTTCAATGACATGTTGTGCTTGACAATAGGTACTATAGTCCTTCCTATTCAAGTTGGACTAAAAACCATCCCTATGATGTGTCATGTGCTAGAAGGTACGATGCAATACAACATTATCCTAGTCCAAACATGGATCAGGGACATGTGTTGTGTTCCCTCGAATTTGCACCAATGTATCAAATATGTGCACGGGGGACAAGTACATGTGGTCCCTTCAGATGAAGAGCCATTCAAATATGTCAATCAGGTTGACTTGTCAAGAGACTTCATCCTCCCATATACCCATCTGGATATTAGACCTACATATCCTATCAAAAATTCAATGGGTAAGTCAAAGGCAGTGCACACAGATCCTTCTACATCAATGCCACAACCAACTCATAACACAACAACTGCTTCTAAAAAATCCTACGACATCGACAAGGCTAAAGAATGACCAGAAGCTAAAGGTAGTGTTGGGAAAAAAGGAGCCTAGGAAAATTCCCAACATAGCAACTGTCGAGATTCTTAATCCTATGGAGGAGGAAAACTCATAAAATGTAGTTGATAAGGTACCTCAACCTACCTTACCTATGTCATCAACTACATCATCTGCACTGTAGGTGATGATTCACCTAGTCAACCTCGGTTCATTGAGTACCTGGTGTAGAACATAACTTTTACGTCAATCATATAATCTGCATAGGATTTGGGTAGACCCCAAGCTCATCACTTTCCTATTGGGATGGTGGTACCACTGGGGTTCCACCTAATCAGACCAATTTTATCTATACAGGTTTGAATAAACTCGCAGATCACTTGCCCATAGAAGAAGATGATGAGGAAACATTTGCTATGAATGTTCATTATCTTTCAAACCCATAGTATGCCCTTTATTATTTGTATCATTACCATTGGTATGGTTATATATTGGGCTTATTTGAGCAACGGTATTGAACTCTGTATCAACTGCAATATCAATTGCCAACTGATAGGCTCAATCTAGGTTATCACATCAGAGGTCAAGATGAGTTATTAGCTATATCTCTATATTTCCTGAAACTTAGTCTTGGGGATGCCATAAATTGGAATCCCTATCATCCAAACCATTCACACTCATGGAGGGGTAACTGGCCCATGACCATGGTTATAGAATAACCACCTTTGGTTTACCATCCAGGTATCTCCTTATAAATATTCAAAGTAGAATCCATTACTAAGGAAGAAAATCTAGAATACAATTATGAAGATGACGAGAGTGAGTATGTCAATTATGACTATGGGTATGAAGATGAAACAAAATGGTCTATTTGGGGCCTCATCATCTACATCATATTAGGGAGCCTGTGGACATGGAACCAATTTATCATGCGGTATTCCTAGGTCCTCCTGTATAAAGAAGACCAGTAAATCTAGAAGAGATATATCATATGGCTTTTCCTATTACTTCCAATTTAAGGTAATTGCTTCCTCCTAAGGATCCAATTAGTATTTCTATTCTTAGAGTAGACCTAGTGATCCCCATACTACATGAGCCACATCTAGATCAGGGGGAGAAAACCGAAGATAGTGAGTTTCATCCATGTGGTCCTGGATATTTCTTCCATTCCATCAATATGGTCTCCATTGATTTGACCACTCCACTTCATAATCCATATAACCCTTTGAAATATTTGTACCTCAACCTTGAGGCCATTGATTTTGATTGTGTTAATTCACCCTTAGAGGCTAAATATTTCTTCTCCAATGACTAAATGCTACAATTGTTTCATTTCGCACCAGGTTGTGCATATGATGTCTATCATGCTAAGGTTGATCCTGATTTGGTGGAACCTTTAAACCTAGTAGATGACATCCATTTGATTCCTACATATCACCATATCGAGGAGGGATCACATATGTCAATAGAGGAAATATTCGAAGTGGATATCAGTGATGATCCCTCAAATCCAAAGAAGGTTAAATTTAGAGAGATTTTATCCCCTAAGGAGTGCACCAAACTCATTCCTCTATTGAAAGAGTGACATAATATATTTTATTGGACCTATAATAATATGCCATGTTTGGATCTAAAACTGGTTACTCATAACATTTCATTGGACCCTACCAAGAAATTGATTAAGCAAAAACTCAGGAAGTGGTTTTCATGATGAAGATGTTGTGCCACTACATGCTGAGTCATACAACATATGTAATATCGAAACAAAATCCTTTGCATTATATGATGAGCAAGATATATCATAACATATGTACTACAAAGTGGATCATGCTATTGACATAATTTGACCTAGAATTCATTAGTCAAAAATCAATCAAAGGTCAAGTCATAGCTGATTAGTTGGTAGAGGCTTCTCTTCAGGATCATATACCTCTCATCATAGATCTCCTCGATGATGTAGTCTGCATTATCAGAGTCACCTGAACTTAAAGAACCAAATAATAAAGCAGATATGTCTTTGTTCTTTAATGGTTCAAAATATGAGCAAGGGGGTGGTGCAGGGAATGTGTTTTTCATGCCACAAGGTGCTCCAATACCCTTTTCATTTAAAATAAACTTCCCTTGCACCAATAAAAATGTTGAATATGAAGCCCTAATATTGAGTCTCCAAACAGTGCTCACCATGAAGATCAAGAAGCTAAATATCTTTGGTGACTCCTTGCTCATTGTAAATCAAGTTAAGAGGATCTATCAATGTAGATTTACCATCTTGAAAGCATACAAAGAACTTGTGGACACTTACCTAGACAACTGGAGTGGTATGACATAGAGGTAATCTCTCGAGCATCCAACAGATTTTTAGACACTATGGCATCTTTGGGATCCTTAATCCCTTAGAATTCATCTACTGACTTCACTACCATCTAAGTGAAAATGCTATTACAATCTATGATACAATGTGAGACACAAAACAATCAAGAATCATTTCACATGATTTAGATAGAACCAAACCATGAGTGTTTCTATAGAGCTAAGGACTTTTTGAAGAAGGCACCTAGGGTATTTTTGCTCTCCCAAGGTCTTATAGAGAATGGTACCACTATTCTCCATAAGGTCATTTCCCAATATTCTTTTGTGCAAGTTGAATTACAATGAGAACACATCGTTTAGTTAGTTGATGCCATTGCTTATCAATAGTGATTATCATAATTACATGATTATCTTAAGCTTGGAGTAATCCCACAGGGATTTTCACATGCTGCAAAAAGAGCATTTAAATAAAAAAGTGACTAGATATATCTTGTTATGAGACATCCTGTATCTTCGTAGCTATGATGGAATTCTCCTTCATTGCCTTGAACCCCAAGAATCAACTTGGGTGATTTCACAAGCTCATGATGGTACATGTGGTGGCCATTTTAATAGCATGGCCATTGTCAAGTGCATACTTTGAATGATTTACTATTGATCCACTATGGAGAAGGATTTCACAATGTATGTCAATAAGTGTGTCAAATGTTAGCACCATGCTAAAATTACACACCTACCATCGTAGGCCTTAAAACCCATCCAAGTGGCTTGGTCATTTGCTTAGTGGGGTTCAGATATAATTGGTAATATCTCTCCCCCATATTTGAGCCGACACATATTTATCATAATGACCACAGATTATTTCACCAAATGGGTGGAGGCAATCCCTTTTACTACAATGATAGGAGCATGTATTATAGAGTTCATACTCCATAATATAATATGTCATTTTGAGATCCCATCCAAGATAATTTCAAATAATGGAACTTCATTAAAAAAAAAACTATAAGGGCTTTAACATCCAAGTATAATATTCAACACAGTTTATGCGTTGTCATTATACACATCATTAATTCTCAATGAATTTGTCAATCCAGGGCAGTGTACAAGGCTATCTGCGGAAGAAGGGGTGAACAGGGTTATAACTTAGGTCAATTTGGAGCAACAGGTCTTATTGGTAAAACCAATTTTGTGGGGGATTTAGGACATTCCTATCTCTAAATTGCATAAATTAAACCTTAATCTAAGTTGCAAAAATGGAAACTAATCATTAACTACATAAATGAAATCCTAATTACAATTGCAAAATGAGACCTAATTATGTTGCAGAAATAACAGTTGCAGAATTAGAAGTCTGATTATAATTGTAGAAAGGAAATCTATTTACTTTTGCAGTAATGAAAACCTAATTATAGCATAGAAATGAAACCCTTTCAAGGCTCTATAATAGAAGGTTGTCAATCTTCTGTGCAGGGATTGACAACAAAACATAAAATGCAAAAAATTACAGAAAATAGTAAATTCTAGAAATGATAGTCTGCAATAAATTGAAAGCTTTGCTGAAAGTGGAGATTACAACCAAACCATTAATCACAAGATTAATATAAACATAAAATAAGCTAATATTGCAAATACCATTACTTTTTTACAAATGAATAAAATGACAAGTTCTACAACTCATTCTGCTGCAGCAAAATTAGAATAAAAACCCGCTATTAGTCCTCCTCCTAGGTCTAGAAGTGGCCAGCCTCCTTGTCCAAAAGAAGGTATGAGTCTCTCTTTCTTTAGATCTTACTCACACTCATTTACAAGCAATATGAAATGGAAATAATACACTTTATTGATTCAAGCACATGATTACAATAATTCTATTGAAAACCTGTTATAGGACTGTAACAGGCACTTTTCTTATTATTGCCTATTTTCTCCTATATTTATCTACTCTCTGCTTTCTCTATCCTCTACTAGCTCAACTTGAATGGGAGCCATATTTATAGATGTCATAAGATCTACTAACAAGATGAGAATATATTAAAATATCTAATCCTATTATGCTATAAAAAAATTCCTGGTTTTATCCTAGAAGAAGATCAAACTTGATCTTTCCATAAATGGTGGCTTTGGTCGCAAGGACGACAAAGTCAGATGGGAGATATTTTATCTTACCCTTTTCAATATTTATTTCTCTTTTTCCAATGTCAAAAATTGGTCAACAAGTTAAAAAGCACATTCTATTTTCATTTTGAAGATAAGTGGCTCATTTTGAAGAGACTGCAATTCTCATTTCGAAGATCCGCTCATTTCGAAGACACTGTGTTTTCTCATTTCGAAGATATCTGTTCATTCCGAAGAGACTTTAAAATGAACAAATGTGTGCTCTTTAAATGATTTCCTCTACATTTCTCATGTGGGTTATTTCTTAGGATCAGATTCCAATGGTCTTCATCTCTTTCCATATGTGAATTCCATGCCTTGTCATTCATTGGCAGCTGGCTAGAATTTACATGGGAAAAACTAGTTTTTGCTGCACAGTAACAGTTTACTTACACTGTTGCCAGATTTAGGTCAAATAAATGCTCGAGACATATCAAAACATGATTAGTGAAATGCTGCTATCAACCTAAGCATATCTCATTTAGCAAGTCATAACAAAACAACATAAAACTTATGCAAAAAAGTTGTAAAAATTAGAATATAGCATTTCAGATACATTTATCATGCAAATAGTTAATACACAGCATATTGAATTAACTTAACTAGTATATTAGATATAAACATAAGAGTTTGTAGGCAATTTTAGTGTTCAAAACATGTTATGATTGAGGCATTTCCAGGCCTCATCATTTTCCCCCCAACTTATATTAATGCATGTCCTCATGCATTCTGTTGGGCTATGGAATCACATATGTCCATGTTCAAATTCCATGACCTATAAAACAAATTCTTGCCTATATAATACCCCCTGTTCTCCTGAATGTTCCTAAGCCATTCTTCAAAATGTTCATTAGTTTGGGCATCTTATTCAAAGTAGAATGGAACTGGAGTGATGATGGTTGGAGGCCTAAATATGAGACCTATCCAATGATGTTGCATGATTTCAATCAACTGTATTACTCCTTCTACCCTTATTCTGGACCATTCTAAGTTGATGGAGGAGATGGGTTCTCTTTTCTGCAAAGACATGGAAATTTTAGTCCATATGTTTCTACAGACTGATAATGCTGGCACAAAATTGTCATTACAAAATTTTTGGAATCTGGTCACACAGTCCCTCAAGTTTGTCAAGTACATTCTCTTTATATCATCCCTGTTCATCATGGTGAAGTGTTGTCTGGTGATAATTGGGTGATTACGCTGAATTGCTCTGACTAACAATTCAGCTCTTGTTTCAATTTCTTTATTCTACCTTTTCTCCTGGTCCCAATAAAACTGATTCTACAAGGTGGACATGAATGCCCTCAATTAAACATCTCCAATGTAGATTTGAGGATGAAATTCTACTTCTTCTGGAATAAAGAAGTGTAAAAACAATTCACATAGGAGATTTTTCTGTTCAATAGGGCTGGCGAAATATGCTTCCAAGAAATTTGTAGTTGTGTCCAATTTATATGGGAGACCTGAGCTAATCCTCATGACCTACCATATAAGGTATTTCTCCTTCAGAATAAGACTGTAAAATCTGGCTGGCCGTCTGAATTGGACTAAAAATTTAGCAATTTGACATAAATCAGACACTTTTTCTTTTAATGTTTGAATCTCTGTTTCCTTTGCCTCTAGTTGTTTTCCTTCCAATTTGAATTTTTTAGTCTTAGTGGCAAGCTTCTCATATCTAATCACCCAACTAGCTATGTCTGCATTGTATTGTTCTAGGGACATAGTATTAGGTGGTCTAATTATAGGTGGAACTCTAGGTAGCAGATCTACCTGAACCCCTTTTTTTTCCACTTCTACTGGTTGATCATCTATCAATAATTCTACCTGTACCCCCTTATCTGCTATTTCTATTGGGTTGTCATCAAACAGTAATTCCACTTGCACCCCCTTATCTACTATTTCTACTAAATGTGTAACAGTTTGAAATACAGGGACATCAATAGGAGTACTTACTTGAATAGTTTCATGCTACTGCTTACACTGTTCCTGTGATGGTGACTCATCTCCAATATTTTATGCTATGCTTTTTGCCAATTCTAAAGCATCTTCAGAATTAGAAGGTAATGCTTCAGAATGAGAAGGCATTTCTTTAGAATGAAAGGGTGCTGCTTCAGAATGAGCACCTATGTTTGCCTCAACAGAGTCATCTGCCCTAGATAAATTCACAAGCAATTGAGCCAAATCATCCTCATCAATGGATATAGTTGGCTATTTTTTAGACTGACAGCATTTTTCTCAATTCTGCCACTTCCTATTGTAACCCTACAACTTTTCTTTCTTGCATCTCAATGATGTTTTCTCTCTCTTAAATTCATCTGGTTTGTGTTTTGAAAACACTCCTTGCTGCTCTCAGCTACTCTGTGATGTCTTCCTCCTCTGTTTCTACTTTAGAATCTGATGTAGACAAGTCAGCTATAGTTGGCTGCTCAACAGCTATCTCTTCCTCTACAACATCTGTCTGCTCTTGTTTAGGAGGCTTTATGAAACTGTCTATAATTACATCTACCATTTCTATGGCTTGTTGAACTATAGCCACCTCCAAGTTATCCTGCCCAGCCTCTTCCTTAATTATCTGTTCAGGCAATTCTGGAAAGTTTTCAGGGGCTGGTTGTATTTATGTGACATCTAGACTACTTTGTCCACCTTCTTCTTCTATGACATGTTCTGTCATTTCCCTTAAGTGGAGTCTTGTAGACCTCCTAGTTCCATATGCAAACTTCTTCTTTTTGCTTTGTTTTTTGGTGATAGTAGGGGTTGTGGGGACAGTTTCAGATGCTTCTGTTTCCCTTGTTGTTTCTTCCCCTGTTGGGTTAGGTGCTTCACTTCCTTGTTCTGATAAATTAGTAACAACTTCAAAAAAATAGACCTTCTTTTATTTTTTTGTTATGCTGCCAGTTTCAGACCTTCTTTTCTTTTGTTTCTTGGCTCGTGAGGTTGAAGGTTCTGGAGCAAGGTGTTCTGTTGCTGTTGCTGGGTGTGTTTCTTCCTCTATAATAGCCTCTGCAATAGTTTCTATTTCTTCTTCTGCAACAGTCTCTGCAACAACTGTTTCTTCTTCTGCAATAGCATCAGCAGCATTTGTTTCTTCCTCATCCTCATCTCCAAAAATTACATCATTTAGGGTAGAGTAAAACCTATCAAAGCTCCTAGGGTTTCCTCTAAAATGGTGCTGGCAAACTAGTTTGATGAGACCATGGTGGCGAAGGCTCCCTTTTCCTTCTTGATATATTTTTGCCATGTTTTTCAATTCTTGGTGTAGGTATAGGGGAAGATTTACCCTAGCTTTTGGATGTTTCCTACCATGTCTGAGATGGTTTAAAATTTTTAGATGATGCCCTGATAACAGTACATACTGCCCTTCACAGGTTAGAAATTTTATTATCCATGTGGCCACTTCATCCCAAGGTTCCTACAGGCTGGCCATTTTTACCCCCTTGCATGTGTTGTTATGTATTAAATATTCTGGCTCCCTATCATTTTCTTCTAGAAATTGATTAACTATATTACCAATGTATTTTTGCCAGACCTAGAAATTGGAAGACCTTCTAATGGCAGCTCAGTAATTTGACTCAAAACTTTAGGGGTTACCTCAATGGTCATGTCGTTAATGTGTGCCCGATTGTTTCTAAATGTGTGGGTGAACATGCCGGCAAAATATTTAGAGGACCCATTAAACTTATCCAAAAATGGCATAAGCCCTCCATATTCAAAAATCTACAGCACTTCTGGATTTTCTCGGAGGTGGGTGGTATCCGCTGGTTCCATTTTTGTTTTTCACCCCATTTTCCTGTCTTGGTACGTTACAAACTGCTCACTTCTACTGCTATTCCTTTGCTAGATCTCTGGTTTCTGGTGTTTGCAGATTTGCAGGGTTTGGTTCCAAGTTTTCAATTGCCCTGTTTTTGTTCTTTGGAATGAACCGTAATATGAGCATTGTACCTCATAATAATTTTGCATTTAGAAAATATATATTCTAAAATAAGGGTGGCATGCATTTCTATTTTTTCTTTGAACACATGTACATCAATGGTTGTGCATATGTCCTTACCGTCAGATCCACCTTACTCATTTTTTAGTTTTTTTGTTTTGCCTGCGGACTTTCACGTGCATGTTTATTAGTATCAAAAAATGGTGGCATACTATTGGTCCTGTCCCCCGTGATTCTGGTACTTTCTAAATAGGTGCAAAAACAAACCACTTCCTAACTGACACGTGTTCATTTATCGTATGCAGCCAAAAAAAAATTTCCTTGATTGTATTTATTTTTTTCCTTAGATGCCATGTTGAGATTTTATATTGAATGCTCTTTCCAAAGATTATGATCTATTGCAAAAACAAAACCTTCAAATATTATGATTTCATTCCAAAGACAAGTCTTCATTCTGAAGATCATGTTTTTTTCGAAGTCAAATCCTCATTTCGAAGACAAATCCTCTTTTCGAAGATAAATCCTTATTTCGAAGACAAATCCTCTTTCTAAAGATAAATCCTCATTCTGAAGACAAATCCTGCTGCATTTCGAAGACAAATCCTGCTTCATTCTGAAGACAAAGCTTCATTTCGAAGATGATGCTTCATTGTGAAGGCAAATCGTCATTCCAAAGACAAAGCTTCATTTCGAAGACAAATCGTTATTCTGAAGATAAAGCTTCATTCCGAAGTGCAACATTCATTCTGTTGTCATTCTGAAGACAATTTCAATCCGAAGACAATACAACAATTAATCTGAAGAAGATAGCAGGCACTGTTTTTGGCATTCTTGTTCCGAATATTAGGCAGAAATCAATATTCTCATGCTCAAAACATGTTTTAAGTATGTCAACTCTTATGGATACCTTTTATGCTAATGGTTAATTTATATACTATATACCAATCATTTACAATGAAGAAATGTAAGAAATATATACCTGATTAAAACAAGTTAATGCAAGTTTTGAAGAATGACTGCCTTTGTTGATGTTCTGCTAAGATTTTCTACAATATTTCAAAATAAGTGTAGTTGGTGGATTTGTACAATGATGGTTCAAAAATTTTCAAGGTTATGCATGCCAGAAAACTAGTTTTCATGCATACCAACCCAGTAGTGCCTTAGAAAAGGTTTTCACTGCTGAGTTATTCATTTTTATCTCTTTTTTTTTTTTTTTTTTTTTACCTCTCCTTTTCTCTCTTTTTTCTTGATTTTTTTTTTTTGATTCTGACTATGCCCATGAAGGAATTCATGATTTCCCTAAAATCATGCCCATGAAGGAATTCATAATCAGAATTTATTCATCTTTTTGTTTTCTATTTTTTTTGTATTTTTCTATTTTTTTCTTGAAATCCATGATCATGCTGATTGTTTTGAAGTGGAGGAAATTTCTTCCACCTGTTGTGTATCCAAACTGTCAAGCTACTGCAAGAATTTCTATTTAGTCAGAGGTGTATGGTACACCCTGAGGTGATGTCCATTCACTACCAACTTTCTCTGTGACCCATCAATAGGAGATAAACGAGCTGCTCCATTTTCAAATACCTCTTCAATCTGGTAAGGTCCAAGCCATCTAGTTCTTAGCTTTCCAAGGAAGTCCTCATAGCAAGAATCAAATAGTAAAGCCCAATATCCTTGTTGAAGTTTCCTCTACTGAATGTGACTATCATGCCACAACTTCCTCTACTCTTGAATTACTTCAGTTTGGTGTAGAGCATCCAACCTAAGTTCATCCAATGCATTCAACTACAAAATCTTGTCTATTTGTGCTTGTGACAATTCAATTCCAATTTCCAATGTTGTGCGCAGTGTTAGTAGCTCAAATTCAATAGGTAAGAGGGGCTTTTTACCAAAGACTAGTTCATAAGGTGTGAATCCAGTAGTGGATTTCCAAGTAGGATTGTAATCCCACACTACTTCAGGTAATTTATCTAGCCAATTTCTCCTCTGAAAAGCTACTATTTTTGTTAAGATTCATTCTAGTTCCCTATTTTTTACTTTAACCTAGCCATTTGCTTGTGGGTGATAAGGTGATGATTTTATATGTTTGATTTCATATAATTCTGTGAATGCATCAATGACTTTAGATGCAAATTGGGGTCCTTGGTCTGTGGTGATAGACCGAGGAGCTCCAAATCTCTGAAAAATTTGAGTATACAATAAATCAGTGACCTTCTCTTCATGAGCATGTTTGAAAGCACGCACTTCTACCCACTATCAAGTAATCAGTGCATACTAGAATATGCACCTTTCCTTGAGAAGGTGGATCAATAGGTCCTACAAAATCAAGCCCCCACCTCTCAAATGGCTCTAAAACCAATTGAGGTTGCAGTGGCATTTCATTTGTATGAGTGGGTTTCCCTATTATTTGGCATGCATCACAATGCCTGATGTACTTTTTCACATCCTTGTGAAGAGATGGCCAATAATATCCTATCCCTAAGATTTTCCTAATTGTGTTTTTTACAGAGTAGTGTCCACCTGAGGGTTCATCATGACAAGCCCTAAGGATATCATACACCTCATCCTTTCGGATGCACCTACGTAACACATGGTCAAGACTGCACTTAAAAAGTATACCCTTAATCCATTCAAAAGAAGAACTCTGTTTGATCAATTGTTTTTTCTATTTTGAAGTGAAATGTGGAGGAACTTTCCCTATGACCAAGTAATTGGCTATATCTACAAACCAAGGTGATTGGATTGATATAGCAAATAATTTTTCATCAGGAAAGGTGTCTTCAACTAATTCCTCTTCATCTGTGTTCTATAATCTGGACAAGAAATCTACTACAACATTAGCTTTTCCTGGTTTGTTGATTATAGTGATATCAAATTCTTGTAGCAATAGTAACCAATGAATAATTCTTGCACTTACCATAGGCGTATTCATAAAATACTTAATGGTTGTGTGATCTGTGTGAATAAATATTTGATAACCTGTGATGTAATGCCTAAATTTTTTGATGGCATAAATTACTGCCAAGAATTTTTTCTCAGTTGTGGTATAATTTTTCTTAGCTCCTGTCAAATTCTTGCTAATGTAGTAGATGGCATAGTGTTCACCATTGTCAATTTGTCCTAATGCTACTCCAATTACAGTATTGGAAGCATCGCCTGTATGTGAAATGGTAATGTCCAATTAGGTCCTCTTAACACAGGTGGAGTTACTAATTTCTCTTTCAGAGCTTCAAATGATTCTTGACACCTTGCAGTCCAGGAAAATTTAGAATCTTTAGTCAATAGGGCAAACATGGGATTGGCTATTGTGCTAAAGCTAGGAATAAACCTGCGATAAAAAACAATGTGTCCTCGGAAGCTTCTGACATCAGTATGAGTTTTTGGAGGAAGAAGGTTCTTGATAATTTCCACCTTATTTGGATCAACCTGGATCCCTTGAAGAGAGATGTGATGACCAAGAACTATTCCTTCCTTCATCATCATAAAACATTTTTCTGGATTCAAGGATAACTGGTATGTTTCACAGTGAGTTAAAACTTTGTCAAGGTTTTCTAATGTAAAGTCAAAAGTTTGTCCACATACTGTGAAATCATCCATGTATATCTCAACACTGTTGGTAGTCAGATAAAAAAAATTGCTAAGACTGCTCGTTGAAATGTTGTTGGGGCATTACACAAACCAAAAGGTAAAACCCTATAGGAAAATGTTCCCCATGGACATGTAAAGGTTGTTTTCTCTTGATCTTCATGTGCAATATGGATTTGATTATATCCACTAAATCCATCAAGAAAACAAAAGTATTTTTTTCCAGCAAGGGTATCTAACACATGATCTATGAAAGGTAATGGAAAATGGTCTTTGTATGTTACTTTATTCAGCTCTCTATAGTCTACACATACTCTCATTTTTCCATTTTTCTTAGGAACTATAACCAATGGAGAGACCCACTGTCTATCAGAAATTGGGTAAATGAATCCTACCTCCAAAATTTTTTCAATTTCTTCTTTTACAATATCCCTTAGGGTAGGATTCAGTATTCTCTGGGGTTGTCTTACTGGCTTGACTTCTTCAGTATAAATTCTGTGGGTGCATATATCAGGGTGAACTCTTGACATATCTTTATAGTCCCAAGTAAAAGCATGAACATGCTTCTGCAAGACAACTATCAATTTTTCTTCCTCTTCCCTAGTAAGCCAGCTATAAATGTTCATAAATTTGCCTGGCTGGACTTCTATTTGTTTTGTATTTGGAAGGACTGAATTCACTTCTTCATACCTGGTGATTAGGGAATTAAGAGGACACTGTTGAGATGGGAGGAAATAAGAGGTTTATGTTTCATTACTTCCTGATGGAAGCATATATTGTATGGAACAGTGAGAAGGAAAAATCAGGTGATGGTGCCACCCATGTGGTAGTGAAATAGAGTTTTCCTGTGATAGTACAGATGGTTCACCTTTAGAATTTTGGTTCTCCTCATTCCTTAACAATTGACGGATATTTACTGCTTCCTCTTCTAACCTTTGTTCATGCAAAACATTCATTAGGATATTTTCATTTTCTAATTTTTTTGTGTCTTGGAGGTCTTATGTGTGTTCTCTTACTACCAAGGTGGCTAGTGTGGAAATAACCTCCTTTGATTCTTCATCTGAATTAGGAAACCATAACTGACCTAAAAAATTGCTGGAGGGTCTTGTAGGAGGATACAGAGAGATCTGTTTTAGATCAATACCATTTGAAATAGTCATTTTTCTAGATCTGCAGTCTATGAAGGTTGTTGTAGTTGCAAGCCAAGGTCTTCCCAAAATGATGGGATATCCATGTGCTAAATTTCTTGGCTGTAAAACCAAAAAATCTGCAGGGAATTCCCAAGAAGAAACTTTTATAGGAACATCTTTAATGATACCTTCAGGTTTTGCAACTGACCTATTAGCCATTTCTAAAACTGTAAATGTGGGGCTGAGATGTTTGAGTTGTAATTGTTTCATTATATCCTTGGTCAAGACATTTATTACAGATCCTAGATCTACTAAGACATTTGATATTGGTATTGAACCTATGGTAACTATGATAACTGGACTTCCTGGGTCACTATACTTTGGGGGTACTAGTTTTCTAGACAAGAGATCAGCTATCTTTCCTTCAACCTGAACAGTCTTAGGAAATGCTTTCTTTTTTCTTCCTGCTATTTTAATGCACAAATCTTGGATAGTACTTTTAATCATTGGTATATCCTTAATGGCTTGCAATAAGGGCAATGATATAGTTAAATTTTTAAGTTCCTTGACTAGGTCTAACTCAGAATTTTCTGCTATGGTGTTGAATATTTTAGGATATGGAATTATCTTTGATGAAAGTAATTGTTCTGCCTATGATTCTATTTTTTCTTCTTCTTTTTTTATTGTTGGTTTAACTGGTTACAAAGGTTCTTGCTCTTCATTTTCCTTGATTTTAATTGAAGAAGGTTCAGGTATAACTTTTCTTGAATGAAATTGGTTGTTACTACAATCAATAACATTTATTTCAATATTTTCTTCAGCTTCAGCCACATAGACAGGGGATGCCTGTCTCATGTTGTTTGGATTAGTGATTGATTGAGCTGGAAGTTGAGGTTGTTTCACCTGTTGTTTTTTTTGTGGTTGGTTTTGTTTTTCTTGAAAACTTTGATTAGGTGCAGGCAACAAATGGTAATTTTGACCTTGATTTCTTTTCTACCTTGGATAGGACTGGTATTGCTAATTCCACTGTGGTTGATTTTGCATCCAATGTGGATTAGTCTGATTCTAATTCCAATATGGGTTGTTTTGATTCCATGATGGGTTATTCTAATTCTGATTCCAGGCTGAATTACTCTAATTTGTTTGTGGCCATTCTTGGGAATTTTTCCATTGAGGATAATTCCAAGGACGTTGGGGTGGTTCTGATTGTCCCCAAGGCATAGTCCAGGGATTATGCCCCCAATTTGTAGGAAAACAAGGGGGATTTTGGTATTGAGAGAAATTTCCCCCTTATTTTGGTCCAACATAGTTGAGTTCCTCAGTCTGATTTTCTAACACAGTTTTGAGTTGTGGTAGCAGGTTGCATTTATCAGTTGAATGCTTCTTTGAACAGATACTACAAATGGCTGAGATAGATGTTTTATTCAAAAGACATTCTTGCAAAGCATGTTTTTTTCTACATCTTGGGCAATAAATTGCCAAAGGTTCTATGTTTTTTTCTTTTGCAGACATTTCCCCCAAAGTTGTGTTTAATTGTACTAGAATATCAGTTTTAAAATTTGTAAGTTCCTCTATTAGGTCCTTCACATCAGTGCCATTTGTACTATTTTTTCTTCTTCCTTGCTTATTATGAGAGTAATTCTTGTAGAGATCCATAATTTCCTCATTACTGAGAGTATTTACATCCCCTTTTCCCATCAAATCCAATACTTCTCTGGATTCATCTTGTAATCCTCTTAAAAAGATGGTTTTACATAACTCTGGTTCTACAAGCCCACATATCCTTTGAACAAAGGAGAACCTATCAAGATAGTCTTCTAATGTTTCATCATCTTCCTGTTTAATCCTGAATAACTCATCTTTCTTGTTCCTTACATGATAATACTCCTGATATTTGTCTAAAAACATAGTTTCCATTTGATCCCAAGTTTGGATGGAATTTGGATCTAAGCTCATGAACCAGCGTAATGTTGAGTCCTTGAGTGTTGAGGGAAAAACCTTAAGTTTTTAATTGTCATTTACATAGTCATAGGTTTGACACACTACTTTGAATTCAAACAAAAACTAATTAGGATCTTCAGATACAACACCTCAAAAGGTTGGAAGTACTGAAGGTGAAATGGTTTTCATGGGAGATTTTTGTGTTGGATTCAAACATATAGGATATTCAAATGTTTTGGAAGGTTGGGGCATATCCTGATCATCTCCTTCATTATGGACATAGCCATGTTGGCCATCTCTATCTAGATTGCCTCCCTCTACCATCATTTTTGGTTCCTTAGTTAAACCTATCCAAATGTCTATCTCAAGAGGTCCAAGATCCTCTATTGATAATGAGTATGCTGATTCTTCTTTCTTAGGATGTTCTAATGATGATGATACTGGTGATTTTTCTTTCTCAGAATGTTCTAATGATGGTGAGACTGGTGATTTTTATTTCAATATTTTTGGTAATTCAAACACAGGTGATTCACCCCTTAGGCGTGAAGATATCCTTAATGGAACAAGCCAGGGATCCCTTTGGGTAATTCTACCTTTTTCATCCCTAGACTTACTCATTCATGTTTACTCTTAAATGACATAAATTATAGGTCAATAGTTGTTACTTTAACCAACTGTTCTATTCAAATTTTATCCTGAATCTTCACAGCTCAGTCTAATTAACAACTATTGGACTGTTGTCACCTTCTAGCAACACAATTCCCTAGCAACAATGCCAAAATAATGCATTGTCATTATACACATCATTAATTCTCAATGAATTTGTCAATCCAGGGTAGTGTACAAGGCTATCTACGAAATAAGGGGTGAACAGGGTTATAACTTAGGTCAATTTGGAGCAATAGGTCTTATTGGTGAAACCAATTGTGTGGGGGATTTAGGACATTCCTATCTCTAAATTACATAAATTAAACCTTAATCTAAGTTGCAGAAATGGAAACTAATCATTAACTGCATAAATGAAATCCTAATTACAATTGCAGAATGAGACCTAATTATGTTGTAGAAATAACAGTTGCAGAATTAGAAGTCTGATTATAATTGCAGAAATGAAATATATTTACTTTTGCAGTAATAGAAACCTAATTATAGCATATAAATGAAACCTTTTCAAGGTTCTATAACAGAAGGTTGTCAATCTTCTGTGCAGGGGTTGACAACAAAACATAAAATGCAAGAAATTACAAAAAACAGTAAATTTTGGAAATGATAGTCTACAATAAATTGAAAGATTTGCAGAAAGTGGAGATTACAACCAAACCATTAATCACAAGATTAATCTAAACATAAAATAAGCTAATATTATAAATACCATTAGTTGTTTACAAAGGAATGAAATGACAAGTTCTACAACTCATTCTATTATAGCAAAATTAGAATAAAAACCTGTTGTTAGTCCTCCTCCTAGGTCTGGAAGTGGCCAGCCTCCTTGTACAGAAGAAGGTATGAGTCTCTCTTTCTCTAGATCTTACTCACACTCATTTACAAGAAATATGAAATGGAAATAGTACACTTTATTCAAACACATGATTACAATAATTCTGCTGAAAACCTATTACAAGACTGTAATAGTCACTTTTCTTATTATTGTCTATTTTCTCCTATATTTCTCTACTCTCTGCTTTCTCTATCCTCTACTAGCTCAACCTGAATAGGAGCCATATTTATAGATGTCCTAAGATCTACTAACAAGCTGAGAATATCTCAAAATATCTAATCCTATTATGTTACAATAATTCTTGGTTTTATCCTAGAAGAAGATCAAACTTGATCTTTCCATAAATGGTGGCTTTGGTCGGAGAGGACGGCAAAGTCAGATGGGAGATATTTTCTCTTACCCTTTTCAATATTTATTTCTCTTTTTCCAGCATCATAAATCGGTCAACAAGTCAAAAAGCACATTATTTTTTCATTCTGAAGATAAGTGGCTCATTCCAAAGAGACTGCAATTCTCATTTCGAAGACACTGTGTTTTCTCATTCTAAAGATATCTGTTCATTTCGAAGAGACTTCGGAATGAACAAATGTGTGCTCTTTAAATGATTTTCTCTGCATTTCTCATGTGGATTATTTCTCAGGATCAGATTCCAATGGTCTTCATCTCTTTCCATATGTGAATTCCATGCCTTACCATTCATTGGCAACTGGCTAGAATTTACATGGGAAAAACTAGTTTTTGTTGTACAGTAACAATTTACTTGCACTGTTGCCAGATTTAGGTCAAATAAATGCTTGAGACATATAAAAACATGATTAGTGAAATGATGCTATCAACCTAAGCATATCTCATTTAGCAAGTCATAACAAAACAACATAAAACTTATGCAAAAAAGCTATAAAAATCAGAATATAGCATTTCAGATACATTTATCATGCAAATAGTTAATACACAACATATTGAATTAACTTAACTAGCATATTAGATTAAACATAAGAGTTTATAGGTAATTTCAGTGTTCAAAGTATGTTATTATTGAGACATTTCCAGGCCTCATAAATAGTTTTGCAACTCCATATTATCCACAAGCAAATGGGTAAGAAAAGGCCTCAAACAAAATAGTGGTAGAAATATTTAAGAAATTTTTTCAAGAAAATCACAAATATTGGCATATACAACTACCTCTTGCATTATAGGATTATATAACTAGTATACGAATTCCCACTCGAGCAATGCCATTTTCACTAGTATATGGCACTGAGGCCATCATGCCCTTGGAATTGGAAATTCCAACATTATGCATCATATTGAAAGAGATCATTGATGATGGCACTGCACAACAAGCTCACCTAGATCAATTTATGCTTCTTTATAAACATCATGTGAATGCTCTGGAGCATCTATGAGTTTACCAAGATTAGCTAAAATGAACTTACAATAATAAAGTCCACCTGAGAGACTTTAAAGTTGGGGATATTGTGCTGAAAGAGAACCAATAGAACTCAAACCTATCGTCGCATCTACAAGAAAAATTTACAGCCAATAGGTTAGGTCCATTTATTATCTTAGAGAAAATAGGACTTGGTACTTATCACTTAACATCGCTTGAAGGTGTTGAAGATCCCGAACCTCTCAAAATTCTTCATCTAAAGGAATTTCACACATAAAATAAAAAATTTAAAAACGTTTGAAAAGCACGCAAAAAGTCAAAAACAATTTAAAACATCAAAAATCAAAGCAAATAAAAAAAGCAATAAAACTTAAAAACATTGCAAAACATCAAAAATAAAAAAACATTTACATTATGCATTTTTATTTTGCATATGCATTCATGTAATTGCATTGCTTCATCCATTACATTTGCATTAGGATAGGTTGTGTTTACAATCTTATAAATGACACCACATTTGTATCTTAATCATGCATCTATTCATCATCATCCTTCACCATTTTGAGTGTTGGTCAAAATGATCACATCCAGGGGAGTAAGGAGTAGTCTTCTTGAAATTTCACTAAGTATAGAAAAAAGTCACGATGGTGTGACAGTTTTGAACTTGAAGATGCAGCAAAAGATAAAAATTCATGATAGCATGACATTTTGAAACCAAGTGACCAAGTGAAGATAAAAAGTCACGATAGCACAACATTTTGAGGCCAAGCGGTCAAGTGAAGAACAAAAGTCGTGATGACATAATATTTTGAAGCCAAGCGGCTAAGTGAAGATAAAAAGTCATGACAATGCAACATTTTGAGGCCAAGCAGCCAAGAGAAGAGAAAAGTCGTGATAGCGTGATATTTTTAAGCTAAGGGGCCTGTTGGTCCGGCTTTCATGCACACCCCGGGAAAAAAAAGGGATGAAGGCAAGGAAAGCTCCGGAGACACCCACGGGACTGATCCCACTCATCTTTAGGATCTAGCTGGTTATCCAAGGTGCGAGTTACAGAGTTGGGTCGAATGGCAATTCACTCTTTTCCACTTCTGGAATAGATTTCAATATGGACTGCTCTGTTACCTTACGGGGGGTTCCTGAACTTGTTCAGTAGTTGCAAAAGTTGTTGACAATCAGATTTAACTTGAATTCTTAATCTAGCTCTCATGGGTCAGTAGATTTAAATAAAAGGCAAACAAAGAAAATAAAAATGGATCATTCACGGAAAGCAAAGAGAGGGTAGGGTAAGGCAAAAAAGAGAAGTTTATCAAACATCGATTGTAAACCTCCAAACTATCAATCTTATCTATGCTATCGACTTCACAACGAACAAATCCCGAGAAGAAAGTGTCCGGTCGGTCTAAGATCACTTTCAACTAAGAGCACAAGGCGAGTGAAACGGATCTAGCGAGAAAATTATAAATCCAAGGGGCAGCTGGTTAAAGCCGGTATCTTTCACCGGCGACCCTAGCTCGCACAGATGAAGACAGAGCAATTAGAACAAACTTACACCTGAAATCTGTAATTTCCCCTAGCGGACAATAGAACAACTGAAGCCTAACAGCATATTTAATCTTGACAATGGCGGATTTACAACATATATCTAACAAACTTTAAATGGAACGGATAACAAAAGAAAATACACTTATCACACTCTGCAAAAGATTAGGCTCCCGGCCATGCTATCACGAGAAAAGCTAAAGCACATCAACTCCAAGTCCGGAAACAAAGGATTTCACAAAATTTGCAAGAAATTGCTTATAAGCCTTTATTTCTAAGTCTCCGCCTCCTGCGATTACATTTAGAATTTGTATTTATAGACTCGGGACGGACCACGATCTTTTCCAAAATATCTTGCTCAAACCCTAAATCTTATCGCACTTAAACCCTAGGACCCGGGTTTTACAATAAAAATCCATTTAAAAATCAAAGTCCGGATAGAACTTAACCCTTCTGCAAATCTGTGCAGTCAGCTGCCATAAATGGAGAAGATAAAATAAAATGCAACTTGCATTCATTCGCAGTTGCAAATAAATGTCTTCATTAATTCTGCTGGTGAGCCGGATGAGTCACCACTTCTCCATCAATTCGATCTCCGCAAATCCATCCCGAAGTTGAAATGGTCTCCATGCTATCAAGTCTGCAATAAATTTGCTATTGAATGCTTTACCGGCTTCTTCTCTCCTAGCATGGCGGTCCTTGACTAAATCCGCACTTTATCTTCGCCTTTATGGTCTTTCCGGTTGTCCCGCAAGTGCCAGGTGGAATCCTGCATGAAAGACAAAAAGATGCATTAGATTAGCATTTTAATTAAATCAGAAGCTTAAAACATTAAAAACAGATTAAATCCGCAAAATAAGCTTGCATGTCGGCTTCTTTTGTCCCATTCACGCTTTGACACGTGTCGCTACCCCAGGAAGCCTTCTGTTTCCCGCCGGAATGCACTTTCAGGTCAACTATGACTTTCTCTCTCCTACGCGATTCTGCGACATGTCGCGATTTCGCGACATGTCGCGAAATCGCGACCACGCTGCAGCATCGGCAACTTCCTCCCTCGTCGGCCGCGAAACGCGACATGTCGCGATTTCGCGACATGTCGCGAAATCGCGACCCTTCCTGGCCTCCGTACGGTTCTTGATTTTCAGCCGCGATTTTAGAACACGTTGCGATATCGCGACAGTTCCCTTACCTGCATGCGTTGACCGCGTTGACCGCGATTTTGGAACATGTTTCGGACTTAACCGATTTTTCATCCTAGAGCCCATTTTCTCTCTCCTGCCGCGAAAATGCGACATGTCGCGATTTCGCGACATGTCGCAAAATCGCGACCTCACGTACAGTTGCGTCTTTCTCCCAAAAGCGTCGCGATTTCGCGACATGTCGCGAAATCGCGACCTTTACGGGACTTAGCCGCATTTTGACTTACCCGTCGCGATATCGCGACATTTCCGAAAATGGAAGTGTCGCGATATCGCGACACTACCAAAAATGGAAAGTTTGATTTTTCGGTGAATTTATGCAAGCTGTTTTACGGATTTTTCTCGGTACTGGTGCAAGATTTTGCTTGTGCATGAATGATTCTAGCATGTAAAAAGTGAATTCTTGGATAACACAGCTAAAATGCAAGAAAAAGCACAACTTTAAAAAAAGAGGCAAGCAAATTTGGATTTAAAACCTGAAATGACCAAGAGGGTCCCTGCTGCAAAAATGGAAGTTCATAATTTTCTAAGGATGGAATCTCATTTTTCAGTGGGGGTGTGTTGCTTATCAACAAATGGCGATATCTGCGGGTAAAATAGTAGCACTATTTTAGAACCCAAGACTACGGTTTCAAAACAAAAAGACCATGCATCATGCCTTGCCACGGACATTCTTCACAATAAATTGATCGCCAATCGCCAGTTGTTAAAATTTCCCAAGGACATCTTGAGTTGGATTACTTCAAGGAAGATTTACGATGTGCAATTACAAAGGTATAGAACTTTCTTCAAGGATGAGTGAATTGAATGATAAACTTGGATTAATCAACTTTTCTAGATTGTAAATGGGGAAACCGAGTAGAGCTCTGTTTACTAGTTTAGCCTTTACAGCCTAGACAGAGTTACCCTTTAGATTTACACGACCCAATTTACAACTGTAGGGCAGAATCTAATATTGGATGCCTCTTTTAATCATATAACTCTTTTTTTCTTTTTTTCTTTTTTTTCTTATCTCTCTTTTTTTTATCTCTCTTCTTTTTGAAATATATCACTATCTGGAAGACCTTAGAGAAATTACAATTTTCTTTTAATATTTGATCAATCTGAACTGTTTCAGTCTAGGCATTGATAGCCTCCGGTGACACCCAAATAATTGCATGAACCATAGTCCCCTCTTATAACCGACTTTTCTTGGATTCCCCAGGAGTTCCTCCAACAAAACAGCATAGCAGTTTTTCTATCATTAAAACAACTGTGGCAAGTAAGACACAAGATCCAATCATCTCTCTACCTTCATCCTGGATAACAAAATAGTTCCACAGTTTAGTGCAAGCAGACTATCTCAATTAGAATAATGAGCAGAATGGGGAGGCACTGGATTGAGGATTTATCGACTTAGGAATAAAACAATTTTTTAGCAGGCTGACTTTTCATTGATTGCTCAGGCAGAGGCAAAGGACAGAAAATTTTAGAAGCCAAAGGACTTTGCACAGGCTTCCAAGGACAGGCACAGGCTTCAAAGCAAAACAGAATAAAACTGCATAGACTGCAAATAAAATAAACTAAACACTGAAAACTGCACAGCTGTACAGACAAAGGAATAAAACAAACTGAAAGGCTATTTACAAAGGATGCAAAGCACAGCTGTACAGGCAGCAAAATTAAGCTAAAACAAATAAACTAAGAACTGAAGCAAATAAATTAAAACGCACGGAAAACAAACAAAAGCGCACAAGCAACAAAATAAAACTAAACTAAAACAAAAGACTCGTACAAACAACAAAGAAAAGGAAAAGCGGGGGAAGAAAATAAAAAGCGTACGGGCAATAAAAGAAATAAACTAAAAGAACTTAAGCAAATAAAAATTGCTGAACTGCAGCAAAGCTAAACCGCAACAGCACTGAAATAAACTAAACTGCAACTGAAATAAAATAAACTGCAACTGCAACTGCAACTGTACAGATAGCAAAGAAAAAGAAATGCAATAAAGAAAAGACTATACGAGACTAAAATAAAAGCAAGCTAAAATAAAAAGACAAAGAAAAGAAATAAAAAGCAACGACAAAAGAAATAAAGCGCACAAGCTAAAACTGAAAAACAACTAAAGAAAAGCGAAAAAGCTACAATCGTATGAGACATTTAAAAATAAAACCGCAGCGACAAAGAAATAAACTGAAAAACAAATAAATTAAAAGCTACGAGCATTAAAATTAAACTGAAGCAGATTAAAGTGCACAGACATTGAAATAAAAACTGCACTGACAAAGAAATAAAACTGAAAAACTTCAAAGCTTATTTACAATGCATACATATGTTACAACTTCCCTTCATACTCAAAAAATGCAGCAGTTGGGAAAGCAGAGAAATGGTGCTTTAAAAAATTTTGACCATGCAAGTAATTTAAAAAAAATTACCTTTCGAGTCTCGTTGACGAAATGCACTCAGGATCGTGCTTCAAAAATTTGCTATCTGGGAAAGACTTGGGTTTCTTGTCTTCCCTGTCCCATTTGAAAAACAAATCTGCAACTCCTTCAAATTAAACAAATCATATAATAACAAATCATATGATAACATGTTTATGCTTCTAATTAAAGGGTTTGCAGAGTTCTTTCAAAAGAATCGAATGTAAAAAACCCCCAGGATCAAATACTTTAAAACCTTGACAGACCAAGACCACCACATTTTCAAAATGATGTGACAGCTGAAAGAAATCATGTTTTATCTCGTATGCCCTGGTTCTTAACAACTTGAACATTTTGTGGTTGCTGCACCTGCTTCAATATCCAGGACTTCAATTTTTATCCCTCTAGCGAGAATGCTTACAATTTTCCTTTTCACCGAGCCTTGCTTAGATTTAACCTCATCAATGTGCAATGTCCAAACATCATTGTTGTGATTGATTAGAGCTGTAACTGTTCCCACCTTTTCAGTTGCCAAATCATAAACTCCAATATCTGCATCAACACAGTTTATAGCCTCCTCTTTGACATTATGTTCAGAAGTTGCAGGCTTATGTTGAGACAGTTCATCAATTCCAAGTTGGCTGACCACATTCATATTTACTACCTTTTCCTCATTTTCTTGAAATTCAACAGGTGGTCCAGAGTAAGCCTCAATCAAGTTAATGTTTTGTCCAACAATCTGAGGCAGTTCATAGAGGGTGATGTCAGCTTTAAGTTCCCTCATATCCTCAATGATGTTATCCTCTTCAGTTACTTCTGCATAGTGAGATTGAATCTCACTTTCATCATCCTCTGATGAGGAAGGATCATTGTTAAGTTCTGGACTCTCACATTTCAAGTCATAACTGTCCATTTTGAGCTGTTGAAAATCTTGCATTTCATCCACAGAAGTCTGTACAAGACTTTCTGTCTCTTCGAGAAAAGTGAAAGAATCTGAAACCCTGGTTGTACTATTTTTGGGTGAACTAGAAATATCAATATTTCTTTGATTTCCAGGAAAATTTAACTCACCAGGAAAAACTTCAGATTTGGGTGGTGCCAGATCACAACTGTTCACTTCAAGCTCTTCCACTTTGAACTTGTCAGAACTTTTCTCTGTATTTTGCACATGTTGAGTGGATGTCACAGTTAACGGAGTCTCCTTGGGTAGAGCATGACATGTTGGCATTAACTCATGATGTGGAATGGGGTCTGGAACAGGCATGTTCTGTGTAACATAGGATATCAAAGGACTGCTCAAAATTTGAGGCCCTAACTGTCTTTCAAGAATTAAGGCTTCTTTATAAGCCCCTGCCAGGGTTGTAATATTAATGTCTCTCTTGAGGAAAATAGAGGTCACCGAATCCAATGCATTCTTGTAGATTTCTAAGGCCAGATTTGCATTTGGGATGTAATGGCCAGTCATTCTACCGTAAGCTCTTTGGAACCTCATATTGAAAGACCTGACAGTTTCTCCCGACTCTCTCTTGATGTTGGAAAATTGTTGATATAAAATGCTGGGATCTATCACTTCACCGAACTGTGATATAAAAGCTTTCTCTAGATCATCCCAGCTAGTAATGGAATTGTTGGTGAGGTTTAAAAACCAGTCATAAGCTCCCTCCTGGAGAGTGAACGGGAACAATCTGCAGGCAACATCTTCATCTCTGTATATTCAATAATCTTAAAGCATTTTTAAAAGCTAGCAGATGTTCTTCTGCAGTTCTTGTCCCATCATGTTTGTACCTAGGGAGGTATCTTTCTGGACTTCGGGGCAAGTCATGGGCTATACCCGGAATGTTCAAAGCGGTGGGGCCCAACCAATTTGCCATTATTACTTGGTCGACGGTGATGTTCCGATTTGTAATTGGATAACCGCAAGTGATGATAGAAGCTGTTCTTAACAAACCATCGAACTTAAGGCCTTCTCTGGCAATTTCAAAAACTGCACTGACAACTTTTAAAAACTGCACTGACAATTTCAAAACTGCACTGACAATTTAAAAACTGCATTGACAATTTAAAAACTGTACTGACAACTTTCAAAAACTGTACTAAAAATTTATGAAACTGAGCCACTTTTAAATGTTAAAATGCCAGACTCTGGATAAAATACAGTACATACAACTTTACAGTTCTTAACAGGTTCTGCATTTGGAAATTTAAAACACTCGTATCGACAATTTAAAAAGCGCACTGACAATTTATAAAACTGTACTGACAATTTATAAAGCTGTCCGGAGTTCACTGTGGGTCCTTCAAATGTTGTTGTTATGCCCTTACAATACTTGAACTGAGTTCAGCCCTCCTTCTAGCGCCAATTAGGTGTTGGTCCGGCTTTCATGCACACCCCGGGAAAAAAAAGGGATGAAGGCAAGGAAAGCTCCGGAGACACCCACGGGACTGATCCCACTCATCTTTAGGATCTAGCTGGTTATCCAAGGTGCGAGTTACAGAGTTGGGTCGAATGGCAATTCACTCTTTTCCACTTACGGAATAGATTTCAATATGGATTGCTCTCGTTACCTTACGGGGGTTCCTGAACTTGTTCGGTAGTTGCAAAAGTTGTTGACAATCGGATTTAACTTGAATTCTAGATCTAGCTCTCATGGGTCAGTGATTTAAATAAAAGGCAAACAAAGAAAATAAAAATGGATCATTCACGGAAAGCAAAGAGAGGGTAGGGTAAGGCGAGAAAGAGAAGTTTATCAGACTTCGATTGTAAAACTCCAAACTATCAATCTTATCTATGCTATCGGCTTCACAACAGAACAAATCCCGGGAAGAAAGTGTCCGATCGGTCTAAGATCACTTTCAACTAAGAGCACAAGGCGAGTGAAACGGATCTAGCGAGAAAATTATAAATCCAAGGGGCAGGTGGTTAAAGCTGGTATCTTTCACCGGCGACCTAGCTCGCACGATGAAGACAGAGCAATTAGAACAAACTTACACCTGAAATCTGTAATTTCCCCTAGCGAGACAATAGAACAAGCTGAAGCCTAACGACATATTTAATCTTGACAATGGCAGATTTACGACGTATATCTAATAAAATTTAAATGGAACGGATAACAAAAGAAAATACACTTATCACACTCTGTAAAAGATTAGGCTCCTGGCCATGCTATCACAGAAAAGCTAAAGCACATCAACTCCAAGTCCGGAAACAAAGGATTTCACAAAATTTGCAAGAAATTGCTTATAAGCCTTTATTTCTAAGTCTCCGCCTCCTGCGATTACATTTAGAATTTGTATTTATAGACTCGGGACAGGACCACGATCTTTTCCAAAATATCTTGCTCAAACCCTAAATCTTATCGCACTTAAACCCTAGGACCGGGGATTTACAATAAAAATCCATTTAAAAATCAAAGTCCGGATAGAACTTAACCCTTCGGCAAATGCGTGCGATCAGTGCCATAAATGGAGAAGATAAAATCAAATGCAACTTGTATTCATTCGCAGCTGAGAGTAAATGCCTTCATTAATTCTGTTGGTGAGCCGGATGAGTCACCACTTCTCCATCAATTCGATCTCCGCAAATCCATCCCGAAGTTGAAATGGTCTTCATGCTATCAAGTCTGCAATAAATTTTCTATTGAATGCTCTCACCGGCTTCTTCTCTCCTAGCATGGCGGTCCTTGACTAAATCCGCACTTTATCTTTGCCTTTATGGTCTTTCCCGGTTGTCCCGTAAGTGCCGGTGGAATCCTGCATGAAAGACAAAAAGATGCATTAGATTAGCATTTTAATTAAATCAGAAGCTTAAAACATTAAAAACAGATTAAATCCGCAAAATAAGCTTGCATGTCGGCTTCTTTTTGTCCCATTCACGCTTTGACACGTGTCGCTACCCCAGGAAGCCTTCTGTTTCCCGCCGGAATGCACTTTCAGGTCAACTATGACTTTCTCTCTCCTGCCGCGATTCTGCGACATGTCGCGATTTCGCGACATGTCGCGAAATCGCGACCACTGCCAGAGCATCGGCAACTTCCTCCCTCGTCGGCCGCGAAAACACGACATGTCGCGATTTCGCGACATGTCGCGAAATCGCGACCCTTCCTGGCCTCCGTACGGTTCTTGATTTTCAGCCGCGATTTTAGAACACGTTGCGATATCGCGACAGTTCCTCTACCGGCATGCGTTGACCGCGTTGACCGCGATTTTGGAACATGTTTCTGACTTAACCGATTTTTCATCCTGCAGCCCATTTTCTCTCTCCTGCCGCGAAAATGCGACATGTCGCGATTTCGCGACATGTCGCAAAATCGCGACCTCCGTACAGGTTGCGTCTTTCTCCCAAAAACTGTCGCGATTTCGCGACATGTCGCGAAATCGCGACCTTTCTGGGACTTAGCCGCATTTTAACTTACCTGTCGCGATATCGCGACATTTCCGAAAATGGAAGTGTCGCGATATCGCGACACTACCAAAAATGGAAAGTTTGATTTTTCAGTGAATTTATGCAACTGTTTTCTGGATTTTTCTCGGTAATGGTGCAAGATTTTCTTGTGCATGAATGATTCTAGCATGTAAAAAGTGAATTCTTGGATAACACAGCTAAAATGCAAGAAAAAGCACAACTTTAAAAAAGAGGCAAGCAAATTTGGATTTAAAACCTGAAATGACCAAGAGGGTCCCTGCTGCAAAAATGGAAGTTCATAATTTTCTAAGGATGGAATCTCATTTTTCAGTGGGGGTGTGTTGCTTATCAACAGGGCCAAGTGAAGAACAAAAGTCATGATAACACGACATTTTGAAGCGTCCAAGTGAAGAGAAAAGTCATGACAATGCAAAATTTTGAGTCCAAGCAGCCAAGTGAAGAGAAAAGTCATGACAACACGACATTTTGAAGCTAAGGGACCAAGTGAAGAACAAAAGTCATGATGGTGTGACATTTTGAAGCTAAGCGGCTAAGTGAAGATAAAAAGTTGTGATGGTATGACATTTTGAAACCAAGCGGTCAAGTGAAGATAAAAAGTCATGATAGCATGACATTTTGAGGCCAAGAGGCCAAGTGAAGAGAAAAGTCATGACAGCATGACATTTTGAGGCCAAGTGGCCAAGTGAAGATAAAAAGTCATGACAACACAAAATTTTGAGGCCAAGCAACCAAGTAAATGGAAAAGTCATGAAAGCATGACATTTTACAATAAAATACAGTTGGACCATGATGCCTTCATGGAGATAAAGGCAGATCACTGTAATAAGATCTTAACCATTTCCAGTTGAAGGCCCTATACTCTCCTAACTATCATTCTACTAGAATGAGCCTACGGGCATACTATTGTAACAACTTTTAGTTTTTCTATTATGTAAAACTATTATATATAGGATGAGCAACCTAAAAAAAAGGTTGGCTCTTATATTTTTACAAGGCAATGTATACAGACTACTGAAAGCTAATAAAATATCATCCATTCTAGTTTTTGTCTCACTGGTGTATTATCAAGTATGTATGGATTGTTGATTGCTACATAAAGTTAGGTTAAATATAAATTGCTTTAATTCTTATTATTAATTTTTATGGTAAAATTTTACTAACTCTGAAATTAACCATTTCGATAGACTTATGCTTGAGTAGAATTATGCAAGAGGATTAGTTGCTCTATTTTGATGGTTCAAATAGATGCTCCTCTATAAAAGGCTATTAAATTTGCTTTGCTATTATCTAATCTGTACCATTTAGATGCTTCTAGCAATAGCTATATTTCCCTCTCTTTATACATTTTATCCTCTCTTCATTTTATCAAAGAAGCAAGGAACCAACCTCCTCTAGATATTGAACCTGGTAAACCCTATTTTAATTCGATCTTTTAATGTTGGTAAAGTTTTGGGCATAAACATAACCAAAGGTATATTTTTCTCCAACAATTTTTGGCATGCTCGATGGGACACAATCCCATGTAGTATACAGATCCAAGTTTTGGTGATTACCTTTGCTCTGTTTATTTTTTATGAATCACCTAGTGACTCCACCTAAGAAAGGAACCCTAAGAAAGCCTTTACCTACTTTTTTTTTGAATACCATCTTTTATGATAACTAGATCTAAAGCAAAAAAATTGAAGAGCTCATCGAGTTCTTCGAACTACACCATGGTAGCCTTAGAGCTAATCCTGTGTTAGTTTCCAAAATAAATTCATCCTCTACTATCAATATAGGATATGCAAATATTTTCCCTACAACCTTCCCTAGTACTACTGCTAGTGGAACATTAACTCTAGCTACCCATATACCCATAATATCTGGTAGAACCATAGCTGCAATGGCTGTAAATCAACCAAATATACTTTACCCTTTATGGAACCATATAGGCTCCTTGAATCTATCAGCTTAGCACCCAATTATAACAATGGTCTTGAAAGCATTACCCCAGTATGACGATACTAGAAATATGGCCTATGAATACTACCAAGATGTAGCAGCGCTCACCTTGATACATAACATTAATGAGGAAGATGTTATGATAATATTGCTAGTCATTTTCTTGAAAGGAAAAATGCTCTATTGGTACAAAGCCCTCGACAACCAAAGTATATCTAGTTAGGCCCAACTTGCTGGTAAACTAGTAGAAGAGTTAAATGAACATGCATATCCATTCTCCCTACTAAATTAGTTTACCATCATCCAAAATCATCCTCAGGAAGAGATAGTCAACTTTAACATCAGATTCAGTCAAACTTAGCAAAGAGTACCTGATGGATTGAGATCAACAAATGAACAATCAATATATTAGTACCTGAGGGATTTCAACTCAGATATAAGTATGGCTATCAAGAAATCACAAATATTTACCTTCCCAAAAATTTACCAAGAAGCTAAAAAGGCAAAAAGAGATCTGATTGCTATTGGGAGGTTTCCTACGAAAATGATAATGCATATTTTCTCGGATTTACCACAAGCATCAAATAATGCTTTTCCAACTCCTGTTACCACCCCTAATGCAAGTATCCCTAAATGGACCAGGTAGCCTAACATCCCAGTAATACAGGCACCTCCTACTCCTCCAATGCTTCCTGCCATTCCTGCACTTTCTATAGTGACAGTTTTGTCGACTCCAGATCCTCAACTTGCAACTCTACATGATTTGAAAGCATATTTGAAAAATCTGATGAATAATATGACATCAATGGAAAGAAGGGAAGAAGAAACAAACTTCCAACCAGGAAGGTTACCATAGGTAACCAGAGATTAAGCCTCCATAAGCTATAGAAACTATGACAAATCTAGCATGGTCTACGCTAATAAAGATAGTGAATTAGCTAACGCTTCAACAGAGTCAAACTTCTAGTGTTCTACATGTAATGATCTGCATGATACAAATTCATGTATGATCCATCAACATCATATCCAGAAGATAGCTATCAAAAAGAGCAAGAAAAACCTCAATATGATCAGAGAAGAGAATCAAAATTTCATGATGCCTTTGATCAAACAAGTGGCTATTCTAACCAGATCGGAAAAAAACCTTTTCATGTGGATCCCCAAGAACTTAACCCCTTGAAAGGACCTTCACCCATAAGGAACCCAGTTGAGAAAATAACCCCCTATGAGAAATCTCCCCAAAGCTCAAAACAAAAAGTAGTAGAAGCATGTAAATAAATACCCTCACAGAAATAAGTTGAGACACAGGAGCAAGCTAGGGATAAATTAAGGTACCACTCACTGACTAAACATCAAAGGATAGATGCTACTTAGGGGTACATGAAAAAGTATGACACAAGTGTAAAAGAGAAAAGTTTCAAACCCCTCCCATTCAACATAGTTGAGGAAATGAATAAAACTCCCTCCAAAGTGACTATGTACGAAGCTTTGTAGCTTTTGGGATAGATTGATTTATTGCAAGAATCCTTGAGATCTATGAAAAAAAAGTAAAATATTGGCTTAGTTAGATTCTGCACAAGCTATCCTGACATCCACTTTAGGAAAAAATAGACCCCCTCCCTTCTATCTATCTCTTCAAATGGAAGGATGGGTGGTACATAACTATATGATAGACTCTGGAGCTACAACCACTATGATGCCCAAGGCAGTATGTGACATCATCCGAATGAAATACACAAGGAACAGTCCTTGTGTTTTACAATTGGATGGAACTCCTATCAAAACTATAGGGGTAATTAAGGATATCCCAATTGTTCTTCACAAACTACCTCAACTCACAATTATACAAGAGGTAGTGGTAGTAGATCTAGAGCCTTATTTTGGTATGTGTCTCTCTAGAGAATTCACTGCCAAAATAGGAGTATATTTGTCATTATATTTCTTGCACTTGGAAATTCCATTCAAGGGCAAAAGAGTAAAAGTATTCAATGATAAACCTTTGAATTTCCATATTGAAAAGCTTGAGGAAGAAGGTAAACAAGCCACTATAGTAAATATGGTGATAGAAGAACTAGAAGACTTGAACCTAATGGAAGAAGCCTTAAATGTGTTGCAAGAAGAAGACCAATTCTCTCTGCAGTACTTTAATGCTATGATCGAAATAAATATGGGGAGTTACATGATTGTAAAGCTTGAGAAGAGTAACCCCACTCCTCTCCCTCAGGTAGACCAACATACTAATAAACTATGGAAACTCTTCTTTGATGGTGCTAGGTGCAAAAATGGATCTGGAGCAGGTATTTGTACTATCCAAAAAAGGCTCACACCTATCGGTTCCTATTGCAAGAATTGAAAGATACACAAAATGCATACAAGAACAAGAAATTGACAACAAATTAACAATGAGAAATACGCTTTATTCCATTATATTCGAAGCCAAAGTCAAATTACAAGTACATCCCTCTTAGGGATAATCACTTTGATACAATTGTTACAATAGGATGTAATGTTTCCCCCTCAAGGGTAGGTGTGATTTCCAAGTGCCTTTCAGGATGACACGAACTGCTCTAGGGTGTCGATGACCCTCTTCTCCATGATTAGAGGTATTTGTTGCCTTGCATCCCAAAACCCTGTTAGTCCTGCATGCAATAAACAACAAGAAACATTAAAAGCAAAGGAGGCCTCTCTTGATGAGGCTTTTAAAGGGTGCTTGTACAAAAGATAACATGATAATCAAGAAATCAAGAAAGTGATTCAATGCATGTAAATTGATCTAAATCATGATGATCTACCATTAGAAACATGAAAGAAACTAAGATGAATCTATCTAAGCTCCTAATTAACCAATTGAAGACATGAAAGCATGAAAAATATTCGTTATGCCTACACTACAACAATGAAGGGAAATTGCAATTAACTCCTAATATATCGGTCAAATATCTCTAGAATACTGAATTAAACCTACAACATGATTAATCTAACCTAGTTAAATAGACTGCAAAACAAAGAACAAGGAAATCAGGGATTACCCTCTGACCATGGGTCCTTCAAGTGGTGGGCACTGTTCACCGTGGCTGACAGTCGTGGTGAGCCTGAAGTAAGTTTACCCTCCAAATCAGGGCCAATTCTCTGATTCTCCTTGCCAAATTGATGGTCAAGGGTCGCCTCTGTGTCCTCTGACATATTTGGTGGTTGAATTGCTCAGTGAGTGCATGGATTGCATGGATTAGCATTTCTTGGCTCTCCTATCCTCCTAGGACCTCCATGGCAATGTGATCTCCAATTGGGTAGCAAAAGTATTCCTATCAATGCATGTGAATGAGTATGCAATTCGATAGGGCTTCACTGCTCAATTGATTATGCTTCTCTCTCTTTTTCCCCAATTCGGAGGGGGATTATATAGCAATTGCCAAGGGCTAGGGGTGGCTTCATGAGGAAGCTAAGATCAATATTGGGTGGTTGAGCTTGTTGGATGGAAGGATCCAGAACCTTCCTCACTCAAACCACTCCAATCCGCAACCAATTGGCCATTGCAACCAATTTTGGGTCGGATGAAGGCCAACTATCTTTGAGTCCTGATCGTGGTTGATAGGCGTGGTCAGCACTGCTAACCATGGGTGTCAGTAGTGGCTAGCACTGACTAGGCAAAGGTGCCCAAATGAGTGGTAAAAACCACTGCTATACCTTGGAATCTATCCAAGGTCTTCCATATGGTCTTCTAGCATGTCCCATATGAGTAGTCACCTCGGCATGACGCATTTTAGGTGTCTACAGATGCCCCTTTTGAGATGCATTATGAGATCGAACAACGCTGAGCAAAAATAGACCTCCTAAAATGATGTCATAGGTTGAATGATGATCATTAGTCTGATCAACATTAGATGCCCAAGTCCTACAAATAGGATGCACATCCTAGAATCATTGCTTCCAACTCGATGAAAGGCTTAATTTGAAAGGGTTTGCACTCATCATCAGGCATTCGGGTAGCTTTGGTGCTACAATAGGAGTTAGGCCTATATAACCGAAAGGAGGAGAGCTACAAATAAACTATCATATATGCTATTTTCCCTAGTAGAAGGGTAAGCTTATGATAGTCTTTGGCAATGATTCATAAGATGAACATAATTTTGACAAGATCAAGGGATCTTCTATTGAATTTGATTATGATTTGATATTATGACTACCCCCTCAAGCGATGAGTCGATGAGGGTAATGAAAATAAATGAAGCGACGAGGTCGCTTGACCACTATGAATGATCTTGAACAAAGTAAGATTTAGCATTTGAATACTTGGCAAGGCCTAATCAGCTATGATTGCAACTATTAATAGTAATTGCCTATTTCTATCCCATGGAGTGGTCCAGCCATGAAGGCCTTCTTAGGGAATCAAAATGAAAGCAATCCCAATTAGGCATGTGTTGAATCATATTGTCGATGATATGCTAAAAATATCATAGGAGAATTGTGATGAATATCTCGTTCCCCTGGAGTAGTCCAACTGTGAAGGCCTTCTTAGGGATTGAAATGAAGCATAACAATTCCATGATGATGAATTTACCCCAAATTTCCTTATGGTAATTTACTCATCTTGTCGGATTGCATGGATCGCAAGTCGCTGCAACCGCCAAGTGTATAGGGTAAATGACTGAATACGAGGCACATTTGACTTTTGATTTATTTGATTTTTTTATTATTTTATATTTTTCTTGAATTATCTAGTCTGGTTGAAATTTTTAATTTGACCTTTTAAAGCTCTCCATGATGGGAATTGGGAGCATTTATTATAGCTTGTTGACAGCACCTATCAAATGCAGGCAATTTCCTTGACCATGACTCGAAGCCATGGTCGCAAAACCCTAATTCGGGGACCGGTTGTCAGCCACGGGCCGACCCAAATTTAAAAAATATATATAAGGTTTGCACTTTTGAAAATTTTCATTATTTACCTAACATTGATAAAAAATTGAGAGCTCTGAGAGGTAAACAATAAAATTTGACCTAGGACGCTACCGAAAACTTGACCAATTTTATATATTCCACACCGATGGTCGACTAGCAGAGGCTTCGACCAGTGGAGGAGCCGGTGCCTCCAAGGTAACTCAAAAACGAGACCACACTTGTAAATTACCAGATTTAAAATTAACCACACTAAGTAATGGGTAAATGAACCACATTAAACTCGGTAACGAACCTCACCCTAGTTAGGTTTAGCATAGGTTAGTTTAGGGGGTGGGTTTTAATTTTTAAGGTTTATTTTGGGGAGGACGAGGCCCAAAAAGGGTCTCGCTCCTTAGTCATGGGTGGCAGTCGTGGCTCCCAATTGGTAGATTGGGGCTATCAGCCACGATGGGATTTAAATCCCAATGGTCATATTTTTTACCATTGCATCGATCATGGTTAGGACCCACGATGTGCAAACTTTAGAAAAATTTTCCAATTTTTTTTATTTTTTGATTTTTTGGGCAATTAATGCCATTTAATACATTTTTGAAGTACTTTTTTGATTTTTTTGAAATTTTTGATCATATTTTTGCATGTTTTTGCATTTTGATGAGATTTTATGATTTGTTTGTCATTTTTTAGTTATTTTTAATTGTTTTTCATTTTTACTTTATTGTTGTCACTCAGGCCTTGACTAACAGAGCGAGGGAGACTGATCTCCTTCACAACCTTCACCACACTCTCACTGATGGAGCAAGGTTGGTTTTTTGTCATGGGGTTTGGGTACATCTTGGACCTCCCCACCATCAGAGTTGATTAGTCCTACCTGACTACTTTGGCCCATCACTGGGATGCATGAACCAACACATTTCACCTATCAATGGGTGAAATGATAGTGACTCTAGAGGATGTCTACCGCATCTTCCACCTACCTATTGATGGTGAGGCCATCACCTCCTCTCCTACCATGATGAGGAAGGTCGTTTTTGATGCTATATTTGCATAGATGGAGCATTGAGGCTCAGGGCTATCGACCATGGAGGCATCCACATCCAAGAGTGGTTCCAGGTCAGCTTATTTTCACATAGGGAGGTTATGTTTATGCATTTGATCATTCAGATAGTCCTCCTAGACTCCTCAGGTGTGAGGTTCCCCTGGAACCTCTTAGCTAGGACCAGAGAGGTGATGGTGAGTTCGATCGAGCGACCTCTCATTCTAGCATGGGGGAGCACTCTATTAGCATAGCTCTACCATGAGTTATATCAGATCACACACCATAATAGAGTGGGCATCAACTACAACATCCTTCTATAGATTTGGGGTTGGTAGCACATTCTGATAGAGCACCCTATTGATTTACCCTTAGAGATCACTACCATTCCTACCGAGCGATAGTGCTACATAGCCTACTGGCCCTAGGAGCAGGAGGGCTTTAGGAGTAGGTCTCATGTAGGAGACCTAGATCACTACATTGGTCACTTTGCATAGCTTCACCCTAAGAAGATACGATGGTGACCCTACATGGACTACCCACCCTAGATAGAGGTAGACAGATACCTACATTGAGCATGTAGAGATAGGTGGATCATCGATCAAAAGGCCGACATACATGAGTACCAGTTCTACTCTCACATCTTGAGGTAGTTTGGGATTCATTAAGATGTCCCAAATATGCCTACCATCTATAGATACCTAGTCCTAGAGAGGGACCTGACTTGGCCCTAGGTGACTCCACTAGGGGATGATGATGATGACTTTCAAGAGTCAAGCCTAGTAGATGTAGGCACTACTATAGATTATGATGGTTGGTGGTCAAACTTCTAGTGGCATAGAGAGGGTCCTCTAGGTCGACCATTAATGGGTTCATAGTAGAGGGCATAGAGGGTGTAGAGGTGGATCCTCATGGGCGTAGGACCCACTAGAGGATAGAGGGCGCATGGGGTATAGGGGCCACTATAGAGGAGGGCCCATAGGTAGAGGTAGAGGAGGAGGCCTCTAAGGAGGGTGAGGCACCTCCAGATAGTGAGGTAGGGTAGTTGAGAGCATAGGTTGCTGACCTCTAGAGCCAGGTTGGGAGACTCTACACCTAACTCCTACATAGGGACACTTCGATCACCACTCTAGAGGTGAAGCTAGCTCATGGTCAGAGGTAGTGGCATGGATACGAGGAGGAGAGGGTAGCTCTCCAGGCATAGGTGACCACAACAGACACTCAGATTAGGTAGATCACTAGTGAGCATGATCTATCATAGGCACAACTAGGTGTAGTGACCCTAGAGTGAGACCTACTCAGGGTGGCGAGGGGAGATCCCTCATCCTCATAAGCTATCATGGCACCTCCTAGTACCATCTACTTTAGTGCCAATAGGTTTTGATCCTATGGTAGAGATCAAGAGGCTACATACCCTCATGGAGGAGGGTAATGATCAGCACATAATGGATGTAGCCTATAATGCCCAGTTGGAGGGCATCATCAAGCTGCTAGGTGGGTAGGTTCAGAGAGGACCACTACCATAGGGTCCCACAGGAGCAAGGACTAGGGAGATAGGGTAGTCATCAGCTAGCTCTAGCCACAGGATGCATAGGTCTGACAAGACTCATGGTACTAGCTCATGGAGGACCCACAGGGATGGTGGAGGTGACGATGGTGCCTCATAGACTAGGGGTGTAGGCCCTATCTAGTACTGATCTGAGAGATGTCATTGTACCATTTTTGAGTGTAAGGTCGAGGACCTACACATATGTAGCCTATGGGCATTTTGATGTACCCCACTATGATGTACATTTTACACACATATATATATGATATGATATTTCATCTCATTACATGTGTACTTTATTTTTGGTATTTTATATTTTATGTTATGCATATGGATGCAATGTGTTATTGATTAGATGTTATATGATGTGATGTATGGATGACATGCACTAGATAGCTATGTGATAGATGATTAGATGCTATGAGTTATGTATGTAGATGTACTACTTATGATGGATGCATTATGAATGCCATATTTTGATGTTACATGCATGTATACTTTGCTTTACTTGTATGCATTTAGTTTATACTGCTATGACATAATTTATGCCATGTATGTACTGCATGTATTTCTTTGTTTCTTTGATAATGTGTTTGTAAAATGGACATGTATGCTTTAATCACTTAAAACATAATGTATGCAATATGAGTTTTAATCAATCTAATGGATGACACCATAGAATGTATAACAATCATGGATTGTAGTTGCTTTATATTTTTGTGAAAGATAGTACACCCATATGTGAGATGCAATTATTTATTATTTTCTATTCATAAGCTTTTGTAAATTAAAAGAATATGGATAACATAGTCAGTGGTCATCTAAACATCATTTCTAACATCCATCCGGTATCTAACATATATTACAAATAATTCTAATAAACAAACTCTCATAAAAGAAATTGATGTTTTGATGATTGCATTAAAAATTGGTTGTTGCTATTTGGGAATTTTTGAGGTTTTCCATGAGACTCAAACACCCTAGTTGACTTATCAAAAGTTGTATACTAACCATACTAGACTTCTGAAACATAAGGCTTTCGCTAGGATAGGCCCTAACTGTTCATTATCCCTATGTGTGCAAATGAGTATATTTAGATAAGGCATAAGCATACCCCGATGTCAGGGGAGATTCTTTCAGCCCATTGCTAAGATTGGGGGTCCGCAAATGTTTATCCAATCCTAGGTTTAGATTTTAGTTGGACTAGACCACTAGGCGATACAGGACACTTGAAGCTAGCTCTTCCACATTCAAACATTGGTCTGCACAAAAGTAGGATGCTAATGTATCAGACATATCATCATGTGTAAGGTACAGTAGTGCTGACAATTCCAGGGATTCAAGTTCGCTCCCTTATTTTCTTCAATTTTTTGGGATACTTGCTCATATATAGTGATAAAAATCACTATTTATTTTGTACTATACTTTTTTTCTTTTTTTTCTTTTTTTCTTGAGCAAGGGATTTGATACTGATTTGACTTTCTTTGTACAATTTGATCTTCATTTGATCTGACTTTCTGGGATTTACATTTGATAATTTGCTTCAAAAACTTCCTTTGGGGATTTTTCTTTGGGGAACTATTTCTGGGATATCGATCTTATGATATCAATATGGGATATCAATCTGGGATGTCGATCTATGATATCGATCTAGGGTATCAATCTGGAGGATTGATCTAGGATATCACTCTAGGATATTGCTCATTTTAACGTAAGCAAGGGATTCTGGGTAGGGAATAAACTTATCCTTTTGCCAATTGCCAACATTTCCCATACCGTCCGCATAGAGGGATAAGCAAGAATAAAATTTTCACCTCAGGATACCTGGTCCTGCTTCGTAGCTTTCATCTTCCCCTAGTCCTTATTAGGATTGTTTAATTTGTTGATTAGTGATAGAATTCTGATATGCTAAGGGCTATACTAACTAGACCTCAACTACAAAAGCAAAGCAAGCTTTCTATCAACTCTTGAGAAGACCTCTAGGTATGGTTGAATGACCAAAAAACCCTAGTATATTCTTCATAGCAACAATTGGGGTTGTGTTGAAAAACACAATTACTCACAAGGGTGATAAATGGATGAAAAATATAGTGCATAGATGCATGATTGAAACACAAACGTGGTGTCATTTGTAAGATTGTAAACACAATTTATTCTAATGCAAGTGCGATGGATGAATATGCCTAATGCAATGCAAAGGTGAAATGCATGTGGAAAATGAGATGCATGATGCAAAATGCAATGCAATGATGCAAATGAAATGTAAATATTTTTTATTTTTGATATTTTTCCAAATTTTTTATGGATTTTAACATTTTTGACCAAGGGATTTTTTAAAACCATTGGAGCCTTTTGGGATTGACCAAGTAGTTTTGAGAAACCCTTGGAGCCTTTTGAATGACCAAGGTTTAACCCTTGAGCCTTTTGATGCGCTTGAAAACCCTTGGAGCCTTTTGGATTGACCAAGCGGTTTTGAAAAACCCTTGGAGCCTTTTTGAATGACCAAAGGGCTTATAGATAACCCTTTGGAGCCCTTTTTTGGGATTGACCAAGTGGCTTTGAGAATAACCTTTGGAGCTTTTTCAATGACCAAAGGGCTTATAGATGCCTTTGGAGCCTTTTTAGGATTTAGGCATAAAACACTTTAAGATGAAGGATATTGAGAGGTTCAGGCTCTTCAACTCCTCAAGTTATGTCAAGCAGATATGTCCCAGGTCCAATCTTCTATGAGATCATATAAGGACCTAACCAATTAGCCATGAATTTGTCTCACATTTTTGGAAAATTTGAGTTCTGTTGGTTCTCTTTCAGCACAAGATCACCAACCTCAAAGTCTCTCAGATGGACTTTGTTATTGTAAGCTCATTTTAAGCACTCTTGATAAACATAGAGGTGCTCGAGGGCATTCACATGATGTTCATCAAGTAGCATCAATTGATCTAGGTGAGCTTGTCACATAGTGTCATCATCAATGAACTCTTTCAATGTGATACGCAACATTGGAATTTCCAAATCTAAGGGCATAATGGCCTCAATGCCATATACTAATGAAAATGGAGTTGCCCCAATGGGTGTCCGAATACTAGTCCTATAAGCCCATAATGCAAGGGGTAGCTGGATGTGCCAATATTTGTGGTGCTCTTGTACCATATTTTTCAAGATGGAGACCACTATCTTATTTGAAGCTTTAGCTTATCCATTTGCTTACGGATAATATGGAGTCACAAAACTATGTTTGATTCTATACTTAGACATCAAAGCTCTCATAATTTTGTTCTTAAATGATGTTCCATTATCCAAAACTATCTTGGATGGTATCCCAAAATGACTTATGATATTGGTGAGTATAAACTCAGCAATACATGCTCCAGTTGTCATTGTTAAGGGAATGGCTTCCACCCACTTAGTAAAATACTCAGTAGCCATAATAATAAAAGTATGTTAGCCCGATGATGGAGGAGAGATCTTACCAATGAGATCAAATCCCCACTGAGCAAATGGCCAAGCCGCTTGAATGGGTTGTAAGGCCTATGATGGCAAGTGCATAAGATTAGCATGATGCTGACATTTAATGCATTTCTTGACATACACATTGTAATCCTTCTCCATAGTGGGCCAATAATAACCCATGTGAAGGATGCACTTGATGATAGCCATACCATTGAAATGGCCATCGCACGTACCATCATGAGCTTGCAAAATTGCCCAAGATGACTCTTGGGGCTCAAGACAATGAAGGAGAACTCCATCATAGCTTCTATGGTACAGGATGTCTGCTAACAAGACATACTTTATCACTTTCTATTTAAATGTGCATTTTGTAGCATGCGAAAATCCCTGAGGGATTACACCAAGTCTAAGGAAGTCATGTATCTATGACATCCAGTTATGATAAGCTTCAACTTCGACTGACAAGACAGCATGTTCCCCCTATGGTTCTACATTGGCAAATGTAGACTAGGAAACAACCTTATGGTGAATGGTAATACCACTCCCCATCGGATCCTACGAGATCAAAGACCCCTAGGATGCTCTCTTGAGAAAGTCTCTAGCTCTGTAGAACCATTCATGATTTGGTTCTACATGAATCATGTTGATTGACTCTTTGTTATCCAATGCTTCATATTGCACAATAGAGTGTGACAATATTTTTACATGGATGGTAGTGAAATCGGTAGATGGATTCTGAGGGATTAGAGATCCCAAAGATGCCATTGTGTCTACAAATCTATTAGATGAATGAGGGATTGCCTCGATGTCATACCATTCCAGTCGAGCTAGATAAATGTCAACAAGATCCTTGTAAGCTTTCAATACCGGACATCGACATTGAAATAATCCCTTAACTTGGTTCACAATGAGAAGGGAATCACCAAAGATATTTAACCTTTTTATCTTCATGGTGATAGCTATTTGGAGACCCAAAATTAGGGCTTCATATTCAACATTATTGTTAGTGCAAGGAAAGTCTAACTTGAATGACAAGGGCATTGGAGCTCCTTATGGCATGAACAACACTATTCCTGCACCACCCCCTTGCTCACACTTTGAACCATCGAAGAACAAGGTCATATCAACTTTGTTATCCGGTTCTTCAAGTTTGAGTGCTTCTGATAAGGCAAAGACTGCATCATCAAGAAGCTCTATGGTGAGGGGCCTACTATTTTTGAGAGGCACCTCAGCCAGTTGATCAGCTATGACTTGTCCCTTAATGGAATTTTGGCTTATGAATTCTAAATCGAATTCTATCAATAGCATGATCCACTTTGTAGTACGTGTATTATGATATGTCTTGCTCATCATATACTACAAAGGATTTTGTTTTGATATGACATATGTCGTATGACTCAACATATAGTGTCACAATTTCTTTGTAGCGAACACTACTGCTAAACACAACTTTTCAACATATGCATATCCTAGCTCATAACTCACCAAGGTTCGACTAATATAATATATGGCTTGCTCTTTGTCTTGCACATTATTTTGGGCTAACATGGTTCCCAGTGCAAAGTCGGTTGTCGATATATATAGCAAAAATGGCACATCTGGCCTTGGTGGAGCTAGCACTGGCGATATTGCTAGGTATTGCTTAATCTCAGCAAAGGTTGCTCGATAGTCCTCATCCCAATTGAATGGGACCCCCTTGTGTAGTAGTCGATTCATGGGTCGACATTTATTCGATAATTGTGTGATAAATCACTTTATGGATGCTACTTTGCCCTGTAGGCTTCTTAATTCTTTGATGTTTATGGGGGACGCATTTCTAAAATAGCCTTGACCTTTGTTGGGTCAACTTCGATGCCTCATTTTGAAATGATGAATCCTAAGAGCTTTCCTGAAGTTACGCCAAATATGCACTTCTTAGGATTCAACCTGACATTATGCTCTATCAGGTGATCGAAGACCTTCCTCAGGACCTCCGCATGCTCAGAATGCAATAATGACTTTGCCAACAAGTCATCAATGTAATCCTCTAGGATCTTATGCATATAGTCATGAAAAATATATGTCATAGCCCGCTGATATGTGGCACCAACATTCTTAAGGCTGAATGGCATAACTTTATAGCAAAATGTCCCCCATGGCATTATAAACATGGTTTTATGCTGGTCTTCGAGCTTAATCCGAATTTGATTGTAACCAAAAAAACCATCCATTAAGGAGAGCATTTCATGACCTGTAGTGGCATCTACAAGAGCATCGATATTCGACAATGGAAATGAATCCTTTGGTGTTGCCTTATTTAGGTCTCTGAAATCTATACAAATACGGATCCTTCCATCAGGTTTTCCTATAGGCACCATATTGGATACCCATTCTGGATAGTCGATGGAGATGACAAACTCTACATCCAACAACTTTTGCAACTCATCCTTAACCATTAAGGCTACTGTTGGATGCATCTTCCTGAGTTTCTGCTTGATTGGCTTCTTTGATAGATCTAGCGAAAGGTTATGAGTAACCAATTTTGGATCTAGACCCGACATGTCTTTGTAAGTCCAAGCAAAGAGATCAGGTCTCTCTCTCAGTAGAGGGATGAGGTTGGCACGCTCATCAGGAGTCAAAGTCTCCCCAAATTTAACCTTCCTTGGATTGGTGGGATCATTACTGATATCCACTTCGAAGGTTTCCTCTACTGACATATGGGATCCCTCCTCAAGCTGATGAGGCGTAGGGATCAAGTGGATGTCATCTACTGGGTTTATAGGTTCCTCATTGGAAGCATCCTCAACATGATAGACATCATGTGCATAGCCTAGTGCAAAATGGAAAGGTTGCAACATTTCTTCATTAGGGAAGAAATATTCAGGCTCTAGAGGTGAATCAACATGATCCCAATCAATAGCATCTACATTTAGATGCAATGGTTTGGATGGATCGGCTAGATTATGGAGTGGAGTGGTCAAATCAATGGAGATCATATTGATGGAATGGATCATATCTCCAGGACCACGTGCAAGTGACTCAACATTAGCAAAACTTCCATCCCCAAGATGTGGTTCTAGGGGTATGGGGATCTCTAGATCCGGTCCATGAATAGACTATCAGATGGGATCATTGGGCTCAAGGAGCTCCATGTACATTGGTGGATCAAGAAACACCATATGATAAATCACATTAAGATTCGATGGTCTCCCTCTAAGGCGAGGATGGAGATTGATCTCTCTATACATCTCCTCAGTAGTATAAGGTGCATTACGATAGCGTAAGTAGGGAGGTCCTAAATAGGCTCTCTCTATCTCATCTTCATCATCACTATCATAATATAAACCTTCACCTCTACCTAATGGAATCGGGTGATGCTCTAAATAAGGCCTCATGTAGGCTATCTCTTGATAGCCATCATCATTATCGAGAGGCTCTTCACTCATGTTCATTGATTCCAGAGGTAAAATATGATGCAAGAGTGTAGGGCCCAAATAGGCCAACTCAGTTTCATCCTCAGATTGCTCATTGTTTGAGGATAACTCAGCATCATCTATTCTAGAATCATAGTCTAGTCCATCACTTTCGATGATGGATACTACATGAACGTCCTCAGAAGCAACTTCTGATTTGGTATCTATAGTTGTGTCTAGATTCTGGAAATGCATACCAATATCATCGATAGCTCCATGAATTTGATTGTCCAAGTTGGCTCTTGGAATGGGTTCTAGGCCGGTCTCCACCAAGATGTTCGCATGATATCTCTCGGGTGGCTCTATAGTGACATAAGTCACTAGTCGATTATCCCTCTGAAATGTAGAAGGATTAGGGTGATAAGGATTGAAGTCAACTTCACCCCCTAGACTGAGGTACAGGTGGTCTAAAGATGCCATGAGGAGTTCATCCTATCCTCCACTATAAAATCCCAACCCGAACCTATCAGTAGGTAACTGATACTATGGTTCTATAGGCCTCTTACGCCCCTGCTCGAATAGTCTGAGACCATAACCATGCCAATGGTAATGCTCAAAGTATCACATGGCATAGTCTAGGTTAGAAAGATAATGAACATTCATAGTGAATGGTTCATTATCATCCTCATCCATGGGTGTGGGAGATGCAAACTGGTCTAGCCCTCCATAGATGAAGTTGGTTTGGTTAGGTGGTACCCCCAATGGTTCCACCATCCCTATGGGAAGGTGATGGGCTCATGGTCAGCCCATGTCCTATGTAGTCTTGATAATCAGTGTGAATATCACATTCTACATAATGTATTCCCCTAATCTAGGATTAACCAAATGGATGGTCACCTACGATGCAGATGACCCTACTGAAGATGTAGGTGAAGCAGGCTGAAGTGCCTCTTCGACTTCTCCTTGAATTTCCTCTACTTCCATGGGAGTAGGGGCTTCAATGATAATTAGCTTGGGCATTTGCTTTATCTTATTTTCACCCACATTTTCTTTCAACTTCCTATCATCCCAATGTATCATAGATGCAATCGGTCTAATAGAAGTAGTTATCATGTGCTCCGATCATTGAGATACGGATATTGTAGGTCTAGCACACACTTCTTTGATTTTACCTCCTAGATCTTTGATTGGTGATATTGGTCACACATCCAGGTGCATTGAGGGGAGCACAAATTCCCTAGAAAATCTGCTAGATTCACATATTTAAAGGGTTCTTCATCCGAAGGCACCACGTGAACCTGTCCCTCATGAATGTATTTGATACATTGATGTAAAATAGAAGGGATGCAATGCATCTCTCTGATCCAAGGCCTCCCTAGAAGTATGTTATATTGCATAGCACCTTCGATTACGTGACACATCATCGAGATGGTCTTCAGTCCTACTTAGATAGGTAAGACTATAGTACCGACCATTGAGCATAAGGCATCATTGAAAGCTCTCAACGTGAAGGTAGAAGGGATGATATGCATCTTGGGTAACTTCAAGTGAGTTAACGCCTTGGTAGTTATGATATTGATTGATGACCCCATGTCAATAAAAACCCACTTGAATGGTTTGTGATTCACACATGCAATGATATGCAGTGGTGGGTCTGCTATAATAGTGGAAACCATCTTGACTTCATGGTCATGAAATTGAATGACCGATTCCTGACACTATTGCACATGCCCCACGAAGTGTGTAAATGCTTTGAGATCCTGAGGCTGCACTTCTATGGACCTTAAGATGTCCATGAGCATCTCCCTATGCTTAGGAGACTACTGAATTAGCTCATAAATCGACAACTTTATTGGAGTTATCTGTAGGTTTTGGACCAACCTACTCCTGATGGTCACCACCGGTCTAGTTGGTGGGCCGGGCACATGCTGGGCTGGCCTTGGAGGAGGCGCAACTTGGACTCTAATAGGCACTGGAGGTTGATTCGGTCATTCATACCTCATATTTCTTGTGACAATGTTGACCATTCCGATGAACCCCTGGGTTGGTGGTTCGATGCGTACTTGGTTGACTTGGCCAACATTATTCTTTGGTGCCTCATGATTTGGTAGAGGATTTTTGTAAATCCCCATATTTTGATTATCAAGTGCTTGTGGGTTGTCGACAAGAAGCGTACCTCTTTCGATCATATTTTGCACAAGATGTTTGAAAGACCAACATACCTCGATGTCATGGCCTTTCGATCGATGAAAGATGTAATATTGATCATCCTTATAGCCCTTAGGCTTAGGCTGATTAGGGTCCATTAACTTGACTTCGAGTAAGTTTATAGCCTTAGCCTCACATAACTGATGAAAAATCAAAGCCAAGGACTCCAATAACTGAGTGAATATGTGAGGTGGGCATTGTTCCTTATTTTTACCCTTATAATTGTTGTTGCACTGCTCATATTGCATAGGAGGAGGTTGGGCTTGATAGTTTCATTGTTGTTGCCCCTTATCCCCTTTTTGAAGGTTCAACACCACCTGATTAACATGGGCCGGCTTGGCCTGTTGTCTCTCAGTGCTTTTCTTGTGTCCCTCCTTCTTATTCCTGAGCTTCAAGTTACCCTCCTATAACTTGATGTCCTCTATCACCTTGGCTTGCGCCAAAGCCTCTTCGAATGTCTAGTATTACTGCAACTGTAGCAATAACAAAATGTGCTTGGCACAACTCTTCATGAACATTCACATTAATTTAGAGGATGGGATGGAGAATGGTAGCTTTGCCATCATTTTCCTCCATCATTTTCCATAATCCATCACTGGCTCATCATCATGTTGCATTAGAGCAGCCAGGTCAGATAAGTTTACCTTCTTCTTGACGTCGAAGGAGAAGCATTCAAGAAATGCATCAGCTAGTTGTTTGAAACTAGTGATGTTGTGCCTCTTTAATTGGTTGAACCACTCTCGAGCTGGGCCTGAGAGGGTCATGATGAAGGTGCATAGGAGTAAAGCATCATTGCTCTCAATATGAAAGCACATATCTAGAAAACTAGTCACGTGCTCCTATGCATCTTCCTCTCCTTGAAACTTTTCTAGTCTAGGCATCTTGAAATGCTCAGGATATGCTGGAATAGGCACTGACGTGCATAGAGGTTCATTATGAATTTTGTTCAAGGTAGGCTTATGATAAGTCATTCCTTGCTTCTCTATGGCTTGGACCTTCTCTGCTAAGGTCTTATAGGCTTGCGAGGAAAGAAACTCCTCTTCTCGAGATTGCCTTGGAGGCACCCTCGAAGGTAGATTCTTCCTCGATCGAGGTGGGGGACTAGGCTCACCCTCCTCCTCGAATTGGGAGATTTTAGGATATTCTTGTTCTAATTCCTCTCCCACTTCATTCTCATACTACCTATGCTCATGTTGTTTGGATGCTGGATATCGATCTCTGTGTTGAGTCGTATGGTGAGTATGTGTGTCTATGTTCTCAAGGTGTAACTCGGGCTATGAAGCCACTCGTCTATCGACACGCTCCCTAATCTCACTACGAGGAGGTAAACCAATGCTAGCCAATCGATCCTCTCTCTCTACATGCTCCTTCTGATCGAGGATGCATTGTTCATGCATGCACTATTCATATAATTTCTATCTTATGAACCTCTACCTCTAAGAATTCTCATTTTCAAGGTACTCTTTCTCTACATGAACATCCTCCAATTGATCTTGGAGAATCTATCATCTCTACTATGACATCAGTCTATGAGCTCTATCAACATGATCGACCATCTGAGGCCTCTAGGAGTGCACTCTATTCGAGTGACTTTATGGGTATGTCCTCCAATGGACTGATTTACCACACTCTTACCTCTATCTATAAAGATGACATTCATGTCAGGCTATCTCCTATACTCAGTGCCTGCATGCGATGTAGGAGCACGCATGTCTCGAGAATGCTTGGAGCACTCTCCATGTTCTTGGGAGGTCCTAATGGTGCTTGCGCTACACTCACTCATAGGTCGAGAGGGTGCAAGCGTAGGCTTATATCCTAGATGCCCTAGGACTCTATCTAGACCATCCAACTATTTGCTATGCCATGGCTCATGAGGTGGCATACCATTTGCTCCCACTTTGGATATATCTATGGTGAACTTGGTAGGTTCACCCCTATAGGGAGTCTATGTGGGCCTATGCTCGAAAGCAGCCCTCTCTGTTCACCCCTGAATGGGTGGATCTTGGACATGTCTACACTCTGATGGTGGAGGTCATGAGCCTCCCTTAGATACAGGTCGAAGGGGTACCAATCTGGATCCCTCGATGACATATTCTTTAGTTGAACCCATGGATGCCCATGGAATGTGGTCATGATAAATGCTACCATGTGTGGAACCCCCATGCTGGGAAGTCCCATGCTCTGATCTGTGTCTAGAGGGATGTCTAGTACTTCCTCTAATTAAGGTATTCTCAATGGAATCCCCTCATGTAGAATTATCCCCTCTAATACTCGTTGAATGACATCCAAGAGGATTATGTGATTGAGGGTGTTCTACATCATGTTGTGCACTAGGTGGAGCTTGGGCTTCGATCTCGGGTCTATGCCCGGATCGGCCTCTCCATGTTTGCACCATTATGTATCCTATGTCTAGATTTAACTTTTATTAGCACGCAAAGAATACAATGATGATTATCTCCTTTTACAATTTTAAAATGAGCCCTAAACTGTTTGATGTGTTTTCAATTTGTTGTATCAGTAAAGTAACTCTTGTCATGTTTTGCAATACGTTGATGATTTTCTCAATTGTTTAATGGCTTTCACCTGTATGCTCATAGCTCGACAACCTGGCGATGAACTCCAGGTCATGTAATCCCCCAAAGTGTGGTGATGAAGTCCACACCCGGGAGGGAGCACAGGTCCTCCCAGATCCTCACCCAATCTCACCCAGTCAACGTTATACCCTCTGAAGAGAAGTACATGCAAATTTTCTAGGCTACGAATGGTTCTTGGATCCGGTATTGGTCTAGTAACAAGAAGGTACGAGGGAGTTGGGCCAACGGATGGAAATCACCTCCACCATCATTGAAACCCTACTAGTGGTTGGATGTGACTCCCAACTCACTAGCGTTTACTGTGAAACATGGTGTGTGTGGTTCCTTTTAATTTGCATGAAAATAAAGATGCATAATACAACATTCAAATGATTCTTTCTATATGCAATACAAAAAAAAGAATGTTTCAAATTAAGAAAGCATGCATGATTAATTTTACATGATATCTTGACAATGCATACTAACGATGGTATGGCCACTAATCGGGCCTCAAGCAAGAAAAACTAACATACAAGAGGGGCCTAGATCATTGGATACTAGGGTGGACTGCACTCAGAGGTCCATTGTTCCTAGCAGTGACTAGTAGATCCTAATAAAAATACCTAAGGACTCAATGCATTTAACATTCCTTCATTGCCTTCCCTAATTATGCTAACATTTTGCACATTCTAGAAAAACATAGACAGAGAATAGAAAAAAATAGAATGACAGTGGGACCTACCTCAGATCCTCATTCGATTAAGATTTTTCTCCCTACAGTATGATTTATCAGATTATGACCATGGCTCTATGGTGCGGTGACCACTGTTGCCCATGGATGTCAACCACGATGACAAATTTTGACCATGGCTATCAACCATGGTGAGCACCTATCATAAAAAACAATAGAAGTCAAAAATTTGAGGCATGAAATGTGGAGTTCCACCGTGATCGCCTTATGTACTATCCAAAAAAGGCTCACACCTATCGGTTCCTATTGCAAGAATTGAAAGATACACAAAATGCATACAAGAACAAGAAATTGACAACAAATTGACAATAAGAAATACGCTTTATTCCATTATATTTGAAGCCAAAGTCAAATTACAAGTACATCCCTCTTAGGGATAATCACTTTGATACAATTGTTACAATAGGATGTAATGTTTCCCTCTCAAGGGTAGGTGTGATTTCCAAGTGCCTTTTAGGATGACACGAACTGCTCTAGGGTGTCGATGACCCTCTTCTCCATGATTAGAGGTATTTGTTGCCTTGCATCCCAAAACCCTGTTAGTCCTGCATGCAATAAACAACAAGAAACATTAATAGCAAAGGAGGCCTCTCTTGATGAGGCTTTTAAAGGGTGCTTGTATAAAAGATAACATGATAATCAAGAAATCAAGAAAGTGATTCAATGCATGTAAATTGATCTAAATCATGATGATATACCATTAGAAACATGAAAGAAACTAAGATGAATCTATCTAAGCTCCTAATTAACCAATTGAAGACATGAAAGCATGAAAAATATTCGTTATGCCTACACTACAATAATGAAGGGAAATTGCAATTAACTCCTAATCTGTCGGTCAAATATCTCTAGAATACTGAATTAAACCTACAACATGATTAATCTAACCTAGTTAAATAGATTTCAAAATAAAGAACAAGGAAATCAGGGATTACCCTCTGACCATGGGTCCTTCAAGCGGTGGGCACTGTTCACCACGGTTGACAATCATGGCTGAGCCTGAAGTAAGTTTACCCTCCAAATCAGGGCCAATTCTCTGATTCTCCTTGCCAAATTGATGGTCAAGGGTCGCCTCTATGTCCTCTGATATATTTGGTGGTTGAATTGCTCAGTGAGTGCATGGATTGCACGGATTAGCATTTCTTGGCTCTCCTATCCTCCTAGGACCTCCATGGCAATGTGATCTCCAATTGGGTAGCAAAAGTATTCCTATCAATGCATGTGAATGATTATGCAATTCGATAGGGCTTCACTGCTCAATTGATTATGCTTCTCTCTCTATTTTCCCCAATTCGGAGGGGGATTATATAGCAATTGCCAAGGGCTAGGGGTAGCTTCATGAGGAAGCTAAGATCAATATTGGGTGGTTGAGCTTGTTGGATGGAAGGATCCAGAACCTTCCTCACTCAAACCGCTCCAATCCACAACCAATTGGCCATTGCAACCAATTTTGGGTCGGATGAAGGCCAACTATCTTTGAGTCCTGACCATGGCTGATAGGCATGGTCAGCACTGCTAACCATGGGTGTCAGCAGTGGCTAGCACTGACTAGGCAAAGGTGCCCAAATGAGTGGTAAAAACCACTGCTATACCTTGGAATCTATCCAAGGTCTTCCATATGGTCTTCTAGCATGTCCCATATGAGTAGTCACCTCGACATGACGCGTTTTAGGTGTCTATAATATTGTTTTAATCTCCCCAATAGGCAAAGAGAAAATTTTGTATTATAGATTAACCTAGAGTTGCACTAACAAAGCAATAGAATATGAGGCACTCTACTTAGGCCTCAAGAAATATAAAAATATGGGTATCAAATAGCTGCATATATTTGGAGACTCTAACTTAATAGTAAATCAGATCACTAAGAAATGTGTAAGCAAGCAATATTACCTTAAGTCTTACAGGAATAAGGTTTGGGACTTGCTAGAGTCTTTTGAATATTTAAACCTCAAAGCAATCCTAAGGGAAAATAACACTCATGTAGATTTGCTAGCTTCGATAGGGGTAAATTTTTGCCCTATCAGCAACATCATCCAGAAGTCCAAGATAGTTAGGCTAATCTACAGGTCCTCCATGTCATATAGGGATACCTTTTGGCAAGTATTCAAAAATAATGAACAAACAGTGGACTTCCTCATTCACAAAATGAACTGCTTGAGTGATAGAGCATCCAAATATGAAGAAGATACAAGCATGATCCAGTTAAAAAATAACCACATACCAGAAGGATTGATCACCCTAGAAAGTCTATTTGATAACAATGATAGGTCTACTAGCCATAAAATGAAAGTTGACTAGCATAGATATAGAGAAGCTCAAATGGAACCCGATAAATCCATTAAAGTGGGAGTAAACACTACAAAAGAATAAATGGACCAAATCCAGGGATTATGCAAGGAATTCCCTCACATCATAGTATGGACTTATGGTGATATTAAATTTTACTCCAAAGATACTATTCAACATACGATCTAACTTGAATAAGGCACAAAATCCTTTTGACAAAACAAATACTAGTGAATCCTAAGATCGAGGCTTTAATGAAGAAGGAACTACTAAAATTGCTTGAAGCTAAGATTGTTTGCCCAATCAAGCATTAAACTTGGGTAGCTAACCTAGTTTTGGTTAGAAATAAAAATAGAGATATTAGGCTGTGTGTTGACTTTCGTAACCTGGAAAAGACTTCATTAAAATATCACTATCCTCTCCCATAGATAGACCAGACCTTGCATACAGTAGTAGGGGCCAAAATATTCTCACTCCTAGATGGGTTCTTTGGGTACAATCAGGTGTAGGTCAAGGATAAATATCAGTTCAAGACTACATTCACCACCAAGTGGGAAACATTTGCCTATTATAGGATGCCCTCTAGATTATCTAATGCTGGGACAACCTTCCAAAGAGCAATTGATGCGAATTTTGAGGAAATTGTCAACAAGATAATAGTAATATATCTAGATGACATGACAGTATTATCCCATCGAAAGGAGGATCATATTGAACATCTTAGAAGCATGTTCAAAAAACATAAAGAGTTTGGCATCTCTCTAAACCCAAAGAAATCCATCTTCACCGTGGAAGAAGGAATCTTACTCGGTCATGTCATTTCTAAGGCCGGGCTAGCTATAGACCCTAACAAGGTGAAAGCACTGTTAGAACTCCCTCTACCCTTGAAAAACATAGGTTTGTAATCCTTCTTCATCCAAATTAACTTTGTATGCAAATTCATAGTAAATTTAAGGAAACAATTTTTTTTGCAATAGGCTTTTTAGCATATTAAGGAACAGATATCCCAAGCTCCCATATTTGTGAACCTAGACTACTATAGAGGTTTCATATTATATGTTGTAGGTGAACAAGAGAGTTGCACTGTAGTACTCACTTAGAAAGGGCCTGATAATGAAGAGCGGCCTATAGCTTTCTTAAGCCAGACTATGCACAAACATGAAGAGAAGTATAACTTCATTGAAAAATAAATTTATGCAATAACGAAGTCTTTAAAATTTTTTAGGAATTTTCTTTTGCAGAGTAGGACTATTGTTTATGTGTTTCACTCTGAAGTTAGAAATTTAATCATACAAGGGTAACTTGGTGATAAAAGAGTTGGTTGGATATCAAAGATACATGAATATTATATTGAAATCCATCCAATCAAGCTGGTAAGAGGCAGAGCATTGTGTCAAGAACTCGCCAAGCAAGCCTCATCATAATACGTAGCTTTCCAAACTCAAGAATCAACCTTGGAAGATAATCAACTCTTAGATCAACTTGAATGGGTTGATGAACTAATCAAGTACTTCCATACTAGAAAGTGTCCAGCAGGTTTGAATACTTCATAGAGAAGAAGATACATAATCTAGGATTTAAAATACACCTTGTTACCTGAAGGGTTGTACAAAAAAAAATTGGATGGAGTATTGTTGAGGTGTATAATATATGATCATAAACAAAGGATCTTGGATGAATTCCATGGGGGTCCTTCAGGAGGACACTACTTAGGAAGAACCACTACTTTGAAGATCATCAGAACTAGATGTTATTGGTCAACCACTTTTGTAGATACTTTCAAGGTAACAAGAAACTGTGATAAGTGCCAGAGATACATTGGGAGAAATAGAAATTTTTTGATGCCTCTAAAATCCATTCAGGTTGAAGAACCTTTTCAACAATGGTTGTTGGATTTCATCAGAGTAATAGAGCCCAAATCATTCACTGGTCATTATTATATCCTGAATGCTACTGATTACTTCACTAAGTGGGCCAAAGCAATACCCACTAAGAAAGTAGACCAAGAAGTTGTGATGGAATTCATGGATAGTTTGATCACAAGGTTTGGCATCCTAGATGCATTGGTCACAGTCAATGACACCTATTTTATAGGCACAAAAATGATTGACTTTACATGTAAATATAGGATCTACTTGAAAACATCCCTGAACTATTATCCACAGGGAAATGGATTAGCTAAATCAATGAATAAAAAAATCCTTTGAGTCCTAAAATGCACTCTGAAATACAATAAGAGAATTTGGCACTCTCTGATAATCCAAGCATTGTGGGCTGATAAGATAAATATCAAGAATTCTATAAATACCTCTCCTTACTCTTTAGTCTATGACAAAGAAGCAGTTCTTCCAATACACATAGAAATGCTAGCTTTGAATTTTCTCAATCAAACTGGAACAGAGGAGGCAGAACCAATGGAAAATAGGTTGATCCAACTCCTGCAATTAGAAGAATAGAAAGAAAAAGCCTATGACCACTATCAAAAATATATGGTCACCATGAATAAATGGTTCAACAAAAAGGCCACTTTGAGAAATTTCAAAGTAGGAGACTTGGTTCTAAGGTGGAATGAAAAGAAAGCAAAACCCAAAAAACACCAAAAATTCAATGCATTTTGGGAAGGTCCCTTCGAAGTAATCGAAGAAAAACAACAAAACTCTTTCCATTTGAAAAACAAATAGGATCAGGTTCAACCCATCTGTTGGAAAACAGAGTAAATCATTCTATCAAATGATCCGGCATAGTCGGAGTCCGTGTATCCTTGCAAGAAGAATTTGTTGTTCCTTTTGTATTCTAGGCCATATTCTATAGTACCACAGACATAGTGAAGAACACGTTTCGCTACTTTCCAATGAGTGGTCTTAGGCTCCTGCATGAACCTCGAAATATAGTTGACAGCAAATATGAGATCTGGCCTAGTATTGGTTAGATAAATGAGACTCCCAATCAACCGTCGATAGAGAGTGCCATCTACCGAGGTGAGTCATCATATCGTGATAATCGAAGTCCATTCTCCATTGGAGTTGCCATTGGCTTGCGATCGATCATGCGATATTTATCCAAGGAATGTCTTGGCATACTTTTTCTGAGACACTTTGATGGAGTGCTCCTTATGGCTGAATTCCAGACCAAGACAATAATGGAGAAGTCCGAGATCTGTCATCTCAAAATATTTGCACAAGTTTCTTTTGACAGTAGAGATCATAGTTTTTCAACTCCCTGTAATGAGCAGATCATCCACATAGAGTACAAGCAACACTATCTCGGAACCCTGTTTCTTGAAATAGAGGTTTGCATCCGACGGACATCTCTTAAATCCATGCCGCATAAGGTGATTGTCCATTTTTATATACCAAGCTCGAGGAGCTTGTTTCAGACCATACAAGGATTTGACCAATTTGCAAACTTTCTGCTGTTGGCCTTCCACTTCAAATCCTTCAAGCTGAGTCATATAGACTTCTTCTTGGAGATCACAATTTAGAAAGGCACTCTTGACATCCATCTGGTGAACTTTCCACCCATATTGTGCTGCCATAGCACACATAACCCGAATTGTGGTCATCCGAGCAGTAGGTGCAAAAGTTTCCTCATAGTCGATGCCTTCCTTTTGAGCATAGCCCTTTGCAACAAGACGGGCCTTATGCTTATCAATTGTTCCATCTACCTTGTACTTGACTTTGTATACCCATTTGCAGCCAATAGGTTTCTTTCCATGTGGCAGATCAACAAGCTTCCAAGTTTTATTCTTCATCAGAGACTCATACTCTGTATCCATAGCGGCCTTCCACTGAGGCTCACTGAGAGCATCTTGCACTGATGCAGGTTCAAGACTATCTATGGTAGACATGAATGCCCTGTCATCATCAATATCCATATCCTCAACTTACGTACTTGGAGTCACAGAAAGTTCCTCAAAAGATTGACAAAGATCATCAACCTCACCAGTTTCTCTGGCTTCTCTTTCATTTTGAGCCATATTGCGTGTACGAGATCTATCCAAATTCAAATTGGGAGGAGTGGATAAATTTGCGTCTTTGATTGTATTTGTACACCATTTAGGATTCTTCTTCGGTGGAGTTGAAGAAGATGTAGAAGGACCTCCTATCTGTGCTGATGAAGGAATCTTCTCTTCCTTAGTTTCCACAATATCTTGGTGTACTGTAGATGTGCTCTGTGATGTGAAAGCTTCATCAAAGACAACATCTCTGCTGATATGAATTTTCTTGGTCAAAGGATCTATCAACCGATATCCTTTAGAGTGCTCAGAATACCCAAGAAAAATACATCTCAGTGTTTTCTCATCTAGCTTCTTCCGTTTCTCTTTCGGTATGTGCATGGGTTTATACCCCGCGCCCAGCTGGTTGGGCAGGAATTTTAAATTCCTGTTGGTCGAGGAGGGGGGGGGCCTGTCCGCCATGTGGCATGGAATGCGTCATGCGCACTGGATGGGGGAGGGGAGGGGGGTCCGTCCGTGTGGCACGGACTGTGTCCAACACGCACGCTGGACTGGGAGGAGGGGGTCCGTCCGCGTGGCGCAGACTGTGTCGTCCGTGTCGCACGTGCTGGACTGGAGGGGGGGGTGGTCCCTCCTCCTCTACGCGTGACGTGCAGGCTATCTTCCCGCGTTGTGACTCTACGCGCGACCGGCTACATGCGTCGTGACTCTGCGCACGACCGTCGGCCTACACGCGTCGCGAGTCTGCGCGCGGACGATGATCTGCCCGCGTCGCGACTCTGCGCACGGATGTCACAAGTCCAGGGGAGCGGACCTCTGCATCTACACGTCCCTCCTCTGCTAGCGATGCAGACGTCTAGGGGAGCGGACTCCTCTGCGTCCTGCATTTTTTTTTTTTTTTATAGATTAATCACGATTGCGTGATTAAAAAACGCACTCAAAAAAAAAATAGCAGTCTTCTCCCAGCCTTTCCCTTCACGCCTCCCTACAATCACCTCACCAGAAAACCGAGTGGCTCTGATACCATGTTGGAAAATAGAGTAAATCATTCTATTAAGCATGGCCAAATAAATATAACAATAGTGGCTTAGATTAGTCCGTAACAACGGAGCTAACTAGCCAACTTAGGTAGGAGTTGTAACAACATTGACAACTAACCTAATAATGGACTAACAATAGAGATACGCTAACACCATCCTTGTCAATGACTTCCATCTAAAGTTGTACTATAAGTAAAGATGTTTCCCTCTACTTTGTATGTATTATATGTAAATATATTCTTTTTCTTCCCAAAGGCCACCTCAAAGTAAATTGTCATGAATTCACGATATTTTGACATCTGATGGCCACTCCAAGGAAAATTATCATGATGGCATAATATTTTGACACCCAAAGACCACCTCAAATAAAATTGTCATGATTTCATGATATTTTGATGTTTGTGTTGAGCAAGGTACAGCAACAGTATTGTCATTATTGTCAACACAGTCAGAATAGATCTGTTGATGCAGTGGATAGGAAGTTCAAAAGCTAGTCAAATGTAGAAGACAGGATTTCAAAGGTTACTCAGAGTATGTACAGTTATTTTCCAAGAAGACCGAAGTGGACCACTTGCAAAATATTAAAGAAAAATACAAGTAAGAAAAGTATCGCGATATCGCGACATATTCAGCAGGCAAGAAAAACTGTCACGATTTCACGACATGTTGGAAGAGAGAGAAAAATAAAGAAAAACTATCGTAATTTCGTGACATGTTGGAGGAGAGAGAAGAAGAAAGAAAAACTATCACGATATCACGACATGTTGAGAAGAAAGAAAAACTGTCACGATTTTGCAACATGTTGGAAGAGAGAGAAGAAAGAAAAATTGTCATGATATCGCGACATGTTGAGAAGAAAGAAAAACTGTCACGATTTCGTGACATGTTCAAAGAGAAAGCACAAGCAAGAAAAATTGTCACAATTTTGTGACATGTTGAAAGAGAAAAAAACAAGTAGAAAAAGTGTCGCAATTTCGTGACATGTTGGAAGAGAAAAAGGCAAGTAGAAAAAATGTCGCAATTTCACGACATGTTGAAAGAGAAAAAGGCAAGTAGAAAAAGTGTCACGATTTCGTGACATGTTGGAAGAGAAAAAGGCAAGTAGAAAAAGTGTCGCGATTTCGCAACATATTGCAGGAGAGAGAGTCCAAAAGAAAAAGTGTCATGATTTCATGACATATTGCAAGAGAGATTGTACGAAAGAAAAAGTGTCGCGATTTCGCGACATATTGCAAGAAAGAGAGTCCGAAAGAAAAAAGTGTCACGATTTCATGACATATTGCAAGAGAGATTGTACGAAAGAAAAAGTGTCACAATTTTGGGACATATTGTAGGAGAGAGAGTCCGAAAGAAAAAGTGTTGCGATATCGCAACATGTCGGGTTTTTGCGACCCGAAGGCAAGAAAAAGTGCTAAGGAGAAAAAGTGTCGCGATATCGCGACATGTCGCGTTTTCATGACCCGAAGGCAAGAGAAAGTGCTAAGGAGAAAAAGTGTCACAATATCATGACATGTTGCATTTTCGTGACTCGAAAGCGCAGGAAGGAAGAGAAAGAAAAAGTGTCGCGATATCGCGACATGTTGCATTTTTGTGACTCGAAAGCGCAGGAAGGAAGAGAAAGAAAAAGTGTCACAATTTCGTGACATGTTGCATTTTTGCAACTCGGAAAGCACAGGAAGGAAGAGAAATAAAAAGTGTCATGATTTCATGACATGTCGCATTTTCACGACTTGAAAAGTGCAAGAAGGAAAAGAAGGAAAAGTGTCACGATTTCGCGACATGTCGCATTTTCGCGACTTGAAGAAAGCAGCAAGGCAGAGAAAGAAAAGTGTCGCGATTTCACGACATGTCGCATTTTTGCGACAAAAGCAAAGAAGCTAAGTACGGAAGCAGAAGTGTCGCAATATCGCGACAAAAGCAAAGACGAAGTGTCAGAGGTGAAAGTGTCGCGATATCGTGACATGTAGCATTTTTGCGGTCCGATACAAGGAGAAATAGGAGAGAGAAAATAGTGTCGTGATTTCGTGACATGTATTTTTGTGGGCCAAAGCAAAGAGAAATAGGAGAGAGAAAATAGTGTCACGATATCGCGACATGTTGTATTTTCGCGGGTCAAAGCTAAGAGAAAGCGTATGGAGAAAAAAGTGTCACGATATCATGACATGTATTCTCGTGGGCCAAAGCTAAGAGAAAGCGTATGAAGGTGAAAGTGTCACGATATCACGACATGTGTTTTCACGGCAACAACAACAAAAGAGTTACAGGGGCAGTTGAAGCCGACGAAGATCGATGTAAGCTAACGAAGATTAGGGTTTGCAATCGATGAATATTAGGGTTTACAGCCAACTAAGATTGGTTTTTTCATCATGAAAATACTATTATAAAAGGAGGGTTATTTGGAGAATTTTGGATCGTAATGAATGCATCGTCGAATGCATGTCAAAGTGTGAAATGTGGCTGTAAGAGCGCAGAAAGTGCAGAAGTAGCGTGATGATGGCGAAGTGCACAAAGTGAGGGAAGAGTGGTATCAAATTGTCTTAAGTGTGGTTGTGATTGCACAAAGAAAGCAGAAGGCACAGAGTGCACAAAAGAGAGAATACAATTGTAAAGTTCGACTATGTCGGAGCAAAGTGTGTGAAGTGATTGCATAGAGAGTGCAGAGTGCGCAGAGAACGCAAAGGTGAAGTAGACCAGTCAAGGTCTTGTAAAAGCGAAGGTATCTTACTATCAATCTTATAGTTTCAGAATTGAAGTCCAAGTTGGTGCTTGGCATCAGGGGTTGGTGCTCCTTCCAAGAGGTGCTTGGTTAATCAGGGGTTGGTGCTCCTTTCTGTTGGTGCAGATAAATCAAGGGTTGGTGCTCCTTCCAGTGGGTGCTGGTAAATTGTTTGTAAAGTTGTTTCTTTGCAAAGGCTGGATTTGGATGGTAGTCCAAGCAATCATTCTTGAGGAGTAGCCAAATTGGTGAACCTCGTTAAATCTTGTGTTGTGTGATGTTCTATTGTGATACTTGCTTTATCTGGTTTTAAGGTTTCATTATTTAAGTTTTAACAGCTATGAATTTAATATTAAAAGTCTACACTGATTCACCCTCCCTCTTGTTGGCTGAGGAGGAGGGGAAAATTGGCTACCAAAATTTGGATAAAATACAGTTTTACAGTTCCACATACAGTCGGATTTCTCAACTCAAGTGCACTAAGAATAGATGTTCTGCCCTCCTTCTAGCGCCAATTAGGTGTTGGCCCGGCTTTCATGCACACCCCGAGAAAAAGGATGAAGGCAAGGAAAGCTCCGGAGACACCCACGGGACTGATCCCACTCATCTTTAGGATCTAGTCTGGTTATCCAAGGTGCGAGTTACAGAGTTGGGTCGAATGGCAATTCACTCTTTTCCACTTCTGGAATAGATTTCAATATGGACTGCTCTGTTACCTTACAGGGGGTTCCTGAACTGGTTCAATAGTTGCAAAAGTTGTTGACAATCAGATTTAACTTGAATTATAGATCTAGCTCTCATGGGTCAGTGATTTAAATAAAAGGCAAATAAAGAAAATAAAAATGGATCATTCACGGTAAGCAAAGAGAGGGTAGGGTAGGGCAGAAAAGAGAAGTTTATCAAACATCAATTGTAAACCCAAACTGTCAATTTTATCTATGCTATCGACTTCACAACAGAACAAATCCCAGAAGAAAGTGTCCAGTCAGTCTAAGATCACTTTCAACTAAGAGCACAAGGCGAGTGAAACAGATCTAGCGAGAAAATCATAAATCCAAGGGCAGCTGGTTAAAAGCGGTATCTTTCACCGGCGACCTAGCTCGCACATAGTGAAGACAGAGCAATTAGAAAAAACTTAACCTCAAATCTGTAATTTCCCCTAGCAGACAATAGAACAACTGAAGCCTAACAGCATATTTAATCTTGACAATGGCAGATTTACAGCATATATCTAACAAACTTTAAATGGAACGGATAACAAAAGAAAATACACTTATCACACTCTGCAAAAGATTAGGCTCCCGGCCATGCTATCACGTGAAAAGCTAAAGCACATCAACTCCAAGTCCAGAAACAAAGGATTTCACAAAATTTGCAAGAAATTGCTTATAAGCCTTTTATTTCTAAGTCTCCGCCTCCTGCGATTACATTTAGAATTTGTATTTATAGACTCAGGACAGACCCTGATCTTTTCCAAAATATCTTGCTCAAACCCTAAATCTTATCGCACTTAAACCCTAGGACCCGGGTTTTACAATAAAAATCCATTTAAAAATCAAAGTCCGGATAGAACTTAACCCTTCTGCAAATCAGTGCAGTTAGCTGCCATAAATGGAGAAGATAAAATCAAATGCAATTTGCATTCATCCGCAGCTGCAAATAAATGCCTTCGTTAATTCTGCTGGTGAGCCGGATGAGTCACCACTTCTCCATCAATTTGATCTCCGTAAATCCATCTCTGAGTTGAAATGGTCTCCATGCTATCAATTCTGCAATAAATCTCCATTAAATGCATTTACCGGCAGCTTCTCTCCTAGCATGGCGGTCCTTGACTAAATCCGCACTTTATCTTCGCCTTTATGGTCTTTCCCGGTTGTCCCGTAAGTGCCAGGTGGAATCCTGCATGAAAGACAAAAAGATGCATTAGATTAGCATTTTAATTAAATCAGAAGCTTAAAACATTAAAAACAGATTAAATCCGCAAAATAAGCTTGCATGTCGGCCTATGTTTGTCTCATTCACGCTTTGACACGTGTCGCTACCCCAGGAAGCCTTATGTTTCTCGCCGGAATGCACTTTCAGGTCAAAATATGACTTTCTCTCTCCTGCGCGATTCTGCGACATGTCGCGATTTCGCGACATGTCGCGAAATCGCGACCCTGCCCGCGCATCGGCAACTTCCTCCCTCGTCGGCCGCGAAAACACGACATGTCACGATTTCGCGACATGTCGCGAAATCGCGACATGTCGCGAAATCGCGACCCTTCCTGGCCTCCATACGTTTCTTGATTTTCAGTCGCGATTCTAGAACACGTCGCGATATCGCGACAGTTCCCCTACCTGCATGCGTTGACCGCGTTGACCGCGATTTTGGAACATGTTTCTGACTTAACCGATTTTTCATCCACAGCCCATTTTCTCTCTCCTACCGCGAAAATGCGACATGTCGCGATTTCGCGACATGTCGCAAAATCGCGCCCTCCGTATGACTTTAGTCTCTCTCAAAAAAGCGTCGCGATTTCGCGACATGTCGTGAAATCGCGACCTTTCTGGCACTTAGCTGCATTTTGACTTACCTTTCACGATATCGCGACATTTCCGAAAATGGAAGTGTCGCGATATCGTGACACTACCAAAAATGGAAAGTTTGATTTTTCAGTGAATTATGCAAGCTGTTTTCGGATTTTCTCGGATGCCGGTGCAAGATTTTGCTTGTGCATGAATGATTCTAGCATGTAAAAATTCAATTCTTGGATAACACAGCTAGAATGCAAGAAAAAGCACAACTTTAAAAATGAGGCAAGCAAATTTGGATTTAAAACCTGAAAAGATCAAGAGGGTCCCTGCTGCAAAAAATGAAAGTTCAGAATTTTCTAAGGATGGAATCTCATTTTTCAGTGGGGGTGTGTTTCTTATCAACAAATGGCGATATCTGCGGGTAAAATAGTAGCACTATTTTAGAACCCAAGACTCTGGTTTCAAAACAAAAAGACCATGCATCATGCCTTGCCACAGGCATTCTTCACAATAAATTGACTACTAAGCGCCAAGCTGTTAAAATTTCCCAAGGACATATCAGGTTGGATTACTTCAAGGAAGATTTCTGATGTGCAATTACAAAGGTATAGAACTTTCTTCAAGGATGACTGAATTGAATGATAAACTTGGATTAATCAACTTTTCTAGATTTTAAATGGGGAAACCGAGTAGAGCTCTGTTTACTAGTTTAGCTTTTACTGACCTAGACGAGTTACCCTTTAGATTTACACGACCCAATTTACAACTGTAGGGCAGAATCTAATATTGGCTGTCTCTTTTGATCATATAAATCTTTTTTTCTTTTTTTCTTTTTTCTTTTTTTTCTTATCTCTCTTTTTTTTATCTCTCTTCTTTTTGAAATATATCACTATCTGGAAGACCTTAGAGAAATTACAATTTTCTTTTAATATTTGATCAATCTGGAACTGTTTCGGTCTAGGCATTGATAGCCTCTGGTGACACCCAAATAATTGCATGAACCATAGTCCCCTCTTATAACCAGCTTTTCTTGGATTCCCCGGGAGTTCCTCCAACTAAACAGCATAACAGTTTTTCTATCATTAAAACAACTGTGGCAAGTAAGACACAAGATCCAATCATCTCTCTACCTTCATCTTGGATAACAAAATAGTTCCACAGTTTAGTGCAAGCAGACTATCTCAATTAGAATAATGAGCAGAATGGGGAGGCACTGGATTGAGGATTTATCAGCTAGGAATAAAACAATTTTCAGCAGGCTGACTTTTCATTGATTGCTCAAGCAAAGGCAAAGGACAGAAAATTTTAGAAGCCAAAGGACTTTATACAGGCTTCCAAGGACAGGCACAGGCTTTAAAGCAAAACAAAATAAAACTGCATAGACTGCAAATAAAATAAACCAAACATTGAAAACTGCACAGCTGTACAGACAAAGGAATAAAACAAACTGCAAGGCTATTTACAAAGGATGCAAAGCACAGTATGCAGACGAGAAAAATTAAGAACTAAAACAAAAGACTGTACAGACAACAAAGAAAAGGAAAAATAGGGAAGAAAATAAAAACTGTACAGGTAATAAAAGAAATAAACTAAAAGAACTGAAGCAAATAAAAATTGCTGAACTGCAGCAAAGCTAAACTGCAACAGCACTGAAATAAACTAAACTGCAACTGAAATAAAATAAAGCTAAATCTATAGTTACAATCGTATCTCAGACATTTAAAAATAAAACTGCACTGACAAAGAAATAAACTGAAAAACAAATAAATTAAAACTGCAGAGCATTAAAATTAAACTGAAACAGATTAAAACTGCACAGACATTGAAATAAAAACTGCACTGACAAAGAAATAAACTGAAAAACTTCAAAGCTTATTTACAATGCATACATATGTTACAACTTCCCTTCATACTCAAAAAATGTAGCAGTTGGGAAAGCAGAGAAATGGTGCTTTAAAAAATTTTGACCATGCAAGTAATTTAAAAAAAATTACCTTTCAGGTCCTGTTGACGAAATGCACTCCAGACTGTGCTTCAAAAATTTGCTATCTGGGAAAGACTTGGGTTTACTGTCTTCCCTGTCCCATTTGAAAAACAAATCTGCAACTCCTTCAAATTAAACAAATCATATAATAACAAATCATATGATAACATGTTTATGCTTCTAATTAAAGGGTTTGCGGAGTTCTTTCAAAAGGACTGAATGTAAAAAACCCCAGGATCAAATACTTTAAAACCTTGACAGACCCAGACCACCACATTTTCAAATTGATGTGACAACTGAAAGAAATCATGTTTTATCTGTATGCCCTGGTTCTTAACAACTTGAACATTTTGTGGTTGTTGCACTACTTCAATATCCAGGACTTCAATTTTTATCCCTCTAGCAGAATGCTTACAATTTTCCTTTTCACCTGAGCCTTGCTTAGACTTAACCTCATCAATGTGCAATGTCCAAACATCATTGTTGTTATTGATTAGGGCTATAATTATTCTCACCTTTTCAGTTGCCAAATCATAAACTCCAATATCTGCATCAACACAGTTTATAGCCTTATCTTTTATATTATGTTCAGAAGTTGCAGGCTTATGTTGAGACAGTTCATCAATTCCAAGTTGGCTGACCACATTCATATTTACCATATTTTCCTTCTTTTCTTGAAATTCAACAGGTGGTCCAGAGTAAGCCTCAATCAAGTTAATGTTTTGTCCAACAATCTGAGGCAGTTCATAGAGGGTGATGTCAACTTTAAGTTCCCTCATATCCTCAATGATGCTATCCTCCTCAGTTACTTCTGCATAGTGAGATTGAATCTCACTTTCATCATCCTCTGATGAGGAAGGATCATTATTAAGTTCTGGACTCTCACATTTCAAGTCATAACTGTCCATTTTGAACTGTTGAAAATCTTGCATTTCATCCACAGAAGTTTGTACAAGACTTTCTGTCTCTTCGGGAAAAGTGACAGAATCTGAAACCCTGGTTGTACTATTTTTGGGTGAACTAGAAATATCAATATTTCTTTGATCTCTAGGAAAATTTAACTCACCAGGAAAAACTTTAGATTTGGGTGGTGCCAGATCACAATTGTTCACTTCAAGCTCTTCCACTTTGAATTTGTCAGAACTCTTCTCTGTATTTTGCACATGCTGAGTGGATGTGACAGTTAACGGAGTCTCCTTGGGTAGAGCATGACATGTTGGCATTAACTCATGATGTGGAATGGGGTCTGGAACAGGCATGTTCTGTGTAACATAGGATATCAAAGGACTGCTCAGAATTTGAGGTCCTAGCTATCTTTCAAGAATTAAGGCTTCTTTATAAGCCCCTGCCAGGGTTGTGATATTAATATCTCTCTTGAGGAAAATAGAGGTCACTGAATCCAATGCATTCTTGTAGATTTCTAAGGCCAGATTTGCATTTGGGATGTAATGGCCAGTCATTCTACCGTAAGCTCTTTGGAACCTCATATTGAAAGACCTGACAGTTTCTCCCGACTCTTTCTTGATGCTGGAAAATTGCTGATATAAAATGCTGGGATCTATCACTTCACCGAACTGTGATATAAAAGCTTTCTCTAGATCATCCCAACTAGTAATGGAATTGCTGGTGAGGTTTAAAAACCAGTCCATAAGCTCCCTCCTAGAGAGTGAACGGGAACAATCTACAGGCAACATCCTCATGCTGTATATTCAATAATCTTAAAGAATTTTTAAAAGCTAGCAGATGTTCTTCTGCAGTTCTTGTCCCATCATGTTTGTACCTAGGGAGATACCTTTCTAGACTTCTGGGCAGGTCATGGGCTATACCCGGAATGTTCAAAGCGGTGGGGCCCAACCAATTTGCCATTATTACTTGGTCGACAGGTGATGTTCGATTTGTAATTGGATAACCGCAAGTGATGATAGAAGCTGTTCTTAACAAACCACCGAACTTAAGGCCTTCTCTGGCAATTTCAAAAACTGCACTGACAATTTACAAAAACTGCACTGACAATTTAAAAACTGCACTGACAATTTACAAAACTGCACTGACAATTTAAAAACTGCACTGACAATTTAAAAACTGCACTGACAATTTAAAAACTGTCGACAATTTATAAAAGCGTACGGAGTTCATCGTGGGTCCTTCAAATGTTCTTTGTTATGCCCTTACAACACTTGAACTGAGTTCGGCCCTCCTTCTAGCGCCAATTAGGTGTTGGCTGAGGAGGAGGGGAAAATTGGCTACCAGAATTTGGATAAAATACAGTTTTACAGTTCCACATACAGTCGGATTTCTCAACTCAAGTGCACTAAGAACAGATGTTCTGCCCTCCTTCTAGCGCCAATTAGGTGTTGGCCCGGCTTTCATGCACACCCCGGGAAAAAGGATGAAGGCAAGGAAAGCTCCGGAGACACCCACGGGACTGATCCCACTCATCTTTAGGATCTAGCTGGTTATCCAAGGTGCGAGTTACAGAGTTGGGTCGAATGGCAATTCACTCTTTTCTACTTCTGGAATAGATTTCAATATGGACTGCTCTGTTACCTTACAGGGGGTTCCTGAACTGGTTCAATAGTTGCAAAAGTTGTTGAAAATCAGATTTAACTTGAATTATAGATCTAGCTCTCATGGGTCAGCAGATTTAAATAAAAGGCAAATAAAGAAAATAAAAATGGATCATTCACGGTAAGCAAAGAGAGGGTAGGGTAGGGCGAGAAAGAGAAGTTTATCAAACATCAATTGTAAACCCAAACTGTCAATCTTATCTATGCTATCGACTTCACAACGAACAAATCCCGGAAGAAAGTGTCCAATCGGTCTAAGATCACTTTCAACTAAGAGCACAAGGCGAGTGAAAGCAGATCTAGCGAGAAAATCATAAATCCAAGGGCAGTTGGTTAAAGCGGTATCTTTCACTGGCGACCCTAGCTTGCACAGTGAAGACAGAGCAATTAGAAAAAACTTAACCTCAAATCTGTAATTTCCCCTAGCAGACAATAGAACAACTGAAGCCTAACAGCATATTTAATCTTGACAATGGCAGATTTACAGCATATATCTAACAAAATTTAAATGGAACGGATAACAAAAGAAAATACACTTATCACACTCTCAAAAGATTAGGCTCCTGGCCATGCTATCACAGAAAAGCTAAAGCACATCAACTCCAAGTCCAAAAACAAAGGATTTCACAAAATTTGCAAGAAATTGCTTATAACCCTTTTATTTCTAAGTCTCCACCTCCTGCGATTACATTTAGAATTTGTATTTATAGACTCAGGACAGACCCTGATCTTTTCCAAAATATCTTGCTCAAACCCTAAATCTTATCGCACTTAAACCCTAGGACCCGGGTTTTACAATAAAAATCCATTTAAAAATTAAAGTTCGGATAGAACTTAACCCTTCTGCAAATCAGTGCAGTTAGTCGCCATAAATGGAGAAGATAAAATCAAATGCAATTTGCATTCATCCACAGCTGCAAATAAATGCCTCCGTTAATTCTCTTTGGTGAGCCGGATGAGTCACCACTTCTCCATCAATTTGATCTCCGTAAATCCATCTCTGAGTTGAAATGGTCTCCATGCTATCAATTCTGCAATAAATCTCCATTAAATGCATTTACCGGCAGCTTCTCTCCTAGCATGGCGGTCCTTGACTAAATACGCACTTTATCTTCGCCTTTATGGTCTTTCCCGGTTGTCCCGTAAGTGCCAGGTGGAATCCTGCATGAAAGACAAAAAGATGCATTAGATTAGCATTTTAATTAAATCAGAAGCTTAAAACATTAAAAACAGATTAAATCCGCAAAATAAGCTTGCATGTCGGCCTCTGTTTGTCTCATTCACGCTTTGACACGTGTCGCTACCCCAGGAAGCCTTCTGTTTCCCACCGGAATGCACTTTCAGGTCAACTATGACTTTCTCTCTCCTGTCGCGATTCTGCGACATGTCGCGATTTCGCGACATGTCGCGAAATCGCGACCCTGCCAGCGCATCGGCAACTTCCTCCCTCGTCGGCCGCGAAAACACGACATGTCGCGATTTCGCGACATGTCACGAAATCGTGACATGTCGCGATTCGCGACATGTCACGAAATCGTGACATGTCGCGAAATCGTGACCCTTCCTGGCCTCCGTACGTTTCTTGATTTTCGTCGCGATTCTAGAACACGTCGCGATATCGCGACAGTTCCTCTACCTGCATGCGTTGACCGCGTTGACCGTGATTTTGGAACATGTTTCTGACTTAACCGATTTTTCATCCACAGCCCATTTTCTCTCTCCTGCCGCGAAAATGCGACATGTCGCGATTTCGCGACATGTCGCAAAATCGCGCCCTCCGTACAGCTTTAGTCTCTCTCCAAAAAACTGTCGCGATTTCGCGACATGTCGCGAAATCGCGACCTTTCTGGCACTTAGCTGCATTTTGACTTACCTGTCGCGATATCGCGACATTTCCGAAAATGGAAGTGTCGCGATATCGCGACACTACCAAAAATGGAAAGTTTGATTTTTCGGTGAATTATGCAACTGTTTTCTGGATTTTCTCGGTACCGGTGCAAGATTTTGCTTGTGCATGAATGATTCTAGCATGTAAAAATTCAATTCTTGGATAACACAGCTAGAATGCAAGAAAAAGCACAACTTTAAAAAGGAGGCAAGCAAATTTGGATTTAAAACCTGAAAAGATCAAGAGGGTCCCTGCTGCAAAAAATGAAAGTTCAGAATTTTCTAAGGATGGAATCTCATTTTTCAGTGGGGGTGTGTTTCTTATCAACACCTCTCAGTGCCATTGTAAGACTAACAATTGGTATCAGAGCCAAGTTCCCTTCGAAGGCTAAATCAGTCAGGGTTGATCTTGGATTAGTACGCAATGGGTAAGAAGAATAGATCCTCCTCCAAAAGGGCATCTCAGTCAGTTTTAGTTCTTGTGGAAGAGAAAATTGAACCAGAAAAGGTTGAAGACTTCTCATCAAACCAAGCACCTTTGTTTGATGGAACAAATTACGCGATCTGGAGAATCAGGATGAAAGTATATCTTTGTGCTTTGGGATACTACATCTGGGATTCAGTAAATAGTGAATACACAATACCCATCACTCCTCCAACCGATGCTATCGGTAAGAATCTATTTGAGAATGACTCAAAAGCAAAGAAAGCTATCAGGAGCGGATTAGTAGACAGTGAACTGGTAAAGATCATGAGTTGTAAAACGGCAAAAGAAATGTGGGACAAACTGAGGAGTATTCATGAAGGAGACGATGAGATCAAGGAGGCCAAGTTACAAACTCATCAAGCTCAGTTCGAAGCTTTAAAGTTAAATGACGATGAGAACATAGAGGATGATTCTAAAAAGGAAACAGGTGGAGGTCTTCTCATAACACTCGAAGAAGAAACAAAAGAAGAACAGGAATGTGATAAAGAAGAAATTGATGCAAAAATAAATTTGAAAGAGGAACTAATTGTAGCTCTAGATGAATTGAAGATGGAAAGAAAAAGGAATAAGGAAATCTCAAGAAAGCTTGAGGATGCAAATGAAATAATAACCAGTTTGAAAGTACAGGCAGAAGAATTCAAAAGGATTGAAGAAACTCTCAGGTCACAGATCAATGAGAAAGAGATTGGTTGCTGCAAACAAGAGGAAGAGATTGTTTTATTGAAGAAACAACTAGAAGAGGCCAACACAAATCTCAAATTCGAGAAGAGCACAGAGTTGCTAGATAAAATGATAAGCCAACAAAGAAGCTCCACGGATAAGCGTGGTCTTGGATATGAAGTTGAACAACCTTCATCTTCCATCTCTGCAGAGAAGAAGAAGTTCACTATTGAAGGATCGAAGCAAGAAAAGTTTGAAGCTGAATCTTCAAAAGGAAGAAAATATCAAAGGAGATCTACAACAAAGCAACCACAACAAAAGAGGTTCTATCACTCTCACTTTATTCATAATAATACTTTTAATGGCTATTGTTTCAGATGCAACCAGTATGGTCACAAGGCAATTTATTGTGGATTGAATAATAAATCAAAGAGTTATGCTGGTAGAAATACTTCTGCATTTTTGAGTGAACAAAATGTACAATGTTTTCAATGTAATGGTCATGGGCACATAGCAAGGTTTTGTCCAAGCAGTTTTGTATCAAATCTAAGGCAAAACAATAGATTTCATCAGACACAAAGAACGCAACACAGACAGGGAATAAATCAGGTACATAAAAGAAAGGAAAATAATCATTCATCAAGGATGCACAAGAGACAACCACACAAGAGAAATGTTCGAGTTCACGAAAAGGTGCAAAACAGGGATGTAGTTGAAAAATCCAAGCCCGAGTTCAAGAAAGTTTGGAGAAATATAGAAGAAAGGAAATCGTGTCTCCTTGGATTGAAGGAGACTACTCCGCTATTGCACTAAGCAACTCCAGGTAGCACATCCTTGGGGGGAGCAATCTTGAAGTTTCATTTTAATGCTCCTATGTATTTGTTTGATTACCTGAGGATGAAAGGCAAGTAGTCAGGGAAGTTGTCGTATAGTTATCAAAGTGTGTTTTCAGTTCATATAGTTTGTGGAAGTGCCATGAAGGGTGGTGATTAAATTGAGAGTTGTCCTTATTGGTAGTATTGCTATATGTCATTGTTGTACTGGTGATGGTTCTTACTGCCACTATCCAAAGTTAAGGATTATAGCAGTTCAGATAATTTGGTTAGTGAAAGAATGTTGCTCTAGCCGCATCTATGTGTTTCGATAAAAGCAGTATGTATTTGAACTACACATTGACGTGAAGATTGTTAGATCTATTATGACGTTGCGGTGAAAAATATTGAATTCTGATCATTGATTCATGTTTAGCTCATCAAGATGAGCAACTTTGCTTTGTGAATCTTACCTATCCGAGGTCCAGAAGTATGAGTTTGAGTAAGGTGCACCATAGTTGGTTGTGAAGTGTTTAACAAAATATTGTCTCCTGATTCGAACAGTTGAAAGTAAGGTGTGACCAGCGGTGACTGTAGAAAACATAGACCAAGTTGAAAATGTAAAAAGGGATTTGGTTGGTGTTGTGATACAGTGTTTGATGCTTGCACAGAGTTGGCAGTAAAATTGTAGTGTCGGTATAGTGTTGGACAAAAGTTGGTACAAGTGTGAGTCACTTGTCAATTTTGTTGACAAATGTGAAATCAACATTTTTGAATGGGAAGCTTGAAGAAGAGGTTTATATTGAGCAGCCAGATGGTTTCCAGCTTGATGATGATCCCAACTTGGTTTGTAAGTTGAAGATATATGGCTTGAAACAGGCACCCCGAGCATGATATGCAAGGCTAGACAACTATCTCACTCAACAAAGGCTTAAGAAAGGGTGCAAGTTGAACAAGAATGACAAATCTCCACCTGTTGATCAAATCATGTACAGATCTATGATTGGAAGCCTACTGTACCTGATAGCTATTAGACCAAATATTTTGTAGGCAGTATGCATGGTAGCATGATTTCAGGCTAATCCCAAAGAGACTCATGTGACAGCATTATGGTGATTGATTTCTGAAATATCATTGAAGGGAAAATGATTGTTTGTGGTTTCCTTTTTGGAAAGTAGTTGGTTGAATGCATTAAGGTTTTCTGAATTGAGAGTTGTGTTTAAACCTTGTGTTATAAGCACAGTGGTTTAAGCCCATTGGTTGTGAAAGAACTTGAGTTAGAAAAGAACATGAGTATCATTGTTATGTGATATTTGTGGTTGAGCATTGTTGGAATTATTTGAGTTTGTTGATACATACTTGGACTAGGGCTGTGTGAGAGAGAGTTGTCACTTGAGCATGATTGATTGAGCCTTTGAGAAGGCCTTTGGGAAATATTTAAGGACAATGCTGGGTCAGATTTCTAAAGCAAATTTGGGCAAGTTCTTGGTGAGATTGCTAGAGAAGATTCGAACAAGTTCTTAGTGAGCTTGGTGGAGCAGATTTGGATAGGTTTTTTATGAGCCTGTTATTCAGCATTGGACAAGTTCTATGTGAGCTTGTTAAGCAGGTTCTGTGTGAGCCTATTGAGCAGGTTCTTAGTGAGCCTATTGACTGAGCTTTGGAGGTGATAGAGTACAGAGGTCAGAGTCTCAATGGATAGAAATCTAGCAGCCAACATAGTTGAAGATAGATCTGAGTGAGGATTCTTCAAGTGAAGAAGAGGTCCACCAGTCAGTACAGCAGAGAGACAAAGTCTTCTATAATATCACAAGGGTACTATGGAGTATGGGTTATGGTATCCTAAAGATGCAAATTGGGCAAGATGTGTAGATGACAGAAAGAGTACCAGTGGAGGTGCATTCTATCTTGGAGACAGATTGGTCATGTAGAACAGTAAGAAACAAGAGTCAGTTTCCTTATCCACAGCAGAGGTAGAATATATTGCAGCGACAACATGTTGTACGTAGGAGAAAGTTGCAGAAAGTGAGGTTAAGTTGGATTTTTATTCCAACAAACAGATTGTGAAGTGGTCACGTTTCCCAAGAATTGACTAGCTATCGGGATCACATTCTTAGGGGGAGCATTTGTGTATTTGTTTATCTTTTTGCTCATGTTTGTAATTTTTGCTAACTGTAATAATTTGTGCCCGAGAATGTTGTGCATAGACTCAGGGGGAGTCTGCAGTAGCCCTTTGGTATTATTGTCAAAGGGGGAGAAGAATTACAGGAAAATTGCACATGTGTTGCCAACAATTCCAAAGGGGGAGATTGTTGAGCAAGGTACAACAATAGTATTGTCATTGTTGTCAACACAGTCAGAATAGATCTGTTGATGCAGTGGACAGGAAGTTCAAAAGCTAGTCAGATGCAGAAGACAGGAGTTCAAAGGTTACTCAGAGTATGTACAGTGATTTTCCAAGAAGACCGAAGTGGACCACTTGCAAAAGATCAAAGAAAAAGACAAGTAAGAAAAGTGTCACGATATCGCGACATATTCAGCAGGCAAGAAAAACTGTCATGATTTCGTGACATGTTGGAAGAGAGAGAAAAAGAAAGAAAAACTGTCGCGATTTCGCGACATGTTGGAGGAGAGAGAAGAAGAAAGAAAAACTGTCGCGATATCGCGACATGTTGAGAAGAAAGAAAAACTGTCATGATTTCGCGACATGTTGGAAGAGAGAGAAGAAGAAAGAAAAACTGTCACGATATCGCGACATGTTGAGAAGAAAGAAAAACTATCGCGATTTCGTGACATGTTCGAAGAGAAAGCGCAAGCAAGAAAAACTGTCGCGATTTCGCGACATGTTGAAAGAGAAAAAAGCAAGTAGAAAAAGTGTCACGATTTCACGACATGTTGGAAGAGAAAAAGGCAAGTAGAAAAAGTGTCACGATTTCGCGACATGTTGAAAGAGAAAAAGGCAAGTAGAAAAAGTGTCACGATTTCACGACATGTTGGAAGAGAAAAAGGCAAGTAGAAAAAGTGTCGCGATTTCGCGACATATTGCAAGAGAGAGAGTCCGAAAGAAAAAGTGTCACGATTTCATGACATATTGCAAGAGAGATTGTACGGAAGAAAAAGTGTCACGATTTCACGACATATTGCAGGAAAGAGAGTCCAAAAGAAAAAGTGTCACGATTTCATGACATATTGCAAGAGAGATTGTACGGAAGAAAAAGTGTCACGATTTCGCGACATATTGCAGGAGAGAGAGTCCGAAAGAAAAAGTGTCGCGATATCGCGACATGTCGGGTTTTCGTGACCCGAAGGCAAGAAAAAGCGCTAAGGAGAAAAAGTGTCACGATATCGCGACATGTCGCATTTTCATGACCCGAAGGCAAGAGAAAGCGCTAAGGAGAAAAAGTGTCGCGATATCGCGACATGTCGCATTTTCGTGACTCGAAAGCGCAGGAAGGAAGAGAAAGAAAAAGTGTCACGATTTCGCGACATGTCGCATTTTCATGACTCAAAAAGCATAGGAAGGAAGAGAAAGAAAAAGTGTCACGATTTCGTGACATGTCGCATTTTCGCGACTTGAAAAGTGCAGGAAGGCAAAGAAGGAAAAGTGTCACGATTTCGCGACATGTCGCATTTTCGTGACTTGAAGAAAGCAGGAAGGCAGAGAAAGAAAAGTGTCACGATTTCGCGACATGTCGCATTTTCGCGACAAAAGCAAAGAAGCTAAGTACGGAAGCAGAAGTGTCGCGATATCATGACAAAAGCAGAGACGAAGTGTCGGAGGTGAAAGTGTCGCGATATCGCGACATGTAGCATTTTCACGGTCCGATACAAGGAGAAAGAGGAGAGAGAAAATAGTGTCACGATTTCGTGACATGTATTTTTGTGGGCCAAAGCAAAGAGAAAGAGGAGAGAGAAAATAGTGTCGCGATATCGTGACATGTATTTTCGTGGGTCAAAGCTAAGAGAAAGCGTACGGAGGAAAAAGTGTCGTGATATCGCGACATGTTGTATTCTCGTGGGCCAAAGCTAAGAGAAAGCGTACGAAGGTGAAAGTGTCGCGATATCGCGACATGTGTTTTCGCGGCAACAACAACAGAAGAGTTACAGGGGCAGTTGAAGCCGACGAAGACCGATGTAAGCCAACGAAGATTAGGGTTTGCAACCGACGAAGATTAGGGTTTACAACCGACTAAGATTAGGGTTTACAACCGACTAAGATTGGTTTTTTCATCATGAAAATACTGTTATAAAAGGAGGGTTATTTGGAGAATTTTGGAAGTGATGAATGCATCGTCGAATGCGTGTCGAAGTGTGAAATGTGGTCGTAAGAGCGTAGAAAGCACAGAAGCGACGTGATGATGGCGAAGTGCGCAAAGTGAGCGAAGAGTGGTATCGAATTGTCTTAAGTGCGGCTATGATTGCGTAGAGAAAGCAGAAGGTGCAGAGTGCACGAAAGAGAGAAGACGATTGTAAAGTTTGACTGTGTCGGAGCAGAGTGTGTGAAGTGATTGCATAGAGAGTGCAGAGTGCACAGAGAATGCAAAGGTGAAGTAGACCAGTCAGGGTCTTGTAAAAGTGAAGGTATCTTACTATCAATCTTCTAGTTTCAGAATTGAAGTCCAAGTTGGTGCTTGGCATCAGGGGTTGGTGCTCCTTCCAGTAGGTGCTGGTAAATCAAGGGTTGGTGCTCCTTTCTGTTGGTGCAGATAAATCAAGGGTTGGTGCTCCTTCCAGTGGGTGTTGGTAAATTGTTTGTAAAGTTGTTTCTTTGCAAAGGCTGGATTTGGATGGTAGTCCAAGCAGTCATTCTTGAGGAGTAGCCAAATTGGTGAACCTCGTTAAATCTTGTGTTGTGTGATGTTCTCTTGTGATACTTGCTTTATCTGGTTTTAAGGTTTCATTATTTAAGTTTTAAGAGCTATGAATTTAAGATTAAAAGTCTACACTGATTCACCCCCCTCTCAGTGCCATTGTAAGACTAATAGTTTGATGGTCACTCCAAGTAAAATTGTCATGATGGCACAACATTTCGGTGCCCAAAGGCCACCTCAATGCAAATTATCATGATTTCATGACATTTTAGTATCCTATGGCCACTCCAAGGAAAATTGTTGTGATGGCATGATATTTTGGTATCCAAAGGCCACCTCAAAGCAAATTTTCATGATTTCATGACATTTTGGTGTTCAATGGTCACTCCAAGAAAATTTTTGTTATGGCACAACATTTCAGTGCCCAAAGGCCACCTCAAAGCAAATTTTCATGATTTCATGACATTTTAGCATTTGATGGCCAAAATCAAAGCAACCATATCTTTTTGCGAGAAAATAAGTTTTCTTGAACTTTTAAAAACCCCACTTTTCAAGGTACCGTCATACCAAGTTATTGGTCTAGAATAGAGGTGATGTGAATTTACTGATCCAGAACAAAGGTGACACAAATTTATTGGCTCAGGATAGTGGTGAAGCAATGCCATTGGCCCCGATAAAATGGTAATGCATAGTGGTTGGTTTCTTGAAGGTGACACACAAAACAAAGCATTCGATAAAATTTGGTTGTAGGGTGTGCACCACCAACCATAGTTAATGCATATCACCTTGGAATGCGCATGCACATCTGCTTATGCAACAAAATATTTTTCATTGTTTCTTTATCCTCCATTATTTTTCCCCTTTTTGCTTGCAATGCTCCCAGATTCCCCCAAAAGTCCTTTGAGCTCTATCAAGCACATATTAAATTTTTCTCCATGCCAAAATTGCAACAAGCAACCATGATGGTTTCTACTCTAATCGCTAAAGAAAAGTGTAGGTCTGCTAAGAGTGAAAGCAGTTTCGTAGACCCAGACACACACATCACTGATACCAAGGTAACATGGAAAAACCCAAAGTAGATTTGAAAAGACATAGAAGCTAGGGTAGTGAAGAATATCACGTTGTTGTGCTCGAGCATATTTATCTACCACTCCCACCTCTACTAGTATGTTTGCACCCCTGTCCACCCCTACCCCAAATTAATTAGGGCCATGGCAAATATTTATGATGTAAAACACATAATTGTAAGAAATTCTAGGGCAGAGGTTGTATTTACTCTTGACATCGATGTAGTTAGGTTAGCCTTCAGTTATGGTATAAAGCTCTCGATAAATCCTATTCCTTTTTACCCCATCAATTCGACCAAATTTTATGCCCCTGCCCTCAACATAAGATTATTTCTACAAGAACATTTGTTGAAACCTCGTCCCGAGGAAACTATGCAAAAATATTTGATTCCCCTATCTAAATTAAAGAACAAGGAGTTTTTCTCCATGCTATCCATGGTAGTAGGGCTAGAATATGACACACAGGTCTATGGATGGTAGATTGCAGTGGCACAATGCATGTTGAATCTTGATTTCTACGATGCTTCACGCCTGGACCAGAAGATAGTGCCACTTTTATTTGACTAGCCAACATACCTAGCCCAATAGATGCATGCAAACCTGTTCAAAATATAGAGAGATCTCCTAGATGCCTTCATATTATCCTCTTACTTGGTATGGCTTTTATTTTTCTTTAAAGTAAAAAATTTGGAATTCATATCTACCTCAACCACAAACGAAGATGGTAACAGATTTCCCATATATGAGTGGACACCACTCCTATCGAAAGTAGAATAATACTACCACTTCAATATGGAATTCCTGGATCTTGCGTTAAATCATGTATGACACTATTCCAATAATTCCCCAAAATATGTGGGATACTCTATAGCACATTCACACAAAAGGATATTGGTTTATTTTAACCCAAGGAGTGGTCGTTAGATTATATGGCTTCACAGGAAAGCCCTTTTTACTACCATACTATGTCATTGAGTGATTGTTCACTCTAGAGTATGTAAGCCATACTGAATATGTTAATTACAGATTTAGCACAAGTACTGGCAAGAATGTCACATGCCATTATAGTGTATAGGTGTATTAGTCTTGAAGAAGGGGTACCATGAGTGAATCGATCGAACCCTAAAGAATTTAAAGTTGATTGAGTTGCCACATAAGTGGAGGTATGACCCTGTAGACAAATTTACTCAAAAACATGCCATCCTCAATCAAACTCCCTTTAAAAAAATTTATGCATCAAACATGCAAATTGATAGACAACGCAAAAACAACGAAGAATATGAACCGTTAGAATGATGCATCGAACAAATGCAACCATTATCTCCATGGCATGACTTCTATAAGAATTTAACATACTAGATCCCTAATGTAAACCAAATCCACAAGTTAGATGAAAAATTTATCAAAAGGATGAAAAAAAGGGAAGGATTGAGATCATGCCAAAAGATTAGCATCATGGCAGATGAGGTGTCATATACAAATGCATACCAGTTATGGAACAAATATTGACAAGGAGTTTTCCAAAAGGTATGATGATCACCATGCCACATGGTTCGACACTCTCATAGATAAGGTATCACTAGGCATCAACGGTATCCCTATTAATCTTGCTATGAAAAAGGTAGATGCTAGAAAAAGCAAAGGAAAGGAGATTTTCATTGAGCAAATGGAAGATCTAAAGAAGGCATCTCAAAAATTCATCCCCCCTTCCACATCGAACACAGAGTCAGATGATGATGATGCCCCTCTTTTCTAGAGATAGAGGAAATCAAGGTCAAAAAAAGGAGGAGAACAAAAAAGAGAAAACAAGAGGAGATGCACTCTGAAGAGATAGAGGACCAGGAATAAATGGAGGACTAGGAAGAAATATGGGACCAATAATAAATAGGGGACCAAGAATAAATAGGGAACCAGGAACAAACAAGGGAAATCTCTGATAAGAGGAGATGAATGACCAAGAAGTGGTCGAGATAGTGGAAAAACCTACCCCCACAGAGGGGGCCCTTGGTAAAGAGTAGGTCCTAGCCAAATATGCAACCGATATTGGTAACTCTAGCTTGAAAAATAGTAAAAAATTATACGAAAGCTCCTGAGAAGGCACCAGATACTGGAGACACCAGCCTACAAAAATAATCAGGTATATCTCCTATTAACCTCGATACTTCTTCTTCTTCTTCTCATCCCCAAAGGAATTTCCCTCCCCATTCTGAAGGTGAGGGTGATGTCTCTTCTCCCTCCATTCAATATCCTCCACCACCTCCACCATAAATCCAAAATGACCCAAAAGCATATTCAGTTGCACCCACATATGCCCTCACTGAGCAAAAAAATGTAGATGCCTTCATATCCACCATTCCCTTCCCCTACACCGCTAGCTTCCCAAAATTTCAATCCATTCCTACCTCTTCTTTCAAGAGTAACCCTATAATTGTCAAATTTAAAAGTTAAAAAAGGTAACCTTAAACACTGCTACCTGGTTGAAATCATGTAACACTCAAATTTCCAAATATGTACCTCACACTAGGGAAGGGATAACCCTAGATCCCATCATCATGTAGTGTTCTACCTTAAATATGACACCACTCATCCAAAATCCCGAAGGAGAAATGACTTTGGAATATTACCAAGATGATATAACCACTAAAGATATCACTCAACTACCAATGGAGGATGAGTGGGGGAAGGCCCAAGCCCACATGGGGACAATATACTTAAATGTTGAATACTACAAAGAGAAGTACCTTAGGGCTAAGAAAGCAAGAAAATATTTGGAAGAAGCCTTGGATCAACAAAAGACAACCGAAAGGGCTTTAAAAAATGAAGCAAAAAAGTGGGAACAAATATTCAATGAAGTGACCCCCTTTAAGGAGAAGGCTAAAAATGCCAAGGAATAGGTACAAATATTGAGCCAACAGGTTGAATACCTTAAGAAGCAAATCTTAGATAGCACCAACACAACCAGTGGGATATCCAAGGAAAAATCCAAGGCAATTATAAAAGGAATGATTGAAGATATCCAGAAGATGAGCATGAAATCAAGACCTACATTGTCCTACTTGATCAAGATCAAAGAAACTTTAGGTTGGGTGGAAGATGAATTTGATACATCTATCAATATCCTAAAATCAAGGTTATTTGTAGAAATGAATATCTAAGTCCTAGCCAAAAGCACACAAGAAATACTCAGATACAGAGCATGGGATAAAAATTATCCCAAGCCAAACTAGATGCCAGGAACTTTTTCAAGAGGTACAAGCTAGTAACAGAAAGTACTAAGCTAATGCAAGAATTCAAGGTAGAGGCTAAGAGAATTTTGAAGCACTTGAGCATAGCAAAAAATTGCAACATGCCTAGCTTTTAGGATAAATATTCTAATTTCATAGTAGGAGATGAACTGAAAGCTTCTTGGAAGAATTTTGTGGAGGATGAGTCGGAGATTGATAGATGGGAAGAGTTGGTTCAAGAGGAATAAATTTTTATTATGGCTCAGGATATCACCCAAATAAATTCCTACCTACATACATTGTGTTAAGACATTGCTCGGAGGAACCAATATAATGCAATAAATAAGATAAATGAATCGTTGTTTTATAAGAATCGCTTTTGGAAATATTGAGTTTAACCTGCAATATTGATATATAAAAATGTATGTATTTGATGATTAAAAATGAATATGGTGATGCACCATAAATATGAAGGATGGGGTGCAATTGGAAAGACGCACCCCGGATAAATATAATTACAATATGTTAGGAGGGTCCTAACATGCCACCCCCCTTAAAGGAGCTTTGTCCTCAAAGCTGGAAATTTGGAAATTGCTACTGGATATCGTGAAGAGTTTCCCACGTCGCATCTTCTAAAGGTAGACCTTTAGAAAAGTTTGGCATGGCTAGAACAGGGGTGGTACACATTGCAGTTTTCAAGGTGATAAAGGCCTCGTCTACTTTAGGCGACCATTTGAAAGCGTTTTTCTTAAGTAATGCTGTTAGATGAGCAGCAATTTTACCATAATTTTGGACAAATTTTCTATAATATCCCGTTAGTCCAAGAAACCCACGTAGAGCCTTTACGGTTTTTGGAATAGGCCAATTTTTCACTTCCTCAATTTTGGAAGGATCTACCATCACGCCTTCCTTTGAGACAATATGCCCTAAGTATTCAATTTCTTGTTTCCCAAAGGAACACTTTGATCTATTTGCATAAAGTTGATTTTCCTTCAAGATTTGGAACGCTTGTCTAACATGGTCCAAATGTTCTTCCCATGTTTTGCTATAAATCAAAATGTCATCAAAGAAAAATAATATAAATTTACGAAGGAAAGGGTGAAATACCTTATTCAATAGACTTTGAAAAGTAGAAGGAGCGTTGGTAAGGCCAAATGGCATCACCAAGAATTCGTAGTGCCCTTCGTGAGTGTGGTCTTAGGAATATCCTTTTCAACGACTCGTATTTGGTGGTAGCCTGACCGTAAGTCCAACTTGGAAAAGTAAGCTACCCCGTGGAGTTCATCTAGTAGCTCGTCTATGACTGGAATAGGAAATTTATCTTTGATGGTCATTTTATTTAGCGCTTGAAAATCGACACATAAACGCCACGAACCATCCTTTTTCCTAACTAAAATAATTGGAGAGGAGTAAGGGCTTTTGCTAGGTCTAATGACTCCTGCTGTAAGAAGCTCTTGTACTAATTTCTCTATTTTGGTCTTTTGGAGGTATGGATAACGATAAGGTCTAATATTAGGAGGTTGATGCCCTGGAACTAGTGGAATAGTGTGATCGTGACTTCGTTGTGGAGGTAGTCCTTTTGGTTCGTTGAATACCGCCTTATGGTGGTCTAAAATTTTTTGTAACTCTGGTGTCTCGTCTTTTTGGTGACTAGGTTGAATTGAAAATAATTGGGTGACCCTTCATTTGTTCCCTTTTCGGATAATTTTCTCCATTCTATGCGAGCTGACGATTTGGGAAGGTCCTGATTTTAGGCCTTGGATAATATAGGTTTGGTTCTTTGCTGTGAATTTCATCCATAGTTCATCAAATTCCCATTGGACTATGCCCAAGGTTCTTAACCATTGTACGCCTAGTACAATGTCGCATCCCCCTAGGGGTAAGACGTACATGTCGCTTTGCATGGTATAAACTCCCATAGTTAGTTTTATATTTCTGCATTTTCCTTTGCATGCAATTTTTTCGCCATTTCCAATCATCACTTCGAAGTTATTGCAAGGGTATATGAAAAAAATTGCTTGTTTAGCCACTTTTGGATCGATAAAATTGTGTGTGCTACCAGAATATAGAAGCACGGTAAGGTTTTGTTTCTTAAAATACCCTTTTACTTGCATTGTTTGAGGGGCAAAAAATTCGGCAAGGGCGTTGAAGGAAACCTTTGGTGTATTTTCTTCGTCACTTTCAAGTGTGTTGGATAATACCTCTACTTCGAGTTTAGGTTCCTCTTTATTAGAATTCCCTTCCTCTGTGGCATCAAGAATATATAATTTTTGTGAGGCACATTTATGATTTCTATCAAATTTCTCATCACAATGGTAGCAAAGACCTTTAGCTTGTCTTTCTTTCATTTCCTTGAAACTCAGACGTTTAATTGGTAGAGCGGGGTTAATTTTGGGGGTTGTGTAGGAGTTTTGGGTTTGTCCATTTTGCATTGGCTTGGGGTTGGTATAAGTGTTTGATTGTTTCCCCCAAGTTGGTTTCGTGAACCGATTTCGTGCCTTGATTTTGTCTTCCGCTAATTTTGCTAAGCCGATGGTCTCTAACATGTTTGTAGGGTTGTACATTTGTACCTCAATTCTAATTTCTTCTTTTAATCCACTAACAAAACATTCTTGAAAGAAGGCAGCATCTAATCCGGATGTTCGATTAGCTAACCTTTCAAATTCTATTTGGTACTCGCTTACTGAAGTGGTTTGGCATAATTTAGTGAGGGCCCCTATAAAGCTTTGAAATTTGCTAGGGCCAAATCGTACTAATAGGTTCTGTGTAAATGTTGACCACATTGGAGTGCCATTAGTTTTCTCGAACCATTGGTACCATTGGATGGCGTCATTTTCCAAATGGAAAGAGGCGATATGCACTTTTTGTATTTCTGGAATTTGATTTAGTGAGAAATATTGCTCTGCTCGGTAGGTCCAGTTTGTAGGGTCTCCGCCTTCAAATTTTGGGAATTCTAATTTGGTCGTCCGTGGTAAAATGGAAGTTTGTGGACCTCCTAACATTGCTCGGTTTGATGACCCGTTGTTGGTTGAGTTTGCTTGTGTTGTTGCCTGTTTTTGACTGATGGCATCAAGTTTAACATCCATTGCAAATATTTTCTCGAAGAGTTCTCTTGTGTTACGGGAATTCTCCTCTCTTTCCTGTTTAACTTCTTCAGTGAGCCTTTCATGTTTCTCATGGATGGAGTCCAGTGATCGTCGTCCGTCGGCCATTGCGGTTGGTGTAGGTAACGATCAATGTGACTAGGTAACGTGTGCAAAAATAATTTTTTTTTTTTTTCAAAAATTTGATGGGCAATGCCCTATCAACTTTTAAATTTGGTGCTACTTTGGTGCTCTCTGTTAATTAACAGTAGTTTTTATAGGGTGGCAGGTGGGTAAGTCGACTGACAGAGCACAGCGGTCACAGGTCTACAGGTGGGTAAGTCGACTAACAGAGCACGACGGTCAACAGGGCGACAGGCGAGCAAATCGACTGACAGAGCACGACGGTCACAAGGCAGTAGTAGAGCATGACATACAGACGCAGGGGTGCATAGCGATCATAGGGCGGAAGTAGAGCATGACAGAAAGACGTAAGGATGACCGACGGGAAACATGAGGATCGACGGCAATGCGATAGGCTCACAGCGGACAAGGCAAGGGCGACAATGCGACAGGCTCACAGCGAAAAAGGCAAGGGTGAGTTACAAGGTAGAAAACACAATGAAGGAGAGAGGCAGATGACTTCGCATAGGCGCATGACTACCGTAAGGTAGTCACAAGCTTCACTTGCGTGAAGTTGCTTTTAAACCTCTGTTTTAATTTAACCTTGCCAATGTGGGATAATTCCCCTGGCCAAAAAAAAATGATGTCGAATTAACACTGCTGGAAAAGGTCACGCCGAGAAATAATGTAAGAGTTTATAAGGTTTTCTCTAAATTTTCTTCGTCAGAATTTTTTTTGATATCGAAAAACCTTTGTCCACGGTCGGAACTTCGACGAACTTTAATAAAATTTATATAAATTTGTATTTATATTTTTATTTGTTTTCTCGTCGCAAACAGACGTTGTTAGAACATTGCAGGTCTTCGACTATGATTTCACACCAGCATTTACGGTGCTCAAATGGATTGTTTATTGCCTTCGATCTTAGGTGGATAGCTTCCAACCGTGTATGCTCCTCTCCTTTCGAGTTTTGAGCTGTATATTTTATTGCTGCAAGTATGGGGTCCCTGTTGGTGATGCAGAGCGCTAGCACGGGTCTGATGCCCTTATGCAGAAGTAGAGTCACCAATGAATAAGTTTTGTTGCTTTGTGTTTTTACTGCAGGGAAAAATGAAGACAGTTGCAGGTAGTTCGATTCGTCCGAATCGATTGTTCACTGGAGGGCAGCGGAGTAAAATAGCCCAAGATTGATGGCCAAAAAAAAAATTATGTTAAGGTGCCTGGGTGTAATGGCTCTGTACCAGATGTTAAGACACCGCTCGGAGGAACCAATATAATGCAATAAATAAGATAAATGAATCGTTGTTTTATAAGAATCGCTTTTGGAAATATTGAGTTTAACCTGCAATATTGATATATAAAAATGTATGTATTTGATGATTAAAAATGAATATGGTGATGCACCATAAATATGAAGGATAGGGTGCGATTGGAAAGACGCACCCCGGATAAATATAATTACAATATGTTAGGAGGGTCCTAACACATTGTATATGAAGTCAAAATTCCTATCATACAATAAGATATAAGAATTAGAATATTTGTACCTAACCTTCAAGGAGACTTTAGATGCAGATGAAGAGACTTGGAGAAGAGTCTGTGTCACCTACAATGATGTTTTACAAGAAAAGTATAACTAGAAAAATGCTAAAAAAACCTCAGCAAGCAGTGCCACAGCACCTGGGCAGGAAGAAATAGAGAAATCCATAGAAGAAGACACTCTCGACGAATGACTGCACAAAGCAAGAAGTATTTTTTTTCTTGGTATGATTCCCTTTTCTCCCCTTCTTTTATTATTTGTTATTTTTACTCTATTACCCAATGTATAAAGGCTCTAGATTCTAACATTTCACTGGCAAATTTACCCCAGGAGGCACCAATAATGTTGGTCAAAATGACCACATCCAAGGGAGTAAGGAGTAGTCTTCTCAAATTTTCACTAAGTATAGAAAATAGTCATGATGGCATGACAGTTTTGAACCTGAAGATGGAGCAAAAGATAAAAAGTCATGATAGTGTGACATTTTGAAACCAAGCAGCCAAGTGAAGATAAAAATTCATGATAACACAACATTTTGAGGCCAAGCGTCCAAGTGAAGAACAAAGGTCATGATGGTGTGAAATTTTGAAGCCAAGAAGCTAAGTGAAGCTAAAAAGTCACGATAGCATGATATTTTCAGTCCAAGCGGCCAAGAGAAGAGAAAATTCATGACAACACGACATTTTGAAGCTAAGGGGCCAAGTGAAGAACAAAATTCGTGACAACACGACATTTTGAGGTCAAGCAACCAAGTGAAGAGAAAAGTCATGACAACACAAAACTTTGAGGCCAAGTGGTCAAGAGAAGAGAAAATTTATGATAGAATGACATTTTGAAGCCAAGGGGTCAAGTGAAGAACAAAAATCATGACAATGTGACATTTTGAGGCCAAGCAGCCAAGTGAAGAGAAAAGTCATGACAGTGCAACATTTTGAAGCCAAGTGGCTAAGTGAAGATAAAAAGTCGTGACAACATGACACTTTGAAACCAAGCAACCAAGTGAAGATAAAAAGTCATGACAGTGTGACATTTTAAGGCCAAGTGGCCAAGTGAAGAGAAAAGTCACGACAATGAGACATTTTGAGGCCAAGTGGCCAAGTGAAGATAAAAAATCATGACAACGTGACATTTTGAGGCCAAGCGGCCAAGTGAAGAGAAAAGTCGTGATAGTGCGATATTTTGCAATAAAATACAGTTGGACCATGATGCCTTTATGGAGATAAAAGTAGATCATTGCAACAAGAATATCTTAATCATTTCTAGTTGAAGGTCCTATACTCTCCTAACTATCACTCTACTAGAATGACCCTACGGGAATACTATTGTAACAAATTTCAAATTTTTTGTTATGTAAAACTATTATATATAGGATGAGTGACCTAAAAAAAAGTTCAGCTCTTAGATGTTTACAAGGCAATTTATACAGACTACTGAAAGCTAATAAAAGATCATCCATTCTGGTTTTTGGATTACTGGTGTATCATCAAGTATGTATGGATTGTTGATTGTACGTAAAGTTAGGTTGAATATAACTTACTTTAATTCTTATTCTAAATTTTTATGCTAAAGTTCTGCTAAATCTAAAATTAACCATTCCAATAGATTTATGCTTGAGTAGAATTACACTAGAGGATTAGTTGCTTTGTTTTGATGGTTCAAATAGATGCTCCTCTATAAAAGGCTGTTAAAGTTGCTTTGTTGTTATCTAATGTGTACCATTTAGATGCTTCTAGAAATAGCTATATTTCCCTCTATTTATGTATTTTCTTCTCTCTCCCTTTTCCCAAATAAGCAAGGAACCAACCTCCTCTGGAGATTGAACACGGTAAACCTTGTTTTAACCCGATATTTCAATGTTGGCAAAGTCTTGGGTGCAAACATAACCAAAGGTAGATTTTGCTCCAACAGTGAGTAATTGTGTTTTTCAACACAACCCTTCCTGTTGCTATAAGGAATATACTAGGGTTTTCTAGTCATTCAGCCATACCTAGTGATCTTTTCAAATTTTGTAGAAAGCTATCTTTGCTTTTTGAGATGAGGTCTAGTTTTGATAGTACCTTGCATATTTTAAAATCCTATCACAATTTAAACATTAAAAATCCTAGTCACCTTAAGCAAAAGGTTTCTACTTGCTCATTTTGTGATGCACATGGTCTATAGTGTTGATCACTAACAAAAGTACAAGCTCCCCTCTACCCAAAGAAATCCCTTGCTTTCATACAAAACAAGCAAAATCCCTTGCTAAAAAAAAAACAATATGCAAAATATACAATGATTTTCATCACTAAGCATGAGAAAGTATCCCAATAAATGTGAATAAAAATAAGGGGGTGAAAAGCTTGAATCCTTAGAATGGTCAGTACTCGAAACCATTGAGTAATCCCCAATACAAAAATGGGCTGAATGAATCCCACCTAGCATTAGGGTAGTTCTAAGCAATTTACAAATGAGCTAGATTTAGGTGGCCTCTATTACCTAGTAGTCTAGTCCAACTACATACAAACTTAGGATCATGGTGAAAAATTGGTGATCCTCATTACAAAAATGGGCTGAATGAATCCTACCTAGCAATGAGGTAGTCTTATGTCTCATCTAATATATTCATTTGCACACACAGGGATAATGAATATCTTGATCTACATAACAAAAACTTTTATCTTTCAAAAGTCTTGTATAGTCATTATACAACTTTTGATTAATCAACTAGGGTTTTTGAGTCTCATGGAAAACCTCAAAAGTACCTTACAGCAACAAATCATATCATCAATCATACACAATTTTCCTTGTGAAGTTTTGTTTATTAAGGGGTTTTCATGAAATAGGATAGATACCGGATGGATATTAGCAATGATATTTAGATGGCCACTAACTATTTTGTGCATATATTTTAATTTACAAAAGCTTATAGATAAAACACATACATATCACATCATCTCATATCACATTTGGATGCTTAAATGATTAATTCTTATGATAAGAGTTACCAATTACATTCATGATTATTATACATTTTGTGGTGTCATCCATTAGTTTGTAAACACATATTATATTTGTTCCTTATGTTTTAAGTTATTACAAAATATAAATTTATTTGCATTAAGTTCATTCTTCATGTAATTAATGCATCACCTTACATATCATCTATCATATCATATCACATAGATTAAATGCATAAACAATTGAAACAAATTAAACATGCATTTAACAAAAAGCATTGCATCCATATATGCATACATCATCATAGTGCATCTATACATATAGATCATAGCATCTAACCATACATATATCATCTAGCTAGTGCATGTCATTAGTACATTGTATCAATATATGAAGAGGATTGAAAATCCAACTAAGTTTCAATATTATAGAAATTGTATTTATAGGCTTGAAAGACCCAAAATACTATAACCAATTCCACAAAATCATGGATTGGTCCAAAAATACATAACCATATAAAAAAAGCTATAATAGTGCATAAGAAATTTCATGTAAAACAACTTAGCTAACAAGAAGATAATAAGTTAGCTAAATAAGAGTATAAGCTATCTTTGAGTTCACACTTCCTAACTAGGACTTAGAAATGACAACTAACTTGTCAACTAGTGAACTAGGAGTCTATGTGAGAATAAGACTCACTTACAATATTTAATTTGCAATAAAATAAAATATGTAAACCTAGATAGGAAATAAAGAGGTCATATGAGTGATCAAACATCAATCCTCATCAATATAGCATAATAAAAACATCATATACGCATTGCATTCAATTTGCATCACATAAACATAAAGCAATAAAATGATACACATAATGAGTCATAAAATAGAAGTATCATATATGTGTGTGTCAAATTCATGAGTACAAGAGGTATCAAAATACTCGAAGGCTACAATAGTGTATGTCCTGAGATCTTACACTCAGAAATGATAATGACATCCTATCACATCATGCATGGCCTATACCCCTTGAGTCGCCTCCTCTATTTGCACACTCTCTATGAGGCTTCCTAGAGCTAGTGGCTACTGATCTCTATGATAGGGCCCTTGACCTATGACTCAACTGCACTGATGAGTGTCTAGACTCACTCTTCCTATTTTTTTGAGATCCCCCTACTATAGATCTAGCTAGAATAGTACCATCGCATAGCCTAACCTCAGTCTATAGAGCAATTATGTAAGTATAATCTATTGTACATTGTACTATATCATCTACTATGATCCCCCATAGACATCTAATATTTGCATCTCTATCTAAACCTTCTAGTCTTAGATAAACTAGAGTATATGGTGTAGCTTGAGAAGTAGTAGGATCCCCGAGCATTACCCTGAGAGTGTCTCACTCAGCAGTCCTAAGATCCAACTATGCCTATAGAAAATTATTTTATGTAGTGATCTTCTCTATCTCAATCATAGCTGAGTCAACCTATGCCTATAGGGCGGTCTACTCCTCGTAGTCCCACCATTGTGTTTGCCCTACACTCAGCTGAGCCTGTGTTGTATCTAGAGATGTATCCCTCTCTAAGATCTTGTACTATGTTGTCTATAGCTATACCTGTAGACTAGGTACTTGGGCCTGAATTTGGGACACCACACCATCTGTCTCATCCTCCTCGCCCTCCTCCTCCTCCTATGGTTCCTCCTCCTATGTGGCCACCTGAACCCACTCACCCTTATTCCTAGGATGCACTCGCCATTCATGTGGGTCATAAAATGCCACCTCAGCAACATCATCATCCCTAGAGTGATCTAGAGGACCACTACCCTACCATAGCCTTGTAGTCCACCATGCATCATAATCAGGAGTCATACCTACATCTACTACCCTTGTGTCTACTAGGGCATCTTGGTCATCTATCAAAGCCATGACCTAAGACCACACAAGTTGTATCTCCACATTAAGGTGGTGGTAGAGGACTGGCTCCTCTAGGATTTATTTTTGGATCCTAAATTATCTGGTCACTCGAGAGAAATTAAAGTACTCTCTCACCTTGGGCTTACACCCAATAACCTAGTGGTCCCAACTCGTGCGAGCCAAGTATCTAGCAGACTCCTCCCATGCTAGGCAGTCCAATTAAGGCTTCCATACGATATAACTAGCCTTAAACCCTATCATTAGGTCTATGTAGTGCTGAAAATCCCCCTACATGACCTGCTCTTATATGTCTCTGACTCTTGAGGCCATCGAGGCATAGCATTGTGTCACTACTGCTAATGTTGTGATACCCAGGGGTAGTCCTCTAGGGTGCTCTATACTGATATGCTCCCATACCCAAATCTATAGTAGTAGGTTACATCCTATGCCTACTCACCCTCACCATGTGATGCGGTATAGCTCATCATAAATCTGGGCTAGGAGGGCACTCCCCCATGCCATGATAAGTAGCTCAACTATGGTGCTCCCAAGTAGATTATGCACCATAGCAAAGAGGTTCCAAGGGAACCTCACTCTTGAAGTTTCAAGGAGAAGCACATTATAGATAATGTGCATCAAAATGACTTGGCACCATGAGAATACATCCTCCGTATACTAGTAAACCACTAGAACCCTGTCATGCTCTATATCACCTAAGGCCTCCTCACACCTATCACCAAAAATCCTCTAGAACACGAAAGCCTTTGTTGTGGTAGTCGAAGAGGTGATAGCACATCCATATATTAGGATCCTATAAATATGGTAGACATCCTCTAATGTCACCATCATCTCCCTAGTAGGAAGATAGAAAGTGTTAGTCCTTGCATCCCAGCGATGGGCTAACATCATGATATAAGCTTGATCTTCCCTGATGATCGATAGTCTCAGCACATATCCAAGGCCTAAGGCCCCAAACTAGTCTAGATCTGTGTGGCTCAACTCGAGCAGTAACTCATGAAGCAAATCATGATCTCACACCAACGCAGTCAATGTCTAAGGGGAAAAACACAAGATGCATAATAAAAACCAAGTCCAAAAATCATAAACATAAAAAAAAGCAAGTTCAAAAAAAAAAAAAAAAAAATCAACCTTCAAAATTAAAAAAAACAATCAAAACATCAACCTTCAAAAATAAAAATCAAAAAATAAAAAATCAACCTTCAAAATTCAAAAACAATAAAAACATCAACCTTCAAAATCAAAACAATAAAAAAAATAACTTTAAAAACCAACAAAATAAAATAATGGACTAAACTTTCTTAGTCATTGTTGACAACAACAGTTGTTGATGTCAATTGCGTCTAGCATCAACAGTCAAATTTCTGACCATTGGTGTTTGAAACTAGCAACGGCTAGCAACCGTAGCCCCCAATTGGTAAATTGGGTGCCGCTGCTGCCAATCATGACCATGGGTAAGACCCCTTGCGAGGTCATTTACCACCCACAAAATGTCCCAAAAATTAAAATCCTCCCTTTAAGCTACCTTAAAAGCTAAATCTATATAGAGGTGAGGTTTGTTACTGATAATTTAATGAATTTAATTTAACGTCATTAATTAATGAGGTTCATTTTAAATTCTCAAATCATGAATGAGATATGGAGAATCTACCTTAGGAGCTCCGACTCTGCCACTAATAGATACCTTTGGCTAATCCACCATGGTGGTAGATGGTAACTTTGGGAGTGTTCCATGTCAATGAATCTCTCTCTCACCTCGAGCTCTCACTTTCACTCTTTGCCAACTGGAAATAATGAAATTGCATTTGGTCCTCAATCATTGCTGACAACTGTGAGTGTCGATTAGGTCAACCCCAGCCTCTACTGTCAACCACGGCTAAGAAAATTACAAAAATTAGCCATGATTTTCAATAATGGCTAGAAGTAAGTAATAAATGCCCTCATTTTCTCATCGTGAGGAACCTCAAATGGACAATAATAATTATCCATCGGTCCATAACTTCCAAAAATCATCAAAATAATAAAAAAATCAAATAAAACCAAAATTCAAATATGCCTCGTACCCAGCTATTTACCCTATACACTTGGTGGTTGTAGTGGCTTATGCTCCATGCAATTCAGTGATATGAGTAAATTACGAGAAGAATATTTTACCCAAATTATTCATCGTCGAATTGAAATGTTTTCACTTCAATCCTGAAGAAGGACAAGGCAGCCAGACTACCCCACGGGAGTGAGGTATCCATTTTATTTCTACTATGAAATTTTAGTAGATCATCGAACATAGTGATTCAACACACACTTAAATAGAATTGCTATCATCTTGACTCCCTAAGAATTCCATTACAGTTGGATTACTGTAATGTCCTGTTGAGTGGTGTTTTCACCCAATTGTGAAAGCACACTCTCCGGTAGGATCTGAGTCCCAAAATCCTCTGCTTGCAAAGAAAGTAATTTCTCCAAGGTTCCTCTTATGTTGATTCTAAAACACCAATGATGCTGCTCACTGTAAATGCAGGGAATACCTTAGGGTTGCAAGTGGATGTTAACAAGGGGCACTGTAGTTCACTTTAATTTGGATTTGCAATGGACTCTGAGCTTTGATGGGTTTTCAATTATTTATTTAAATGATTGTAATTAAAATACAGAAAATAAATACGGGTTTAAAAATAAAAATAAATGCAAATGAATATGCAACTAAGCTACGTCCAGAGTACTGCCATCTTGATTGATAAAACCGAAGACAATGAGGTTTCTGCATGCAACCCAACCTATTGAACCTGCAAATTCGCACAATTCAGATAAGCCGGTGCGGGTTTCTAGGGTTTCTACTGTAGTTTCAGATTTAGGCATTCGCATGAAGCAACCAAGAACACTTGCATTCAACTTCACCTATAAGCCTAGAAATCTGAAAGGGAAAGATAACACATTGAATCATGCATGCAAAAATGACTCCTTCTTTCTCATCAATGAAATGCCAACTCTCTGTATTTCTGCATTAAAATGATGTATCAATTACAATTACAGAATGTTCCAGGTTTTACAAATCCAGAACAAATGAAGGAAATTGCCCAAGTGCAGGCCCAGAATGGCATGAAGCCCTTGTCTCTGCAACTCTGCAAGCAGCAATTTCCAACCCTCGTCTTCAATCCGTGCTTCAGATTTTATACTAACTGAAACGTCTCTTCGGTTCTCCCTGTGTCGCTTCGTTTCACCTTCCAGCATGTGACCTTTCAAATTCTTGCCTTTTCGATGCTTTTGTTCCATGCTCGATTCTGAAACGTTCGAAATCTACCATTGCATGTAACGCCTCTGCAGCTCTGACACCTGTATGCCACGTGTCTCATGTTTTCTGTGCCTTCTGTAACGTCTTCCCGTGCAAAACGTGACAAAACAGCATGCAGCCCGTTCACCTTCCTGGCCGCGAAAATGAGACATGTCGCGATATCGCGACGTTTTCGACCAACAACATCGTTTCTCCTCCTGCACAGCGAAAATGAGACATGTCGCGATATCGCGACGTTTTTCTGCTTCGGGCCATCTCCTCACCACCTGTCGTGAAATCGTGACACTTTTTCGTTTCGTACCCTCTCGCTGTTACTTGTCGCGAAATCGCGACGCCTTTTCGTTTCGAGCTGTAATGCTGCCTTCTGTCGCGAAATCGTGACGTTTCTCTTCTCCGTACACCTTCGCTGCATGCTGTCACGAAATCGTGACATTTTCTTACTTCGTGCCTTCGGTCAGCTTTTCGTCGCGAAATCGCCCTTTCTTTCTCCTTCCTCTGTCACGATTTCATGACCATTTCGCGCTTCATGTCCTCCTGTCGATTCTGTCACGATTTCGCTACCATTTTACTCTTCCGTACATTTGCCAATTTTCCATCATGAAATCGCTACGCTACCTCTGTCCGTACTACTTCGCTGCTTCGGAGCCGCGAAACCGCAACCTGTCACGATTTCGCTACGTCTTTCTTGCTCGCACTACCTTCTTGCTTTTTTGTCATGAAATCGCTACCATTTTTGTTCCATACACCTTTGGCTACTTGGAGTCACGAAAATGCGACATGTCGCGATATCGCGACGATTTCTCGTTTCATGCCTTCCACCTTCGCGATTTCCTGACTTTTTCACTCGCACCTCTTTGCTCAATGTTGTCACGATTTCGTGACGTTTCTCTTCTCCGTACGCCATGCTATTTTCCTGTCATGAAATCGTGACCATTTTCTATTCCGTACACCTTCGGCTGCACCCTGTCGCGAAATCGTGACGTTTCTCTCGCTTCGGCGTGCTTTGTAGCTTTCTGTCGTGATATCGCGATGCTTTTCTCGCTTGGCACCTTCTTCCTGCTTCCTATCATGAAATCGCTACCATTTTCATTCCGTACACCTTTCGCAGCAACACGTCGCGAAATCGTGACACTTCTCATTTCCAAGCAGTGGCAGCTCCATACGTCGCGAAATCATGACGATTTTCATTCTTGCCTTTCTCTCTCCTGCCTGGGCCGCGACGGAGCAACATGTCGCGATTTCGTGACACCTTTTCATTTTTTCCAGCGACATGTCGCGATATCGCGACAACTTTTCATTTTTGCCAGCGACATGTCGCGATTTCGCGACACCTTTTCTTTTTTCCAGCGACGGAGCGACATGTCGCGATATCGCGACGTTTTTCTATTTTTCGGCAGCGATGGCGTGACATGTCGCGATTTCGTGACACTTTCAACACTTAGGCATTTTTTTCTCTTTTCTTCATTTTTAGCATCTGGGTCACCGAGATTTCATCCGCAAGCCTACAAAAAAGGTGGGTCCCCAATTTTGGGGTGTGTTGTGGATTAGCCACAACAAATGGTGACTCTGCTGTAAAATGCTCTTGAGCATTTTTAGTAAGAACCCAACCTGAAACATATCACAAACTCGAAAACATGTGTTAGCACATAAGCAATACAAACAAATGCCCAAAGATCAGAAGTACATGAATCATTAGAATCATCAAGTATTAGCTCAGTGTGTGCAATGGATTTCTTTTCCTATCGTTTGAAATTGATCCACACTCCATTGTCAGTTTTGCATGAATGCATATGTGAGATGGTGAATGATTTGTGTACCCTAATGAATATGCTAAGAGATTTTGCTTTCGTAAAAGGCATAGTCATTCTTCTATTATTATGTACAAGCATTCAAGATTGCCAAACCCTCTTAGGATCCACTAATTCATTACCTTATTGTATCCCAAAGTTGGTTATGAGTCCCTACTATCCGGAACCCATGTGCAAGTGAATGTGAAATCAGAACTTTGGGGAATCAGACTCCCAACCAACCGAGATGAGAGTTTAACCCTATCCTTACTATTCTGATTTAGAGTTCATTACCTCACTTTAAGCAAAATAATTAAACCAATTATGGAAGAAATGGTCATGCTAGTCTAACCCTCTAGACAATCGGTGGTCTTGTTTTTGAGGCAAGACATGATGCCATGCATGGGCATATCTAACCCCACAATCCAAAACTTATCCTCATTTCTTTGGACCTTGGGGATGACTACCCATCCTTTGCAGAGGACAAGTAGTACAATCCTTACAATCCAATATAAAGATGAGATGGGAAAAATTTATTTTTTTACTTCTTGGACCTTGGGGATGACTACCCATCCTGGCTAGGGACATGTAGTACGATCCTTACAATCCAAAATTTAGATGAAAAATATTAATTTTGTTGCTTAGACCTTGGGGATGACTACCCATCCTTTGCAGAGGACAAATAGTACGATCCTTACAATCCAAGATTTATTGTGAAATGAGACATAAGAGCTTTGGGGAATTGGATCCTCAACCTAAGCGAGATGAGAATTTATGCCCTATCCTTACTACTCCATGTAGGTCAAATCAAAGCTTTGGGGAATTGGATCCTCAACCTAAGTTCGATGAGGATTTAACCCTATCCTTACTACTCTGATTTTAGGCTTTAAGCTCTATGGAAGTGGTCAAAACCATTGTTTTAAGGATCATGTTGCATAATAGGATAGACATGAAAAACCTCTTTCGCCCAACCTTTTCTTCCAAGTTAGGTCATGATCATTTTGCTCAAGATCCTTTTTAATGTATGAGACGTGCTTGGTTCTAGATATCTCAAGACTCGGTTCCCAACCTTAGGATGCCTCTTACATTTATGTTATAACACAACCCTAAGAGGGATTGACATACTTAAATGATATGTACCTAAGATGCATATGCAACTAAGATGAAATGTATGTAAAGTGAGATGGAACATGAATGCATTATCTCTTGAATTGCAAATGAAAATGATTTGTCATGCAAAGCCGACTCTTTCATGCATCACAAAATCAAACAATATAACTTAAGATGCTTGTGGTACTTGTGGAGCTTTTACAGGATAATTCCAATATTTCATATTCTCCTAACCTTAAGCATAAGTTGACATCTCAATTTTTTTATTTTTTTATTATTATTATTATTATTATTATTTTTTATCAGAATAAACAAAACATGTCAATTGAAATCAAATCCACAACCAAAATCCTAGCTAAACTAACAATCCTAAACAATAAAAACAAAAACTGAAAACTCCCACCAAAACCGAAAGAATAATATCAAAAATCTCACAACCTAAGGGCTAAAATAATGCTTTAAAATCTGCCCATTAACCGGTAGCATAAAATCTCTCCCTTCTAAAGTTTTTAGCCTGAAGGTATTCTTCCCAAGAATCTCCGAAATCTGATATGGGCCTAACCAAAGACAATCAAACTTTTGATGATTCCCTTTTTCCTCATGTCTTTTGTCCCATAGTAATACCAAATCTGAAATTCTGAATGATTTAACTTTGGCCCTTCTGTCAAACCATCTTTTGATAACTTCCTGGTGTTTATTCATGTGATTCATGGCCTCTTCTCTCTTTTCATCAAGGTGCAACAAATGACTTGACCTGGCTTCAACTTGATCATCTGTCCCCAAGTACTCTTGTATGAAATGTAAGGTCTGCAACTTCAAATTTGCAGGAAATATTGGGTCTTGCCCATAGACCAAATGATAGGGAGTATTCCCTATGGACTCTTTCACTCTGGTCCTATCTGCCCAAAGGGCAAACTTCAATTGGTTGTGCCAGTCCCGAGGGTTCTTTTCCAACAACTTCTTAATGGTATTCAACAAATTCTTATTTGAAGATTCGGCCAACCCATTTCCTTGAGGATAATAATTGGATGCAAACTTTAAGCTCACTTTGTTATCATATGCCCAATCTGCAAATTGCGTAGAAATAAACGCTTTACCATTGTCATTGACAATAGAATTGGGCATTCCAAATCTTGTTATAATATGGTCCTCAAGGAATTTAATTACAACGTCTGTGGTGGCATGTTTAGTAGGAATCGCTTCTGTCCACCTTGTACAGTAGTCTGTAGCTGTCAATATGAATTTATGAGAATCAGAAGAATTTGGGTTAATAACCCCAATGAAATCTAGTCCCCACTGTGCAAATGGTCTCATTTCAACTACAGGTTGTAACGGCATGGCTGCATTTCTTTCTCTATTGGCAGCCACTTGACGAATATGACAAGATCGTACATGGGCATGTGCATCTTTGAAAATATGGGGCCAGTAGTATCCTGCTCTCAGGATTTGATGTGCTGTAGCGTTGGCCGCACCGTGACCAGTTCCATGTTTCCCGTGAAATTCCTGCAACACCCTGGCGGCTTCTTCTTTGTTCAAGCACCTCAGGTAGATACCTTCATGATTCTTCCTGTAAAGCACACCAGATTTCATCAGATAATTGATAGACTTAAGCCTTAAAGCTCTTCTCTGTGTTGAATTCAGATTAGAAGGACACTTACCGGTCAATAAAAATTGCACAATATCAACATACCAGTCATCCTTAGCAATGTATTATGTATTCGAGCATTGGCTTGTTATTTGCGGATTATTTTCTGCGATCGCCTTCGCCAGTCCCTGTCCTCGAACTAGTTTCATAGGTTGGATTTCGAGATCAAATTCTTGGATGGTGGAAATCCATTTCCCTCTTTTCTCACCTAGTTCATTTTGTAAAAACATGGTCTTGACAGCAGAGTCGGGCACGATAGCAATAACTCTGTTGTGTACAATGTAGTGCCTAAATTTTTTCACCGTTTTAAAAAGTGCGTACATTTGCTTATCAAGGATCGAATACCTTAATTGAGCATCTTTCAGGGGGCACTTAAAAATGCTATGGGTTTTTCGGCACTATCCTCGCCTTTTTGGGTTAAGACACTCGCGAAGGAGTGTTCTGATGCAAAAGCATAAATATAGAAAGGCTTGGAGTAGTCCGGGCTTATAAGGACAGGGGCTCTGGAAATGGCATCTTTGATGTTCTGGAAGGCCACTCTACTTTCCTCGTTCCATTTTACATCCACATCTTTCTTGAGCATCTTGTTCAGAGGCTTGGCTATCTCAGCAAAGCTAGAGATAAACTTCCTCACAAAATTAACCTGCCCAAAGAAAGATCTCAATTCTTTTTTACTACTCGGGAGAGGTAGGTTTTGGATAGCTTGTATCCTTTCTGGGTCGATGGATATGCCCTCTTTTGAAATAATGTGACCCAGTAATTTTCCTTCTGTTACTCCGAAAATGCACTTTTTGGGATTTAAGGAAATTCCATGTTCTCTGCATCTTTGAAGCACTTTCTTTAAATCTTTGACATGTTCCTCTCTCTTTTTCGAGAAAACTGGGATATCATCCACATACACGATGATGCATTTGCCTATGAGCCCTTTGAATGCATAATCCATGGCGCGTTGAAAAGTTGCACCAGAATTTAACAGTCCGAACGACATTCTCTTATATGCAAATGTCCCCCACTTGGTAGTGAAGGCTGTTTTCATCCTGTCATCTGGATGTATAAGAATCTGGTTGTACCCAGAATACCCATCGAGAAAGGACATCATCTCAGATCCATTTACCATTTGTAGAATTTCATCGATTGATGGCAGTGGATAATTATCTTTTTGAGAGGCTTTATTAAGATTTCGAAAATCTATGCACAGCCTAATCTCTCCACTCTTTTTTCTCACTGGAACGAGGTTAGCCACCCAGGTTGAGTGCCTAACGGGAAAAATGATTTTCGCTTCCAATAATATTTTAACCTCCTTTTCGATCAAAGGCTCCAATAGCGGGTTAACAACTCGTTGTCTTTGCCTAAAAGGCTTGGAGTCTGGCTTCAAAGGGATGGTATGTGTGATAATGTTTTGGTTGTATGTCTTCAGCTCATTGTAGTTCCAAGCAATACAATCTATGTAATGTTTCAATGCTTGCATTATATTGCTCCTTTCTTCCTCTGTACATGCCTTTGCTATGTACACCTCCTTTGGATTGTCTGCACTCCCTAGATTAATTGAATCACATGCATCTTTAGGGAGTGGGACTCTTTTCCCTTTCTTGGTCTTGCATCCCATGTCGAACATCTTTTCCAATGAAACCACGTCTTTAGGAATTTTGTTGGATTGATACGCAGTTTCAATTTCATCTTTTGTTTCATCCTGCCACCTTTGCTCCTCATCAATCACCTGATTTTCAAAAATACCCGAGTTCGTGACAAATTTGAAAATATGTCTGTCACTTTCAAAAACCTGGAAATTCTTTACATTATCGGGTATTGATGGACAAGGAACCAGTTCAATAGAAAACTTTTTACATCTTTTTATATCAACCGGGTTTAACATGCCCGCGGCGACTGCAAGAGAGTCTGCTATTCGATTTCCTTTCCTGGAAATAAGGGCTATATTGAATGCGTCGAATTCCTCAATGAGGTCCATAACCCTAGTTCTATAAAGGCTTCGTCTTCTGTCATGGCATGTATATTGTCCTTTGATTTGCTTGACTACCAACTCCGAATCTCCCAAAACCTTCAAGCATTTAACATGTTTGCTCAATGCTAGACGTAAACCAAAGATCAATGCTTCGTATTCTGCCACATTGTTCGTGCAAGGAAATTGCAATCTGTAGGCAGCTAATAATGGTTTACCTCCGGGGCCAGTGAGCTCGACTCCAGCTCCTGCTCCCTGTCTAGATTTTGATCCATCGAACCTGAGCAACCACGTGTAATCATTTTCATCAGAAGAGCTACCATGACATGCCTCCTCTTTAGGTTCTTCAGTAGCTTCCTCAACATCAAGTGCATAAACTCCTAGTTCTGGCTCAGAAAATTGAACTTCATTCGGCTTGTTAAAATCTGTTATAATCTCCTTAAGCCTCGGTTCATTTTCCACTCTGATTTGGTTTGCAATTCCCTTCCATGGTAGCCACATATGTGAGCAGTCTGTTGAAAAATAGCCATTTAGAGTTTTCATCCAATCCCTCGCAAGTAACATTCCATACCTACTTGGGATATTAACCACCAGAATGTCCACAACCTGCTGAACCCTGGGTTCAGAATTCAATTGAATCTTGACATCATATAGAGTCCCCACTACATTTACCTCTGATCTGTCCAGTTGCAGGACTGTACATTTGGATGAAACAGGTTGCAGGCCTAGCATCTTACATATTTCTGTAGGCATGAGGTTGCTCGTGGCACCTGTGTCCACCAAACAGTTATGCAAATTCTTACCCGCAATTCTCAGAGTCAGTAAGAATGGCGGGACATCCCTTCTCTCCTTTCGCAAAATGAGATGGGATTCAACTCCTTTTCCTTTCCACGTTTGATCAGGTGAGTTCAACGCTTTTATCAATGCCTCCTTTTGGCCTGGCAATCTAGCTGCGTCCAAGAACGAAAGGCTAGATTTGGACTTCTTTAGATCCTCCACTATGTCATAGTTTGGCTTTTCGAATTTGACTGTCTTCTGCACATCATTAGACATTTCTCTTCTGAGTGGAGGGGGAGGATTATTATTTGCCTTAGTATCGGGAGGAAGAATAGAGTTGTTTGGAGGTGTTGATGAAGTTTTAGGGGTTTTAGATTTACTTCTCAAATGGTATCCATGATTCCCCTTCCTAAAATCTCGAAAAGCTTGCACCTCCTGTTCCAAAATTTCGTCTTCTTCTTCCTCACTCTCACCTTCTTGATGATATACAATTTCCATCACCATAATATTATCATCTTGATGTTGTGATGGACCCTCATTTGATACCCGTTCCAAATCATCAACTTGTGCCTGAAGACAATGAGTGTATCTCGCAATTTCGGGACAATTCCTCTCATTGTGTTCTTTCGTGTTGTGCAACCTGCACCCCCTTTCCCACGCCAAATCTGAAAGATTCAAAAGAGAATTGGATTGGCTAGGTCCTGCAGAAGTATCTAATTGATTAGCAATGGGAGCGGGTACTCCCCCATTGTTTGGCTTGGTGTTCCAGTGTCTCCCTCTATTGTTAAAATTTTGATTTGGGTGAGGGGCATGGGACTCATACTTCTACTGTTGAACCCTGTCATTGCTCAGTTTATGAACTAATTTCTTGAGCTCTTCGACTTCGAATAAATCTCCTTCGGTGGAATCACATTGTTGTTAACCCCCGTTGGATTCGCATAATTGATGGGGTCTTGATTCAACATTTGGGTCGGGTTCTGAGGAATTTGATTCCCGTATGGATTGACACTCTGAATCGGGGTTGGATTTGGAAAAGGAACTATGGCTTGAGGATTGACTTGGCTAGTTCCTTGCATAGTTGATTGACTGTTCTGCAAAAATGCAGGGACAAGTGGAATGGATGTAATTGGTTGGATTGGAATGGGTGCATACGCGGGTGCTTGGTGGATACGGCTACGATATGGGAAGGCGTTCATGCTTGGCATTTGTGGTGCCATGAGTTGATTTGCCTGGGGAGCTTGACCATATGGAGCATACTGTCCCATCACAGGCATCTGGGTAAACCCGTAGCCCTGTGGTGTCATTTGTTGCTCGATAGTCATGGCTTCGTTATAGGCTAAAGCCAGCGTGGTGACTTGAGGATTACGTCTCGCAAACATGGCTGTCATGGGGTCCAATGCCCCAAAATATATCTGCAAAGCCACTGCGGGATCGATGGCAAAGTGCCTAATTGCTCTATTATAGCACTTTTGGAATCTCTGATTAAACATTCTGATCGGTTCCCCTTGGCCCCTTTTGCATGTAATAAACTGATTGTAAATAGTTGCGGGATCCAAGGGTGACCTAAATTGATTAACAAAGGCATTTTCCATTTGTGTCCAAGAAGTAATTGAACCAGTAGGCAAGCATATATACCATTCATATGCTATTGGATCTAAGCTCATGGGGAAAAAGTCTGCAGGCCACATCTTCATATTGAACTTGCAACCTAATTAAAACATCCCTATAGGCTTGGATATGTTCTTCTGCTATTCTTAGGCCATCTGGTTTGTATTTAGGCAGAAATATTTCAATGTTCTTGGGGATTTCATGGATATCCCCAGCAATGTTCAAAGGAGTATTATTAGCTCCATACCAAGGAGCTGCTGGAGCTTGAGCCATTTGACTCAAAATCGATGAAGACAAACCTACAATAGCAGTAGAGATATTACTGACAATAGGAACACTAGTGGCAACTGATATTACGGGCGTAGATCCACTCGATGTTCCTGGAGAAAACAGGTCTTTTGTGACTGGTGAGCTTACGACTTGCTTGGTTTTATTCTTGGGAGTACCAGTAAGGTCATGAAAAATGGTTTCCCCGGTTGTTTGGGACCTGGTTGCAATACGACGCGGTGGGTCCAGCCTGCCTGATGAAACCCTCGATTATTTCAACGAAAACCTGCAACAAAAGAAAGCAAAAGCTGCAGTTTAGCCGTTTGTGAGCTTTAAGAAAATATTTCAAAATTAAATTAAACGATATTATTCATGTATGAAAACCAAAATAAAGTAAACCGATTCGGGCCCTCCTTCTAGCGCCAATCTGTTGAGTGGTGTTTTCACCCAATTGTGAAAGCACACTCTCCGGTAGGATCTGAGTCCCAAAATCCTCTGCTTGCAAAGAAAGTAATTTCTCCAAGGTTCCTCTTATGTTGATTCTAAAACACCAATGATCTCTGCTCACTGTAAATGCAGGGAATACCTTAGGGTTGCAAGTGGATGTTAACAAGGGGCACTGTAGTTCACTTTAATTTGGATTTGCAATGGACTCTGAGCTTTGATGGGTTTTCAATTATTTATTTAAATGACTGTAATTAAAATACAGAAAATAAATACGGGTTTAAAAATAAAAATAAATGCAAATGAATATGCAACTAAGCTACGTCCAGAGTACTGCCATCTTGATTGATAAAACCGAAGACAATGAGGTTTCTGCATGCAACCCAACCTACTGAACCTGCAAATTCGCACAATTCAGATAAGCCAGGTGCGGGTTTCTAGGGTTTCTACTGTAGTTTTAGATTTAGGCATTCGCATGAAGCAACCAAGAACACTTGCATTCAACTTCACCTATAAGCCTAGAAATCCGAAAGGGAAAGATAACACATTGAATCATGTATGCAAAAATGACTCCTTATTTCTCATCAATGAAATGCCAACACTGTATTTCTACATTAAAATGATGTATCAATTACAATTACAGAATGTTCCAGGTTTTACAAATCCAGAACAAATGAAGGAAATTGCCCAAGTGCAGGCCCAGAATGGCATGAAGCCCTTGTCTCTGCAACTCTGCAAGCAGCAATTTCCAACCCTCGTATCAATCCGTGCTTCAGATTTTATACTAACTGAAACGTCTCTTCGGTTCTCCCTGTGTCGCTTCGTTTCACCTTCCAGCATGTGACCTTTCAAATTCTTGCCTTTTCGATGCTTTTGTTCCATGTTCGATTCTGAAACGTTCGAAATCTACCGCTGCATGTAACGCCTCTGCAGCTCTGACACCTGTATGCCACGTGTCTCATGTTTTCTATGCCTTCTGTAACGTCTTCCCGTGCAAAACGTGACAAAACAGCATGCAGCCCGTTCACCTTCCTGGCCGCAAAAATGAGACATGTCGCGATATCGTGACGTTTTTGACCAACAACATCGTTTCTCCTCCTGCACAACGAAAATGAGACATGTCGCGATATCGCGACGTTTTTCTGCTTCGGGCCATCTCCTCACCACCTGTCGCGAAATCGTGACACTTTTTCGTTTCGTACCCTCTCGCTGTTACTTGTCACGAAATCGCGACGCCTTTTCGTTTCGAGCTGTAATGCTGCCTTCTGTCGTGAAATCGTGACGTTTCTCTTCTCCGTACACCTTCGCTGCATCTGTCATGAAATCATGACATTTTCTTACTTCGTGCTTCGTCTTTTAAACCTTTCTTTCCCCTTTCTTGTCGCGATTTCGTGACCATTTCGCGCTTCATGTCCTCCTGTCGATTCTGTCGCGATTTCGCTACCATTTTACTCTTCCGTACATTTGCCAATTTTCCATCGCGAAATCGCTACGCTACCTCTGTCCGTACTACTTCGCTGCTTCGGAGCCGCGAAACCGCAACCTGTCATGATTTCGCTACGTCTTTCTTGCTCGCACTACCTTCTTGCTTTTTTGTCGTGAAATCGCTACCATTTTTGTTCCGTACACCTTTGGCTACTTGGAGTCGCGAAAATGCGACATGTCGCGATATCGCGACGATTTCTCGTTTCATGCCTTCCACCTGCAATCTGTCATGATTTCGTGACGTTTTTCACTCGGCACCTCTTTGCTCAATGTTGTCACGATTTCATGACGTTTCTCTTCTCCGTACGCCATGCTATTTTCCTGTCATGAAATCGTGACCATTTTCTATTTCGTACACCTTCGGCTGCACCCTATCGCGAAATCGCAACGTTTCTCTCACTTCTTTACTACACTTTTCTCGCTTGGCACCTTCTTCCTGCTTCCTGTCGTGAAATCGCTACCGTTTTCATTCCGTACACCTTTCGCAGCAACACGTCGCGAAATCGTGACACTTCTCATTTCCAAGCAGTGGCAGCTCCATACGTCGCGAAATCGTGACGATTTTCATTCTTGCCTTTCTCTCTCCTGCCTGGGCCACGACGGAGCAACATGTCGCGATTTCGTGACACCTTTTCATTTTTCAGCGACATGTCGCGATATCGCGACAACTTTTCATTTTTGCCAGCGACATGTCGCGATTTCGTGACACCTTTTCTTTTTTTTCCAGCGACGGAGCGACATGTCGCGATATCGCGACGTTTTTCTATTTTTCGGCAGCGATGGCGCGACAGGTCGCGATTTCGTGACACTTTCAACACTTAGGCATTTTTTTCTCTTTTCTTCATTTTTAGCATCTGGGTCACCGAGATTTCATCCGCAAGCCTGCAAAAAAGGTGGGTCCCCAATTTTGGGGTGTGTTGTGGATTAGCCACAACATGTCCCAAAAATAAATATTTTTTGTAAATTTCTCCTACACTTAATTATAAAAGTGAAAAAGGGGTTCATGTGACTAGGAGACATAACTTAAGTTGTGTTTATTTATGTTTTATGTTTTTATGTTGTAATAAGGCACTTTAAGTGATTTTAGGGTTGGGAGATGTCAACTCCAAATTAGAACCTCACCCTATATAAGTGAGTGAGACGTCCCATTTTGGGCATGTTATGTTGATATCAGAATTGAATATTGAAACCCTAGAGGTTCCATGAGTTGAGATTACAGGTCTTGCTCATCCCCATAGTGCATTGGAGGTGCATGGTTGGGGTCTTGGCAATATCATTACAAGTGTTATTGCCCTAAAATATCAAAAATACAAAAAGATGCATCTTTGAGGAGTTCGTGGCATTTTTGGGAGCATTTGTGTCATGTGTTTCAAATCTTTTGACAGCCCCAAACCCTACGCTTGTATTTGGGGTCATTTTTGAGGAATTTTTGCATTTGTTCAGCCTTGGGGTTAGTTCGTCCCACTTGTGGGAGTTTGTATCTACATTTTGAGTTCCTTGAGGACCCATTTGTCCATTCCAACTGTTATATTGGTTTGAAAATATTTAATATATGATACTAGCTTATTTCTCCTCATACTTGTGTTATTTTATGAGCAATTTTTGAGTTATTTTCTTGCTGTACTTAATTTCTATATTTTTGTAGTAAGGGTTTGTTGTTCCTAAAAAAGGGACATTACAAGTGGTATCAGAGTTGTAATCTTGCTAGTCTGTGATTCATGGTGATAAGTGTGTTTCTATGGTGAAAAGTTGTGCCCTAGTGAAAATCGTAGATTTTTAGGGGATTCACGGATTTTTAGGGATTTTTTTCAGAAAATAAAAATTGCAGATTTGGATACCCTTTTGACCAATTTGTAGTTTTAGAAAAAAAAATTGGTGGTCAAAATTTTCAGAATTTCAGATTTCCATATTTTTAGGGTTTGATAGGGTTTTATGCATCGTCCTCCTGTTCATTAGTATTTTACTAGGAGAAATAGACTTGCTTTGGAAATGTCAAACATGGAAGAGGTTGAGGAGCCCCAAAGGCCAGTTGATAAGACTGAGCAAAAATTCGATGCCCTACTTGACATTCTGCAAAGAATGGTGTCCTTACAAGAGACAAATCAACAAGAATTGAGGGCAGCTTTGGGAAACCCAAATGGCACAAGGAGGTAAGGAGAAAGGGGAGGCAACACAAATGGGCATGATTCATCATCTAACTCACACACTCCCTTGCCTAGGTCGTCCAAGCCTATGTTCCTTGTTCCACCACCGCCACCGAAGGAAACTGAGGTAACTGATGAATTATATGAATGGTTTGCTGCTTATAGTAATAAATCTAAGGGTTTTAGGGCAGCAGTTTCTTTTGATAAATATTTGAAGATTATGGGTAAATCTGTTGTTGAGGCTAAAAAAGATAAAAAGCTCTTTTTGCATCAAAAGGTGACCATTCCCTCATTTAATGGTCAAGATGGTCTTACAGCTAGGGCATGGCTTCAAAAATTACAAACTTATTTTACCTTGGAGCCTATTTCTGAAGCTGATGTAGTTCGAATTGCTACACTCCACCTTGAGGGTAGTTCTTACTCATGGTGGCATCATGGGTTAGTAACCTAAGGGCATGGTGATATTGATACATTTGATGAATTTTGTAGTAGGGTTTTGAACAGGTTTGAAAGGAGGAATGTGGAAGCGTATTTCAATGAGCTTGTCACTTTGAAGCAAACTTCATCCATTCATGCCTATGTGGAGGATTTTGAACAACTTTCAGTTCAGGTACAAAATATTTCACCTAAGAGGGTAATTTTTCTTTTTATGGATGGTTTTTTGGAACCCGTGAAGGGATTAGTTAAAGCTTTTGAACCAGCCACTCTTGAAGATGCCATTAAGAGAGCTTTAAGCTTAGAATCTGTTTTACCTCCTAGACATAAATATTTTGCACATAATCCACCTACTAGAACAACTTTTGCAGCCAAAAAATTAGTTTTTGGACAGCAGTATGGGCAGCAAGGAAACCTCATGCAGCAAGGTGGAAATGAGAGAAATTTGTAGGGCAAGAATCCCACGCATGGAGAAGGTTTCAGATCTGGTTTTCAGCCACCTAATAAGCCCCCAAATGTCCCACGCTTGACACAATAAGAGAAATATGAGCTAAGGAAACAAGTGTTTCATTTGCAAGTCTCCTTGGCAAAGAGGTCATAAATGTAGAGAAGGAGGTATGAAAATCATTGAATTACATTCTAATTCTGATTCTGATAATCCTGATTCTGATAATCCTAATTTTTATGAGGCAGATGAGACACCCTTGGAAGAGGAAGCACAAAGGGAGTATGAGGAAGCTCCTGAAGGTTCCCTAGCCACTTTAAGTGGGCTGAATTAGTTTCGCACTATTAAGGTACCAGGTAGATCTTTTAATGAAAAGGTTATTATTTTAATAGATGGTGGTGCTACTTACAATTTTTTTGATGAGAATTTTACCACTAGAAAGAATCTTCCTACAACTATCATTCATGGCTTTAGTGTTGCTATTGGAAATGGTGATCTTATCACATGCAACAAAGTGGTAAGAAACATAAAAATTAATTTTGGCAACATGGAAGTAGATGAGCAATTCTTTGTTTTTCCCTTAGGAGGTATTCCACATATGGCTTTGGGTGTGCAATGGTTGTATTCACTTGGTGATTATGTTACTAATTATCAGAAATTAGAACTGAAATTTGTGCTTGAAGGGAAATATGTGGTGTTGCAAGGAATCAAGGAAAATGGGTCAAAATATTCTTGCAAAATTTTAGAGGTTTCATACAAAAGAATGGAGAAGATGATAAGGCATAAGGATGTTGAGTGGGTAGCTGTAATTTTCAGTTCAAAAGGGAAAAAATCAGCCACCTATCATCCTCAAATTCAAGGTTTACTACAAAAACATCTTAAGGTATTTTCTGACCTACCTAAAGGTTTGCCACCTAGTAGAGGTTTTCAGCATGTTATTGAATTGGAAGCATATAGTAAACTGGTCATAATTAAACCTTATAGGCATCCTAAGGTTTTCAAAGATGAGATTGAAAAGACCATTGCTGATTTACTTGAGAGTGGGCACATTATTTGCAAAGATAGGGTGAAGGTTGATCAAACTACAGTTTCAGTTGTACAAAGATGGCCTATATCATCCAACCTAATGGAATTGAGGGGTTTTGTGGGTTTATGCAGTTACTACAGGAGGTTCATTAAGGGGTTTTCTTCTTTGGCTTCCCCCCTTACTAAATTAACTAAGAAAGGGGCCTTTTCATGGTCCAATGAGGCTCTTTTAGCTTTTCTAAAGCTGAAATATGTAATGACTTCCACTCCTTTACTTGTTATTCCTGATTTTTTTGTTGCTTTTACTATTACTTGTGATGCTTCAGGTGTTGGAGTTGGAGTTGTACTTATGCAACAAGGACACCCCATTGCTTATGAGAGTAGAAAGCTCTCAAATGTGGAGAAAACTTTTAGTATCTATGATAAGGAGATGCTAGCTATCATGCATGCCTTGACCAAATTCAAGCAATACTTAGTGTGTGGCAAGTTTGTGGTCAAAACTGATCATAATAGTTTGAAATACTTCTTGGGGAAAGTTGAACTAAATGAAAGACAGCAAAAATGAGTAACAAAGTTGCAATCATATGATTTTGAAATTGAGTTTGTAAAGGGTAAGAAGAACTCAGCTCCTGATGCACTTTCTAGGCACCCTACTTTTCATTCTCTTTCCATTATTTCTGCTGATTGTAAGGTGAAAATTATGGCTAAATATGCAAAGAATGATTTTTGTTCTAAACTAATAAACGGGCAAGTTGAAGATGACAGGTTCAGCCATAAAGGACTGATTTTTTGCAAGGGAAGAGTGTTTTTAGTACTTGAATCAAAGCTGAAACAAGCTTTAATTACAGCCATGCATGATGCTCCACTTGTAGGCGATCCAGGTTTCTACCAGACTTACAAACAGGTTAGAGAAAGATTTTATTGGAAGGGTTTGAAAAGGGATGTCTTCTTGCATGTTCAGGAATGTGTTATTTGCCAAGAAACAAAGGGGGAACATGAATTTACAGCTGGTTTACTTCAGACACTTCTTATTTCGAATCAGAAATGGGAAAGTATTTCCATGGACTTCATTACTGGTTTGCCCAAGGTATACATGAAGGATTGCATATTTGTTGTTGTTGATAGATTGACAAAATTTGCTCATTTCTATGCCATTTCAACAACTTGTACAGCCATACAATTTGCTAATTTGTTTTTTAAAGAAGTTTTTAGATTGCATGGTTTGCCTAAATCCATTGTGAGTGATAGGGACAACATATTTTTGAGCATGTTTTGGCAAGAATTGTTTAAGCTATGTGGTACTAAATTGACTCCTAGTACTAGCTACCATACCCAAACTGATGGGCAAACTGAAATTGTTAACAAATGGCTTGAAGGATATTTGAGAAATTATGTTTCAGGTCAACAAAAGGCATGGGTTAAATGGCTGCACCTTGGCAAATATTGCTACAATTCTACTTATCATATGTCCATAAAAATGTCTCCATTCAAGGAACTTTATGGTTATGATGCCCCACACTTTTCAGATCTAATTTTTGGTGATTCAAGGGTCCAAAAATCTAGAGACTTTGTAGCAAAAAATCAAGATATTCTTAATGCTTTGAAGGACAATATTCTTATGACACAAAATCAGCAGAAGAAGTATGCAGATCAGCAGCGTAGTGAGTGCTCATTTGAGGTGGGAGACTTGGTTTATGTTAGGTTGCAGCCCTATAAACAGTCTACATTGAAAATAAGTGGAGCAGAAAAACTCAAACCCAAATTTTATGGACCTTACAATGTGTTTAGTAAGGTTGGACAGGTTGCATATGCTTTGGAACTTCCAAGTGGAAGTAAAATACATAATTTCTTCCATATTTCTTGTTTGAAGAAGGCCTTGGGCCAACATATTCAGCCATATTCAGATTTGCCACCCCTTGATGATGAAGGAAAGCTCATTCTTGAACCTAAAGTGATCCTTGAGACAAGGGAGAGAAAGCTTAGGAGTAGGACTATCAAAGAATATCTTGTGAAGTGGAAGGACCTGCCTATGGAGGATGCTACTTGGGAAGGTGCAAAAATTTTAGATGCTCCAGCTTTGAATTTGCTTGAGGATAAGCAATTTGAGGAGGGTGGACTTGTAATGTCCCAAAAATAAATATTTTTTTTAAATGTCTCCTACACTTAATTATAAAAATGAAAAAGGGGTTCATGTGACTAGGAGACATAACTTAAGTTGTGTATATTTATGTTTTATGTTTTTATGTTGTAATAAGGCACTTTAAGTGATTTTAGGGTTGGGAGATGTCAACTCCAAATTAGAACCTCACCCTATATAAGGGAGTGAGACGTCCCATTTTTGGCATGTTATGTTGATATCAGAATTGAATATTGAAACCCTAGAGGTTCCATGAGTTGAGATTGCAGGTCTTGCTCATCCCCATAGTGCATTGGAGGTGCATGGTTGGGGTCTTGGCAATATCATTGCAAGTGTTATTCCCCTAAAATATCAAAAATACAAAAAGAGGCATCTTTGAGGAGTTCATGGCATTTTTGGGAGAATTTGTGTCATGTGTTTCAGATCTGTTGGTAGTCCCAAATCCTACGCTTGTATTTGAGGTCATTTTTGAGGAGTTTTTGCATCAGGAGTTTTTGCATCTGTTCAGTCTTGGGGTTAGTTCGTCCCACTTGTGGGAGTTTGTATTCGCATTTTGAGTTCCTTGAGGACCCATTTGTCCATTCCAGCTGTTATATTGGTTTGGCAATATTTAATATATGATACTGGCTGATTTCTCCTCATACTTGTGTTATTTTATGAGCAATTTCTGAGTTATTTCCTTACTGTACTTAATTTTTGCATTTTTGTAGTAAGGGTTTGCTGTTCCTAAAAAAGGGACATTACAATTACTCCGTAGGATAGAGATGTACAATTACTATTAATGGTTGAAATCATAGTTGTAATAGGACTTGCCATATAACAAAATGCAATCAGTATTTAATCATCCAAATTATTCATCTTGGTCAAGCGACTCATCGCTTTAATCACTTGTCCTTTTCCTTATTAACTCATCTCTAGAGGGGGTATTCATAATATAAAATTCATAATCAAAATCAAAAATTTATCACTTGATCATGTAAATCATGTTCGTCTTACGAATAATTTCTAACAACTATCATAAGCTTCCCCATTTGTAGGGGCAAAAAGAAAACATAGCAAACTAAAGTTTTTGCATTTTGTTCTTTGTTCATGATCATTCAAACAATTCATTCATATTTCTTGTAGATCATATCCAAATTTTTACTCAAGTTAAGCCTTTCATTTCATTGGAAGCAATGATTTTAATATGTGCATCCTTTACAGGATTGAGGCATATAGTGTTGATCAGATCAATGATCATCAATCAACATAGAACATGGATTTAGGTGGTCTAATTTTGCCTAGCATCATGTTTTCCCATAATGCATCACAAAAGGGGTATCTTTAGACACCTAAAACACATCATATTTAGGAGACTACACATATGGGCACCTTTGCAAGCCATATGAATGATCTTGGACCTTTCCAAGGCTAAGCAGTGATTCTAATCACTCATTTTAGGCAATCTAGGCCTATTCAGCCTTAGTCATTGATGACATCAGTAGCTAAGATCTCAACCATGGATGACAATGTTAGGATACTCAATCCTAACATTATTAGTTAGTATTAGTTAGTATTATTAATAGTTTAATTATCATATTATTAACTTATAAAGTGAACCATCACAACCCTTCATAACGTGAACCATCACGTCTCTTCATACATGAACCAGCATGTCTCTTCACCAACGTAGCTTTAGGGTAGATATATATATTAGGTTGGCCATCCATATCAAATCATCCAAGAAGAATAATAATAAGCATAGATTCTAAGGAGGGAGCCCCCTATAGTGGCAAAGCGATTACAAGGGATCCCCCTTTGAGTGGCCTACGATTACATTTACATTAATTTGTTAATAATTTTATAGTAATACCTTGGGGTCTTACCATTTGGTATCAGAGCCATGTGGGACCCAGTCATGTGGGAATTGCTCAAAGATCTTCATCAAATCACTTATGTACGTGAGTATCAAACTCGGTTTGAGGATATCACCAAACACAACACAATATTGGATGAATCAATTCTCATCAATTGCTTCATTAGGGGATTAAAGGAGGAAATTAGAATGGAGGTGACAAGGTTCAATCCCTATACCATGATGTAGACCTATGGATTGGCAAAATTAGCTGAAGATAAAATCAATGCACAACAACGATTAGGGAAACCACTTATGGAAAAATCATTGACCACTTACATCGCTTCCAAACCTATGCATAATGGAAGGGCACAAAGCACTTACACAACCCCAAAATCTAATCAAACTTTACAAATTAAACATCTTAGCTCTGAGGAGATGAAGGAACGATGAGCAAAAGGGCTCTGTGATAATTGTGATGAACAATTTGGACCCCACCATAAATGTGCTACACTAACATTGTATTTATTGAAGGAAGTTGATCCCTGTCTCTCCATAGAGCAAGCAGATGAGGTAGTTGTGTCCGAAGTGACCAGTGCACCTACTCACTGCGATGAATACAATGAGGTTGATGTGCAAGAAGTGATTGATGTACCAAGCAAAGGATGAAGTAGACATACCCAAAGTGATCAATGCTAGCCAAACATGCACTCTACAAGACCTACACATACCTTCCTCACCAATAGTGAGTTCTTGCCATATGACCAAACCTATTCGAAACCAACACAGAGTGACTACACACTCCTCCGTTGGCTCTACCAAGGAACCAAAAAAGCATATGAAATCATTACCATCACTTTTGATGCATCATTCTGAAGTATTTGAGGAACCCCAAGGGTTGCCCTCCCATCATCATCATGATTTTCCTAAGGGAGATTCTACTATTTTTCTTGGCAACCCCCCGCTAATGCTTCATCCTTCTCGATATCCTTGCCTATGAAAGGATACCATTAAAAGAGTCCAAGAACTTACACAAATCCTTCTTGTAAAACAAAGGACAAAGCTTCTCACTTTGAGATTTGAGGACAAAGCTCTTTTTGAGGGTGGCATGTTAGGATCCTCAATCCTAACATTATTAGTTAGTATTATTAATCATTTAATTATTATATTATTAACTTATAAAGTGAACCATCACAACCCTTCATAACGTGAACCATCACGTCTCTTCATACATGAACCATCATGTCTCTTCACCAACGTAGCTTTAGGGTAGATATATATATTAGGTTGGCCATCCATATCAAATCATCCAAGAAGAATAATAATAAGCATATATTCTAAGGAGGGAGCCCCCTATAGTGGCAAAGCAATTACAAGGGAGCCCCCTTTGAGTGGCCTGCGATTACATTTATATTAATTTGTTAATAATTTTATAGTAAGACCTTAGGGTCTTACCAGACAATAGCTGCTAGGGTCCTAGCCACACTGAGCAATAATGGCTAGCCCTGTAACAAATTTAGGCTACTAGAGCTAAGCAAAATTTGTTGCAACAGATAGCTTGTAATTTTTTTCAAGTAATTTTGGGCAAGGAAGCTTCTAGAGGATTCCTCCTAATCGCCCAGGCCAACTGATTCTTGATCTTGACTTCCTTGAAAAGCCAATATTAGGATTTGGAGAGTCTATTTATAAACCCCCCAAAGAGGTAAATAGAGAGACAAGTTGAATGCAGCAAAGCCCTACCAAACTGGAGAGCCATTTGCAATCCTTGAAGAGTACCAACATGCTATCCAATTGGAGAATGACACCTGCGTTTGAAGTAATGGAGTTTCCAATAGGTTGAGGAGCAAGCTTACCATTCCACACCAATCCATTGCAAATTCACAACAATTCACCCATAAATCTATGTTTAGACACACCGAATACCCTTTATCATCAATTCCACAAAGCAATTGAGCATCCACAGACCTGATTTCAAGAGTAGAATGCTTTTCTCATGGCTGCTATTGTTAACAGCAGCCCACAGGCTTAGTTGCAACTATCAATAGTGGTTAGCAGATCCAGCTGCTCTGAGCATTAGTAGCTAGGGTTTTATGTGCTTAATTATTTTATTTAGCCATATATTTACATTTCTTAGCATTCATTTAGCTTTATCTAGTCTAGATTAGTCATATTTCATGCATTTCCATGGTTGATTAGTAGATTAATAGGCATATTTGCTTACATTTGTGCATTCCATGCTTTCCTTTACATGCTTTGCTTTACATATTAGGTTCCTTTATGCTTAATATGCAATATTACATGCATTTCTAGGTTCCTTTATATGTTTTAAGCTATGCTTTATGCTTATTCATCAATATTGTAGGCAACTTTATATATATTTATACATGTTCATGCATTCTTTACATATTTGCTATATTTCATACGTTTCCTTGGAAATCAGCCTCATCATGAGAGGCTTCATGTGCTACTAATGTGCTTTGTTGTTTCCTTGCACGCAGGTGACAAATATTCTCTAGGGACAAAGCATCTTTCAAGACTATTCCTCTTGACATTGGAGAAGGAGGCATCCTAGTAAGCCCTCAAGCAAAGTTTGAGGATCTTAAGAGTCTTTAGAAGGCATCTACCACATGATATGTGGCTTGTAAAATGTATCACCATGGTCAATCCTCAAGAAGGATGTTCTTGTAACTGTTGAGTGGTGTTTTCACCCAATTGTGAAAGCACACTCTCCAGTAGGATTTGGGTTCTAAATCCTCTGCTTGCAAAGAAATTAAACATGTAACTTCTCCAAGGTTCTTGTTATATTAGCATTTGCCTATGTGCATCAAATAAAGATATTCAATTTAAATGCTTGGAACACCTTAGTGATTGCAAGTAACTGTAAACAAGGGGCACTGTTGGTTTATTTTACCATGAAACTTTAATGATTGTTCATTGAACCCTGATAAAGTAAATGTGAGTTGGCCCTCATATGACCACGATGTAGTGCTTTAATTCCTTTTATCTTGATGGTTTTAAAATAGTTTTTTATCTTGCATTAAATCCTCAATGATGAATAGGGTCTTCAAATGTAGCTTCAAAATGTCACTTTAACTTATCCCTCTTAAATGAAATCAAATTTTCATCAAGATGAACAATTAAGTGCTTTAAGGAAAAGACCTTCAATGTAGTACTCAAATTATCCCTCTTTCGTAAAATTGGAATTTTTATGAAGAAAGGGTAATTTTAGGCCCGAAATGGAAATTTGTGAAAATGCCGTAAAACATAACCCCTTCAATGAAATTGGAATTTCCATGAAGGGAATGTCATCATAGGCTCATGAATGCAAAACAAAACTAGAAAAATGAAATTTGACTTTAAAATGGAAAATTTCTATTTTCGGAATTTTAAAATCTGTAGCAAAACAGCAACTTCGATGAATTTTTAAAAATACTAAACAAGTCCAAAAATGAAATTTCAAAGTGCGTATTTGAAGTCTGAATTATAATCTCCGCAATTGTGAAATCATTTTTAGATTTTGAAATTTTTTTAATATTTATTTTAATGTCTGAAAATAGGAAAATATTCTGAAATTAAAATTTTTGGAAACAGAAAATTAAAGTTTGCATCAAAATAATTGCTAAAAATGCATCAATGCAAAAGCTCCTTCAGTTTGATAGCACCCCGTCCTGCAAAACCGAATACGTGAGAGTTTCATACATGCAACCTAGCTTATTTGACCTGCAAACTAAACACAATCAAAGTAAACTAGGTGCTGGTTCCTAGGGTTTTAAATAATTTCCAGATTACAGACATTCACATGAAACAACCCAAAATAATGGCATCAATTTCACATACAAGTCTGAAATCTGAAAGGGGAAAAATAAAAAAATTAAAATTAAGCATGCAGAAAATTTCTCATTCTTTCTTGCTAACAAGGCCTGAAATTTCTGAATAAAAGCTTTCACATTCCAATTAAAATCCTTGCTTTACAAATGTGGCCATGCCCAAAGTTCCCATTTGGCCATGCCACCATTTCCGTCCATTTTCGTCTCCGTTTTTTTCCTTTTGTGTTTGTATGGCCTATTTAAAAATAAAAATATTCAATATGCCCTTTCATTGGTTTTCCAACTCTTCATTTCATTTCCAATGCTATTCGCAGCTCTCCGTTTCGTTTAAAATTCCATTCGCTTGGCGTTCTCCATGTCGTGCGCTTCTTTTCTCCTGGCCCTTTCGTTTCCTACGCAATACCCTGCAAAAAGAAAAAGAACACGTTAGAAAAAACAAAAACTAAATTTCACTTAACTAACATGAAAAAATTAAAGATTAAAACTTAAACCAAAAAAACAAAAAAGCTAAAACACAAACCTACCACTACATACTACTTAAAGCTAATAAAAGGTGCTTTAAAAGCTTTAAGAGCTATACGTGGCCACCATGAAAAATATAAGATTATATATATATATATATATATATATATATATAAAATATATAAATATATATATTATATATATATATTATTTTTATTTATCCTTTCTTTTTTCTTTTTTTTGTTTTATTTATTTATTTATTTTTTTAATTCCTTTTTTTTTAGTTTATTTATTATTGTTTTAAACATGAATTAACCCAAAAGTTAATGTTTGAATTATAAACACTTTAATAAACCTATAAAAAAGAAAAAGACAAAAACCACACCAAAATTTATCAAAAAAAATGTGGGTCCCCAAGCTTTGGGGCTAGTTGTGAAACAGTCACAACATAACCTTGTTGTAAAAGAGATTCACAATTATTAATAAATATGGGCACATTCTTTCACTCTCTTCCTTTGCACTTGGTTATTTGATCAATTTTATCTTTTGATATTATATTGCACTGGTTGTTATACTTTTAAGGCTCCTTAAATAATAAAAATAATAAAAGGGGTCAGGACATAAATATTTTAACATTTGCTCTTCTTTCAAAATATTTGTCCTCAAATATTAAGGTATGGAGCTACTATTAGAGTTAGTGAAGAATTTTCCAAGTTGTATATTCTAGTAGTATGCATCACCATTATATCAAAATATTTATTATAGTAATAGCTGAGTTAGTATGATCATTTATCTAAAATCGACTCAAGTTTAAGTATATTAGATCCTTTGTCATATAATTAAGGAAGTGTTGACTAAGGTTAAAAGCATTGGCTAAGGTACTTCTTTGAAAAATATACATGAAAAGCAATATGTATTATGGAATATTATGGTAGGTCAAAAATAAGCGCAATATATTATTTTACTCGATAGAGATTATGGATCTTGGGTGCTAACATATGACTACCCTTAAAATTTAATTATGTTTGTTTGTATGGTTATATACAAAGGAAAACCAAAGTCCCCTTTTGTGAATTTACACTCTAAATGGTGTTGATCTGCTTGTTTATTCATGTTTTAGGGTCAATGTTGTATTATCCTTGATAGTTCAAAGTAGGCATTTCCAATTTATAAGGGATAAATTAATGGCCTGTAACTTCTAACTACGTAGAAGGTAGGATGTTAGAAATGTCATTGCTTTTCTATATAACACTTCATATAGTGTTATATTGGTTATAGTGTGATAAGTGTTGTTATATCATCATTAAAATAGAGATAACTATTTAGCTCATTGAATATGTTGATCTAATTTGAAGCAAATCAAGTAAGTCACTACACATTTATTGATGATTTTTATTTAAACAATATTTTATGAGTGGCATGTAAATATTAGGTTTAGTTGGGTTTCATAGATTGAAGATATCATTTCAAAAATTTGTAGTAAATGCGGTATCACAATCTAAAGAGAAAAAAGTGGTCATGCCATAGATGTAAAATATTTTGTCAATAAAGGTTTGAACAATAATTGTGAATTTATAAGGGTAGGCCAATGAACAAAAAAGAACATACTTAAATATATGATGCACCATCACATGAATAAATTATTAACTTGTTTAAATTGATAATACTTCAATCAAATCCATGGAAATGTCCATATACACTATAGTTTGAATTGGTAATAGTTATAGCGTGCTTAAGCTCCTAACTATTTCTCTTTTATGGCATTCCATTCCTATCCATGATGCATGAGTTTCAACTACTACTCTTTATATGATTTGAACCTTACATAACTACACCATACCTTCATGAGAATCCTTTATTAATAATGTATTCATGTGATGAGAACTACTTGTATTTTTGGACTAGCTATCATTCTCTTAAGAGTGTATTTTTGGTCATTCACCATGAATTTCATCAATATTTCAGATAATCCCATAAGGTGGGTCACAATATGCATAGGAATTAAACACCTAATAATATATGACAACCATTAAATGCATTATGAACATGTCAATATTAAATTTTAGTTCCCCATGAAAACCATTACATATACTTTTGCTCTTATAAGCCAATGTACCCCTACCAATAATCATTGCCTCAATATTATTGTGTGGGTACATATAACACTCTTCCTAATTAGTTGTTTTGGGGTACATGAATTTGTGAATGTGATGTGTATCAATAATAATGGTTAGTTAATTATTTTTAAATTATCCCCTTGCTTTCATAGTTTGGGTGTGATGATTCCTTTTAAAATTCATGTATAGAAATTTTAGGGGTAGGCTCATCCCTTGTATATTTATTTTTATATTGTTCCTCATCTAATATGTCCTATTGGGACTTTTAGATATATATAAGCATAGGATAATTATCCATATTATAGGTATAATTTCTATTATGCAAATTTATAATGTGCTATGTACTTTTCATCATAAGCATAACCCGTCCTCTTTACGAGATTTCATCTTTGACTCATCTAGGTGCTTAATTGGTATTGATGATGTTCTAGACTTTATTGAGGTTTAAGAAGGGTGTGGATTTATGAGCTATGGTGGATTATATGTAAAATATTGGGCCATATATTTTTTGTCAACTAACTTGTCTATCTTGATGGTTTTCATCATATTTGTGGGGTTAAACATTTTTACCTTTTTTCATATATCTTATTTTAAACAATTATGAAAAAAATTCTAAATATGGTGTAGTACAAAATCTATCCCATGTAGGTGTACTACAAATTTGTTTTTAATCCATTTTTACCACTAAATAACTTCATGTTCAAAATTGAACATAGCCATGGGCACATTATAGCACTCAAGAATTTAAGTCAAGGTAAAATATTGGCGTACTTGATATATCCAACCAAGGAGGTTATCATCATTCGGAAATCAAGCTTAGACATGCATTGTGGCATTTACAAACTATGTTTTCCTCTAAAAGCATGCTATTTTGGGCTACATATGGAGTTGTATTGGGAAATATTTTATTTTTTATATGTTGTCCTACTTGTTGCCATTGAGTTAGGGTAATAGTCATTTGCTCGTATTTCTTGTCAAGCCCTACTATTTTAGATTCAATATTATTGATATTTTCTAGCTTGTCCAACTTAGTCAAGGCTAAAAATAATTTCATTATTAAGACCTTTATTTATTTCTATTCTTCATCTAACTTTTCTAAAAAACAAAATTATGATCTACAACCTAAGACCATTTTGGAATTATCTAGATTATACAAGAAGTGTTACTGATGCTATGTATCAAAGGTAAGTTTAGAGAAATTTATGGTTTTTAGACTTTTGAATATTTTTTGAATTTATGGGAAATTTTAGATTTTTGAGGTTTTAATAATTTTTAGGGATTTTAGAAATTTTTGGATGTTTTAGGAATTTTAGGGATTTTGAGACTAGCTATAGACTTAAAATATAGTTTAAAATTCTAAACTTTTACCCTATCTTTCCCATGTACATTAATAATTCTAATACCATATCCTATTCTTCCTAAGTCTATCATAAAGTGCTAAAGTTAGCTTTTTAGAATTTTAGGGGTTTTAGATATTTTTGAATATTTTGAGGATTTTAGAATTTTTTTGATGTTTAAGGAATTTTAGGGATTTTGAGACTATCTATAGACAAAAAATACAATATGAAATTATTAAATTTTACCTCATATTCCCCAAGTTTATTCAAAATTCTACTACCATATCCTATTTTCCCTAATTATGATATATTTTGTCCTAAAGTGCTAAAAGTTGAATTTTTAGATTTTTGAGGTTTTTAGAGATTTTTGAATTTTTGGGAGATTTTAGAAATTTTTTGATGTTTTAGGAATTTTAGGGATTATGAAACTATCTACAAACAAAAATATAGTATAAAATTCTAAAAAATTTCCCTATCTTCCTCATGTTTATTCACAATTCTACTACCATATCCTATTCTCCCTAATTATGTTATATTTTGTCGTAGTGTGCTAAAGTCTATCAAAATGTTGGTCATGAATCTGTCTAAGTACATAACATATGTCTGCCCTAGATATGGCCAACATTGAAAGGCCAAAGGAAAGAGATGTCCTTTGGGAAAATCTATAGAGAGGGTTTTTTACCATACTACTATAACAATTGGTATAAGTTTGGGATAATAAAAAGAGATGGGAAATGATATAAAATAATGGGAAATATGGCTATAAGTAAAAAATGTAAGGTGGGGATAAACTAACAAAAATCCAAATCAAGTTGTAATTAGCATGTAACAGAAATAAAAGCATAGAAACCATTCACAGTTTGCAGAGATAACTTCATATAAATATTAAAACATTCAGTTCTCTAGTAGGAGTCAAATTCAACATGCAAAATTTAAACTTATCTAACAGAGATCACGAACATTACAGAAATGATAAGTAGAAAATAATTACATACACCACTGATCTAGGAACAAAAGCCAATTCTCTTTCAATTTATGTAGAGAACTTAAAGTGCTTTTTGGTAGAGTGTTTATCCTCTTTTTTTACATCAAAATGCTTAGTATTTATAGAGGGTTGTGCCTATGTAATTAAATGCGCATTAAAACAAAATAACAATTGGTCAAACATCATACATCAGCAATTTTCTCCTCGGCAATAGCAATGCACAAATTAGTGCTTTATTCAGGAAGCAATGATCCTGTTTTGGTGAAGAGCACCTAGGAAATCAACGAGGATGAAATATGGAAAATTGTTTCAGGCATCTGTCATCATATCATCAAATTGAATGAAAATAATATATTGTTACATATGTAAAAAATAAGGTCATATCACCAAATATTGTAAATATAATTCTCTAAATCAATGGAATCAAATGCATAGACCTTTTCAAAGATATCAACAGAGACAATATCAATCTAATCAACAACAATATACACAAACACAACAACATCCAAAATGGAAAAATCAGAGAGGAAACATGGTCCAAGAAGTACAATAATAGCGAACAATTATGAGGAAGAACATGAAACAACTCACAGAGCTCTCATGGGAAAATAACTATAGATCTATCCATCGTTGATAATGCTAGTCTTAATAGTATAGAATGTGTGGACCAAATTGATAGACAATATATTGATGATTTGAATTATTTAAAATATATGTCAGTCATAAATTGTAAATAATGATATAAGAGGTATTAACCATGAATTATTTTATTCAAGATAGGATAGTGCTGATCTTAAAGCACACACAAGAGAAGCTGGACAAACTAATGATTTTATGATAGAAAGCAAGGACACCAAATTTGTAACAAGAATTGGTAATATTAGTGGTATAGGTACTATTGAAAACAATATAATATATAAACATATAGAAAAACAATAAATACTAGATTCTTCAATAAACTTATGGCAAGAGTAATCAATCTCAAAATACTAGTCAAAATATATATATATATATACACTATGGATGGATATGCTAAAGTGCTTATACAAGAAGAAAAATAGTTTAATTAATATATATACAAGAATAAAATATATGTCATAATAAAAAAGATAATAGATGTACTAGATCCAGATATGGAAAGAACGCAAAATTCAGAGTTAGTGTCAGATTTAGAGTAGAAAGAACAAAACAAGAATCAAATATTGAAAGAAAATGAATACAATGGATATTATACCAAATAATGTAATATGGGAGGTATCATTATTTGGTACCTTGCAAGAATATTGCAAGTACCTTGTAAATAGTTTGTAAATATTTGAATCTAAAGTTTGTAACTAGTTTGCAAATATGTGGTGTGAAAAGAGTTATGTAAATATTTATGTTTTAATATGTGTAATCATTATAGGTTTATCATTATTATGAGTCAATAAATTATATTATATTATACAAAATATGAAGAGTTATATCTCTTATAAGTATGAAGATATGGAGAGTTAGTGAAAGTAGAAAGGTCAAGAATTTTGTGAATGGGAAGAGTCTCATGTCCAAGACATATATATTGAAGATAAAGCATTGTAATGGTAATTAAACAATCTTTGAAATACATTGTATTTGAATTGATTGAGTTGAACTGTTTATCAAAACTAGTATCCATGCTTTGGTTTGGCCAGATATGTGTGTGTAGTATAAACTATCTAGTCTAATTCATGAGATCTATGATATAATAAACAAACCAACAATATAAATATAATAAAAGTGATAATAATTTATTGTTATTTTTTAATGAAAATGTGCAATAATTATTTTACTTGAGAAAATAAATATAGTACACTAATTCACAAAAAAATAGGTGGACAAAAAATTTGTTGGCATTTTTGCCGCATTGTTTTTGTTGTTACTAATCATGCAAGAGAATGCACAAATTGTAGAGATACTCATTCTTCTGTTTGTCCCTCCAAGCACTTTGAAGGGGAAAAGACAAAAATCTCTACAAGTTTTGTGTTAAAACAAGTATGTGTAAGATGTTGCAATATCGCGACATGTCGCGATATCGAGACCTGTTGCAGTTTCGCAACGTCCGATGAAGAAAAGAGCTAAGTATAGAAAATGTCGCGATATCGCAACATGTCACATTTTCATGACCTGTCGCATTTTCGTGGCGAAAAGTAGCCAAAGGAAGCAAGGGAGTAAAATTGTCACGATATCATGACATGTTGGATTTTCATGCTAGGAGCAACAAAAGGAAGCAGTAACAGTAAAGTTGTTGCGACATCGCAACATGTCACATTTTCGTGACTTGTTGCGGTGAGGGAAAACTAAAGTGAAAGATGTCGCGATATCATGACATGTTGCATTTTTATGACTTGCAGTAGCAACAGAGCATAGTGATAGGAAAATGTCACGATATCACGACATACAGCAACAAGGAGGAACACCAAGGAAAAATGTCATGATATCGCAACATGTCGCGTTTTCGCGAAAGGGCTGAAGATAAACACAAGGCGAGGAAAAGATGTCGCGATATCATGACATTTTTGGAAACGAAGCCAAGCAAGAGAAACTTGTCACGATATCACGACAAGAAGCGGTAACAAAGGAGAAGATAGAAAATTGTCATGATTTCGTGACATGTCAGGGCGGAAGGGCAAAGCGCGAAGAAATGTCACGATTTCATGACATGTCGCGTTTTCACGAGGAGAAAGTGCGAAAGCAGCCAGATAGTACAGAATGTCATGATTTCTTGACATGTCAAATTTTTACGATCGAAAAGCAGCAAAGTACAAGGCAGAAGGAAAGTGTCACGATTTCGTGACATGTCGCATTTTTGCAAAAATAATGACGAAAGGGCCAAGTGAGTGAAAGATGTCGCAATTTCGTGACATGTTACATTTTTGTGATAAGGAGTAGCGAAGAAGCCAAAATAGAGGAGAATGTCATGATTTCGTGACATATTATGGGGGCAAAGCTGAACGAAGAGAAGATGTCGCATTTTTGTGACCTGTCTCATTTTCATGACAGAAGCAACAACAAAGGCCCGATATAGTTCAGTCCACATTTTTCCTTCAGAATTGCATAGGAGAATGTGAGGAGAAGATAAGGATAAAATAAAATCTCTCCAACTGATTTTGAGATCATGGTCAAAGAGGCTCCAATATTAAATGTTGTTGTTTACCTATGTGTGCAAGATGGAAGAACATGAGGCAGTTTTCGACACCACCAAAATTAAAGACGCCTCCAATATTAAAATTTTATGTTCATGATCTCCTAAAAACTTCCAGCTTTCCCTGATAATGGTCATTTAATGAAGAAATATGGTCCCTTGTTTTTGTTTAATTTTTAGTTTTGATCCATAAAAACAGGGAATGTCATTTCTTCGAGGCAGATTAAGGGGGATTGTTTCTCTTTTTAAGTGCATATTTTGTGGATCGCTTCTTCAAATATGTTTTATGTATTAAATGTTGTGATTCGAAAGGAAGAGGGAAGGCCTCTATAAATACCAATGTAAAATCTCAAGAAAAATGAGGAGGACCTTTTTGTAGAAATTGAAGCAGAAATCCTAGATGCATTTTGCTCTATTCTTAGTGTCTTTGGAGTTGGTGATCCAAATTGTTGTCCATGTGATGCTTTTTGTGTGATTCACTTCTGTTTAGTCCAGTGTTAAAATATAAGTTGAATTCTATTGTTTTGGATTTGGCTGTATTTTCATTTGAACGTTTGGAGTATAATTGGAAGCGAACTTATGGTCAATGTTTGGTCCAGTTTCTGTATGTGCTTTCTAAGAGTTAGTTGTTGCTTAGCTTTAGGATCTAGTTGAGGTTATTTTTTGTTTGAGGTTGTTCTCCCCATCAACTATCAGCTTCGGATATATTTCCATCTATTTCTGTTATTTCCATTTCTTTCTGCATTTTCCATTTCTTTCCCGCACTCTTATCTTAAAATCAGTTTAGATTAGTTTGGGAGCTAGCCCTCTCTGGAGATTGGCCTAGGAGACTTCTCTTTCTTTTAGTTTTTCAATGTTGGCCGAGTCTAGGGCGCACAAGTGATGAAATCTTGTACTTAGGTAGATTTGTGACCAACAGGTTTTGGCATGCCCGGTGGGACTCATAAGTCCCATTTTTTTTTGACACCCGGAGGAATCAAGATTTTTGATGAACTGTCTTGACCTCAAAGTAGAGATTGTAAGTTCATCTGGTGACTTTGTTGAGCTGAAGATCCAAATTTCTTGATTGTAGATGCCTTTTGAATCTAAAAGAAGACACCCCAAAGGAATCAAGGTTTGGTGAGTAGCCTTGACCTCACAAGCGGAGAAAATAATGTTCACCTGGCGACTCTGACTTAGTGGCGATAACCATGATCTCTGTAGACTGCTGCTATAATGGCAAGTGTAAGATGTCCTAGCTGGAATGATCCTAGCCCTTTGAATCTTCAAAGTTACCATGAAATTCCTAAAAGTGCTTTGAATACATTGACAAAATACAATTGCACTAAGGGAATGGCTCTAGAGCATATTGAAGATGTTGCTGCTTTTTCAATCCTCCATGACATAATCCATGAAGATGTCATGATCAGACTTCTGGTTCTGTCTTTGGAAGGAAGGGCGTTGCAGTGGTATAGACTGCTTAGGCATAAAAGTATCTGCTCATAGGATGACTTAGCAGGATCACTAATCAAAACATTCGACGGCTCTCAGGATCTCTTTCAGCTTTTAATGTACATCAAGAGAGCACCTCTGGAGAGCATCACAGACTTCAATGTCCGATTCTACAAAAGTTGGAAGAGAATTCTAGAGAAGATCCAAGTGACACCCACCCAAGCCCACCTCTTCTATGTTTAGGATTTCCACCCGGACATAAGCCTCCTCTTGTTGCAATCAGGTGAACGAAAGTTCCCTCAAATATTTGAGGAAGCAGTATGAGCGGAACATCTTTTGCTCCTGTTAGGAAAGTGGCACTAGGGAGAAATCACATCACCTTATCCGGTAGTCACTGCTCCTATATACCCTACATAGTATTCATCATGGAATATTCCTCATACTGAGCAGAGACCTGATATGCAGCCGTGTGGAGCTCTAGAGCCAGATTTCATCCAAGTCCAACGATGTGAATATGCAAGCTTTGTCCCGGAAATGGATAATATGGTTGCTTGTATTTTCCATCAGGAGATGGGCCAAGAAGGGGAACAGGCTCAAGTGGCAGAACCTGAGAGCAAGGAGGGCACATTTTTGCACTCTTTTTGTATCCTAGGGCATAACATGCAAGTGTTCAACTAGAACCCATTAATCACATCTCACCAAGAGGCTGAGATTGAGGAGATCCTGGAAAAAGGACTATCGTCAGACAAGTCCTGTTATCGCATCAAGGGATTGGAAGAACCTGTACTCAGTCCACAGCCGGTGGACTCTTCAAAATGGTGATATTAGCTTTGGCCATTACTGCAACTGGTACCCAAAGGATCCCTCCATGTGGCAAATCTCTTTGCTACATTATTTGTCAACTGTGTGGGTACTGGCATGCATGATAACTTGCCACGTTGCACCCTGTTCACACCATGGAGAACTTCAGGAGGTCATCCAAACTTCAAGGACCGACTCAAGTACAATCAGATCTAGTCTGGACACTGCAGGTTCATTGGATAGACACCTGAAGCTGGGTTTGTGGTGGCGACATGCCAATCATGTCACAAACTTTTGTGTACATACTATAAATAGCCCAGCTAGTAAATAAAGTGTCGAGGGCACTAAGTGTTGCTTAGGAGCTTAGGTACAATTTTTTGTTTAGTTTGTGTGTGTTTCTTTTTAGCAGTAGTTAAAGGAATAAGGGAATTTTTGCTCTTCTATAAATTTCTACTGAAGGTCTTGTTTTGAGTGTCGAGCGCCAGCAAGAGCTTGTTGCAACAGCCCACAAAGATGTCCAGCATCAACTAGCACTCACTTTTTTTGCCCCTCCAGTTCCTTGACTCTGTTTTCCAATGGATAAAGGCCTGAGGTTCGTGCATACAGCAAAACTGTATACCCCTCGAGTCGCCAAGAATGTTGTCATTTTTGCCACATTATTTTTGTTGTTACTAATCATGCAATAGAATGCATAAATTGTAGAGATACTCATTCTTCTGTTTGTCCCTCCAAGCACTTTGAAGGGGAAAAGACAAAAATCTCTACAAGTTTTGTGTTAAAGCAAGTAAGTGTAAGATGTCGTGATTTTGTGACATGTTACATTTTCGTGATAAGGAGTAGCGAAGAAGCCAAAACAGAGGAGAATGTGGCAATTTCATGACATATTATGGGGGAAAATCTAAATGAAGAGAAGATGTCACATTTTCGTGACCTATCTTATTTTCGTGACAGAAGCAACAACAAAGGCCCGATACAGTTCAGTCTGCATTTTTCCTTCACAATTGCATAGGAGAACATGAGGAGAAGATAAATATCAAATAAAATCTCTCCAACTAATTTTGAGATCATGGTCGAAGAGGGTCCAATATTAAATGTTGATTTTTACCTATGTGCACAAGATGGAAGAACATGAGGCAATTTTCGACGCCACCAAAATTAAAGATGCCTCCAGTATTAAAAGCTTATGTTCGTGATCTCCTAACAACTTCCATCTTGCCCTGATAATGGTCATTTAATGAAGAAATATGGTCCCTTTTTTCTATTTAATTTTTAGTTTTGATCCATAAAAACAGGGAATGTCATTTCTCCGAGGCAGATTAAGGGGGATTGTTTCTCTTTTTAAGTGCATATTTTGCGGATCGCTTCTTCAAATCTGTTTTATGTATTAAATGTTGTGATTTGAAAGGAAGAGGGAAGGCCTCTATAAATACCAATGTAAAATCTCAAGCAAAAGGAGGACCTTTTTATAGAAATTGAAGCAGAAATCCTAGATGCATTTTGCTCTATTCTTAGTGTCTTTGGAGTTGGTGATCCAAATTGTTGTCCATGTGATGCTTTCTGTGTGATTCACTTCTGTTTAGTCCAGCGTTAAAATATAAGTTGAATTCTGTTGTTTTGGATTTGGCTGTATTTTCATTTGAACATTTGGAGTATAATTGGAAGCAAACTTATGGTCAATGTTTGGTCTAGTTTCTGTATGTGCTTTCTAAGAGTTAGTTGTTGCTTAGCTTCAGGATCTAGTTGAGGTTATTTGTTGTTTGAGGTTGTTCTCCCCATAAACTATCGGCTTCAGCCATATTTCCATCTCTTTTTGTTATTTCCCTTTCTTTCTGCATTTTCCATTTCTTTCCTGCACTCTTATCTTGAAACCAGTTTAGATTAGTTTGGGAGCCAGCCCTCTCTAGAGATTGGCCCGGGAGACTTCTCTTTCTTTTGGCCTTTCAATGTTGGCCGATTCTAGGGTGTACAAGTGATGAAATCTTGTACTTAGGCAGATTTATGACCAACAAAATCGCACCCCAAAATCTATGCTAGGCAAAACCATTAAACTAGAATTATCAAAACAAATTAGACATAGTGGATCAACCATGAGCTTTTTATGCAACAAGAGCTATGGGGCTATAATAAGGTGGTGGATCATGATATGAGGGGCCTCCCCATCCAAACGGTGGATGTTGAGTGTCCAGTGGAGGATTCCAACCCAATTTGGCACCTTCGTTAGTTGGTTCATCAACTTGGTTATCTTCTACATACCTCTTCAAGGAGATTTTAAGTATGATATTGGAAAAATTATCATTTTTGTGCCATCCCTTGGTTCCTCGATCATAGAGATGAGAGGGATAAGGCAGTGAGTAGTTTTTTTATTTAAATACATTTAAAAATAATAATGAATAAAATAAAAAATAAAACAAATATTTAAATATTAATGTGAATAATAATTTTAGAAGTTGTTATTAGGGATGGATTTTAAATACATAAGGAGAAGAAATGAAGGGCCAATGATTAAGTCATTAATCATGGAAAAGTGGTAGGCAAGAGATATAATAAAAACCCCATGGAAAATGGAGGGGATGAAAGGCACTAAGAAGGGAGAATCATACATGATATATATATATATATATATATATATATATATATATATATAGATAGATAATATCAAAGGTTTTGTATAGAAGACAAGAAGGGCATTAACAAAGAAAGGCCTCTAGAATCAAAAGTGATATCAATTATACAAAGAGATGTACTACCAAATTTTATTTTAGTAGTAATTATAGAACATTGAAATGAATTGTATACAATGTGAAGGCATGGAATTATGATAGATAATTAATTAAATTTTCTATGTACTATGGATGTCAAATTTCTAAAGTTTAAGGGATCAATTAGTTAAGTTTCTATTAAAAGTAAGAACTGCATATCTATATGAAGACTATTAGATCAAATATGCATAAGGGATATTAGTACCTCAACCCATTTTTGAGTTATAAATAAGATATCATATAATGGATCAACACTTAATGCACTTACAACACATGTTGTGCATATTTATAATAAGCCAAAATCATTTGAGGTAGCTACATACATGGATAGGAAGTCATGCTTCAGGAGATGCTTATAGAGTTAGACATGCATAGAAACAAAGTTATGAGAGTAGTTCATGAAGAGATACCAAAATAAAATAAAAATAATACTAAAATATTTTTGAAGCACCTTCTAAAGTAAGTTAATCCACACTACACAACATATATGAAGTAGAGTTGCCATAAATTTTCTAAATGATAGAAATATATCCAAATTGTTGGTATTAACATCATTGACACTTGTATTGTGAAAAAAACTAGCACAAAAAATGGGTTAGCTCCACTTAAGACATATATTTTGAATATTTGGATAATTTTTAGATTGGAAATCTATGGAAATATTTTTTACATCCTATATTTAAGATCTGACCAAAAATCTACACACTCAAGAATTGATCTTTAGAAAGCATTTTTGACAAAAATGAGCTATAGACCATTTACCTTGCATATAATATTAGAGTATAAAATCCTTTTAATATCAAAAGCATATTAAAGCAATATTTTTCTTCTAGTATAAAGGCCATAAAATTTCCTTATATGGTTTTTAACAAAAAAATTACAACGATGATAGAACCCTTGACTCTCCTACTAACCAAGATTGATTGTAAAAAGGTAAAAAGGTTAAGTTTTTTTTAATGTCTGTAAGACCATAAAATATATGGGATGATCCTCATGGAGGATGTTGTTTATCCAATGTATGGGTATCCAACCATACTCTAGTTATCAAAACATGGTGTACAACATTACTCCCCACAAGATTGGAACCTTGGACTTCCTATTTAGAATTTCAAAATCTTCACCATTAGGCCTACCTAGTATAATAGGTCTAGTATATATTTATGGGAAATTAATTACTGAAGTGTGAATAGAGCTAAGAATATTTATCTAAAAAATCAAAGAATAAAAAACAAATAGATCTATGTCTTCTTCTCAGAAAAAGTGTGAAGTCTGCAAGTCCTATTCTCTTAAGAAATCATCAGTGATAGTGAAATGTTATAAACATGTTATGAGTACTCTCTTTTGAAAAATAAAGAATCCTACTAACCATTGTTGTTGTAGATAACCTAGTATACCATGTAGCTCTAAGATCAAGAATGACGTGAACAATTCACTAGTATGAACTATTGGTGAATGTATTTTATAGTTTATGATATTTTTATTGTTTGTCTCCTTAATGGAAGGTGAGGAGAAGCCATTGTTTATTTTTTGGGAGGTAAACAATGGATGGAAATATTTACTAATAAAAAAACCTAGGAGATCTCCATATACCAACACACTTTGATAATTTATATTTTAATAAAAACTTAAAGTTTGTTTGTGTAGTAGAAAATCTAACTATGGACCAAACTATGTGAAGTTAACAATTTGAGGATAGTGGTAAGAAATACCATCCAACTTGGATTGAATTATGCTTTGGATATCAATTTACTTATAGGTTAGATTATATTTTATTTTAACCTCTCTATACATATTTGCAAATATCTACCTGGAGATGATATCGTTAAACCTTTAAACCATAAAGAATAGAATGTGTAATAACAATAGTGAAAGATGGGTTTTGAAGGGAAATATTGAAGATGAACTTAATATTATGAATTTGAACTAGCTGTGAACCTTATACTACATGGAAATTTGAAGAAATAGACTAGTTCAACTATATCATATATGAAGAACCTTCTCTATTTGTGGAATTCAGAGTCTTATTGGTTTTAAAGTATTTTCTTGTTATCCATAATATTGTGGTTTTTCTTATTTTTATGTGGAAGAGGTACAAGGGTGGTGCACTATATCTTTGGTGGTATGTCCTTAGATGTTAACATCCATAATTTCAACTTCTCAATCCAACTTATTTGGTTAATCATGTAACTTTAACCTTTTCTATGGTTGTTTCTCTATCTTCTTCTCATATAAATCTTTGTTTGTAGTCCTCGTTGGGACAACATAGTGGTTAGAGCTTTGGACTCTCTTTCAGGAGACCCAAGTTTGAGCCATGACATGGTGTGTGTGTGTATATATATATAATATATTCTTGTAGACTTGGTACATTGACAGATATACAACTTGCCTCACATAATTGCTATCAAGATACTCTACTCTTGTTGTCACCACTTTAATATAATTTTTTCTCTTAAGAGAAAAAAGTAAAGCATGTTCTAAGTTATTGAACTAATAAATAATGATGTGATGAGTGTAAACTAATATATAAAAGACTTTGCTTTGTTAAAAAATATGATTCTTTTTCCATATCTTCACCAAAATAATAACAATGTCTTCTTAGATGAAATAAACATGAGTTTTATACTTTTATATGTTCCAAGATCCTTGATGTACTCCATGGATTTTTTTAAACCTTTTAGGATTTCTTCTTTAAGTATTTATACTTGTTGATTTCCATTCGTTATTTCCTCGTTCCACTTTTTTATAATATCCAAACTAGCCCACTATTCATGTTTTCTCTCCCCTAAATGTCATGTTTTTTTAGTCTTAAAAAAAAGAAGAGATATATCGATATTGTATTGTTGATTATGAATACCTTTAAGTAAGTTTCCTTAAATATATCATCAAACTACTAACATATCTCATTGTAGAATCATACAATAGAGTTGTTTGTTCTAATTTTCCTCCCTCCCTACTACAACATCTTATACCCATCTCCACAAAGTTGTGAAAAACACAAATCTATATAAGAAAATAACTACCATGATTGGGTACAATTTAGCTTTATGCTAAAATTATAGGCATGAAAATACTTAAGCAACTCAAGCTATGAAAATTAGAAGAGAAGATAAGCAATATTTAGGACCAAATACTAGATCGTTGTCCATATTTTTACTTTGTGGATCATCATTGTAGATGTATGTCAATTATCCATTGGGTCATTTTGTTGCTTAATGAATTTCAAAAGGAATTTAATACAATTCCCATGCATTTAAAAATATAAATAAATAAACTCGAAGATGTTGACATCATAAGGCTTTTAGTTATTATAATCATGAGACTGTATAAGGTGGTTATTGCCATTTTTTAGGTTTTCAATGATGTGTTCTAAGATGGTATCAAGAGTACTATAAAATCAACAAGGATGTCACTTCATAAGTGTCATTAATACTCACACTTTAATCTCATAAATCTAGGGCAACATCCTAAGGATGTATGTGTTAGATGTCTAAGAATTACATTTTGAATATTAGTTTACCTAGATATTTTATGAAAACAAGGAATTAAAATATCTTTGCAACACTCTTTAAATAAAGCACATTGAACTTCACACTTTTATAATAAAGGAAATCCTAACATTAGTTGTAGTCTATAAGATGAAATAATTTGAACAATAATATTTACTCAGCTGAAAAGAACTAAGCAACATTGAACTAAAATAGAACATAATATATTTTTGAAATAAAATAGAGTTTAACATAAATTATAATTCGGTAAATAGACTAAAATAAAAATGCACACTTGTACAAAAGTAAAGCTGAACTAAAGTAGATTACACAATTAAATAAGAGCAAAATTTAATCAGAATAAACCCAAAATAAATAAATAAACTTATCATTCATCCTAATGCTATCTTGTTTACTGGAATGAATAACAGAAAGAAACTAATGAAGAAAACCTATATCTATGTTAAAATTCCTTCCATTGTTCCAGAGAGTGGGCCCTTGCTTTGAGGTTTAGTGGGAGGTAGAATATTTCTATGAATTAAAAATCAAGCAACACCAATAATAAAAGTATTGAAATAATAGTAAGCACCATAAGACACAATGATTGCACAAAAACAAATAAAATATTTATTTTTGTGGGTGGATCTCAAATGTTACAATCAATATGCCCCAAATGTGGGGTTTTACAATGCTTATGTTGATACAAAAATTACAGATTACTAGGGTTCTTCGAAATCCTAGTTGAAAAGAATGGTTGGTGTCTTCACGCTTGTCTGATCCCAATGAGGTTTTGGGTGGGCTTGTGTATCCTAGATAGGGCCACCCTAGCTTCAACAACTACCAAATGTATGATTCCTATACCTGCACACAGTAAATAGTAACAAAGATTAGTAACACCTGTGAGGGCTCCACTGTGTGATACCCTTATAATAAAATCACTAACCCTAGATGCTACAATAAAAATATAAACAAAGCATAATAATATGAAAATAAATGCACATAACTATTACCTTATCAATAAGCCTTATGTTTCTATTTTTGCTTACGTAAATAATGCCAGTGATAATTGCAAAGATGCTCTAACAGTACCCAAGGGTTCTAGGGCTATAGATATGGTGCGTGATATACCCACAAATGCTCAGTTGGCTCTGGTGGATGCTTGATTGGCTTTGGTGGGTGCTTGTTTGGCTCTTGTGGGCGCTCAACTAGCTCTGGAGAGCACTTGGCTAGCTCTAGTGAGTGTTTAAATATTGATGGAAATGATGTAGAACCATATCTAATTTGTATAGGAAGGGCAACAACAGAAGTAGAGGGCTAGGAATGGTGATGATGGAGGTGAGGATGAGAAATAAGGGGCTAGGGCTTAGGACCTTCTAAGAATTCTTTATGAATGAACATCGACAAAATTCAAAGTAGGCTTCAAAAATATCCTAAGGATGCTTAAGGTTTTTGGGCTATTAGGGGTTTGAGTCATCAAAATGACTCCTCTTTTATAATACTCCCTTAGACATGTTAGGGTTTTGACGACACAATTTGAGTGGCCAAGATTAAAACATGAGGAAGGATAGAAATTAAATCTGGGTAAGTGGAACGGATTGATGTGGATGCATGGATGAAATTAAAACGTGGTGGAGGGCTAGGATTAATTCATATAAATACATATATTAATTAAATACATATAAATATAATATATAAAATATTAATATTTAAATATATATTAATAAATATATATAATGGGTGGCTGAGATTGGGAAGCATGGATGGATGAAAAGTGGCTAGATTTTGGTGTCTATAGATGCCCTTTTTGTATCACATTCCATGAAAATACAATGCGGTGCAAAAATACGAGACACCTTGTTTGGCCCAATGTAGAAGCAAATTTCTTTCCTTGGAATGCAAATATGATCTTGAAGATAAAATAATTTTATTGTGTAGCTTACCCCCTCAATTAGCGAGTGAGTGACGAATAAATCTCACAAGCCAATTGACAGAATTGTGTAGTGAAAATGCAAGTGAATGGTGTAAGTGTAAATGTATGATGTAAGTATAAGTGTATGACGTAAGTGCGGATGAGATGAATGATGTAAAATGATTTCATTTGTGCCCTAAAGAAAAAAGGGGTTGTTGTAACATGCAAGTGATTGATTCTATTATTGCCCCAATAGAGGAAGATTTTTTGCCAAGTGTAAATGCCATGATCATGTAATATGTATCCCATTGTAGAAAATTAAAATCAAATATGGTTACCCCAATTTTGAGGTGATTCCATTCTATTGAAGAAAGCACATTTTAGCGTTATTGAAATGCAAGGATGCAAATACAAAAAAAAGGAAAATAGTCTTGCCCTTGGGACCACTCATGATTGTAGCTAATTCCCACACAAAATTCCTAAACGGTTGCTCAATCACTTTACTCGGCCTGTATCCTCAGCTACTGGTGTAATTGCAAATAAAATGATGAAAGCTATCCATGTTGGGAACCCAATAGAAAAGGGCATCAATGACAGTTGTTGAGGAAATTGGTCTTGGCATAGTCTCACTCAAAATATGAGAGACCAAAAGTAATTTTTTTTGAACAAATGGATATTGGATGATGAATATGGCCAAGTGTCCTTATGGTGATTTACTCATCTTACTGAATTGCATGGATAACCAATCGTTGCAATCACCAAGGAGATAGAATAGACCACTAGATACAAGGTTCATTTGAAATTGTAGGTGAACTTGGCAAATGTTGAATGTAAATGCAATTGTGGGTGGATTTGATGGTGTTGAAATGCAAATGTTGAATGATGGTGTAATGATGAATGAAATGGATGATGTTGAATGTAGATGTATGGATAATGCAATGAATGATTCTATTTTTACCCCCAATAGATGAAGGGGTTTTTGACATGATAAAATGCAATGAATGTGAAGAGTGCAATGGTTGATTCTATTTTTTCCCCAACAAAAAAGGGGTTTGTGAAAATGTAGATAATTGATTCTATTTTTGCCCCAACATAAGAGGGGTTTGTGAAAATGCAGATGACTGATTCTATTTTTACCCCAATAGAAAAGGGGTTTGTGAAAATGAAAATGATTGATTCTATTTTTTCCACAACAAAAAAGGGGTTTGTGAAAATGTAAGTGATTGAGTCTATTTTTTCCCCAACGAATGAAGGTTTTTTTGACATGTGTATGATTGATTCTATTTTTTGCCCTAATAGAAAATGTGTTTTTAAAAATGCATGATTGATTCTATTTTTACCCTAACATATGAAGGGTTTTTTGACATGTAAGTGTCCTTATGGTGATCTACCTATCCTATCGAATTGCATGGATAACTAGTCACTGCAATCGCTAGGTGACCAGGATAAACCACTAAATACAAGGTTCACTTGTACTTGCAAATGTATTTGGAAAATATTGAATGCAGGTGTAATGATGAATGAAATTAATGATGTTGAATGTGGATGTATGGATAATGTAAGGAATGATTATGTTTTTACCCCAACAGATGAAGGTATTTTTGACATGGAAAAATGTAATGACTATGAAAAGTGCAATGATTGATTCTATTTTTACCCCAACAAAAAAAAAAAATTAAATGCAAATGATTGATTCTATTTTTGCCCCAATAGAAAGGGGGTTTTTAACATGTGTGATGATTGATTCTATTTTTTCCCTAACAAATTAAGGGGTTTTTGACATGTGTAAATGCAATGACTATGAAAATTACAATGATTGATTCTATTTTTACCCCCCAAAAAAAGGGGTTTTTGAAAATGCAAGTTATTGAGTCTATTTTTGCCCCAACAGATGAAGGGATTTTGTGAAAATATAAGTGATTGTGTTTGTTTTTGCCCCAACATATGAAGGGGTTTTGTAAAAATATAATATGATTGAGTCTTTTTTTGCCACAATAGAAAAGAGGTGTTTTGAATATGTAGGTGATTGAATCTATTTTTTCCCAACATATGAAGGGGTTTTTGACATGCGAATGAGTGATTATGTTTTTGCCCTAATAGAAAAGGGGTTTTTGACATGTGTATGATTGATTCTATTTTTTCCCTAACATATGAAGGGGTTTGTGACATGTGTATGATTGATGTGATGTGTATGTGACCAAAGGAGTTTGGTTCCTTTGGAGCCTTTTGAATTGAAATGTGACCAAAGGGGTTAGGCCCTTTGGAGATTTTTGACTTTGATGTGTGTTTGTGAGGCAAAGGGCTCAACATTTGACAAAAGGATACAACATTTTGAACCTAGCAATTGACTTGTTGATGATGTAATGTGTATGTGACCAAAGAATTTTGGTTCCTTTGGATCCTTTTGAATTTTATGTGTGTATATGAGGCAAAGAGCTTAACCTTTGATAAAATGACACAACCTTTTGAACCTAATAATTGACTTGTTGATGATGTGATATGATTGAGTTGTTTGTTGAATTGGTGAGAAGTTGTGATACCTTGAACATCCTCAAGTTGTGCGCTTGTTTGTTTGATTAGGGGGAAGGTGTGATACCTTGAACACCCCCAAGTTGTGTTGTTGTTTGTTTGATTAGGGGAAGGTGTGATACTTTGAACACCCCCAAGTTGTGTTGTTGTTTTTTTTATTGGGAGAAGATGTAATACCTTGAACACCCCCAAGTTGTGTTGTTTTTTGTTTGATTTTGGGAAGGTGTGATACCTTGAACACCCTCAAATTGTTTTTATAGAAATTTCTAGAGATCTTCGCATATGTGAATTATATATATATATATATATATATATATATATATATATATGTATCGCTCCAAATTTTTCACACCCTTACCTTCAGGCTATAGGATCCGTGCCCGGAAGGGGGATGTGAAAAGGATGGCGCGGTACCTCGGACTGAGAGGCCTTGCGAAGGTCCCGCCTCTCAGGGGAGGTGTATTATGGTGATTTTTCGATGGATGGTGGGTTCACCAGGAAACGTTTGAATGGCAGTTTCCACGCCTAGGTTGGGAATGTGTTTGATGTGTTCAGTTTTAGCCTTAATCATCCAAGTCCTAGGTTTGGCCAAAATGCATCTAAGCTATTCTATATGAAATGCAGATTTAAATGAAGACAGAAACAAATTTGGACAGAAAAATAGAAAGAACAAGATGGATTAAAGACCCATACCTGATCCGGATGTCTGATGAAGGTTCTGATTTTTGAAGTAGTCAGGATCGTCTGGAATTCGACAAGATCGTCTCCTATCTGACAAGATCATCTGAGATCTGATGAATTCGTCAGACGAATTCGTTAGAGACCTGCAAACATAGAAAGACACAAAATACAGAGAATGCAACTATGATAACAGAGGGAAATGATGTAAAATGATAGTAATAACATTAAAATGATGATAATAAACAAAATACGAGTGCACTACAATGATTTTATGACAATTAGTGACTTTATTATGCATTTAAAGCTACATGGGTGAACTCCAAGATGCAAAATAATAAAGAATAAACATAGAATTAACTAAATGCAGAACAATGTATAAAATAAAGGATGAAGAAATGCAAACTCTGGGCACTGATTGCCCCCAATGTGGACTGTAGTCGAAATCATCTCGAATTGGGTCGAGATCGTCCGAGATTGTACGAGATCGTCTGAGATGAATTAAGCTTGCTCCGGCTGAAAAACAATGAAGTTCCTGCAAACAAACTTGGAAAAATACAAATGCAAACGGTGATTTAAGATGGTCTAGTGCGTGTAGAATTCGAGTTACAGGGAATTTCAGCCAGGGGGATGCTAAGGGGAGGGCCTAGGATTAAATAGGCTTAGGAGGGAGGTTAGGAGGTTGGAGATCATCCCTATTTGGGAGATCTCCAACGGGGAGGGTCTCTAACGGCGTAGACACGCTTCGCCCAGATTAGAGACACCGTTGGAACAGAGACTAATTGTGAAAAATCAATTTTGGGACAAGATCGTCTGGACGTCCTAGCCCGGACGAAATCGTCCGATTTGAGGCGATATCGTCTGATCGACGACGATATCGTCAAACGGTCAAAACAAACTCTAAAAATGGCATGGGAAAGGAGGAAACGGGTTAAGCGACGGTTTGGGAGCGGTTTTGGAGGTTAAAATTTGAATTTGAATTATTTACTAGAGTAAGTGTAATTATTAAGGTTTTACTGCGCCAATTTTAGGGTGCTACATTTTGCCCCCTCTTTAGCAAATTTTTCGAAGAAAATGCGTTAAAGATGAGTTCTTCTCGATCTACGAGAAAGCAAAAATTATTCCCATTTTTAGGCGACGATTCTTGGTCGAATCGTACGACAACTTACTATGGTGCCCCCTCCGTGTTTTTACCCAAATCGAACGTTTGAGGTAAAAACACGAAAAGCAAAATTTTAAAATGTTTTTAATTGTGTTTTGAATAAAATTAAGAAAAATAGGGTAAAACCCTAATTCATTTTTACTGTTCATTTTTCTGGTTTTTAGAGCTCTGCAAGCAAAAATGGTCGAGACAGCGCACAGATCGACAGAGGTCCGACGCGGGCTACGGGTAAGAGTCTAAACTTAGTTTAGAATGCTTTAAGTTGAATTTACATGCTTTTTAGATTGATTTTAAATAAATTTTGAGCATCGCGGCCATTTTTGGGCCGTCGACGTCATCGGGACGAAATCGTCCCGATTTCGACGAAATCGTCTCAAGTTCGCCGATTTCATCTAAGGGCGAAATCGACGAAAGGGGGACGATTTCATCAAATTAGGGACGATTTCAGCTTGCAAAATCGGAGACGATTTTGCTCAAATTTGGGACGATATCGTCCAATAGTGGACGATATCATCATTTGTATAAAATTGAACTGATTTTACTTGCATTATTAATCACTTGAGTTTTTATTAATGATTTTTTTATTGTGTTGTTGTTTATGTTGTAGAGAGGTTTACTAAAGAGCAGAGAATGGAAATACGATGGGTTGAGAGATGACTTGGCCGCTCTATCACAGGCAGAGCGGGATCAGCTAGCTCAGGTCGGCTTACAACATGTGGCAGAGATGCCACAAGTTTCTACAGACATGGGGCTACTAATAGCCCTGGCAGAGAGGTGGTATCCGGGTTCTTCCTATTTTCGGTTACCCAAAGGGGAGATGACTCCCACATTGGAGGATGTATGGAGGATTTTGAGGATCCCCATACAAGGACGGTTGATCACTCCTACGGCCAATCAGGGCCATGCTATGATGCGGTTGTGTGGCGATCCGAGCTTCGCCCTGGAGAAGGGCGGAGTGAACATCGAGGCGCTGCGTCAGATGCCTGGGGCATCCAGACTCACACAGGTTTTGGCCGGAGTGGTAGGTGGACTTCTGCTGTGCCACCAGAGCGGGTGCAGGGTACCATGGGTGCTAGCAGATGTGATCTACGACATGCGAGACCATGGTTACAGGTTCTCTTGGGGCAGCTTTGTGCTATGTCGATTGTACAGGATCCTGCATGGGGTCATGTACAAGGGCGGCCGATGTCTGGTTATGACATCGCTACTACAGGTTTGGTGTTGGGAGCACATTGTAGTGCGGAGGCCGATAGGGCTTCCTTTGATAGGGATTGACGGGGAGAGGCCCCGAGTTTTCTACTGGTGGCTCCGAAGAGGGGCACAACGGCGGATTGATCTGTCGATGTCCCGAAGACTGCTGGATGACCTTGTCCCAGACCAGATCACCTAGAGGCCTTGGAGGGACCATCCAGGGTGGGCCGAGGATGGACAAGAGCTGGCTCGCATCAGATGAGACTCGTTGGCTGAGGATGGAGAGGGGAGAGGTGGAGCTCCACCGCTACGACCGAGTTTTACGATAGTTCGGTCTACAACAGGGGATCCCATCTCTTAGGGATTACGAGTTTTCTTGGACTATCCGGGATAACACTATAGTTAGCGGGGCTCCAGATATGTAGCGCTTCTGGAGTCAGGACACAGATGATGCCCCCATTCAGCCAGTGGATGGGGACGACATAGGGGTAGCCGACGGCTACGATGCCTGGTACGCAGGCATCCGCCCTCCTCGGATGACGAGGGCTCAGGGTCCGATTCATGCAGTTGTGCATCGGATGGGGAGGCGGCGCCAGGAGGCCATTGAGGTGGCCCAGGGTCACGGAGGGAGAGAGCAGAGGAGACCACAGGCGTAGCAGAGGCCGCGGCGAGCGGGAGAGGAGGGAGGAGAGACCCCCTTCTCCATAGAGAGAGAGGCCACCATCGCTCGATAAGGGCAAGGGTGTTGACACTGGGGAGAGCAGCGAGACAGCGACTCTCCGAGCGGAGACAGTTCGTCTCTAGGCATAGGTGCAGACATTATAGGATGAGGCTGCATGCCATCGAGCTGAGGTGACACAGCTCAGAGATGAGATTGCATGCCTCAGAGCATGGGGTGGAGGGGCGAGCACTCGGGAGCTAGCATGGGCTATTGCCCAGATCACTTTTTATCAGACACTATACCACCAGATGGTGCCAGAGGAGGAGAGATTACCACTGTCGGCTACCATCGTGGATCCGATCAAGATTGGGTCATCAAGGACTTCATCTCGATCGACGACTAGGACTCGTAGTACCACACATACTGCGATGGGGCCACCTCATCCACCTCAGGGCGGGGGAGGAGATGAGGCTGAGAGCTCGAGGGGTTCTCGAGGCTAGCTACTACAGATTGCACTGCATAGATTGATATATAGTATTTATTATTTTTGATAGAGGATTGAGTATGCCGAGGTACAGATTGTGGCATACCGATTCGATTTTGATATGATGTATATATATTGTTGATATATATATAGATGAGATATTTTTTGATCATATGACTTATGTCTTATGTATTTTTATGATGCTTTTAATGTTTTGATTGATTGATTTGATGATTCATGTAATTACGTCGTTGGAAATATTATGGTTGAAATGTCATGCTTGAAAAATTTAAATGAAATAATCTGATAGAACAAATTGGTTGTTTGTGATGTGATGATTTGATAAAAAAATAAAAGGGACTTTTAACAATAATTTCAAAGGACATTGTCGCTATTATAGACCATTTCATGGAGTCGTCGCTCACTCGGTCGTCAAGCTAATCCCAGTATAGAAATATTGTTAAAAGTAAAAGAGTGCTTAAGAGACTGTCTTAAGACTTTGGTGCAATGGTGCAAATGATGATGATGATGGTTTGTTTTCAGAGTTTCATAAAAATAGTATGCATGAAATAATGTTAAAATGATTTTTGCTAGGCATAAATTCCTAAGTGTGATAAAATTTTTGGATAATTCCCTAGGAATTATACCATCATTGCAAAATTGAAGGTTGACATAATGACATGAAATAGTGATAATGTGCATGCTTTTTGTTAAAAAGCATAATTGTATAACATAATGATTTAAGTCATATGGTTTTCATGATTTTTAAATAAATGGGGAATAAAAATTGGTACAATGGTTTGCGCTAGGCATAGAATATGTAGGTATAGACTTATACCATCATCGCGAAATCCAAAAAAGAGATAGTTTTATTGCATGGTTGATTTTTAATAAATAGAAAAGATGAAGATGAGGACTTGCGCTAGGCATAAAATTCCAATTTTGGTTTTGGAACTATACCATCGTCGCGAAAGTCGACAATATATATATATATATATATGTGTGTGTGTGTGTGGTGTGTGTGTGTTTTGATTGTATGGTTTTGAAAGAAATTTTGATTTTTTCTATTATGCATGTAGTTGTCTTTATACTAAACAACTGTACTTTAAAGAAGAAAATGAATTATTCCAAACAATTTGCAAAAAATATTTCAAAGTATCTTAAAGACAAAAGTTAGATTTATAAGGAATCCCATGTGCATATGTGAGTTCATTTCCAATCTTGATTTATCATAATGATACACAAAATCTCTCAAATACAAAATGTGTGTGCAATTGCTATGTTCATTTACCAGTTTTGAGCAAGATAATATGATACAAGTGATTTGAATGAACCAAATAAGTGTTCATTAACCATGATGTAGATGCATATAACCATACTAGACTACTATGTAAGTCGGATTATCAAGAGCTAGCTAATCCATAAGCAGACATAGGTCTGTACAAAAGAAGGTCGCTAATGTGACAGACATATCGCCACGCTAGGAGTTACCCAAGGCCAAGCGGGTTGGGCACAAACCACCTGTTATGGGGCTTACCTCACAGTTTTCGAATAATTGAGAATTCCAGGGATTCAAGCTCATCAACCCTTCTTTTCTTTTCAAAGGGTAGGGAAAGGGATTTTATTGCTTTTGCTTTTGCTTTCTGCTTTCTTTTGTATTTTTTTTGTATTTTTGCTTGATAATGTTGTAATGATATAAAATAATATTTTTCTTTTTCTCTTTTTCTTGAACTTTGCTTTTTCTTTTTGTTCTATGCTAGGGATACTTGCTCGGATTAGTTGTAGAGCAAGGGATTTTTATTCTGGGTAGGGGTGAGCTTGTCCTTTTGCCAATTCTCAAAGATTCTAGACCATGTGCATGATAGGATAGCAGGGGAAACTTTTCGCTCAAGAAACCACTTCTACTATGTAGCAAAGCATGGACATTACAAATATAATCATTTTATTGTGAAAGGATGTGCTTGGTTTAAGTAAATAACAAGATCAATTCTCTGTGCTCAAACTTTATTTAATTGAATTTTGTGGACTTTGATATAAGAGAGATTAGTAATCATGCCAGATAAAAATCAAGATATTTATTTTTGTGAGTGTGAAAGTGAGGGATTCCAAATAAATGCTAATTTATCCAAAATAATTTGAAACATATAACTGCAACATTTGTAAGAAGAATATATATAAATACTTTTTGAGAAGTTTTGAGAATGTTGACTCTCTCTTTCTTCTTTATGTTGTTTTGGTTTCGAAAGAGTCAAGAATATTGTTGTTTTTTTATTTTTATTATTATTTTTTTTGTTTTTGAAAGAATTAACAAGTGCCATAAATAAATACAACAAGTAGTTTTGAATATTTTGATGATTATGAATGTTTTTGGTGTTTTTGAATTTATAAATTGAAAGAAATACAAGATAGTGATTTTGAAATATTTTAAACAAATATATACAAGGATGAAATGACCAAATTTATACATAGTAACGTTTAAGATGCAAAATGTTCATGGGTTCTTTAAGTTCTTTACCATCTAAGGTAGATAATTTGTATGCTCCCGATTCAAATTTAGCAGAGATAATGTATGGTCCAAGCCAGTTGGGCTCAAATTTACCTTTAAGGTCCTTAGTTGCATTAGTATTTTTTTGATTTTCTTTTAAAACAAGGTCGTCGATCTCAAAGGATCGATGACGAAATTTTTTAGCATATGATCTTTTAAGCTTGTTTTGGTAGGCACGGAGATGCTCCAAAGCATTGATGCATTTTTCATCTAGGAGTTCCAGCTGACTGAGTCTGCCAGCTCGATATTCATCTCCTACTTCGGTATCTTGAAGTAGTAGAGCCAAAGAAGGAACTTCTAATTCAAAGGGAAAAATGGCTTCAGCACCATAAACCAAAACAAAAGGTGAAGTTCCAGTGGGGGTTCGAACACTAGTTCGATAGGCCCACAAAGCTGGATATAACTGAATGTGCCAATCACGGCCAATTTTATTGACCAATATTTTGAGAATTTTGATTAAGGTTTTGTTAGATGCTTCGCTTGACCATTACCCTGAGGATAATAGGGAGTGGACCAGCGATGTTGAATCTTATATTTTTGGCATAATTTTTTAACATCTTTATTTTTGAAACAAGTTCCATTATCAGAGATGAGATTTGCGAGAATTCCAACCTACAAATGATTTGATTAAAAATAACATTTAGAGACTTGTTCCCAAGCTAAAGGCATAGCTTCAACCCACTAAAATATAAAAAAAATTAAAGCAAACCCCTTTAACTAAAAAAGCTTTCACACTTTGGGATGCATTTTTCTAAGTTTTTGTTTACGTTTAGCATCCGATGGACCACTAGGTGATGCATGACTACGAAGGGTCTACTAGACCTGGCATATCTTCATATGTCCAAGCGAAGACATCTTCATATTCTTTAAGGAATGCAATGTATTGCTCTTGTTTTTCTTGACTTAATTCTGATCCAATATTGATTATGTGAGGATTATCCTCAGTTCCAATATTAATTTTAATGACGTTTTCTACCTCCATGTGTAGATCTCTTTCAAAATTAGGTGGGGCGGGTGAAACGCCCAATTCTTGTAATTCTTGTAAGGTTAAGTTGGATAATTCATCTTGAGGATTAGTGGTCTCAAGTTGGGCTATAGTTGGTATAGAACCATCAAAATAAAATCCATTGTGTAACATCTCTTCAACGGAGACATCGTGGAAGATATCTCCTTCCAACTCCTCATCGGAGTCAGCAATCATTTCAGGGTAAGCTATGGATAGCATGTTACATGTAAATGGCTGATTTTTTAGAGGCAAATCATCACGCCTATCCAAATAATCTTGATAACATATGAGTTGATCATCATCTTCAAAAGGAAAGGGTTGACCCTTACTAGGAAATAGGCCCACACCACAGCGGGCAGGCCACGGTTCTACCTCGAAAGGTTCTTTCATGCCATTTTGGAAAGGTCCCAAGCCTTTCCCTTTATATCCCATTTTAAGCATTATGGGTTTAGCTTTAATATATTCATTGGTAAAATAACATCGAGCATATCCCTCATGATGAGTTTTGATATTTCGAGGGATTCTTCCCAGTCATATCCTTTATAAATGAAGGCACAACTCCCGACTTGGTAAGTACTTCCCATAGGTTGTGGGAGGCCCAAAGTACGAGGAGATGGCGGCAAGTTATTTAAAAGAATTGAATCTTGCATGAAAGCATTTGTTTTTTCTGATATTAAGATTGTGGATAAATCCGGTAAAAGTTCATCGGAAAGAGCATAAGATGTAGAAGGATCATTCCCTATATCTTTAGATGTGGAAGGTATGATAGATGTTGATAATGTGGAAGTGTTAAGAGATGGGTCTATAGGTTTTGAAATTATAGGGATAGAACATGAAGGATTGGTTGTAGATTGAAGATCTTTTTGAGGTTCTAGAGTGGTTTGTTTAGAAGATTGTTGATCTATATATGAGGATGAAATTAATGGAGGGGAAATAGGTGAAGCTATGGGTGTGTGTTTCACAGTTTTAGATGAAAAATAAGAATTAGGATGTGTGGATGACAGAGCGGGGCAAAATTGCACTCCAACAGGTTCTGCCAAAGCACACATATCAAAGGGTCTAGGATCACCATGGATAGTGACCAACTGATTTTTAAATTCGAATTTAACACATTGGTGTAAAGTTGATGGGACAGCCCGCATTGCATTGATCCAAGGACGACCCAAGAGTATATTGTACGATGCGGGGCAATGTACAATAAACATGGTGGTATCTAGAGTTCGAGGACCAACTTGCAATGGGATGGTAATAACTCCACACGTTTCTTGTGTTTCGTCATTGAAAGCTTTGATAATCATGTCAGTTTTCTTCATTTCATCACTTCTAAAGCCAAATCGTTGGTAGAAGTCAAAAGTGCAAATGTTTAGAGATGAACCATTATCAATCAGGACTCTTTTAATAGCTACATCTCCAATTAGAGCAGTAATATATAAGGGATTATCCTTATGTAAACTGTGTTGTGGGATATCTTTATCCCGAAAGTCAATACAATCAACTTCTCGAGTGATGATAGTATTGGCCATGGCTTCAGGTTGAATATTTTGAGGTACCATCATTTGGCTTAATGTAAGCATCAACTCATCCCTATGGGTAGGAGAAGATCTTAATAAATCCAAAAGGGAAATTCTGGTTGTAGTATTGGATAATTGCTCATTAATATTGTAAGGGGGTTTAGGTTGAACATTGGAAGCATGATTCCCTTTATTGGGATTTTTCAAAACAAATGGAGCTGATCCATCATTCTGGTTTGGTTCTTGTTGAGAATTTTGAGCCTCTTTTCGGGTAACGACTCCAATGGTACCTACAATGTTATATTGAAGACGTTGAACTGGTCTCGGTTGAGCGTTTATGGCTTGTTCATTTGGGAGGAATTGATTAGAAGAGGGTCGAGTAGTAACTCTTCTAGGAAATGGTTCTTCCGGAACCATAGCATCTGTGATGGGTTGAATAGGATCCGATTCATTTTCAGAATTATTCGATTGGTTTGAAGTGATGTCTATTTCACTTTCAATATCTGATTCTATATCACTAGGATCTGGAGTTTGAATATTATGTAGGGGCCTGGTTGTGACCATGGATAAAGTTGTGTCAAATATTTGAGGATCATGATTAAGTAAATGTCCACTAATGGTTCCTACATATCGGGTAGGAGGAGGAACATTATGATGTTCGATTTGATTGGCCACCTCTTTACCATGTCTTGGTAAAGGGTGTTGAAATATGTCTAATGATTGATTAGCATTTTGATTTTGATTTTGGGGAATGTTCTTTTGAGGATTATTAGGAGCATTTTGTTTAGGTTGGAAGGCTTGCACCTCCATTTCATTATTATCAATCAGATCCTGTATTTTATGTTTCAACCTTTTACAAGCGTTGGTAGAGTGTCCAGGCCCTCTATGGAAATCACAGTGTAAGTCAGCTCTGTATCCGGGTATAGTTGGATCAGGTTCCCGGATAGCTGGTAATTGGATCAAACCTCTTTCGAGTAATTGAGGTAAAATAGTTGATAATGGTTGATTCAATCTAGTAAATTCTCGAGGAGGCTTATCAAGCGGTTTCAATATAAATTTTTTTGTTGTTTTCGTTGCATTGATATTAGCAACATTTTTGCTATCAGTGACTCCGTCACCTACAACTTGTTTGTTTTTATATTGATTTCTGGATGTTTTCTCATCATCCTTCTTCCTAAGTTGGCCTCTCCTAATGAGGGCATCTTCTACTCTTCGAGCTAAATCTATAGCCTGATCGAAGGTAGTTAAAGTAGCAATTGATAGCTCATAAGATATTTGTTCTTGTAAATTATTAATAAAAATGTCCAACATTTCCCTATAAGGTAGCACAAAGTGCAGTTTTCCCATCAACTGCCTCCATCTAGCTAAGAAATCGGCAAAACATTCATCCTTGTCTTGTTTTAAGTTGTATAAATCTTTAATGGTTACATGCCTCTCGATGTAGGCACTAAATTGATGGACAAAATATTCAGTTGTTTCTTCAAAGTTTCTCAAAGAATGAGTGGGCAATTGATAGTACCACTCTAATGCCATTCCACCTAAACTTTTTGGGAACATTTTTAGTAATAGCAAGTCATCATGTGATATATCATGACATGCTATCCTAAACATGCGAAGATGCTCTATGGGATCTTCGGTTCCTTTATATATAGGCAGGATGGGCATGGGAAAATGCTTAGGGTACGGTTGTGCTACAACTATGGGATCCAAAGGTTGACTACATATCTCTCGATAATTGTACGAGGGACGGTAAGGATCTATCTGGTCCATACGCGAAGCTAACTGTTTCACCATGGCTTCCAGATTACTAGTTTGCCCACCATATTGGTTCGGTAGGGCATTGATATGGGATTTGTGAGCATATGATGGAGGGACATGAAGATTAGATGCTATGTTGCTATTGTGTAAATTGTTGGTAGGAAAGGTGTTATGAAGGAATTTTGAAGTTGTATTATGTTGTATTCCAGATTGTTGAAAATTGGTGTTTGGCTTCATTTTAGGTTTTTGTTTACTTGAAGCATATTGATCAATAGTTTGGCGAAGTAAAGTAGTGAAGGAAGTTTTCTTTTGTGTGGGAATGATTTTAGGCTCAATAACAGGTTCCTTAGGAGGTTGGGTAACCTGTTGTTTTGGCATGTTCTGAATCATAGTGACCATATCTCTATTGGATGGTCCAGCCTTATCACTTTCTTGATCAATGAAAGACAAGGGATTAGTGTGCACATCAAACATATGTTCCATGGCTGCTTGAGTGTCACTAATTTTCCCTTTATCAATACGAACTGCCATATTAAGAGCGCCAATGTTATTATTGAAAAATTTCTAGAAATGATCTAAGTTGTCAAAAGCAATAGTTCCATCTGGAGCTACTCTAGGGGATGAGGATCCATCCTCTTTAACATTTTCTTCTTGTTCATTGTCTTCACCTAGGTCATCTTCTGGTTGATCTAGAGTTTCTCCTTCCGGAATTGGATCCTCAGGAAGGACATTTGGGTCTCTAGTTTTATCTTCTAACCAATCTTCTTCTTCTCCTTCAGTTTGTTTACCATTCCTAAGTTTAGGCATTGTGCTTAATTTAGATTTCAGCAAATATATATATATATATATATATATATATATATATATATATATATATATATATATATATATATATATGCAACAAGCTTAAGAGGTATATATTAATTATATACCTACTACAATATTTAAAATGAAAGGTTTTGGTTTTTGTTATGTTTTTTTAGTTTTTCTTGTTTTTGTAATAATATTGTAAAGATAACAAACAACACAATAAATGCAAGAACTAATACTGAAAGTAATGATCTAGTTTTCTATAAACAATTTATAAATATCATTAATGGGCTCGAGTTCTTCAGGAGTCATGAAGTGTTCTTCTTCAAATTGAAAATTTTCTTTCAAAAATTTAATGAAAAGAGCTATAGTGATATTATCTGTCTCAGATTCTGGTTGATAGAAGTAAAGCTCGTGGCAATACTCTCGATATAACACAGCTCGAGGAACTCTATTCCATCTTTCCCTATCCATAAGAACAACCTCTTGGTCTTCTACACGACCTAGGAACTGGTGTATAATGGCTGCGTTCTCGAGGTATTCCTCGAAGGTGAACAATTCTGAAGACACAAGAGCTCTCCTATAAGCTAACCATCTATGGCAGGCTCTCTGAAGTTCATGATAAAAGATGAGTTGATGAGGATCCAGGATTCTATCTAGGACAAGCCTCTTGATTTGTTTAAGTTTTGTTGACCTAGATGAAATGACACTTAGTCTTCTATCAAGTTCGTCCCACAAAAGTTGATTTCTATCTGTTTCAGGCACACTAAGCACAGAATTGATTTCTATGGCTGCCAATTGGTTTTCAACATTTATAGTAACTGCTAATATTTTCTTAGGAGCTACCATCTAAACATGATATGCAACTTATTAGTTTTAAATGATTTGAAATGCATCTATGTTTTGGTTGTTTTATTTTTTATTTTTTTTTTGTTTTCAAAAGGTTTTAAATGCATTCACGTCGGGTTCACCAAAATGTATCGCTCCAAATTTTTCACACCCTTACCTTCAAGCTATAGGATCCATGCCCGAAAGGGGGATGTGAAAAGGATGGCGCGGTACCTCGGACTGAGAGGCCTTGCGAAGGTCCCGCCTCTCGGGGGAGGTGTATTATGGTGATTTTTCGACGGATGGTGGGTTCACCAGGAAACGTTTGAATGGCAGTTTCCACGCCTAGGTTGGGAATGTGTTTGATGTGTTCAGTTTTATCCTTAATCATCCAAGTCCTAGGTTTGGCCAAAATGCGTCTAAGCTATTCTATATGAAGATGCAGATTTAAATGAAGACAAAAATAGATTTGGACAGAAAAACAGAAAGAGCAAGATGGATTAAAGACCCATACCCGATCCGGATGTCCGATGGAGGTTCTAATTTTTGAAGCAGTCGAGATCGCCTCTGATTTGACAAGATCGTCTCCCTATCGGACAAGATCGTCTGAGATCTGACGAATTCATCAAACGAATTCGTCAGAGACCTACAAACAGAGAAATAGATGCAAAATACAGAGAATGCAACTATGCTAACAGAGGGTAATGATGTAAAATGATAATAAGAACATTAAAATGATAATTATAAACAAAACATGAATGCATTATAATGATTTAATGACAATTTATGACTTAATTATGCATTTAAAGCTAGATGGGTGAACTCCAAGATGCAAAATAATAAAGAATAACCATAGAATTAACTAAATGCATAATAATACAAAAAAAGGATGAAGAAATGCAAACTCTGGGCACTGATTGCCCCCAATGTGGACTACAGTCGAAATCGTCTCGAATTGGGTCGAGATCGTCTGAGATTGTACGAGATCGTCTGAGACGAATTGAGCTTGCTCCGGCTGAAAAACAATGAAGTTCCTGCAAAAAAACTTGGAAAAATACAAATGCAAATAGTGATTTAAGATGGTCTAGTGCGTGTAGAATTCGAGTTACAGGGAATTTCAGCCAGGGGGATGCTAAGGGGAGGGCCTAGGATTAAATAGGCTTAGGAGGGAGGTTAGGAGGTTGGAGATCATCCCTATTTGGGAGATCTCCAACGGGGAGGGTCTCTAACGGCGCAGACACGCTTCTGCCCGGATTAGAGACGCCGTTGGAACAGAGACTAATTGTGAAAAATTAGTTTTGGGACAAGATCGTCTGGACGTCCTAGTCCAGACGAAATCGTCCGATCTGAGGCGATATCGTCTGATCGGCGACGATATCGTCAAACGGTCAAAACAAACTCTAAAAATGGCGTGAGAAAGGAGGAAACGGGTTAAGCGGTGGTTTGGGAGCGGTTTTGGAGGTTAAAATTTGAATTTGAATTATTTACTAGAGTAAGTGTAATTATTAAGGTTTTACTGCGCCAATTTTAGGGTGCTACAATATATATATATATATATATATATATATATATATATATATATATATATATATATATATATATATATATATATATACACATGGCTTATGCTTTTGTGTAAATGCTTGTGTGTGAAATGCATGTGTATATGTGTGATGGATGATAATGCAATGAAAATGTATATGAATGCAAATGAATTAATGCTCTAATGATCATTCATAGTTTAGATGTTATTTGACCATGTATAGCATTGTTGTTTAATCAGGGGAACCAAACTGGTGTTATGTGAAATGGAAGACTCATGCAATGATATGGATGTTGACATGGAAGAATACATGGATGTTGACATGGAAGAAGACATGGATATTTACATGAAATAAGATATGGATGTTGATATGGAAGAAGATATAGATATTGATATGGAAGAAGATATGGATGTTGATATGGAAAACTGACAGTTTTGCAAAGACTCAAACATACTAGTGATATTAACAAACTCACTAAATACTGCTTAATTTCTCTAAGAACAAATGTGTGTGCAATCAATTAACTTATTGAATCATGAATATGGTAATGACTCATGGTAATCAAGAACCAATGTGTTTGCAAGTGAGTTCATTAACCCATCTTGAGTAAATTGAGATGAAAAACCTATTATGGAGAAGACCAAGAAGCTATTTTGTCCTTATGTGTGGTCAGAGGTCTCTTTAAAAGAGATGTGTTGCCACACATGAGCATACTCCACTACCATTCAAGCATCTATAGACATGGTGGAGATTATCTCCATAGTCCAAGAGTTTGATCTCTAATTTTTGGCGATTCAAACTACCTAACCGTATGACTAGAAATGTAGTTCTCTCCTTATAACTTGAGGATCTGTAGTGTGTGATATGTAAAATATTTAGATATTCTAGGGATTTGACCCTACTCTTTCTTTTATTTGTAAATTGTAATAGTGGTGACGACCACTATTTTTTATTTTATACTATGTGCATGATGGGACAAGCAAGTAGTACCATTTTGACTTTGAGGTACAACCCAAATATGGTATTATCCCTATTTGACACAAGATGTTTTTAAGATGTGTGATTGTGTTTGGTTCAAGAATATTTAGATTCAATTCCTAGAACTTAATATTTTCTTAGTGAAAATGTGTCTTGGTCCTAAAGAAAACTTGACATGTATTGGAGGTTGCTTAAAACACTAGGAGTGGTTGAGTGACAAAAAACACCTAGGGATGATGAACATGTGGTGGAAAATGATAATTTTGACTCAATGAAATGGTGCAATGACATGGATGATGTTTTGAAGGTGCCCTTGATTAAGGCAACATGACTTTATTGGATCAATTAATATCTGAACTGAATAAATGATCCCTAATATGAAATGTGAAATGTGGTTGTGAATGCAATGTATGAAATATAATTTATGAAATGGAATGTGTGTAATGCAAATGTGTGAAAATGAAATGTGTGCAATGCAATGTGTGAAATGCAAGGTGTAAAATGCAATGCTATGAAATGAAATGTGTGCAAATGAAATGTATGCAATCCAAATGTGTGAAATGTAATTTTGTTTTTGTGTATTAGCCATGTATATATACATATATAAATCACAATAAGCATAGAACACTTTCAAGTGTATGATGTTCAGTGGCTCAGGTTCTTTTACTCCCCTAGCCTGGTAAGCTTATGTTCTCCTTGAATCTTGTGCACTTAGATAGCAACAAGCAACATGTATGGATGCAAATGACTTTGAGTTGATGTGTGACAAAATATGTTAAGTGCATTTGGAGCCTTTTTAAATTGAAATGTGACCAAATATTTTAGGTGCCTTTAGATATTTTTGAAACTGAAATGTGACCAAGGGTGTTAGGTGCCTTTGGAGATTTTTGAATTGACGTGTGACCAAAGGGATTTTGATTCCTTTGGAGCTTTTTAAAATTGAGATATGACCAAAGATATTTGATACCTTTGGAGATTTTTAAATTGACGTGTGACCAAAGTGATTTTGATTCCTTTGGAGCCTCTTGAAATTGATATGTGACCAAAGGGAGTTGATACCTTTGGAGATTTTTGAAATTGAAATGTGACCAAAGAGATTTGATACCTTTGGAGCTCTTTTTTTTGGGAGGGAATGTGTGATAGCTTAAGCATCCCCAATTTTCTTGTTGATTGATTGTGTGAGTGACGAGGAGGATGTGATATCCTAAGAATCCCCATTATGCTTGATGATATGAGTTACTGGGAGGATGTGATGTCTTGAGAATCCCAAGTATGCTTAGTGATTGAGTTGGTACCAATGTCTTGATCATATGGGTTGAATGAACGATTTGTGGGAAATACTTTCCTATCAATGAGATCTTGGACAATGTCTTTAAATGCATAGCAATTGTTGATGTCATGGCCCGCTTGTTGATGATAGGGATAGTACAAGTGCTTCTTATAATATTTTCCATGTGGCTTGTTAGGATCACTTGATTTGATTTCTAGAAGTAGAATCTCTTGTGCTTCATAAAGCCTTTGAAAAATGGTTGCATAAGATTCTGAAAGCATTGTGTAGTTATGAAGGGGCTTTGAAGGATTCTTGGTGCATTTGTTCAATTGTGTTGGATGTTGAATTTGTGGTACAAGTATCGTAACCTGAGATGTGGATTGTGGAACTGGATGTTGCAACTATTGTGGTTGTTGAGATGGATGATGATGAAATTTATGATGACTCAACTGTAACTCAATGTTAGTGAGTCAAATTAAAATTTGTTGTAAAATTAAAGTGTGTTGACAATATTATTGTAAGCCTTGGTTTTTTTGGTGGAAGGATTGGTGGATGGATGATATTGAGTGTGTTATTGGTGGTGTGATGAATTGGGGGGTATGGGGATGGTGATACCCAAATTTGACTGGGTGTGAAGCATATTTTCTAGTTGAGGATGGAGTGGGGTCGACTCATAATAAATTGGTTGAGATTTTGATATGCTTGTTGTATGGAAATCTTAGAAATAGATTGTGTGATGCACCTTGCCGAAGCCATAACTTGTGAACCATACGCTCGTTTGCCTTGAAATTTAACAGGTGGTTCCACATGCGTGCTATGCATAATGAAGATCTTTGATCCTAATAACCCTCCAAAAATCATGTTTTCAGGACCTAACTCCGACATCTAGTACCCCAAAATTAGCTTTTAGAATAGGTTCCCGGGTTTTTTGGGTTTTTTTGGCTATTAGAAGTTTATTATCTTTTGTTATACCTTAAGTTGAGACCTAATATTTTAAATTAAGGTTCATTATTTTAAGATGGATGTGTGCACCAAATTTGGGCACAGTATGATTCATTTCTATTTTTAGCATTTTTTAGGAAAAAGATCTATTTTTAGCAATTTTTAGAAAAAAAAGACATTTTTAGGGTTTCTTTGGTTTTCGGTTGCTATATGATGGATTGTAATATTTTGTAGAAGGGGTGTGAATTCAGGAATGATAATAATATCAATTGATAGTTTTATTCCATTATTGCATTTGTGTTATGTGATTGGAATCCATTTTGTTGGTCTCTTGTAGATGAGTTTACACCATTGTGTGGAAGTGGAAGGAGGTGGAGGTGAATTGTGGATGTTAACAATGTGAGTTGAATTTGGTGGAGGATAAGTTATGAAAATTATCACAACTAAATGTGAAGTGGTTGATGAAATGGTAGATAGAATCTGTAAAGCATCATTTTCCTACTGGAAAGAAGAAGCTTGCATGGATGGAATATGAAGTGGTTTGAAGATAGGATTGGTAGGGTTAGGAGTGGAGCACTCCATGGATGTGGTGGGTGCCTGACTCATGTTGCTAGTCTAATTTATGATCAAGACTCTAAACTATGAATAGGAAAGAATTGGCGAATGTAGATGATGTGTGTGGTGTACAAAATAGAAATAAAAATCAAAACACTTAGAACAAAAAAAAAAAAATATGCCCAAGTTTTGCAAAAAAAAAATTATATATTTTTTATTTTTTTATTGGTTTTGTGTGTTTAAGATGTAAAAATCATAAACCTGAACAACTATACGAGATGCTTAGGATGAAAGGCAAATGAGGGATTTCTTGGTGATGAAATCCAAAAATCCTACCCATGAGCTGCTATGGTGTTCTAAGGGGTTGAACCAATGGATGGAGATGAAGCCCACCATCGCTAATCTCAATCAGTAGTTGGTGATGAAGCCCAAATATTTATGTTTAAAATGAAACATGTGTGTGTGTGTGATTCCTTTTAAGATTTCCTATTTTCTATGGTTCTCACACACAAGAAGAAAATGCACAAAAATCACACTTTTTATTTGTAATGAATTCAACTAGAAGTTGTGATTAGAGATTCCAATGTCAAGTATAAGCCCTCAAAAGATATTTGGGGTACATCGCTTAAGATCCATCCTAAATCAATGAGTGATTCCAACAATGGAGGGTTTGCCCAACTCTTCTGCCCTGAACTAGCAAGTGGTTCCAACAATAGGAGGAGACTTGAACAAAGGTAATCTATCACAATCCAGAGGAATACAAAACAAAAGAAAAAAGTACAATTACTTATACACTTTCTTACCCTAGAATGCTTTTTTTTTCAAAATGCATACAATATACAAGATAAGTAGTAACACCAAGAAACAGTAGGAACTTAAATCTAACATAATGATGCAACTACCATGAATGTTCAAATGTAATTTTACCTTATATGCAATCTATTTGGAACTAGTAAATGCCTAAAATGAAAATCAAAGTGCAATAGGAATTCTATGTATATTTTTTTTCACTCTTCTAAACACCGTCCAAAGTCTCTTGAACATGACGGTGCATCCCTCAAACATGGTCTTGCATCCCTCAAGCATGAAGGTGTATCTCTCAAACCTCAAACATGGTAGTGCAACCCTCAAACACAATGGTACATTCGTGCAACTTCTTGTCAACTTCTGCAACTTTCCAGAAACCCTAGCTCTATGAAAATCATATGATCAAATTTTTGAAAACTTGTAGAACAAAAATAGAAAATAGAAGTTAGTGAAAAAGTAAATTAATATAGAGAACCCTTTGGGGGTCCCACCATGATCACAATTTGTGAATCAAAAATCAAGCAACACCAATAATAAAAGTATTAAAATAACAATAAGCACCATAAGACACAATGATTGCACAAAAATAGATAAACTCTTTATTGTTGTGGGTGGATCTCAAATGTTACAATCAATATGCCCCAAATATGGGGTTTTACAATGCTTATATTGATATAAAAATTATAGATTACTAGGGTTCTCTGAAACCATAGTTGAAAAGAATGGTTGATGTCTTCACACTTGTCTGATCCCAATGAGTTTGTGGGTGGGCTTGTGTATCCTAGATAGGGCCAACCTAGCTTCAACAGTTGCCAAATGTATGATTCTTATACCTGCACATAGTAAACAGTAACAAATATTAGTAACACCTATGAGGGATCCACTATGTGAGACCCTCAAAATAAAATCACTAACCCTAGATACTATAATAAAATTATAAACAAAGCATCAGAATATGAAAATAAATGCACAAAACTATTACCTTGTCAATAAACCTTATATTTTTGTTTCTACTTACATAAATGATGTTAGTGATAATTGCAAATATGCCCTAATAGCACCCAAGGACTGTAGGGCTATAGATATGGTGTGTGAGACACTCACAGGCAGTCAGTTGGCTCTAGTGGGTGTTCAGTTGGCTCTGGTGGGTGCTCAGTTGGTTCTTGTGGGTGCTCAACTAGATCTGGTGGGTGCTTGATTGGATTTGGTGGCTATTTAAGGATTTATGGAAATGGTGCAAAACTAGACCTAGTTTGCGTAGGAAGGGTGATGATAGAAGTGGAGGGCTACAAATGGTGGTGATGGAGGTGAGGATGAGAATGAAGGATCTAGGGCTTGGGAGCTTCTAAGAATTATTTGTAAATGAACGTTGACAAAATTTAAAGTAGGATTAAAAAATCTCCTAAGGATGCTTAAGGTTTCTAGGTTGGTAGGGGTCTGAGTCATCAAAATGACTCCTCTTTTATAATATTTCCTTAGACATGTTAGGGTTTTGATGACACAATTTGAGTGGCCGAGATTAAAACATGAGGAAGGGTGGAGATTAAATCTAGGCAAGTGGCATGGATTGATGTGGATGGATGGTTGAGATTAAAACATGGCGAAGGGCTAGGATTAATTCATATAAATACATATATTTATTAAACACATATTTATAATATATAAAATATTAATATTTAAATATATATCAAAAATACATATATATATATATATATATAATGGGTGGTTGAGATTGGGAAGCATGGATGGATGACAAGTGGCTAGATTTTGGTGTCTACAATTTTAATAGAAAAATTGGTTTATGCAAATCAAGGTCATACGTAGAATATGATAGAATATTTCCAAGTTAAAGCAAAGTATGAAAGTCAATTCCTTATTGCAATTTCCAACTAACCTTTTCCCTTTAGGCATACATCATTATTTATAGCAATTTGTCTAACTATTTAACTTAATAACATGCTTATGTTTATTGATGATTCTGGTAGAAGTTTATCAACTAATTAATTAATATAATCTTGTGTTTCATCCATCCAACCAAATTTAAAAATCAAGTCAAATTGGATAGGACGTCCAGGTGCTTATACAAAATAGTAAATCATAATTTGTGTATTTCCTCCACTGATTGGTTACAAAAGCTCTAAATTTACTAGCGCAATTTCCTATTTTTGGGTCCTTCATATCTATCTCCTTGTTGTGTATGTGTGGTTGAGCTTATTTTGGTGCTACACAAAATTAGCAACTCTGGCACTTTCACTAGCCAATATCTTCAACATTATGCATAGTCAACAACTTCAATCCTGATGCTAAACATGGTTAGCATCAAGATGAATTGTGTGGTCAGTAACTTAGGTGTTATGTTCGTAAAGTGTGTTGACTATTGCTACATTGTTAAATCTTGTGCACAACTATTTCAAAACAAACTCATCATCTTGTTATTCTAGCATATGAGTCATTCTAGCACACAAATAGTGCTAAGGTTATTCCAACACACAGCTAGCACTTCAGACTGTACTAGTGCTTAGTCATTATGGCATACATCTAATACATCACAAAGTGATTCTAACATAGTAGTTATTTAGGATATTTCAAAATAAATCATTCAACAATAGAACCCTAAATATTTATTAGATATATAATCTATATTTTAAACAAAAACTAAACATGCAATTAGTTGCTTAGAAGTGCACAAAACCAATTCAAGATAGATAAATAAAATGTTATCTTTTATTTACTACATATGTCTTTAATATCAACATAAACACATATTAAGTTTTGACATATAATTATATTAATCTATCAACAATGGACAAAAATATCTTTGGTATTAAAAATAAAGCAATTTTGTAGCATCACACTCCTCCCTTATTATTTCAATGTGTGTCCCCATTCATTCCTTTTAGCCAAGGTTGTATTCATATCTAGCTCTTTGTCTATATCATCCTAAAAAATTTCTTTCCTAGAATGGTATCCCTTATCTCTTCAAATCTATAGAAGTCAATGTCTAAATTTTACTCACCTTTTGGCCCAATTTATTCATAAGGTGGCATAGGAAACAAAATGGTGGATGACCTAAATATAAGGCCTATCCATTCATGCTTCAATACTAAAATTACCTCCATAAATATAATTACCCATTTGTGGGACCACATTAAATTTATTGGTGTAATTGGTTCCCTCTTTTTCAAACAAGAATTTTATCCCATCTTTGTCTACATGCAACTTAAAATCTATCAAAATTTCCTTTGTAAATTTTTCTAAGATATGTCAAATAGGTATTTATATGTTGAATATATTTATTTTTAATAGTTGCATATCCCATTAAAGAATAATTGATACTAATAAGGGATTTAGGTTAGGCTGGTCATTCCATAGTTATAGACCAATACCCACTTCACTGGTTCTATATTGTCACAACCTATATTTCTAGTGAATATGATTTTGTAGAATTGAAGTAAATGCCCTCAATTGCACATCCCTAGTATAAATTTGGGGAAGGAATTATACATCATCAGGTAGTACAAACTTACGTGGGTAAAATTCTAATAATAGATTCTTATCTTATATAGGATTATGCAAGAAAACCTCAACAAAATTTAAATCATAAGGTATGTCAGAGCTTATTCTCATTACCTACCATCTATATGTAAGAAAACATGAACTTAGATGTATTATTCAGGAGGTGTTTAATTAAGGTTACAACTCCAGGAATAGCACACCGGATGAAACAGAGAAACAGAACTTTGTTACATAGTTGTAACAGAGAGCTACATAGAGAATAGAAACAAATGTATTGTTAAGTACGCTAACATCCCCCTTTATTACATTATTTGGGTAATGTAATAACTAATAGCTATACTAGACTACTAACATCCCCTTACATTATTTTGCAATACAAAGTGAGTTGCGAAACAATTCAAATTTGACACGTCCAAGTGCCTTAGTGAAAATGTCTGCAACTTGAGCATCGGTGGGAATGTGTTGAAGCTAAATTCAGTGCTTTGGAACTTCATCTCGAATGAAATGACATTGTGTGTCAATGTGCTTTGTTCTTTCATGATGGACTGGATTCTTGATGAGGTTCAGAACACCCTGATTGTCGCAAAACAAGTGTATTGGAGATTTTTATGGATGGCCCATACTTGTCAGAATGCGACGTAACCATATCACTTCACACACGACTTCACGTGCGACGTGATACTCTGCCTCTGTTGATGAAATAGCAACCACCTGTTGCTTCTTGTCGTGCCGCAGACAGGACCGGATCCCAGATGAAAAATGTATCCAGAAGTTGACTTGCGATCATCAAATGATCCGGCATAGTCGGATTCTATGTATCCTTGCAAGAAGAATTTGTTGTTCCTCTTGTATTCTAGGCCATATTCCATAGTACCACGGACATAGTGAAGAACACATTTTGCTGCTTTCCAATGAGTGGTCTTAGGCTCCTGCATGAACCTCGAAAGATAGTTGACAGCAAATACGAGATCTGGCCTAGTATTGGTCAGATATATGAGACTCCCAATAAACTATCGATAGAGAGTGCCATCTACCTGAGGTGAATAATCATATCGTGATAACTGAAGTCCATTCTCCATCGAATTTGCCATTGGCTTGCAATCAGTCATGCGATATTTTTCCAGCAATGTCTTGGCATATTTTTTCTGAGACACTTTTATGGAGTGCTCCTTCTGGCTGAATTCTAGACCAAGACAGTAATGGAGAAGTCCGAGATCTGTCATCTCAAAATATTTGCACAAGTTTCTTTTGACAGTAGAGATCATAGTTTATGAACTCCATGTAATGAGCAGATCATCCACATAGAGTACAAGCAACACTATCTCAGAACCCTATTTCTTGAAATAGAGGTTTGCATCTGACGAACATCTCTTAAATCCATGCTGCATAAGGTGATTGTCCATTTTTATATACCAAGCTCGAGGAGCTTGTTTCGGACCATATAAGGATTTGACCAATTTGCAAACTTTCGCTTTTGGCCTTCCACTTCAAATCCTTCAGTCGAGTCATATAGACTTATTCTTGGAGATCACCATTTATAAAGGCACTTTTGACATCCATCTGGTGAACTTTCCACCCATATTGTGCTGCCATAGCACACATAACCCGAATTGTGGTCATCCGAGCGAGAGGTGCAAAAGTTTCCTCGTAGTCAATACCTTCTTTTTTAGCATAGCCCTTTGCAACAAGACGGGCCTTATGCTTATCAATTGTTCCATCTGCCTTGTACTTGACTTTATATACCCATTTGCAGCCAATGGGTTTATTTCCATGCGGCAAATCAACAAGCTTCCAAGTTTTATTCTTCATCAAAGACTCATACTCTATATCCATAGCGGCCTTCCACTGAGGCTCACTGAGAGCATCTTGCACTGATGCAGGTTCAAGACTATCTATGGTAGACATGAATGCCCTGTCATCATCAATATCCATATCCTCAACTTATGTACTTGGAGTCACAGAAAGTTCCTCAAAAGATTGACAAAGATCATCAACCTCACCAGTTTCTTTGGCTTCTTTCTCCTTTTGAGCCATACTTTGTGTACGAGGTCTATCCAAATTCAAATTGGGAGGAGTGGATAAATTTGAATCTCTGATTGTATTTGTACACCATTTAGGATTCTTCTTCGGTGGTGGTGAAGAATATGTAGAAGGACCTCCTGTCTATGTTGACAAAGGAATCTTCTCTTCCTTAGGTTCCACAATATCTTGGTGTACTTTAGATGTGCTCTGTGATGTGAAAGCTTCATCAAAGACAACATCTCTACTGATATGAATTTTCTTGGTCATAGGATCTATCAAACGATATCTTTTAGAGTGCTCAGAATAACCAAGAAAAATACATCTCAGTGTTTTCTCATCTAGCTTCTTCCTTTTCTCTTTCGGTATGTGCATGAAAGCGTGACATCCGAAAATACGTAGATGAGATATGGAGGGTTTTTGACCACTCCATGCTTCTTGTGGAGTCATTCCTTTTAGGGCCTTTGTGGGTGCCCTATTCAACAGATACACTGCGCAGTGGTGACGGCTTCTGCCCAATATTGTTGCCCAAGAGTAGCTCCCGTGAGCATACAACGAACCATTTACATGATAGAACGGTTCCTTCTCTCAGCAACTCCATTTTGCTGAGGAGTATAGGCAGTTGTTAACTGTGTCTTGATTCCATGCTTATCTAAGAATGCAAAAAATTCATTAGAGGTAAACTCTCCCCCTCGATCTGAGCGGAGAGTTTTAATAGAAGCTCCTGACTCCTTCTCAATGGATTTCTTGAATTGTTGGAAGAATGCGAAAGCTTCAGATTTCAGTTGGAGAAATAAAACCCACATCTTTCATGAGTAGTCATCTACGAATAACTGAAAGTACCTCTTCCCTCCACAACTATTGGGTGTGAAAGGACCACACAGATCGGTGTGAATTAACTCCAGAGGTTTTCGTGCTCTTGTAGAGCTCTTCTCAAATGGTACTCTATGTTGCTTTCCCCGCAGCGATCGAGCACACTGGAAATGTGGCGGAAAGGGAAGGAAGACCCTTTACCATCTCATACTTTTTGAGCTCAAGTAAGTAGCAGTAACTAAGATGCCCATATCTCTTGTGCCATAGGGAAGTTGCCTCCTTGGTAGAGACAGACATGGCAACATGTGGAGTAGAGATAGCATCTAGTGCAAATAAGTCGTGCTTATATGAAGTCGTTGCAATCTGCTTACCCTTCCTGGTAATGGTACAACACTTCTTTCCATTCTCAACATGAAAGTTGACAACCATATTTCTATCCAGGATTTGTGTCACTGACAACAAATTGTTACCCAATCTCGGAACATAGAGGACTTTGTCAATCTGACACTTGCCATCAGGAAGAGTGACTGAAACTGTACCCTCTCCCTGAACCCTGTAGGTTTTATTATCAGCAATGGTGACAGGTTTGCCCTCTTTGGCCACCAATGATTCAAACCATGATCTATCGCCAGTCATATGTTTGCTAGCTCTAGAATCGACATACTAAACAGGATCCCTCTGTGTGGAATTTGTGGTAGTCATGAGCACCTTGTGTGCCCATTCAGAATCTGAGTCAGATTCTTCAACAACAACATTCACTTGGGGTTGCTTATTTTTATTTTGTGGTTTGTTTTGGCCTTTCTTCTTATTCTTATGCCAACACCTGTTGGTATCATGGTTGTCTTTCTCACAGATCTTGCACCACCTCTTCTTCTGTTGAGGTTGTTTGCCTTTTCCTTTCGTATCTTGTTGAGAATTTCCTCCTTTCTGAAAGTTGCCTCCTTTTTTCCCATTACATTTATTCCTAGAACCCTGCCTGTTGGTGTATAGGGCTATATTGGAAGAATCATCCTTGTGAAGTTGGCGTGCCTCCTGTTGTTGAAGCAGATTGACCAACTCGATGTAGGTAATTTTTCGTTGAGACACCTGGATGGAGGTTATCAACATATCAAATGAAGAAGGCAAAGCTCTCATCACAAGTAAAATGAGAAGCTTTTCGTCCACATTATCTCCCAAAGAACTCAATTTCTCTTTCAATTCAGACACTCTGCACAGAAAGAGTTCAACTGTTTCACCCTGCCTCAAACTCAGGTTATGAAGTTGTTATTGAAGATGAAGAATGGTGGAATCATTATTTCCCTCATAGATGGTTTGAAGGGCATCCCATGCCTCTTTACCACTTGCTTTGTCAGCTATATGAGGTTGCACTTCATCTAAAATAGCAAACAAAATGAGCACCTTTGCTCGACTGTCTTTCTTGTCAAAAGCTATCTAATCTGCGGAAGGACCTGTGGATCCTGCTGTTGGTGAAGGCCTAGTTGCTACTCCAGTAACAATATCCCACAAATCTTCCATTTGGAGAATTGCCTTCATCTTATGTTTCCATGGTGTATAATTTGGACCTTTCAATAACTGATGCGGATCAGTCATCAATTTTGCAATAGCGGCCATAGTGAAGGTTCCTTATATCACCAATTGGTCCCCCTTTCGATATACCTTTTGCTAGGCCAATATACCATACAAAATACCCACCCTTACGTGAGGGAAACTATAGGTATTTATAAAGATCAACAAAAATCACCCGCCCTTACGTGAGGGAGACTATAGGTGAGTTTTAGATATCATACGATACGTGGAACATAAGCGGTATTGAAAGGGAATCGCCTTGTTGATGGCACCTACCATAGAAGATTATTCTCATGCGTGGGGCGTAACTTCCCCTAAACACTATGAAGAATACTTCGTCGGGATTTATGCCTAAACACAAGTGCGATAAAGGGTAGTGGATGGAGTAAAATATGCAAAAATGGCATACTTATTCCTCCCCGATGATTTATAGAGAACAAGCTCAGACGTCGTTGTAGCAGCTATATTAGGTGGCAGATACAGTAGCCAAATCACAACAGCTTTACCTGTAAGTGTTGGCCAGAGGTATCACGAATACCGAATGTTGCAGTGCAATAAATTGCACGGATGGGTTTTAATTATTCTGGGACTTAGGGAGTGTTTGATTTTAATTTTTAATGTTATAGTGCAAAAATGAAATATGCAACATACAACAAAAAAAATTGCCCACAAGAATAACCCACAAGGTGTCGGTCACAGCCGAAAATGCACCTTTTACAATGCCAAATTGCTATTTTCAAAAAATTACTCACTTTCCCCCTTTGATTTTTGAAAAAAAATATCCCCCCTTAAAAAATTCTCTTTTAACAAAACATTTTAATAATTACTATTTATTTAAAATTAAAATAAATAATTTTAATTTATATAGTTTTAAAACTTAAAAAAATAAATTAAAATTAAATTTTAATTTATAAAGTTTAAAAACTATTAAAAATAAATTAAAATTAAAAATTTTAATTTAAAAAATAATAATAAAAAAAAAGCTTTGAAAAAAAAAATATACCTTGGGGGGAGTCGGCGGGATTTGAACCCCCGACCTACAGGCTCCCTGAGCCTTACCGCATAGCTCACGACCACGTGAGCCAGCGGGCTGATCCGAGAGGATCAGTGGAACCCCTCTCCTTTATCACCCGCAGCCTGCCCGTCCTCCGCTGCTTCCCGCTTCCCGAGCCTCCTCTGCTACTGTCGCGTTTTAAAAAAAATGCAGTCCCTATTCCCCGTCCGCGTCGGATGTCCGTCGCACCTTTCCAGGTTGGGAGCGTGCGCCGGATCACGTCGCGCAAGGGGGGGGGAAGGAGTGCTGGGTTTCGAGTTGGTTATTTTTATTTTTTTTTAAATCAACCGGGGTGGGGGGGAGCGCGACAGCGCGTTTCGTGCTGCGCGCAGGGGGGGGGGGTTTATACCCCGCATGGGCACGGGATTTGAAATTCCCGTGCGCATGGTGGGGGGGTGGGTGTTCCCACTTTCTCCTGATGCCTGCACGACGTCAGCGACATCCCTGGGCGTCTGCGACGTCTCCGACGCAGCGCACCAACATGGGACGTCTGCACGACGTCGATGGGCGTCTGTCCCAGCGAGGGGGGTTCTTCCCCCTTTCTCCTGATGCCTACGCGATGTCAACCACGTCCTTGGGCACGTTAACCCGAAATGTCTACGCACGACATCACTGGGTGTCTGCGACGTCTCCGATGCGGTGCGCCAACACGGGACATCTACGTGACGTCACTGGGCGTCTGTCCTAGTGGGGGGGGGGGCAGCGTCGAGACAATTGCGTCCTGCGGCTGGCGCTATGGACATCGCTGTCGTGTGCTGTCCGTCCTCCTCCTTGGTGACGTCTGCACGCGGGGCCAAAAAAAATAGGTTTGCACACATTAGGGAGCGAACCGGGCTCCCCTGCCTCTGCACGCAAATAAAATATCTGCAAACAAAATTTCTCTGCCCAAAAGAAAGTTACAGAACTGGCTCTGATGCCATGTAAGAAAACATGAACTTAGATGTATTATTCAGGAGGCATTTAAATAAGGTTACAACTCTGGGAATAGCACACCGGATGAAACAGAGAAACAGAACTCTGTTACGTAGTTGTAACAGAGAGCTACATAGAGAATAGAAACAAATGTATTGTTAAGTACGCTAACACTATAATATTATTCCCTTAGGAAAAAAATGTAAATCTTAGTAGGTGACCTATATTCAACCAATATTTTTGCAATATATCATGTATCCCTCAATTTAGCCTTAACACCGATGATCTCCACAACTTGCTTCCTATTATGGTCTTCTTGAGTTTGGAATGCTTGAATTATTTGCTCCAGATTATGACATATTCTCATCCTTCGGGAAACAACTACATTATGGTTATCAATAGTGATCATACCTCATGGAGTAACAATGACTAGTCTTGGGATTTCTAGTTTGTATCCCCTATTCCACTAGTGGCTCTATATCCATGGTCTCCTTAATGACCTATTTAAAAACTATAACTGAATCCTCTTCAAGTGATTTTGGCACATCATGCGATATTGGCACTCCCACCAGTGTGGTTCTTTATCTTGATTCTTGTTTTATTGCACCTTGGTCTAGCGTACTCTACTATTGTACCCACTCTAGTGCATTCCAATATAAAACTTATTTTGATGCTTGCTCTAGCACCTATCACTCTACCTATATGGATGTCTCTCTAACTCCCATTGGTGATTTTCCTTCCCTATGCAAAAATTATTTTTTCAACACAACAAGACCAAGATCGTTTGAAACATCTCTATGTACACTATTTACAAAATGAGGGTCAGATGGAGTTTGACCCCACCCCTAAATATCATGGTTATTATTGAGTTTTGCAACCAACTCTAACAAGATGTTTGTTGTATCTAACAAAGGACTTGACTTAAAAGGTACATGTCCATCAATTTTTTCTTTTAAATATTACAACTCTTACAACAATTAGGAGATGTACCTTTCCTTTTATTGGACATCCAACTGAGCTTTGTGTAGTCATTGTTGTGATTTGATAATTTCTATGGCATGTGCAATTATAAATTAATATAAATATTTAGCTTTTTTATTTGCAATATCTCTATCTAGCTCTTCATACAAATATGGAAGCTCTTATATGGCATTATTATTAGCAGCCCCCTACTAGTCTATAAAAAATTCAACATCATCCTATGAGGGCCACATAGATTCCTCTACTATAGCAGAAGAATGAATGTTGGTTCATGGTATCTCCTATGACCTAGAGGGAATAGCTAGATTCTGATCATTATCATCATCATTAATGATAGTTTTTTATCTTTTTTATCTTCAAGTGCCAAATACCTCCAATGCTTGCTTTGAAGCAACTAAGGTTTATCTCTATCTTCAACTCCTTCTCAGTTGGGGTAGCTCCATTGCAACCTCTTATTTTTCAAGTTCATATAGCACTTCATTTTCTTTACTCCTAGATATAATTTTGATAGGTCCTAGCATGTCCTTGTGTGTGCTAGACTATTCTAGCACCTCATCCCTTTATTTATTTATGCGACTAGAAAGCCTTGTTCTACCTTTGATCCCTTGTTCAAATGAAATTGTTTTTGGAATAGGGATTTCTATTTCTTTTTTTTTCTTGCAACCCTGGGTTGCTTATTCCTGCTCCTATCATATTTTATTTAGTAGTAAAAAATTCCTCTAGTGTAGGAGTGTATTCTTCTAGCATAGGATTGGACTCCTCTGGCATAGGTGTTTCTTCTAGCATAGGAATTTCGTCATCATCTAGATTTATTGTAGCCCTACACTACTTCCTACTCCATATAGGTGTAGGTCTCTCTAGTGTAGAGGTCTCTTTATCATCATATTTTTGTGTATCCTTAGTGTAGGCCCAAAATTGCCACATCCATAGAAAATTTTTGAAAATATTTTCTAAGCCACAAATATTCTCCCAGTCACTTAGAACATAGTGTATTTCCAAGCGGTCCAACGCAAGATGCTACCATCCACTCATTACATAGTGTACTTCTAAGCGGCCCAATGTAAGGTGTTATACACCACTCAAAACTTAGTATTTTTCATAGAGGTATAAGCTAATATGTGCCACATTGCTCAATACTTAGTGCATTTTATAGCGGCCTAGCATAGATGTTCCATGCCACTATCAACTCAAGTTAAAGCTAATGTCAGCGTTCTCCAAAGAGTGGCCTAGTGCACATTGTCCCATCCCATGCACTAAAGTGACTAAGTTTTGAGGTGTTCCATGCCATTGAGTTCCACATTTATTTTAAAGTGGATCTAAACATATGTTCCATGTTGTTGGTCAAAATGCCTGCAAAGAAACACAAGGCATCGACACAACACATACTCTCACAAAACAACATTTTACACTCTTTCTTGAGCAGCCTAGTGACATGCTCTATTCCATGGTCAACTTGGGTCAAAACTTGAGGAGTAGATATTGAGGAGTGGATTATGACATATGCTCTATGTTGTGGACGTGAAAGAAAGTTAAGTAGTTTGAAGAACTAAAGCGAGCGGCTTGGCTACATGATCCATTCCACTCAAAACATAATGTATTTTTGGATGTGCTCCACATCGCTAGTCAAAATAGTCAAAGTAACTAACAAGTCCTTTAAAAGAGTGATCTGGTGACATGTTCTACACTACTCATCTGTAGAGCATTTTTAAGGTTTAATCGTAGTCGTTCGTGAGTGAATCAATGTTTGATATCATGCTGATATTTTCTTAGATATACAAAAGTGATTTCTTGGCAAGCAAGAACCAGTTGGTTTGAGTAGGTAGGTAAAGTGTCCATGGAGCCAAGAACCAATACCTTGGGTAGTTACATATCTATGGAAATATGAAGTTCCCAAGAAATGTAGATGACTTAGATCTTGTTTCTAACGACCTAGAGTCTAACTACCATTACAAAACAAGAAAGTTGCAAAGTCGAGCTACCATGGCATGCAACATTGAGTGGTTTTCTCAAACCTTAAAGGCAAATGAAATGATCCCACCATAGTATTCTACTAATTTGGTATGGTCTAATCCTTGTAATGTTCCACATTTTTTCTTTCATTGTAAAAAATATATATAGATGTTGAACCCTCAATTTTTAGGATCAGCTCTAGAGTTTTTGGTTGCCTTACTGTGTAACATCCTTTGCAAATATATGGAAGGAGCATTACTTGGATTTTTTATTCAAGAAATATCATCTTCGATATCTTTATTGAGAGGTTCAACCTGTGAATCACATTTCTGCTAATGATATTATGGTTAGTTCATTCCATTGATATTGGATTGCTAGCTGTAAAGTAATTGAAATATTTTCATAGTTAGATTTGTGCTTACAAGAGGTTTATTTTTGTTAAATATAGATACTAATCTATTATGCTAAATTGGATTGTTAGTATTGTGGATGTTGAAATTACTTCTTAGAGTATATCTCTACTTTGTGTTCTTGTATGAAGATTACTCTGTTTTGGGTGTTGTTGATTTTGAGTGTGGGACATTGAAAATAATTTACTGAAAGGTTTTCCTTGCGGATGCCTATGATGTTAGCTCTATTTGGCCACTGTTTGAATTATAAATTCTTAAAATCCTTGAAAATTTAAGCAAGGGCAGATTTGGATGCCTTAAACACCTCTTCTCCCATAAGGAATTTTAAAATTAGTACTCATAAATGGGCTACCTTAATTATATTTCCATTGATATTTACATGATTGCTCCAAAGTAACATTGTGAAAGTTGTAGCAGTGCCTCCACATAACCCTCAAACTTGCACAAAAATTTCATCCATCCTACTTGCTAAAAAATAGTAAATTCTAGATGCCTTTCAATCTCGTCAATGTTATTGATTTTAATTTTCCACTTTTTTTGCCCATGGTGCTCTGCATTGAACAACTTGTTCAATTTTTTTTATGCCTCTTCTAAAAATTTGTAATTTTTGTTCACCTTTGTGTTACCAGAATGTAGAAGCCAATAAGACTCACCTTTTTGAAATATTTGTTTATGTCAATGATCTTTTCTATCATGGTATAACCATGCTTTAGTATTTTTCACATGCTTTAGCAATAACGTTGTCAAGTACATGGTTTGATGTGGTATATATTCCAACACATAATTCAAATCTTGTATGATTCTCATGTAGATTATGGGGTAGGTGGCATTTTGTGGGTGGTTTAGCATGATGACAAAATATGTTTTTTTTTTCCAAGATCACAAAATCTCTATAATTATCATGCATGTGTTAACTTCATGTATGGTTAAGATGTTATATCTCATGCAACATATTTATTACAACTTATTAACTTTACGGTAATTTTCATATTAGCTCAACTTGTAATCCATATCATTGGGAAGGAAACTTTCCATCACTTTTTACTTAACTGCAACATGCATGCCATGTGTTCCTTGTAATCATCTGCAATGGCATATTACCATGAGTAAAAACTAGTCATTCGCATTGCCTAAGATAATTATTGAGAGTTTTTTTGGCACACATGTCCCCCGATCATCACTAAAATGATGAAATATGCCACAAGTGATCTGTATCTACCACCTAGATTGTGGAAAACTATGGTGTAAATCTAAGGTAATTCCAATTACATGCCCTTTTTTTTCTTTTTTTGAAATGTGCTCGACTATTCTGATGCAATAAAACTATAATTTTAGAGAAACTAAACCTAAGCACTCTGGCACAACCATCTGATCATTCTGGAATAACCAAAGGTTTTCATTCTAGCACAACCATAGGTGCTTTAGATTACCTTGGAAATACCCTTTTTACCATTTTAAATTATATATGTGTGTGTACCTGAATTAAACATAACTTATGTAATATTAAAGCTAAATAATAGTAAAATTAAAGAAAATGCATACCTCACTATTAGAGAGGCTTCATGCACCTTTTGGAAGCAGTGCTTATTTCATGCCAAAAATATTGAAATTTGAGAAATGCACATAGATATAGTTACCAAAATTCCATAAATATCATCATAGTTTTTTTCAAGGTAAACATGTTGGAAAATGGTTTTCATGTAAGACTTAATTTAATAGTGCCTCAAAGAGGTTTTCACTATTATATTAATTTTATTTTTTTAATATTATATATATATATATATATATTCATCATTTATTTAATATCAAATATATAGTTACTCAGAATCTATTCCAGAAGATCAAACTTCTTCTACAACATGAAGGTTTGACTGTAAAAGAAAATATTGAGCAAATTCCACACTGTTAAGTGAATTATGGTACATCAAGTGGAATTAGCTCAATCAGTAAGATTCCTCAAATTTTAAGGAGGAGACCAAGGTTCAAATTTTTGCATGGAATACATGGATAATATCCAATATTTTTTATAATACCACTATGTGGTGATGATGTAATATGGGTGGGGTTTATTTCAATTCCATATAATCAATTTGAAAAAGTGGTTTATGGTATAATCATAGACTATGTCCATTTACAACAAATTATATCCTTGATTCAAAAATAGGATAAAGTCTTACAACTCCATTATCAAACACTTATTCAATTTCATATGGTCCTAGTGGTCGGGTTTGTAACTTTCCAAGAAATTCAACATAGTGAGAATCAAATAGCAATTCCCAATCTCTTGGTTTGTATTTGTTGCTTTTAAAGTGACTATAATGCCCAATTTTTCTCTATTAATGAATGGTCTCCATTTAATGAACTGCCTCCAATCATAGTCCATTCAATGCATTTAGTTGTAAAATATACTCTTGTTGAACCTACGACAACTTGATACCTACTTCCAAAGATGTACATAGTGTTAGTAATTTAAATTTGATAGAAATAATATGTTTTTTACCATGGACCAATTCATATGATGTGAATATTATGGTGGATTTTCAAGTATTTTTGTAAGCCATACAACCTCTGGTAATGTATTCATCCAATCCCTCTTATGACAATCCACTATTTTTATTAGTATCTTTTCTAATTCTCTATTAGTGACCTCTACTTAACCATTTTCTTAAGGGTGATAAGGTGATAAATTCTTATGTTTGATTTGATAGATTTCAATAAATGCTTGTATGAACTTGTACATAAATTATGGTCCTTGGTTTGACTAATAGAGCAAGAAGGATCAAATCATTAAACAAATTGAGTATATATGAAATTAACTATTTTCTTCTCATGAGCATGTTTAAAATTATTCACTTTAGTCCATTTTATCACATAATTTGTATATACTAAAATGTGTTGTTTCCCTTGAGAAGGTGGGTCAATGGATTCAATAAATTCTAGACCCCATATTTCAAATGGTTCTAAAACCACATGAGGTTGCAAGGGTATTTCATTTGTTGTAGTTGGTTTTTTCATTCATTGGCATAGATCATAATGTTGCCTGCACTTTTTTACATCTCAATGAAGTGATGGGCAAAAATATCCTAAACCTAATTTTTTTTAATGGTGTGCTTTATTGAATAATTCCCCCTATTGGTTCATCATGACGTACATGGAGGATATCATACACCTCATCATGTCGAACATATCAATGTAAAACATAATAAGGTCCACATTTGAATACCAGACCATTAATCCACTCAAAATATGAACTTTGTTTAATCATCATTTTTATTTGTGGGTAAAATTAGGAGGGATATTTCTTGTTGCCAGATAGTTGGCAATATCATTAAACCATGGTGATGATGGTAATATTACAAATAATCATTCATCAGGAAAGGAATCCTCTATTGGATCATCTTCACATGTGATGTTCAACCTTGACATGAAGTCAACTACTACATTAGTTGTACCTAGTTTGTTAACAATAGCAATTTCAAACTCTTGTAGTAGTAGTAACCATCATATGATTTGACCACTAACCAAAGGATTGTTCATAATATATTTTATTACCACATGATTAGTGTGAATAAACACTTGATATATAGTAATATAGTGGTAAAAAAATTTAATGGCATACACCACTACTAATAATTCATTTTTGAAGGAGGTGTAATTTATTTATGCTCCTATCAAGTTTTTGCTATATTATAAATCACATAATGTTTCCCATCCTCTACTTGGCCAAATGCTACTTAGACTACAATATTTGATGCGTTAGTTTAGATATGAAATGGAAGTTTCCAAATGGAACCTTGTAGCATAGGTGGAGTGGTTAACTTTTCTTTCAATGTGTCAAATTCAATTTGATACTTTTTCATCCATTTGAATTTAGAGTTTTTAGCTAACAAGTCATACATAGGAGCCATGATTGTGCTAATTTTTTTTGATAAAATAACAATAAAAATCAATATGGCCTATATAACTCCTAGCACCTATTTGCATTTCTAGTGGAGGTAAGTTTTTAATGATCTCAATATTTTTTGGATCTACTTCGATCATTATAAATGAGATATGATGTCCAAGCACAATTTCCTCATCCATAATTATCAAATATTTCTTAGGATATAGGGCTAAATTATAGGTTTCACAATGTATTAACACTTTATCAATATTTTCAAGGGTTTCCTCAAAAGTTTCACCACATACTATGAAATCATCCATGTAGATTTTGACACATTCATTGGTCAAATCAGATAAAATAGCAAGAACAACTTATTGGAAAATTTTGGAGGCATTACAGAGTCCAAAAGGTAGAACTCGATAAGCAAAAATACCCCATGGACAAATAAAATATATTTTCTCTTGATCTTTTGGAGCAACCTAGATGTGATTATATCCACTAAATCCATCAAGAAAATAAAAGTACTTCTTTCTAGTGAGTGTTTCCAACACTTGGTCAATAAATGGTAACCGAAAGTGGTCCTTATGTGTGGCTTTATTCAATTTATGATACTCAACACATACATCTTCTCATTCTTATTTGGAATGATAATTAGTGGAGAAACCCATCCACTATCAAAAATAGTATAAATAAATATTGCTTCTAATAATTTTTTAATTCATCCTTAACAATATCTTGTAATATAGGATTCAATCTTCTCTATGGTTGTTATACATGTTTAACATCCTTAGTATATATATAATGAGTATATATATCTAGATGAATTCTCGGTATGTCTCTATATTCCCAGTAAAAGCATTGGGATGTTTACTTACCACATTGAACATTTTTTTCTCTTGTTCATTATACAACCAATTATTAATATTTAAAAAATTTCTAGGTTGTATCTTGATTTATTTAGTTGTAGGATACACTGAATTAATTCCTTTAAAGTTTCTAATCAAATTATTTAAAGGGCAATTATGTGGAAAAAAAGAATGGAATGTGCTAGTGATTTGAAGTTGTTTATTACATATAATTTTGAAGGTGTTGACCAATGGAAGAGTTGGAGTTGTTGATTTTATGTAGGGCTCGAATAAGATCAACCACACACACAACAAGGAGCTAGAGACACACAACCCAAAAGCAAGAAAATATGCTAAGAAACTCAAAGCTATTGTAACCAATCAATGGAGGGGATGCCTAAAAGAATGGTTTATTATTTTGTATAAACACCTAGACATCCTATCCAATAAAAATTGCTATTGAAATCTGATTGGATGGATGAAACACACATGATTATATTTGATCCAATCATATTTCAATAGCAATTTTTATTGGATAGGATGTCTAGGTGTTTATACAAAATAATAAACCATTATTTTTTACATTCCCTCCACTGATTGGTTACAACAGCTTTGAGTTTCTTAGCATATTTTCTTGATTTTGGGTTGTGTGTCTCTAGCTCCTTGTTGTGTGTGTGGTTGATCTTATTCGAGCCCTACATAAAATAAACAACTCCAACTCTTACATTGGTCAACACCTTCAACATTATATGTAATCAACAACTTCAATCTCGATGCTAAACATGATCAACATCAGGATAAATCGTGTGGTCAGTGACTCGGGTGTTATGTTCTTGAAGTGTATTGACTATGGCTTAATTATTATATTTTACTCACAACTATTCTAGAGAAAAATTAGCATATCATTATTTTGGTGCATGATTCATTCTAGCACATAGTTAGCAGTCAAGTTATTCCAATGCATAACTAGCACTTCAAACTATTTTTGCACTAAATAATTTTGACACACATCCAATCCATCATGAAGTTATTTTAGCATAGAAATTCTTTAGTATATTTTAGCATCAATAATTCAACTATAGAACCCTATGTATTTATTAGATATTGAAGAACACAAGCTTATACTGAGAGGGGGGTGAACAGTATAAGATCAAATTTTACTTTTCTTTCCCAAATGATAACATCAATAATATCAATGCAGTAGAATAAACAATGCACAAATCATCACACACATGAGAGACACAATTTTAACGTGGTTCACCCAATGTGGGTTACATCCACAGAGAAAATATTTCTTCTAAATTTTCTCAACAAATCTCTTGGGAACCAAATCCCTATTACAATGTTTATGGACCTCTATCCAAAGGAGATCTCAATCCCCAATGCTCTGATTTGTGGATCTCTCTCCATAGGAGAACTCTATCCCCTTTGCTCTAGTTTGTGGATCTCTCTCCATAGGAGAACTCTATCCCCTCTACTCTAGTTTGTGGATCTCTCTCCATAGGAGAACTCTATCCCCTCTACTCTAGTTTATGGATCTCTCTCCATAGGAGAACTCTATCCCCTCTATCTGGTCTACTCCAAAGCCTACTCTCAAATTTATCTTAAATCTACACCAAACCTTATCACAAGGCTAGCACAAATCTGCTCCAACTCTACTCACAAATATCTACCTCAAATCTACACCAAACCTCGTTACAAGGCTAGCACAAATCTACTCTAACTCTACTCACAAATATTTGTCTCAAATCTACACCAAACCTCATTACAAGGCTAGCACAAATATGCTCTAACTCTGCTCACAAATCTATCTCAAATATACACACATCACATGCACAAATATACTTTAATTCTTCCCTCAAATCTATTCAACTCTATCCCAAGTCTTCTCACAAGACTTGCTCAAATCTACCTCAAAATTACTTCAAGTCTTCTCATAAATTTTCAAATCTACCTTAATTCTACTTCAAGTTTTCACAAGACTTGCTCAAATCTACCTTCAAGCCTTCTCAAAATACTTGCTCAAATCTACCTTCAAGCCTTCTAAACTCCTTCTCAAAACTTCTCAAATTTACCTTCAAGCCTTCTCACAAAGACTTGCTCAAATATACCTTCAAGCCTTCTCAAAAGACTTGCTCAAATCTACCTCAATGTTGCTTACTAAACCTGCTCAAATATTTCCAAATATTGCATACAAACAAAGCTTATATCTCTTTCAGAAATGCTTTCTTCAAACAGATATATTCTACTCAGAATTTATTTAACCTCTAGAACATATAGAGAATGATATGTACTATCAAATACCCAATATGTTCTTTACATTCACAAATCTTGCTTTCATCTAATCCAATCTCTACCTCTTGCAAAATCCCTTTCAATCAAATCAAACTGGTGTATAACTTTGCTTTACTAATCTGATTTCTAACACTTGCACATTCACTTTCAATATCACTCAAACCAATGCCCAAAAGCTTCACAAATCCACTCAAACAATGAAGCACAATTTTTTCACAAACCCTAACACAAGTGTTTCCAATTTCTTTCAACTAGGATGCACAATTTGTTTCACAAACCCTATCTCAAATATTTCCAACAATGCACATGAACTTAATCCTTATATCTCCTCCTTATAACATCAAAATATATACCCAACTAAACACCTCAAATAGTGAGTAATGTCCTCATACCTCTTAATTTGCTTTGATGAAGAAATGTCCTTAAGAACCTATCTCACAAACAACCAATATTTCTTGTGCCACTTCAAGGGTTAGATAGCAAAGTACTTTCTCAAAACATCCACATGAACTTTCCTCTCAAAAGGATGTGCACAATGAAATCTGAAAATGATGCTCTAAGTCCCTTCTTTTGTTCTAAAAAATAAAGCATTAATACTCAACAAAAACTCTCATATTTTCTTTTCACCATGCAAGAATTACAATAAGATGTCAAGCAACTTATCACACCTTATTACTCCTAATATTGCAAAATAATATTCAACACAACAAAGCCACAAATTACACACATGAATTTTTCATATACACCTTATACCTCCTACTTGAAATAAAATATTTCAATGCACTTCAAATTTCCAACATGACCATTATAACATCACTTTATTTTATGCACCACACATAGCACTAGCAATCTAAATTATAAACTCCACACTATTCCCTTTTAATTCAAAAATTAATAACTCCATGCTGTCCTTTTAATCCAAAAATTAAAAATAAAATAATGACCTTATGACTCCCTAAGCAAGCGCATACCTTAGACTTTGGCAAATATTTATTTCACAAAAAATTATCCCCACTTGCTGTCACCATCATGATTCGAACCTGTGCCGCTTGCTGGCCTAGCTTTGGCTAGGCCACCACGTGGGCTAGCCACCCACACAAAACCTAAAGTGCACGCACTCCTTATGCATGACTTCTGACATGAAAAGCTTTTACAAATTAAAACTTTATCACTTTGCCTCCATCGTGTCTCGAACTCGAGACCTCCCTTCTACCACGCCTTAGCATCGAGGGTTCTACCATCTAGGCTAGCTACCCAGATGGAACCAAAGTTCACTACCCCTTCTATTTATCCATGTGCTCTACCTCAAAATATGAATCCATCCCTTGTCCTCCTCCCCCCCTCTAATGAAAAAATCACAAAAATATTTTTTATTTTTTTTTCCCCTCAATATATATAATATATAAAAATTATAATTTTGTTTTTGGGCTTGGAAATATTTGATTTTCAAACTTAACCTTTGGTGCTCACAATTTAATTTTTAATTATTATAATATTTTAAATCTAGATAGATTTAAATATTATAATTTATTTTTCTTCTTTGGGCTTTTTCTTAAAATAAAGTTTTTACCACCATGAAACATTTTCTTTTTCTTTTCAAGTACCACCATGGTAAATCAATTAAACCTTTAACACCATGAAACATTTTATTTTTCCTTTGCAAGTACCACCATGGTAAATCAATTAAACCTTTTATTTTTCCTTTGCAAATACCACCATGGAGGATGCCTTGTCTTTTTCTTGCTCACAACCATGAAGAACCTTATATTTTTCTTGCTTCCATATTGCCTCATGTACCCTTTGAAAATTATTCTCACTTATATTTCTTTTGACATCAATGACAACCAATGTCATCAACCTATGACATCAATCCTTTGACATCAATGACAACACAATATACTCAAAATTTCCAACAATCTCCCCCTTTGTCATTGATGGCAACCCTTTCTAAAAATTATTTTTCCAACCACTGGATTCCAAATCTGCTCCCCCTGAGAAACTACTCTCCCTGACTGAATGCTCTCCCCCTTACTCAAATCTCTCCCCCTTTGACATCAATGGCAAAGGGACTCCTTTGGGGCTAAATATAAGACTCTTAGCTCAGCCCCCTCCCACCTCCTCTCCTTGAGGTGATTAATTTTGGGGTGGGAGTATATCTACTCCCAACATACAATGCTCTTCTTCTTTGTCAACCTTCTTTTTTGACACCTTTGTAATCATACCCTTTTGATCCTTTTGAGTGTCCCTATTCTTGCTTGACTCTGGTAGTTCTGGAAACTCTGTTCTACACCACTTGGCCTTATGCCCAAAATTATTGCACTTGTAACACCTAATGTTGTAGTTCTTGGAAGGTGTAAATGATTTGAAGTTCCTCTTGGTGAAGCCATAATCCTTTCTATCATGAACCCTACAGTGGATCGCTTTATGACCAAAGTGATTACATGAGTAGCAATACCCTTGAAAGAAATATCCATATTTGAATGAGTTGACATTCCTTTTAGTGAGGCCATACTCCTTTCCATAAATCCTGCAATGCATAGCTTTGTGACCAAAATGATTACATGAAAAATAATGTCCTTTGAAGAAATCTTGTTTTGAAACCTCTGGTCTCTTAGTCCTTTCTTTGCCTTCTCTGTGATGATCCCTATTTCTTGTTTGTGCATTGTTTCCTTTCTTAGTGAAGCTTCCATTTTTCAACTTATCCGCATAAGTCTTAATTTCTTCTTCACTCTCTTCCTCTAAAACTTCCTCTTCTTTTGAGCTTGAGCTTGACCCTTCTTCTTGTTTCCCTTGTCCTTCTTCAAAACCAAGTCCTATTTTGATAGATGAAGATCTTTGTGCATTGATAATTTTATCCAAAGTTTTTGAACTTTTCCCAAACCTGTTCAACTTATCCTTAGAATCTTTCACTTCCATCCTTAGAGAAACCACTTCATGTTCTAATATTTCACACTCTAACTCTTTTGCTTCTAACTTTTCAACCATGACCTCTTTAAATCTCCTTGCCTTAGCTTTTGAGTTTGTGAGGTCTTGTAGAAGCTTTTCTTTTTCTTCCTCATATTCTTGAACTTGAGCCTCAAGTCTTGAATTCTGCTTTCTAACTCTTTTCAACTCTCTAAGAGCAACAATAAGTTCTTCTTCTAGATCAATTGTGCCTTCTTCTTCTTTTTCTGATTCTTTCTCTAGGTCTCCATTTATAGGAGCATCTTCTACTTGGTCTTTAATAGGAGTGTTTTCTTCCTCTTCTATTGCCAAGAATAGAATCTCTTCTTCTTCACTATCTGAGAGTCTTTCATCACTATCACTTGAAGCATTGCTTGCCTTGTTAACATAGAAACTCTTCTTGTGCCTTTGAAAGAACTTCTTTTCATGCTTGCCTTGACCATACCTATTTTTCTTTTCATGCCTGAATTTTCTTTCTTCCTTCTTCTTATAATCATGTTTCTCTTCACTGCTACTGCTTCCAGATTGTGGACAATTAGATGCATAGTGACCAAAGTCACCATAATTAAAGCATTTCATAGTCTTTATATCTTTGTGCTTTCTTGAGCCCTTCTTATTTCTTCTCACATAGTTAGCTTCTTCATTACTGCTTGACTCATCACTTGATTCTGGTTTCTTATATTTTGTCTTCTTTGAAGCTTTGAAAGTTACCTCTTTCTTGGAATTGTGATCCTTTTCTATTCTCATCTCATAAGCTATGAGAATTCCATGTAACTCATCCATAGTCAACTTATCAATATCTCTCATCTCTTCTATAGCTGAAACCTTTGCATCATACCTTATAGGGAGTGATCTTAATACTTTCTGAGCAACACTGGAGTCTTCAATTTTGAATCCAAGTCCACGCATGGTATTAACAACCTCATCCACATGAAGTAAGTATTTAGCAATATCTTCCTCATCTTCCATATTCAAATCTTCAAACCTTTTCTTGTGGTTTTGTAGTTTTGCCAACTTGACCTTATTATCTCCTTCATATGTTTGCTTCAATTTGTCCCATATCTCTTTTGCTGATTTGCAGTGCATAACTTTCACAAATTTTGCTTCACGTAATCCACTTAAGATTCCATTCATAGCCTTGGCATTATTCACATGTAACAGCTTACCATCCTTATCTGTGGGAGGAGTAGTTGTAGGTGTGAACCCATCCTCAACAGATTGCCATATCTCATATCCTTGTGCCATCAAGTAAGTCTTCATTCTTATACTCCAAAAAGCATAATTATTCCCATAAAACAATGGAGCCTTATTTGATGAAGATCCATTCTAAGATGCCATCTATGTTCCTATAATATCTTCCTTCAAGTTGTTAGACTTTTCCGAAGGAACCCGCTCTGATACCAATTGAAGAACACAAGCTTATACTGAGAGGGGGTGAACAGTATAAGATCAACTTTTACTTTTCTTTCCAAATGATAACAACAATAATATCAATGTAGTAGAATAAACAAAGCATAAATCATCACACACATGAGAGACACAAATTTAACATGGTTCACCCAATGTGGGTTACATCCATGGAGAAAATATTTCTTCTAAATTTTCTCAACAAATCTCTTGGGAATCAAATCCCTATTACAATGTTTATGGACCTCTATCCAAAGGAGATCTCAATCCCCAATGCTCTAATTTGTGGATCTCTCTCCACAGGAGAACTCTATCCCCTTTGCTCTAGTTTGTGGATCTCTCTCCATAGGAGAACTCTATCCCCTTTGCTCTAGTTTGTGGATCTCTCTCCATAGGAGAACTCTATCCCCTCTACTTTGGTTTATGGATCTCTCTCCATAGGAGAACTCTATCCCCTCTGCTCTGGTTATGCTCCAAATCCTACTCTTAACTCTATCTTAAATATACACCAAACCCATCACAAGGCTAGTACAAATCTACTCCAACTCTACTCACAAATTCTATCTCAAATATACACCAAACCTCATCACAAGGCTAGCACAAATATACTCTAACTCTACTCACAAATATCTATCTCAAATCTACACCAAACCTCATTACAAGGCTAGCACAAATCTGCTCTAACTCTACTCACAAATATCTATCTCAAATCTACACCAAACCTCATTACAAGGCTAGCACAAATATACTCTAACTCTACTCACAAATCTATCTCAAATCTGCACATGTCACATGCACAAATCTACTTCAATTCTTCTCTCAAATATATTCAACTCTATCCCAAGTCTTCTCACAAGACTTGCTCAAATCTACCTCAATTACTTCAAGTCTTCTCACAAAACTTTCTCAAATCTGCCTTCAAGCCTTCTCAAAATACTTGCTCAAATCTACCTTCAAGCCTTCTCAAAATACTTGCTCAAATCTACCTTCAAACCTTCTCAAATACTTCTCAAATCTTCAAGCCTTCTCAAAAGACTTGCTCAAATCTACCTCAATGTTGCTTACTGAACCTGCTCAAATATTTCCAAATCTTGCATACAAACAAAGCTTATATCTCTTTCAGAAATGCTTTCTTCAAATAGATATATTCTACTCAAAATTCATTTAACCTCTAGAACATATAGAGAATGATATGTACTATCAAATACCCAATATGTTCTTTACATTCATAAATCTTGCTTTCATCTAATCCAATCTCTACCTCTTGCAAAATCCCTTTCAAATCAAATCAAACTGGTGTATAACTTTGCTTTACTAATATGATTTCTAACACTTGCACATTCACTTTCAATATCACTCAAACCAATGCCCAAGAGCTTCACAAATCCACTCAAACAATGAAGCACAATTTTTTCACAAACCCTAACACAAGTGTTTCCAATTTCTTTCAACTAGGATGCACAATTTATTTCACAAACTATAATAAATTAATAAACAGTAACTATCTCAAATATTTCCAACAATGCACATGAACTTAATCCTTATATCTCCTCCTTATAACATCAAAATATATACCCAACTAAACACCTCAAATAGTGAGTAATGTCCTCATACCTCTTAATTTGCTTTGATGAAGAAATGTCCTTAAGAACCTATCTCACAAACAACCAATCTTTCTTGTGCCACTTCAAGGGTTAGATAGCAAAGTACTTTCTCAAAACATCCACATGAACTTTCCTCTCAAAAGGATGTGCACAATGAAATCTGAAAATGATGCTCTAAGTCCCTTCTTTTGTTCTAAAAAATAAAGCATTAATACTCAACAAAAACTCTCATATTTTCTTTTCACCATGCAAGAATTACAATAAGATGTCAAGCAACTTATCACACCTTATTACTCCTAATATTGCAAAATAATATTCAACACAACAAAGCCACAAATTACACACATGAAATTTCCATATACACCTTATACCTCCTACTTGAAATAAAATATTTCAATGCACTTCAAATTTCCAACATGACCATTATACCATCACTTTATTTTATGCACCACACATAGCACTAGCAATCTGAATTATAAACTCCACACTATTCCCTTTTAATTCAAAAATTAAAACTCCACGTTGTCCTTTTAATCCAAAAATTAAAAATAAAATAATGACCTTATGACTCCCTAAGCAAGCGCATACCTTAGACTTTGGCAAATATTTATTTCACAAAAATATTATCCCCACTTGTTGTCGCCACCGTGATTCGAACCTGCACCGCTTGCTGGCCCATGCCCTAGCTTTGGCTAGGCCACCATGTGGGCTAGCCACCCACATAAAACCTAAAGCACATGCACTCCTTATGCATGACTTCCGACATGAAAAGCTTTTACAAATTAAAACTTTATCACTCTGCCTTCATCGTGTCTCGAACTCGAGACCTCCCTTCTGCCACTCCTTAGCATCGAGGGTTCTGCTATCTGGGCTAGCTACCCATATGGTACCAACTTTCATTGCCCCTTCTATTTGTCCATGTGCTCTACCTCGAAATGTGAATTTGTCCTTGTCTTCTTCTCCTCCTCTGCCACGAACGAACGAATCACAAAGTGCACGATTTTTCAAATTTCTTTTTCTCCACCTTAGCATTGCAATTTACCTTCCTTAAATATGCAAATGTTTACTTTGGACCTTGACGTCGGTGCATGGGAAATATTTGATTTTCAACCTTAACCTTTGGTACTCACCATTTAATTTTTAATTATTATAATATTTTAAATCTAGATAGATTTAAATATTATAATTTATTTTTCTTCTTTGGGCCTTTTTCTTAAAATAAAGTTTTTACCACCATGAAACATTTTCTTTTTTCTTTTCAAGTACCACCATGGTAAATCAATTAAACCTTTACCACCATGAAATATTTTCTTTTTCCTTTGCAAGTACCACCATGGTAAATCAATTAAACCTTTTATTTTTCCTTTGCAAATACCACCATGGAGGATGCCTTGTCTTTTTCTTGCTTCCATATTGCCTCATGTACCCTTTGAAAATTATTCTCACTTATTTTTCTTTTGACATCAATGACAACCAATGTCATCAACCTATGACATCAATCCTTTGACATCAATGACAACACAATATACTCAAAATTTCCAAAAGATATATAATCTATATTTTAAATAGAAACTAAACACATAATTAGTCCCTTGGAAGTGCACAAAACCAATTCAAAATAGACAAAGAAAATATTATCTTTTATTTACTATATTTCTCTTTAATATCAACATAAATATAAATTAATCCTTGGCATATAATTATATTAATCTATCAAAAATGGATAAAAAGGTATTTGGATGCTAAAAATAAAGCAATTGTGCAGCCTTATTATCATTTATCACTACTCCTTTTTTGGATTAATACAACATTTAACCACATGGGAGAATGCATATGAAATGAAGGTTGTGTTCCTCTTTCTCTTTGTATTAAAATTCTAGGTACTATCAAATTTCCTTTTTAAATTAATTAAATAATATTTAAATAAATTCTATAAAATGTTAAGGCATGAAAGTATGTCACATAATTTTCTAAATTATCTATGTACTATGTATGTTGGTGTGTTTCCTAAAGGATTTCCAAATTTATTGTTGAACGTGTGTCAATCCTACCTATAGTATTTTTACTAACAGTGGCTTAAAAATTTACTTATTGATTGTGATTTTACCTTGTCTACATAGCATATGGTTGAGTACATGGAATGACCAAGAGGAGACCTAATAAAGGATGTACAATGCATCCCCTATACCAGGACAGGGTAAGTAGAAGCTTATATGATCCTAATGTTAAGGATCAAGTGAGCTCCTCTCAAGGATATGAGCAATGTTATTACTATGGTAGAAATCTGGATCCAGAATGATTAAACTAGGTTTACGTAGTTCTACCTAGTAATGGGGTTAATAAGGACCCCCACAATTTGTCATGGTCTAGTATGGTATTGTGTGATTTTAGATATTCAAGCATATAATTGGTATTTTAAATCATTATCATTCTTAGTATATATTTGGTGGGTTACGATTTTGACCTTTGTGTGACATAGAATCTATGTATAATATACTTTACCTTCCTTAGTAGAAATGAAATTTATGGATGCTGATTGAAGTTCAAAATATTTTGGAATATAATGGGATAGTCATTGCTTGAGGAAGTTATTACCAATTATAATATATGTATTTCTAGTTATACTTGTAGTGAAAACTCACTATACCAAGAAGGTTTTTTGGCTTCATAATTTTTTTTAATTAGCCTTGATGAATCATCAAAAGGTAAGTCAATTCAAAGTGTGTTATTGACTTTGTAATCTATGGAAGGCAATAATTTTTTACACTAAAAGGTATTGATACAACATGATCCATTTGATCATTCATAAATGATGAGAGTTGGTCTAAGAAGACAAGAGGGTCAAGAAGATTCACTAAATCCCTACATATCATTGATTTTTCAAACTATGATAGGCACTAATTTCTAAGGAAAAGTAGTCAATGGAGAAAACAAAAGCAACACTCATCGTTGATTTCCTTGATCTACAATGAGTTTTGATTCAAGGAAAAGTAGGCAAAGAAGGAACCTTGAAGCTCTATTAGTTATTTATTGATCATTTGGCATCCCACACCATTCCATAAAATTATTGAAGTATTTTTCAAAGAACCCCACCATTATACAAGGCCTAAACACCTGGTAAATTCATCGATGATGTAAGGAAGAAGTAAGTATATATTTCATCAAGGCACACATCTAACGAAGATCTACTATTGATCTTGGGAAGAAATAAGAAACAAATGATCCATAGAGACTTGAAGTGAATATAGAGACATCTAAATCATGAATTCACATAAATTTTTTGATTTGTATGATCAAGGTCTATGTTGTCTCAAGAAGCTCTTTAGCATTAATAGCCCATGGAAAAGTGGGAAGGATATTGAAGCACCCATATTGTAAAGTTTGATAGACCATTAAATTTTGATGATCAATGGTCCATGTCATCCTTGATAGTCTTTTTGATGTTAACTAAAAGTAGCCCATGACTTGAGTCACATTCAAGAGCCTTTTTTTATGATAAGTAAAGGACATCCCATACCATTGGTTAGAAGGGAACAAAGACAATGACCACATGGCATATCTTTCATGTATATTTGGCTTGCAAATCAAGTCCTCCATATTTGATTGAGCCCTTAGTGACCATATGCATAGCAATTGCATGATCTCCCCAATATACACTCAAGAGAATCCAACAATCAAATATCATCCAATCCAATGACTGATAAAAAATATGAAGTATCAAAGAGCTCTAGTAGTCATCTGATCTAAGGAGAAACTGCCTCATCTGATGTGTTGTAATTTTGGAAAATGCCACAATGGTCTTCCAAATTTTATCATTTTTCTTTCACCTTCCATAAATAAGGGACCCCCATGATAGGAAAATACACTTATTATAAGTAACATCTATTCATAACCTCCTAGAAAGGGGTAAATTAGGCTCATAAATGAATGGATACAAAAAGCTACAAGTCTATCTACTCATATTATTTTGGGTATGGTATTCCAAGAAAAGTGGTCAACATATTAAAGACATCAATGTTGGAAGCTCTAGTTCTAGAGGCCCCAAACCCTTTTGTATTAATGGCTCTAAAATCAATTACCTCTAATGCTATCAATATTAAATGAAGACCAATCTCCCACTCAAGTTGGAAAGAAAAATTTAAATTGCTTGTATATATTTTAGGCTAAGAAACGCTAGCTTTGCTTATCAATAATATTTTTATTTTTATTGTAAAGCATTAAAAAATGCCTATTCATGCCCAATACCTAGCCTTGTGTGTATTTTCCTTCCACTTTTTTTTGGTGTAACAATCTAGACTCAAGCCTTGAGTGATTTTGTTAATGGCATCAAGTCTTTTTGATATAGCATCTCTATAAAAAAGGTTTATGATATATAGAATGAATTTATGACTAAGTTGACTTTTTCCTAGTTCTTGTGTACATCTTATGTGTGAGTGCTTATATGCTAGATAAAAACTATATTCACTTTCTAGCTATTAGCATACAATACATGTGTTCATTTTATTCCTACAATGCATGAAAAAAAATATTTTGATCTTGGTGCATCACCTTTATTATTTTAGGTTTTTTACTTTTCTTTAATCTCTCCCTCCATTTTCCTTGGAATGTATGCAAGTAGTTTAGGAAGGTGAGCATAAATATCACACTAGACAAATATCCAACCTTAGAAAAATTCCATAGATTTTCCAGTAAGCATGTACTAGTTTATAGGTCTTCTCAATTATGTTGTTCAAAGTGAGGTGTAAGTGTCAGGTGCACCTAGCCATCATACAAGGGACCATAACAAATTTTGTGGACAATATTTTCATTGGATAAGCTAACATTTCAACCTATAAAAGAACATATAATATTAAGGTTCTAGTGAATATATCAGTTTGTTTTTACTTTTTAAAGCATTAAAATATTCACATGATGACTCCAATGAAGAAGAAGAACCTGAAAGCATCCATCATCTATGCAATAGTTTGTTGGTATACATTCTAATTGAAATTTTGGTGAAGATCTCAGCCAACTTGCTATTCGCCTGGTGACTCCATTGACCATGAAGGGCCTAAAATTTTATGAGAGAAACACCTCTCACTAGATCCTTCATAAAAGCAAATTTATAAGAATTGGTGTTTCTCTTGAATCAAGTACCTAGAAGGAGAGCCCAACATCAAAACATGGCTACAAATTAGAACTAGCATCTAAGAAGGTACCTGATCTAGAATGATAGAGGAACCCTGCAACCAATTATTCCTCATGTGACATGGTACTCGATCCCAACCTTAGCTTTCAAATTGTTACCTTACTTCATTGATGAAAATGTGACTATATCGATAGAACATCTGCATTGCATGATGAGCCTGTGCATGGTACATAATATTAAGGAGTAAAATATAGTGCTTACATTGCTATTAGACTCTTTTAGAAAAAAGTGTAATATCGGTACCTATGTCTTCCCTTGCATTCAATCGAAAGCTAGGACTAGCTCATAGACCTATTGTTCAATAGATTTAGAGAAGAAATATGGTGTGTCCTTCTTGGAGCAGCTAAAAACCATCAAGAGAGCACCTATAGAGATGATGGATGACTTTACCATCTAGTTTCATAAACCTAGTATACAATCCCCAATGATAATTATCTTATCCCAAGTATGGAATTCATTTACTATCTAAAATATATAAATTCTAAAATAGTTATGATGGTCAAGTCCAAAGGAGGTAAATTTCTATCTATAGCTTATGAGATAGCCATCCAAGCTGAAAATGACCTCATCCAAATAGGAAGTCTAGCTCATGGCCCCCATACCTCTATTACCAAGCATCCAACCACCATATCATCCACCTCTAGTAGTTCAACCTACCACTTTCTAGCCTACTCTTTTTATGAATTCTATAGGGGTTCAAACTTCTCTCCCTGCTCTTGGTTACTTCTCTATAATTCCCTACTTATATGAGCTAGATAATATGAGAAACCTATTAAGGATAGTCTCCATTGAGGTCACCTCCCTCAAGAGACAATAGAATACCTTAAGGATTCAATATTAAAACTTTTAAAAACCTCCCTTCTAGCATACTTGCCAAAGATACAAAGGTTCCCACTTCCAAACTAATAGGAATGCAGGCCAAATCAAAAATTCTAATTAATAGATAGTGATTGTACCATCCCCTTTTTAGTAAGCTTACCTTGATCCTATTAGGGTTTTAGTCCTTGCATATAATAACTATATGGAGGACCCTAATGCATGGTCCTTCCCATACCCTAATGCATATTCCCTAAATTATTATTCTAAAATAATTCCTCATACAACCATGTAAATACTAGATAAAATAGTGGATGTGTAAATATATAGCCACCCCTCTCTTGACCAACCCTAAAGCTCCCTTCCAAGAGAAAAAATTTATACTCAGGAGTAGACCCGATAACTTGGGATGAGGAGGAGGTGTATATTATATTTGATAGAGCATACACTTGAGCACCATGGAGGCCATAAATTCAATTAGACTACATAACATGAGCTAAGATGAAGGTGATGGAGGAGTAATAGAATGTTATCAAGTAGGTATCAAGGTCCAAAGTAGACCAGCTTATCCTAGAAAAATGTTCTCCCCTATGGTCACGTTGAATCAAAATATACAAAACCTCCTAGTGGTTTCTAGGAGTAATATCCCTAAAGCCTCGAGGCCATGTGCATTCATTCTAAACTATCTATAGATCCTCAGGCTACTACAAATAGGCCCATACCTCAATGGGTTCTAAGCTTAGACTAGAGGATCCATTATATTAGAGTATTTATTGTGGTTAATTATCTCAAAAAATCCACTATGGGTGTGCCTCTCTAGGATGCCCTATCCATGCCTCAGTAAATAAAAATTTTGGAGGAAACCTTAAAGAGGTAGGAGGAGATGGGCAACCAAAATTCATTGATGGTTATATAGATCTAATATATGAAGATAAATTGATCCATAATTGCATGGTAGATTATGCTTCAAGTACTTTGATCATGTCTAAAGTAGTAGCAGATGCATTGGGAATGGAATATAAGCCCACCAAAAAAGGGGTAGTTTAGTCGGAAAAAAATCCTATTCAAATGTTTTGACTAATGAGTAATCTTACCCTCACACTATAATATTTTCCAAACCTTACAATCCATTAGGACATAGTAGTGATTGAGATTCTAGCTACTTTTGGCATCTACTTATCAAGAGATTTCATTGCTAAGATAGAAGGCAATCTATCACCAGAGTAGACTCACATGCTGCTCAAAACCCAATATGGGACCAAGATAAATATTACATAAAACCCTTTTCATATCTATCATGTGGAACATATACCTCCAATTAGTCTAGATATTGAGAAGATTTGCATGCTAGAAGGATGGTCTAGGTCAAACCTAACTATTGATGAGGTTTGCTCCTCAATTTCTAATGACTAGATGGAAGATTGGGTAGTCGATATGTGGCATTCATATCCCTATAAGATATTTAAGTAAACATGTGTGGGGACTTATTTAATCCAAGAGGAGAATACCTCCATACTTGAGATTGTGAATACTAAGGAAGACATATATGGCATGTGGAAGTTATTCTTTGATAGTGCTAATATCTAGAAATGGGTTGGTGCTAGAGTCTGCCTGATTTCACCAAAGGGAATGAAAATACTATAGCCCTACAAATTATAGTTTAATTTCTCAAACAATGTTGTTAAGTATGAGGTCTTGGTGCATGGTCTCCAACTTGCTAAAAAGAGAGGTATTGAGTTGTTGCAATTATTTGACAATATTGAGTTGGTGATCAAGCAAGTAAGATCTCAATGATTAGCCCAAAATAGGTTGAAGAAGTCTTAAAAGCATAGGTTTGGGTACCTGATCACATATTTTAATACCATAAACTTAAAATTCCTCCTAAGGACTCAGAATGTGGATGATGATCACATGGTAGTTATTGGGTCATAGTTCAATCCTATGAGTGATCTTATACAAAATTCATAATGCATGAAGTTGGTAGTCAAGCCAACCATTCCTTATAATGATATTCATTTATAGGTGTTTGATAGTGATGAACATATTGTTAATTTTATTCAATAGGAGGATGAATTCTTAGATAAAATAAGCTCCTTATTTGAGAAAGCATATGAAGACTAGATCATACAATTAAAATACAAAAAGCTTCCCAAGGGGCTAGTGACATTGGATTCCTCATTTAGTCCCAATGATCATTTTAAAAGCAATAAAGGGATGATTGTCGATGAAGAAGACTACCAAGAGATAAAAAATTTCCTAGGATGGACCTTGAGGATAGGAAGGTTATCTACTCGAAGGGAAAATGATTTTTTATCTACCTCTACCAAAAGTGTGAGGAAGTGATAGCCTAGAGCTATGAAGACTTGAAAGGGTACAATAAATATATCATCTAACGTATGATATAATTAACTCCTAAAGCTATACCAATGAGGTAAAAATAGAGGCTTGTCAATCCAAAATCAAGCTTCTTATGAAAAAGGAGCTATCCAAATAGATTGAAGCATACCATATGGGTCTCCAATTTGGTGCCTATGAGAAAGGAGAATGGGGAGATCAAAATTTGTGTTGATTTTAGAGACATAAATAAGGCTTTTTTGAAAGACCATTATCCCTTACCTTCAATGGACTAGATCCTCATAAATTTTATAGGTTCTAAAAGATACTTCATATTGGATGGAATTTCTAGTTACAACCAAGTTGTTGAGGTGTGATTTTGTCAGTTTACAAAACCACTCGACAACTTAGAATTTTAAATTCTCTCTTGCAAAGAATAATATTTCTCCAAGGTTCTTACTTTAATATTTATGTGTCATGCATAGTTGTTTATATAAGTGCCTGAATAAACTCTTGGGTTTGCAAGTTTCTATTTACAAGGGGCCTGGGAATTAAGTAAATGATTTCAAGTTTATCATGTATAACATGCTTTTCATCAAATTCTATCATCCAAATGATAAAGTAAATCTGCCTTATGATTAAGATCTATTGATGCAAACTTAACAATACCATTGATTAAAATGCTTTCAAAACTAATTTGAAATAACAATTTGCCTTAGCATTTTAATTAATGTGAAATTTCAATTACCTTAATAAAAATTAAAGTATGTGAAATTTCAAAATGATGATATAAACCATGATTATAAATATTCACCTTTAAAACCTACGGTTTAATCAATGAATAGATTTTATTCATCTCCAATATAAAATTAACATTGAACTATTTGAGATAATGAATAAAAAATAAAAATGTTTAACCCCAAAATCATAAGGTTTTAAAAACCTTATTAATCATAAATTCATAGGGTTTGCTATAAAGATTATTTATGAACTGTGAGTTCTATGATTTAAAATCAAGTTCATAAATGTACTTCCTTATTATATTTGTTTATTAAATATTTATGAAATCAAATATTTAATAACCAACATAATATTCCAATGTAATGTTTGGATTTGTGCATAAATAAATTATACTTAAAACATGAAATCCAAACAAACTTTAATAAAATAAATCACTTCTAATTCTCAACCTTATTAAATCAAAGTTAGAACCAGAATACTTATTTATAAAACATTTTATTCATCCCAAATATAAAATCAACATTAAAATATTTGGAAAATGAAATAAAGTAATAATGTTTAACCCTAAAATTGTAAGATTTTCAAATCTTATAATTATAATCCATAGGGTTTTAATATAAAACTGATCTATGAACTATGAATTTTATACTTTGAAAATCAAGTTCATAAATATGTTTTTCTCATATTATTTTCTTATTAAATATTTATGGAATAAAATATTTAATAACAAATATAATCCTCTCAATGTAGGGTTTGGATCGGTAAATAAATAAAACGGTATTTGAAGCATGAAATCCAAACAAATTTCAATAAAAGATATCAACCCTAATTCTCAACTTTATTAAATCAAAGTTGAAACCAGAGTACTCATTTATCTTTTATATATTTATTTATTTAAATATTAAAACAATTTAATATTTAAATAATAAATTAATAATAACCTAGTATGAAATTTTAATTTTCATGAACATTGAACTAGGCTATGCAAACATAATTGAATATCAAATAAATAATCAAAATTTCTATAAAGAAGAAATATTATTCTATCTCGAACAATAATCACAGATACTTAAACCAAATCATTGCCCACCAATATTCACACAATAGAACAATGATATGATGCAATCTTCCGTGGAATTTTTAATTATTGAAAACTATACCAAACATTTTAATTATAATTCAAATACCAAAATGATGCTTATTTGAATCCCTAAAATATTTTGATATAATAAAAAATCTTACAATAGAATCTGTTTCTCTATAATTTCCAACTCTCTATAGCTTCTTCAAAATATGGCTTTTGCTCCTTCCAATTCCTTTCCTCTCCTTCTCTACACAAAATGTCTGACCCCCTCTTTGGTTTCTAATTCTCCATTTATAACTTGAGAAATTCGTTCCTCTTGATTAGTTTACTCTGTTCCATCAGTTTTTAAAAAATGAATTCTTGAAACCCTAATATCAATAAAGCCTTTTCAAAGGATTTAATATTTCTCCTCATTGGCATTCAAAAATTAAAATTAAGACATGTCCATAAACCCTATATCCCTTTTCAACATACTTTAATAATCCTGCCAACAAGACAAATATTAATTAGAATATAAAACATTTATAAAATAACCTTATTAAATATAATTAAATTATAAAGTTATAAAACTTTATAATTTAATTAATTTAAAACATAATATAACATTTTAAACTATATTAAATTATAAAGTTATAAAACTTTATAATTTAATTAATTTAAAACATAACATACGAACAAACATATACATAACACCACACACTAACAAAATAATCTAAAAATAATTAAATCTACAAAACACATTAACTTCATGCCAAATTGATGGAACCACAATGTGCTAGAATTAAAGCATAGATCCAACTCTCACACCTTTTGGTGAATTAAACACCCCCAAACAAAACACCAATTTTGTGATATTTCAAATGGTAACAATGATAAACTAAGGCTTTAATCACTAAATTACAACATCGACAAAACATAACTCAAAATATTTTAGATCTCAACATGAAATTTGACAATGCACTTGCTATAAGACAAAACACATAAAGATGAATATTCTTGACATTCCAATGGTGACAATATGAACTATAAACATAGGCAATGCATTGGCATCAACTTCCAAATTTCAATTGCAGGTAATATTTTGGCATCAACTTTCAAATTTCAAGTGGGTCCCCAAATTTTGGGGTCATTGTGAAGGACATCACAACAATGGCGACTCTACTGGTAAATGTCCCTGGACATTTCAGATTTAAAAACCAAACTCTGAAAACACACAAAACCCAAATATTAGAATTACAAGCATCAGTAAGTATCTAGAGAATGAGAATAGACCAATTTGACATGAACCACCAGAATCATTCAACATCAGCTTAGTGTGTGCAAAGTGATTCATTCCTTATCACCTAAAACCATTCAACATTCCATCATCAGTTCCACATTTCAGGCTATGAATAATTCCTCTTTGAAGATAAAACCTACACCTGATTCTCTTTAGATCTTGCTCTACTGCCAACCGAGCATCTATAGCTCCGATAGAGATTATCTGAAATACCCAGATATTAGGTGGATGTTGTATTTCCTTGATTCTAAACATTGCTTCACTACCATCCAAGCGTCTATAGCTCCGTGAAGATTACTTAGTCTTATGATATTTATCATTATCACTCTTCATGACCTTTCTTCTAGACCTTGCTTCAACAATCTATAGCTCCTGAAGATTATCTTTTTTTAGTAATATATTTGACTCTATTTCCAATTCTCTTTTTTTTTTATCATTCTCACTTTTTTTATATCTCTCTTTCTTTTATCTCACTCTTTTTACATCCGATAGAATGGTACTTTGCAACAAATCCACCTACCACCTAGGTTAGAGATGAGGTAAGGCTGAAAAGAGTATATAAGATATTTCACCCTAATTTGCAAAACCAACAACTTCATGCATCCAAATTTCAAACAATATTCTTTAATGTGTTTTGTGATACTCGTGGAGCTTTTGCAATACAATTCCAATTTTTCATATTTACCTTATCTTAGTTCACATTCATGAGGACATAAACCAATATCTCATTTTCCTTTTTCTCCAAGTTTCATAGGTTTTCAAAATAAGTAACTTCATCCTATACAGTCCAGGATAAAAAATAAACACACCAACAACTGACCAATATCTCAATCACAAATACCTTACTTTTGAAATACCCAACTAAAATTTATGCTAATTTGGATCACATCCAAATCATGAAACTCCCACAAAATCTGGCAAAGTCAATTTATTGTTGTACTCAACTAAACACAACAAAATGTGACAACACTTAACAACAAAACATCAACAAAATCACACATTAACACATCAACAAAATAACTAACTAACAAACTCACAAAACAACAAACTATACAAAACACAAAACAAGAAAACAAAATCCAAAAGACTATTTACAAAAATATACATTATGTACAAGACACTACAAAATTTCTACCATCATTTCCCTAGATCCCAAATACGATTAGCATACTTTAGAAAACATATATGATTATATGCCTGACAAGTTTTATAAGAATCCAATAAAAATAAGATTAGGCCAAAAATAGAAATTCTCATTGTGCCTATTTCATCCCACTGATTTGATTCAAAATTATAAGCAGTTCCATGTTTAAGATTTGATTTATTAAACTTAAAAGTGAAAACATGATTTTCAATTATCCTTTGCTTATTCAAAAAGGTGTAAATTTCACAATTTGTTTCATAATTTAGAACTAGGCTCCCCTTTTCAAATAGGAGATTTTGCAAATAAGAACCTATTTCTAAAAATTTCAAATTCAAGTCACTTTCAAAGTTTTTAAAGCAATCACAATCATTCAAGAATTGACAAGCATCTAGGACATTTGGTATAAGAAGATCATTAAAAATTTGTGCCCTAGATTCACTAGTTGATTGCTCATGAATTTGATTAAGCATTTCAAACATATTTTCCTTCATTTCATTTATGGAAAAAATTTTAGAAGTTGTCTCCAACTTCTTGTTAACAACATTTGACATTTCATCATTGATAGCATTAGCATCCAAAAACTTATCATGCAACCCATTACCTGAAAATTTTGTAACCAATGAGAAAGGTGAAGATTTTACCTCATCATCTATACTCAACACATCATTATTAGCATTTACCAAGATTTGATGAGCATTTGTCACTTTTTCCTTTTCTTCATGGTCTCCATCATGATCACCTTGTAGTTCTTCATCTTCATCAAATACCTATTTATTAAAGACACCAAAATTAGGCACCCAATTAAACGTATGCCTATCCTTTTCAAACCATAAATCTGACTGATCACAAGATGTGTTAAATAACAAATTTTCTTGATCAACCACCCGAGTTACTTCAGATAGATCAACATTTTCCTTTAGGTCATCACCAACATTAAATCCAAACCATTCATGTGAATTTGTACTCAAATTTTTATTAGTCACGGGTAAAAGAGATGACTTTACCTCATCCTCATTATTAACAAATGAGTCATAAGAAACATTTACCATTTCTTCATTTTCAATTTCAGCAAGGTGTTCAATAAATTCATCTTCAAAGTGATTCAATTTTGGAACCTTCTCTATTTCTGCAATTGGCATGTCATTTTCTGATTGTGTAGGAATTGTGAAATCTTCTTTTGAAATAGAAGTTTCAACATCCTGCATATCAAGTGAAACAAAAATTTTATCAGTAGAAGTATGAGAAAACAATGATTCACCATACATACCCCATCCATTATAATAATTATCTTCTAAAGCTAAGGGATGAGATTTTATCGTGGCTTTAGAAAACATGTGATTCTTTGATTGTACAGGAGTTGTAGACTCTTCATGTAAGATATCAATTTTAGCATCCTGCATATCAGATGAAGAAAAATTCTTATCAATAGGTATAAAAGAAAAACATTCATCATATCTTCCCCAACCATTATAAAAATTATCTTCTATAGTTAAAGGGTGAGGTTCCACCATATCTTTTGTGCAAACTTTGGATAGGTCTATAATTTCCTTTTCAAATTCACCTTTATCAATCACCTGAGATGAAGACCTACTGATTTCTTGTTGTATGAGCATTGTAGAATCCTTAAGTGACACAAGGCTTTCAATTTCTTGCACATCATCTGAGATAAGAACTTCTTTGGAAATTGTGAATAAAGTGAATAATTCTTCTTCATGATCTGAAATAACAAAATCATTATCTTTCTGAAGCACTTGGTGACATTCCATATTTTCTTTCATACCATATTTGGATTCATTTTCAGATTCACCTTCTTCAATAAAGAATTCATCTTCAATTTCAAACAATTCATCTTCCTCAAGCAATAAGATTTTAGGATCAATCATTTGAACCATCATCGTCGAGGTATTATTTTTTTGTAATCCCTTGCAATATTCAATGAAATCACATATATGATCATTCAATTCTTTAAATTTACCTGTTTGAACATCACACTCATTATCCTCCTGAAACAAATGATGAAAATCTATCATTTCTTCTATATATTCTTCAGATTCATTTTCAAATTCATTTTCTTTAATTTCAAAAAATTCATCTTTCTCAGATTCATCCTCCTCAATTTCAAAGAATTCATCTTCCTCAGATTCATCTTTTGGTAAGACAAGGGTTTCTTCAATGGGATCAATTTTTGTATTTTGTTTTATAAGATCATCCCAATCCTCTTTTGTGAATAATGGCTCTAAGTCAGTTTCTACATTTTGATCAACTTGATCATCACAATGTTCATTGATGGGTATTGAATCTGAAACCTGCACCTCATTCTCAACATCTAAGGTAGTTGTGACATCTAAACTATCAATCTCAACCTGACTCATTTGTGATCTTTGATTATGAGTTTTAGGTCTAAGTCTGTATAGTTGTTCCATATTAACACCTTGAGATATCAATTGTTGTTCAAATATTACTGCCTCATTGTAAGCTCTAAGCAATGATGTAATTTTAAGACCTTTCAAAAACATAGCAGTAACATGATCTAAGGTCCCCATGTATATTTGAGTAGCTCTGTCTTCTAAAATGATATAATGTGTTCCCACCTCGGTATACAACCTATGGAATTTATCATTAAATGATCTCATGGGTTCATTAAATTTTTTATGAATGGAGACAAATTGATTTAACATCATAACTAGGTCATCCAACTTTCCAAAATGTTTAAGAAATGCTTTTTCTAGTTTAACCCAAGAAGTAGCATACCTTACAGGTAATTGTATGTACCACTTAAGCGCAACCTCATCCAATGGGTATGAAAATAATCTGCAAGGAACATCTCCCTGCATGAGCTGCAAATGACTTAACGCACTCTTGTATCTCTGAATATGGTCCTTGGCTTGATCCACATCATGCCTAAATCTGGGTAAACAAACTTCTACACCTTCAAGAATTTGATGAATAGGCATGTTTAAACTGCTATAATAATCACCTATCCAAGAAGCCATCATTTCCTTTACTGAAGTAGGTGATGCCATTAGTGAACTTTAAAGAACATAATTTTAATGCCAATCTTATTAGTCAAAGCAATATATTTTGCAAATAAGCATAAAATGACTAATAATTAATCAAAAGATATGCATCAATTAAACCTTGGCATTAAATAACATCCTTCAATTTGCAATTTTTTTAACTATGATTTGAATGACTATGAATGAAAATTGAATATTTACCTTTCATGCCCTCCTTCTAGCGCCAATTTGTTGAGGTGTGATTTTGTCAGGTTACAAAACCACTCGACAACTTAGAATTTTAAATTCTCTCTTGCAAAGAACATAATATTTCTCCAAGGTTCTCACTTAATATTTTATGTGTCATGCATAGATGTTTATATAAGTGCCTGAATAAACTCTTGGGTTTGCAAGTTTTTGTTTACAAGGGGCCTGGAAATTAAGTAAATGATTTCAAGTTCATCATGTAAAACATGCTTTTCATCAAATTCTATCATCCAAATGATAAAGTAAATCTGCCTTATGATTAAGATCTATTGATGCAAACTTAACAATACCATTGATTAAAATGCTTTCAAAACTAATTTGAAATAACAATTTGCCTTAGCATTTTAATTAATGTGAAATTTCAATTACCTTAATAAAAATTAAAGTATGTGAAATTTCAAAATGATGATATAAACCATGATTATAAATATTCACCTTTAAAACCTACGGTTTAATCAATGAATAGATTTTATTCATCTCCAATATAAAATTAACATTGAACTATTTGAGATAATGAATAAAAAATAAAAATGTTTAACCCCAAAATCATAAGGTTTTAAAAACCTTATTAATCATAAATTCATAGGGTTTGCTATAAATATTATTTATGAACTGTGAGTTCTATGATTTAAAATCAAGTTCATAAATGTACTTCCTTATTATATTTGTTTATTAAATATTTATGAAATCAAATATTTAATAACCAACATAATATTCCAATGTAATGTTTGGATTTGTGCATAAATAAATTATACTTAAAACATGAAATCCAAACAAACTTTAATAAAATAAATCACTTCTAATTCTCAACCTTATTAAATCAAAGTTAGAACCAGAATACTTATTTATAAAACATTTTATTCATCCCAAATATAAAATCAACATTAAAATATTTGGAAAATGAAATAAAGTAATAATGTTTAACCCTAAAATTGTAAGATTTTCAAATCTTATAATTATAATCCATAGGGTTTTAATATAAAACTGATCTATGAACTGTGAATTTTATACTTTGAAAATCAAGTTCATAAATATGTTTTTCTCATATTATTTGCTTATTAAATATTTATGGAATAAAATATTTAATAACAAATATAATCCTCTCAATGTAGGGTTTGGATCGGTAAATAAATAAAATGGTATTTGAAGCATGAAATCCAAACAAATTTCAATAAAATATATCAACCCTAATTCTCAACTTTATTAAATCAAAGTTGAAACCAGAGTACTCATTTATCTTTTATATATTTATTTATTTAAATATTAAAACAATTTAATATTTAAATAATAAATTAATAATAACCTAGTATGAAATTTTAATTTTCATGAACATTGAACTAGGCTATGCAAACATAATTGAATATCAAATAAATAATCAAAATTTCTATAAAGAAGAAATATTATTCTATCTCGGACAAATGCTACAGACAAAAATAATCACAGAGACTTAAACCAAATCATTGCCCACCAGTATTCACACAATAGAACAATGATATGATGCAATCTTCCATGGAATTTTTAATTATTGAAAACTATACCAAACATTTTAATTATAATTCAAATACCAAAATGATGCTTATTTGAATCCCTAAAATATTTTGATATAATCAAAAATCTTACAATAGAATTTGTTTCTCTGTAATTTCCAACTCTCTGTAGCTTCTTCAAAATGGCTTTTGCTCCTTCCAATTCCTTTCCTCTCCTTCTCTGCAAAAAATGTTCGACCCCCTCTTTGGTTTCTAATTCTCCATTTATAACTTGAGAAATTTGTTCCTCTTGATTAGTTTACTCCGTTCCGTCAATTTTTAAAAAATGAATTCTTGAAACCCTAATATCAATAAAGCCTTTTCAAAGGATTTATTATTTCTCCTCATTGGCATTCAAAAATTAAAATTAAGACATGTCCATGAAACCCTAATGTCACCAACACCTTTTCAACATACTTTAATAATCCTGCCAACAAGACAAATATTAATTAGAATATAAAACATTTATAAAATAACCTTATTAAATATAATTAAATTATAAAGTTATAAAACTTTATAATTTAATTAATTTAAAACATAACAAACTAAACATAACATATGAACAAACATATACATAACACCACACACTAACAAAATAATCTAAAAAGAATTAAATCTACAAAACACATTAACTTCATGCCAAATTGATGGAACCACAATGTGCTAGAATTAAAGCATAGATCCAAACTCTCACACCTTTTGGTGAATTAAACCCTGCTATACGACCTTCCTAAGGAACACCAATTTTGTGATATTTCAAATGGTAACAATGATAAACTAAGGCTTTAATCACTAAATTACAACACGACCCTGCAAACATAACTCAAAATATTTTAGATCTCAAGGTGAAATTTGACAATGCACTTGCTATAAGACAGAACACATAAAGATGAATATTCTTGACATTCCAATGGTGACAATATGAACTATAAACGCAGGCAATGCATTGGCATCAACTTCCAAATTTCAATTGCAGGCAATAATTTGGCATCAACTTTCAAATTTCAAGTGGGTCCCCAAATTTTGGGGTCGTTGTGAAGGACATCACAATACAAGTATGGGTAAAGGATAAAAACTAGCACACGATAGTCTTCACCACCAAATTAGGCACTTTCACTTACCAACACATGTCTTTCAAATTATCAAATTCTAGTGAAACATTTTAGTGGACATGGACATTGCCTTAAATATATTGACTAATGAAATCATCTTGATCTATCTATATGACTTGATTGTCTTCTCCAAGAGGAAGGAATATTACTTTGCACACCTAGAGAAGGCTTTCAAATGATACCAAGATTTTGGAGTGTGTCTAAATCCCAAGAAATACATTGTTTATGTTTCCCAAGGCAATTTGTTGGTCCATATTATGTATAAATAAGGTGTTGACATCAATCTTGATAGGATTGAGACCATTGTTAATCTCTCATTTCCATAGCACAAGAAGGCCCTCTAGTATTTCTTTGGATAAATATACTTTATAAGAAGGTTTATATCAAAATTTATAGGTATCATCAAGTCTATGAATTGTACGCTAAAGAAGGACCATCCATTCATATGGTTGAAGGAAGGAAAGAAGGATTTTTAAGAGAGAAAATTCCATAGCAAAAGCCCCAATATTGATAAATTTAGACTTTGAAAAAATTTCATCCTTTATGCATTCAAGGGATAATTTAGCATTACAACCCTTCTCACCCAGAAATATGATGATCAACATGAGTACCCAATAACCTTCTTCATCTAAACTTTAAAATACTATGAAGAAAGATATAACTTTGTTGAAAAACAAGTATATGGCCTAATTAGATGCTTGCAGAAGTTCAAACACCTTATCTCTAACAATAATATCATTGCTCATGTCATTCAATCCATCATAAATGAGTATATAATGGATGGAGAGACCAATGAAAAGATATTAGTATGGATCACCAAGATCCTATAATATGACATAGAGATCAAACCTACAAATTTAATCAATGGAAGAGTCTTGTACCAAAGACTAGTCAAAGACATTGCTAAAGAGGAAGTCAATAAGGACCTATGCTTAACCAATTTGAATGAAGGGGTGTTGGACTAGATAGATCAAAGGACCAGATATATGTTGATATAAAAATATCCATTTGACCTATATAGGGTTCATAGGAGGGAATTATATTACATAATTCCCATTATGCTCTAATTGAAGATGTTTAGCTTCAAAGAAACCTTGATTTTATCCTTTTGAGGTGCAATAGAATGGACCAAACCGAACCCTTGCTTCAAGAGTTCCATCATGGATTATTGGATGAACATTTCTTAGCTCAAGCCACTACTACAAATATAGTGAGAGCTAGGTATTATTGGCCCACCATGTTTTTAGATGCTCTCTAGTAGGTGATAAAGTATGAAAGGTGCAAGTTCTTCATAGGAAGAAAGAGAAATGCACCCATGCCTTTAAAAATCATAATATTGGATGATTAATTTTCCCAATGGGGATTGTATTTCATTGGCATGATCAACCCACCATCAACTGAAGGTGACAAGGGAATTATTATCATGACTAACTACTTCACCAAATGGATAAAGGTAGTCCCACTAAAGGAAGCCATTGAGAAGGTGAAAATTAATTTCCTATAAGAAATCATAATTTGATTTGGTATCCAAATACCATTATCACTAATAATGTTAAGGTATTCATCAAAGCTAAGATCACTCATTTCACTCTCTAGAATGAAATATATCTAAAAATTCCTTAAATTATTGATTTCATATAATCTACCAATAAAAATCTAATCAAGATTCTAAAGAGGATAGACTTGGATAGTCAGAGACAGTGGCACCTCCATATTAGAACATCCTTATGGGAAGATCAAATAACCTCAAATATGGATATAGGTTTCTCATCTTATTCCTTGGTCTATGGCAAGGTGGCAAGATTACCAATCTCCATAGAGTTTCCAGCATTGCAATTGCTTCATCAACCAAAAAATCCATGAAAGTGATTTCATGACTCTAGTCAAAATTGAGGAGCAAAGGTAAGCAAATATAGAATAGTTGTGGAGGCACTAGAGAGTGGTTAATAGATGGTTTAACAAGAAAGTAACTCCTTAGGGATTTCAAGTTGGTGAATAAGTGCTCAAATACGATGAAGACCAAAGCAAACCAAGGTTTCATTCTAAATTTGATACCATTTGAAGTGGCTCCTACATCATAACTACACTTGATGGCAATGATTTACTAATACTAGTCAATGGGATCTATCTAAAGAACTATTCTTAAGCTCCAAAAAACAATATATTTGACTTTTGTAAACATCCCATAGCATGGATCAAGAGTATTTTTTGGTTCAATAGATTATAGAGAATTGCAAAATCATGGAGAGTGTAGAAGCTATAGAGCCAAAAAGTATAGGTAATTTATGACTATGCACAAGTTGGTTGAGATTAATGATATGTGTAAACTTAAAAGACATCAAAGAATAGATCCAAGATGAAGTGGTACAAATCGCTTGATTAGATCATATAAATGGGTAGTGTAAGTTTCTAAGAATAATAAACATAGCTCCCCAATTCAATTATGATTGTTAGATCAATAAGGAAATTATACATGGTGATTTCATTCTAGATCAAGAGCAAATGAAAGAAAATATAAGGTACAACTAGCATGAACCATTTGATTAGAAGATCAATAATTAGTGCAACCTAATGAGGTAGTAGCATAGATGAGCATTCCTCAAGATGGCAATAGTTATTAGATTAGTAGAAGAAGGCATGTGAACTATCTGATTCATAAATCCATCTCTTAAATAAGTGTTCTCACACTTATCTAGCCCATTTTTTTCCAACAAACCCTCGATATAAAATCCCATACTTATTGGAACTACCATGTGGAGGGCTCATGCTCAACAAAATTTGTTAGAAAACATATTTGAAGCTAGTTAAGCACCAACCATCCAATTGGTTGATCATTATAGCCTACATATTGTCTAATCGGTAAAAAAGGTAATGGTCCATTTGCATCCACCTTACATGAAAAGAAAAATGAATTTTCATGATGTGAATTCAACGAGGTGATGTATATCTAGAAACATTGCATGAGAAGAGAATAACTTTGTATAATGTAATTCCATACCTCAAAAATAATTATAGTCTCTTCTCGCTGTCCTTGCAAAAGGGGAAGTAAATACATATGACACTAATTATTGAAAGGATGACAGTTGGTCTAGAAACTAGAAATTGTATGTTTGGAAAAGAATCTTCTCGCACTAGCTCTATCAAAATAGGAATAAACTCAAATGAGGTTAATATAATATTAAAAAAGTTGGTGGACACTTCCCACTAGCTTTGTGCAAGAATATAAAGTAGATTCATGTAATGTGAATTCAATGCAGGTAGGTCATCTGATCTTGTTGAGGAACATCTATAAAAGAGTGTCTTGACTTTATTTTTCAGCATTGGTTCCTAAGCACTTGAGCAAGCAAGAGACCAAAGTCATAAGGGATCAAGTTGTAGACATAGTTTGCATTTATTCCTCATTATTTCTTCAACACTTCCAATTTATATTCTCCTATTTGAATATATACCCATTAGATAATGTGGCTAATTTATGGATTTTGTATCTCCAACAAGTAGAATATGCCCTATGAGTTGCCAAAAATATAGTAAAAATTCAATAAAATTTGGAGGATTTTTGACTTGGTCATTTATACAAATCAACCTTGATGAATTAGTAGAAGGTAAGTGGAAGCGGAGTGTATCTTTGATTTTACAATCTATAGCCAAGATTTTTCTTTTGTGCTAGAAGGTCTTGATATTGCATTAGTCATTTGATCGTTATCAACAATGAGTTCTAGTCTAAGGAGACAAGAGAACCATGAAGATTTCCCAAAGCCTCACATCACATCAATTTTCCATATCTACGATGAGCACTTATTTCTAGAGAAAATTAGTCAATAGATAAAACAAATGTAGCACTTATTTTTTATTCTATTTATCTATGATGAGTATCAATTCAAGGAAAATTGGGCAAATACAGAACCTTGAATCTTAACAAGCTAGTGATTTCTCATCAAACAATACATACCATTACATAAAATTATCAAAGGTGTTGTTAGAGGCAAAACCTATCATTAGGTGAGGCCTAGACACATGGTAGACACATCAAAAACATGAGGAAGAATTAATTTGATGTCTCATCAAGGCACACATCATCCATTATTGATCTTGGGTAGAAACAAGACCCAATAGTCCATGAATACTTGAAGTGAATATAGAGACATATAAATCATGAAGTCACACAAATCATCTAATCTAGATTATCAATTACCTCTATCATATAAAGGAGTTTTTTGGCATCAAGAACCCATAAAAAAATGAGAAGTATATTGGAGCACCCAGATCACAAATTTTCATGGACCATTCAATCTTGATTATCAATGATCCGCATCATCCCTGATAGTTTTTTAATGATAACTAAAAGTGGCCAATGATTTGCATAATCTCTAAGAGTATTTTTGGTAATAACTAAAGGGTACACCCCACCATTGGTTAGAGGAAAAGAAAGTCAACAATTGTAGAGCATATCTTCCACATCTATTTGGCCTCATGGATTAATTCATCCATATTTTATCAATCCCTTAGTGACCATATACATGGCAGACATGCAATCTCTACACTCTATACTCAGGAGAAACCAATAGTAAAATATCATCCAATTTTATGGCTTAAATAATTATGAAGCATAAAAGAGCTCTAATAGTCGTCTGATCAAAGGAAAAATAGCCCCTCTAACATGTGATTTTAAAAAAGGCAACAATAATATTCCATTTTTTGTCACCAATATTTCATCTTCCATAAACAAGGGACCTCCATGATAGGAATACCCTTATTATAGGTAACATCTATGTGTAACCTCCTAGAAACGGGGTAATTGGGCTCATAAATATAATGGTTATAAAAATTTGTAAGTCTATCTACTTGCACCATTTTGGGTATAGTATTCTAGGGAAAGTGGCCATCATCTTAAAGACATCAGTGGTGGAAGCTTTAGTTCTAGATATTTTTAAACCTTTGATATTAATTTCTCTAAATTTAGAGACCTCAAAGGCTATCAACATTGAATGCATACCAATCTCCTTCTCAAGTTGGAAAGAAAATTTTGAATTGCTTATACAATTTTTAGGTAAAGAAACCATATTTTTGCTTATAAATAGTGGTTTTTCATTGTAAAGAATCAAAAACTCTCTACTTATGCCTAATATCTAGCCTTGTGTGTATTTTTATTTCACTTTTATTTAGTATAATAATCTAGAATCAATCCTTGAGGTTTTTTTTTAATGGTATTGAGACATTTTTGATCGAACATCTCTATGCAAAAGGTTTGTGATATATATACAATGAAGTCGTGAATAATTTCACTCTGTCCTAGTTCTTGTGTACATATTATATGTGAGTGCTTCTATGTTAGATCAAAATATGTTCACTTTATAATTGTTTTCAAATGATGCATTTGTTCATTTTATTCCTATCATGCATGGAAAAAAAACTTTTGATCTTGGTGCATCACCTCTATTAGTTTAGGCTTCTTACTTTTTTATAATCTCTATTACTTTTCCTTGGAATGTATGTAATTAGTTGAGGAAGGTGAGCATAAATATCACATCAGAAAAGGAGCCAACCTTACCAAAATTCTAGAGGTTTCCCTGTGAGTGCATCTTGTGCTCACTAATATTCCCAACTGTGATGCTTAATCCAAGGCATGAGTGTCAAGTGTACATGGCCACCACAGAGGGGACTGTGATATTTTGAGTGGATAAAAATACTAACTATACAAAGAAATATATTTGTATGCATGTGATGATAGTCAAAAGAATGAAATTCTGACTTATTGAATTTATTTAAAATTTTGTAAAATGTTAGTGGAGAACCTTTTCCTTTTAAGGCAATATTTTTGCTCAATATTATAAGATTAATTTTAAAATGACCAAATAGAATGTTGTAACTTATTTACTATTAATATAACTATACTTTCCTCTAAAAATATGGAAATGAGCATCAGATGTACTTATAACTATAAAATCCTTCAAGGAATAATAAGTTTCACATTTATTTCAAGTTTTTAGTACCACTTGTAATTCAATGTTTATTGTAATAGATTGATGGAATAATATATTAAGCATATATTTTATTGAAATTATAATCATATAACTTTTGTATTCCCTATTTAAATGAATGAAAGTTATTTTCATTATTTCTTGATAGGCTAAGGACCCTAGAATATCAATGAAACCCTATAATGGATGATAAAATTAAACAAGATTTATAAACTAAAAATATTGTATAACAAATTGAAGGATTGATTGGCTACTTTTATTTTATTATTCTCTTATGGCTTTAATATATATTTCAAAAAATATTTCTAAAATTTTAAATAAATCATAAAAGGAAAAGAGACAAACCTCTCAATAGATTTATTTAAACTATTCTTGGTTACCCTAATTGTTTAACGTTTGATTTTGGTATGGATACAGTAATAACTATGTTGGTTTTGACTAATAAATATTCATGGTAGAATTTATGCAAACCATCATCAGCAATATTATTTAGTATATAAATTGTTTGTGCTTATTAAAAATTGATCTCATACAGTTGTTTGACCAACATGGACCGCTCGTTGTAGATAGGATCAAGTATCTTTTATTAGTGAAATAACCAAGATTAAGATGAGTACTACTTAGCTTAAATAAGACATGGACTTAAACATTTTTTTTAATCCAAAGTCAAACCTCAACATCTTTGCTTGTTCCAATATTGAATGAAATTAAAATAGAACTCCTTAACTTACAATAGGCATGTTTAGCCCTTTATTGTTTTATATTGTGATTCTATAAAAATCAATATTGGTAATAATTTGAAATATTTAGAGTACATTTGAGTTCAACATTCTTGTTAGGTAAAAAAATATTGACAAATTGTAGGAAATATTTGTTTCTATTTTTTGTGATTATTATAAGAGTAAGAAATTTATTTTAATAAAAATAATAGTGTAGTGTCTATTATATGTGGAGGGGCCCATAAACCCTATAAGGTCTGTGCATTAATTTGTGTTATCCTGGTCCCTTCAACTTATGGGAGATGCTTCTAGGGGGGTGTAATGCCCCTCACAATCCAAAATGTAGGAGGCTCGTCAAGTGCAGCTTTGTCTAAAGTGCAAAGGGTGGTTCAAAGATCCCAGGTGGGAAATTCAATGAAAAAGGATGGTCTTTATGAAAAATTTGGATGGTAACCCATCAATGGAAGTGAGAATCCAAGACGTTAGCAAGGAAATTTTTCTTTTAAAGAACGAGGTACTAATTGATAATTTTTGTGGAATGTGGCCTAGAGATACTGCACTTAAGGCCTAGGTCAATTTTAATTGGATGCCAAAGGTGTAGGGAAGCATTGATATTTCCATGGAAGGTAGGGGCTTATTTATTGTTGCTTTTAGCTCTTGAGAGGATAGAGAAAAGTTGTTTGAGTAGGGCCCTTACTTCATGAGAAGAATTGGTTTATACCTAATCTCATGGCATATCAGCTTCATCATGTTAAATGAGAACCCTAGGGTTTGAATCCATTTACCCTTTTTACCTAGGTTTTTGAGAAATAAATCAGTCTTGGAGGAGATAGGCAATAAATTGGGGATATTCATCAAAGGTGCAGAGAACAATGGTACAAATTTGTTAGTGACCAACATTTATGTCCAATTAAACATTGAAATTGTATTACCAAAAGTAGTAATGAATAATATGGATTCCTTCTATATTGAAAAAATAGATTATGAATGTCTCCCTTTCAAATGTATATGGGGTCATGAGTACAACTATTTTTCTTGTTGTTGTCCTAATATCCCTCTAGCATAACATTAGGTGAAAAATATTAATAAGTATGGTTACTAGAAAGTGTACAAAAAATAGGACAGAGGTAGAATAAATCAAGGTTGTTCATCTCAAAAAAAAAATCCAAAGGAAATCTCCAAAAAATTTGAGGCACTACAGCAGTTTGGTGGATCCAAAGCGAACATAGTTGAAGACAATCTCAATAAAAGGAATCAACAAAATTAAAGAGGAACAATAGAGGATATAAATGAAAAATATAAAATAAAAAAGTAATGGCAAAAGAGGGATCCCAAGGTGATTTTAGATCATAGCGGATGGACATTATATAATCTAGATAAAATTCTCTTGTTCTAAGTTTGAATTCCTAAATTTAGGGAAAGAGAAATTCAAAGCTGGAACAAGAGAAATTTGTCCAAATTCTATAATGTCAACCCACTACAATCTAAATCACTTTGGGATCATTTTTTTATTGCTTTTTGATTTGCTATTTTATTATTTAGATCCTCTTTTGTTCCTCTTTCATTTTGTTGATTCCCTTTGTTGAGATTATCTTCAACTATGTTTGCTTCAAATCCTCCAAACTATTGTAGTGCCTCAAATTTGTTGGATATTTCCTTTGGAAAAACATTTTGTGAGGTGAACACCCCTAATTTATTCTACCTCTATCCTCTTTTGTTGTGGCCCTGCTAGTAACCATCCTTATTAATCTATTTCCCTAATATTCTGCTAGAGAGATCTTAGGACAATAACGGGTGAAATGGTCATACTCATGACACTAGATACATTTGAAAGGGATACATTCATAATCTAATTTTTATTCACTCTAAAATTAATCCATATTAATCACTAGTGTTTCTAGTAATCCAATTTCAATGTTTACCTAAATGCAAATGCAGGTCACTATTGGATTTGCATCATTGTTCTCTGCACCTTTGATGAATTTCCCCAATGTATTGCCTATCTCCTCTGAGATTGAGTTATTTATCAAAAACCTAGGTAAAAAGGATAAACAAACCCAAATTGACACTTCCCTCAGGTTCTCTTCTAATGGTTTAAAGTTGATATACCTTGAGGCTAGGTACAAACCACTTTTTCTTATGAAGTAAAGGCTTTGCTCAAACACATTTTCTCTATCCTCCAAGGAGCTAAAAATAGCAATGAAAAATCCCCTATATTCCATGGAAATATTTTATTTTTTATCCATGGAAATCTCAATGCTTCCTTACACCTTTGGCTTCCAATTGACATCAACCCAGGCCCTAAGTGTAGTATTTCTAGGTCAAATTCAACAAAAATGACCAATTAGTGTCCGATTGTTCAAAATAATAATTTCCTCATCAACCTCTTAGATTATCACTTCTATAGATGGTTTGCCATCTAGATTTTTAAAAAATACCTAGTTTTCCTTTTTTCCATTGGCTTTCTTGCCTAGGATATTTGAACCACGATCTACACTTTAGACAAAGCCACACTTGATGAGCCTCTTGTATTTTGGATTGGAAGGGGAACTAAAGCCCTCTTATAAGAACCTTCCATAAGTTGAAGAGACCAGGATAACACAAAGTGATGCACATATTCGTTAGGTTTCGCTAACAACAAGTGATTAATGGGTTCACTAGAATTCAAATAGCTAAGGCTATCTATAATATTCTGACAAACTTCAATTTAACTTTTGGGAGTGTGATAAACACGAAAAAAATATCATCTTTTTTCTCAATACACTGCTCCATCCAAAGAGGAAAATTTTTATAATTCTTCAGTTCCAAGTAGGAAAAGACAATCTAACAGATAAATATCTAGGAATTCCTATAAAAACTAGAAACCACAAAGCTATAGACTAGTTTTATCTAGTAGTCAAAATAAAAATAATAGTAGGCAGCTAGAAAATTCAATTTTTGGACTTGGAAGGTATTTTGCAACCTTATATACAATCCCCATATATTGGATGTCCTTTATTTTAGCTCCTAAGTGTGTAATAAGTGAAATGGAAAAAGAATTCAAAAGTTTTCTTTGGTCTAGAGGCAAAACTAGTAGGAAGAAATATCACTTTGTGAATTGGAGTATGATCTACAAACCCAAAAGTATGGAGGACTGGAGATAAGACAACTTGACAAAGTTGGTCAATATTTAGCAACCAAAATAGCTTGGATAATGTTGTTCAATTTTGAGGCTCCTTAGACTAGCCTTTTGCTAAAGAAATACTATGGCATAGGTAGACCAAAATATGTTCTACTAAACCTCAATCTAGGACAAAAAGGTACCAAAATTTGGTCAAGCATATTGATAGGGTTAAATATCATTAAGGAGAATCTGACTTGGATGGTGAAAGAAGGTGACTTAAATATTTTCACTCGGTACTTGGATGGGTCCAAACCCCTAGAAATATTTGTAGATATAAACAACATCAAAATTCATTTCTTACAATAAAATATTTACAAAGTCAAGGATTTCTATGTGAAAATGACCCACGCAACAATTTGGATTGATTTTTTTTAAATGGATTTGGAAAACCTCTATCTTGAACCCTTTAACTTCCTAAAAGAGCACTTGTATAGCAAGTATTTTTTTCTCCAAGAGGGGGTAGACCTATTAGCATGGAAGGGGAATGAAAGACCAATGAACCTATTAGCAAAATCTATGTATAGGTTCTTAACTACATAGGACAATGAAGAGAATTCCCCAAAGGTATCAATGGGGCATATTTGGAAGTTTAGGGTGGTTTTAAAAATCTAGGTGTTTGGATGGTTGGTGGTGCATAGTGTGAATATAATAGCTGAGAACTTGATAAATATGGGAGCGATCGATCTTGATAGATGTCACCTTTGCAAAAGAGAAGGAGAAACTCTAAATCATCTACTCTTTAATTGTCTGATGCTAGAGGATCTTTAGACCAAGTTGTTAAAGTTCTTTAAATGCCCTAATCAGGAGTTAAATTCCTTTATGGATGTTGTAGATATGTTGAATCAAATGATTAACTACTTAGCAATAAAATAATTATGCCGAAAAACCAATTTGAAAATGTCACGAGCGAGAACGGGAGCGGGAGCGTTTATGGACAATGGCGATGGCGATGACGAGAATGGAGGGTCGACGAGGATTGCAGCTTTGTCCTCGTGCCCTGTAGCTGGTTTTGGGCCTACTACAAGCCCACTCAGCTTTTGTCATGATGAAGACCCTAAAGGCGTGGTGAAAATGACGTCTGGTAAAAGTAGGGTTTCAACCTCCTCTCCCTCCAAAGCGTGACCTTGGTCTTTGTCCTTTGCGGAAAAAGTCAGGTCCTCGACTAGAGCTTTCTCTTTTCAAACTCCTTTGCCTTTCTCTATTTCAGGCACTGAAGTTTCATTTCCAAGCGAGGCTATGGAGCCACTAATCTTTCAAGAGTCCCTCTCTCTGGTTGGGAAATTTGTTGGTGCCCGACCCGATATGGAAACTATCTGTGAATGGGCCCTTTCCAAATGGTGGCTGTCTGGAAGCATGGAGCTCATGGCCTTTCCTAGGGGGTTCTTTATGATAAGGCTAAACAATGCCCTTGACACCCAACGCATTCTCACTGGTGGACCTTGGTTTTTTGGTCGTCGAAGCTTGTTCCTGTGGAGATGGGGGGAAGATTTTGACCCTGAAACTCAATCTATCAACATCGCCCCGATTTGGATCAAACTCCATGGGCTTCCCCCATAGTTTTTCTATAATGATGCTCTCAAAGGCATCACTCAACCGATTGGAGATTTAGTTGCCATAGACCTTGCTACCAGAGCAAGAACCAGAATGACCTATGCTCATGTCTGTGTCATGGCTAATCTAGACTCGGTTCTGCCTACTTGCATCGGCATCAACGTCGAAAGCTTCAGAAGGCATCAAGGAGTTGAGTACGAGAACAAGCCCACATTTTTTTTGGAGTGCAACACTCAGGGTCACTTGGCTTCTCAATGTCCTTCCCAAAAAAAAGATATTCCTAGTGATTCTGGCAGGAAGAAGGATTCCCAGATTCCCAACGTTTAGAAAAAGGCTCCTGGCAGGGGTCGTGGCCATTCTGTAGGCCCCCCCAAATCATCTGCTCCCAACAACGTAAGTGCTCTTCCTTCTCATACCAATAATTTTGCTCCTCTAAATAATCTTCCAACTAATGAGGACATCTCCAATGACCTTCCCATAGATCCAATCATCTCATCCACACCCACTGTGTTTCAGTATCCCTTGTCCAAGGGTAAGGCTGCAATGACCTCCCCGAACTCACCCTTAGATTTTGGTCCCTCTCACCTTCCTCTTCCCTTCCCACCCCTTCCCTTGACTCAAAATTGTCCTCTTACCCTCTCCCCTGAGTCTGTTGCCCTACGCCAGTCTCCCCGCTCTCCATCCCCCCATAGGCCTGTTCCTGGGACCAACTCCATCGTCATTCTTTAATCTTCCAGCCCTATAAAATCTCCCATTTTTTCCCCCAAAGTTGATGTCAACAAAGAGTAGAGAAGGGGAAGACCGTCCAATGTAGAAAAGCTTGCCAAAGCAGCTGAGCTTGAAGCGGCTGATGGATTTGTGCCTACCTCCTTGGGCCCTACTTTCGAACAACCCATTCATCAAGATTTGGATGAGGTTAGACCTAAACTTACTCCATCTCAAGGGAGAGGTAGAGGTCGCAAACCAAATCCCAAGTCAAATCGATGAAGTTTGTCTCCTGGAATGTCAAAGGCCTCAACGGAACTGCCAAACAGAGGACTGTCAAGTCGGTGAGAAAAAACCTAAAACCAAATATCATGTTTCTTCAAGAATCTAAATTGGATGAGAATAGCAGCAATCAAGTTTGCAAGCTAATCTGGGAAAATAGCAATTTTGCCTCTTGCCCCTCCTTAGGGGCCTCCGGGGGTCTCCTTTGTTTGTGGGATCCATCAACTATTGAGGGGAGAGTCCTTTCAGTCTCTGATAGAACCATCAACATTTTGTTCACTAACAAAGTCACCAAACTTCAATGGATTGCCACCAATTTCTATGGACCAAACAGTCCTATCAACAGAATATTGTTGTGGGATAACATCACTACAATGCGCAACAACTTTCCTGACTTTCCTTGGATGCTCTGTGGCGACTTCAATACTCCCCTTCACCTGTTTGACAAGCAAGGAGGCAATCTAATCACTAGCTACTGCATTGAATATTTCAGCGATTTTGTCAACCTTAATGAGCTCATGGACTTACCGCTCCAAGGATCCAACTATACATGGAGCAACAGACGGGCGGGCATTCATCACATCCAAATTCAGCTTGACATATTTCTCTTGTCCAAAGAACTCATTCCTATTTTTGGCGATGCCAGGCTGCATAGCCACCCAAAAATTAGATCTGATCACAACCCTATAATTATGGATTGTTCCCGACCCCAAAAAACTTTTAAAACCCCTTTTAGGTTTGAAAATATGTGGCTCACTCATCCTGACTTAGGTCGGTGCATTAGACAATGGTGGCAGCAAAACTTTTGCCCAAATCCTCTCTTGAATCTGTTCCTCAAACTCAAAGCGAGTCAAACTCAAGCTGAAATCTCTGGAACAGGGAGGTTTTCGGCAACCTTTTTAGTCAAAAAAAGCTTCTGCTGGATGAGCTCAAAAGGGTGGAAAATCTAATTCAGGAAGGGGATCAGAGGGTTGAAACTTTCATGGAAGAAAAATGCCTCCTTTCAAACCTCCACAATGTTTTGGATAAGGAAGATTCCTACTGGAGACAAAAATCCAGAAGCCTCTAGCTCAAAGAAGGAGACACCAACATGAATTTTTTCCATGCTTCCACCCTGCGCCATAGAGGTTCAAATAAAATCTTAGAGTTGACCAAGTCTGATGGTACCATTGTCTCTGATATCCATGCCATCAGACAGGAAGCTGTGCACCACTTTCAGGAAATCTTAGGTCCAAGTGTTGACTGCCACCCCCGCACAGCAAGTTCTCTGCTTCAGAACATTCCAATGTTGGTGTCTAACAATGATAATGAGAAACTGCTCCAATCCTACACTGAAGAGGAGATCAAAGATGCTCTGTTTGTAATGGAACCTGACAAGGCTTCTGGTCTTGATGGATTTCCACCCCGATTTTTTCAACACTTTTGGGATATTGTGGGCCCTGATGTTGTTGTTGCGGTTAAATTCTTCCAGAGAGCCAAAAAGATGCCGAGAGAAGCCAATTCCACCTTCATTGTTTTAATTCCCAAGTCTAATGAGTGTGCTTCCCTCTTCGACTTTAGACCTATAAGTCTCTGTAGTGTCATCTACAAACTTATCACCAAAGTTATGGCAAACAGGCTGAAATACATCCTTCCCTCCATCATCGACCAGTGCCAAGGCAGCTCGGTCAAAGGCAGATTCATTGCTTATGGAGTGATAACCATCCACGAGTTGGCTCATTCGGCATATAAAAACAAAAAACCCAGTATGTTTCTTAAGCTTGACATGAACAAGGCTTTTGATCGGGTTTCATGGAAATTCCTGTTCGAGGTCCTTGAGAAGTTTGGGTTTCACAAAGAATGGGTTAGGATGGTTCGTGAATGTATTTCTACTACTTGGTTCTATGTTCTTATCAATGGTTCACCTGTTGGCTTCTTTCCAAGTTTTAAAGGCATTCGCCAAGGGGACCCCCTGTCACCCTTCCTCTTCATCATTTTGGCCGAAACTCTTGGAATAACCCTTACTGCTGCCTACAACAGTGGACTCGTCTCTGGAATAAAACCTGCCTCAACTACCAAGGCCATTTCCCATCAAAATTTTGTGGATGATACTATTCTTTCATCTCATGCTTCTGTCCCCAAAGCAAAAATCATTAAGAGCATCCTTGACTCTTATGAAGAGGCGGTCGGCGAGAAAGTCAATTACCGCAAAAGCAAGCTATACTTCCTTAATACTCCCATCCACAGGCAAATCAGGATTGCTGAGATCCTTGGGTGTATCATTGGGAGCCTTCCAACTACTTATCTCGGATTATCGCTTTTCCATGGCAAATCGGTCTCGACTATGTGGAACCCTGTTCTAGATCGTCTCAACAAGAAACTTGCAGGCTGGAAAAGTTCAATGCTCAGTCAGGCAGCCAAAGCCACTCTGGTCTAGGTTTGCCTGCAAAGTATTCTTGTTTTTTTCTTATCTATCTTCAAAGCTCCAGCTTCCATTTGCCAAAGAATTGAGCAAATTCAACGTAGATTCCTTTGGGCGAGAAACAAAAACAAGAACAAATTTTCCCTTGTTGCCTGGGACAAGGTTTGTTCCAAGAAAAAGGATGGAGGTCTCGATTTCAGGGACATCAAGCGGATGAACATGGCTCTCATTGCCAAGTAGTCCTGGTCTGTTATCAAATGGGTCTTACCTCCTTCTGGGTGGCACAAGCTTAACTTCGATGGCACTGCCAAAGGCAACCCTGGAGCGGCTGGCGGAGGTGGAATTCTTAGAAATCACAGAGGAGAAATAATTTTGGCCTTTGCTCAGAACTTAGGAATTCAGTCTAACAATATGGTCGAGGCTCGGGCCTTGTTCCAAAGCTTGATTCTCTTAGAAGGCTTGACTATCAATAAACTCATCATAGAAGGAGACTCATTGCATTGCATCAACTGGCTCAAAGGAACCTCTGTGCCTCCCTGGGCCCTTGTTTCCATCTTCGATGAATGCAAGACACTAATGGGTGTTTATCCAAAATTAATCATTCAACATCAATATCGGGAAGGAAACAAAGCTATGGACTGGCTTACTAATAATGGAGTTGACACAACAGACATTCAGGTTTGGAGTGATTCCTTCCCAATCGTCCTAAGGGACGTTTCTTCAAGTTCCAATGTTTGCACAATGTGAGTGGGTTACTGGTCTTCGGGTTTTTCGGCTGCGTTTTGGCATCTTGGAGCGTTTTTGTGTCATTTTTCTAAGTTGGTTGCAAAATCTCAGCTTGCCACATTATCACGAAATTTCCTTTTTGCTCAGGCCGCGAGGTTGCTTCTTGTCGCGATATCATGACACCTTTCTCTCCCTCTGGTGCGATCTTCCAACTTGTCGCGATATCGCGACACTTTTTCTCTTCGGGTGCTTTTTTGCAAACTTGTCGCGATATCACGACACTTTTTCCCTTTGGGTGCTTTTTCGCAAACTTATCGCGATATCGCGACACTTTTGGCCTTCAGGCACTTTTTTGCAAACTTGTCGCGATATCGCAACACTTTTGGCCTTCAGGCATGGTCTTGCTTTTTGTCGCGATTTTGCAACACATTTTCTCTCTCCAACGATGGTCTTCCATTCAGTCGCGATATCGCGACAAGTTTTCTCTCCAACGGCGGTCTTCCATTCTGTCGCGATATCGCGACACTTTTTCTCTCCGGGTGCCTTTGCACAAACTTGTCGCGATATCGTGACATTTTTTCCTCTCCAAAGGTGGTCTTCTTTTTTGTCGCGATATCGCGACGCTTTTTCTCTCTCCAACGGCGGTCTTCCAGGCTATCGCGATATCGTGACCTTTTTTCTCTCCAACGGCGGACTTCCATTTTTGTCGCGATATCGTGACACTTTTTCTCTTCAATGGCGGTCTTCCTTTTTGTCGTGATTTCGTGACACTTTTTCTTCTTGGCAGCAGGCTTCCACTTTCGTCGCGATTTCGGGGCTCATTTCCTATTTCGGCTGCGGTCTTCATTCTTGTCACGATTTTGCGACACCTTTTCTCTTCGATAGCGTTCTCACTTCTTGTAGCGATTTTGCGACTCCTTTTTCTTGTCGTGATTTCACAACTCTTCTTCTCGACCGGCTCCAACCCTGCAATTTGTCGCGATATCGTGACACTTTGCAACATGTCACGATATCGTGACTTCTTCCCTTCTTCGGCTTTGATGGCGATTCTTGTCACGATTTCGTGACTTCTTTTCTTCCTTTGGCTTCAACGGCGCATCTTGTCGTGATTTCGTGACATCACCATTTTGGTCACGATTTTGCGACACCTTCCCTAGTGTGGAGGTTTGCCAGCATTCTTTTCCTCTCTTCTTGGACCACCTCGGTCGACATGGATTTATTGTAATCTCTCTTGTACAAGGTTCAGGGACCTTTCAAAACCCTTTCTACCAATCAAAAAAAAATAAAATAATTATGCCAATCTATGGTCTTCCACTAGATGTGGTAGTTATGGAAGGCTCATAATAACAAATTCTTTAGATATCAAGTCATAAAATTGAGAAGAATATGGTTAAATCTAATTAGTTTTTTAGGCCAATAGGTTGTTACTTTATTTCCAACTAAAGTACTAACACTTCCATATTGTACCAAGGTGCAAAAAGAAATTTTTGGGGTCTGATTTAAATTTGAATTAGTTAGATTCTCTAAGATAAACAATAGCTACTAACATTATGAAAAACTCTAAGGTGATCTTCTACTTTGATGGATCTTCCCTTGGAAATCTAGGCATATCAAGGGCAGGGGGAAATAGTATGAACTCTATAGGAAAATATCATATGCTTCTCTAAATCGTTAGGGTTGAATACAAACTACACAAAAATGGTAGCCCTATTATGAGGATTAAAAATTGCTTTACAAGAAAAGGTCAAAAAAAAATTTATCAAGGGTGATTCCAAGCTAAAATCTTAGGGTAGAATTGGCAAGTATATGATTTGGTCCTTAAGGACATGAAATAGGAAGCAATAAACCTGAAAAATTTCTTTAAGTCCTTCCAAATTTACCATGTTAATAGGTAGATGAACTCATATGTAGATCAATTAGAAAATACAGTACGACACTTAACTACCAAAAATAGTGTTTGTTCCTTGTGTGTGTAGGTGTTCAAGATGTTGAAAGCCAATCAAAGTGGAGATAAGTGTTTGTGATCCTATGTTTGACAAGTTTATATAAACTCATATCTTAGTAATGTCATTTTTTTATTAGTTGAAATATATAAAATGAAGAGAGAGAGAGAGATATTTTAATTTGTTGTTTTAAAAATTAATAATCTAAGAAATATTAATAAAAGACTAATTGACATCTCATTATCTTTAACAAGTGGAAGGTGGAAAATAAAAAAATGGATGCTCACACAAAAAGAGAGAGGGAGAGGGACCATACAAAGGATAAAAAGAAGTTAATTTTTGGGAAGTCTTAGAAATTGGTCAAGTTCAAAAGACCTACAAAAACTAACTAGATTATATTTGAAGTCTTGCTTTGTATGTAATTTGGATGCATTTTATGGTTTAGAAATTGTAGAAAAGGAGAAATATTTTACTTTTGGTTGTATTTCTTGAAACCCTTCATAGGATACATTTTGAAAACCCATAAGAAATTATCTTTAATTAAAAACCCTTTTTGCCAAATCTTGTTTGTACAACATTGACAAATGAAAATGTTGCTAGTTTTTTCTATTTGTAAAGCATTATGGGTCTCTACGTACAAAATCATTTTTATTCACAAAAGGTAAAATTTAGAGGGTGCATATCCACATACTACTTGTAAATTTTTTTTATTTTAGTTGATAATTGCATAATGCTTACCAAAAAGGCATAGATGAACATTTTATTCATATCTAGTTTTCACAAAGAAATTGAAGCGTATATTTCAACCCATCACAAATTTAAGAAAAGTATTTAAAAACTCCAAAGGAAAAATATTTATGGTCTATATCCTATTGGTTTATTCTTGCTATATTTTTCTTACCAAAAAGGCATATATGGAAATTTTCTTCATACCCCATTTCACAACAAAATTGAAGAGTTTATTTCAAGCCACGACAAATTTAAGAACAACATTTAGCTCTAGAGGGAAAATATTTATGGTATGTATGTTTGACATGGAAAAAGGTGTTTTATATTTTACCATAGGGATTTTTTAAGGTGAATTATACCTCAATAGGGTTTTGGATAGGTTAAACCTTTATGAATAGGAGCATGGGTTTGCCAAGCATGATGGGATTTTTGTTTTGACTAGGTTCTATTCTAGAACTAGAACAAGAGTGGGTGCTTGGTATGCATCGCTTGATCTATTAAATATATCTTGGAATAAAATTCTTGGTTGTAGTATTCCTCCATAGAAGGAATTAACTCTATAGCAAGCATTTTTCATTTGTAAGTCACCATTTGGTTTGAGCGATATCAGATTTATCAATATAAATGTTGAAATATTTGATTGAGAACAATGTGTGGCTTGTTGCATAGGGAAAACATGAAGTTGAACCTATATTTTTTTATACATTATAATTAAAACCTTGATTAACACTCATGAATAACAATAAATTTTATTTTTGGTTTCCAATGAGATATTTTACTAAGTCTAATAACCTATTATTTATTTATGGTTTTGAAACCCACCATTCAAATGCATGACCTGCAATACTTGTTTTAAATGGAATAACCTATTACTATTTAATAATAGAGATATATTTGAAAATAAAAGGGTGATATCAAAATATTGTAAATAATGTGCCTACTATTTTATTTCATAATGGTCTATGTCTTTAAGGCTTTAAGCCCCAATAGAGTTTGGAAAATTTAATACTTGTAGCATTATCGTCTAGACAAGGACTATTGCATAATTAACATAATGGATGCAATATAGTATACATACAGGATAGTCATGTATTGAATTGTATTGTCATTTATTACATAATAAAAATATTATATGTTTATAGAGTGGGTTCACATTCATTGCATAGAGAGGAAGAGTATAGTTTTATATAGTGGGATGTCATTGTTGTAAAAAGAGTGTCATATGTTGGCATAATAGGCTACCATTATTGCATAAAGAAGACTATCACATTGGTATAGCAAGCTATTATGTTTTACACATATAGCATTGTTAAGATTGCATATAAATTATAGCATGTTATCCATATATCAGTTGCATAAAGAGGACTATCACATTGGCATAGCAAGTTGCCATGTTTTACACATATAGAAGTGTTAATATTCCATGCAAACTATAGCATGTTATCAATATATCATTTGCATCTAAGGAGCTTGATACATCTAATAATAATGTGCATCTTATGGCTCTATAAAGGGCTACTATATTTAGTATTGTGCAGAGAACTGAACATGCATTTGCATAACTTATAAGATTTAAAATGTAGACTTGGTAAAATTTAGAGTTTTTAAGTTATATTTGGACCATTCTTGGTGGTCTTCACGTAATAATATCAAAGCATGGGCTGCAACACTTGGGCCTAAATTACTATAAGGAAGTATTTAATTAGGGAAAAGGAATTTTTTGGGTTATCTTATTACCTTCTTTGATGATCATATGGTATCCTAATTGCATTACAAACAATATTTATATTACAAGTGATCAAGATCTCATTATTTCTTATTGCAAGGCTCATTGGATGAATTCTAGCAATGAGGAAGTTGTGAGATCTATCAATATAAAAAGTATTCTCACAAGAAAGTGCTTATAAAAGATAATCACAAATGATCCCAACTTTGGCATCATCCATTCAAATTCATCAATAATTCAAAGTATAATGAAAGAAGCTTTGGAATATGTATTAACATTGTATTATGATGAATAAAAATAAAATTTACATTGGTAGAAAATGGGGCTTTGTACACTTATGGTTAATGTTATTAACCTTTGTTTCTCATAAATATAAAGGCATCCACAATATGCTAAATATTAAATAAATCAACCATAGTAATTAATCCTTATAAGATCAAATGTGATAAGATCCTTTTGGTAAGGAAACACCAATGTAATTTCTTAAGGAACTACTCCACAATATCTCCCAAAATTATATTTGCTCCATGAGCCAATATTGTTACAAGAGAATACTTGATATGCTTGATGATGATTACAACAACAATGTCCCTTCTTTATATACCCATATTCTAATGCTACTTTGATTAACTGGCTCCTAAACCCTTATCTCACTCATTATTATAGTATAATATTATAATAAAATTTATGTTGGTATATGTGTGGCCCATGCCAACTATTCATAATACATATCATACCCCCATATTCCTATTACTAGGTACCATAACAATTAAACTAAAGAACTTTATGTGGAATTGTTAACATATGCTACTTTCAACATTCATACGATAATTGAAAATACAGTATGACATGGAGGAAAGGGAAGTATTGGTAATATAGAATTTGATATAGGATAACATACATTATAGCTTGAGGGTCATTAAAATTTATAAGTTAGAATTTGTTGAGGTGAGACTATTTGGCCAACATTATTTACAAGATGGGATGATTTCTTCTACAAGTGAAATCCCTAAGTGATCAAGATCACCTAGTCTATAGCAACCAATATTTACCTCTTTCTAGAGATCTTCCTTGTAGGTATCACAAGTATCAATAAAAGCTAAAGAGGAAAAGTGCTCAAGGTTTATTTAGTCCCGAAGGTTTTTTATTAGAGATGAAGTGAATAGCTACTTGCTTCGTATTCTCAACTAAATTTCTACTAATATTTCCCTAATCTATAGAGGTACAAGCATGCTTAAAAAATATACATTTATTTATAACTAAACTTGATATTTCATATATATTAGATTATGATACTTTATGAACTTAAAGGCAAGTACATTTACATACACCCAAAAAAGGAAACAAATTACTAACTAAAAAAAATCCCTAGAGATTCACAACTCATTTTTAAAGTTGTTAAAATAACTAATATTTCCTTTATTTTAGTAACATAGCATTAATGATAAATAATTCAAGGACATTCCACCCATGCATGCATGACATCTTCTAAATCAAATATTAATTCTTAATTCATAAAAAATATAAATCTAGGTAGAGTATTTTCCATGTTCTCATATCATGATTTCTAAACGATTCTAATACTACATAATATGTGTTTATTCTCAACCCACTCCAAATTACACATCACAAGAATAAGAATTAATTCTGACTTAAGTTCTACCATTTTTGATATGATATGTTTATTTTTGGTAGTCTATTACAAAAATAATACTTGTATTCCTTTAGCAATTCAGCAATGTCTATTGTATTGCATTAATAGACTACAACTCAAGGTCTACCCAGAGTCCTCTTATGAAATTGTGTTATATATTTTATACAAATTTACAAAATAAATGTGCTTAGTCCAATTTTCTCAAATAGACTTGCTAGGAGCATTTATCTCGATCACCTAATTCACCAAGCCTTGTAAAATCTATATATCCTTTTGTAGTATAAAATGATGTTCCAAACTATGTTGGAATTCATATAACACTCATTTAACATACTTGTGGGATATTCATTTAACTTCACATCTTGATAATGTTTTGTGGCATAGGCCAATAAATTCTTTGCTTTAAAATTATTTTCTTAAGAATGCCTTCGAATATACTTTAGATATAGGGCAAAAATAGACGAAGGAAGTATTTTTATTTAATAATTTCAAGGAAATATTACTTTTACATTAATTGCTTGACAACACTTTTTAAAATTAACCTTTAAAAAAACATGTGCCTTCTATCTCTTTTATTATGCAAGAAGAAAAACATTCTTCAAAGTCTAGGAGGCCATAAGTGAACCTGTGGAACACTAATTATAAAATATGTGAATAAAAACCAATAGTGTGAAAAAAATACAAAGTGAAGACAACAAGGATCAAATAATAAAAAGGTTCACTTTTCATGTAAATAACTACTAAAGAAAATTATAACATTATAAGAAGCATTGAAACAAAATCATTTAGTGACATCTCTTAAATATACATTGGTAATAGTATGTACAGTTTGAATGAATACATGATGAGTTGTAGGATAGTATATCCACTTTTAAAGTTTTTGCAAGATCTTGCAACCAATCCATATATACTCACATTTCAACTAGCAATTATTATATAAATAAATTGCAAGTTCTTGAATCATAAATTGGACATAAAATTTATAATGGTATTTGTCTTCCATACCAATATCTTCACTTTAGAGAAGCAAAATTTTGAGGAGATGATTGATTGGATCAGGCATATATCAAGTACCTAATTTATGGATATGAGCAATATCAATAATGTCTTTTATACACAAGATAAAAAGACTTAATCATAACCAATAATATATGGAATTATATGTAGAATTTTTCATAGGTATGTTAGCAAATATGAAGGATAATCTCACAAATATATCATTCACAATATATCATCAATATCAATATCAAATCATCAAATTAAAATAAGTATGCATCCATGAATATAAATATTAGAAAATCACTAAGAAATATTTATTGATCAAAACTCAAGCTATGCATAAAATAAAGTTTATTTGAGTTACAAATTACATTGCATTGTCTCAATATAAAGATACAAAGACCTTTCACATTACTTGACTCTTGGCTTTTGATCTCCTCAAAATCATAGGAGAACTTGACTCTTCATCTTATTTATTACATAAAATTACCATATATTACATAAGAACAAATTATCTCATGATTGCATGCAACTCCCTACTTCTAAACTAGACACATCACTCAAAGGTTCTTCACTTCCCAACTAGACACCTCACACATTTAATTACATAACACTTGCACACTCCTACAAACTTGACACATACTTTATTTGTAAAATCAAACTCACACCATAAAATAAATATTTACAATGGGATCAAATAATGTAATATCTCCAACACCCCCATGTATTATGTTATTTGGTGTGAAAGCTACTTGCCTTCAATCTCCCAATATTTTAATCCTCCAGTTTTGGTTGTGCTAGTAATATTGGCTCTACTCAATTGGCCTATTCTTTATTCCTTTGAAGTAGTTATATTATTTTTCCATAAAGGTTTTATTTTCAATATAATATTTATTTTGACTTTGTTGATGAGACATGTAGGATGAAACACGATCAGAGTTTTGTAGATGTATCTCTTCTTTTATTTGGAATAAAAATTCAATTAAATATTTTTTTTTCCTTTTCTAACTCATCTCTTTCTTTAAGTTTATAATCCCTCATTTTTCTTCCTTCTATTTTCTAATACATTTTTACTGCTGCTATTATGCTCTTCACTTGCACGTAATGTGATCTAGTGAACTAGAAAGCTTGCAACACTAGGAGTATGCTCTTCACTTGCACATCTATGATTTGGTGAATCAGAAACTAGTTTACGTTTTTAGAGTACTTCTTCGCCATGTTTATTTTTTCATTAATAAATTTTTTTGTGATATCCCTATCACATCCAATGCAAATATCCCACTCTTGTGAGATCCCATGGCTTCACTTTTTTATCTTAATGAGACATTTTTTATTGCCATTGATGTACTTGAAATCTATAGTTATTCCTTTGTTAAGCAAATGATATAATGTGATATTATTAGTTATACCAGAAACATACAATACATCTAATGTGCATTCTGAATATGGTAATTTGAGAGTGACACTTCTAGATCCCTATACATGATAAACATTGTCATCTACTATATTCATTGGTATGTTAATTTTAACTTGAATTGAATTGAACCAATAAATATTTCCTATCATGTGATGGCTTGCCCCTAAATCAATGTACCATGAATCATCTCCATATTCTATATTTGATTTTTTATTGTATTTCTTGTGGCTTATTATATCTTGCTACATGTCTATGGAAATATTTGTCTTTGAAAGTTTATTTTCATGAATCCTGGTTCTTTAAATTTGTATGATCTTGATGTACTCATTTTGAACAAATTTAATTCCTTCAATGTGGGATGCCTTATTGCTCCCAAATTAAAATTTTGATTTCTATATCTTTTTAATTTTTCAATTAATGTTTCATAATGTGCTTCTTCTTTAATAAATTCAATTTCATTATCAAATCTCAATAATTCAATTTATTTATTTCTTATGTCTCCCTTCAAATTCAATCACTAATTAATTTTTTCAAATATTTAATCAAATCAATGTCTTCCCAATCAATTCAATCATCAATTTAATTTTAACTAATCCTTATTAAATCTCCCAATTAATTAATCAATTATTCAAATTTCTAATTAATTTAATAATCATCAATTCATAAAATTATTTTTCCTCCTTTCAATCAAATTTCCTTCAATCATCAAATCATTCAATTAATTAACTAGTTAATTCCACAATCATTCAATCATTTTGAATTCCAAATTAATTTTTTTTATCTATCCATATTAAATTAACTAATCCACTTATTAAAACTCCTAAAATAAATAATTATATTGACCTTATTATAACTCCCAAAATAAATCACTTTTCAATTTAATAATCTCCATAAATGTATGTGCCCAAGGTTTAATAATTCAAAGATTAATCTTACCTTATTTTGACACTCTCCTTATTATCCTCTAATGTGAGCATATTATTTATAGCACAAATATCATTGAATTGCAGACATGTTACTAAGTAGTAATCAAGTGCATCTAAATGTTTACCTTTAGCAATAATTTTAATATTCCTCAGCTACATTCTAGCTTTCTGCTCATAACTCTAGTTTTAGAGACTGTAGATTTTGTCCATGCCCTAGTCTTCATGTCTCAGCTTGCCTTTCTAGTTTGTAGTTCAAACTACAGCATGGTAGTTTTCTCAAAAGCTCAATATTCTTTATCATTCTCTAGCTAATGTTCTCCCCTAGAAAAATTTTTCCTCTTCTAGCAACTTCGTCCTTTAGCAAACGTTGTCCTCCAATTAGAAAAACTAATTCTCCAATTAAACATCCTCCTTCTGCGATCTTCCAGCAAACATTCTCATACCCTCTGCTTTAGAAATATCTAGTCTAAACACTACTATCCCAGTAGCAATCATCCTCTAAAAAAATGTACTCCTTTATCCTCTAATTATTTAAGTATGTGCTTTCCAATGGAATTTCTTCCTTCAAATCTGGACATAAGAAAAATACCTAGTAACCACCAAGTCTTTTTTTTTGTCTAAACATAAGAAAAAATGCTTTGTAGTCACCAAGTCTCTTTTTCTTTGTTCATAGAACATTGGCTTTGATAACACTCTTAGCAAATATGAAGGATAATATCATAGGATTTACTTCTTAGAATTACAAATATATCATTCATAATATATCATCAATATCAATATCAAGTCATCGAATTCAAATCAATATAAATCCATGAATATCAATATCAAAAAATCACTCGAAAATATTTATTGATCAAAAATCAAGCTATGCATAAATCAAAGCTTATTTGAGTTGCAAATTACATTTTTTTGTCTCAATATAAATATACATGAGACCTTTCAGATTACATGACTCATAGATTTTGCTCTCCTCAAACTCACGGGAGAACTTGAATCTTCATCTTATTTCTTACATAAAAGTCCCACATATTACATAAGGACAAAGTATCTCATGATTGCATGTAACTCCCTACTTCTAAACTAGACACATCACTCAAAGACTCTTCACTTCCTAACTAGACACCTCACACACTTAATTACATGACACTTGCACACTCATACAAATTTAACAAATACTTTATTCACAAAATCAAACTCACACCCTAAATTAAATATTTACAATAGGGCCAAGTAATGTAATACCTCCAACAAGGTAGCAGTTTACTACCTTCAAATATGAGAGGAAAAACTACCCAATGACCAGCTTAACAAAAGGAAAATAATTAAATTCCTCCCTGATGATTCTATAAATGGATATATAACTATAATTTTGGACATCTAGAACCTCCCACTATAAAATGTAAAAGTTATCACACACAATATTGGACCACTGGCCAATATTTATGTTAACAACAAAGGAAAAACTTCTTGGAAGAACCATATTTATACTCAAAAATATTTAGGTGGAAAATCCTAACAAATATATCTAAAATAAAATAATTGAAATAATAAATATGGATTTATGGTTGGGTATCAATATTCTTTACATGAAACTATGTTTGCTCTAAAAATTTGAAGTGTGAAAATGTGTCTAGAGTTCTAAAAATCAACCCAAGATTTAAATATTTCTTTTGGCTAATGAAATAGAAAGATTTACATGGTCCGTAGGTGTTTTGAATAAAATATATTTAGGGACCCAAATTATGCCTATTTTATTTATGTGACAATGAGAGTCCTTATCATTTATTTATTGATTGTGTTTACAAAATCTATATCATTTAAAGTCTCTATTTAGTTTAGAATCACTATTTTGATGTTTTATTGTATTGTAGATTTTGAACATGAATGGATAGAGCTCAATTTCACTATCAAATTGAATTTCTTACTCAAATTTAATTTCTATTTTATTTAAGGAATACTTAGCTTCAGTAGAAACAACACCCTTTTTTATCAAAAACAATGGAAATTCTCACTTTACTTTACACCTTCTATGTACAATATATTGCTTTTATTCATTGTAATTGTAAGTAAACTTGGGTTTCTAATTTATTGGAGTTATTTACTTCATTCTTGGAATATTTTGGCCTAAATAAAATTGTTGTTTTTACATTTTACACTAGGTGGTATATGTTAGTTTATCCCTCTATAAGTTTAAAATTTGACTGAAGCTAGGAAGGAAAATAATTCGAATCAATTATAATAATAAATTGACACTCATGCATTATCTATAGGTGGAATGTTAAGTGTTATATGTTGTTTAAAAATTTGTGATTATTGGTTTTCTCTTGTGAGCATTTTCTCCATGCATTAAGTTGTTGTTGGCTAAATATGCAAGGTTTTCCATAGGAACTCTATTAGAAACCATAGCATGTAAATACTATAGTATGGTTGTCTTTGGAAACCCTTGGGGTCCAAGGAGGAGATCCATAGCATAGGGATGTATGGTTATTCCCCATTAAATTGGTTTAAGGTTAAGTTGGAGCTTTCCTGATGTCATTTTCAAGGATTAAGTGACTCTCCTTGAAGAGATGTGGTGAAATGATATATTAAAATGATTATGTTGATGTGTTGTGATAATGAAGTTTAGTTATATTTGCTTCAATAATAGGGTTAGTTGAAATAATAAAAAAATAAAAGAGAGAATTTAAGTGGTTTAAAAAAAACACATAATTTAAGAAAATCCTAACAAAAATATTGTTATCCTTAAGAATTAGTTGGAAAATAAAATAAAATATGCTTGTAGGAAAAGGGAGAGAGGGAGAGAGTCCGCACAAAGGATAACATGAAGATAAAAGTGTTGGAACATTAGAGAAACTAGCCAAATTCAAAAAAAATTGTGATGGTTAACCAGATTGCATCGCAATTCTTGTTTTGTATGTAATTTGACTACACTTTTGGGTTTGCAAATTGTTAAAAAGGAGAAAGGGTTTTATTTTTCTATTTTTAATTTTTGGTTGCATTTCTTGAAAACATTAATGGCCCACATTATAAAACCCATAATAAATTATCTTAATTTGAAAACCATTTTTTGTTGAATATTGTTTGTACAATATTGATAAATGAAAAGGTTGCCAGTTTTTAATCTACAATGCATTGTGGGTCTATAAATGTAAATTCATTGTTATTTATAAAAGGAAAAACTTAGAGGGTGCAAGCCATATATTTCTTGTAACTCTATTGCATTTTAGTTTCCTGCTAGATTATTCTTGTTTCAAGTTGTTTATCAAAAATGCATAGATGGACATTTTTTTCATCCCCAATTTTCACAAATAAATTGAAGAGTTTATTTCAAACCATCATAAATTTAGCAATAATATTTTAACTCCAAATGGAAAATATTTTTCATATGTATGTCTAATATGGCAAAATTAGTTTTTTATTTTACCATAGGGTTTATTGAAGGGTGTGTAGAGGGGGAAAACTATCCTACCACGTATGATTTTTGGTTGGATCTGCTAGGAGATGAGGTGAACCGCAGGGGTATGTTATAACTCTACTCTCAGGTGAGCAACCAAGGAAAGGGTTCACCAGGAATGGTTTTAGAACTCACTCCACGTTTGGGGTGTAATGTGTTTTTATGTGTCAATTAATCATGCACATATGTTTGGCCTTTCTAAACTACACTATGAAAAAGGGAAATAACAATGCAAGATACAATATGCAAGAAGACAAGATCTAACCCTAGAATGATTTTGAATTATCACTAATCCTAAGATTTCAAAATAAAACCTTTGAGAAAGTGTTCAAGAGGGATGCACAAACAAGGTTAAAACCCTAGATGCACGCTATATGTTCTTATTCTTTCAATACCTAGAAATTTAATTAAATGCTTCACCTATGATTTTATATTCTAGAACAAAAATAGATAAAAAGACAACCAGTAAACAACCTAAAGATCTACTAGGGAAATTATCTAATTTAGTGGTTGTTCTCAAATTTAACTTGCATCTAGCAATATCCCATAGCTTCTATCCTACAAAAACAACTTCACAAAACCCTCAAAAAAATATGATCAGCACGAGGGGCTACTTAGGCCATTGTATGATTGTACTTGGAGGTACAATAGCTTACATTTAGAATACAAAAGTGAAAGTTGACATTTTTGGAAGATGAACAAGCAAAATATAATGCAGCAAAGCATAATGATAAACACACTGCAATTTGTGCAATTAGGTCCTAAATATAATATGAAATGTAGCCCTAGTGTTTAGGGGTGAACTATACCCCCAAGCTCAGCTTCAATGAAATCACATCCTGTATAGGGTGACTGTAATTTTACCTCTGGAAACATCCTCCCTTATAATTACGAGGTATAATTTCACAGCAGTAGGAAATTATAGTAGAACAATGCAAATAAACTACCAATGAATGTGAATTAAGCAATTCGCAAAATCTAGAAAGAGAAAAAACAACCTTGTGGTAGCGAAAAGCAAATAAAGGATGAATACATCCAAGATAGTAGACTCTCCTTAGGGATTCAACACTTGTCCACCAAGGGTAGCAACACATAAGTCAATGCAATAGAATAAATCTCCCACAAAATCAAAAGTTTAGATCAATTTATTGGCAGCTTGTAAGATTGCTTCAAAAGAAATCTAGAAATCATGAGCTAAAAGAGAACATTTCGGAGAGAAATAGATTGTTAGCTTGCTTAGCTAGGGGAAAAAGAAAACTTCAAACCCTCAATTTATAGGATATTTAAAACAAGGATGGGTGGGAAAACTAAGGAAAAGCTAACACCAAAGAAAGTTAAATGAAATGCTAGTGTTTCCTAGGAGAAAACCCTAACTAGGAAAAATCACATCCTATAAGGGCAAACCATGATTTCATCAGAGCAAAGTAAAAAGAGATAAATAGGGGGAGAGAGGCCTAAACCTATTTTATACAAGTTGGAGGGTCTCTTTGAGGTACTAGGAAAAATGACTCACTCAAGTGGGTCAATTTTCCATGTCTACTTTTTTCCACCTCTTTGATGCATTTATGGCCTAGTAAATGTGTCAAAGAAAGGTGTAGACACCTAAGGGTGAAGGACGAGAAATAGCAACACAAAATGAGTGGTTAGTTTAGAATAAATGATTGGTGCAAAAATGGTGTCATTCTAGAAAATTTCATGTTTTGCATGCAAATTGATGCATTATGGACATTAATGCCTCTCAGGCCAGGGTGCTCCCTCAAGTTCCGAAAATAATGTCAAATTCCTAATGAAACTCAAAATGGTATATGCAGAAGAAAGAAGAGTGAAAATGTGAAGAAAAAGGAGAGATAAAAATCAAAAAAAGAGGTATAAAAAGGGAAAAAGGTGAAAACCCTAATTCATTTTCACCGCGTAAAAATAGAAGAAATGAGCTTTGGAGAAAAATGAATATGGCACTTCCAAGACACTATTCAACCATTGTGATGGGAAAATATAGTGTAGGTAGGCATAGGCATGTACTAAAACCTCCCTCTTAGATTAGGTTAGGGTAGATTTCATCCACATTTGTGAATTTTTTCAATTTTTTCTTTGTTTTTACCAAAAATCACCATGCACAACCCAGGCACAATTTCGTAGGTTAACCAGAATTTCACTTTGGTTTATGGCATTGAGCGAAATCATACCCCATAATTATGAGGTGTGATTTCATAAAATTGTGCCTTAGGAACATGGGGTATTATTTCCCTGAAAGAGAAGAATAAAATCATACCCAAAGCTAGGCGAGCATGATTTTGTTGAATAGAGGAAAGAATAAATAAAAATAAAAAATAAAAATAAAAATAAAAAACAAAAAGAGAAAATAGGAGAGAGAAGAAGAAAGAAAGCAAGAGAGAAAGCAAAGAAATCTAACAAGTTGACTTAATTTGTTAATTTTTTATTTTTTTATGTTTATATGCACAAGAAACTGATAAAACCTTTATTATATTTATGTATGTAGCATGATTTACTAGAGATTTATGAGTGGCAATCGAAATCCCTATAAGTGGAGCTATATGGACTTGCACAGGAAGAGATACATCCTAGAGGTAGTGGGGTTGGATCACCTTGTAGAGATACCTCGAGTAGAGGTAGATAGAGCACTACAAATAGTGCTAGTAGAGAGATGGTACCCAAAATTATCTACCTTCTAGTTAACCATGGGGGATATGTCCATCACACTAGAGTATGTGTGGTGCATATTACACATCCCCATCATGGGGAGGGTAGTTTATAGAGTGCAAGAATAGCAAACCACTTTGGAGAGGTTATCAAGTGGTTGGGACCACCAGTTTTTAGAGAGCGTGATCTTAGTGGATGAGATGGTGGGATGATATGGGTTGATGCTCTGATGACTATGCTCTATGGGATGGTGGTTGGGTTGCTGATGTACCATACCAATAAGCAACATCTACCATGGGTGATGGTAGACATGCGAGACTAGAGTGTGATATTCACATGGGGTTCATATGTGTTAGCTCATTTATATAGGATATTGTACAATATCATGTACAAGTGATATATAGGTTTGGTATGCATGATATTGCTCTAGGTGTGGAGCTGAAAGCACATAGTAGTGTAAATACCATAGCACTCCCAGGACCATTACCTAGCTCAAAGTGACCAACAACATACATATGGTCCAGGTCCTTTTAGTAGGTCTAGAGGATATATGTTGGGAACCTACCACTAGCAAGGTGGGTAGTAGATGAGCTATGAAGGCTAAATATCATATGGAGACCATGGAATCTACACCCTAGGTAGGTTGAGGATGTAGAGGAGTTGATTGTGGTTAGGAGGATTAGGTGGCTCTCTACAAAGAAGGGAGATCTAGAGCTCTTTCAATTCGACAAAGTCTAGCAGTAGTTTGAGATCCTCTAGGAGATCTTGACCTTGGAAAACTATTGGTACAAGTGAGTGTACCAAGATCCATCAAGATTTAGAGGGGAACATGATGTAATGTGGGTGGAGGGGGACCTTGATGATCGACTCTACATGGATCTATGGGTGGACGATGTTAAGGTGGTCTTCAGCTACTAGAGATGGTATAGGGATGTTGTGCCCCTAAGGATCTCCCCACCATTTTTGGTGTAGAGGTGCCAAGTCATGAGCTAGCATATGAAGCTAGTGCTAAGGGAGGTCACTTGACACACCATAGATAGGGGGTGGTAAGTCCAAGAGGGCCTAAGGTAGATATAGACACAAGTCCAAGTGGAGCTAGTGGTATCTTCCACTACTATAGTTGGGATCAAGGAGGTAGAAGAAACTGAAGTTACCCCCACTATGGCTGGAGCTACACCAAGCAAAGATATCAAAGGGGCCTCCACATCAATATTTTTGACCCAAGTGAGACCATAGGTTAAGGATATCCTATGTTGGAGATAGAGGTGCTACAGGCATATGTAGCAGCTCTAAAGAGGGAAATGGACCTAATCCGAGAGAACAAGGCCATGAGTATGGAGGGGCTACGGAGTGCACTAGGCACTATGGAGGTAGAGAAGGATGCAGCTTGAGCAGAGGTAGATCATCTTCAAGGAGAGGTGAGCTATATGGACAAGGAGCATAAGTGGGCTCAGGTAGAGGGAATGGCTATGGTTAGTAGAAATCAGTAGAGAAATGAGATCAACCTATTACAAGCAGAGATACAGAGAGCAAGGGCGTTAGGATTCTAATCCTAACCATTAATTAATCACTCACTATTATTTTATATGGACCATTGTATCCTTTCACTCATAACTATAGGATAGTTTTTTTATGATTATTCAAATGGGTGTAAACCATTATCAATGAATAAGAAGAATATAAATTTATTATTTATCCATTGGCAGGGGTTCCTCTCTAGTGAAAATATGATTCAATCCAAAGGTGATTCTCTTAGTTGTAGATTCATTTCTGCATCCAAATCCAATTCTTCCATTTGTGAAGCTCGCTAGGACCTAGAGTCCTACCATCTGGTATCAAATTTATTTTGATTCTTTGCCTTTTTCAAATCATTCTCGCACACCACTCATCCCTTGCTGGTAAGCATCACCCTATAAAACTGCATAAACCACACTCCCCAATGTGGAATTTTTTCCATCATAAGTAGCATTTTGCCTAATTGCATAAGCTACTATCCCTCTACATTGTGTAAGCACCATCAAAATTGATGTTCGCCTATGATGTTAATATACCTAAAATCTAAAAACCAAGATTTTTCACAGGTAGCAAGATTGGTTTGATACACTTGGTGAGCGTGGAACAACAAGACATCAAATACCTTTCCCTAGCATGATGAAATTCCATAGTGGAAATAGCATTCAAACATCATGCTCTTTTTTTTCGATAGATTATATATTTTCGACGATAAAAAAAATTAAATTAAATTAAATCGAAAAAAAAAAAAACTTAAGTCTTCTAAGGTTTTTTTTTTTATTTTTTTGTCATTGTTAAAATAGTTGTTAACGAAGAATAAAAGCACGATCATCATTTTATATTTCATGTAATCGTGAGATTGCAAAACATTAAAACCAAAGTCAAAATTTAAATATCATTTGTCATTTTATTTTTTGTCACCAGAGGGGAATCGTGAAGTTTACGTCTAGTTTTTGTCAACCAATCAACCCATCGCATGAAGAAATAATTTGCACATTATAAAATTGAAACAGTGTCAAATAAATCATTCATGGAGATAGTGAGCAAAAAATATACATCATAAGTATCATGATTTTTGTAGGGAAGCTATTCGTAATCACCAAACTAGTTAAAATCGTAGACAAGGGGTGTTCAATCCTACAGCAATTCGGTCACCTTTTTTTTGAGTCAACGTACAGTTATTTTGCAGATCTGCAGGAAGATAAGTCTTGTTTAAATACATAGTAAAATTGTGATTTTTTTGCATGTCATCAATTTCTCAAGCGATAAATTCAGAATCCAGTGATAATATAATAAAAAATTAAACTTAACCTAAATTTTATTAATTTTCTAACCATCGGTAGCTAAATTTTGATGATGGAATATTTCAAGAGGGAAAATTCATGTTTAAACAAAGGAATAAATATCCCATATCTAATACATTGCAACCATTCATGTGGTTTAAATTTACACAAGAAATATAAGGTGATTGTGACTACCACTTGGTAGTCATGCACGTGTGAAATTGTCCCCCTCTCCATTAGCTTGACCTCGATCCAACTTGCACCACCTACCATTGACCATTTTGCGCTCCCCTTGCTCTGCTTCCACCCTTGTCACTCCTCTACTGCCCTAGCAACTCAATTGCTTCCATTGCATGTGTCACTTCCTCTCCTCCCTCTATCCTATTGACTTCACCCCACATCTTCCCTCATGTTCCATGCCCATCTAATGCATCCCATATTCCATGTCCACCGCATGTCCCATTTCACCCTTGCCTTAGTCCATGCTCCAATCATTGGTTGGTCAATTATCTCCTTGATCTATCTCTTGTCCTTGGTTGGTCAATTGTCTCCTTGGTCCATAAAGTTTCACGCTCGATAAAGTTGATTAAACAAATTTTAACCTTGGCACAAAGTTAATCCCATAAATTTCCATGCTCTATAAAGTTTATTAAACAAATTTTAATCTTGGCACAAATTTTATTCCAAAAATTTGAATCGGAGGCAATTTCAATCATTACAAGTAACCATTGGCATTAAAATTAGAAATTCCTTTTGCAATTTTTTACAAATTTTATCAACAAATTGATAAATCTTGACAAATTGTAATTTACTATTAACAAAAAGTTGATATTAAAAATAAGGGGATAAACTAATTAAAAAAATTAATTACTATTGCCAAAGGAGACTTGCATTTTGTAACCCAACCCTAAAATGGTTTATGGATCACAGGACATTACCTTCAAGGATTCATCCAGGAGTTTTGCCAATGGATGGACCAAATAACTAAACATTTTTTTACAAGGCAAGAATTTGACCTAATAAAGGAATTTGATCTGTGTCAATCCATAATGGGTGAATATGAGGAAGATGATCAAGAAAATATCGAAATACCTTATCATAGTCAGGTAGAAAATGAGGTCGATGTGCAATAAGGGATTGATCCACATGAAGAAGATGAGGTAGACCTACCTAAAGTGACCAATGGAGGCCAACCATACACTCTATAAAAACTACACATAAGTTTCTCACCACCAATTACTTATTATCGTATAAGTAGTCTAATTAAGAAATGAGGCAAAAGAGTGAATGCACCTTTATTTTACTTCATTCTACACAAAGAGAACTTGCTAAAGTGGAAGCCCACCACCATCACAATTCTACTCTTCTTATTGGAAATCCCCCACTAATGCTTTGACCCTCAAGATATCCCTACCTTTAAAAAAGTGACATTAAAATAGTACAAGAACTTGTGCAAATTCTACTTGGAAAACAAGGGATAAAGCTCCTCACTTTGAGCTTTGAGGACAAAAATCCTTTTAAGGAAGGTGGAATGTTAGGATTCTAATCCTAACCATTATTTAATCACTCACCATTAATTTATATGGACCATTGTGTCCTTTCACTCACAACTATATGATAGGTATTTATGATCATTCAAATGGGTGTAAAACATTATCAATGAATAAGAAGAATATAAATATATTATTTATCCATTGGCAGGGTTTCCTCTCCAGTGAAAAGGTGATTCAATCCAAAGGTGATTCTCTTAGTTTTAGATTCATTTTTGCATCCAAATCCAATTGTTCCATTTGTGAAGCTCGCTAGGACATAGAGTCCTGCCAAATGGAGAGGTTGTAGGTAGCTATGTAGAGAGTGGTCTTCCTCCAGAAAACATACTACTAAGTAGTTTCTATAGAGCAACGAGTGCCACCATCATCATCCCTATAAAAATTATGCCAGAATCGATCGATATCATGGATAGTTTCATGGTCCATGAACATACCTCCACTAGGACCACCTCTAATGGATAGAGCTAAGGAGATGACCTCCCATAGCTAGGGAGGGGATTCAGGGTGACATCGATTTTTAATGTGGTATGCATCCCTAGGTATGGTTGAGTGTACCAGGTTTGGATTGTGGTACACCAACCAAATAGACCTATGTGTCTCTATTTTTCTTTAGTAATATAATGTTATGCTTTTCATGTTACGTGGTGATTCATTTTTATGGTGTGTATTTTGTTACTTTAATATTTTAATTCTCTTATGCATGATATGATATAAAAGGCAACATGTATGGATGTAATGGAGTGAATGCAATGTAGGAAAGGGCATGGATGGAATAATGGGAATGAAGGAGAGGAAAAGAAGGAATAAAGGGGTCAAAAACTACTCTAGGCAAAATCGTGCCCCATAAACATGGAGCACGATACCGCCAAAGCAAAATCGTAATCCATAAACATGAGGCATGATTTTGAGAAATAAAAATAAAATAAAGATAAAATAAGAGGAAAATTAAAAAGAAAAAGAAGAAGAAAAGTAATAAATAAATAATAAGAAGAAGAAGAAAGAAGAAAACAAAAGGCCAAAAAAGAAGAAAATATGGGATCAAGGCATGATGCTTGGGTCAGCATAGATCGTATCAGATTAGTGTGACGAACCACACATACATAGATTTAAAATAATATGAACAAGTAGAGTGATACCTGCTAGGAGTTTTGTACTCGGTAAGATGGACAGATGATCGAAATATATATCCACTAGGATGTATGCTCATAAATGGTTACCTCTCTCTTGTGACCATGAAGCTATCCATTGTGGGATATGTTGTATGTAAATATGCAGTAGCAAGTACTACCCGATAGGGGTGTGGTGTGTGCAAAATATGAGTGAACAAAGACAACTGAGCAAGATAGGATGTGAGTGTGTGGACATGTTAGAAGAAAAGAGTGGAAGAAAGCAAGAGAAAAAAGCAAAGAAGACTTGTGTTCCTTGACCTGAGGAGAAATTGATGGTCATAAAAAATAATTCAAGGTCAAGGAATGCAACAGCAAAGGCAAAAAATAAAAAATAAAGGAAAGAAAAAACAAGAGGAAGAAAAAAGAAGCAAAAGCCCTAGGTCGATGGCTTCGCTAGGCATCAAATTCCTAGTGAGAGTGCAATGCATGTGAGATATGACCTAACTATGTGTCATCATATGCCATTGTTGCAGTCTCTAAAAACTATATGATTAAGCAGTCATGCAAATATGAATAGGTAGAAGTGCAATTATAACAAGTAGAGATGCAAATGCAATGAAATATCAAGCAAACCATGCAAAGTATAATATAAAAACATGCAGCATGAACATGCAAACATATTGGGTGGATGAAAATGTGAAGTATGCCTAAGTTAGTGATTTATTTTTTGTTATTATTTTATATATATATATTTTTATGTTAGTATTATTCAGCAGAACGATAGTTGGCACATAGTCTGATTGTGCCTCCTATCTTAACAAAAAGAATAGGTGTACAAGGGGCTAATCCATCAATGAAAAATCTAGAATAGGGATCATCCTGATGATCAAAATCATGAGTATTTTTTGTAGCTTTCTCTTTGGTATCCTTTGCATGAAATTTTTCACAAACCCTAACAAAACCATCTTTCTTAACAAAAGGAGGGGCAATCCCTAATTTTGCAAGATCTCTATAAGATGGTGAAGTAGGTTCTCTTTGAAAAGTAGTAGATTTATCATTAGAATGCACAAAAATTATCATATTATAAAATAGAACATCATAGGGATAAGGGGGTCCTTCATCCTCATCGCCCTGCTCTAATCTTTGATGATCTACATATTCAACATAAGTAAAAAGGTTGTCATTATTATCAAAAGGTAAAAGTTGATTTTTGTTGGATATGTAACCTATGTTTCACCTTCCAGAACAAATATCAACATCCAAAGGCTCTTGAATACCTTTCTATCATGGCCCCAAACCTTTACCTACATACTCCATGATAAATATGATCTATTTTGGGAGTGGATAACCATTGGATAAGTAACAATGGTCAAAAGAATGCTCAACAAGAGAGGGATTTCTACCACTGATCTCTTCTTCAAGGTTTGTTCCTATGAAGACAAAGGTACACATGCCAATGTATACAACTTCACCCTTATTACAAAGTAAACCCATAGTTCGAGGTGAAGGTGGTAGCTTGGCAATATCCATAAGAGGTTATTAAAGAAACTAATTATCTTGATCCCATGATGAAACTTTGATGTGTGGTTCTTCACTCACTTTTAGACTTTTTAGTTGCTTAGATATTTTATATGAGAAACTTGGAGAAACATATGATGAACTGAAGGACAAATGTTGAGATCATATTGAGCTTGCTAAACCATTAAACAATATTTGAATGGATGAGGGTCACCAGGAATGGTGACAACTTGATCCTTGAATTTGAACTTCAAACACTAATGAAAATTAGAAGGGATAGCCTTCATTGCATGGATTCAAGGACATCTAAGAAGAATATTAAAATATACAGGGCAAGGTACCACATAGAACAAGATATCCAAGATCTAAGGTCAAACCCTAAGGGGAAGAGACACAACACCATAGGCTTATTGGGACTCATTGTTGAAAGCTTTAATGATAATATCAAATTTAGTTAAGTCTTCCTCTTTTAATCCAAAATTTTGGAAAAATTTATAAGTGCATAAATTAAGGGAAGAACCATTATCAATCAATATTCTTTTGACAAAGGTTCTCCCAATAAATGTTGCAATGTAAAGGGAATAATCCCCTTGCAAGTTTGAGTAAGGCATATTGTCATCCAAAAATGTGATGTGATGTTTCCCAAGAGAACCTACAACACTAGGGAAAATGTCTATAGGGATAAATTATTGTCTTAGAATTTCCAACAAAGCTTCCCTATGAACAAGAGAAGTTTGCAAGAGTTCTAAGATAGATATCTTGGCTAGGGTACTAGTTAATTACTAATGAATTTCAAATGAGATTTTAGGTTGAGATTTCAGAACTAAAGGTGGGGCTTTTACCCTCGCACTTTTCCTTTGATAATTCCTCAAAAATAGGATGGATGGTGAAGAGCTTATATCTTGTTGAGAATGTTGAGTTGATTGAGCTTGAGCTTGCTTCCTTGTAGTCACTACTATCATACCAACCACATTATCATAGGGAGGTGACACATTCACTTGATTTGTTTCCTATTGCCTATGCTTAGGAAGAGGATATTGGAATATTCCCATATATTGATTAGTTTTGGGTGCTTGTTGAGTAGGAGGTTGGTTATTTGGTGGATGAGATCCTTCTATGACAATATGACCTTCATTAATCAGGTTTTGAACCACATGTTTCAACCTCTTAAAATAATTTATCCAGTGTCCCTCCAGTCTATGATATTCATTGTGTTGACATATCTTGTACCAATCAGTTGTAGTATCTAGTTACCTTATAGGAGGTAAATCAATCTTATTAACAGGGTTATGCATAAGGGATAGGCCCTGAAATCTATTTATAAAATCAAGGTAAATTATATTGGAATCCTGATGATATTTGTAGAAGTATACATGCAAATTGCATTTATTTTTTTCCAAAAATTTTCAAAACGTGGTGATTTTAATTAATTTATCTCCAAAAAATTTCAAACTGTGGCAAATTTTTCTATGTTGGGGAATATGAATATCGGTTTGCAAAATCTAAAAAATGTATGGCATACTTAAAAGTGTTAGGTCGATATGAAAGACTTTAGGCCGACATGATGACCGATAGCATGACGATCGACTGTAGGAATGATAATCGATTGCAGGCATGCTAATCGGATGTAGGAATACCGATCGATTGCAAGCATGATGATTGACTACAGGTATGACGATCATATGCAGGCATGATGATCGCATGCAAGCATGACGATCAGCTATAGACATGCCGATCAGCTGCAGAATATTTCATAATTATATTTTTACAAGAAGATTGGCCTTCCTTCTTTCCATATTCATTAGATGATATTGTATTTGTAAAGAAAAACCTTTAGATGTTAGGAAATGTATGTGAAATTGAGAAAAAATAGTAGATGTCCCTCAATATGAACCTATGCTACCCTATAGAATGACATTTGAAAGACAAGAAGCAGTCTAACAAGAAAATGCTCTTAACACACAACATGATAGGGATGCTTATCGACCATAGTTGTAGATAGTGCTTCTACACTGTGTATGAAACATACTCTAAGATACAAGAAGCAGTATTTGATAAGAGAAATGCTCCTGACACACAACCAGATGACATTGATAGTTGTCTACCACAATTATGTATAGTTCACCTATAGTGCCTATGAAACTGTAAAAAAAGAGATTTGGATTTTGGACAAAATAACAATGGAAGAAGAATAATCTATCGATTTTCAGTCATGAATCCTTAGCAACTTATAGGCTTTTACCGATAGACACTTCCCTACAACCGATTGGCTTATACTAATCGACAGTCCTTGCAATCGATAGATAAATACTGATCACATGTCCCTACAACCGATAGAATTATGTCGATCGATACATCCCTACAATTGACATAATTATGTTGATTGACACCTTTATAAACGATAGACAAATGTCGATCGAGTGTCCCTACAATTTATAGGCTAATAACAACAAACAACTCTACAACTGATCAATGAATTTTTGGATGACAACACTGCAACCAACTGGCTAATGCCGATCGACACGGTCTTACAATCGATAGACTTATATCGATTGGCACATCTACAATAGATTAACAAATATCGATCAACACCACTACAACCGATTGACTATGATGATCGACACGATTATGAAATTGACTGACTAATGTCGATCGACACCTCTGTAATTGATAGACAAATATCGATCGACAATCCCTACAACCGATTGGCTTATGCCATGGCTTTGCAATCGATAGGCTTATATCGATAGACACATATTTGCAACCGATCAAATTATATCGACAAACATGACTCTGAAACTGATAAGCCTATACCGATAAACATGGCTCTGCAACTGATCAGCTTATGTCGACAGACACTGCTTTGTAACCGATCAGCTTATGTTGATAGACATGGCTCTACAACTGATTGACTTATATCGATAGACACGACTCTGTAATCGATCGACTTATGCCAATAGACATGGCTCTGCAATCGATCGACTTATGCCGATAGACACAGCTCTACAACCAATCATCTTACACCGATGGAGACTCATTGTTTTAGAGCTATTTTTGAGTTAGAGTATTTTTTATGTATGTTTATCGATACCCAATACAATATATATACGGGTAGTATATGAGGCGATTTGGGCAGGAAAAATAAAATCATTTATAATTTGAAGGCGATTTGGGTAGGAAATATAAAATCATTTATAATTTGAAGTCAAATTGGGTAGGAAAATCAAAATCATATGTAATTTTAGGTCAGCTAATTAAAATAAAGTTAGGTTCATGATTATCAACGCTGAGTGAATTTACCCCAAAAAAACTTCCACCTCGTAAATTTCGGGTGAATGGCCCCCAGTGAAAGGATCCAAAATTAGCCTTTTTAAAATTTTAAAAAACCTAAATAGATCCAATTTATGATATTTTGTTCTTATGCATAACCTTGCATATTAGCTTCCAAAAGCTACTTTAGGATCACATTCATAAGTGTGTTGATCTTTGTAAAATTTCTTGATGGAGATTTTAGGGGTTGACTAAGCACCATATTTTTTAGGGTGTTAACAACATTATTAACAGGTCTACTATATGTTACCCCATCACCAACCACATGCTTGTTCTTATATTTTGTCTTAGTGGTCCTATATTCTTTTACTTTAATCTATCCTCTTCTAATAAGATCTTGTTCCACTTTTTTTACCAATTCAATTGTTTTATCAAAATATGTGATAGTTTTAATTTCTAATGCATAAGATAATTGTTCTTTTAAATTTCCAATAAATAATTCAAACATGTCTCAAGGAGGTAATGTATATCTCAAGCATCCAACTAGACTCCTCCAATGAGATAAAAATTTTGAAAAATTTTCCTCTTTACCTTGATTCAGATTGTAAACATCTTTTATGGTTATATTCTTCTCAACATAAGCACAAAAAACTCAATTTTCTCTTCAAATTTTATCAAAGAATAGTTGGGCAATCGATAATACCACTCTAAATTCATGTTGCCAAGACTCTTAGGGAACGTATATAGTAACAATATTTCATCATATATGATATCATGGCAAGTTGTTCTAAACATTCTTAAATGCTTAATTGGATCTTATGTTCCCTTATATATAGGCAAAACTGCCATGGTAAAATGCTTAGGATAAGACTTAGTAGTAACTATAGAGTCTAAGGGCTGATTGCACATTTCTCTATAGTTGTAGGTGAAACTAGGGGGTTGAATCATATCCACTCTTGAAACCAATTGTTTCACCATATTAGTTAAATTTTGCATCTCAAATTTGTTGTGCAATACCCCAAGATTCCCCAAGGGATAGGTAGGTTGTTAAACGGGTACTTGGCCCATGTTGGAGGCATTTATACTATTTTGATATGTGGTATCTTGTTGGACAGGATAACTAATAATTGTTGGAATAGAGGTAAAAAAAATTAGATTAGTAGATTGAGGAAATTGAAAATAATTTTGAGTGACACTACTAGTTAGAGGGACTTGTAGATTCCTTCCAATGTTGGTGGTTACAATAGTGGTATAATTTGGTTTATGGACATGATTACCATGATTAAACAATTTAGAAAAAGGGTTAGCATGAACATGTCTAGGGGATAATGTTGGAGGAGGAGTCTCTATTATTTTAAGTTAAGCTTCCTAATCCATAGCTACAAGAAAGTCTTCCTTAGAATATTTCATAAAACCCCAAACATGCTCAAATAATTTGAATATGTAGTTCCCATCAAGTGCTTCAATAGGATCATAGTTTTTTTTAGTTTCCATATTCTCTTACTCTTTTGTATCAAGGTTAGGGTTATCTCTATCAATTTGATCATATTCTTGGGAAACATGATCAAACTCTAGCTACCTTCACTAAATTCTAAGGAATGGAGCCATTAGAAGGAGCAAAATTATAGAAGAGAAGACTAACAAAAGAAACACAAAATTTATTTTTAAGGTGTTTATTAATTTTCTTATAGGTAAAGCAAACAAATTAGTATTCTTATTTAAAAATTTTCAAAAAAAAGCACACAAGGAATAGGCTTCCTAATTTTTCCACTAAGATGTGCTTTCACGTCGGGTTCACCAAAGATGTAGAGGGGGAAAACTACCCTACCACGTATGATTCTTGATTGGATCCATTGGGAGCCAATGTGAACCATAGGGGTATGTTATAAATCTACACTCAGGTGGGCAATTAGGGGAAGGGTTCACCAAAAATAGTTTTAGGATTCGCTTCAAGTCTGGGGTGGAATGTGTTTTTATGTCAATTAAGCATGCACCTATGTTTTTCCTTTCTAAACTACACTATAAAAAAAGGAAAGAACAATTTAAGATGCAAGAAGAAAAGAGCTAACCCTAGAATGATGCTTTACTTGAATGGTCATTAATCCTAATATTTTAAAACAAAACCTTTGATAAAGGGTTTAAGAGGGATGCACAAACAAGGTTAAAATCGTAGATGCACACTATATGCTCTTATTCTTTCAATGCCTAGAAATTTAATCAAATGCTTCACCTATGATTTTATATTTTGGAACCATAATAGATAAAAATACAATCAACAAATAGCCTAAATATCTACTAGGGTACTTATCTAATTTGATGGTTGTTCCTAGCTTTAACTTACATCCAACAATATCCCACATCTTCTATCTTATAAACATAGCTTCACAAAACCCTTAAAAAATATGATCAGTACTGGAGAACTTGCTTAGGCTGATGTATGACTATACTTGGAGGTACAATAGTCAAACCCCTAGGTCCTTTTAGCTGACCTTTAGAATGCAAAAGTGAAAGTTGACCTTTTTAGAAGATGAACAAGCAGAAGAAAATATAGCAAAACAAAATGATAAACAAAATGCAATTTGTGTAATTAGGTCTTAAATGTAACATGAAATGTAGACCTAGGTTTTGGGGTAAAATTATAGCCCCAATATTAGCTTCAAAAAAATCATACCATGTACGAGGCGACTACAATTTTACCTTTGGAAAAATCATACCCTGTAATTATGGGGTACGATTTCACAACAAAAGAAAATTAAAGGAGAACAATACAAATAAACTATCAATGAATACAAATGAAGTAATATGAAAATATAGAAAGAGTGAAAATAGCCTAGTGACAACAAAAAGCAGATAAAGGATGAAGACCTCCAAGATGGTAGACTCCTCCTTAGGGCTTCAACATTTCTCCACCAAGGGCAGCAACACACAAATTCAGCAGAAGAAATCTCCTATAAAATCAAAAGCTTAGATCAATTTGTTGGCAGCTTGTAAGATTGATTCAAAAGAAATCCAAAAATCATGATCTAAAAGAGAATACTTAGGAGCGAAAAAAATTGGTAGCTTGCTTAGCCAGGGGAAAAAGAAAGCTTTAAACCCTCAATTTATAGGATATTTGAAACAAGGATGGGTGGGGAAACCAAGGAAAATTTGATGCCAAAGAAAGTTATATAAAATGCTAGGGTTTCCTAGGAGAAAACTCTAACTAGGCGAAATCGTGCCCCATAAGGGCCGAACGTGGTTTGATTGGAACAAGGAAAAAAATATGGAAAGGAGATGGAGAGAGGCCTAAACCTATTTTAGACAAGTTGGAGGGTCTCTCTAAGGGACTAGAGAAAATAACTCACTCAAGTGGGTCAATTTTCCATGTCTACAAGTGAAGTAGACCTCATTAGGTTTTTAGAGGGGTTTAACCTTGATAAATATAGCATGGATTTTCCAAACATGGTGAATTCTATAAATATATTATTATGGGTTTTTAATTGTTTTGAACAGGGTTATATTATAGAACTAGAGAAAAAATGGATTTTTTGTATCCATGGATTAATCTGTTGAATATGGCTTGGAAACAATGTATTGGCTATACGTATTCCTCCATAGAAGGTACCAAATATGTAGTAAGCAATTTTCATACTTAATTCACCATTTGGTCTAAGTGATTATAAAATCTCTAGTAAGAATATTGAGATACTTGATTGAAATAATTTATGGCTTGTTACATAGGAAGACATGCAACTAAATTTATATTTAGTTACACATTCTGATTAAACCCTTGAATAAAGTGTATGGATAGCAATAAATTTTATTTTTGGTTTATCTGTCTATGGTGTTGAAACCCACAATTCATATACATGACCTATAATACTTATTTTAAATGGCATAGTCTATTAGTATTTAATGGTAGAGTTTCTTGTGAAAATAAAAGGATGATACCTAAGTATTGCATACCTAAGTATTTGGTCTTCTTGGTGGTTCTCAATATTTTATATCAGTTTGGATGTAACCATGTGAATTTCCTACTGTTGAGTTCCCATTGGAATTCTTGTCCTGGTTCCTAGGAGCATTTGTTGGTAAAGATGGAGTTTTCTTGGGACATCGACTACTTCTTTCGGTATTGGTGAGGGGACTTTTGCTTATTGACTATAGCCTAATTTCTTTGTGCTACTTTAGTTTGGGTTCCTTCGGACCCTCCTGACCATTTCTCGAGGCTTGTGATGCTATTTCTATTATTTCCTATGGATTCCTCTAGCACTTCCATAGCTCAACATCATTTGCAAGGGGATCTGGTGGCCTGTGGATATCCTTAGATTTGTTGTTCCACTTTCCAATATTTTTGTGGGATGCTACTTCTTGTACAACCTTCCTGAGCTATCCCTTAATGGATCTTGGCTTCTTTCCTCAACATTCAGCTGCTCCCACTATTTTGGAGTGGTTTATGGTGATCCTGTGTGGGATACCAGTTTTCTTGCTTCCTCGCATGTGTCTCAGCCCTTCTTGGGTGGGATGGCCCTTCCTGGTGATTCTAATGGAAATTTCTAGTCCTCTTGCTTCCTTAGGATGGTTTTCCTTCCATGCGATTTTGGTTTCCAGTTTTTTCCCTAACAGGATACTAGTTTCAGGTTTCCCCCTGGGCAGGATTTTTCTTTCTACATGGTTCCCGTTGGGCGGGAGTTTTCAATTTGATTTCTTCCTGTTGGGTGGTATTTTCAAATCTACTGGTTTTCCATTGGGTAAGGTTTTCAATTCTATTGATTTCTCACTGGGCAATATTTTCAAATCTATTGGTTTTTCGTAGGGTGGGATTTTCATATCTACTTGTTTCCCACTGGGTGGGATTTTCAAATCTATTGTTTTCCTACTAGGTAGGATTTTTAAATCTGCTGGTTCCTACTGGCCAATATTTTCAAATCTATTGGTTTCCCATTGGATGAGATTTTTAATTTTACTATTTTCTTGTTGGGTGGTATTTTTGAATCTGTTGGTCTCCCGTTGGGTGGGATTTTCATTTTGGTTGCTTCCCATTGGGCAGGTTTTTTCAATTTTTTTGTTTCTCATTGGGTGGAATTTTTCAATCTGTTTGTTTCCTGTTGGGCGAGTGCTTGTGTGGGATTTTTCTTTGGCATTTATTTTGGGAATTTGTTTTGTCAGTTGACTTGTTGTAAAAATATTTTGGGGCCCTTTCAAAACACGTTTTTAATTTTAACCAACCAAAAAATAAATATGCCTATTATTTGCTTTTATAAGGGTATATGTTTGTATGCCCTGATAAAGTTGGAGAGATTCAATACTTGTAGCATTATTACCTAGAATAGTACCACTATATATTTGGCATAATGGTTGTAATATAGTGTACATACAAGATGTTGGAATTCACAATATTTTCTAGAAATGAACAAAAGTAATCTGTCCACTCAAATATTATATAAAAAGCACAAAAGGATGAAAGAAAGGAAAAAGAGATAAAAAAATTGTTAGTCCCATAAGCATTATAAATAATCACTATATTAACCATGTATAAGAATCATTACATTTTAATGACTAGATGATGGATTTTTGGGGGTATTTTACCAATACCAATACCCCAAATACATAAATGAACCTAACTTTAAGTCGACATAACAAAAAAGGCTTTAATGTTAATTACAAGTTTATAAGGTGTGTTTAACCATAACAAGATTAACCACAACCCATATGAATATCATAATAAAAAATTACATTAAATTCAATACATTGTACAATGAATTCCTTTAAGCCTATCCAAGATTACATCATATAATGCCAGTCTTGTCCATGAATTAGATTATACTTTCAACATAGGACAATCATGTGTTATATTGGGCTACCATTTATTGCACAAATAGGACTATTATATATTTGCATATTGGGTTCCCATTTATTTTATATAGGGGCATAATATAGTTTTGTATAGTAATATGCCATTACTCTAAAAAGAGTATCATATGTTGGCATAAGATGCTACCATCATTGCACAAAGAGGAATTTCATATTGGAAGAGTGAGCTATCATATTTTACACACATAGGACTACCAATATTGAATATAAACTATAACATGTAAATCATATACTAATTGTATATACTAAGCTTGATACATTTTATTATAATGTGCATCTTATATCTCTATAAAGGGTTGCTATATTTAGTATTGTACAAAGGACTAAAAATGCATTAGAGTAGCTTGTAAGATTTAAAATGTAGACCTAGTAAAATTTAGAATTTTAAATTATTTTTAGAGTATTCTTGGTGCTATCCATAATTAGGTTGTAACAAGGTCATTTCATCTATAACAGATCCTAGGTTGTGTTGGTTATTTCTACTCCGCTAACTTGTAATCTCTAAATAGATTGGAACTTGTTGAATGCCGAAAATTCTAAATTTTAATATGCCTCACTAATATGATCAATAGAATTTGTAGAAGAAGAATCATACCTCCTTCAACCTATGTATTTAGGCTAGTGCCTTGCTATCCTTTCTAATCTAAACTAATCTTATCTAAGTACTAAACATAAATCTATAAAAAAAAATATTTTAGAGTAAATATTGGGAAGATAAAGGTGCAAGATATTAAAGTAAATTGCATATAAATAAAATATGGTAATAGCAAGGAGAGTGTGTGATAAATATATACATGAATAAATTGAGTAACAATATTATGTTCTCATGCATATGAAATCAAAATATTAGAAAATAATAACTAGAAGGCAAAAGGGCAGTGCCATAATTACTATGCATTTTATAATCCGAAAGAGTAGTGCCACAATTGGAAATAAAATATCTTGAACACCTTTCCTATTAATTCTATAATTATAGCAAGTACAATATGGAAGTTACAAAGTGTAGCTTTTATTTACACAAGGGATAAAATACTTTTATAATGGAGCCCATGGATTCTATTTATAGTAATAATTAAGCTAAGAGTTACCAAGGATAAAAAAATTCTACTTCTAGTAATTCGACTATTTTGTAGGAATATTTAGCAAAATGATGTAGCTCCAAATGTTACATGCCTCTAAATTTATTTCTAAATTAATTATAAGCCTTCAAAATGGGTTTTAGTGTTCTTTCCTAAATATCTTTGAAATGCGTGCATCCTTGTCTTGCTTGGTTCAATAATGACCAATTTGCTCCTCTTGCAACAATGATTCACTCTTGTGTGAGTCTAATGCATCCCTAGAATGGATCATACATTGATATTAATTTACAAATTAGATTTTCTAAAGGTTTAATTATTCAATTCCTTGGTATTATAAGTCCTAAGAATTGGGAATAACAAAGCAGTAGCATGGCTACTATATTTCTAATTACTTTATGAGGTGCCAATATTTATAGATGAGAGGTCCTAGTTTCTACTTTTATCCTTGGGCATGGAGTCTATAAAAATGAGATCACCTTGCGATAAACTATACAATTTTATTAGACTGCCTTGGTCACTACAGAAACCTATCATAAGTAGTCTCCTATAATCTCTAGATTAGTTAGAATCTTAGCCTCCCCTATGAGATATTCATATGTATTCTCAAAAATTCCTTTATACTCCACTAGCTTGTTCATCCTTTTAACCAATGACTTTAGCTTATCGATTTGTTAAATGAGGTGTCAGTGTCAGCTTTGGCCTTCTCAAATATTTGTTGTAGTTGTTCTTAATTGAGGAGATTTTTTTATTCATCAAATATATTTAGCATCCCAACAATCACTGACTTCTAAATTTTAGCTATCATATTCTAGATTGAAGTTTCTAAGTTGGCAAGTGTGTTCTTGCATACTTGTAGTCATTGCTTCGCATCAAGAATTACCTTTAATTGCATGACTACCTTCTTTCTATCTACCACTCTGTTGGTCCGGCTTTCATGCACACCCCGGGAAAAGGATGAAGCAAGGAAAGCTCCGGAGACACCCACGGGACGGATCCCACTCATCTTTAGGATCTAGCTGGTTATCCAAGGTGCGAGTTACAGAGTTGGGTCGAATGGCAATTCACTCTTTTCCACTTCTGGAATAGATTTCGATATGGACTGCTCTGTTACCTTACAGGGGGTTCTTGAACTCGTTCAGTAGTTGCAAAAGTTGTTGACAATCAGATTTAACTTGAATTCTAGATCTAGCTCTCATGGGTCAGCAGATTTAAATAAAAGGCAAATAAAAAAAATAAAAATGGATCATTCACGAAAAGAAAAGAGAGGGTAGGGTAAGGCAAAAAAGAGAAGCTTATCAAACATTAAACTGTAAAACTTAAACCCACCAATTTTATCTATGCTATCAGCTTCACAACAGAACAAATCAAAGAAGAAAGTGTCCAGTCAGTCTAAGATCACTTTCAACTAAGAGCACAAGGCAGAGTGAAACGGATCTAGCAGAAAATTATAAATCCAAGGGCAACTGGTTAAAACTGGTATCTTTCACCGCGACCTAGCTCACACAGTGAAGACAGAGCAATTAGAACAAACTTAACCTTCAAATCTGTAGTTTCCCCTAGCAGACAATAGAACAACTGAAGCCTAACAGCATATTTAATCTTGACAATGGCAGATTTACAGCATATATCTAACAAAATTTAAATGGAACGGATAACAAAAGAAGATACACTTATCACACTCGTAAAAGATTAGGCTCCTGGCCATGCTATCACAGAAAAGCTAAAGCACATCAACTCCAAGTCCAGAAACAAAGAATTTCACAAAATTTGCAAGAAATTGCTTATAAGCCTTTATTTCTAAGTCTCCGCATCCTGCGATTACATTTAGAATCTGTATTTATAGACTCAGGACAGACCTTGATCTTTTCAAAATATCTTGCTCAAACCCTAAATCTTATCGCACTTAAACCCTAGGACCCGGGTTTTACAATAAAAATCCATTTAAAATCAAAGTCCGGATAGAACTTAACCCTTCAGCAAATCTGTGCAGTCAACTGCCATAAATGGAGAAGATAAAATCAAATGCAACTTGCATTCATCCGCAGCTGCAAATAAATGCCTCCATTAATTATGCTGGTGAGTCGGATGAGTCACCACTTCTCCATCAATTTGATCTCCGCAAATCCATCTCTGAGTTGAAATGGTCTCCATGCTATCAATTCTACAATAAATCTCCATTAAATGCATTTACTGGCTTCTTTTCCTCTAGCATGGCGGTCCTTGACTAAATTCGCACTTTATCTTTGCCTTTATGGTCTTTCCCGGTTGTCCCGCAAGTGCCAGATGGAATCCTGCATGAAAGACAAAAAGATGCATTAGATTAGCATTTTAATTAAATAAGAAGCTTAAAACATTAAAAACAGATTAAAAACCACAAAATAAGTTTGCATGTCGGCTTTTGTTTGTCCCATTCACGCTTTGACACGTGTCGCTACCCCAGGAAGCCTTCTGTTTCAGCTGAAATGCACTTTCGGGCCCTCTGAAGACTTTCTCTCTCCTACCGCGATTCTGCGACATGTCACGATTTCGCGACATGTCGCGAAATCGCGACCCTGCCAGCGCATCGGCAACTTCTTCCCTCGTCGGCCGCAAAAACGTGACATGTCACGAAATCGCGACCCTTCCTGGCCTCCGTACGCTTCTTGATTTTCAGCCGCGATTCTAGAACACGTCGCGATATCGCGACAGTTCCCTTACCTGCATGCGTTGACCGTGTTGACCACGATTTTGGAACATGTTTGCGACTTAGCCGATTTTTTCATTCTGCAGCCCACATTCTCTCTCCTACCGCGAAAATGCGACATGTCGCGATTTCGCGACATGTCGCAAAATCGCGCCCTCCGTACAGCTTGCTTCTCTCTCCAAAAACTGTCGTGATTTCGTGACATTTCATGAAATCGTGACCTTTCTGCCACTTAGCCGCATTTTGACTTACCTGTCGCGATATCGCGACATTTCCGAAAATGGAAGTGTCGCGATACCGCGACACTACCAAAAATAGAAAGTTTGATTTTTCAGTGAATTATGCAACTGTTTTCTGGATTTTCTCGGTACCGGTGCAAGATTTTGCTTGTGCATGAATTATTCTAGCATGTAAAAAGTGAATTCTTGGATAACACAGCTAGAATGCAAGAAAAAGCACAACTTTAAAAAGGAGGCAAACAAATTTGGATTTAAAACCCGAAAAGATCAAGAGGGTCCTTGCTGCAAAAAATGAAAGTTCAAAATTTTCTAAGGATGGAATCTCATTTTTCATTGGGGGTGTGTTGCTTATCAACAAATGGCGATATCTACGAGTAAAATAGTAGCACTATTTTAGAACCCAAGACTCTGGTTTCAAAACAAAAAGACCATGCATCATGCCTTGCCACAGACATTCTTCACAATAAATTGACTGTTAACTGCAAGCTGTTAAAATTTCCCAAGGACATACTGGGCTGGATTACTTCAAGGAAGATTTTTGATGTGTAATTACAAAGGTATAGAAATTTCTTCAAGGATGACTGAATTGAATTATAAACTTGGATTAATCAACTTTTCTAGATTGTAAATGGGGAAACCGAGTAGAGCTCTATTTACTAGTTTAGCTTTTTACAGCCTAGACAGAGTTACCCTTTAGATTTACACGACCCAATTTACAACTGTAGGGCAGAATCTAATATTGGCTGCCTCTTTTGATCATATAACTCTTTTTTCTTTTTTTTCTCTTTTTTTCTTTTTTCCTTCTTCTTTCCCTTTGAAATATATTAATATCTGAGACCTTAGAGAAATTACAATTTTCTTTTATCATTTGATCAATCTGGAACTGTTTCAGTCTAGGCATTGATAGCCTCTGGTGATACCCAAATAATTGCATGACATAGTCCCCTCTCATAACCAGCTTTTCTTGGATTCCCCGGGAGTTCCTCCAACTAAACAGCATAACAGTTTTTCTATCATTAAAACAACTGTGGCAAGTAAGACACAAGATCCAATCATCTCTCTACCTTCATCCTGGATAACAAAATAGTTCCACAGTTCAGTGCAAGCAGACTATCTCAATTAGAATGGTGAACAGCATGGGCATAATTAGAATGGTGAACAGCATGGGCATTGGATGATGACCATGAACACTGGATTGAGGATTTATCAGCTAGGAATAAAACAATTTTCAGCAGGCTGACTTTTCATTGATTGCTCAGGCAGAGGTTAAAATACAGAATATTTCAGAAGCCAAAGGACTTTGCACAGACTTCCAAGGACAGGCACAGGCTTTAAAGCAAAAACAAAATAAAACTGTACAGACTAAAGCACAGAACTGTACAGGCAAGGGAATAAAATAAACTGAACAGACAGCAAAGAAAAGAACTGAAACAAAAGACTGTACAGACTAAAGCACAGAAAAGGAAATGCAGGGAAGAAAATAAAAACTGAACAGACAATAAAAGAAACAAACTAAAAGAACTGAAGCAAAGCAACTAAAAATTGCTGAACTGCAGCAAAGCTAAATTGCAACAGCACTGAAATAAACTAAACTAACTGAAATAAAATAAACTGCAACTGTACAGACAGCAAAGAAAAATAAATGCAATAAATAAAAGACTGTACAGACTAAAATAAAAGCAAGCTAAAATAAAAATACAAAGAAAGGAAATAAAAAGCACTGACAAAAGAAATAAACTGCACAAGCTAAAACTGAAAAACAACTAAAGAAAACTGAAAAACTGCAGAGCATTAAAATTAAACTGAAACAGATTAAAACTGCACAGACATTGAAATAAAAACTGCACTGACAAAGAAATAAAACTGAAAAACTTCAAAGCTTATTTACAATGTATACACATATTACAACTTCCCTTCATACTCAAAAAATGCAGCAGTTGGGAAAGCAGAGAAATGGTGCCTTAAAAAAAATTGGACCATGCAAGTAATTTAAAAAAATTACCTTTCAGGTCCTGTTGACGAAATGCACTCCAGACTGTGCTTCAAAAATTTGCTATCTGGGAAAGACTTGGGTTTACTGTCTTCCCTGTCCCATTTGAAAAACAAATCTGCAACTCCTTCAAATTAAACAAATCATATAATAACAAATCATATGATAACATGTTTATGCTTCTAATTGAAGGGTTTGCAGAGTTATTTCAAAAGGACTGAATGTAAAAAACCCCCAGGATCAAATACTTTAAAATCTTGACAGACCCAGACCACCACATCTTCAAAATTATGTGACAACTGAAAGAAATCATGTTTTATTTGTATGCCCTGGTTCTTAACAACTTGAACATTTTGTGGTTGTTGTACTGCTTCAATATCTAGGACTTCAATTTTTATCCCTCTAGAAGGATGCTTACAATTTTCCTTTTCACCTGAGCCTTGCTTAGACTTAACCTCATCAATGTGCAATGTCCAAACATCATTGTTGTTATTGATTAGGGCTATAATTGTTCTCACCTTTTCAGTTGCCAAATCATAAACTCCAATATCTACATCAACACAGTTTAAAGCCTCTTCTTTGACATTATGTTCAGAAGTTGCAGGCTTATGTTGAGACAGCTCATCAATTCCAAGTTGGCTGACCACATTCATATTTACTACCTTTTCCTCCTTTTCTTGAAATTCAACAGGTGGTCCAGAGTAAGCCTCAATCAAGTTAATGTTTTGTCCAACAATCTGAGGCAGTTCATAGAGGGTGATGTCAGCTTTAAGTTCCCTCATATCCTCAATGATGCTATCCTCCTCAGTTACTTCTGCATAGTGATATTGAATCTCACTTTCATCATCCTCTGATGAGGAAGGATCATAGTTAAGTTCTGGACTCTGACATTTCAAGTCATAACTGTCCATTTTGAACTGTTGAAAATCTTGCATTTCATCCATAGGAGTCTCTACAAGACTTTCTGTCTCTTCAAGAAAAGTGACAGAATCTGAAACCCTGGTTGTACTATTTTTGGGTGAACTAGAAATATCAATATTTCTTTGATCTCTAGGAAAATTTGACTCACCAGGAAAAACTTCAGATTTGGGTGGTGCCAGATCACAACTGTTCAGTTCAAGCACCCGCACTTTGAATTTGTCGAACTTTTCTCTCGTATTTTGCACATGCTGAGTGGATGTCACAGTTAACGGAGTCTCCTTGGGTAGAGCATGACATGTTGGCACTAACTCATGATGTGGAATGGGGTCTGGAACAGGCATGTTCTGTGTAACATAGGATATCAAAGGACTACTCAGAATTTGAGGTCCTAGCTATCTTTCAAGAATTAAGGCTTCTTTATAAGCCCCTGCCAGGGTTGTAATATTGATGTCTCTCTTGAGAAAAATAGAGGTCACCGAATCCAATGCATTCTTGTAGATTTCTAAGGCCAGATTTGCATTTGGGATGTAATGGCCAGTCATTCTATCGTAAGCTCTTTGAAACCTCATATTGAAAGACCTGACAGTTTCTCCCGACTCTCTCTTGATGCTGGAAAATTGTTGATATAAAATGCTGGGATCTATCACTTCACCGAACTGTGATATAAAAGCTTTCTCTAGATCATCCCAGCTAGTAATGGAATTGCTGGTGAGGTTTAAAAACCAGTCATAAGCTCCCTCCTGGAGAGTGAACGGGAACAATCTGCAGGCAACATCTTCATGCTGTATATTTAACAATCTTAGAGCATTTTTAAAAGCTAGCAGGTGTTCTTCTGCAGTTCTTGTCCCATCATGTTTGTACCTGGGGAGATATCTTTCCAGGCTTCTGGGAAAGTCATGGGCTATACCCGGAATGTTCAAAGCTGTGGAGCCCAACCAATTTGCCATTATTACTTGGCTGACAGTGATGTTCTGAGTTGTGATTGGATAACTGCCAGTGGAGATAAAACTGTTCTTAACTTGAGGTCTTCTCTGGCAATTTTAAAAACTGCACTGACAACTTTCAAAAACTGCACTGACAATTTATGAAACTGAGCCACTTTTAAATGTTAAAATGCCAGACTCTGGATAAAATACAGTACATACAACTTTACAGTTCTTAACAGGTTCTGCATTTGGAAATTTAAAACACTGCACTGACAATTCACAAAACACTGTACTGACAATTTAAAAAACTGCACTGACAATTTAGAAAACTGTATACACTGACAATTTACAAAACTGTCCGGAGTTCACTGTGGGTCCTTCAAAATGTTGTTGTTATGCCCTTACAATACTTGAACTGAGTTCAGCCCTCCTTATAGCGCCAATTAGGTTGTTGGTCCGGCTTTCATGCACACCTCGGGAAAAGGATGAAGCAAGGAAAGCTCCGGAGACACCCACGGGATGGATCCCACTCATCTTTATGATCTAGCTGGTTATCCAAGGTGCAAGTTATAGAGTTGGGTCGAATGGCAATTCACTCTTTTCCACTTCTGGAATAGATTTCGATATGGACTGCTCTGTTACCTTACAGGGGGTTCTTGAACTCGTTCAGTAGTTGCAAAAGTTGTTGACAATCAGATTTAACTTGAATTCTAGATCTATCTCTCATGGGTCAGAAGATTTAAATAAAAGGCAAATAAAGAAAATAAAAATGGATCATTCATGAAAAGCAAAGAGAGGGTAGGGTAAGGCAGAAAAGAGAAGCTTATCAAACATTAAACTGTAAAACTTAAACCCACCAATTTTATCTATGCTATCAGCTTCACAATAGAACAAATCAAAGAAGAAAGTGTCCAGTCAGTCTAAGATCACTTTCAACTAAGAGCACAAGGCAGAGTGAAACGGATCTAGCAGAAAATTATAAATCCAAGGGCAGCTGGTTAAAACTGGTATCTTTCACCGGCAGCCTAGCTCACACAGTGAAGACAGAGCAATTAGAACAAACTTAACCTTCAAATCTGTAGTTTCCCCTAGCAGACAATAGAACAACTGAAGCCTAACAACATATTTAATCTTGACAATGGCAGATTTACAGCATATATCTAACAAACTTTAAATGGAACGGATAACAAAAGAAGATACACTTATCACACTCTGTAAAATATTAGGCTCCTGGCCATGCTATCACAGAAAAGCTAAAGCACATCAACTCCAAGTCCAGAAACAAAGGATTTCACAAAATTTGCAAGAAATTGCTTATAAGCCTTTATTTCTAAGTCTCCGCCTCCTGCGATTACATTTAGAATCTGTATTTATAGACTCAGGACAGACCTCGATCTTTTCAAAATATCTTGCTCAAACCCTAAATCTTATCGCACTTAAACCCTAGGACCCGGGTTTTACAATAAAAATCCATTTAAAATCAAAGTCCGGATAGAACTTAACCCTTCGGCAAATCATGTGCGATCACTGCCATAAATGGAGAAGATAAAAATCAAATGCAACTTGCATTCATCCGCAGCTGCAAATAAATGCCTCCATTATCACCACTTCTCCATCAATTTGATCTCCGCAAATCCATCTCTGAGTTGAAATGGTCTCCATGCTATCAATTCTGCAATAAATCTCCATTAAATGCATTTACTGGCTTCTTTTCCTCTAGCATGGTGGTCCTTGACTAAATCCGCACTTTATCTTTGCCTTTATGGTCTTTCCTGGTTGTCCCGCAAGTGCCAGATGGAATCCTGCATGAAAGACAAAAAGATGCATTAGATTAGCATTTTAATTAAATAAGAAGCTTAAAACATTAAAAATAGATTAAAAACTACAAAATAAGTTTGCATGTCGGCTTCTGTTTGTCCCATTCACGCTTTGACACGTGTCGCTACCCCAGGAAGCCTTCTGTTTCAGCTGAAATGCACTTTCGGGCCCTCTGAAGACTTTCTCTCTCCTACCGCGATTCTGCGACATGTCACGATTTCGCGACATGTCGCGAAATCGCGACCCTGCCAGCGCATCGGCAACTTTTTCCCTCATCGGCCGCGAAAACGCGACATGTCGCGATTTCGCGACATGTCGCGAAATCGCGACCCTTCCTGGCCTCCGTACGCTTCTTGATTTTCAGCCGCGATTCTAGAACACGTCGCGATATCGCGACAGTTCCCTTACCTACATGCGTTGACCGCGTTGACCGTGATTTTGGAACATGTTTACGACTTAGCCAATTTTTTCATTTTGCAGCCCACATTCTCTCTCCTGCCGTGAAAATGCGACATGTCGCGATTTCGTGACATGTCGCAAAATCGTGCCCTCCGTACAGCTTGCTTCTCTCTCCAAAAAACTGTCGCGATTTCGCGACATGTCGCGAAATCGTGACCTTTCTGCCACTTAGCCGCATTTTGACTTACCTGTCGCGATATCGCGACATTTCCAAAAATGGAAGTGTCGTGATATCGCGACACTACCAAAAATGGAAAGTTTGATTTTTCAATGAATTATGCAACTGTTTTCTGGATTTTCTCGGTACCGGTGCAAGATTTTGCTTGTGCATGAATGATTCTAGCATGTAAAAAGTGAATTCTTGGATAACACAGCTAGAATGCAAGAAAAAGCACAACTTTAAAAATGAGGCAAGCAAATTTGGATTTAAAACCTGAAAAGATCAAGAGGGTCCCTGCTGCAAAAAATGAAAGTTCAGAATTTTCTAAGGATGGAATCTCATTTTTCAGTGGGGGTGTGTTGCTTATCAACACACTCCAAGTTGTTTTTATTGTATTGTTGTCATGGTTGCCAATAGCTTGATTATATCTTGATACATTTCCTTTACAATGAGCTCATCCTCTGGTTTCTAAATGATATTTATAGTTTAATCTAGGATGGCATCTATCCCAGAAAAAAATCCAAAGTAGATCTACATATGTAACACCTTGTTTTTTAATGTCATTTCATATGGACTTGAGTTGTTTAATCTATGATATGTGCACTTTATCTTCCCCTATCCCTTTCCCTAATTTATTTTTCTATTTTTAGATTCAAGAAATAGCTTGATCCTTTACTTGGGATATAGATTACATTTACTTCATTTGTTGCTCTAGATCTTTCTTCTCTTCTTTTTATATTTCACTTTAGTGAGCTTGCTTTGTAGCTCCTCAAATTGATTCCTCAATTATGATCCCATGGTTGCATATTTTTTTAGGGCTTCCATATCTTACTTGAGTCACTACTTTTTATATGTTAGCTAGTATATTATTTATACATTTTCATGTACCTTCCTTTTTTTGGCTTCACTTTCTATCACCACTTTAGCATATCTCATTAATACCATAAGCTATAACTAACCAACAACCTATGGCATCCAAAATGGATTTGTACAGGTCAATTCCAAATTAGATATACTAGTGATAGAATTAGTTGAGATTTTGGAGGGCTTGCTAAGGTCTTTCCTAAGCACCTTTATGATTATGATCTTTTACTACATTTTGTTAACAATGAATGTAGGACCATTGGCACGTTAGGGGTTTGCTTTTTCTATTAGAGAAATTCATGTCTAACTCCCTCTTATTCTTGCTTCATCTAGTCAAATTTTTTCTTTGTGTCTCAACCCTAACCATTTTAGTGAGTTAATATATATATACTTGGCTAGGTCCTACAAGCTTTCTACTCTTAGGTGGTATAAAATTAATTCATCATAAAAGCATATGTTAGTAATATCATTGCATATATATGAGATAGTTTATGGATTAAATGGACAATATGATATGATTGGTGGTTAAAATTTGATGAAAATGGATGTAAATGGTAAAAGTGGTTATGAACACTCAATTGTAATTTGTATCAATTAAGTGGATAGTAGTGACACCAATAGATATGAAGGTGAAATTTTAGACTATGAGACCAGTGGACAATTAGTGGTGAATTTTATGGTGGAATATGATAATGAAATGAGGTAATGGATGAATAAAAGACACTAGAGACTTAACCATAGGATGTGGTGCATCTTCTATAGATCCAACATCTACAACTACATAAGGATAATGGAGTACAATAGAAGAAAAATGGTGGCTGAAAAAGTATAAATAGAAGAAGAAGCTACAAATAAAGAAGTGGAAGTAGAAGAATGAATAGAGAAATATTATTTGTGAGGACTAGAAGGAAGAGAAATAATTAATGTAGCAGTGATTATGGCCTCTATTACACGTTTTGGTGGAATCTCACATTCTTTGAGAAGCATTGCATCTTCATTTATCCCTCACTTGGTGCCACTTCTATTCTTGTAGCTATCCATTCTAAAATTGATCCATGCAGATATATTTGTCCTATCTCTATGCATTCCATAGTGGTTTTCTTAATTGTGTTGCTGACTAGGGCTAACATCGATGGAGAAATAATTAATATGATATTTATACTAGCTAGGGATTCTAGGTCAAGCCGTAGCCTCTTTAAAAAAAAATTAGACATTTTGAGGAATGTTAGTTGTCATTGATGTCAAAAGGTTCTAAGAAGAATTGCATTTTGATTGGTTCCAAAAGAGCTTCATGGGAAGCATGATCAAAGGTTTTTATGAAAACCATGGTGGGCAAAAATCAAAGATTAATTATCCATGATGGGCAAAAATAAAAGGTTTTTATTAAAAACCAAGGTGGATTTTCGTTTGGTTAAAAAATCCCAAAGATTAATTATTTATTTAATTTATAATATTTAAATTCCAAAGAGAATTTAAATTATTATAAATAAATAATAATTAAAGTTAATTCGAATATTCGAAATTCGAATTTCTAATGCGTCGACGTGTGAGAAATTTCCTCCATTCATGTATAAAAGGTGGATCATTTCACCTTAGAAAGTACCAAGCTTATTTTCGATTTAATGCTCCCGAATCCCCTATGAAAGGTATCTTCGATATTCGTGTGATTAAAGAGTTGCGGCTAGTGGACGACGTGTGGTGTTCGAAGGAGGTCAACGTGTGTGAAGAAGAGCATAAGGTGAAGGAAGCTCCACTTCCTTCACGTGGGCATTGCTAGCCCATGCGGTGGACTCCCAAGCGCTAAGGTGCTTAGGCTTGTGGAGACGGTGGTTCGATTCTCGTCGAATCCCTTTTAGGGATCAACGAAAAGGTATGCACATTATTTGAGCATCGGGTTTTTCGGAGAAGGTTGTTGAAAAATTTAATTTAATTTTTGGCTTTATTAAATGGTTTTATAAAGTGACGTGGGAGTTATAAGGGATAGATAAAAGGTGTTTTTGCTTGGTAATTATTTTTGGTTAAAAATAATTAGGAGGAATAAGGAGTTAATTGTTTTATAAAGCCTTTTAATATATTTAGCTTATTGGAGAGATAAATGCTTTTAAGTGTTGATTATTATTGAAGATGTCTTCTTGCCATTAAGAAGTGTTGAGAAAGTAATTATTTTGAAATTATTTTTCTGGTGGTGGATATTATTTCAACTGGGAGATTATAAGGTGTAATTGGTCATTTATTTCTATGTGTTGATGGATGCTTAATCAAGATGGAGTAATAAGGTGTATTTGTGAGTTGCTATTTGTTTTGTATTGTCATCTAACCTTCTTTGAGCTTGGCAAAGAAGTATTTGTGGTTATGGCAGATTTATGAGATCCCTTCATCATCAAGAAAAAGGTATGAGCACATTCTTCCATAATTGAGTTGATTGGTTGGTTTTCTGGAAAATAAGTTTGGAGTGAAAAGGATTTGATTAGGGCTTCCTTATTGAGTGTGTTTGAGTTAATGCTTCAAGGTTTTCTAGAATAAGGAGTTGTTATTGAAACCTTGTTTTATAAGCATTGTTGTTGAAGTGAGTTGTTGAGCAAAGAACTTGAACTAGGGTTTGCAAAGAACATGAGTATCATTGTTATGTGAATATTATCTTATAAGCATTGTTGTTGAAGCGAGTTGTTGAGTGAAAAACTTGAACTAGGGTTTGGAAAGAACATGAGTATCATTGTTATGTGAGATTGGTTGATAAGTATTGTTGGAAATATTTTGAGTGAGTGTTCATATGCTTGGACTAGGGTTTGTAAGCAAGGATTATTTCATTGAGTGATTGATTGAGTAGAGTTGGTTGAGCCTAGTCAAGTGGATGTGTGAAGTGATTGTTCAAGTTCCATAAAACAAACTATTCTATATTCTGAATTGAATTGAGAAAGTGATTGAGTTGAAGCATATTGAGTCTCTAACAATTCTCTGTATGTTTCTAAAAGAGTGATTGAAAGTGATTGAGCATTGTGATGAGTATAGGGCATATTGAGTCTCTAACAATTCTCTTTATGTTTCTATGAGATTGGACAAGTTCTAGAGTGGACTTGTTGAGCAGATTTGAGGTAAGTCTTTGAGAAGACTTGTGGATAGATTTGGGTAAGCTTTTGTGGAAGCTTACAATACATATTGAGAGCAGATTTGGATAAGTTCTTGAGAGGACTTATTGAGCAGATTTGGATAAGTTCTTGAGAGGACTTATTGAGCAGAGTGGACAAAGTTCTAGAGAGGACTTGTGGATAGATTGGTGTGAGCTTTTGTGGAAGCTTACAAGGCAGATTTGAGATAAGTCTTTGAGAAGACTTGTGAGTAGAGTTGATTGATTGATTTGTTCAAACCTTGAGTTAAGGTTTAGGGTAGATCCAGTCGAGTTGATTTGAGATTAAGTCAAGCTTTGTGTTAAGGCTTGAGGATAGAGATTGAGGATAGATTTGTGCTAGACCGAAGGACTATGTTTAGTACAGATTTGAGGATAGAGTTTGGTGTAGATTTGAGGATAGATTTGTGCTAGATCAGAGATAGATATTGAGAGCAGATTTGTGCTAGATCGAAGGACTATGTTTGGTATAGATTTGAGATAGAGTTGAGTGTAAGATTTGGAGGTGATAGAGTATAGAGGATGATAGTCTCTAGTGGATAGAGATCCATTAGCTAGGGTAGGGAAGACAGGTGTCTTCTATGGATAGAGTTCCATTTGCTAAGGGTAGTGGAGGCAGAGGTCTTCTAGAAGATCACCAGCCAGAGCAGAGATTAGGAGATTGGTGTCTCCTATGGATAGAGATCCACGAACTTGATTTAGGGGATTGGTATCTCCTTTGGACAGAGGTCCATAAACATTGTAATAGGGAAAGGATTCCCAAGAGATTGATTGAGAAAATTTTAGTGAAATATTTTCTCCGTGGAGTAGCCCACATTGGGTGAACCACGTAAATTGTGGTGTCTCTATTGTGTGTGGTGATTTGTGCATTGCTTTGATTACTGCTATTGATATTGCTATCTTTACATTGCATAATATTGATTGGGAAAGAAAAGTAAAAAGTGGTCTTATACTGTTCACCCCCCTCTCAGTATAAGCTTGTGTTCTTCAATTGGTATCAAAGCGGGTTCCTTCAGAAGAGTTTAACAACTTGAAGGAAAAGCTTACAAGAACACAATGGATTCTAAGAATGGATCATCAGACAATTCAGCACCAGTATTTTATGGAAGTGATTATGTATATTGGAGTTTGAGAATGAAGATCTACCTGAAGGCACTTGGCAATGAGATTTGGGAAGCAGTTGAAAATGGATACGACCCCTCAGTTGATCCACCTACAGATAAGGAAGGTAAGCTTCTACAACATTACAATTCAAAAGCAATGAATGCACTTTTGAGAGGTTTGCATAGAACAGAGTCCATAAAAGTTATGCATTGTGAAAATGCAAAAGAAATGTGGGATAAATTGCAAAATATATATGAAGGAGATAAAGGTGTCAAGAAAGCAAAGATACAAAATCTCAAAGGACAATTTGAAGAGTTAAGAATGAAGGATGAGGAAAACATTAGTACTTATCTACTTTGAATTGATGAGGTTGTTAATGCCATGCAAGGACTTGGAATGAAAGTTGATGAATCAGATGTTTGTGATAAGGTCTTAAGATCTCTTCCAAAAATATTCAATGAAAATATTTTTGCTATAGAAGAGTCAAAGGATGGTGATTCTTTGACAAGAGATATGTTGCTTGGTATTCTTACAAATTTTGAGTTAAGAACAAAAGAACCTATTCCTCAGAAGGAAGCAACCTTCAAAGCAATCAAGAAGACAAAGGGTAAGAAGTCAAAATCAAGCAATGAGTCATCTAGTGATGAAGAAGCTAATTATGGTAGAAGGGATAAGGATTCTAGAAGATCTAGAGATCTAAAATCTATTAAATGTTTCAATTGTGGAAAGTATGGTCATTATGCAACAGATTGTCAAGAAGCTAAGAATAATAATGGTGAAGAGAAACAGGATCACAGAAATAGGGAATCAGAAAGATACAAGCACCAAAAGAAAAGCAAGGATGGACAAAGCAGACAAGGAAATAAGTTCTTTCAAAGACAAAAGAGGAGCTACTATGCGGATAAGGCAAGTAAGTATTCAAGTGATAGTGATGCTAGTTTTTTAGACAATGATAGAGATGAAGTCCTATTTATGATTGAAGAAAAAGAACAAGTTAAGAAAAGGACTCCAGAAATTCTCAAGTGTTTTAGATGTGGTAACTTTGGACATCTTGAAGATAGTTGTACAAGAAATGGTTTCAGTTTTAGTGATGATGAATATGAAGATACACTTGAAGGACCAGAAGAGAATATTCTAATGGCACTAGAAGAAGGAGAAGGTGATCCTATAGAAGACAAGTCAAAAGGAAATGAAGATGTGGACAAAGGTAAAAAAATAGAGGAATATTCAGATAAATATGGATATGATCTCAAGGGAGAACTTATCTATGCCCTTGACACAGTGAAGAAGGTAAGAAAGCAAAACTCTAAACTTGAAATTCAGTTTCAAGAATGTGATGAAGAGAGAAGGATGCTTATAGAGGATCTAGAAAAATCAAAGGCTAAGACAAAGAAGTTCAAGGATAAGTTAGAAGCAAAGGTCTTAGAATGTGAAAGGTTAGTACAAGAAGTAGCCCTACTAAGGGAAGATTTAGAAGACTCCAAAGTCAAGCTAAAAGGATTCAAAAATAGCTCAAAGAATTTAGATAAGTTCATCAAGATACAAAGGCCTACATCAAGCAAAATAGGTCTTGGATTTGAACAAGAACAAAAGAAATGGGAAGGGAAGTCAACCTCAAGTTCTGGAGGAGAAGAAACTTTAGATGAAGACACTTCAGAAGAAGATAGTGTAAAATAAAGTGAGACATCTGAGGATGAGTTGGACAATAGAAAGTTCAACAAGAATAAGAACAATGCACAAAGAAGATACAGATGGAACAACAATCAGAATAGGTCAAGAGAGACTAAGAGACCAATGAGGTCAAGACAAGGAAACTTCAATGGAAGATGTTTTTCATGTCACAGGTTTGGGCACATGGCTTCACAGTGTAGGACACATGAAAGATAAGAATATGGGAACAAACAATGTTTCAATGGGTATTGCTACTCATGTAATCAGTTTGGTCACAAGGCAATGAATTGCAGGGTTCATGACAGAAGAGGATATGGCTTCACTAGGAGAAATCCTAAGACATTTGCACCTCCAAGGAATAATAACATTAAGTGTTATAAGTGCAATAATGATGGTCACACAACAAAGTGGTGTAGAGCAGACATTCCAGAATCAAGTATGAACAGGAACAGAAATAGGAACAAGAATAGGAACATGGATATGAACAGGAATAGGAACATGGATATGAACAAGAATAGGAACAATAAAATGGACATGGATAGGAACATGGACATGGAAAGAAATAGTCAGAGGAATCAGAAGGATCAGATAAGAAGAAAAGAGGATAAAGGTAAAGAACAATGCTTTCTGGGAGTAGAAATACTCCCACCCTAGAATTAACCACCTCAAGAGGAGGTGGGGGAGGGGCTAAGCTAAGAGGCTCATTCTTAGCCCCGAGCCCCAAAGGTGACCCTTTGCCATTGATGTCAAAGGGGGAGAGATTTGAGTAAGGGGGAGAGATTTGGTATTTGAGAAAAGAGGAGAGATTTGACAAGAGCATTGAGCCAGGGGGAGCAATGTCCCAAGGGGAGCAGAACCTAGAAAAGGTTAAGTTTCTAGTAAAAATAATTTGGGTTGCCATCAATGACAAAGGGGGAGATTGTTGGACATTTTGAGGAATGTTAGTTGTCATTGATGTCAAAAGGTTCTAAGAAGAATTGCATTTTGATTGGTTCCAAAAGAGCTTCATGGGAAGCATGATCAAAGGTTTTTATGAAAACCATGGTGGGCAAAAATCAAAGATTAATTATCCATGATGGGCAAAAATAAAAGGTTTTTATTAAAAACCAAGGTGGCTTTTCGTTTGGTTAAAAAGCCCAAAGATTAATTATTTATTTAATTTATAATATTTAAATTCCAAAGAGAATTTAAATTATTATAAATAAATAATAATTAAAGTTAATTCGAATATTCGAAATTCGAATTTCTAATGCACCGACGTGTGAGAAATTTCCTCCATTCGTGTATAAAAGGTGGATCATTTCACCTTAGAAAGTACCAAGCTTATTTTCGATTTAATGCTCCCGAATCCCCTACGAAAGGTATCTCCGATATTCATGCGATTAAAGAGTTGTGGCTAGTGGACGGCGTGTGGTGTTCGAAGGAGGTCAACGTGTGCGAAGAAGAGCATAAGGTGAAGGAAGCTCCACTTCCTTCACGTGGGCATTGCTAGCCCACGTGGTGGACTCCCAAGCGCTAAGGCGCTTAGGCTTGTGGAGACGGTGGTTCGATTCTCGTCGAATCCCTTTTAGGGATCAACGAAAAGGTATGCACATTATTTGAGCACCGGGTTTTTCGGAGAAGGTTGTTGAAAAATTAAATTTAATTTTTGGCTTTATTAAATGGTTTTATAAAGTGACGTGGGAGTTATAAGGGATAGATAAAAGGTGTTTTTGCTTGGTAATTATTTTTGGTTAAAAATAATTAGGAGGAATAAGGAGTTAATTGTTTTATAAAGCCTTTTAATATATTTAGCTTATTGGAGAGATAAATGCTTTTAAGTGTTGATTATTATTGAAGATGTCTTCTTGCCATTAAGAAGTGTTGAGAAAGTAATTATTTTGAAATTATTTTCTGGTGGTGGATATTATTTCAACTAGGAGATTATAAGGTGTAATTGGTCATTTATTTCTATGTGTTGATGGATGCTTAATCAAGATGGAGTAATAAGGTGTATTTGTGAGTTGCTATTTGTTTTGTATTGTCATCTAACCTTCTTTGAGCTTGGCAAAGAAGTATTTGTGGTTATGGCAGATTTATGAGATCCCTTCATCATCAAGAAAAAGGTATGAGCACATTCTTCCATAATTGAGTTGATTGGTTGGTTTTCTGGAAAATAAGTTTGGAGTTAAAAGGATTTGATTAGGGCTTCCTTATTGAGTGTGTTTGAGTTAATGCTTCAAGGTTTTCTGGAATAAGGAGTTGTTATTGAAACCTTGTTTTATAAGCATTGTTGTTGAAGTGAGTTGTTGAGCAAAGAACTTGAACTAGGGTTTGCAAAGAACATGAGTATCATTGTTATGTGAAGATTGTCTTATAAGCATTGTTGTTGAAGCGAGTTGTTGAGTGAAAAACTTGAACTAGGGTTTGGAAAGAACATGAGTATCATTGTTATGTGAGATTGGTTGATAAGTATTGTTGGAAACATTTTGAGTGAGTGTTCATATGCTTGGACTAGGGTTTGTAAGCAAGGATTATTTCATTGAGTGATTGATTGAGTAGAGTTGGTTGAGCCTAGTCAAGTGGATGTGTGAAGTGATTGTTCAAGTTCCATAAAATAAACTATTCTATATTCTGAATTGAATTGAGAAAGTGATTGAGTTGAAGCATATTGAGTCTCTAACAATTCTCTGTATGTTTCTAAAAGAGTGATTGAAAGTGATTGAGCATTGTGATGAGTATAGGGCATATTGAGTCTCTAACAATTCTCTTTATGTTTCTATGAGATTGGACAAGTTCTAGTGTGGACTTGTTGAGCATATTTGAGGTAAGTCTTTGAGAAGACTTGTGGACAGATTTGGGTAAGCTTTTGTGGAAGCTTACAATATAGATTGAGAGAAGATTTGGATAAGTTCTTGAGAGGACTTATTGAGTAGATTTGGATAAGTTCTTGAGAGGACTTATTGAGCAGAGTGGACAAAGTTCTAGAGAGGACTTGTGGATAGATTGGTGTGAGCTTTTGTGGAAGCTTACAAGGCAGATTTGAGACAAGTCTTTGAGAAGACTTGTGAGCAGAGTTGATTGATTGATTTGTTCAAACCTTGAGTTAAGGTTTAGGGCAGATCCAACAGAGTTGATTTGAGATTAAGTCAAGCTTTGTGTTAAGGCTTGAGGACAGATATTGAGGATAGATTTGTGCTAGACCGAAGGACTGTGTTTAGTACATATTTGAGGACAGAGTTTGGTGCAGATTTGAGGATAGATTTGTGCCAGATCAGAGATAGATATTGAGAGCAAATTTGTGCTAGACCGAAGGACTGTGTTTGGTACATATTTGAGATAGAGTTGAGTGTAAGCTTTGGAGGTGACAGAGTATAGAGGATGACAGTCTCTAGTGGATAGAGATCCATTAGCCAGGGTAGGGAAGACAGGTGTCTTCTATGGATAGAGTTCCATTTGCTAAGGGTAGTGGAGGTAGAGGTCTTCTAGAAGATCACCAACCAGAGAAGATATTAGGAGATTGGTGTCTCCTATGGATAGAGATCCATGAACTTGATTTAGGGGATTGGTATCTCCTTTGGACAGAGGTCCATAAACATTGTAATAGGGAAAGGATTCCCAAGAGATTGATTGAGAAAATTTTAGTGAAATATTTTCTCCGTGGAGTAGCCCACATTGGGTGAACCACGTAAATTGTGGTGTCTCTATTGTGTGTGGTGATTTGTGCATTGCTTTGATTACTGCTATTGATATTGCTATCTTTACATTGCATAATATTGATTGGGAAAGAAAAGTAAAAAGTGGTCTTATATTGTTCACCCCCCTCTCAGTATAAGCTTGTGTTCTTCAAATTTCACATGCCTTTGGTCCTAAATAAGTTGAACATCAAATCACCCATTGTAAATAGAGGCTTTCAAAGTCCTTGTATCATGTATTATTCTTACTAAAAAAGTATCTTTCTCTTGGTGTAGATGCGCCTCTCCAAGGTATTCCTTGTCTAGTAATTAAACTTGAAGTTAGGGTCAAATTCATCTTTCTTCCTAGCATCAGTATAGAAGCAAAACATTTTGGTGGGTGCTTGCACCATTGCTAGATTTCATATCCATACTTTTGAGGTAATTCCATCTTGGCTAGGGCAAGTTATTCAGTCAAAATGGTCTTCTTTTTTACCTTGTACCTTTGCTCATGCACATAGAAAATAGTTAACCACTCTCCAAATTCCTCTTGAAGTACCCCTTGGGGTTGTATAACTAGAATTCCCTTAGGAGAGCCAATACCATGTTATTTAACTTTTTATCAATGATTAGGTAAAACCCTCTTAGTTTGGGAATGATGACCATGATATAATTTTTAGCTTTATAAAATGTGGAATTTTTTTTACATTTGAAGTACATTAATACACATAATACAACTATCACTTGTACTCAATATTGAATAACTTTTTATGCACGAACACGGTAACTCAAATGATATCACAAAAAATCCAAAAATATGAATGAATACTTTATGCTTGCTAAGGTAGAAGTCCTCAATGGGTATCTATCCAGACTCAAGCAAATTGTGGGTTTTATCTCATACGCAGAGAACCTTCTCTTTCATCCTTATCATGATTAGGTGGAACACCATATCATAGAAGTCATATAATATATTACCTTATACTCGATAGAATACATCTATGAATTTTACAATGAGCAAGGGCTTGTTTTCAAGACCTGTTTGGTTTGACTATAATATTGGAGCTAGTGGATTTTCTAACTTAGGATCATTGAGGTATGATGTATGGGTAAAATTTCTATTCTGCTTAAAATCCTAAAGTTGTTTGTTCATTTTTTTCGTGGTGCATTTGGTAGATTTAATCATCTTAGAGTGCCCAAATCCATCATATGAATTATTTCATGTGATTTTCATAGAATAGTGTGTTAGTCATCTCACCTAGAACTACAACAATTATTTATAGAACTCAATAAATGTTATATTTAAATTGATCAATCTCCATTGCAACTCAAAACTTTTTCCTTTTTGGGATATTTCTTGTGTGGCACTAAGAAGTACTTCTAGTAGTTATAGTTGAATCTATGGTAGTATTTTATTTGTATCTTTAGATTACATATCACCCACATCACTAGATTGTCCTTTGTATCTAACATTTATTTAATTTTATCATCCCTAATGAAGATCATAATTTCCTCCCATGAGTGTGATCTATCATTATTTTACTCCTAATCATGTCTTTTGGCATACCTCTCCATAGTTTTAGGATTATCCTACATATGGAACACTAAATTCATTTCGATACCTGAGGTCTAGATTTTACTAATCCTCTAGGAATTTGTCCCTAGCTCCAAGTTGAGCCTTTTTTATGTATCTATACTCACCTTTATAAGGTATTTTTTATGTTTCCCTCTACCACCTAACTATAAGTATCGTTGAACATCTCCATCTTCTTAGGCTTAATAGGATCCTCATTTTTCTTCCCCTTAGACTATCCTTTTGATGCATTCACCTATGTAGCCATTACTTGAGTTTGCATCATTTAAGTGTTTGTGTCAACATGTATGGTGGTAGTAGTGGTAGGATGGCTTAGGTATTTACCTCAACTATAAGACAACTTGTAATATATGCATTATTATCAGTTGTAGAACTAGAATTTCTAAATAATTTTTACCAAGTCTTGAGTAGAGAAGTGGTTCGCTTGAATATAGGGAGCAAATCACTTGATGGAATGGAATTAATCACTAAGTGAGAAACAATTAAAAATATATATTTTATTTTTGTAAATTGAGTAAATCACTTGGCCCTAGTGAGTGACTTCTTCACTAAGGACTTAAAAATTTCTAAATTTGAGTTTGAGTGATTTGCTTCCCTTGGGGTGATTAGCATTTTAAGGCAAAGACTTGCACTATTTGAGTCTTAAATGAAAATGCTTCAACCCCTTACAAGCTTGAGAATATGATTTCTTATAGTGATATATGTGTGATTTTATGTGTGAAACATGACTTGGACAATGACAAAAGCTTGATTGGGATAAATATTCAGATGTGTGATCACATGAGGAAATTTGTTTGACATTGGTTGTATTTTACAATACAATATTGACTGTGCAAAAATTTGAGGGGATGGCAAAAGATAATGACCCTAGTTCTTGCTCCTGTGGACAAAAAACAATTTGAGGCAAAGTGAAAATAGCATAAAATGATGGTTTGCTAATATTTTACGATGCACAAAGCAGGTTTTACAACAAAATTTAAGGGTCACTATGGTAAAAATGAAGTGGGTGAGGATTTTTAAAAACTCATTGTGTGGCCAACTGCCTATACCTATGCATTTATTATGCATGAGGAGAGGTTAACTTGAGTATCTAGAGAAATGTGTCCATTAAACCTTTCCTTTATCACCTCAAAGAACTTTTTGGTGCTTTTTTAATAATGTAACAATTTGTTCTAGTAATTGAAGCAATTTACTCTTGAAATCCAAGTGACTCACTACTTTATAAGCAATTTGCTTCTTTTCTTTTTACTTCATATAAATGTTAATAAATTTTTCCAAGAAATATTTCCAAGAAAATAGGGAGGAAAGGAAAGAAAATGCAAGATGTTGAGCACCATTTTCAAGGCTTTTAATCAAACTAAAAATATATATTTTTCTTTTCTTGTATTTTTCTATCTTTTAATTTCTTGTATTTTTATTTTTAAAAAAGGAAAAATAGAAGTGGGAATAAAAATATGGAAAAGAAAACAAGAAAAAATACTATGTACATATCTACAATATTTTTTTCTTTTTTAGGCTATTAAATGGGCCTTAAGTGTTGTCCATTTACTAAGATAGATAACAACATTCTATAGAGCATCATCAACCTGTAAGCATTAGCCCCTATAATTTTAGCTATTTGGTATAGTCCACTCTAGAGTGAATAGAAATTCACATGTTTTCTAAGCTATTTTTCCTATATTTACCCAACCTAAAGACTATATATTCTTGTATTCAACTAAAGAAGACTTTTTTATTGAACCACATTTTAACTACCAACTTAAATGGACTAACTTTTGGAAATCATTCTCCCTTTCTTATTTTAATGCCAATAAAGCATTCTGGTTGTAGAAGGGTGTAGCCCAAAAATTCTCGCACTCCTTTCCTCAAGGTTGATGGATCCACGCCTTAGAGGGGAATGGGAGAATGGATGGCCTACACCTCAGAGGAGAGGTACTTGAGTTCGTACCCTCTTATGGTGATTTTTTGATGAATGGGTTGGGTTCACCAGGAAACATTTTGTGGCAGTTTTTGAGCCTAGGTTTGGGATTTGTTTTGATGTGTTTGTTTTGATCAAATCACGCATACACCTAAGTTTGGCCAATATGCAATTAATCTAACCTATATGCAATTTTAATTCAAATGCAGACAACAAACAGTAGAAAAATAGAATGCAAAATACAATGCAGTACTAAAAAAATGGTTTTAAACTCTTACCTGTATCCAGATGTCTGATGAAGATTCTGATTTTTGTATGCAGTCCAGATCGTACACAGTAGGTCGATATCATACTACGAACCTGTAGGATCGTATTACGATCTGCAAGATCATATTATGAACAGGGACAGACAGATCCAATTTTGACAGACAATAGCAGATTCATGTATAGGGGATATAAAACAAAAAATCTAGAGATTTACTTATGATTGCAAGCTTAACTAGGATTAAATGAATACACTTAAATAACTATAATGATATGCATTGATGAATTAATGTATTGCAATACATGAAATATGCAATTATATGAAATTAGGTGAACTCTAGGAATGCAAATGATTAAATCTAATGCTTTATGTGATAAAGAATGCTAAATGCAATGTAGATCAACTAAATAAATAGCAGAATATGCAAACCAGAGCTTGAGGTTGCCCCCAAGCCAACTGTAGGTGAGATCATAGCCTTCTGAGCATGATCGTATCCCGAACTCGCAAAATCATACTATGATCGCAATATCGTAACCTCCGATCTACAACAAAGTCCTTCGATCCTGCAATAATGTCCTCCGATCCTGCAAGAAAATAATGAAATAACCAGAGCTAGGATGCAAAATTATGTGAAGTTTTCTAAAGTGCAAGGAGCCAAGGGAAATTCAAAAGTAGGGGGTTTGGTTAAATAAGCTGGGAGGAGCATCCAGAATAGGGAGGAGGTTGAATTTTTTGCAACTCCTTCTAAGTTGAGCAAGACCGAACGGATCCGATCTCCTATTTTTCGTGCAGTTACACAGTCGGGGTTAAAAATTGTTAAACTAAATTTGTCATTTTCCAATTTTAAATTTTCTATTTCAGGGCAAGATCATATTACGATCTGCAATATCGTACGATGATCGCAAGGATCATAAGATGGAAATAGTGCTATGATTTTGGAGGTCGTACTACAATTTCATTGATCATAGTACGATCTCATCAATGAAGCACAAATTCTATGGTAATAAATGCAAATATGATGTTTTTACAATTTTTTATGTTTTCATGCAAATGGGTCAAATTTAAGGTGCTACATTTTCCCCCTCTTTAGCGTAGTTTTGAAAGAAAATTGCGTTAAAGAAAAGTGCGACACACTTTACGAGAAAGTAAAAATTTATTGCAATTTTCGTTAACGATTTTAAGTTTTTATGCAAGTTGTTTTGAAATATGATGTTTATGGTACCCCCTTCGAGTTTTTATACCAAAATTGATGTTTGGGTAAAAACTCAAAAATTAGGAGTAAGATGAAATAAATAAGAAAAGTAAAATGAAAAAGTAACTCATTTTCTTTTTACCTTTTCACGAGTCAGAGCTCTGGAGAAATTATGGCAGGAGTTACACATCGCGCCGAATTGGTCCGGGCTGGAGACAGGGCACTTTGGGTATGAATGTCTTACTAATTTATCTTAGATTTTGCATGTTTTTAGTTTAATTTTTGATTGAATTTAGATTTTTAGGGCACGACTATCGTCGCGTAGCCCTAATTGTGAAATCATAATGATTTTGCAATATCGTATCATACGATATTGAAGAAATCAATACGATTTTGTCAATATCATATCGATTTTAGTGATATCGTATGATACGATATCACAAAATCGATACGATATCATAAAATCGATACGATATTGCCTATTTTTGATATGATTAAATATTTTTAAATCTGGTTACTAATATTTTGTTATTTTGTGTTTGATTTTGATAGTTGGAGGAACTAAAGAATAGGGAATGGAGATATGCTACTCTCCAGGCAGATTTGGATGCCCTTTCAGACCTAGAGTTGACCTGCCTAGAGGTAGTGGGTCTGAAACACGTGGCATAGATGCCATAGATTGTGATAGATATGAGGCTACTGATAGCCTTAGTAGAGAGATGGTATCTAGAGTCATCTTGTTTCCATTTACCTACAGGAGAAATGACTCCTACCTTGGAGGATGTGTGGCAGATTTTGAGACTACCACTGAGGGGTGCACGTATAGTTGCATCTGGAAACCAAGGCCAGGCGATGAGGAGGTTGATAGGAGATCCCAACTTTCTTCTGAGGAAGGGTGGAGTTCCTCTTGAGAGACTCGGTAGGACTGAGGGAGTTTCTCGATTGACTATGCTATTGAGTGGTGTTGTGGGGGGCTTGATTTTATGCCATCCTAGTGGGGTGTAGTTACCATGGATATTAGCAGAGGTAGTCTACGATATGAGGGATCAGAGTATCCATTTTTCTTGGGGTCCCTTCCTCCTATGTAGACTATACCAATTTTTGCATAGGGTAGTCTACAAGGGTGGGAAGGGATTGATATTGACTTCTTTTCTTCAGGTGTGGTGTTGGGAGCACATAACTGTCCAGCAGACTACAAGGCTTCCTCTAGTTTAAGCAGCAGACAATGAGCCTAGTGTAGAGGATGATAGGCCTAGGGTGTTCTATTGGCCTTTACAGGGAGTACATGGGAGACGGGTTAACCTTAGTGGAGCGAGGCGGCTCCTGGATGAGTTATTACCGGATGACATTACATGGAGGCCTTGGAGAGGACTACCAGGATGGGGGGAGGATGCATTTGAGTTGGCCCATGTCAGGTGGACCATTTGGGTATAGATGCATGAGGGAGAGGTAGAGTTGCACCATGCTGATCGGGTGCAATGCTAGTTTGGGCTCCAACAGGATATTCCTCATCATAGGAATATCACTTTTTCTAGATCTACTCAGGATCCTACCACCTTCAGTGGGGCTCCCAACTTGGCTCAGTTTTTGGACCCTGAGCTTGATGATGCTCTAGTAGAGATAGTGGTCGGAGATGACGTTGGGGTTATTGATAGATACCGATAGTGGTATGCTAGTATATGTCCTACCCAGTTGACACCATGGAGGAGTAGAGTGAGGCAGGTAGCTAATCAAGTTTTTAGGTAGCATCATGTAGCTAGTCAGCAGGAGCAGTCAGCTACACAGGCTTCTTCGAGGAGACCAGGTCCTCGCACTTGGGGTGGACACATATCTCAGAGGTGATGGATCCACCAGGATAGACATGAGAGGAGAGTATCACCCCAGTAGGAGGGAGGAGCATCTACTCATCAGGAGGAGAGACCTTACTCACCCAGGAAGGGCAAGAGGGTATTGGAGGAGGGGGAGAGCAGTGAGATGGTTGCTCTATGAGCTGAGGTTACTAGGCTATAGGGGGAGAATACCCTCTAGAAGACTACGATAGAGTCTCTAGAGGTAAACCTAGCACAAGCTAGAGCTCAGGATGCGGGTCTACATAGTAGGATTCAGACTCTAGAGGGGGAGCTAGCAGAGGCTAGGGCTCAGGATGGACAGAGAGTTGGGGTTGTGACACCGACTCAGATAGGTCGATCTGAGCAAATTCGAATAGGATATGAGCTTCTATGAGTGGTGCAATAGATGACCTTTTATCGAACCTTGTACTTTATAGCAGTACCTACAGAGCAGAGACAACCTTTTCCTACAGATATCGCGGCATCGATTTACTTTGGGTCGTCATCCCGCTCTACATCCAGGGTGACTTCCTCTAGGACTACTATGGAGACATGGGAGATGCGACCACCACCTCCACCCCCTGGTAGAGATGATGATGCATAGAGCTCTAGGGCTTCTAGGGAGTGAGCCTAGATATTTGTATATTTGTATGGTGTATTTGACTGAGTATGCCAATTTTTGAGGATTGTGGCATATCAGTCTAACTTTATTTTTGTATATGGATTTTTGATATATATATATATATATATGGATATTTTGTCTCTATGTGACTTCATGTATTTTGTTTTGATTACTTTGCATTTTAATTTTGGATGGTCATGTTTTGGTGTTTATGAGATGTTATTAATCATGCTTAAATAACATAAATGAATTAAGTAAAATGATTTGATTTTGAAGATGTGTTTTTGAAAATGTGTTTTGGAGTGATGATAAATTTTGATAAATTTAGCAATAGACCTCGAAGGATGTTGTGTTGTTATGTGACTGTTGGTGGAGTTCAAGACTTGCTAAGTCATGAAGCTAATCATGTTTGTGAGGAATATTTTGATATTGCTAAAAATGGTCGTATGCTTAAGAATAATCTTAAGGCTTTTATGATGAAAATAAGATGTTTGATGTTGTTTTGGAACAATGTGTTCGATAAATGTTTGTGAAATATATTGATCGAAGCATGAAAAATTTGAAGGATGATTTTGTGCTAGGCATAGAATTCCTAGATAATTACTTAGGAATTATACCATCATCACGAAAATCAAGATGAAATGCAGGATGGTATAAATTTTGTGTATTCTTTTAAAATGCAAAATTAATGTTGGATAGATCATTATGTCACATATTCAAAATATCTTTATAATAATTTTATAAAATATGTGAAATCATTTTGGGCATGAAAAATTAGAAAGATGACTTGCGCTAGGCATAAAATTCCTAAGTGTGAAATTTTGAAGAAAAATAATTACTTAGGAATTATACCATCATCGCGAAAATCAAAATGAAATGCATGATGATTATGTTTGATTTTGCAATATTATTTGAGATAAATTATTGTGCTATGATGATAAAACAATTTTTAATAACTAATGATATTAATTATCTAACAAAATCTCAAAGAAATATTTTAACTTATTTCAAAGACAAATTCAAATTTATCTAGAACCAGTGTGTGAAATGGTGAATTCATTATTTATTTTGATTGTTATGATGATACAAAATCTCTCAAGTAACAAATGTGTGTGCTTTAGTGAGGTTAATTTACCGATTTTGAGTGAGTTAATGATAAAGCGAACTTAAATGAACCAATGTGTGTGCAAGTGAAATGTTCATTTGACCATGATTTTGTGCATGCATTGGTATTGAACTACTATGTAAATCAAATTACCAAAAGCTAGCTGATCCAAATGCGGACATTGGTCTGTACAAAATAAAGGTTACTAATGTGACATACATATCGCCATGTGAAAGGAATTACCCAATGTCAAGCAAGTTGGGCACAAATCACCTGTTATGGGGTTTACCTCATGGTTTTCGAATAACTGAGAAATTCCAGGGATTCAAGTTCAATACCCCCTTCTTTTCTTCATATTTATAGAATAGGGATTTCTTGTCCATTTTTGAACAAGGGGATTTTATTGCTTTGGAACATTTTTCTTGTTTTTCTTTTTCTCTTTTCTTTCTTTTTCTTTCTTTTCTTTCTTTTCTTTTTGGGGTACTTGCTCAGATTAGACGTAGAGCAAGGGATTTTATTTGGGGTAGGGAGGAACTTGTCCTTTTGCCAATTTCTCAGTATTCTAGACCATGCACATGATAGGATAGCAAGAAAATTTTTCACTTAAGGTATTAAGACTTACTATGTAGAATCACTTTGTCGAATTTTGCAACAAATCATTTTAAGATGTAAAAGTGTGTTCTTGGTTCAAAAAGTAGCAAGATCATTCTCAAAACTCAAAATTATTTAATGAAGTAATAGTGTTCTTTGGTACAAGAGAGATTTATAATCAAAACAACGAAATCAAAATTTATTAAATATGTGAATTTTAGTGCGTGGTTCAAGATAACTTGTGAATTTATCTGAAGTAAACTAAAATATAATTTGCAATCTTAGCAGATAATAGATGCAGAGATAATGATCTAATAATGCTTTGGAATATATATTTTTTGTAGATTTTCAGATTTTGTAATTTTTTGGTTGTTTTTGATAATATATTGAAATGCATGAGAAAATTATTTACAACTATGTACAATGATGAGACTTTTTGATTTTATGCATAATATCTTTTCAGATGCATAATATTCATGGGTTCCTTGAGATCTTTTCCATCCAAGGTAGCCAATCTATATGCACCTGATCCAAATTTAGTAGTGATGATAAATGGTCCAAGCCAATTTGGTTGGAATTTTCCTTTAAGATCTTTTCTTGCATTAGTATTTTTTTGATTTTCTTTTAAGACTAGATCACCAATTTCAAAATATCGATTATGAACTTTCTTTGAATATGCTCTTTTAAGTTTGTCTTGATAGGCACGAAGGTGCTCTAAAGCATGAATGCATTTTTCATCTAGAAGTTCCAGCTGACTAAGTCTTCCAGCGTGATATTCATCTCCTACTTCAACATCTTGAAGTAAAAGAGCTAAAGAAGGAACTTCTAGCTCGAATGGAAAAATAGCTTTAGCGCCATAAACCAAAACAAAAGGTGAAGCGCCAGTGGGAGTACGAATACTAGTTCGATAAGCCCACAAGGCAGGATATAATTGCACATGCCAGTCACGACCTGATTTATTAACCAATATTTTAAGGATTTTAATTAGAGTTTTATTAGATGCTTCAGCTTGGCCATTACCCTATGGATAATAGGGAGTAGACCAACGATGTTGAATTTTATATTTTTGACATAATTTTTTAACATCTTTGTTCTTAAAACAAGTTCCATTGTCTAAAATAAGATTTGATGGGATTCCAAATCTACAAATGATTTTATTAAGAATGAATTTGGAAACTTGAGCTCCCATGCAAGAAGCTAAAGGCATAGCTTCTACCCACTTCATAAAATACTTAGTTGCAGTTATTATGAATTTATGACCGTCAGATGAAACAAGATTTATTTTACCAATAATGTCTAGACCCCATTTAGAAAAGGGCCAAGGAGATGATATGGCTTGGAGTTCTTGAGCAGGAGCATGGACAAGGTCAGCATGCTTTTGACACTTGTCGCAATGATACACATAATCATTGGCATCCTTTTCCATGGTAGGCCAAAAATATCCTATCCTAAGGAGCTTCTTAGCAATGGCACTACCACTAAAGTGTCCTCCACAAGATCCATCATGGGCTTCACTTAAAGCTTTCTTAGACTCTTCTAGGTTAAGACATCTTAACAATATGCCCTCAAAATATCTTCTATATAAATTATTACCAACAATTACAAAGCGAATAGCTCGCTTACGTAATAGCCTACGTTGGTTTCTATCTAGCCCTTCAGGGAAGGTTCCTTTCTGGAGAAAGTTGAAGATATCTATATACCAAGGCTCAGGAGTAGTTTCATTGATTAGAAACACATCTAATGGTTCTAGACATGACTTAGCAGAAGTGGGTTCTTGGAGTCGACGAATAATGATAGTAGCATATTCGTCATCCAACTCCAAAGGCAACATAGAAGCAACCGTAGCCATAGCATCGACAACACGGTTACTAGTTCTAGGAATAGCTTCTAAAGTGAATTTTTCAAATAATGATATTAATTGAAGGACATAAGCTTTATAAGGGTGAATTTTCTCATCTCGTGTCTGATAAACATCATTGATTTGATTTATCACAAGCTGAGAATCATCAAAAACTAATAAATATTTTATTTTTAATGCTAGGGCGGCTCGTAATCCAAGAATTAGAGCCTCATATTCAGTAGTATTATTAGTGCAAGCAAATTGCAATTTGAAAGATAAAGGTATGAGGTGCTTTTGAGGAGATATTAAAATAATACCTGCACCGACACCACTCATGCATCGAGCTCCATCAAAATATAAAGACCATGTTTTAGAATGATCTTCCTCTAGATTGAGGCATTCATCAGGGAACTCAATGGTGAGGGGATGAGTAGATTCTAAAGGTGCAACAACTAACTGATCAGCTATAACTTGGCCTTTTATGGATTTTTGGTCGATAAATGTGAGTTCAAACTCACTAAGGTACATAACCCACTTAGCTGTGCATCCTGATAAGTAAGGTCTACTCATCAAGTACCTTAATGGATCAGATTTAGCAATGACATATGTTTTTTGACTAAGCATATAATGATGCAACTTCTGTGTAGAAAACACAACTGCTAGACAAAGATTTTCTAATGGATTATATCTTGTTTCATAACTTATTAAAGTTCTACTTATATAATATGTGGCTCGTTCTTTCTTTTCATCATCGATTTGAGCCAACATAGCTCCAAGTGCAAGTTCTAAAGCAAAAATATATAAAATGAAAGGACAATCTGGTCTAGGTGGAACAAGCACTAGAGGGTTGAGAAAACTTGCAATGTATCAAGCTAGGGAAAATTCTATCCCTCGAAGTGAAAGTCGATTACATAGTCCTTCTCATAGATAAGAAGGTAGCTTTTGCATGGTCTTAAAAATACATGCCAGGACTGGATCCAAATCTAGTCACCCACAATCTGATGCTTGATCCCAAGGCCAAGCTTGTCAAGCAAAATCTGAGGAAGATGCATCCAAAAGTGGCCTTAATGGTCAAAGACAAGATATAGAAGTTTTTGGATACCAAGTTTCTCATTTTTATAGACTATCTGCCATGGTTTTCCAACATGGTTCCTGTCAAGAATCCCAATGGGAGGATTTGCATTTGCACCAATTTTTGAGACCTAAACAAAGCAAGTCCTAAGGATGATTTTCCTTTGCCGAGCATCGACATCCTGGTAGATGCCACAATGTGCCATGAAATATTATCCCTTATGGATGGCTTCTCTAGGTACAATCAAATTCGTATCAACCTGAAGTACCAGCTCAAAACATAGTTCACTACGCCCTAGGGAATATTTTGCTATAAGGTCATGCCTTTTGGCCTTAAAAATATTGGTGTCACCTACCAGCATGCCATGACATACATATTCCATGACTACATGCATAAGATTTTGGAAGATTATATGGATGACTTACTGGCTAAATATTTGTTACACCATGAGCATCTCGATGTCTTGCGCAAAGTCCTCAATCGCCTTATAGAGCATAATGTGAGACTGAATCCCAAGAAGTGTGTCTTCGGTGTCACATCTAGAAATCTCTTGGGATTTATAGTTTCTAAACTAGGCATCGAAGTAAACCCCAATAAGGTCAATTTCATCCTTGAGATACCTCCCCCAACTACCATCAAGCAGCTCTGAAGTCTGCAGGGCAAGATCGCATCCATAAAATGCTTCATAGCACAATTTTCAAATAAGTGTTGATCCATGAACAAGTTATTTCACAAGGGGGTCACATTTCATTGGGATGACGAGTTTCAAGAGGCATTTGATGCAATAAAATATTACTTGGCTTCATCACCAGTGTTGGATCTGCATCGACCAGGAGTGTCATTCTGCTTATACATCTCAGCCACTGAGGTTGCATTGGGCACCATGTTAACCCAGAACAATGAACTACATAAGGAACATGCTACTTACTATCTCAATCATACCCTAGTTAGTTAAGAGATCAAGTATGCATACATGGAGAAGTTATGCCTAGCAGTGGATTTTTCCACCAAGAAGGTACAACATTACATGCTTAGTCATACCATGTATGTTGTATCTAAAGAGAATCCATTGTGATACATGATGAGTTGTACTTATCATAGTAGTCGCACGGTGAAATGGATCATTTTGTTAATGGAGCTCGACCTAGAATTCATCAGACAAAAATCAATTAAGGTTCATATCATCATCGATCAACTCATAGAGGTCCCTCTCCAAGATGATCAGCCTCTTAACATGGAGCTTCCCAATGATGGAGTCTTCCAAATATCAGAATTGCCTAATTCTGACAAGCCTAAGCCACAGGTGGATATGACTTTGTTTTTTTATGGCTCTAAATGTGAGCAAGGGGGTGGTGTAGGGATCATGTTTTTCACATTGCATGGGGCTCCCATACCCCTATCATTTAAACTTGATTTCATGTACACCAACAACAACGTTGAGTATGAAGCCTTGCTCATAGGTCTTCAAATGGCTATCACCATGAAAATCACCAAGCTTAACATATTTGGTGACTCCTTACTTATTTTTAACTAGATAAAATGGATCTACCAATGCAAGTGCCCAGTTATACAAGCCTAAAAAGCCCTTGTGGATAAATTCTTGGCAAATTTTGGATGGTATGACATCGAGGTGCTCCCTTGATCATTTAATCATTTTATGGATATGATGGCCTCCTTAGGTTCCTTGATCTTGTAGAACCTTGTTGATGATATGACAACCATTCATGTCAAAATGCTCTCGTAGTCTACGATTAAGTGTGAGAATACTCAAGCCACATTGGAAGTCCACTTGATTCAAATTGAACCTCATCAAGAGAGATTCTCACACCTTCACAAGCACTTGAATAATGCCAATTGGGGTACATTCCCTTTTGATTGTAGTATAATTCCATTCTTACAAATTCTTTTCCACTTAGCATATGCTTGGGATGAATTTCAAGAGGGATAGGCAGTGCATGTGCTCGAGGCTTCCTCATAATAGGACTGGTCCACACAAATCAAGGAGTATCTAAAGCTGGGTAATATCCCTCTTTGATTATTGCATGCCATTAAAAGAATATTTAAATGGAAGGTGACAAAATATGTCTTGCTATGAGAAATTTTGTATCATTGAAGTTATGAAGAGGTTCTCCTTCGATGCTTAGAGCATCAAGAGTCGACTTGGGCAATTTCCCAAGCACACAATGGTACATGTGGTGGTAATTTTAGATACATGGCTATCATGAAGCACATTCTTTGCATGGGCTACTATTTTCCAAATCTAGAGCAAGATTATTGTGCATATGTGAGGAAGTGCATGAAGTGTTAGCACCATGCTAACTTGACACATGTACCTTCCCAGTCCTTACAACCGATCCAATCGGCTTTGCCATTTTTGTAATGGGGTTAGATTTAATTGGAAAAATCTCCCCCACATCCTCAGGCCATCATACGTTTATCATTACAGCTATCGAGTATTTTACAAAGTGGGTAGAAGCAATTCCCCTTACCACTATGACAGGATCCTACATCGCGAAGTTCATATTGCAAATATCATTTTTCAATTTGGTATTCCATCCAAAATCATTTCATATAATGGGACATCCTTTAATAATAAATATGTGTGTGCTTTAACAGCAAAGTATAATATCTAGCATAACTTTTTGATGCCCTACTATCTACAATAAAATGGGCAAGTAGAGGCTTCCAACAAAACATTGATTACCATTCTCAAGAAAACTATAAAATCAAATAACATCGATTGGCACTACAAATACCTCTTGCTTTATGGTCCTACTGCACTAGCATTCAAACGCCCACTAGAGCCACCCCATTTTCACTAGTGTATGGTGCTGAGGCAATCATACCTCTAGATTTGAAAATCCTATCACTGTGCATATCCATGTAGGAGTTCATCAATGATGACACTGCATGAAAGGATCACCTAGATCAGCTTACATTGCTTTATGAACGTCGTATTAATGCTTTCGAGCACTGTGTTTATCAAGAGCAACTTAAGAGAGCCTACAATATGAAATTCCATCTTAGAGACTTTAAAGTTGGTGATCTTGTTCTGAAAGAGAACCAATAGAATTCTAATTTGCCACCCCATATAAGGGACAAGTTTGCAGTAAACTAGTTAGGTCCTTACATCATTACTAGTTATTTTGGACTTAGAACCTATCGCCTAGCCTCCCTTGAAGGCATCAAGGATCTTGAACCCTTGAACATCCTTCACTTGCGGACTTTCCATGCTTAGAATGTTGTGGCTCAACCTAAAATGCTCCTAGGTGTCCTATAACCATCTAGGTCACCCCAAAATGCTCCAAGGGTGCATTTAACCCACTTGGTCAACCTAATATACCCCTAGGCAGCCTATAACCATCTAGGTTACCCCAAAATGCTCCAAAAATACCTTTAACTTGCTTGGTCAACCTAAAATTCTCCTAGGTGGTCTATAACCATCTAGGTCACCCCAAAATGCTCTAAGGGTGCCTTTAACCTGCTTTGTCCACCTAAAATTCTCCTAGATTGTCTACGACCATCTAGGTCACCCCAAAATGCTCCAAGGGTGACTTTAACCCACTTGGTCAACCTAAAATGCTCCTAGGCAATCTATAATCGTCTAGGTCACCCTAAAAAGTTCCAAAGGTATCCATAAGTCCTTTGGTCACCTCAAAAGCCCCAAAGGCATCCATAAGCCCTTTGGTCACCCCAAATACCCCAATGACCCCCAATAAGACCGTTGGTCACATGTATATAATCAATAAAAAAAATTAAAAACATCATATATATCAATCAAAAATACAAAAATATTGCATCACATTGCATTTTCAACCATCATCAAAACAACAAAAGGACAAAAATATCATATTGCATGTAATTACATCACATCTCATTGCATTATCAAAATTATTTACATTTAGGCATACTCATTATGGTACTTTGCGCTATAGAGTTGCTCATAGGTGTCTAACACTAAGACTATACATCTTGCATCAGTCCAAAAAAAATAAAAATAATTATGTCAAAATCATTATCCACATAATTTTAGTTTTCCACTTATCATGTTTACCCACATTTTACATTGGTCATAACAGTGTCTGTCTCCCATCACATAGTCATTTGTTCTAGAATGTCTTCACGGTTTTTAGTCACTCAACCACCTCTAGTTTTCTTTTTAGATTTTGTAGAAATCTAGCATGATTTTTAGGAGGTAGAGTCTTGCTTATATTATACCTTGTATACAATAAATCCCAACACATTTACACATTAATAAATCCAAGTTTTATGCAAGGAAATATGAAACAATGAAGTGGTCTAGGTTGCTTTAAGAGAAAAGGTTATCCTACTCATCCCCCTGTGCGAATGGTTTAAGAATGCTAAGAATTGGCAAAAGGAAAAGCTCTTCCCTACCCAATTCCCCAAAATAAATAGTGGTTTTCACCACTATCAAAAATCCCAATTCCCAATTCCCAATTCCCAATTCTCAAAATCCCAAAAGTTCAAAAAAATCAAAAATCCCAAAAGTTCAACAAAAATTAAATTCCCCAAAAGTCAAAATCAAAATCCTTAAAAATAGAAAAGCAAAAATCAAAAGTAAACTAAACAGTGGTCATCACCACTTCCCACATCCCTTGCTCAAAAAAACAAAATACAAAATAAACAGTGATTATAATCACTACACATGAGCAAGTATCCCAATAAAATTGAAGAAAATAAGGGAGCTTGAGCTTGAATCCCTGGAATTCTCAGCATTCGGAAAACCATAAGGTGATCCTCATTACAGGTTTTGTGGATAGCCTATCTTTCAATGGTGGTAGCCTCCCACATGATGATATGTCTATCACATTAGCTTTGACGTGTGTGCAGACCATTGTTTGCATGTAAATGAGCTAACTTTTGGTAGCCTATACTACCTAGTGGTCTATCCAACCAAGTACAAACATAGTATCATGACATTCATAGGATGATCCTCATTCTAGTTTTGGTGGATAGCCTATCTGGAAATAGTGGTATCTTTATGTGTTTCACATGAATGAACCCACTTGCACACACAGGGATATGAAATATCTTGGTTGCCTTAGAAGATTCATCCCTTGTCAAAAAGCCTTGCATAGTCAGTATATAATCTTTGATCAAATTAATTAGAGTGTTTGAGTCTCAAGAAAACCTCATCTACATTATTTAACATCTCATTTTACTTATTCCATTACATCACATTGCAATAACACATTTCCATATATCCATTACACAAAAATAGTACAAAAAGAAACAAAAGGAACTAATGTAGTTTATACAGTATATGGTGCTAACATAGTGGGGCAAATCATTAGTCATAGTTTATTTTATCAAAGCACTCAATTTATCCATCTCACTGTTCATCCATGCATATACATAGCAACAAATCATATCACAAAAGCCTCCATATGCATGCACAATAAACATTAATCACCATTGCATTACATCATAGAAGCATACATATGCATACATGGTACAACATCCATCAATACTACAGCAAATCACATAACAACACCCATCTACATAAATCATTAATGTATCATAATAAATCAAATACATACATTGCATTCATCTCATAAAACAATAAATGAAACACATGATTACCATAACAAAATCTCATATATATATATATGGGGTAAAAATATACATCATAGTTTCAAAAAATGCTCATGGGCTACAATAAAGTGGGTCCTCAGACCTCACCAATACCAAAAATTCAAAAAGAGTCTCAACAGTATCCATCACCATGGTCATGCAGGACTGATGTTGTGACTCGCACTACCACCCGTAGTTCAGGTCCACTGTGATCCCCAGCCCTGCTACCACCAGCCCTATCAATCCTTTGCCTAGAGGATGACTACATCGTCTCACTCTATTGAGTCTGATGTGAGGCACTAGTCTCCCCATAATTAGGAAGATGCCCTCCAAGGCATACTACCTCCATCTCCAGTCGATCCATGTAAGCCTCCTCATGACTGGTATGTCTCCACCAATAACTATAGTCGTAGCACCTCTACCCGTAGCCTCTTTACCTCCCCAATATTGGACCCCTCCTATCCATGACCCCGTACTCTCACCTATGCCTATAGGGAGGATATATTATCCTGGTCCTCCTATACCTGTACCCAAAGGAGATCCCTCTCCTATATTAACCTGACTAGCTCTGCCTATAGCTCCAGGTATCTATCACCCTGTGTACCCCACTGCATTTATGCTCCTTGATCCTCAACCTCCCCCTCATCACCATGATCACCCAAGTCTAGCAAGTCTACCTACTCGTCTACCTATTGGTGATGCCCATGTGGCTCATCCACCATTGCCTAGTCCTCCTCTAGAGCATCTTGTATCACCTCATCCTCTATACCAATTGCCTCACCTTCAAGAGCCCCTATGCCTCACCACTGGCACATCACTCACCATGAGTCATACTATGTTGTAGTCCCAGCATCATCCACATCAGGAACATCTACCACAGGTTTTACCTCCTCTCCCACCTCCTCCACTACTGGCCAATCCAATGTCCTCCCATCCCCATGGTACATATATACTACTAGCTCCCCGAGCAACCCCTAGTGCAACCCAAACTACCTCATTACTCGATTAAATGGGAAGTACTTCCACTCAGTTCCATGCCATACAATCAGCTATTTACCCCAGCTCACCCATCGAAGCTTCTCTCTAGCATTCGCCCAAGTTAGATAGTCCCTGTATGGTCACCATACCACCTGCCCTGGAGCCAGTCATGATATTACATTAGCATAGTGGTCCACATCTCCTACATGGTGATGGCTCTGCCCTCTCCCCTATGCCCTCTTCCATAGGATAGTGTATCCTATATCTCGATCTTTCAGCTATGCTCGAGTCATCTACGATAGTCCATGTGGTCACTCCACAACTATGTGCTACCATCCCCAGCACTGCAACAAGAAGCTACACCCCAAGCCCTTATATCGATGATAGTGGATCTCATATAGCTCGTCATACAGTTTTTCTAGTAGTGTAGTCCCCCAAGCCATCACTAGAGGCTCATCCTTGGTGCACCCCGCCAGGGCGTACACCAACTCTAGCAGGTTTCAAGGGAACTTGGCTCCTGAAGAATCTGGGAGAAGCATATTGGAGATAAGGGTCATTAGTAGCACATGCCTCACCCCAAACACCCTCTCCTCGTGCCAAAACCCCACTAGTATCCCTCCATTCATATAGTATAGCTCTATCACATTTGCATCCTTGTTGAAGTACCTCATTAGCACTGCACCTCTCTGGTCATGGTGCGTAGAGTGGATTGATCGCCCCTCTATTGGAATCCACAGAATCTGATAGACGTCCTCTAGCATCATCGTCATCTACCCCATGGGTAGGTGGAAGGTTTTGATGCATGAGTACCATAGGTTAATAAGAGCAGTTAAGTAGACCCGATCGCCTATCACAGGCTCCAACCGGGTAACCTACTTGAGCCCCATGGCATCAAGCCACTCTTAGTCAGTCTCAATCAAGGCATATCAGGTGGTTTGGAAGAGCTTCAGTGTGCAATACTGACTCTTCACCACCTATTAAATAAATCAATAAATAATAGCCCTAATAAGCTAGCATTCATCATGCTTCACAATGGCCTCCAAAAGGCCCAAAAACAAAAATACAAAATCAACACAATTTGACATATTACAACTACACTTGGGTTTCATTCCCTATATCGTAATGTGATATGTTTAAAAATAAAATAAAAAATTAACAAAATTTGGCATGTTACATTTACACTAGGGTTTCATTCCCTATCTCGTAATGTGATATGTTTAAAAAAAAAAATATAAAATCAACAAAATCTGACATATTACAGCTACACTAGGGTTTCATTCCCTATCTCGTAATGTGATATGTTTAAAAATAAAATACAAAATAAACAAAATATAGCATGTTACATTTACACTAGGGTTTCATTCCCTATCTCATAATGTGATATGTTTAAAAACAAAATACAAAATCAACAAAATATGACATGTTACATTTACACTAGGGTTTCATTCCCTATCTCGTAATGTGATATGTTTAAAAAAAAATAAAATACAAAACTCGAAAAAAATTGGAATATTTTATCTACATTAGGTTTAATTATCGAAGATTACAATAAGTTAAAAATCGGGTGTATTCCGGTTAAAATAGGTTTAATTACTTATTTTATACAAATCAAATAAACAACAAAACAAAATTGTAATTTTAAAAGCAAAAATAATGAGGGAGTCGAGTCATCGCATACCCACCTCACACCGGCTCCTCTACTAGATGCCTCTACTTGCTAACTCATGGTGGTCGTAGGGTGATTTCGACAGTGCTTCACTACAGAAAAATAACCCTCTTCTTCCTCACCTCTCAGATCGCCAGAGAAAACATGTAATAATGAGACCAAAACTTGCATTTGAGGTTTATATAGGGGTGTAATGGTCCTATTCATACCAGGGTGGGACAAACACACTTCTAGCCATTCATCCCACCCTAGTATGAATACCAAATTTGCATTCTTCCCACCCTAGGATGAATACAGTAGTTTTAGGCAAAAACAACTTCAAATGCCCCAAAAAGGGTCCAAAAACAAGTCAAATTTGATGGAATTCATTCAAGGTCAATATGGAATGAAATATCTTCATGGATGCATTAATAAGTTACTACTTCACTCCCCAAGAAGGCCAGTGTGGTCGGACCACCCCATGAGAATGAAGTTTTCAACTCTTTGCTTCCAAGAAACCTCCATCGCATCATCAAAATCCTTTCACAATTGTGCCATTTTTCAATGGATACAACTGAAGGTAACCTTAACAAAAGTCATCTGGGTCAAGAGACTCATTGCTTTTCTCACGATTCATTCCCTCATAAACTTTTCACTTGAGGAGATAGTCATACTCAGTTCAAAATCAACAAGCACACATTCAATCAGGAAAATTGCATTTGTTCAGCGAATCATTGACAAAGACAATAATGCTCCTGCTTGGGGCAAAAAACAAGCACATAAAATATTAAATTAAAATGCTTGGCATTATTGGTCATGGAATCATAGGCCTCACCTCTTCATGATAGACAATATCTAAGCTTAAGCAAGTTCCTTAGCTCGTCAGAAGCAAGGATTGAAGAATGCATGCTCTTCCCATGATTGGGGTATCTAAAGTTGGTTAAGTTATTGAGTAACCCTAATAATTGAACATTTTAGTCATCTATTTTTTCTTGACACTTTTTTGCATACAATACATCCCAAAAAGGGGCATATGTAGACACTAAAATCTGGTCAATCTGATTGTGCTACCGTAAGCAACGGTAAAAATGACATACCAAGGTACCTAAAGGTATACAGTGGTTCTAACCACTTAGTGCAAGGTTTTGGAAGGTTTCAGGCCACTTTTGGGATATTTTGAACACCCTATTTATATTCTTCCCACTGTGGATGAATACAAATCCTATTCATTCCACCCTAGAGCGAATAGCAACATTCGTCCCAAGGTGGGATGAATAGCAGGTTTGACCAAAAAAAGTCAAATCTGGATAAATGGCGCTAGGCAACGATTATATTCCTACCTATTCTCACCCACAAGTAAGGGCACACAGAAAAACTTATGACATGCTCCATTAATGAGGACATTTTGGTAGATTCTCTTCCCCCTCCAATGCATGTCGCCCTAGCGACCAAGTGGCGCCTCTTGCCCTGCATGCCCTTGCATGTCTTTTGACCCATGAGACTCCTTGGGTCTATAAAGTGGATGTATTTTCCACACAAAATATAGAGAGGATTTTGAGTACAAAGCAACATAGTGCTACCAATATTTCCTTTCACCCTTTTGTTCCCATTTTTACCTCGAAATCTCTACCTAGCGAAGGAGGTTTTGTGAGGGGACTAGTAGGCACAATTTGTCACATAACCCAGCCACCTGAGTGAATTTCCTCACAAAATTTGACAAAAATACATCCCATACTTTTTTGCATAAATTCTCAATGGAATTGGTGGTAAAATTTATGCGTAAACGGTGTGCGTCCCACCCCCGGGTGCCCCCCAATTTGTGATAGTCTTATTCATCCCACCCTATGATGAATAGAAATATGTGCACAAATTTACAAATATTTTTAATTTGTTATTTTCTACATGTTATTATTATGCTGTAGTTCAAATTTCATGTCATTCTGAGCTATATTTGTCGATATATTTCAATTTTAGTGTTTTATAGGGTCTCATGCAGGTCTTCGGCGATCATCTGAAGAAAAACATAAACCGTTACTGATTTTGCAAATATAATTAAATGGTTTTTTTTTAATATTATTTTATGTATTCTATCCAATTTTCATGTGTTTTGAATATATGTAGGGCTGGAAATTGTTTGCTTTGTGTTTTGCATGTTGTGCACAAATATTGCAATTATGAGGTCCTAACGGACTCAATATGAGTGTAATTTCTGGTGATATCTTCCCAAAATATTTTGTTTTACATCCCTCTATAATTTCATGTCATTTGGGATTGATTTGATACAATATCTATGCATGTGCTCACTACTAGTCTTTTAGTGCCTATGGGGATTGCATGTTTTACATCATACACACTTGCTACTTGATGTCCCTTGTTTCTTCATGTGCAAATTCAGGTCAAAGAGCATGTTTGGAAGCATATTGAGACATAAATATCAAAGACACAAGTGGCAATAGCATTGGTCCACCCACCTCGATTGTGGGTACGAGGAAAGACATTGGATGTGCACCCGAGTTACTTGAAGGACTTTGATCCTTGGGCACCCGATTTGTAAACATTTGTATCATCCATTTGAGCCCTTAAAAGGGGATATTTTGTAACCTAGATTTTATCTGCCCAATTAATAATAATTTTATTTACTTTGCATCATTTCTTGTTATTTGCTATCTTTTCCATCTTACTTGCATGCTTCCATTTGATGCTCATACGCAATAGGACATAGATACGCATATTTTTTATCATCATTTGGTGCACCTTTTTTCCCTAATTTAGGATTAATATCCCAGGGGAAGCAGAATCAAGGAAAGGTTAAGTTTCTGGTAAAAAAAAATGGGTTGCCATCAATGACAAAGGGGGAGATTGTTGGACATTTTGAGTCAAAGTTGTCATTGATGTCAAGGAACGAAGTTGTCATTGATGTCAAAAGTGCAAGGCAGAAGTATATTGAGATTAAAGGTACATGGTCAATATTCTATGGAAGCAAGGAAAGGACAATGGAACCTAAGTTGATAAGTAAAAGGTTTGATTTAAAGGATTTAAATTATTTAATACTTAAATTATTTAAATTAAAGATTTAAATAATTTAAATTTAAATATTTTAATATTTTAATAAAGTTCCCCTTATAAAGTTTTAAAGTTCTAAAATATTGAGAGTCAATTCATTTAAGGTTTTAATGGTTTATTTAAAAGACTAAATGTTTAAGTCCTCTAAATGTATAGTGGGCCAGCCACTATTCTCCCGACGTCATGAATAGCTTCCCCGTCGACGTCATCAAATTTTGTGGAGCATCGACATCTAAGTCAAATGATAGATTTTGTGTATAAATGCCATGCCAATGGGCATTCAAACCTTACCTTCATCAATTGATTTTTAGGGACCGAGAAAAGTTTATTTTGTGCAAATCATTGAGGAAGAAGACAAAAAATCATTTTGTCTTTTAGCACTAGGAAGAAGACTAGTGGGGAGGGCTTAAGGCCTCACTCCCATTATACATTGTGGTCCATTGGCAGCATGTATTTTACGAGAGCATTTTGGAGTGGAAGTGGCCATGATTGACTCACATGGAGGTTGTAAGTGTGTTTGTCTTGAGCGTCGAGGTGGAAACCTATTTGGCACACACTTTTTAAATGCTAGGCTTGGGAAGAAAGAGAACATGGTGCTCTTAGCCTCCCAAGCATGTGCCTAGTGCATGTGGTGGTCAATACTGTAGCTAGGGCACACGAGGAGATAGTGGTTGTGGGTTTGAATCCCACAAGTGGCAAAGGTACTTTTAATTAAATATTTTTTATTTGCCTAATGTTTTTCCTAAGGTGAAAAAGGGAGTTATAAGGGTAAATGAAAGGTTACGTGCTTGGTAATTAATTTATGTTATTGGAGTTATAAGGAAAGTGGATTTTATTTTTGCCAAAGTTCTTTTTGCCATTAAATCTAATTAATGAGGTTTTTGAGTTAATTTTGGTGGATTTTAAATTTATTTTAATTGGGAGATTATAAGGTGTTATTGGATAAATATTTTATGTATGTTGATGGTTGTTTTTAAAGATGGAGTGATAAGGTGTAATTGATTTTTTACATTACATTGTGAGAGAGATTTATCTTCTAACCTCTTTGAGTTTGGCAAAAAAAGTTATTTATGATTATGGTAAATTTGTGTGGTCTACTCCTCATCAACAAAAAATTTTGAGTACATTCTTCCATAATTGAGTTGATTGGTTGGTTTTCTGGAAAATAAGTTTGGAGTGAAAAGGAGTTAAGTAGGTTTTCCTTATTGAGTGTGTTGATTTAATGCTTCAAGGTTTTCTGGAATAAAGAGTTGTTGTTAAAACCTTATTTTATAAGCATTTTTTTTGAAGCCATTGATTGTTTGAAGAACTTGAACTAGGATTTGCAAAGAATATGAGTATCATTGTTATGTGAAGATTGTCTTATAAGCATTGTTGTTGAAGTGAGTTATTGAGTGAGGAACTTGAACTAGGGTTTGAAAATAACATGAGTATCATTGTTATGTGAGATTGATTGATAAGCATTGTTGGAAACATTTTGAGTGAGTGTTCATATACTTGAACTAGGATTTGCAAAGATCATGAGTATCATTGTTATGTGGGATTGGTTTATGAGTATTTTTGAAAATATTTTAGTGAGTGTTCATATGCTTGGACTAGTTTTGTGATCAAGGATTATTTCATGGAGTGATTGGTTGAGTATAGTCGGTTAAGCCTAGTCAAGTGGATGTGTGAAGTGATTGTTCAAGTTCCACAAAAAAAATTGTTTTATATTCTAAATTTAATTGAGAAAGTGATTGAGTTGAAGCATATTGAGTCTCTAACAATTCTATGTATGTTTCTGAAAGAGTGATTAAAAGTGATTGATAATTGTGATGAGTATAGATCATATTGAGTCTCTAACAATTTTCTTTATGTTTCTATGATATTGGACAAGTTCTAGTGTGGACTTGTTGAGCAGATTTGAGGTAAGTCTTTGAGAAGACTTGTGGACATATTTGAGTAATCTTTTATGGAAGCTTACAATACAAACTGAGAGTAGATTTGGATAAGTTCTTGAGCTAATTTGGTTAAGTTCTTGAGAGGACTTATTGAGCAAATTTGGTTAAGCTCTTGAGAGGACTTATTGAGCAGATTTGGTTAAGTTCTTGAGAGGACTTATTGAGCATATTTGGTTAAGTTCTTGAGAGGACTTATTGAGCCAAATTGGACAAAGTTCTAGAGAGGACTTGAGGACAGATTGGTGTGAGCTTTTGTGAAAGCTTACAAGGAAAATTTGAGACAAGTCTTTGAGAAGGCTTGAGAGCAGAGTTAATTGATTGATTTTTTCAAACCTTGAGTTAAGGTTTGGGGTAGATCCAATAGAGTTTATTTGAGATTGAGTCAAGCTTTGAGTTAAGGCTTGAGGATAGATATTGAGGACTTATTTGTGCTAGATCGAAGGACTATGTTTAGTATAGATTCAAGAATAGAGTTTGGTGCATATTTGAGGACATGTTTATGCCAAACCAAAGACAAATATTGAGGATAGATCTGTTCTAGACCGAAGGACTATGTTTAGTATAGATTCGAGGACAAAGTTTGGTGTAGATTTGAGGATAGATTTGTGCCAGACCAGAGATAGATATTGAGGACAGATTTGTGCTAGATCGATAGACTATGTTTAGTATAGATTTTAGATAGATATTTGGAGGTGACAGAGTTGAAGATAGAAATATCCAGTCATAGCATAGAATACAGGTGTCTTCTGTGTATAGAGTTCCATTTTCTAAGGGCAGTGGAGGCAGAGATCTTCTAGAGGATCACCAACCAGAGCAGAGTTAGAAAATTGGTATCTCCTATGGATAGAGATCCATAAACTTAATTAGGGGAATAATTTCTCCTTTGTATAGAGGTCCATAAACATTGTAATAGGGAAAGGATTCCCAAGAAATTGATTGAGAAAAATTTAGTGAAATATTTTCTCCGTGGAGTAGCCCACATTGGGTGAACCACATAAAATTGGTGTCTCTATTGTGTGTGATGATTTGTGCATTACTTTGGTTATTTTTATTGATATTGCCATTAATTATATTGGATAATATTATTTGGGAAAGAAAATTAAAAGTGATCTTATACTGTTCACCCCACCCTCTCAGTATAAGCTTGTGTTCTTCAGTCTATAGTTGGATCACCCCATATTTAATATTATCCCCATACTCATTCTTACTTTCTATGTGTTGAGTTCATCTAAGGAACTCTATGATTTTTTCATCATTATTAAACACTTTTCCATGCTCTAAATTATAAGGGATAATATTTCTAAAGACTACCTCAAGATCCTTTTGTTTATCCCACATATCTATGGCAAGATCAAATTTGGTAGCCTTGGATGCTAGCTCATATTATTTGGTATATAAATACCTAGGGATTGATATCATAGGTGTTAAATATTTCTAATAAATACCAAAAACTATGTTAATACTTTAGGTATTTATTTTTAGTAGCACATTCATAATTACTTAATTTATGACAAGCTCAAAATTTCCAAAGATATATTTAACACCCATGTTTTTAGCCTTTTTTAAGCTAGTACATGATGCCTCATATTCAATAATACTATAATGCAATTAAATGGAAACCCACATGCATAATATAGTTGTGTACCTTGGGTATCAGTTGGTTAGATATTAATGCCAACTTCATTCCTTTTTTATGCACCATCAAAATGTAGCATCCATGTTCCATTTGATCCTTGAGCTTACATTCTTGCTAATGTTGGATACGAGTGGTTTCTTCAAATTTTAGGTAATTCTTGATTTTAGTTTATTTAAATTTTACCTATAATTCATTATATTCTAGAAAAATATCTAAACCATATCAATATTGAAATATACCCACCTTATAATGGATCCTTTACAACTTAAAGAATCTCAATTTAATTTACTACCTATTATCATCAAGTAAAGGTAGTTGCATGGGAGCTCATTTTCAATTCTATTGATTTATCCATCCTTGAGCACCTTCATGTGTATATTCCATTACCATATGTCCATCCCATACTAATTTCTTAGTCCATTATATTAATAGTGGCATCCTAAAGTAAGGAGAAACATCAACCATAATGACTTCATGAACTACTACCTAGTCTAGATACTTTATTATAATCGTGATCAAATATTGTAAGAAATATAAAGCTTTCAATCTAGTCCCATCCATATAAATATAATTTTTTGTAGGTTTAGAATATGGTAGTCCCATATTTCCATAGATAAATTTTAGCATCACCATTATAGCTACTCTAGAATCCACTATGTAGCTTCCCAACAAGTAATTTTCTATCTTCAATATAATATAGAATGATGGTGGCTTTAATATTATTGGTTTCATATCATTCAAAATGTTAGTTATAGTTACCTATATATTTGATGGTTCTTCAACTATCAATATATATTGTTCTATTGGGCTAGGTTGTACCTGTTTTTGTGTTGCATCCTTAGCTTTAGCATGGCTCTTTTCTTGTTCTTTAAGGGATTTTTAAAGCAAATATCTTTATCCATATAAAATTAGATATTCTAACATGCTAACCTTGGTTGGTATTATCTTCATCTATTCCATAATGTTGAATCTAAAATTGATGGTGTTGCTTTCAATATGTGATGTAAATGTTTATATTGTCTAGTCGTAATTATGTATCTTTTACTAGTCAGTGATGGGTACTTAAACCGATTCAACTTTATTTTATGGATTTTTCCTTTCATCTTACTTATAAACCACTATTTTATTTTCTTAGGTTTATTTACCTTTTAGATATGTATTACCAATTTATGGAGTTGTTGTTTGTCCCTTCTCTAAGATTCCCTTTTATATAGTAGGTTGCTCAAATACCATAGGCACTTTGTATTTCATATGTAAAGGTGGACATTTCCTTCTCAAAACTATGATGTCAATATAAAATTTAGCTTGATTTTTGTTTTTTTTTTGCTTAGTAATTGCCTTTATTTTTCTCCTAGTCCAACCTTTGTTGTTGATTCACACATATGTAACTATATTCAAAATGAAAACCCTCATCTTTTGAAAGGCTAAAATTTGTAAATGTTGTATTATTAGGATTTGGTAATGTTGGGACTAATTGTCAAGTGGGAGTTGGAAGTTGATAACAAAGTTTATTTACCATGGAAAGTTAGTTTTTGATTATCATCACTTTCTCTAATGCTACAACCTATTATGCCTAGCACAAATAGTTATATATATATATATATATATATATATATATATATATATATATATATATATATATATATATATATATATATATATATATATATATATGTATGTATATATATGTATACATTAGAAGATGCATCATAGACATAATGCATTCAATAGATTATGTAAAATTTTATAGTAAAAGAACCATAAAGTATTGATCTCTAAATTTACATTGACGTTATTATTTTACATATTATTGCTCAACTAATTGGTACATTTTTAAGGGACTTGGTCCTTTGTGATATATGAATTTATTCATTGTTGTCAATTTGAATATTATTGACCATTATTTGGTTACCATGTACTAATTTGTATTTTATTCAAAGTAATGTAATTACTAGGGTTCTCACCGTAGTGAAAATTCACTACACTTGAAGGAATTTTACCTTGGAAAATTTTGCAAGATAGCCTTGGCAAAAGGAAATTTAGCAAGTTGAGAAATAAATGTGGAGGTCGCATGCACTATCAATTTTTAGATATACGATGAGTGTTTTTTCACATGAAGAGGCTCAGTTAAAATTTTGATATCACATGAACCATCTGATATCTTTGATTAATGGAAGACACTAATTTGTAAGGATGAAGGACATGAAAAATCCTTAAAGCTGCATGAATCATCCAATATCTTTGATCAACAATAAGTGATAAATTTAAAATATAAAGGGCCATAAAAGTTCCCAAATCCACATGCATCATCGATTTTCTAGATCTATGATAGGTGTTAATTTATAGAGGAAATCAGTTTGCAAAGGCAAAAAAGTAGCACGCACCATCAATTTTCAAAGACAATGGCGATAATTGTTTTTTTAGCAAAGCAATTGAAGAAGATTTTTCAAAGCAATGTGATTCATTGATTTCTCATCCAATGGTACATGCCATTATATAATACTATCAAAGGAATTATCAGGAAAAATAATATTACCATTGGTTGAGACTTGGACATATGGAAAATACATTTACACTCCATAGAAGAATTAAGTATCTATCCCATCAATATTCACATCCAAAGAAGATCTATCATTGATCTAGTATGGAAATAAGATCAAATGATCCACATAGTTTCAAAGGAAAATTTAAGATATTTATATCATAAATATTATGCAATTTGTCTGATTATGGTGATTAATGACCCATGCGATATCAAGGAACTCTTCATCATTAACAAAAATGGCCCTATCATTGGTTTAAGATCAACAAAATCAATGGTCACACACTAGATCTTCCACATCTAATTGAGCTTACATCAACCATACATGTGGTAGCTGCATGATTTCTCCACTCTATATATAGAAGAAACCAATGATCAAGATCAAATTGAACCCAATCTGATAGCTCATATGAATTGAATAATTCATAGGCAATATAGAATTATAAATTAGTATCAATCATATTATCCCAATTATCAATGTCTCAAGAAGGAGAGTGTAGACAAAAGATAAGATTAAGAGGATTAGCACCAATCATCTGATTGATGGAGAGCAACCCAATCTAGTGGCTTGTAATTTTTTCAAAAGGTGGCAATATTCTTTCAAGATTTTATCACCAACCTTCTACCTTCCATAGTAAGGAACCTCCCTAATAAGTAAAGCATTGTTATTATAGTAACATCTATGCATGATCTCCCAAAGAAAGTGGGTGAGTTCATAAAGGCAACAATGGTAGAAAAACCTTGATTCCACCTACTTGCACCACTTGAACACATCATTCTAGGGAATTAGTTAGAATTTTAAATGTAGTAATAGTTGAAGCTCCAATTTTAGAGACCTCAAGTCTAGCAATATTGATTACAATAGGATCCCACATCTAGTTTTCAAGGGAATTTCTAGTAAAAGTAGTTGGTAATAGTGGCAGAGGCTCCAAATCTAGAGGCCCTAAACCCTTCAACATGAATGGATATATATCCAAATATCCCAATCCTATCAACATTGAATAAAGGCTCTTGCTTGAGTTTGGAGAAAAAATTTGGGTTATATGTACATTTTTTCAAGCAATAAACCCTAGCTTTTGCTTATAAATAGGAGTTTCAATTCCATTATAGGGCATTAGAAGTTGTATATGCATGCCTAATATCTATGCTTGTGTGTATTTTCTTTCACTTTCTTTAGTGTATTAATCTAGACTCAAACCCTAAGTCATTTTGTTAATGGTATTCAAGCCTCTTTTAATCTAGCATTTCTATATAAAAGGTTTGTGATATATATATATATATATATATATATATGAAGCTATGACTAATTTTGCTCTATCATATTTCTTGTATACAATGTGTATTTGAATGCTTGATGTTAAATTAAAACTATGTTCATTTATCTAGCTTTTAATGGATGATAAATGTGTTCATTTTATTCCATTCATGCATAGAAGATTCTTTTAATCTCGATGCATCACCCCTGTTAGATTAAGATTTTATTTTTGCAATCTCTCTTTCTTTTCCTTTGATGTGTGCAAGTAGATTGGGAGCATGAACATTAATGATCAAATAAAATAATAATATGACCTTAATAAAATCCTAGAGGTTTCCCTATGAGTGTGCCCCTCAACACAAAGCCTCCAAACCATATTGCTCTACACAATGTGTGGGTGTTAGGTGCATCTGGCTAGTGCAACAAATAACCATGATATTCTAGGTGGACAATAATTTTTTTGCAATACCCGATGGGACGAATCTTATTTATCCACCTCATATATATTTATAAATATATAAATATGAAAAAGAAATTAAATTTCATAACAACCACCATGCATGCACAACAATTTTCTTGGGATGCTTGGTGGGATGAACTATACTAATTTTTTCCATAAAATAATATCACCTAGTTGAAATTTTGATGAATATCTCATCCTGTTTTTTTAATTAAATAATAAGAACATTCACCTAGTGACTCAATTGATAATGAAAGACCCAAAAATTTATGAGTGCAAGACATGTTACTCGATCCTTTGCAAGAATAAATCCATAAACATTGGTGTCACCCCTGAACCAAGGACCTAAAATAAGATGTTGATGATAGAACATGGATATGAATCAAAATTAACCCCCAAGAAGGTACCAACCTAGAGTGACAAAGACCCTCTGCAACCACCTATTCCTCCTACAACATGGGACCCAATCCCAACCTTGATTATCAAATATTTATCTTCATATATGAAGATGTAACTAGGTTGGTAAAACACCTACATCACATGGTCAGACTATGTACATTACATAATATTAAAGAGCTAAATGTATCCCTTAGTTTATTAGTCACATATTTCATAAGCTTGTTGCACACTCAATCAAAATTTGGGACCAACTCATAAGATTCCTATTTGATTGATTCAGAGTGAAGGTATATGGTATGTCTCTCATGGAATAGTTGACAACCATCAATAGAGCATCCATGGATATAATGGATGATTTCAATACTTGGTTTTACAAAATCTAGTATAGAATCCTAATAAAATATTCCCTCTCTTAGGTGTGGTATTTATTTATTATTTGAAAGCTATTAATTTTGAAATAGCCATGATGATAGAGTCTAAAGGATGATATTCTTTACTAGTCACCTATGAGATAGTGATTCAATCCAATAATAATTTAATTTATATAGGAAGGCTAGCTCCTAGATCCCATATGCCTCTATTTCAAGCATTCAACCTCCCTATCAACCACCTCCAATATTTCATCCTACTACCTTCTAGTCCACTCTTGTTATAGACCCCGTAAAGGCTTAGACTTCTCTCCCTATACCATAATATCCTTCCATAAGTCCTTACTTTTTGAATAAGCTAAATGAAATGAAGAACTTCCAAAGATCCCTTTCCAATGAGTTTTTATCCCTCTAGATATAGTAAAATGCTTAAATATTTCCTTATTAAATACATCCACCCTATCGAGATAGTCAAGATTACAGACCTTCATCAAGTGGCCAAAAATATCAAGGTTCTCACTTCCAATCCAATAAGAGTGCATGTGACCCCCAAATCTATAACCATAAAATAGTACCTATTCCACTTCCCTTGCAATATATTACCCCTAACTCTATTAGGGACATGGTTATGACATGAAACAAATATATGGAAGAGCCCAATGCATGGTACTACCTTGATTCTTATTCCTCCATTGCTTATCCCAAGAGAAATACTCAATAACCTATAATTATGTCAAGTGGAGTTGCACATGCCTGGCAACTTATTTATATTCCAAGGATGGATACACCAATATAGAACTAGTCCCCTCATCTACAATCACAAAGCACCCACCTAGGAACAAGTACCATCACCCCCAAGTAAATTTTGATAATTAGGAAAGATTAGGAAGTGTATGTTGTATCTGAGGAAGTAAGCCCTTTAGCACCTATAGGATCTCAAGTACAATTTGATTACATGATAAATTCTAACAAATAATAGATATAATAACATGGAAAATCCAATAAATTGGATCTCAACACCCAAAATATGCAAGTTTATTTTGAAAGGGGAATTTCTCCTATAGCCACATCTAATCATAATATGCAAAATACTTTGGTTATGTACAAGAAGATATCCTTAATAATTAGGCCTTCATGGTAAAGGAAATATAGTTTGGGTAAAATCTATCTATTGGTTAATCCTATCCTTCTATTCTTGACGACCAAAGGGACCAATGGGCAACAGAAATGTGGGATTTGGATCCTTATGAGGTCAACAAGAAAACTTGTATGGAGACCTATCAATGGAAGAAAGAAAAAGCCAGTTTTGATTCATGGTTAGATTTTTCCACTACAAGTGATGTAGCCCAAGCCACCAAACCTTTGGAAAATCTAGTAGTGAAAATTCAAGAAGTTGTGAGCAAAGTAAACAAAAAAATCTTGTGATGATCAACTAGAGATCTAGGGTTGTTATTATCAATCTAAAAATATGGAGTTATCATCTAAAAGTGAGTGGGAAGAAATCAAGGATTGGATGGATATAATTTCCTTCTAGTAGCCTTGACATTATTATTTTTCTTCCTATCATTTCTTTAAATCTTCTAATTTTGTATTTTTTCATTTGAATCCATGCCTAATGGATGAGGCTTTAAATTTTTTTAGGATTTTTTATCTTCAGCAAGCAAAATATCCCCTTTGAGTCACTAGAACTATAATTAAGACTCACTACACCCAAAGGAATTTTTCTTTGGCCAATTTTGCAAGATAGTCTTGGTAGAGGGAAAATTAGCAAGTTGAGAAAGCAAGTGGAGGTTGCATGCATCATCAATATTGAGATATATGATAGGTGTTGTTTTGCATAAAGGGCTCAATTAAAATTTTGATACCACATGAATCATCTAATATCTTTGATAAATAGAGAGTGATAATTTAAAAGGATGAAATCCATAAAATTTCCTCAAATCCATACAAACCATTTGATGTCTCTTATCAACAAAGAGAACTAATGGATATCCCTCCCTTTTAGAATATCTACAGTTGGTTTTTATTTTCTTTAAAGACTTAGCCTAGTCATTGAACCCCTAGGTCTTAGCCTCAAACTTAAATTCCTTTATATGAGCTTGTATTTATGGATTTGTACCATAATTCTACATATCCACCTAAAAATCAACTAGTAGAGAAAAAAGTGATCAAGAGTGAGTCTTTTGAGATTCCAAGAACATAGGAATCATATGAACTATTAGGTTTAGCATATGAAAATAGAGGGAGAGACTAGCAAGAACATATTTATGCATTCTACATCATCTTTATTTTTGCCTCTAGAAGATGCAAATATCTATCCTCAAAGCCTTGAATCTTGTAATGTAACCCTCAACATTATCAAACTCAACTAGTTTAAGAAAGGAAAGCTCTATTTACAAGAAACTTCAGTAGTATTAATTTTCCCAAAAATATCATGCAGTTTTGACCATACCTTGATAGGGTCACTCTCCTCTTTGATGTGGAAAAATAACTCTAGTTCAATCAGCAAGGAAAATAGACCAAGAGCCTCTTATTTTCTTTGATGGAAAGTTTCATCATCAAAAATAGCTACTTTATCCTCTTCAAAGGTATACCATAGGTTCTTACTTTGTAATAGGACAATCATCTAAGTTGACCATACATTATAATTTTACCTGTTATGGTGAGTAACTAGGGCTTTATGGTCTAGCTTATACAATCCAACCCCTAATATAGTATCACATCCATGAACTAATGTCACTAATGTAGAGATCTTGAAAGATCATGTGATTTGAAAAATATGGGATCAAAACACTTTTGTATGTAAAATTTATGGCCTCCAAAAATTTGCCCTAACGGACCCCAAAATATTAAAAATTAAATTCTCAAACCTTAGAATTGAAAGAGCTAATTTTGACCTACCATTTGGAAAATTATGCTTCACTTCTATGCTCCAATAATGTTTTGACACTTCAGCTTCTTTGATTTATTTGGGTGTTGACACTTTATAGATCCTAATTAGTTAAGCATGTATAAGTAGTAAAACTTTTGTTTGAAATGGTATAGATAGGTCCATATCAGCCACCATGTTGGCTAAGGATCTAGTCTCTCCTAAGCCAAAATTATTCTCCATGGGGTTTGAACTTGAGCCCTCATCCTTGTAATAACCTTAGTGTCACCAAGGTTATAAGGCTTCTATTTGAGAGAGGAGGCCAAGAAACCATTGATATGCATGTCTTCCAAAATAATCCATCCTAAAATTTATTTTACAAATACATGACCCTACAACCTCAGGGTCTTGGATGCACTATAGAGGGGGCTTTGCTAGTAGACCATGGGAATTCATGGTGAGGCTTCCATAAATTATTCCATATAAATCATGAAATTCTTTATCCCTTGAGATCAATAAGGTCATCATGAAGGCTTAACCCCAAAACCTTTTCATTTATACTCCTTTATAGTCATCATATTGACCACTATACCATGCCACTTGTAACAACCTAAAACTACCAAACCAATTTTTTTAAAAGAGCACTTACAAATAAATGCTCACAAAGGAGAAACCCTCCTTTCATTTATCTCAGCATTCAAGGCTTCATCACATTTGAGTTCCAAGTCGCTATAGATGACACTCAATAGACAAGAGTGGCCAACTCTCATAGTTTATGGGGTTCACCTCACTAAACCTACACATTTAAAAGGATGCCAATAAGTGATCCCCCTAATTTTCCTATATCTTCATCGGCTAGTGATCATGTGATCATTGTAGGGATTATCCTTTAAGACCCATAACACATAAATGGGGGTGTTTATTCCCTAACCATACTCTAATTCCATCTAGGTAGGTTAATATAGCATAGATTCTTGATGCTTAGTTACCACACCTTTGTGGGCTAACTGTAGTCCTAAATGTTTTGCACTCCTTTCCTTCAGGTTAATGGATCCATGCCCCGAAGGGGAATGGGAATATAATGGATCTACACCTCAAAGGAGAGGCAATTGATGGCATGCCCTCTTTGGTAATTTTTTGATGAATTGGGTGGGTTCACTAGGAAACATTTGTATCGTAGTTTCTATGCCTAGGTTGGGATTTGTTTGATGTGTTCCTTTTATTTCATTCACATTCACCTAGTTTGGCCAAATGCAACTAACCAATACTATATGCAATTTTAATTCAAATGAATACATCACACAACAGATTACAGAAGATAAACAGATGCAATGCTTAATTGTTAAAGAAATTTCATAATCTTACTCAATCTAGATGGTTGATGTTGAATACTTTTGCTTGCTACAGGTGATATTGGACTTTGCAGGGTGATATCGGACATCTGATCTGATATTAGCAGGTCCGATCTAATATTGTCTGGTCTGATCTGGTAAAAAAATTGCAACTTCATAGTTTGACACCAAAATATAGATTTTGTAGCATAATATAAATTGAATTAAGCATGTAACAGACTATATAAACTCATTACTTGCAATATATAAAAAGAAACAATGCGATTCTATGCTTATAAATGCAAAATAGTAGAATGAAATGATATGATGGTGAACACCGAGTATGATAAATGAAACTAATGCTTAGATATAAATAACATATATAATCTTGTAAATACAAAATAGAGGACTAGAAATGCAAACAAAGGTCTGAAGGTGCCCCCAAGTGATCTGTAGACAAGATCGAACTTGTTCTAATGATATCGAACATCCGATCTCGTATCGTACCACCCGATGCATACTTCTGGATATTTGAACCTGCAAAATAATATGAAACTAGCAATATGCACTATAACACTAAGGATGCAAGAATGATTGAGAACCAGGGGGAATCTAGGGATTAAATAGGTAAAGGTGAGTCAGGTGGGTTGGGCTAAAAAATAAGGGGAGTTATGATCTTTCCCAATAAGGATGATATCGGTTGATCTGATACCGTAACATTCACATCATTGGCCAGGTACAAATAAAAGGGTTACAATAAAATTTTATCATTTTTTTGTTCTGGGTGATTTTCTATTTTGTATGATATCATACATCTGATATTGTACAATGACATCCAATATCGCATCAGATAGCCGATATCAATCAAATAGATCTGATATCATTCGAAAGTTAGAAATAAACTTGATGCGGGTAAAAAAATTGAGGCAAGAGGTTAACAAGTGGTTTTAATTAATTTTTTGAATTTTTTTGACTTAGGGTAAATGGACATGGGTCAATTTTAGCCTATTACACTAACTAAGGGATCACCAATATTGTCTTGTGAATGGTTCCACAATTGTAGATGGAGTACACCTAAGCCTTCTTGTTCAAGATGCAATGGTTCACAAGAAATATTGGCTATTGTATTCACACAACTCCTTCAAGAAGCATGAATCCCTAGCTATTGCACCCTTACAAATCCTTTTATGTTCATGACTATTGGGTATTGCATTCATACAACTCCTCCTAGGATTGGGCTTTAAACAATTGACTCAGGTCCACAAGATAAACTAACCACCCAAAGATAAACTTATCATAAATAATTCATGCACTTTAAATAGTAAAGCATCATGCATTCCATCATATTAAAACCATTTCAAAGCAAGTCATAAACCATATAATCCAAGATGCAATAGTAGATAAATAAATATGTCTTTTAAATAAATCCTATATTTACTTAATTAAAATGCTTGACATAAAGCTTTAAAAGACACATTCCTATATCATTAATGCTTTCATATAATTATCCAAGAATTTAACATAAATATGCATTCCAATAATTGATAGAACACAATACTAACCATCTGAAAACATATTCCTAAGAACACTTTAATGAAGAAAACCCTAGATATCATTAAGCAACATAGTTTATACAATACATAAGTTTACAAACTCGTTGAATAAATTATTCTTTTACATAGCCTTTGTTTTTCCATAATATTTATCTATTTAAAGCCCAATAAATCCATCCACCAAAAATCTTCAAGCCATCAAGCATCTACAATCTACTTTGTTATGGTGAATCCTCCCATATCTTATGAGGTATACTTGAAAGTCGAATGCGGAGTGACGGCGTGTCAGATTATGATGCAAACGAAATTGATATAAAAATGCTAAGTCCTACGAATGCGAGAAAAGCAATGCATGAAGGAAAGACACGAGATGTTAGCAAACAAAGAAAAGTGGGGCCTCTTTTTATTAATGTTGCTTTCAATCCAGTTACAATATGTCTCCCCTTCTAGGGCTCAGAACGTTTGATACATTTTGTTACATCAACGGATGGTACGCTTCCAATGTCTTCTGCATGCCCACATTTGAAATGGGCGGGCCAAAGGTTGTCACCGCTTGCGTCCATGTGTTCATTGTTCCTTGCTGCCCCTCCGGTGTTCCTGGAGGTGAGATCCTACGCACAAAGAAATAGCAAACAGTTAATAGCATATGCGGATAGAGGGGAAAACATGCAATCCCTAGGGCCTCCGGCTAGTGAATACATAAAATAGCAAAATGATGGTCAGAACATGTCATAATGAATTCAAACTTTGATAGAAGCATAGAAACATCATCAGGGACACATTGCAAAAAGAACAGTCAGGAAATCATGCATGGATTTCTAATCGCTCTGGGGTGGGACGATTAGGACTATCACAAAACATGCAAAAGCGACCTTGCAAATGTCCTGCCCAGAGGCCTCCAAAACTCCTGCAAACTTGGGGTTAGGCAAAAAGGGGCATTTTGGGATGACCCAGAAGGTCATATTTGGCAGATTCTGCCCAGATTGTCCCGTATCCGAAGGCGCTCCCTATATGTTAGTAAACGCATAAAATGATAAAAACAAGGTCAAAATAGGTCAGAATGCAATGAAACTTGAACAACAGCATAAGTAAACCAAATAGAACATAATGCAAAAAGAATAGTGAAGAAAGCATTCATGGATTTCTAATCGCTCCGGGGTGGGACGATTAGGACTACAGCAGTTTGGGGGGCACCCGGGGGCAGGACGCCCGACTTTTGGGGTATGGTTTTGACACCAATCCACTTGGGATGGGTCCAAAACCTCCTAGGGGGTTGTGTCAATGAATTTGGTGTGGGATTGTGGCCGATTTCTTGGGTTTTGGCGGTGGGGTCCTAGTGCCCGAAACCCCCTCTCCAAAAGAGAAATTAGAAAAAGGAAGGGAAGGCACAAAGCACAAAGGGAATGGGGGTACAATTTGGCAGCACTCCATTGCTCCAAATGCTCCAGCTCTATTTTTTTTTGGGGTGAGGAGGCTCACCATTTTATAGACCTGAGGGTCTCCTTTGAATGTGCATGCGAGGGTGCCACTTGGCTTGTCATGCCTTTCTTGGGGGAGAGAATATTCCTCCCTGATTTAGGGCCTCCTTGCATGAGGCCTCCATGATCAGGGCATGCTTGACTGAAGTCCCTCTCTCTGATTTGAAACCATTCCTCGCAATTGCATGCCTTGAAGGTGAAGTTGAGTGGCGGATCTGTCGAGGCTTGACTTTTTGCCAGTCAAACCTGCTACTCATCCCACCCTGGGACGATTGCTGCTAATCGTCCCGGGGTGGGACGAATAGGACTCTAATCGTCCCAGGGTGGGACGAATAGGGAGCAAAGTGCTTAAAAGGTGCCAAATTGACCTCTGACCTTCCAAAACTGATTTGGGAGTGGTTAGGACCATTGTTTAACCTCTGGAGGCTGCCCTAGGGGGTGTGTATGCCAATTCGGTCAGTGCTTGTAGTCGCATAATCGGATTGGTGTTGTTTTGGTGTCTACAGATGCCCCTTTTTGGGATGCGTTGTGTGTGGCGTAGTGCTGAGCAAAAATAGATGACCAAAGCACTTAATGATTAGGGTTTCTTAGTAACCTAACCAAATTTTGATGCCCCAAGTATGGAAAGGGCACGCATTCTTGAATCCTTGCTTTGACGAGCTAAGGAGCTTAACTCAAGTGTAACCTTTTTCGATGAGGTGTACTTGATCTTGGACATTGTTCGATCATGAATAGGCAAAGGGCGCAACCTTTTGTCTGAGGAACCTTGTCTTCATGCTTCCAGAATGCCAAGTGTTTGTTCAGCTTGTGATTATTGCTTGTTTTCTGCCCCAAGCAAGAGCGTGATTGTCTTTGTCAATGATTCTTTGAATGCATGCCATTTCCTTGATTGGGTGTGTATTTGTTGATTTGGTGACTAAGTGTGACTACCCCCTCAAGCGACGAATCGATGAGGGAATGACCAAAATGAGAAAAGCGATGAGTCGCTTGACCCAAGATGACGTTTGTAAGGGTGCCTTCAGTTGTTTTTCGTTGAACGCGTGCAGTTTCCTAGCAATCGGACCTATTTTTGGTGGGTTTTGACCCTTTTTGTTGACGCCTATTGGGGTAGAAATTATCAAAAATCCTCCTTCCCGTGGAGCGGTCTGGCTATGCTAGCCTTCTTAGGGAGTAGGATAGAGATTATTCGTGACCCCGACATCGGTTTTTCATGCCAGGAATGTCAGGTGCAAAGGCACCTTTATCCGGCAGATTTATTGTTGTTTTTGGTGCATTTTTTGGATTCTATTTTTGTTGCTTTATTTCTTGCTCTGTAATCGTCCCAGGGTGGGACGAATACCAATTTGGTAATCGTCCTAGGGTGGGACGAGTGCTAACTAGAGCGCTCATCCCAGGGTGGAACGATTACAGGCCTAACAACCTATAAAAAGACCAAATCTAGGTTTTGGGCTCATTTGCAACAATTTTTTCTTGGCTATTTGGAGCAGTGAGGAGGAGTGCGAGTTTGCGTAGCGGAGCGCTGCTGAGATTTCATGGACATCATGAGTGCGAGGACCGGATCTTCGAGTGGAGGAGCCGAGGCGAGATCGGTATGATGTTCCTTCCTTCTACGTGTTATTATTATTATTTTTTTTTTTTTATATGAATTTTTAAAATGCACATATAAAATGCTTGGGAGCATTATTTTTTTGTTGTTTTTGTCTTATTAAGGTTGTAACCCGAATATAGATTTTGTGTTTTATTTGATTTTGTTGTTCACACTTTAAGGTTTAAAACCCTACTATGAATTTTATGTTTTTGTTTGATTTTTTGTTCACACTTAAGGTAAAAAACCCTAGTATGAGTTTTATGTTTTTATTTGATTTTTTTGTTCACACTTGAGGTAAAAAAACCCTAGTATGAGTTTTATGTTTGTATTTGATTTTTTTGTTCACACTTGAGGTTAAAAAAACCCTAGTATGAGTTTTATGTTTTTATTTGATTTTTTTGTTCACACTTAAGGTAAAAAACCCTAGTATGAGTTTTATGTTTTTATTTGATGTTTTTGTTCACACTTGAGGTAAAAAAACCCTAGTATGAGTTTTATGTTTGTATTTGATTTTTTTGTTCACACTTGAGGTAAAAAAACCCTAGTATGAGTTTTATGTTTGTATTTGATTTTTTTTTTGTTCACACTTGAGGTTAAAAACCCTAGTATGAATTTTATGTTTTTAGTTGATTTTTAGTTCACATTAAGGTTAAAAACCCTAGTATGATTTGTTTTTTTTGTTGTGATTTGTTTGTTTTTTTGTTTGAATTTTTTTTTAGTTCACATTAAGGTTAAAAACCCTAGTATGAATTTTATGTTTTTAGTTGATTTTTAGTTCACATTAAGGTTAAAAACCCTAGTATGATTTGTTTTTTTTTTTTTTGTGATTTGTTTGTTTTTTTGTTTTAATTTATTTTTTAGTTCACATTAAGGTTAAAAACCCTAGTATGAATTTTATGTTTATTTTATTTTGATGGTACAGTTTATTTTAAATTGAGTTGTACTTTTGTTGTACAGTCTTATTGTAGTGCACTTCTTTGACGTTTGTTGTACACTTTTATTGTAATATTTTTGTTCATATTAAGGTTGAAACCCTAATAGGAGTTTTTGTTTTATTTTGTTTTTGTGTGCACCTTAAGGTTAAAAACCCTAATAGGATGTTTTGTTGTATTTTATTTTTTTTTTGTTCACATTTAGGGTTGAAAACCCTAGTGTGCATTTTTTGTTTTATTTTGTTTTGTATTTTTGTTTTTGTATAGTTTATTTGAATGATCTGTACTTTTGTTGTACAGTTTTATTGTAGTGCACTTCTTATGCTATACTTTTGTTGTACACGTTTATTGTAAACTGTAGGCTGTACTTTTGTTGTACAGTGTTTTGTTTTTATTATTTTTGTTTTTATTAAGGTAATATTAAAACCCTAATTTTTTTTGCTTTTTTGGTTGTTTTTCAGGTTGTGAGGAGTCGGCACCGCTAGCCGACTGTGTTCTTTGATGCTCGGGATGCACTAACAGTTGCGGATTGGGAGTGGCTTGATGCCCTTGGGCTCAAGCAGGTGATGCGTTTGGAGCCTGTGGTGGGGGATCGAGCATATTTGACTGCCCTGATCAATCTGTGGGATCCCCACACCAACACCTTTCATCTCCCAACAGGGGAGATGACGGTTACTTTGGAGGACGTATATCGGATTCTATGGATTTCGATAGATGGGCTGCCCATCCGGATGACCCATCGGGACCAGCGGACAACAGTATTGACACGATGTTTTGGTTCGACGGGGGAGAGGGGGGTGGATAGGCCTATGGAGAGGGCAGAGGCTGACTGCCATATAGGCGGTATTCTGGTGCGGTGGTGGCTGGAGAAGGGCGTATTGGGGGTGAGGCATGCGTTACTCATGGCCCTCATTTCCAATATGTTGCTTCCTGACTCCTCGAGTGCGAGGTTCCCTTGGAACCTATTGGAGTTGGTGTTTAGACTGGTGGAGTGTCCTACCTCAGCTCCACTGATTATGAGATGGGGTCAGACGTTGTTGGCATAGTTGTACGACAAGCTGTACGAGGTCCACTATCGAAGGCGGAAGGGGATCGGGTGCAGCTATCTTTTGTAGTGTTGGGGGTGGCAGCACATAGCTGTCGAGCGGCCACAGGGTTTGCCCTGGACCACCCGAGGTGAGATGGTGGATCGAGAGATTGGATATGCCACATTATGGCGGAGGTCAGAGGAGCATGGGCAGAGTCGATGGTGGGCAGGTGTCGTAGGGCACTATACTGATGCCTTCTCTCATTTAGTGCCCGGGTAGGTGTTCTAGCGGTCGTATCGGGACTGCCCAGCCTAGCCTGAGGCTGGTGAGTGGCTTCGGTGTGTGCATAGGGGTAGATGGTTGATTGGGCGACATGGGACAGAGCAGGAGTACTTCTCGTATGTCCAGGTGACATGATAGTTTGGGGTGTGCCAGGGATTTCCTGGTGATCCCTTGATCTATCGATGCCATGGGGACGAGAGGACCCTAGTCTGGCCGATCATTGAGCCGTTGGGCGAGGGGTTTGATGTAGTTATTGAGGTACCCAACGTGGACGATGTTGGGGTAACTACAGAGTATGACCGATGGTGGACTATGCGGTGGTGGCGGGGTGAGGGGCCTCTAGGAGGCACGGATGTGGCAGTAGTAGGAGGTGGGGATGTAGAGGCATCGGGGGAGGGTTGGGGGCTCCGCTTGATGATGCAGACATGGTGGAGGTTGATGACCTCACTGGCGATGGAGATGATTTAGGGGTTCTGAAGCAGTCGGATGTCCAGGATGTCCCATAGCAGTGGGTGTCGGAGTAGAAGGCCGTCTCGGAGGTGCCCATGCCTCAGGCTGTCCCAGGGGATGTGGAGGCTGGGTTTCATGCTGAGATAGCATGATTGGAGGATCTCTTGCGGAGACAAGAGGAGGAGCACAGAGATGTTTTGTAGGAGAGGGATCTCCTACGGGCTCAGTTGGCACAGCGGGACAATGCATTGGTGATGTATCACCGACGAGATGTGGAGTGGGGGCGGTACCGAGTAGAGTTGGAGACAGAGGTTGTCCGCCTTGGTGGACAGTTACCTGATCTTGATGGAGGTGGTTCGTCATGTCGTACGAGAGGTAGTGAGACTGAGCAGTCTGCATCCTCTCATCGCAGGCGACTAGATGAGGGTAGCATTGGTGGGCAGGGTGCGCGGGTTGGCAGTAGCCACCTTGAGAGGTCCCATAGGACCCATACTACTAGGGGTAGTTCCAGTCGCACCGATCCTGCGTGATCATGGTGGCCGACTCCCTAGGCTTTGGGGTTTTTGAGTTTTTGGTTTTTTTGTGAGGTCAGAGGACCTTCTTATTGTAGCCTAAGGGCATTTTGACTCGATATATATACATGACTCATTTTTGGTTTGATGATATGCTTGTCATGGTTTATTGTTCTTTTTATGCACCTTTATTTATGTTTATGTATGCATATGCTATTATGACTATGGATGATGTTAGCTATATGATATGGATGTATGCATATGGAATGGATGGAATGATTTGTTGGTATACAGGCGATGGCACCATAGACTATACAAGATTAACTAGATTTCTGTACTATGTGATTGCTTTATGGAATAACTTTGTATTTGTAATTTTTTTTTTTTGTATTTTCTGATGGTGATGTAAGTAATGAAATGTACAACAATTTTTTTAAAATGTAGTTAAGGTTTTTCTGAGACTCAGATGCTTTAACTAACTAATCAAGACTGTACATTATCTTACAAGACTTTCAAACAAGGTACGAATCAGACTTGAGTTTGACCAAGTTATTTCACATCCCTGTGTGTGCGATTGAGTTTGTTTATGTGGTATTCATAAGGATACCGCTAGTGCCAGGTAGGTTGTCCACCAAACCTGTACTGAGGATCACCTAATTAGTTCCACTAACTCCTTTGTTGTATTTAGTAAGATTAATCCACGGGGCAATCTAAGATACCATAAGCTAGCTCATCCACATGCAAACATTGGTCTACACACACGCAAAGCTAATGTGATAGACATATCATCATGCGTTTAGGATACCGCCATTGCCAGGTAGGCTATCCACCAAACCCGTAATGAGGATCACCTAAATGGTTTTTCAAATGTTGAGAATTCCAGGGATTCAAGCTCAGGCGTCTTTCGATTGCTCAACTTGTTGGGATACTTGCTCTCATACATAGTGATGAAAATCACTGTTTATTTTTCTCTTTTTTTTTTTTTTGAGCAAGGGGTTTGAGTAGTGGTGATAACCACTGTTATTATTTTTTATTGTTGCCTTTTGAGGATTTAGATTTTGAATTTTGATTTCAAAGTTGAGCTCGTGGGTTTTTGGCTTGTGAATGGCATTGATCCTTTTGGCCTTGGGGATGACTACCCATCCTTCTCAGGGACGTGTAGTATGAATCCTTACGACTTTGGGGATCAAAGGTGGTTGGGAATTTTGCTTTGGAATGGCATTGATCTTTTAGGCCTTGGGGATGACTACCCATCCTTCTCAGGGGCGTGTAGTATGAATCCTTACGACTTTGGGGATCAAAGGTGTTTGGGATTTTTGATGGTGGACTTTTGGGATTTTGCTTGTGAATGGCATTGATCCTTTTAGGCCTTGGGGATGACTACCCATCCTTCTCAGGGGTGTGTAGTATGAATCCTTATGACTTTGGGGACCAAAGGTGTTTTGGAATTTTTGATAGTGGTGAAAACCACTATTTATTATGGGGAATTGGATGGGGAAGAGCTTGTCCTTTTGTCAATTCTCAGCATTCTTGAACCATTCGCACAGGGGGATGAGCAGGATAATGTTTCACCTATGGTACCCTAGACTGCTTTGTAGGTTTCATCTTGCGTTCACACAACTTGGGAATTTTTATGTGTTTTAAGCTTGTGTTGGGATGTGATGTAACAAGGCGTGATCCAAGTAAAACTCTACCTTGTAAAAATCGGTCTGACTTTGTACAACATTTGACTAGAAATCTAAAGACAGCTGAAAATTACAAAAAAAACCCTAAAGACATTAGCAGACAACTGACTATGATATGGCAAAAATGCAAAGGGCGTTATTTTTGATGGATCTTTTTACAAAATGGACTGAATTTGGAAAATGATGGAATTGTCGAGCAATTACAGTCTATGGTGCTTTTGACATGTATGACCAGCAAATATGCAATGTATGTATGTGATGCCTAATGCAGTTTTTCTTTTCTTTTTTGGTGTTTTGATTTTTAAGAATATGCATGATAGTGAGATGCAATTTTTTTGTTATTTTTGATTATCTGGTGTTTTTTTGTTTTTGAATATTTGTTTTTGACCAAGCGATTGTGGGAACCCTTGGATTTTTTGGCTTGACCAAAGGGATTATGGATACCTTTGGGACGTTTTTGGTTGACCAAGCGATTGCGAGAACCCTTGGGGCTTTTGGTTTGACCAAAGGGATGATAGATACCTTTGGGGCATTTTAGGTTGACCAAGCGATTATGGGAACCCTTGGAGATTTTTGGGTGACCAAGCGGTGGTGAGAACCCTTGGAGCTTTTGGTTTGACCAAAGGGATTATAGATACCTTTGGGGCATTTTAGGTTGACCAAGCGATTACGGGAATCCTTGGGGCTTTTGGTTTGACCAAAGGGATTATAGATACCTTTGGGGCATTTTAGGTTGACCAAGCGATTATGGGAACCCTTGGAGCTTTTTGGGTGACCAAGCTGGGAGCTTTTGGTTTGACCAAAGGGATTATAGATACCTTTGGGGTGTTTTAGGTTGACCAAGCGATTGCGGGAATCCTTGGGGCTTTTGGTTTGACCAAAGGGATTATAGATACCTTTGGGGCATTTTTAGGTTGACCAAGCGATTGTGGGAATCCTTGGAGCTTTTGGGGTGGGCTATGGCTCTCTAAATGTTGAATGGCCTCAAATGACTGATGTTCAAGGGTTCTAGCTCCTTGATTCCTTCAAGAGAGGTGAGCCGGTATGTTCCAAGTCCTATTTTACTATCGATTACATAAGGACCTAACCAATTTGCCACAAACTTGTCCCTTAAATGGGGTGGCAAGTTAGAATTTTGTTGGTTCTCTTTTAAGACCAGGTCACCAACCTGAAAGTCCCTCAGGTGAACTTTCATGTTGTATGCTTTCTTAAGTCGCTCTTGATAGATACGTAAATGCTCGAGAGCATTGATGCATCGTTCATCGAGTAACGTAAGTTGGTCTAACCGATACTGCCGTGCAGTGTCATCATCGATGAACTCTTGCATTGATATGCATAGGGAGGGTATTTCCAACTCGAGAGGCATGACTACCTCGGAGCCATACACTAGCGAAAATGGAGTTGCCCTAGTGGGCGTCCGAATGCTAGTGCGATAAGCCCATAGGGCAAGTGGTATTTGGATGTGCCAATCCTTATGATTATCTATGACCATATTTTTAAGGATGGCGACTAGCATTTTGTTTGATGCCTCTGCTTGCCCATTTGCCTACGGATAATAGGGTGTCAAAAAACTATGCTAAATTTTGTACTTTGTTGTCAAAGCACGCACATCTTTGTTCTTAAATGACGTCCCATTATCCGAGATGATCTTGGATGGAATACCAAAATGACATATGATGTTATGTAAAATGAACTCCACAATGCGGGGCCCAGTCGTAGAGGTAAGCGGAATTGCTTCCACCCACTTAGTGAAGTACTTTGTGGTCGTTATGATAAACGTGTGATGACCTGATGATGCAGGGGAGATATTTTCGATGAGATCTAAGCCCCACTACGAAAATGGCCAAGCCGATTGGATCGGCTGCAAGGCCTGAGAAGGTACGTGTGTCAAGTTAGCATGGTGTTGACACTTCACGCACTTTTGCACATATGCACAACAATATCGCTCTAAATATGGCCAATAATAGCCCATGCAAAGAATGCGCTTTGTGATGGCCATACCACTGAAGTGGCCACCGCATGTACCATCATGCGCTTGGGTGATCACCCAAGTGGACTCCTTCTAGTCCAAGCAACGAAGGAGGATCCCTTCGTAGCTCCGATGGTACAAAATGTCTCCTAGCAAGACATGCTTTGCCACTTTCTGTTTGAATGATATTTTCATGGCGTGCGATAATCCAAGTGGGAGGCTACCTAACTTGAGATAGTCTCTTATGGGTGTGTACCAATCCTGCTGATCAAAAACCTCGATGGTATGAACGGTCGATCCCTCTTGAAGTTCGTCCCTAGCAAAAGTTGAGCGGGAAAGAACTTGTAGAAATAGCATTGTGTTGCTATTAAGAGGGGTTGGGGAGAACAAAGACCCCCAGTTGGCATGATTCAGACTATCATGGATTCGAGAGAACCTATCCTGAGATGGTTCAATCTGGATCAGGTGGATTCCTGGCGTTATGTCAGAGCTTGCACGCTCCATCGTGGATTGCGATAATGTTTTGACTTGAATGGTTGTCATCTCACCAGAAGGGTCTTGCGGGATTAGTGACCCCAAGGAGGCCATAGTGTCCACAAAATGATTCGATGATCGAGGGAGTGCCTCGATGTCGTACCATTCAAGATTTTCCAGGAATTTATCCACAAGGGCTTTGTAGGCCTGCAGAACTGGGCATTTGCATTGGAATACCCCTTTCACTTGGTTGACAATTAACAACGAATCACCAAAGATATTCAAGCATTTGATGTTCATGGTGATGGTTGTCTGAAGACCTATGAGCAAGGCTTCGTATTCAGCATTGTTATTGGTGCATGGGAAATCAAGTTTAAATGATAAAGGCATTGGAGCCCCTTGCGGTGTGAAAAATATGATTCCCATGCCACCCCCTTGCTCACATTTAGAACCATCAAAGAATAAGGTTATGTCGGCCTGTGACTCAGGCTCTTCAGAATCTGGCGATTCTGAGACATGGAAGACCCCATCATCGGGTAGCTCTACGGTCAGAGGTTGGTCATCTTCGAGAGGAGCCTCTGCTAGTTGATCGGCGATGACTTGACCTTTGATGGACTTTTGTCCAATGAATTCGATGTCAAACTCCATCAACAACATGATCCATTTCGCCATGCGACTACTATGATAAGTACGACTCATCATGTACCGCAATGGATTCTCCTTAGACACAACATACGTCGTATTGCTCAGCATGTAATGGCATAGCTTTTTGGTGGTAAATACCACTACCAAGCATAGCTTCTCAACGTATGCATAGTTAAGTTCATAACTGACCAGGGTGCGGCTAAGATAGTAATTAGCTTGTTCTTTATGTAATTCATTTTTCTGGGCTAGCATGGCACCCAGTGCCACCTCGATAGCTAAGATGTATAAGTAGAATGGCACTCCTGGTCTAGGTGGTGCCAATACTGGTGGTAAAGCCAAGTATTGTTTGATGTCATCGAAGGCGGACTGGCACTCGTCATCCCAATGAAATGCTACCCCCTTGTGCAATAATTTATTCATGGGTCGACACTTGTCAGATAACTGCGCTATGAAGCGCTTGATCGATGTGACCTTACCCTGCAAGCTTCTGAGCTGCCTGATGGTGGTTGGGGGAAGCATCTCAAGGATTGCCTTGACTTTATTTGGATCTACCTCGATGCCTCATTTTGAGACTATGAAACCCAAGATTTTTCTAGATGTGACGCCAAATACGCACTTCTTGGGGTTTAGCCTAACTTTGTGTTCGATGAGGCGATCAAGGATCTTGCATAGGTCATCGAGATGATTTTGGCGCAAAAGAGATTTGGCCAACAGATCATCCATATAATCTTCCAAAGTTTTATGCATGTGATCATGGAAGATGTATGTCATAGCGCGTTGGTAAGTGGCGCCAGCATTTTTAAGGCCAAAGGGCATGACCTTATAACAAAATGTCCCCCAAGGCATCGTGAACGCCATTTTTAGTTGATCATCGAGATTGATACGAATCTGGTTGTATCCCGAGAAACCATCCATGAGGGAAAGCATTTCGTGGCTTGCTGTAGCGTCTACCAATGCGTCGATGCTAGGCAAGGGGAAATCATCCTTGGGACTCGCTTTGTTTAAATCTCGAAAATCGATGCATATGCGAATCCTCCCGTTCGGCTTCTTGACGGGTACCATGTTGGACAGCCATGGTGGGTAATCCACGCAGATGACAAACTATGCATCCAACAACTTTTGTAGCTCATATTTGACCATTAAGGCCACTGTTGGGTGCATCTTACGTAGCTTTTGCTTGACTAGCTTGACTGTCGGGTCAAGTGTTAGATTATGCATGACTAGCTACGGGTCTAGCCCCGGCATGTCTTTGTAGGTCCATGCAAAAACCTCCTTCTTCTCTTTGAGAAGGGCAATGTACTTGGCTTGCTCTTTGGGGGATAGACTTACCCCCATCTTGATGATTTGTGGATTCATTTGATCAGAATCGATGTCTACATCAATCGTCTCTTCGACTGACATGTGGGATCCATCCTCCAACTGGTGTGGAGTTGGGATCAGGTGGATATCATTCACTGAATTTAGATCTACGTTGGGAACATTGGGTTCCTCTTCAACATGGAAGATATCCTGAGTCTGTCCTGGGGTGAAATGGAACATCTCACCGCAAGGCCAATACTCTGATGGGGATGGTGGTGAGTCAACACGATCCCAGTCTATGGCATCTAGGTCTAGATACAATGGTCATGTTGGATCGGCTAGATTGTGGATGGGGGTGGTTAAATCAATGGAGATCATGTTGATGGAATGAATTTGGTCTCCATTACCACATGGGTGTTGACTCAGATATTCTTGGTGATCCTTGTGCCCCGGATCTGGCTCTATGGGTACTGGCACAAAAGGATCGGCCCTATGTGTGGATAGAAGGATAGGGTCTACCCTTGGTACTACTGGTCTTATAGGGTCTCTAGGTGGGAGGTGCTCTTTGTATGCCCAAAGTGGTGGATGAAGCACTTGGTTTAACTATTCTTGGTTTAAATGCCACCTATGCCTTGGTCCCATATTTAGCTTTTTGAACATACCATCGATGTCTATGGGGTATTCTTGTTGCCTCATATGGTTGAGATATGCCATCTCAGTCTCATCCTCATAGTCGCTATCGGAGATCCATAGGCCTTCATTGGCTCTGACAACTATGTGCCCCTCTAGCTGGTATAGCCTCCCACTAGGCATTTCTTGATCACTTGGCCTTATGGCCGGCATGGGAGGCTTGTTTTGTTCAAGAAATTTCATTTGGTCCCATCCAGGTTGTTTCGCTCTCTGCGAGAGGGCTGGATTCTCTTGAGGTGGCAATTTCCCGAGTGGAACATTAAGGGGGAACATTGCCTCGAAGTTCTCTTGATAGTCGTCAATGGGCGTCACTTGTGAGTGATTACTATCGGACTCAAAAGGGTCCCAGGGTGCTACCTCATAAGCTGACTCATCTTCAGAAGACTCTCCTTGATCTTGTTCATATCCCTCTTGGAGGTTATCCCTTGAACTTTTCCCTTTCTCGATCAAAGGGGAAGGGTTGTTGAGGTCAACAAGGTTTGTTGTTAACCATGGGAGATAGTCCCCCATTGTGTATGTTGTGTTGGGTTTGGCATATGGATCTTGTGCCAACCCATCCCTGTTGCCTAGACCTAGGCCTTGCATGGTTTCTACCAAAATGTCGAGGGGCAAAGGGTGGTTGAACCCTACTCCTGATTTATCATATGGCATTTGGTATCTCGGTTGACAAAGAATGTGCATTCCTTGTTCATATCTGCCCAATCCATATCCATGCCAATTACATTGGTTAAGGTATTTCAAGGTAAAGTCCAGGTTGGACAGATAGTCAACATTCTCAACAAATGGCTCTTCGTCCTCTTCCTCTTGTAGGTAGGGTTCAAGGCCATTCTTGAGGCCCCCATATACAAAGTTGGTCTAATTTGGTGGGTAGCCTAAAGGGATGACAATGTCGATGGGGAGGCATGGTCTCCCCAAATCTTGCATGGATTCGAGCATGGGTGTTGCCATGATGTTTCACACTAGGTACTCCCCCAGGCCCGTATTGGCCATCTCAATGGTAACTATCGGCGGTTGAGGGGGAGGGAATGGGAGTTCTCCCTGAGTCCACTCCATGTTGGGTGAACCAGGTGTCTCGACTTCCATTCGGTTGGGCACCTCTTCGATAGATATTGTTGAGACTGATGGTGGTACCTCCTCTAGGGGCTTCTTCCCATTGTCCTTTGGTGTGGCCACCATAGGTGGCATTGTTGGTGAAGGGATAGACGACGAAGATGGGCCAGGTCGATTACTTGAGGGACTCAACAATGGGGATGTAGGTGGAATCGGACCCTGTGTGGACGAATTCAATTGAAAGTCCAAATGTGTCGATGGGAGGGTCGATTGTGGCATCAGCTACACCGCATTGCAAAACTTAAAGGGCTCTAGGTCCGCTGGGACTACATGTACTTGCCCTTCGTATGTGTACTTGAGGCATTGATGGGCTATCGAAGGGACACACTTCATGTCCCTGATCCAAGGCCGACCTAGCAAGATATTGTAGGCCATCTCACCCTCAAGGATGTGACACAATGTAGGAATGGTCTTTTGTCCTACTTGGATGGGTAGGACAATTGTGCCAACCGTCGAGCATAATGCGTCGTTGAATGCTCGAAGAGTGTAGGTGGACGCCACAATGTGGGATGTTGGCAGCTTAAGATGTTTTAATGTCACTGTTGTGATTATGTTGTTGGATGAGCCAGTGTCCACCAACACCCTCTTGAATGGAATCCCGTTGACCCGTGTGATGACGTGTAGGGGTGGATCCACCATATCACTAGTCACCAATTTCAGTTCATCTTCCCTGAAGGTTATGACCGGTTCTGTGCATTGTCTCACATGTCCCACAAATTTGTTGAAAGAATTGGGTTCTTGGGGCTATAGCTCAATGGCTTTGAGTATCTCCATCAGAGCTTCCCGATGGGGCGATGATTGTTGGATGAGCTCATAGATGGAGAGCCTAGCCGACGTGGTCCTTAAACTCTGAGTAAGCTTAGTCTTAATCATGGCCACTGGTCTAGGTGAGGGAGGTTGTGTAGGGTGTTGTGGGGGTTGTGACATTGATGGAACATTTCCTATAGCTGCAGTGGGTGTAGCCGTGTTTGGGTATCTTTTGTTCCATGTCATGATGCTTATCATCCCTACGTATCCCTGCATGGGGCAGTCTTGTGTTACCTCGTTCACTTGTAAATTCTTTGCCTACATGTCATGGGTAGGTAGGGGGTCTTTGAAGACTTCCATCTATTGGTTGCTCAGTGCTATGGGATTATCTATCGTGAGCGTTTTGTTGTCTATCAAGTCCTGCACTAAGTTTTTGAATTTCCAACAAGAGAAGATGTCGTGTCCTTTCTATCGATGAAATCTACAATACAAGTCTTCCCTATAGCCCTTGGTTTTTGGCACGTTGGGGTCTATGGGTTGACTTTTTGGCAAGTTTATCAAGTTTGTCGCAAACAGGCGATCAAACAAGGAGTCTCTAGACTCCATGAATTGTGTGAAAGCGACGCTACTGATTTTTCTCTTGTTTGTGATTTTCCTTTTCATAGTTAGCAAGAGGAACTTCCTGATAATTAGCCTTTGGGGGCTGTGTCATTTGTGCAGGTTATGGTACAGTTATGGCAACCTGATTGACCATGGTGGGTTTCGGTTGTGTGGGCCCAATTTTGGAATTTTTGGTCCACTCTTTCTTGTGCGGCTTGGCAATCTTGCCATCTTGAATTTTGATCTCCTCAATTATCCTGTCTTGCGCCAAGGCTTCTTCTAGGGTGGCATATTGTTGTAGCTACAATAGCACGGAGATTGACCTTATGCAACTCTTTGAAAACATCTGAGTCATGTCGGCCATGGGAGGGAGGTAGGGTAGCTTTGAAAGCAATGTCCTCCATCGATTCCCATAAGCGGATATGGTCTCATCATCATACTGCTTAAGGCCAGCTAGGTCACTTAAGGATGCCTTCTTCTTGGTGTTGAAGGCAAAACATTCAAGGAATGCATCCACTAGCTGGTCTAGATTGTTGATGTTATGCTTTGGCAATTGGGTAAACCAATCCGAGGCAGGGCCTACGAACGTGGTTATAAACGTTCTCAGAAGCAATGCATCATTGTCCTGAATGCCAAAGCATTGACTCAAGAACCTTGTTACGTGCTCTTGGGCATCCTCATCCCCTCTGAAAATTGCCAATTGAGGCATTTTGAAGTGGTCGGGGTATGGGGGTGCCAAAATTGAAGGATGCACAGGGTGACTATGAAGCTGGCGTAAGGTTGGCTTTTGAGGCCCTAAAGTCTTGGTCTCCATAGAATCTAAGCATTCTAACAGTGCTTTGTATGCATTAGAGGATTTGATTTCCTCTTCTTTGGTTTGTTCCCATTGTGCATTATGAGGAACTTGAGGCCTATGGAGGGGTATCCGGATAGCACCCCCTGCCTTGGTAGGGCGTTTTAGCCCTCTCTTCTTCTTGCTCAAATTCCTCATAGGCTTCTTAAGGAGTTCCTGGGCGTGACCTATAAACATGGATGGGTGCCCGAGGAAGACGCCCATCATTGGTTCTAGGAGTGGCCTCCCGCTCAGGTCTAGGAGGTCTTGGAGGTAACACTTGATAAGGTCGTGGAGACCTGTCTCGTACTAAGGGGTTGTGCCTCTCATAAATTTCTATCCTATGCATATGAGGGGTTGGAATCCTCTCATGTGTAGCATTCTGGAGCAACTCATCTGTTTGGAACTGAATGCGCTCTTTGTTAAGATGATATAGTTTCTCTAACTGTTGTTGATCTTGCCTAAGCTACATTATTTGTGCTTTGCAGGCGACATTTTTGGCAAATGCCAAGTTGATTTGTTCTGTCCTTCTATGTCTAGGAGGCCTAGATGCCTCCCATACATATCTATCTCGGTCATGGTGATCCGAGATCTCTATGGGTCGCTTTCCTCTATCATGGTTAGCAGCATTCACCTGCGGCTCTGGCCTCAATAGGTGATCTTGATAATTAGCAGGTGTGGAGGCGCATTGCTCCCACGCGATGTATTACTCTTAAGGAATATACTAGTTTTCCTCATGCTCCCTTTTGTACATGTGAAAGGGACGGGCAGATTTGGCTTGCCCAATCTGAAGATCCTTGTGCTCTAGATTTTACCCATTAGTTCTAACAGTAATGAGGGGTAGAGGAGGAATAATATAATCATGTGGTCCCTCCTTATGAACCCTATGCTGCTCTAGCGCTTCATCGCACAGTGGCCACTCATAATGAGTGTCTAAGGGGGCCTTCCCATGTATGTACTCCTCTTGAGAGGGTCTGTGTTGAACGAGAGTGCCCCTCAAAGGGGTGCCTCTATAGTATTTTTCTATAGTGGCATAGTGTGGACCACGTTGTGGGTCAGGCTACCAAGGTGGTATAACCAAGTCCTTGGGACTATAACGGAGGTGACTTGTGCCTCCTTGTACACTTTTTGCAACTTATGCCCGTGATTGGGCTTGGCTATGGGTATACACCATGGTGGTGGTATTTCTAGAAATATATGTGTATTTTTATCTCCTTTACAATTATTTATGCTATACCAAACAAAAGAGGGCCACACAAGCAAAGAAATGATTATCTTGTTTACAGATTAGATGTGCACCCTAAATCTGGTTCAGTGTGTTTGATTTTTTTTATGTAAAACTTGTAAAAGGAAACTTTTTTATACATGCAAAATGAGGGCTCTTGTATCTCCAAAATGGTTGCCCCTTCAATATACCATTTCTAGGCCGTTATACCAAACCTCTCAATATACCCGTCCTTATGTGAGGGAAACTATTGGTATGTGAGAGCAGAATAGTACATGGAACATAGGTGGTATGGAAGGGGGGTCACTCTATTTTTGACACCTACCATAGAAGACTTATCCTCATGCACGGGGAATCACCCCCATTACACTTTGTCAACTTTCATCAGGATTTACGTCTAGCAACAGTCGCGATCAGGGTAAATGTATGCAAAATCCAAGCCAAGGTGGTGATGAAATCCACTGTTGGTCTTGATCAAGTGTTGGGATATTAAGACCAACTCCTTGATGTTAATTTTATTAGGTGGTGTGTGTGTGGTTCCTTTTAATCATGTAAAGAAATAAAACATACAACAAAATATGATTTTCACTAATGCAATGCTTTAAAGTATATTTTAATATTTCAAAAACAATTAGCAGTAAGAAGGAAATCACAAAACCTACCTAGAACTGACACCTATGATGAGGACTTGCCATTGGTGCAAGTATCATGCAAGAAAACCAAAAAATAATGCATTCCTAATCAATTTCCTTTCATGTAATTTACTCTATGTTTTTTATTTTTTTATTGCAAGAAAGCAAATAAAACAGAAATCTGTAAAAATAAAAAGCAAAAAAAACACAGAGGATGTTTAGAAGGCCTACCTCTTCTCTGTCCAAACCAGATGCCTCTGAGTTTCTGCTCAGAAACTACATAGAGCTCTAATCATCCTAGGGTGGGATGAATAGCAAGTCTGTATTCATCACAGGGTGGTACGAATACGTATTCGTCCTAGGGTGGCATGAATTTCAGGTTTGTATTCATCATAGGGTGGCACGAGTAGCAGTCCAGCGCCCGAATGAGTAACACCTGCAAAGAATCCACAAAATTTTGATCAAAAACTTAATACCAATAGTAGAGGAAAAGGTCCCACAGTGATCGCCACTGAAATTCGAATGCAGAGTGACGGCGTGCCAGATTATGATGCAAATGAAATTGATATAAAAATGCTAAGTCCTACGAATGCGAGAAAAAAATGCATGAAGGAAAGATGCGAGATGTTAGAAAAAAAATAAAATTTGGGCCTCTTTTATTAATGTTGCTTTTAAATCCAGTTACAATACGTCCCCCTTCTAGGGCTCAAAATGTTTAAGACAATTCGTTACATCAACGGATGATACGCTTCCAATGTCTTCTGCATGCCTACCTTTGAAATGGGCGAGCCAAAGGTTGCTACCACTTGTGTCTATGTGTTCCTCGTTCCTTTCTGACCCTCTGGTATTCCTGGCAGTGAGATACTATACATAGAGAAATAGCAAACAGTTAATAGCATATGCGGATAGAGGGAAAACATGCAATCCCTAGGGCCTCCGGCTAGTGAATACATAAAATAGCAAAACGATGGTCAGAACATGTCATAATGAATTCAAAATTTTATAGAAGCATATAAACATCATCAGGGACACATTGCAAAAAGAACAATTGGGAAATCATGCATGGATTTCTAATCGCTTTGGGGTGGGACGATTAGGACTATCACAAAACATGCAAAAGCAACCTTGCAAATGTCCTGCCTAGAGGCCTCCAAAACTCCTGCAAACTTGGGTTTAGGAAAAAAGAGGCATTTTGGGACAACCTAGAAGGTTATATTTGGCATATTCTACCCATATTTTCCTGTATCTGAATGCACTCCCTATAGGTTAGTAAATGCGTAAAATGATAAAAACAAGGTCAAAATAGGTCAGAATGTAATGAAACTTGAACAGCAACATAAGTAAACCAAATAGAACATAATGAAAAAATAATAGTGAAGAAAGCATTCACGGATTTCTAATCACTCCGGGGTGGGACGATTAGGACTACAGCAGTTTGGGGGGCACCCGGGGGCAGGACACCCGTCATTTGGGGTCTGTTTTTGACACCAATCCACTTGGGATGGGTCTAAAACATCCTAGGTAATTGTGTCAACAAATTTGGTATGGGATTGTGGCCGATTGCTTGGGTTTTGGGTCGAGATTGCGTTCCTAGTGTTCACCCGATAACCTCTCTCCCAAAAGAGAAATTAGGGATGTAGGAAGCACAAAGGGGGAATGGGGGTACAATTTTGCAGAACTCCATTGCTCCAAATTCTCCAACTCTATTTTTCTTTGGGGTGAGGAGGCCCGCCATTTTATAGACTTGAGGGTCTCCTTTGAATGCACATGCAAGGGTGCCACTTGGTTTGTCATGCCTTTCTTGGTGGAGAGAATATTCCTCCCCGATTTAGGGCCTCCTTGCATGAGGCCTCCATGATCAGGGCATGCTTGACTGAAGTACCTCTCTCTAATTTGATACCGTTCCTCACAATTTCATGCCTTGAAGGTGAAGTTGAGTGGCAGATCTGTCGAGGCTTGACTTTTTACCAATCAAACCTGCTACTCATCCCACCCTGGGATGATTGTTGCTAATCATCCCGGGGTGGGATGAATAGGACTCTAATCATCCCAAGGTGGGACGAATCAGGATAAAAGTGCTTAAAAGGTTCCAAATTGACCTCTGACCTTCCAAAATTTATTTGGGAGTGGTTAGGACCACTATTTAACCTCTGGAGGCTGCCCTAGGGGGTGTGTATGCCAATTCGGTCAGTGCTTGTAGTCGCATAATTGGATTGGTGTTGTTTTGGTGTCTACAATACTTAGGGATCATAATAGCTCTATATACAATGCATCTTAAGTTATTTCATACTCTATTTTACAAACAACCATGTACCAAACATAAGCAAGCTATAAGAAAATAATTCTACTTCTCTTTATAATGATCCCTTAACCCAAAAAAGTCTCAAGAATCATTATTTTAGTTTCTCTTTTAGAACCAGATTAAGCATTCAAAATAAAAATAAGATAATCTCATACTTCTCTTTATAATGATCCTTTAACTCACACAAGTCTCAAGAATCATTATAATAGTTCCTATTTCAAAACCAAATTAAGCATTCAAAATCAAAACAAGAGAATCTCATACTTCTCTTTATAATGATCCTTTAACTCACATAGGTCTCAAGGATCATTATATTAGTTTCTATTTCAAAACCAAAATCAATACAAGAGAATCCCATAGTTCCAAAACATAAAGATAATAAACTGGATCCAATGTTATAAAAGGATCTATCTTTATTTTTCAAAAATGCTTAAACATTTCTAAAACATAAATATAATAAACCGGATCTAATATTATAAAAAGGTCTATCTTCCTTTTTGTGTAATATATATTAACCGAAACAAAAGCAACATTCGAACATCTACAACAAGCTTTATCTTCATATATTAAAAAGCAACATTCTAAAATCTATAGCAAGATTTATCTCCATGTAATATATATATATATATATATATATATATATATATATATATATATATATATATATATATATATATATAAACCGAAATGAAAGCATTGTTTGAACGTCTACAACAAGCTTTAATTCTATATAGAATTTAATAGAAAGTCTTCACTATCAAGTAAATGAAGCTCTAATTCCATTTCATTAATAATCAAACCTAAGTTTCGATTACTTTAATAATAATAATAATAATAAGGGGCTTGCATAGTTATTCATAAAATTAAATATTTTATTATTGACATGCATTTTACTAATATCACAAAATGCATTCAAATCCAACAAAATAAAAGCCAAGAAAACATGACACAATCCTGCCAACATCATAAGGATCAAGTTCATGACTCTAGCGAGCAACCAAATAACCCCTAGCAATCCCATGCATACCCAATAATAGCTCAGGGAAGATAGCCATGGATTTGGCTTCCCCCACATAGGTAAAAGAGTTAAAACACACCAAAGTAAACAAATCTTAGAACAAGAAAATAAAATATAGCTAGTCATCGAGCGATGAATCGCATTTGATATCAAACAAAAACTTTATGTAGACCAAGAAAATTAAACTATGGTAGCACAAGGATTTAAATCTTACATATGAGGAATGGAGGATGGTGAGGGAAGAAAGTAGAGAGGGGAGGGCTCTGGTCCCTCCCCTGCTCCCCCTCCCATGGCTCCTAGTTCCTGCCCAGTCCCTGGCTCAACCCAGGTCATCCCTCCCGGGGAGTGGTTGTTTGCAGATGATCTCCTGAGGGGAGATCCTTCTCCACTATCTGTGCCCCTCCTGGTCGGCTAGGGTTTCCTTTGTTATTTTTTCAGACTGGTGCTTCTCAGGGATCCCTTTTTGGTTGGGGATCCCTTCCTTTTTTCCCTCAGGCTTCCCCTTAGGGTTTTTTGCAGGTTATTCATGTGGATCTGGTCCCCTGCATTTCTCGATGCGGTGGAGGTGATGGTTTAGGGTTTGGACAACTTTTTGGGGTCTCCCTTGAGGTCCTCACAGCTTTGGGGGTGGTCTGGGGGGCCTCTTTCCCCCTTTTGCTTGTGAATCCTTGACAGGATCTTGATTGCTGTTATTCCCGCGTGGAGGCTTCTTCGTGTTGGCTCTGCTCCTTGGTGGACATCCTGGGCATCTGGTTTGGCCTTGGGGGGCTTTTCCCTGTCTAGGTTGTTCCCATTCCCAGTCCCAGTTCCCTGAAGCTGCCTCTGTGCTTGGACGGGATTCTTGGTCCCTATTGCTGGGACAGATCCTCTTCTGTTTTCCCAGGGCGGGTTCCTCGTGGTGCAGCTCTCTGGTTGCTTCCTGATGGGCTGGATCCTCTCTGTGCTGGCTGTCGGCTTCCTGCAGGATGGCTCTCACTGAACGGAATGTTTTCCCGATGGGCGGGATGGTTTCTCCATAGGGCGGGATCCGCCAAATCCACCAGTTTTCCCATGAGGCGAGATCCTTTATTTTCTGCTGGTTTCCCGGATGGCGGAATTTCCCTGTTGTTTCCCGCTAGGCGGGACTGTTTGTGATGGTTTTGACTGCTTCCTGCAAGGCGGGATTTTATTGTAACGGTTTTTCTTTTCTTCCTGCTGGACGGGATATTCTCGATGGTGGTTTTTGGCTACTCCCCGTTGGGCGGGATCTCCAAAACTACTTTCTTTCTTATTTGTTTGTTTCTCGCTGAGAGGGATTGTTTCATGCTTACTGTTACTACTGGGCGGGATTTTTATTTTGGTGTTCAGTTTCAAGGGATTGATGCCCTAGGCCCATTGCTTATGTAATCAGGTTTTGGTATCCTTGTTAAAACCCACTGTAAATACAAACACTACTTACCAAAAAAAAAAATCTTACATCTGAGATTTACAAATACAGAAAATGTCAGCTAATCCAACCATAAAAGAGGTAGCACTTGTATTTTTGATGAATGATGTGCTCCTATTTTTGTGGCCCAGGTTTCTCCACCTTTCCATACCAACCCATCCCCTTGCTCTACTCGGGCTTAAAAACCCAAGTAGAGAAAGCAAAACACTAATTTACATGGAGGCAACCACCCTTGAAACATTCAATAAGGTGTTATCCAAAGATCCTCACCACCCTAGACACCACTAAGTACTTGCGCTCCTTAGTGAGATAGAATTATTTTATTAAATTATCTTCAAAACATAGTTGCTTTAGAATTAATCTTAAAGCTAATTTAATCAAATTAATTAATAATTTATCATTAGATCCATTAAATAATTATTTTAGCACCATAAAAGTATTAATATTTTCCTCTAATTAATACTTAATGAATCTATGACATTAATGCTAACATAAGCAAACATAGATTTATTCAAACAATATTTCTCATCATTGTTTTATCCCTAAATAGGTGGTCCCTTTAATATAGCCTAAAGCTATCACCAAGCTATTAAGGAGGCTCATTACACAAGGAATTCTTGGCCCAATGGTGCAAACATGAAAATAAGAAAAATGAAATGCATCTACATGAAGGTAATTATCCATGTTACCTAGAGTTATCGATGAACAATTCATCATCATCATTTTCCTAAATATCTCTCTTTGTAGGTGGTTCACCCATATGGTCCCTCCAAAGGGATCACTTGGTCTCGCACCCACAAATACATCAGCAGTACCATATATATGAGCTAAAAAGGATGAAATCATCTCATCAAAATATATTATACAATGAAGCTATTCCATTACATAATAATATTTATACATAGTTCATTGTCCATAATGAGTTATACCAAGGAGGGGTGTTACACCACGAGCTAGAAACCATAAGTTGTAAAGTTCTTTGATCCTTGTAATACATTTAAGCACAACCAAAATTGGGTCGCATAGGAAATTGAACCCTTGATCCTTCAATACCAATGCCTTCATTGTGTAACCAAGGTGTTTCCTCTCTAGTTTTGATGAAATAGATGAAAACCCTATGGAGAGATCACCAGAAGATACCAAGGATGTGGTGTAAACTGAGAGGCACGCGAATGAATGAGTGCACATGATTACAGTAGGCATAAATCTAGAATTTGATCAAAAACTTGGATGGAGATCCAAAAGGACTTTGATAACAATGAAGTAAAAATAATAGTTGGTAAAAATTTTAGAATTATAAAAAAAAAATGAAGAAAATGAATTCATCCTAAAATTTGAAACAATTATTGAAGGCTCCAAAGAAACTTCCTAGGTAACCAAGAAAATATGCTCCACACTCACTCTGAAACCATACTAGAATTCATAATATTTTCCAAAAACACATAGAAGTAAAAAATTCACTCAAATCTTATACAAAAAGCAAAATAATGACAAAAGAGAGATTTAGTGGGCACCCTTGGGAACCATAAATAATCACTATGTACATAGATAATATTGCACAAAACTCTAATGATAAAATGAGGAGTCAAAGGGGGTATTTATAGAAATACCAAAATCCCAATTACATAATAAAGTTTAACCTAAGTTGACATAACAAGAGGGCTTTAGGTTAATTATAAGTTATAAAGAGGGTTTAACCATAACAAGGTTAACTATGGCCTATAAGGCTTAAATAATAAAATATTACAAATAATTAATATATTATACAATGAAATGCCCTTAGGCCTATTCAAAACATCACACAATGTTGACCTTAATGATGAATCAGATTACAATTTCAACATATGGCTAATATGGCACCTAGTTGGGAATTCATCATAGTTTTTGGTGTATATATAGATTACAACAATTTAATTTTAACATGCCAATTTTTCCTTCTTTGCATACCCTATCAAAAAATAAATAATACATTTTCTATCCATTCACTATCCTAGTCATCAATAGATGTTGAGGACTAGTGGTATTTATACATTTGGTAGTTCTACAACATGTAGCAACTTTTGAGTGATTATAGGTATATTTAAATTTTTTTGAATTCAATGTTTTGGTAACTTTATTAGTGTGTGAAGTGGAAAACTTTTATAGGTCGTAACTTTTGCATACTAAACAATTTTGGGCCTATTTTTTGAATTGCATGATTTTTCAATCCCATTGTAATGGTTACATTTATTTTATTCTATTCTACTAGCATAATATGGTAATTTTGTAGGAGCTACATAGACCAAATATGTTGTTTTTACCCTAATAAATGGAAAAAATTAACCCAAATCATGTCCAAAGTGTTGTAAGTGCAATTGTAGCAGTATATTGGGTTTGACAATGTGTTCCTTATGGGGGAATTGGCAATATTTTATATGGTGTTGGAGGCCCGCTTATTCTTTGACATATTGGAAGTCTTATATATGGTTATGGATGCTCACATATTTCTTGGTGGTTTGACCCAAAATTTAAATTATGGGTGGTGTTGGAAGATGGTAATTTAGTCTTATTTGCTAAATATGAAATATGATGATGTAATATTGTGGGAAATCTTGATGTAAGCATATGGAAATTAGAGATGTAAGCATATGGGAACTAGAGATGTAAGCCTATGGGTAAACTTGATGTAATCCTACAAGTAATATTGATGTATTTACACCTATAAAAATTGATAAAAACAACTTATATGGTTATATTTAATTAATATTTATTAGGGATTTAATAATTGAATTGACCTTGATCCTTATGTCGGCCTAGGTTAATATAATATGTAATTATAGTTTGGGGATTAAGTATCTACTATAAATACCCCCAATCACTTATTCATTGTATAAATTTATTAGTTTGTGATATGAAATAATATATTATAGGATGTCAATTAACACCCATATCTCTTATTTCATTCTCTTTTATCTATTTGATATTTCTACTTCACTTATCTATTTGTTATTCTCACAAAGACACTGAGAGGGGGGGTGAAACAGTGTAGCTCTTTAAAACTTAAATCTTCAACTCTTAAAGCCGAAACAATGAAAACTTAAAATAAAATAAAGCAAACATAACAAGAGAGCATCACACAACACAATATGTAACGAGGTTCATCTATTTGGCTACTCCTTAAAAATTGATTGTTTGGACTCCCATCCAAATCTAGCCTTTGCAAAGTAACAACTTTACAATCAATTTACCAGCACCCACTGGAAGGAGCACCAACCCCTGATTTATCTGCACTAACAGAAAGGAGCACCAACCCCTGATTTACCAGCACCAACTGGAAGGAGCACCAACCCTTGATTTATCTGCACCAACAGAAAGGAGCACCAGCCCCTGATTTACCAGCACCAACTGGAAGGAGCACCAACCCTTGATTTATCTGCACCAATAGAAGGAGCACCAACCCTTGATTTATCTACACCAACAGAAAGGAGCACCAACCCCTGATTCCAAGCACCAACTTGGACTTTTCAAAGCTAGAATATTGACATAAAAATGCCTTCACTTTTACAAGACCCTAACTGGTCTATTGCTTACTCAACATCGTCCACAATTCACAAAACACACATCCTTCTCGCTCGCCTGTCGCACGCATCTCACTCTCCTCTCGCTCTCTTCTCGCGCTCCTCTCGCGCACTTCACCGAATAAAATCCCCTCACTTAAATTCTCCAAGCAATGCTCCTTTTATAACCATATTGTCTCTTTGTAACTCCAGTTGTAACTCCTTTCATTTCTCATATGCCACTTGTCAATTGTAACGCCTTCTATATGTAACTCCTTTTGTATATATAGAGTAGGCATTTCGTCAAACACGTTACATGCAACGAATTGACACCATATACTCCTACCATGACTGTTCGTCTTCTCCTTTCATGTCTATTATTTTTCTCTTTGCATGTCTGTTCTTTTTCTTTTTGCATGTCTGTTCATTTTCTATTTTAACTACTATTCGTTTTCTCTTTCCACGACTGTTTGTTTTCTATTTTAACAACTGTTTGTTTTCTCCTTCCATGATTGTTCATTTTCTTGGTCATGACTGTTCATCTTCTCCACATGGGCATGCATCCATTTCTTTCCATGTGTAATGACCATCTTAAATTATTTAAAATCATTAAAGATTCCTTATGGGTCCACGTCACTATGCAGTCTTCAGTTTTACCATCCTGGTCTTCAGTCGCGAAAATGTGACATGTCGCGATATCATGACACTTTTGTTTCACTGCCTACCTGGCCTTTTTGAGTTGCAAAAATGTGACATGTCACGATATCATGACACTTTTGTTTCACTGCCTGCCTGGCCTTTTTGAGTCATGAAAATGCGACATGTCGTGATATCGTGACACTTTTGCTTCTCGGTCTTCCTGCCCTTTTTGAGTCACGAAAATGTGACATGTCACGATATCACGACACTTTTGCTTCTCAGCATTCCTGCCCTTTTCGAGTCACAAAAATGTGACATGTCATGATATCATGACACTTTTTCTTTTTCTGCCTGCCTGCCCTTTTGAGTCGCGAAAATGCAACATGTCACAATATCGCGACACTTTTTCTTTCTCTGCCTGGCTACCCTTTTTGAGTCATGAAAATGCGACATGTCACGATATCATGACACTTTTTATTTCTCTCTCTTTCTCCTTGCTTTGGCCCATGAAAATACAACACGTCGTGATATCGTGACACTTTTTCTCCTTGCGCTTTCTCTTTGCTTTGGCCCCCGAAAATACATGTCGCGATATCGCGACACTTTTTCTTCTTGCTCTTTTTCTTTCCTTTGGCCCGTGAAATACAACATGTCATGATATCATGACACTTTTTCTCCTTGCTATTTTTATTTCCTTTGGCCCGTGAAAATACAACATGTCGTGATATCGCGACACTTTTTCTCCTTGCTCTTTCTCTTAGCTTTGGCCCGCAAAAATACATGTAGCGATATCGTGACACTTTTTCTCCTTTCTCTTTCTCTTAGCTTTGGCCCATGAAAATACAACATGTCGTGATATCGTGACACTTTTTCTCCTTGAATTTTCTCTTCTCTTCTGGCTGCGAAAATGAAACATGTCGCGATATCGCGACACTTTTTCTCCTTGCATTTTCTCTTCTTTTTTGGTCGCGAAAATGCAACATGTCGCGATATCGTGACACTTTTTCTCCTTGCATTTTCTCTTCTCTTTTGACCATGAAAATGCAACATGTCACGATATCGCGACACTCTTTCCTCTTTGCTTTTTCGCTTCTCTTTTGCATATGGGCCACTTCGGTCTTCTTGGACAACTTGTAACAACTTCACCCAAACATCAACAACATCCTCAGGAGCTTTTAACTTCACTGTACATACTCTGAATAACCTCTGAACTCCTGTCCACTGCATCAACTGATCTTTCTGACTGTGTTGACAACAATTCCAAATGGGGAGATTGTTGAGCAAGATGCAGCGACAGTATTGTCATTGTTGTCAACACAGTCAAAAAGATCGGTTGATGCAGTGGACAGGAGTTCAGAGGTTATTCAGAGTATGTACAATGAAGTTAAAAGCTCCTAAGGATGTTGTTGATGTTTGGGTGAAGTTGTTACAAGTTGTCCAAGAAGACCGAAGTGGCCCATATGCAAAAGAGAAGCGAAAAATCAAAGAGGAAAGAGTGTCACGATATCGCGACATGTTGCATTTTTGTGGTCAAAAGAGAAGAGAAAATGCAAGGAGAAAAAGTGTCGCGATATTGCGACATGTTGCATTTTCACGGCCAAAAGAGAAGAGAAAATGCAAGGAGAAAAATTGTCGTGATATCGCGACATGTTGCATTTTCACGGCCAGAAGAGAAGATAAAATGCAAGGAGAAAAAGTGTCGCGATATCGCAACATGTTGTATTTTCACGGGCCAAAGCTAAGAGAAAGAGCAAGGAGAAAAAGTGTCACGATATCGTGACATGTATTTTCGTGGGCCAAAGCTAAGAGAAAGAGCAAGGAGAAAAAGTGTCGCGATATCACGACATGTATTTTCGTGGGCCAAAGGAAAGAAAAAGAGCAAGGAGAAAGTGTCGTGATATCGCGACATGTTGTATTTTCGCGGGCCAAAGAAAAGAAAAAGAGCAAGGAGAAAAAGTGTCGCGATATCGTGACATGTTGTATTTTTGGGGGCCAAAGCAAAGAGAAAGCGCAAGGAGAAAAAGTGTCGCGATATCGCGACGTGTTGTATTTTCATGGACCAAAGCAAGGAGAAAGAGAGAGAAAGAAAAAGTGTCACGATATCGCGACATGTTGCATTTTCACGACTCAAAAAAGGGTAGCCAGGAAGAGAAAGAAAAAGTGTCACGATATCATGACATGTCGCATTTTTACGACTCAAAAGGGCAGGCAGGCAGAAAAAGAAAAAGTGTCACGATATCACGACATGTCGCATTTTTGAGACTCGAAAAGGGCAGGAAGGCCGAGAAGCAAAAGTGTCACGATATCGTGACATGTCGCATTTTTGTGACTCGAAAAGGCCAAGCAGGCAGTGAAACAAAAGTGTCACGATATCGTGACATGTCGCATTTCGTGACTCGAAAAGGCCAGGCAGGCAGTGAAACAAAAGTGTCACGATATCGTGACATGTCGCATTCTCACGACTGAAGACCAAGATGGTAAAAATGAAGACTGCATAGTGACGTGGATCCATAAGAAATCTTTAATGATTTTAAATCATTTAAGATGGTCGTTACATGTGGAAAGAAATGGATGCATGCCCATGTGGAGAAGATGAACAATCATGACCAAGAAAACAAACAGTCATGGAAGGAGAAAATGAATAGTCATTAAAATAGAAAACGAACAGTCGTGGAAGGAGAAAATGAACAGTCGTTAAAATAGAAAACGAATAGACATGCAAAGAGAAAAAGAACAGACATGCAAAGAGAAAAAGAATAGACATGAAAGGAGAAGACGAACAGTCATGACCAAGAATACGAACAGTCATGGTAGGAGTATATAGTGTCAATTCATTGCATGTAACGTGTTTGACGAAATGCCTACTCTATATATACAAAAGGAGTTACATATAGAAGGTGTTACAATTGACAAGTGGCATATGAGAAATGAAAGGAGTTACAACTGGAGTTACAAAGAGACAATATGGTTATAAAAGGAGCATTTCTTGGAGAATTTAAGTGAGGGGATTTTATTCGGTGAAGTGCGTAAGAGGAGCGTGAGAAGAGAGCGAGAGGAGAGTGAGAGGCGCACGATAGGCGAGTGAGAAGGATGTGTGTTTTGTGAATTATGGGCGATGTTGAGTAAGCAATAGACCAGTCAGGGTCTTGTAAAAGTGAAGGCATTTTTATGTCAATTTTCTAGCTTTGAAAAGTCCAAGTTGGTGCTTGGAATCATGGGTTGGTGCTCCTTTCTGTTGGTGCAGATAAATCAGGGGTTGGTGCTCCTTTCTATTGGTGCAGATAAATCAGGGTTTGGTGCTCCTTCCAGTTGGTGTTGGTAAATCAGGGGTTGGTGCTCCTTTCTGTTGGTGCAGATAAATTAGGGGTTGGTGCTCCTTCCAGTTGGTGCTGGTAAATCAAGGGTTGGTGCTCCTTTCTATTAGTGCAGATAAATTAGGGGTTGGTGCTCCTTCCAGTGGGTGTTGGTAAATTGATTGTAAAGTTGTTACTTTGCAAAGGCTGGATTTGGATGGGAGTCCAAACAGTCAATTTTTGAGGAGTAGCCAAATCGGTGAACCTCGTTACATCTTGTGTTGTGTGATGCTCTCTTGTTATGTTTGCTTTATTTTATTTTAAGTTTTCATTGTTTCAGCTTTAATATTTGAAGATTTAAGTTTTAAAGAGCTACACTGATTCACCCCCTCCTCTCAGTTTCTTTGTGAGAATAACAATTGGTATCAGAGCTAAGTTCCTGAACAAGCTTAATCGACTAGGGTGATCTTGGAAGTGACACAATGGCAGGTGATGAAGGTTTCTCATCAAACAAAGCACCATTGTTGGATGAAACTAATTACACATTTGGAGACTTAGGATGCAGACATATCTTTGTGCTTTGGGATACGACATATGGGATTCAGTAGATAGTGGATACACAATACCCACCACTTCTCCAACCGATGTTGTCGATAAGAAATTGTTTGAGAATAACTCAAAAGCAAAGAATGCTATCATGTGTGGATTAGTGGACAGTGAACTAGTAAAAATTATGAGTTGTAAAATGGCAAAAGAAATATGGGACAAACTGAGGAGCATTCATGAAGGAGACGATAAGATCAAGGAGGCCAAGTTACAAACACATCGAGCTCAATTCAAAATATTAAATATGAATGACGATGAGAACATAGAGGCATATATGCTGAGAGTTAATGAAGTCATTAATGCGATTAGAGGACTCGGCTAGAAAATCGAAGATTCTGTCATCGTGAAAAAGGTATTAAGATCTCTTCTCCAAATATTTGATTCTAAAGTCTCAGCTATAGAAGAAGCTAAAGATCTAAATTTTTTTAGTATGGATGAGATGCATGGTTCTTTGACTGCATATGAGATGATAATAAGAAAATCTAAACCCACAGACAGAGAAGCTACTTTTAAAGCCCATAAAAATATGAAAGCAAAACAAGAATCCAAGGAAGAAGAGACATCAGATGAAATGGAAGCAAACTTTGTTTGAAAACTAAAACTGGGAAAAAGAAAATACAGAGGAAATTTATTGTTTAAATGTTTCAATTGTGGAGGTGTTGGGCATCTTGCAGCTAAATGTCCACTTAATGAGAAGAACAAAAGTGATGAAGGATCGCACCAAGAAAGAAGTGACTGGAAGAAAAAAACAAATTTTAGAAAAGGCAACTTCAAAAAGAAAAGTTTCATCTCCAAGAATGTCAGTTCATCAGAAGAAAGCTGCAGTGAGGATTCTGAAGAGGAAACGGGTGAAGTTCTCTTTATGGCACTCAAAGAAGAAAAAATAGAAAAAGAACAAGTATGTGATGAAAACCTAGAGGTTGAAGTAGATCTAGAAGGTGAGTTGATCGCTGCACTTGAAGAGTTGGGTTTAAAAAGGAAAAAGAACAAAATATTGTCCAAGAAGTTGGAATAATATGGGGATAATATTGAAGATCTCTTCTTACAAATTCACAAATCCAAGAAAATAGAAGAATCCTTGAAGTCATAGATCAATGAGAAAGAGATTGTTTGCTGCAAACAAGAAGAGGAGATTATTTTATTGAGGAAACAACTAGAAGAGGCCAATACAAATCTCAAATTTGATAAGAGCACAGAGCTGCTAGATAAAATTATAAGGCAACAAAGAATCCCCATGTGTAATCTTGGTCTTGGATGTGAAGCTGAACAACCTTCATCTTCTAAATCTATAGAGAAGAATAAATCCATTGCTGAAGGATCAAAGCAAGAAAATCTTGAAGCTGAATCCTCAAAAGGAATAAAATCTCAAATGAGATATACAGCAAAGCAACCACAACAAAAGAGGTTCTATCACTCTCACTTTATTCATAATAATGCTTTTAATGGCTATTGTTTTAGATGCAACCATTATGGTCAAAAGGCAATTTATTGTGGATTGAATAATAGATCAAAGAGTTATGCTGGTAGAAATACATCTGTTATTCCGGTTGAACACCATGTGCAATGTTTTAAATGTAATGGTCATGGTCACATAGCAAGGTCTTGTCCAAGAACTTTTGTATCTAATCTAAGGCAAGATAGTAGATTTCATCAGACGCAAAGAATGCAACATAGACAGGGAAGAAATCATGTGCATCAAACAAAGGAAAATAATCATCCATCAAGGATGTACAAGAGACAACCACCCAAGAGAAATGTTCAAGTTCACGAAAAGGTTCAAAATAGGGATGCAGTTGAAAACCTTCAGCCTAAGTTCAAGAAATATTGGAGAAAGAAAGAAGAGAGGAAATTGTGTCTCCTTGGACTGAAGGAGATTACTCCTCTATTGCACTAAGCAGCTCCAGGTAGCACATCCTCAATGGGAGCAATGTTAATGTTTTATTTTAATGCTCCTATGTATTTGTGTGGTTATCTAAGGATGAAAGGAAAGTAGTCGGGAGTTGTCATATAGTTGCTAAAGTGTGGTTCAGTTCATGTTGTTGTTTGTGGCGGTACCGTGAAGGGTGGTGATTAAATTGAGAGTTGTCACCATTGGTAGTATTGCTATATGTCAGTGTTTTACTTTTGATGGTTCTTACTGCCATTGTTCAAAGTTACAAAAAATTACAGTTCTGATAATTTGTTTTAATGAAAGAGATGCAAAAAAGTTCATAATGGAGGATTGTAAGCCAGTTAGCACTCCCATGACGACAGGTTGCAAGTTGAGCAAGAATGTGTAGATGACAGAAAGAGTACCAGTGGAGGTGCGTTCTATCTTGGATACAAGTTGGTCACGTGGAACAGTAAGAAACAAGAGTCAGTTTTCTTATCCACAACAGAGGTAGAATATATTGCAGCGATAGTGTGTTGTATGTAGGAGAAAGTTGCGGAAGGTGAGGTTAAGTTGGATTTTGCTCCAAAAATAGAGCAAGTAGCGAATATCTTCACAAAACCATTGCCCAAGGAAGTCTTTGAGTATCTTCGCAATAAATTGGGAGTGGTCACGTTTCCCAAGAATTGACTAGCTATTGGGACCACATTCTCAGGGGGAGCATTTATGTCTTTGTTTATCTTTTTGCTCATGTTTGTGATTTTTGCTAAGTGTAATAATTTTTGTCTGAGAATGTTGTGCATGGACTCAGGGGGAGTTTACAGCAGCCCTTTTGGTATTGTTGTCAAAGGGGGAGAAGAGTTACAGGAAATTGCTCAAGAGTTATAGGAAATTGCACGTGTGTTGCCAACAATTACAATATTGTCGATGCACCTTGCTCAACACTATTATGTTTCATATGATATGTGGTGAATTTTATGCTTAATTAAATTTCTAGAAAGTATTATAAAATTTAACATTTGTGAGGGGTATATCTTAGAAAATAATCATTGAGATTCTTTTCCAAAATGAACTACTAATCATACTACACAACCCTTGGAGCTAATTCATAATGATATTTGTGGACCCAAGGGGGTGCCATCTCTTTCTAGGAATAATTACTTTCTGACATTTATTAATAATTTCTCTACACATGAGAGTTTGTTCCTCTTCAATAAGGGAAGAATATTGCTAGTTATAAATGGATCTATAAGACCAAGTACACTTATGATGATTAGGTGGAGAAGCACAAAATGGATTTTCTCATAAGGAAGGAACTAACTATTTTGGGTCCTTTACTCGAAATGCCCAAATGGATCTTGTTTAGATGATTATTTCTATTACTATCTCTTATGGATAGAAGTTACATTAGATGAATGTTAAGAATGTCTTTCTTCATGGTGATCTCTAGGAGTAAATTTATATGTGAAAACCAACTAGTATTGATTGTGATGGACATAATCCCTTGGTATATTGATTGAATAGGTCCTCATATGGACTTAAGTAGGATCCTCTTACATAGTATAAGAAGATTTATTCGTTCTTTATCAATTGTATTTTAGTGATACAAGGTATATAATGATGTCTATATCAAGCATCAAGATGATTAGACTTTGGTGATTATATTCTATGTTGATGATATTATCATCATAGGAATATCAATATACTTAATCTAGGAGATAAATTTGTAGTATCATGACCCTTTTTGGATGATATATTTGGATCTCCATCATTATTTATGGGGATTTAGATTCATCAAACACCCTTTGGTATCACCATTTCATAGTCCAAGTATGTCTTGGATATTCTATAGTGATTTAGGATCAAGTATTAAAACCATGTTTATAATCCCTTTGCTTCTAGTTTGAAGTTATGAGCATATTGCACTATTGCTTTTATGGGTGGTGCTTTGTACCAATCACTTTGTGGTTTTCTCTATCTCACTCGCATAGTTAGATAATGCCTTCATTTTCATCTATTATTCCAAGTATATGTAGGCACCCTTTGAGATTCACTAAATTATGATTGAGCATATGGGTATTCACAACTTAATTGGAGCACATGTAGTTATAATAGTATTCTCTAATGTAGATTAGATTGGTGATTTAGACCAATTTCACTCTACTACTAGGTTTATTTTTATATTTAAACTAGACTAGTCTCTTGGTGTTGTACATGGCATTCCAACATATCTCAACCTTCTATGGAAGTTGGATATTGTTCCTCTACTAAACACCTTTGATATATGTTCATGATTTTAGAATAGTTAGGTATTCCTCAACAATTTCTAATCACTACTTATCGTGACAATTAAAGTTCCATAAATCTTATTTACAATTTAGTGTTTCATTAGTGTACAAAGCACATCAAGATTTGGATGCACTATATTTGATGGTTTTATACCTATGGAATGCTCGATATTACCTATGTGTTGTTAGTAGAGTAGGCATCAGATATCCTAATCAAAGTCATGTATAAGATTTCTTTTGTATGAGTGGGAGCATATTAGAGTAGGAGAGTGTCCCTTATGAGAGGATGATTGATAAGTGTCTCTCTATATCACCCTTCAGCTTAAAGTGTAATGTTGGAATATGTAGTGTAAATTTTCACTTGAGAAAATGGCCAACTTTCATATTATATTCATAGTATAGTCTTTTGGACCTTTGTACACCTTGTATAGATGAGTTTATTGTAATATTGTGTTAATAAGACTTAAGGTTGATTCTTTAACCTTGATATAAATATCACACATGATTGGGTATTTATACCCCTTAAGACTAACCATTTATTCATTGGTTGGAGTGCTTATTTATTTTATTTAGTGAAATTATTTTGGTGTCTTTAAACATCCTTTTATTTTGCATTGTGTATTTTCAAGAATTGTTGATCTAATCTAGGTAGTGTGTTGATTCCATTATTTTATGGAAAGTATTATGAATTCCAACACTCTATATCATCAAATGGTGAGGCCATCATGGTTTACTCGTTTCAACCATTAGAAGAACCACAAGGATAAAATGAATCAAAAAGTATAATATGTAAGTTCAAATTTAGAAAGAATTAAATATACAAAGATACGGAGGTAAAGTTTAAAATAAAATAGGTAGAAGAGATAAATTGTAATCTAAGTACATCGTCTTCATTTTCCTCAAGTAATATAAAATCCTTACTGTAACCAAAAAGTAGTATAAATTTTATCCCTTACACTTTATGCTTTTAAGAGCAATATAATAGAAAAAATAAGTATGGAGGATATCGATGGTATTTTAAGGTTTTTAAGGTAATATAAGAAAGTAAGAACTATGGTGGATGGCCCTTACAATTTAGGTTTTCCAAAATAAAATAAAGAAGAAATTTTTATTGAGGCTATTCTTTGCACTTGATGTTCTCCATGGTAGAATAAACCTATATATGATAAGTTTAATTATGAAGAGTCTACAAAAATTGAAGAAAATGATTCAAATGAAAGTGTTAGTGGGAATGGTAAAACAAGATGAAGAACATTAAAGCAAGGAAAAAAAGGAAACTTAGAGGGGATATCATTATGGAAAACCAAAAATAAATATTGTAAGTGTTAATAAAAAGTAGGGCTAAGTCCTTAAATAAGAATAAAATGTGATAATAAAAAATGATATCTTGGAATATTAGGAGTACAAATAACACCCCTAAAAAAGTTATTGATTTAATAGGTCGTTAGAGTATTTATTTTATATTAATACAAGAAACAAAAATAAAATAGGTAGAAGAGATCAATTGTAAACCAAGTACATTATCTTCATTTTCCTCAAGTAGTATAAAATCCTTCTTGCAACCAAAAAGTAGTATAAATTTTATCCCTTACACTTTATGTTTTTAAGAGCAATATAATACAAAAAAAGAGTATGGAGGATATTGATGGTAATTTAGGGTTTTCAAGGTGATATAAGAAAGTAAGAACTATGGGCGATGGTCCTTACAATTTAGGTTTTCTAAGGTAAAATAAAGAAGAAATTGTTATTGAGGTTATTCTTTGCACTTGATGTTCTCCATGGTAGCATATGTTGGAAAAATAAAATACTTCATGTTATTCAATGAAAGAGACTTTTCTTAAATAGCAAAGGTGTACAATATGATCCATTAGATCATAACTAACTGAGTTAATCTCAACCACTCCAACTTATCCTAGTAACAACTTAGGATATGATATATTCTAACACCCCCCTTAAGTGGTATTAGGATATACTAACATCCCCCTTAAGTGGTACTAGGAGGTAATGAAAATTAACAAAACCAAATAAGTGGCATATCCACAAATATGAGTCCCGATAACAAGGCCTGATAAGGTACTCATTTACAAAATATATCCATAATAAGATCTATTGGAGAGATGATGAAAAAACCAATGCCATAAGAGAAAGAAGAAGAAGGAAGATGTGGAAGGAGGATGGAGAGGAACATGTCCTCTTCAACCCCCCTAGGACAACTTCCATCACAAAGGACCTGCAAAGGATCCATGATATGTCTCAAAAAGTAGAGAAGCCTCATCACCGAACTGAATGAAAGCATACTCCTAGACTGGTGCTTGACAATGAACAAGGCTATGAACCATGAAAATGAGTCACTAAAGAAAACCCCTTGAAACCAAAGTGTCTCACAAAAGGAGAGTGATAAGATAGGATGGAGAAAGAACCACCAGAATTGCAAGGGTAGTCCAAAATGACTCCACAAGCATAAATATGTGGTTTCCACCTATATGAACATCATGGGCTAGTAATAAGATCCAAAACTTGTGGACAAACAACAAAACAATGGGTTGAAGGGCACCAATATAGTTGTTGAAAGTGTCCTTATGGTGACCTTCTCATCTGACCAAAATGCATAGGTAACCATCCACTACATCCACCAGGTGCTATAGAGAAGGTGACTAGATACTAGGATTACAAACAAATGTCTTAGAAGTGTCGGGTTCAACCGAGAGTGCACTCCATGATACAACAAACTTCAAACCATAAAATATTATGGAAAATAGTTCCAAAACTAAAAAATGACACCACCATTGTGTCTGGCTCAAAAAAATATTTCTGACAACTATAAACACCCCTATAATCGAGTGTCAATTTGACCTCCATTTGCCAGAAAAACAACAATTTTCTCCTTTCCCTCATAAGGAATATTCAAAATTTTGAATAAAAAAGGTTTTAAAAAAAAAAATCCCTTGGAATATTTTTAAATAAAACTCATGTGGAGAATGGTATATTCCCCTTTCACCCTTTGTGGCTTCCTTATGCTTAAAAAACATTAAAAAATATTTTAGTACCCTTTTTAAAATAAGTATGGGCCCACTTTTATTTTAAATTAGAACCGACAATTATATTCAATAAATTACATTAAAAAATACTCCTTTACTAAAATTATTTGTTACCCTTACTAAACCCAAAGTGGCTCCATCATCATTGAGCCCTTATCTTGATATTCCTCTGCAATGAATCAAAAACTCTAAGTTCCAGACCATGGAGAGCATCCTCATCCTTGCCATCACCATGTCAGTATGCAAGCATTCAAAAACCACCTCCTCGAACGCCTCTTAAGCTTGCAAGCACTCAAAAATATCCTCCTTTGGCACCATGTTGCATGATAGTATTGATGAGTTAGCATGGAGGGCAAACATCATAGTGAAGGAGAACCGAACTACCATTGTTGATCGAAAAAAAAAAAAAAATCTCGACTGCTAAAACCAATGGGAAGTTCCATTGGAGATCGGCACCAAGTCTGCACAAAATCTTGGCCCAAGCACCATGACAAGAAATCTATACTGCTAAATTTACCCCACTCCAAGCATTTAGAAACCACCTCCTCAGACCCTCTTCAGCTCGTAAGCACTCAAAAATTGCCTCCCCCATCTCGTGCACTATCAGGTGGTGTCACTGTCGTAGTAGATTCATGTCGTCCATCTATGAATTTACTCATCAATTAGCATGTCCTATTATAGATATCTACATTGTTGGCTCTAAATTTTTGATAAAATTATCAAGCTTCAAACTAAAATTATGGTTAAGTCAAGCCCACACACGGTATACCTTGTGAAATGCGCTACCATTGGCCTCGACAGTGACTTTGCAACATGTGCAACGTATGGCCATCCACTGCCTATAATCAAATCATCGTGGATACCAGTGACTCAGATCATGACCAAACAACATGATCGTTGTGGAACTTCAGAAGCCATCAGACTAAAGGTGAAATGTTAATGTCAGGCAACTATACATCTATAGAGGTAGGACTCACATTAACAATAATTAAAGTCTTGGAATCATTATCGTATATGTACAGGAAGAGATGTGTAATCCACATCAACGCTATCATCACCACAAAATGCTCAAACTTTGAATTCATCATAGTATATTTTGAAAAACTTGGCATCGTGGAAGGTGTTGTGAATGAGCATCCATGTCTATTATTTTACGCACCATCATCTTCAAGAATATTGACAATATTCTTCAAAATAGAATGTCCCTGTGCATAGAATTTCTAAATTCATACTTCACATAAGTAGAAGATCTCTACAACCTCAAGACCAAGCTTTGATTCAAGGGCATTATCACAGGACTCCTCATGACATAGTCCTAGCCTCCTTTTCCATGGTTATTGATACTGCAGACACTATTTCTAGATTGAAACCTCTCAAATTCTCATGAATCTCAAGAGGAGAATGATCACAATGCCCATGCCAACATCAACAAAAAGAATATAAAGGAATTAAGTTGCATTGTTCATACCCCAAATCAGTCTAGAACCTACAAACCCATTCATGAGGAGGATGGAGTGGATCGAGTGGAGCCACAAAAATAGAAGGATGCTGATGAGATCCACGATCACTTCACAGTAGTGGTTTTTTTTTATCCTTCTGACCAATGTCCTACATCGTAAAAATCACCAACACCTTATACGGCATTGCCATACACCTAAAAAAATACAACCAGTAGAAGGACGAATGCTATTGTCTATTGGAGGAAACTATGGTGGGGGCCATGCTAGTCTGTGACTTATTACAACAATATGAACACATCTTCTTAGATCCATATGAGAATAGTATTGATAACAATACCTTATCTTTGGGATGAATTTGTAGATGCTTCCAACTTAGGTTCACAGGGTAGGGAAAGTCCGCTCAGATACCGTGTTGGAAAAATAAAATACTTCATGGTATTCAATGAAAGAGACTTTGCTTAAATAGCAAATGTGTACAATATGATCCATTGGATCATAACTAACTGAGTTAATCTCAACCACTCAAACTTATCCTAGTAACAACTTAGGATATGATATATTCTAACACCCCCCTTAAGTGGTACTAGGATATACTAGCAGCATAAACTTGCATGTAATAAGTTTAATTATGAAGAGTCCACAAAAATTGAAGAAAATGATGCAAATGAAAGTGTTAGGGGGGAATGGGAAAACAAGAAGAAGAACATTAAAGCAAGGAAAAAAATGAAATAGAAAGGGGATATCATTATGGGAAACCAAAAATAAATATTGTAAGTGTTAATAAGAAGTAGGGCTAAGCCCTTAAATTAGAATAAAATGTGATGATAAAAAATGATATCTTAGAATATTAGGAGTACAAATAACACCCCTAAAAAAAGTTATTGAGTTAATAGGTTGTTATAGTATTTATTTTATATTAATACAAGAAACAAAAATAAGTAGTGAGGAATGTAAGGATACATTCTAAAAGATTTTAAATATGAGGTATTGTCTAGTAGTTTCTACTATAAGAGTTTTATGAGATAGTGCAATGATATAGAACAAATTTAAATGGGATGGACAATTTCTAGAAGCCAAAAGTAACTAGATTACTAGTCTATTTTACAATAAAAGGAAAAACATGAAATTTAAGGTTATAAATATATGTTCTCCAATATTTGTTGTTGTTTGTAATAGATTTTAGAAGGACCTTAATCAATTTATGTCAAATTTTATGATGATTCATAATTGTGGTCTATGGATTCTTGGAGGAAAATTTAATAGAGTTTTATCTCCTTTAAAAAAAGGGGTGGAACTCCTATATTGTCTAAATCAATGGAGCTTTTTATTTTACTTTTTAATTTGAATACCCTTTGGGATTTTATTCCTTTAAGATTTCAATATGCATAGGGTAATTGATCCATTGACCAAACTTGTATAGTAGGAGATTGAATAGATTTTTTTATTCGTACACATGGTTACAAACAAAGTAGATAATCTATTTAGACATTATATTGCTATCAAGATCAAATCATAAAACTATTCTCTTGATATGTGACCTACTCAATAATAGCCATTCAAATCCATTTTAATTTTAGACAATGTGGCTACAAGACCTTGATTTCTTCCAAATGGATATATTATAGTGGAATGAAGCAAAGTTTGAAGGATCATTTATATATAGGTTTATTCAAAAATAAAATATGTAAATGGGAAAATAACAATTTGGAATGTCAAATATTTTGGTAATATATTTAAAACAAAGAAAATATAAAATTCAATCTCAAAAATTTACAAAAGCTAATATAAATCAATGGAATGAACCAATATACTTATTTGGAAATACTTACTTTCTATTATCATAATATTATGAAAAAGGAAGAGTCATGTTGGTCCCAAAAATATAGAAAGAGATGAATTAAGGAGACACTATTATCAAATATTTTCATGTTGCATACAAAAATAGATTTATCTTTTCATCAAATAAAAAATATATTAGGAAGAAATATTGAGGAAGAAGAAAATATTAGAAAGGAAGTAATTAATAATTTCAAATATATTCTATAAAATGTTGAGTGATATGAGGAGGCTCAAGGTAAGATTTTATAAATTATTTTATCAATTATGCCACAAGAATAGGATAAAATTGTAATATTGAGGGAGATACAGCATTGTGAAGTCAACCATTCGGAACAAGGGTAGTGACGATTTTTCAAGTCACAAAAAACAAAATTGCAAATATTTGCCATCTAGGGTTGGAACGATGGGAAGAGCAATGAAGGGCTAGGACTTCAGTGAGGTAAGACATTCTATATGGACAAATGATTTTTTAGCTAGGTTTTTTTTTCCTTTCTTTATCTTAGAAATTGTGCATGAAAAAATTATAAAGTTTTTATCAAATATTATATTTGCTATAGGACATTCAAATAAATTTCAATAGATTTTGAGTTTTAGTTTCCTTTCCATGGACCGATTTATAGTTAAATCCTTAGAATCATCTCTAGTGGTAGAGGTTAGTGAGCACACCTTAGATATATCCTTGTTGCTCCAATATAGGGTAGTTTTTGGTAAATTTAATGGGTATTGGTCAGGGGCTTCAACCTTGAGTAAATGGATTGATAGGAGTTGGAAGTCTCCAGGATTTATTCTATCATTTCTTTCCAAAGGTTTCTTCCTAGCCATTTTTTGTTCTATGGAAGAAATAGAAAGAATCCTAAAAGGGGATCCTTGGTTTATGGGAAAAGCATGACTCTTCCTTACCCATTGGTATGAAGGCTTTTCACTTGAAAATATAAATCTATCCCTAGTACCATTCTGGGTTAGGATGTTTGACTTACCCATTTAATTTTGGTAAATAGATACCTTTAAGGTAAAAGGCAACACTCTAGGAGAATTCCTTGAGATTTCAGATATGACAAAAGATGGATTTTTGGCTATTTATGCTCAAATATTGGTAATGATTGATATAAATAAAGCTTTACCAAAATCAATAATTCTTAAGTGTGGGGATAATATGTGGACCCAAACTATATATTATGAAAACATATCTTTTAGATGCAGAATATTTCTGAGGTGGGGCATATTGAGATATCATGCCCTAAGAAGAGCCCAGCAAAATCATTTGTAGAAAACCGCAAGAAAAACTTACAAATGGTTATGGATGGAGATGGTTTTCAACTTCCAAAAAATAGATCTATAAAAATAAAATAAAATAAACAATGGATACCAATAAGGAAGGATGTTGGAAGAAATACCAAATCTTTTGAGGCTTTAGCCTATGAAGAAAAAGTAGATCAAAACTTAGAACATACAGTACACTAATTTCAACATATTAACAAGGAACCATCTATTCAGAATGATCCTAATTTAAGGAAGAACATTCTTAATGAACCTAAGGAATGTGTCTCATCAGATTTTGAAGACTCTTTTGAAGTACCATGTACCATTCAAAAGAAAATAATGGGTACATAAAATACATTTTTAGAAGTTAATACCTCTACCATTAATAAGAAAATACCAGAAAATGATCAGGACAAGTCAAAAGCTTCTATAATAGAGCTAGGAGAGGATAAATATGATGAAAAATAAAATTGTGAAAAAATATTGAGGAATAGAATAATAAGACCTAATCCTGATATAGGCAAGGCAAAAATAGGAAAACCCTCAAATTATCAAGCAAGATCTAGGGAAGCAAGAGCAAACATAGAGAAAGGAACACAAGCTAAGTTGGTTGAACTTCTCTTTACCAAACAATAAAATGATATTGGTAATATGCAGAAGGGGCCAAATGCCCCTAATGATACATGATTATAATCTCATGTAATATAAGGGGTGCTAATGCCCCCTCAAAGCAGAGTTGTATAAAGGACTATGTTTAAGTAATAAACCTGATATTCTCTATATCCAGGAAACTAAAATGACAAAAGAAGTTTCAAAAACTATGAAATCAGTATGGACAAGATGTGAATGGGATGCTATGGATTCTGAAGGAGCAACAAAGAGAATTCTAACTTGTTGGAATCCTTCTAGAACCTCGTATAACCATTCATAAAACTAAGTATTGGATAGCCTCTTTAGTCATTTGCTACTTTTCTTATATTCATTTCATCCTTAATAATGTCTATGGACCTACAACTCAGTCAAGTAGATTATAATTTTAGAGTGGGATTGAAGCCTTTATGAGAAGTAAGTATCAAGAAACCCGATTCATGATCATTGGATATTTTAATGCCATAACCAAGCTAGATGAAAAATTTAGGGAAATTAGGAAATTGACCCAAAGTATGAAATATTTCTCAGCTTTTATTCAAAACAATAATCTATGGGAAGTTTAGTTTGAATAAGACAACTATACTTAGACCAACAATATGAGAGGCCAAAACCTAATAGCAAAAAAATTAGACAGATGCATTCTCTCGTATCATTGGCTAGATGAAGGAACTTGTGCTAAAATTAATACCTTAACAAGGATTGGTTTGGATCACTGGCCAATAAGAGTTAAAATGGTGGTAAGTGAATTCAAAAAAATATCATATTTTAAATACAAGTAGATGTGGGAAGACCATCATCAATTTATTGATATGATAGCTCAAACGTGGAATTCCTTAGGTAATGGTGGGTTGTATGCTCTTCCAAACCAAATTAGAGCTATGATATATAGATTAAAAGAATGGAACAAGAACACATTTGGAAATATTTTTGAGATAAAGGAACTAAAAGATAAACTTTCAAAATTCTAAAATGTGATGATAATAATCCAAGCTTAGAGGAAATGGAGTTGCTTAGTGAATATCATAATATTTTGAGTAAGGAGTAAGGAATAAAAATACAAACTTATTTTCATAGAATGGCTATAGTACAGAGATCAACTTCTAGAATTAGTAGAATTTAATCAATAGAAGGGGTTTGGATTGAAGATCAGAGTGAAATTAGAAAAGAGGCAAAGTCATTTTATCAAAATATTCTTAATGATAAACTTCTTCAAGATGTTCCTTCAGTTATAACAAATGAAGATAATAGGAAACTGGTGGAGCCTATTACTCTAGAAGAAGTTCATTTAGCTCTTTTCTATTTTAATAAGGATAAATCCCCATGTCCAAATGGTCTCTCTACATATTTTTACCAACATAATTGGTATATAGTGAAGAATTCTTTATTGGTGGTAGTGGACAATATAGGGTAAAATAATTCATACCTTATAAAATAAATGCAACATATCTTACCCTAATTCCAAAAAATAAGGATTTTAAATTATTTGATTCTTTTATACCCATAAGCCAATGTAATATGTCATATAATACTATTTCTAAAGTGATACCGAATAAATTAAAGCCATTGTTAGACAAAATAATTTCAGAAGAACAGGGAGGATTTGTGAAAGGGAGACAAATTTTGGATGGCATCATAGTAGCTCATGAAGTTATGATCTTAAAACTTGATATGAGTAAAGCCTTTGATAGGGTTAAATGGGATTTTTGTTTTGCAGTTTTAGATAAGTTTGGTTTCGGTAAGAAATGGGTTAGATGGATTAAATATTGTGTCTCTAAAGTTTCTTATTCAGTGTTGGTCAATGGGTTAGTGACATAATATTTTAAATCCAAGAGAGGCCTTAGACAAGGAGATCCTCTATCTCCTTATTTTTTATTATTATGGTAGAATTTTTGAGTAGGAACATAAAGAAGGCTTACAAATATGGGCTTATAAGTGGACTTAAGGTTAGTAATAACATCGATAACATCACCCATCAACAGTTTGTAGATGATACAGTCCTTTTTGTAATTGCAAGGATAAATGAGGATAGAGCTTTGAATAACTTTTTAAAAGAGTACGAAATATATTTAGGGTAAAAATTTAATAGGACTAAATACAAAATTTGCTTCCTTAACACTCCTGCTAATATCAAAGCAAATATTTGTAGTTTACTTCAAATAGATGAGGGAAATTTACCAATAACTTATCTTGGGATACCTTTTTTGAGGGGATAATGAGGATAGATTTATGGAATCCAGTTATTAGTAAAGTTTAGAATAAAATTTCAGCTTGGAAAGGTAGATGGTTATCATTAGCAGGAAGACTGCAGTTAATTAAGTCAGACTTACAAGTCATTCCAACATAATATATGTCATTGTATTCTATGCTAAAATCAGTTGAAAAAAGTTTAATCTATATTATGGAATCCTTTTTATGGTCAGGTTTACATGATAAAAGGAAATTTCTTTTGTGAAATGGGGCAAGTTGTGATGATAAAACTAGGGGAGGTCTTGTTTTAAGAGTTCTTACAGATGCAAACTTAGCTATTAGGGGAAAAAGTTATCTAGAGATTGTACAAAGAGAGTGCAAGAATTATTCTAATTATATTAATCCTAATAATCCAAGTCTAATATTTACTTCATTCTCTCTACCAAATGGTCCTGCTCTTTGGAATGGTTTGAAAAAATCTATTGATCTTATGATTAAAGGTTTCATATGGGTGGTGGGAACTGGAGAAAATATTTCTATTTGGATGGATATTTGGTGTGATTAAAAACCACTCAATTTAGATCTAATTTTGAAACCTTGGATGAGATTGCTTCAAGATAAATATGGTGATAAGGTTTCAAACATTTTGTACAAGGATCGAGAAGGAAGATACAAATGGAAAGAAGATTTTTTTGCAAGTATTCAAGACATATGCTAGGAGGCAATTGAGAAGAAATATAACGACTATGATTATTCTGAGGGGAGCCAAGGAAAATTGATTTGGGAGTTGAATGGCTTAGGAGAATACACAACAAGAAGTAGATATAATGTTAAATACCAACAAAATAATAATGTCACTAGAATATGGAGAGATATTTGGGATAGCCCAAGAATTTCTAAAGTTAAAATATTTGTTTGGCTAGTAGGTCATAGAAGAATTTTATCTTGGGATAACCTTATGAAAAGGGGTTTTCATGGCCCCTCTCAATGTGTTTTTTGTAATAAGGAGGAGGAGAGTATAGACCATCTCTTGGGACATTGCTCAATAGTCTGGAATCTATGGCAATCGATTCTTAATATGTTTGGTAAATACATGGTGATGAATAGAAAAATTGAATTTTAGTTAAAGAAATGGTAGAGCGCTTATAAAAGTGATTCTTTACAGATAATATGGAATATATCAAAATATAAAATACTTTGGACTATTTGGCTAGAAAGGAATAGAAGAATATTTAAAGGAAAGGAAATCATTTTAGAGGTGATAAAAAAGAAGATGTGTTTAGCCATAGAGAAGTCTAAACCAAACCTATCAACTCACCCAATTTCTAATTTGGAAGCAGAGAGTCTTGATAGATGGAGTCAAGTCATTAAATTGAATTATGATATTGGGTACAAGAGAAGCAAAAAGAAGGCAAATACTATAAAGTGGAAACCACCAGATGTGGAGTGGGTTAAATTGAATTTTGATGGAGCATCTAAAGGAAATCCAGGACCAACATGAGGAGGAGGAATAATTAGAAATAATAGAGGAGATATTTTATCTCATTATGCTTTCAATAGTGGATTTAAGACAAATAATGAAGTTGAATCTTGGGCAGCTTTAGAAGGGTTAAAAATATGTAAACAAATGAAATGGAATAGAGTATGGATGGAAGGTTTTTTTTCTCATAGTAATTAATGCAAGTTTGAGAAAAACAAAGGCTCCTTGGAACATACAAGAGATAATTGTGGAAATTCAGGATCTTGCTAAAGAGTTTTAAGAAATTAGGTTTACACATATATTAAGGGAAGAAAACAAATGTGCATATAAGCTAGCCAATAGGGGGTTTTGATTGAGGATCGTGAAGTTAAATTCCCCTTTCCATGGTTAGAGGAGGTAGATAGTTGAGTTGAAGCTGACAAAAAATGTTGATTGCCTAAATCAATTTATGATTAATATTTAATTTAATATTTTTCATTGGTATTATCTATTTTATTTTGTAATAATGTTTTTTCTTTTAGACTATTTATTATAATTTTTGTGGTTGCAATTGTGTTTCAAGAAGGAAACTAGCAATCTAGATTTGGTACAGTAGACTATGATAATATTACTCTAATAAGATACAAGGCATAAATAGTGGAGGTGAAGCTTTAGCATTGTGAAGGCTGCTATAGGAAAATGTCTAGAAAAATGCTAAATATAGGATTAATTTATTCATACAGAAATTTGAAAAAATCCAAAAAATGAAAATCAAGAATTAAGACATTTTATGTAAAATGGTGTAGGTTTCTAGATATAGCATCTCAATTGAGATGAGAAGTGTATCTATTTGTAAACTCTCAAACTCTAAAGATGAGAGATGTAATTTGTCAAGGTTGGGGGACCCGAGTACAATCCCTTATTATTCAACAAAAAAAATAAGGGATAGGATAAAATCTTAATGAGGAACATCTCTATGGAGGAGATGCATGATGTAATTTTCTCTTTCTACCCTAGTAAGGCACCTAGCTTCCATGGATTTTGTATTAATTTATTTCAAAAAAATAGGATTTGTTGAAGAGTGATATATTGGTTATGGTTAAAGAGGCTAGGAAAAATACCATTACAATAAGTGAGATCAATGCCACTTTGATTGCATTGGTTCCCAAGAAATATTAGACAAAATAATTAATTAATATTCATTTGAAATCAGTCTTGTCACTTATTTGAATTTTGTGGGGTAGGATGGATGCCTTTGTGGGTCTCATACTCCACACTTTAAGGGCTGGAAAAATAGTTTGAAAATAATTATAGATTGTATTATCTTATAGGAACAAGTTAATTTGGTTCATGGAAAGAAAATTCTTCATGGTATAATAATTTAACGAAAGGCTAAAACACAACTTATAAATATTACATTATAATCTGTCCCTATCTATATCATGTACAATGCCAACAAGTACAACATTTGAATTTGATGAGATTCAAAGAGACTTTATCTAGAAAGGATGTGAGGAAATATTAGGTTTTATATTTCTAAGTGGCATTGGGTTTGCAAAGAAAAGAATATTAAATGGGTGTGCTTACAAAATTACAGACTTCTAACTTTAGCATCAAGGGAAAAAATTGGTTGGAGATTATTCAAATATTAAATAAAGGGTTGGGAAAAATTGCTCCATCAAAATTATATAGGTTTTGTTGATTTAATAAAATTATTTAAGAAATAAAACCTACCTAGAGGCTCAATAATAGAGAATTTCATATCATATGGATTGAAATTTGATAAATAAATATATTAGATGTTCAATCAATGAGGAGGATCCTGTAAACCTTTGGTCTAATCCTTGGTTGAAGTTTATCCAAGCATGTAACCTTGTCGGGCCATGGATTTATGCCAAAAACAAAATTTGGATCCTAACCATCTTGTTAAGGGTATAAGTTTATGTTGGGAACTCTATTTTGACCCATTCAAAATATGTTGGAAAACAAGAAGTTTCAATAGGGAATCAAACCATATAATAGAAAAGAAAACTCTAGAGGCCATCAAAAATGTAAAATAAAAATAGTGAGTTTCTATTATTAGATATTTGTTGCCAAAATGCATATCTAGCCATGATGGCACATCATTAAAGGACAAAACATGAAAGTACAAGTCATATGCATGTATTTTACATTATACTTTATAACTCATGGAAAATGAACCATCGCAAATGACCTTTTAACTCATAGAAGATGAACCACCACATTTCCATACAAGTGACCTTCCATATTCAATATGGTGGATTTTCAACCCACAATTTATTGTATATAGAGAGATGTACCCCTAACTATAAAAGGTATGAGTCATGGACATAGTGTTATAGTCTCATATCTCTTCTCAAAATTTGCTTGTATTATACTTTATTTTCTAAATTATAAGATCATTCTATTATTTTTCTCATAAGCTTTTATGTTTTTAGTGCATGTCCATAAATACAAGATAAAACTATCAAAATATTGGATATCAAATATGATATCCATAAAATTACCTCCCATGCCATTCCAAATGATCTCAGATGGAAAACATAATATAAAACACTAATATAGTTTACCCTTTCAATGATATGTTGAATAAATCCTGGTGAAAGAGGGGAATGAGATGATGGATCAATTTGTTCAAATTATGTAATGGCTTCTTGCTATAAATTTTGCAACCTCCTCTACGCAACTCTCATTTCCCGAGAACCATTAAATGCTCCTACATATTTAATGGTGTAGGTGAATTTTAATATTTTTATTTGTTAAGGAAAAAATAGTGTTGATGCATTAGAAAAATGGTTGAATTATTTGTCCTTATATGCTTCTATAAATATATTCATCGATAGTGAGAAAATCACTTTTGTACTCTCAAAATTTGCATTACATGATCAAAGTTGATGGGAAGTTTAGTATAGTAAGGTTAAGGAGGAGAATGAATATAAAGAAGCAAGGTTCATATGGAATGATTTCATAGAGGTTGTAAAGTAAAATATTATTCTTTAAGAGCCAATATGATAATCAACAAATACGATGGCAACAATTGTGTCAAGGTAAAGACCAATCTATTCAAGATCATATTAAAGCTTTCCATTCCTTGCCAAAAAAACTAGGTATTCATTGTATCCAAGGGCATTGAATCCTCAGGTACCATAGTGGTGATGCAATGGTACATTCATAATGATATGGACCTATTGAAATTCAATATCTTAGGAGAGGTATATAAAATAATTATTAAATTAGACTAGAAGCATAAAAATATAAACAAAAAAGGAGAAGACACAAATAACAAGAACCAAAATGTCAAGTACCATCCCAAGAAAGGAAAGAGTGGCAATCTAAAAATTCAAGAAAAAGAGGGTTAGCCTCAAAACTAAAATTGAAAGTAGAAGAAAGAGTCCTAAGATACAATACCCAAAAGACTAAGATTGAAAAATGGTGTAATTATCACAAGAGAAACTGATATTTGAGTGAGTGTCAACCAACTTGGTCATTTTTCATTGAGATGCAACCCTCTACATCTATTGTTGAGCAAGGTGCAGCGACAGTATTGTCATTATTGTCAACACAGTCAGATAGATCGGTTGATGCAGTGGATAGGAGTTTAGAGGTTATTCAGAGTATGTACAGTGATGTTAAATGCTTATGAGGATGTTTTTGATGTTTGGGAGAAGTTGTTACAGGTTGTTTGTGCAAAGTTGAAAAAATTGTCATGTTGTGGCTGCTCCACAATGTACCCCAAAATTGGGGACCCACCTTTTTGCATATTTTCCAAGAAGACCGAAGTGGCCCATATGCTAAAGATCAAAGAAAAAGCAAAACACCGCAAAGAAAAAAAAGTGTCGCGATATCGCGACATGTTGCATTTTCGCGGTCCAAAGCAAAGAGAAAAAGCAAGGAGAAAAAAGTGTCGCGATATCGCGACATGTAGCATTTTCGCGACTCAAAAAGGGCAGGCAGGCAAAGAAACAAAAGTGTCGCGATATCGTGACATGTAGCATTTTTGCGACTCAAAAAGGGCAGGTAGGCAGAGAAACAAAATTGTCGCGATATCGCGACATGTTGCATTTTTGCGACTCAAAAGGGGCAGGCAGGCAAAGAAACAAAAGTTTCGTGATATCGCGACATGTTGCATTTTTGCCAAAGGAACATAGTAGTTGACAGTGCGTCTGATATTAGTGATGAACACCAGGATAGTGAAACTGAAGACTGCATAGTGACGTGGACCTATAAGGAATAAATCAAAGATTGAATAAGGTAATTTGTCACATAAGGACAAAATTTAATGAATAAGACAAAACGTTACATAAGGAATCTTTAATGATTTGAAATAATCTAAGATGGTCTTTACACATGGAAAGAAGCGGACGCATGCCCATGTGGAGAAAAGGAAACGAAGGGCCACAAAATAGAAACGAAAAGCCTTTTTGGAAACCAAAACACATGCATGCACAAGGGAAGGAGAAAACGAACAGTCATGGAAGGAGAAAATGAATAGTCATGGAAGGAGAAAATGAACAGTCATGGAAGGAGAAAACAAACAGTCATGGAAGGAGAAAATGAACAGTCATGGAAGGAGAAACAAAAAATTTATAGAGGTTCTAAATACGCCATTCAAAGAGGACATAATCGATTGGTGCTCCTTTCTGTTGGTGTAGATAAATTAGGGGTTGGTGCTCCTTTCTATTGGTGCAGATAAATCAGGGGTTGGTGCTCCTTTCTGTTGGTGCAGATAAATTAGGGGTTGGTGCTCCTTCCAGTGGGTGCTGGTAAATTGATTGTAAATTTGGTGCTTTGCAAAGGCTGGATTTGGATGGGAGTCCAAACAGTCATTTTGAGGATGTAGCCAAATCGATGAACCTCGATACATCTTGTGTTGTGTGATGTTCTCTTGTTATACTTGTTTTATTTGGTTTCAAGTTTTCATTGTTTTAGCTTTAAGATTTGAAGATTTAAGTTTTAAAATAGCTACACTAATTCACCCCCCCTCTCAATGTCATTGTGAGACTAACAATTGGTATCAGAGCGAGGTTCCTGAACAAGCTTAACCGGCTAGGGTGATCTTGGAAGTGACACAATGGCAGGTGGTGAAGGCTTCTCATCAAACAAAGCACCATTGTTTGACAAAACTAATTACACATTTTGGAGACTCAGGATGCAGACATATCTTTGTGCTTTGGGATACGATATTTGGGATTCAGTAGATAGTGGATACACAATACCCACCACTTCTCCAATCGATGCTGTCAGTAAGAAACTGTTTGAGAATGACTCAAAAGCAAATAATGCTATCATGTGTGGATTAGTGGACAGTGAACTGCTAAAGATTATGAATTGTAAAACAACAAAAGAAATATGGGACAAACTAAGGAGCATTCATGAAGGATATGTTAAGATCAATGAGGCCAAGTTACAAACACATCGAGCTCAGTTCGAAGTATTAAAGATGAATGACGATGAGAACATAGAGGCATATATGCTAAGAGTTAATGAATTCATTAATGCGATTAGAGGACTCGGCGAGGAAATCAAAGATTTTGTCATCGTGAAAAAGGTATTAAGATCTCTTCCCCAAAGATTTGATTCTAAAGTTTTAGCTATAGAAGAAGCTAAAGATCTAAATTCTTTTAGTATGGATGAGATGCATGGTTCTTTGATTGCATATGAGATGAGAATAGGAAAATCTAAACCCACAGACAGAGAAGCTGCTTTTAAAGCCCATAAAAATATGAAAGCAAAACAAGAATCCGAGGAAGAAGAGACATCATATGAAATGGAAGCAAACTTTGTTCGAAAACTAAAAAGGGGAAAAGAAAAATACATAGGAAAGTTATCGTTTAAATGTTTCAATTATGGAGGCGTTGGGAATTTTGTAGCTAAATGTCCACTTAATGAGAAGAACAAAAGTGATGAATGATCGCACCAAGAAAGAAGTGACTGGAAAAAAAAAACAAATTTCAGAAAAGGCAACTTCAAGAAGAAAATTTTCATCTCCAAGAATGTCAGTTCATTAGAAGACAGCTGCGGTGAGGATTCTAAAAAGGAAATAGGTGAAGCTCTTTTCATTGCACTCAAAGAAGAAAAAATAGAAAAATAACAGGAATGTGATGAAGAAGAAATTGATGCGAAGTAAATTTGGAAGAGGAACTAATTGCAGCTCTGGATGAATTGAAGATAGAAAGAAAAAAAAATAAGAAAATTTCAAGAAAGCTTGAGGATGCAAATGAAATCATAACCAGTTTGAAAGTATAGATAGAAGAATTCAAGAAATTATCTAAAGATCTCGAAGTGCAAATAACCATGAAAATAGATTATTGCAGCAAGCTAGAAGAAGAGACTGTTGGTTTAAGGATGCGGATAGAAGAGATGAATTGTAAAATTAGTTGTTATCACAAATGTGAACAAAGTTCTATGAAGTTGGATAAGATCATAAATAACCAAAAGACTATAGGCATCAAATTTTGTTTGGGCTTTGACGAAGGAGAATCATCAAATGGATCAAAGACCATAAATGAAGAATCCATAAATAATGAAGATAAGAAACATGTTGATCAAGAAAATTTGACTCATGCAAAAGAAAGCTTTAATGCAAGGCATGAAAGGAGAATTGACAATGATGGATTCACCAATGTCACACATCAAAGAAGAAGATTTATGGCTCCTACGACAACATGGCAAAGACCATCACCCAGGTTCAATCATCTCTTTTTTGGTTACTGTTTTAAATGCAATGGTTATGGACATAAGATTTCAGATTGCAAGTATAATATAGGACCAAGGAATTTTACCAGTAGAAATGTTTTTTCACCTTTGATGGATTATGCAGTAGAATGTTATAATTGTCATAATTTTGGGCACATTGCAAGAAATTTTCGAAGTACATTTGCATCAAATCAATTTCAGGGAAGAAAATTTCAACCAAATGGAATGAGACAAAATAGAAAATTTCTCGAAAAACATGCACAAGCTACTGAAAAGAAAATTCAAAACAAGAGCCCAAAACTGTAATCAAACCAGAGTGGAAAGAAAAAGAGCGATCTAAGGAAGAAAAGGAATCCATGATCGTACAAACAAAATTTAAAGCACAGAATAAATTTACACCATGGATACTTGATAGTGGATGCTCTAGTCATATGACAGGTGACAAACAAAAATTTGAGAAGTTACAGCAATATGAAGGTGGTTCAGTAAAATTTGGAAATAATGATGGAGCTAAGATAGTTGGCAAAGGTTCAGTTAAGATCAATAATGGAAAAATCAAGTCAAAAGAAGTCTTATTTGTGGTTGGTTTGAAGCATAACTTGTTGAGCGTAAGTCAGATTTGTGAGGTCATGAAGTGATTTTTAAGAAGCAGGGTTGTGAAGTCAGAAAAGCAAACAGTGGAAAGTTGATAGCAACTAGATCGAGGACATCTGGCAACCTATACACTCTCTCAGAGACTTTAGAAGGAGCTTTCTTGATTGGATAGGAAGAAGAAAATTGGTTGTTGCACAAGAGGCTCGGTCATATCAGTTTTGACAATCTAGTAAAAATCAGCTCAAAAAAGGCAGTGAGAGATATTCCCACCATTGGAAAACCATCAAATAGCATTTGTGCTTCATGCCAAAATGGGAAGCAAACTAGAGTCTCATTTAAAATAAAAGAGTACTACACAAGCAAACCTTTGGAACTAATACATATTGATTTATGTGGACCCATGAGAACGCAAAGCATAAATGGTGACAAATATTTTATGTTGTGTATAGATGACTATTCCAGGATGACATGGGTACTATTTTTGAAGCATAAATCAGAATCTTTTGAGATGTTCAAGGTTTTCAAAAACCAAGTTGAGAATCAAACAAGAAAAATGATTAAATGTTTAAGATCGGATAGAGGAGGAGATTTCATTTCAGAGGATTTTATAGAGTACTGTAAAAAATATGGTATTAGGAGACAGTTTTCAGCATCCAAGACACCTCAGCAGAATGGTGTGGTAGAAAGAAAGAATAAGACAGTGCAGGAAATGGCATGGACCATGTTGACTGAGAGTAAAGTAGCAGACAGATTTTGGAAAGAGGTAGTCCATACTACGGTATACATCCAAAATAGGTGCATGTTGAGGACGCATGAAAGCAAAACTCCTTATGAGTTGTGGTTCGGTAAAAAGGCAACAATAAGATACTTTAAAGTTTTTGGTAGCAAGTGTTACATCAAAAGAACTGAAGAAAACCTTGGTAAGTTTGAAGATAGAGCGGATGAAGGTATTTTTCTTGGCTATTCGTCAAAAAGCAAAGCTTACAAATGCTACAACAAGAGGCTAAGTAAAATTGTGGATAGTGTCGATGTTAAATTTGATGAAGGTAGGGAACGATTAATTAGCTATGAAGATAACTACCCAATTTATGAAGAGGTTATTGAAGGAGATGAGGAAAATGAAACGCAAAAGAAACAAAAAATTGACTCAGATGATTCAACAATGATTTAGAAGTGGAAAAAAATAAGAAATTAAAAATAGGCAGCTGGCAGAAAGATTATCCTAGAGAGCAAATAATTGGAGACCCCACAGTTGATGTTCAGACAAGAAGAAGAGTAGTAAGTAACTACTCTCTATTATCCAGCATTGAGCCCAAAAATGTTGTTGACGCAAGCAAATATGAAAGTTGGATGAAGGCAATAAATGAAGAATTAGATCAGATCAAGAAAAATAAAACTTGGGAGTTAGTACCAAGACCTGCAAATAAAAATATAATCGGTACTAAATGGGTCTTTCGAAACAAATTGAATGAAGACAAACAGGTAGTCAGGACTAAAGCAATATTGGTATGTAAAGGCTATGCACAAGTTGAAGGTATTGAATTTGAGGAAACCTTTGCACCTGTGGCTAGACTAGAGGCAATTGGAATGTTCTGGCTTTAGCAGTTTACAAGAACTTCAAAGTTTATCAAATGGATGTGAAATCAGCATTTTTGAATGGAAAACTTGAAGAAGAGGTTTATATTGAGCAGCCAGATGGTTTCCAACTTGGTGATGATCCCAACTTGGTTTGCAAGTTGAATAAAGCATTATATGGCTTAAAACAGGCACCCCGAGCATGTTATGCAAGGCTAGACAACTATCTTACTCAACAAGGGTTCAAGAAAGGTATGGTGGATAGTAATTTGTATGTCAAAACAGAAAATGGCCATCTTATTTTTCTTGTTGTATACGTAGATGATATCATATTTGGCAGCAGCAAAGATGATTTGTGTAAATATTTAGCAAATAAGATGCAGAAAGAATTTGAAATGTCAATGATTGGTGAACTTTCGTATTTCCTCGGGTTGCAAGTTAATCAAAATGACAAGGGCATATTTATTTCTCAAATTAAATATGTGAAAGAGATGCTAAAAAAGTTCACAATGGAGGATTGTAAGCCAGTTAGCACTCCCATGACAACAGGTTGCAAGTTGAGCAAGGATGACAAATCTCCACATGTTGATCAAACCATGTATAGATCTATGATTGGGAGATTATTGTACTTGACAACTACCAGACTAGATATTTTATAGGCAGTATGCATGGTAGCATGATTTCAGGCTAGTCCCAAGGAGACTCATGTGATAGCAATGAAGAGGATTCTTCGGTACCTCAAGGGTACTATGGAGTATGGGTTATGGTATCCGAAAGGTAAGGACTTCACCCTTATTGCGTATTCGGATGCAGATTGGGCGGGATGTGTAGATGATAGAAAGAGTACCGATGGAGGTGCATTCTATCTTGGAGACAGGTTGGTCGCATGACACAGTAAGAAACAAGAGTCAGTCTCCTTATCCATAGCAGAGGCAGAATATATTGTAGTGACAACGTGTTGTACACAGGTATTATGGATGAAACAAACCCTAAAAGATCTTGGTATTAACTTTAGTGAGCCAATTTTAGTTAAGTGTGATAACACCAGTGCCATTAACATCTCAAAGAATCCGGTTATGCATTCTCGCACAAAACATATTGCTATCTGGTATCACTTTTTGAAGGAGAAAGTTGTGAAAGGTGAGGTTAAGTTGGATTTTGTTCCAACAACAAAGCAAGTAGCGGATATCTTCACAAAACCGTTGCACAAGGAAGTCTTTGAGTACCTTCGCAATAAATTGGGAGTGGTCATGCTTCCCAAGAATTAACTAGCTATCGGGACCACATTCTCAGGGGGAGCATTTGTGTATTTGTTTATCTTTTTGCTCATGTTTGTGATTTTTGCTAAGTGTAATAATTTTTGTCTGAGAATGTTGTGCATGGACTCAGGGGGAGTTTGCAACAACCCTTTGGTATTGTTGTCAAAG